>JAMJFZ010002869.1:14953750-16436875 GCA_026225945.1 Cricetomys ansorgei
TTAAAGACTCTATTGTTAAATTGGAGTAATTGGATAAGTAATGAAATAGTCTTGTGAACACATTTCAAAGTAGGTTGTTTATTATTATTATTATTATTGGTCACCTTTATTAACAATTATCATTCAGTACTATATAGCTTAAAGCTCACTTTCCACTAGGCAACTTTATAAAATGATTACGTTATCAAGTATCTGATTTAAAAGACAGAGATTGGTGATGGGGAGAAGGGAAATACATTTATAAAAACTTCCCAATTAGAAAAGAATCAGCACTATGGTAGCATTATTGAAGTTGTAGCCCAGGATAGACTCAAACTCACAGCCCTCTTGTTTCCTCTTCTTCAGTTGCTAGAATCAGTGTGTGCTACTATGCCTGGCAGAATAGCATCACTTTTGAAGACTGACTTTATGTTTTAAGCCGAAATATAGAGGTGAAATGGGTCCATTTGCCATGGATTTTTCAAAGCATAGTTTATGTGTTCATATCCAATCACCACTCTGGTTTCACAGGAGCTCTAAATGTGATTATTAATAGCATAGGACTGTTTACATGGTATTCAAAGTCTGACAGAAAATTGTATTAAAAAAATGAACAGGTAGACTTCTTATCATGGAGTTGCAGACCAAGATAAGTGGCTTGGAAGATTCTTATACAAAAAGAAATTCCCATACCCACCCTCCCGTATGGCACTGCATCGCTTCCTGAGACAAAAATGCTTAATTATCCCCAGCTGTCTGTTAAACAGCTTTTATCTTCTGAAGACCATTTAAGCTGTAATTTGTTTTACAAAAAGTATTTACAAAATACTATCTAGAAACACTGAGAACGAGTCTTTGTACTATTCACTTGATATATGGACAGGGTGCTGTTAAACATACCAAAAACAAATAACCAAACATATGTATACAAACACTATTTAGCTAGGATTTTTTGAAAAAAAAAATAAAACACCTGGTGGGTATGGAAGCAACAGAATAATATTGTAGTACCAAGTAAAGGGAGCCCAGCTGGAAAATTCTTTCTAAACTCCAGAAAGGCAAGGTTTCCTAAGCGTTATAAAATTTTTTTTTACAGCAGTAGAAGTATACAATTTTCCTTATAAGATGGAGTATTAAGACAAAGAGTGTACTGAATACAAACTGATAGATGTAGAAGCTCTAATGATGCTCAAAGCTAATTAAAAGTTATTGAAAATTTCTATCAGTTACTTAGAATATTTGCTTCCTTAGAAGAGTTGGTTGCCAGAGTAACAGTTGTTTTAGCAAGTAAAACCTGAATGGTTTTGGCAATATCTTTTATGGTAGATCAGTAATTTTCAATGGGACATGATTTAACAGCTTTCACAGAAATACATGGTAAACTTGAGGATCTGAATATCTAAAATGATGTCCTATTTTATATTTAATTGTAGTCCATATTTTCCATCTATATAATGTGATTACTTTCATTGATTTAGGTAGATTCTGATGGTAAATTTCTTTTTTTAAAACTCTATCAACCTATCTACTGAAAATGATTATCATGGTCAATTTACTTATTGCTATATTATTATAATAACTATTACTTAATAAATTTATATAAAGTATTGTCTGGATTCTGTGGTCATCCTTAAATAATAAATCCATGAAATCATCTTACAAATAATCTCTGTTAGAATAAATTTATGGTGTACAATTATGTTCCACAAAGAGATTCAAATATTTGGCATGTTTTGAAACAACTATTCTTTATAACTATCATATGTTAAGATTTTTCAACTTTACAATGAAATAAAGTCTCCATGGTATTGCACAATTAAACATTTTGAAAACACCTTGCTTTTCTAAAATTCCTATCTTCTGAAATAATCTCAAATCTTATGAAACCATGAAGGTTAGTATTGGTTGCATGATAGATACTTTCTGCCTGTGATATCATTTAATTCTCAATTAGTAGCTCTAAATTCCCATTTTATATATGTAGAAACTAAAGTTACCAGTGTGTTAATCTACTTTTAAGGTTAGGCTGGCAACAGATAACTTTATCCATGTTTAGTTATTCCTATTTTGTTTTGACAGATAACCTTGAGTAATTTTATCAAATGAGAAAGTTGTTTGTCTTTTAAACTAACCCAATAATTACATTTTTCTGCATTGCAACACAGTTCTACTAAGGCTTAGCATGCTCTATAGAAACTAAGACAATGGCTGTCATTTAGTGTTAGTTTTTAGATTTGTTTATTTAAATCTATTTATATATATATATATATATATATATACATATATATATATATATATATATATACACATTTTAAATTAAATTTTTTAAATAAAAAAAAAAAACAGTGAAAGGGTATTAGGTAGGTTTTACAAATGTGCACTCAATGGCAAACAGGAAAAAATAGATTTATAATCACAAAAAAAAACAACTTTGACCCCATAGATTCTACTTTACTTTAGACAAAAGTGTTCATCCACTAAATAGATATAATATTGTAGATTTTGGATCCTTCTACCAACCCTGTTGAGTACCAGATATAGACATAGATTCAGGGCAAAAGGCAGTTTATTCTTTGGCTAACTCAATCCCCAGTTCTTACAGGTTTTTAACCTCCTTAAAATCTAATTTCCAAGCTGCTAGGCCGAACCTAGAACTGGAAGGCTTTAGCCTCCATACAGTCTAGAATGTTTCAGTCTTTGCGACTCACTGCCGACTGAGCCACTCTGACTAGCTCCTCTGAACTCAGAGCTGAACTGGACTCAACCGACTCCTCTGGTTGGCTGATTCAACAACTCACTCACTGTTCTGACTCAAACTCTTCTCCATACTGACTGGTTCAAACTGACCTGCTGAGCAGGCTGTTTATTTCTGACTGAACTGTTCTGACTCTGGCTGACTCTCTGACTCCTTTGACTTCATGGCTCTGCTGGGCTTCAAGCTGACTCTGGCTGTTAGCTGAATCTCTTGCTTCCTTTTGCTGAACTGCTTCTTTATCTCTTCCTCAGACTACCTCAGACTACATCTATGTCTTTTCTGACTGATTTTCAATCTGACTGCCTCCAACTGCCTCAGACCTTCTCGGATCACCTGACTCTCTAAGAGCCTGCTTTTATATTGTTAGAGTTGAGTGTGTCCTGCTAACTCTGCTAACTCTTCTTCTGATTAATCAGTTTGCTCCTCATCTCAGATGTCACTTCTTGTCTGACATTGACTCTTTTTGATCTCTGTCCTTCCTTCTTTCTTCTGCTTTTTTCTCTGCTCCCACCTGCCTCTATCTTGGGGATTAAAGGCATATGCTACCACTTACTTCTGAATACTGGAATTAATGGTGTGTACGAACATTCTACCCTGGAACAGCCATGCTGCTAGATTAAACAATTGAATATTCCTCTACACGATAGACTCCCAGAGGAGAGTTTGCAAAGATATGTGTGGGATATATGTGTAACAAGGTGATATTGGAAAGAAAAAGAAATACAATTTCAATTTTATATGAAAGTTTTAAAATTATTATTATTATTATTATTATTATTATTATTATTATTATTATTATTATTACTATACAAAAACACAGTAGAGACCTCTGAGCACTCAATTCTTGAAGTCTATTCACCAACAAATACTATTTGATTGGTATGGAATTCCTTAGTTGTTCATTAATTGTTCCTTAATTCCTTTGTTGTTCCAAAACCCAGGTGTTTGCTAACTAAGCCTCCAATGTCACAATCCCACTGTCGTGCTTTGGATGACTAGATAAATTCAGATCAATAATTTACTCTTTAGCTTTGCATCATGTACCTTTTGTTGCATGGAGAATGAAAGAGGAGTAGGAAAGTGAGTTAGTGTATACCTAACAACAAAACTAATGTACAGAGTTTGAAATCAAATGCTGTATAAATTTATAGCTTAGCAATGAATTAAATTTTACATGTTTTAGTTCATAGAGAATGGAGACAATTTATCCAGAATTGATAGACAGTCACCCTTAGACATTTCTGGCTACTTTGTAGAATTTCTGAGCAAGCTTATCAGCAGCAGTGGGTCAGGGCTGGAAACAGCTGTCTGGGCTCTTCTCAGAGACCTCCCCTCAGGTGAAGCTGGGATTCTTGACTGTACTTCAGTAAAGTATTTCATGCTGAGCCAATCTGAAGCACAGTTGGAGTTTATTAAGAACAGATTTTTAGCATAGACTTAGACACCAGCATCAGCAGACAGGAGGCAAATCGGGAGGGTTGGATGATAGACACTCAAGTATAGATAAGGCCTTCACAGAAGAAAGTTAAAACATGCCTCATTCATATCTATGATTTCAGTGTCTCCTTCAATCATGTTTTAAAAAAGCTCATGAGAATCATTTTTTTACACTATCTATCTATCCTTCCTATCTATTTATATATCTATCTCTTTCTTTCTTTTCTAATTGACATGCAATGGTTCCTGAGGTAGTTGGATGGAATTAAAATGTGAAATGGTAAATCCATTGGTCCCAAAGGTTACAGTGAGGTTAAAACATGTCCTTTACTGTAAATCTAGCTTTTAGTCTTTTTGTGAGATTCTGGGAAAATTTTAGGTTTATATCTTGGAAAGGCCATACTGGGTCAGGTGTACTTAGATCTTCAGCATGATTCATTGGTATTTTAATATTATAGTGTAGAATATCTTTAAATGAAAGAATGTTGTCTCCACATAGGACAGGTTCACAATACATTTTGTTAATTGTGTTAGAATTTTTGACTGTCAGCTTGTAAGAGACTTACACCAGACTTATGTGAGGGGATCTTTTCCCACATTTACTTTTGTTGTTGCTGTTGTTTTCCTCTCTTCCTATCCAGCTCTGCAGCTTCAAGACTTCCAGAATGATTGCCCTCCCAGCACAGAAGTTGTACCTACATGAGGTAAGCTCAAGCTGTGCTTCCAGTTCCAAAATTCCTGATCTCACTGGTAAGTTTATGGAGAATATACTGTATTTTTTAATTTGAGAAATAACAACCATGTGCCTTGCAAAAGTTTTGACTGTAGCACATCAAACACTTGTGAAAGCACAACTGTATATTTCCTCATTGAGAGGTAGCTATTGATCAGATAATTGCTTTAGTTTCTAAAGTCCACGCTACTGTTTACTGTACTTAAAGGATTTCTACTAGTCTATAAACCAGAGCTGTTATTTACCTTTAATCAAAATAATTTTTATAGTTGTATTCACTAATTGCTTTAAAAATTAAGAAACATTGGATGCAGGGCTGAAAAAAAGTGAATCTTTACATTATTTATTTACAAACCTGGAGACTTTGAATATACAATGGAAACAGATCAGTAATTGTCTGATGAGTCTTAAGAGTGCTGGAGAGAGCTCACAGTTGTGGCTCATGTTTGGAGGGTACCATCAGTTCATAGTGGCTGTACCACAAAGTGGCAGGAGTGATAAGTTGCTGGTCACATTGAATCCATAGGGAAGAGAGATAATGGGGGCAGGAAGATAGATTTGGGGTGACAGATAATTCTTTGTCTTGATTGTAGTTATCATTTCAGAGGTGCATGCACATGTCAAAACATGCAAATCTGAACATTTTAAATATGTGAAGTTTATTGTGTGACAGCTACATTTCAGTAAACCTGCTTTAAAATATAGATATTAATAGGATAATGAAAAGATGGCTTTAAAACTAGAATTACTCATTGATAAAGAACTCTGGAAATCTCAGAGTATTAAGCAATGAGCTAAATATTCAAACATATATGTTAAACAATACACATGGATGTCCAGAGTTCAGCATTAGTAGTCTTTGGGCAAATAACAGACAAATAGCAAAGAGTCCACAAGCAAGAGAAATAAAGAAAGATATATATAGATAATCTATGAGAGATAGATAGAGATATGTAGATACATAGAGAGAGAAGGGCAGGAGAGGAAGGGGGAAAGAAAATAAGGAAAGAAGGAGCTATAGAGAAATAAAAAGAGGGAAGAAGGCAGGCAGGCAGGAAAGAAGGAAGGAAAGAAGAAAGGAAGGAAGGAAGGAAGGAAGGAAGGAAGGAAGGAAGGAAGGAAGGAAGGAAGGAAAATAAAAGTGAAAATGTATGACATTGCTAACACTTTTGAGAAAGATGGGCACTTGTGTGTTGCACATGGGGTTGCAAAGCAGATAGGCAATAATTAAACAGACTGATATTTCCTCAGACAGTTAAGCTAATGTCCAAGAAATTCTAGTTCTTGGTTTCCTTTACAAAAGTGAAATAAAGGTTTCCATATACATCTTTTCACAAATGCTTCTCATACCTTCACTCATCATCCCCTTATCTTAGAAAGAAATGTTTTAAACTATAAATTGGTAAACCAATATGTTAATAACCATATAAGTTAACAGTTCACAATTTAAAAAAATAATTCCTGACACAAACAATCACATACAAAACATCAAAGCCAATATACACAGTGAGAGACACTGGTAATTGTACATACAATACATGACATGCAGTAAGCAAGTCATGACAAAAATCAGCTAGTTGTAGACAGTCTTAGTCTGCAAAGGACTACAAATGAGTATAAGAATAAGGATGGATGAACAATTCCACTGTATTTGGAGTTTGCAGTGATCATATAATTGCTTATGTGTGATATATTAAAATACATTTGCAGTGGGACTAACTTCATTATGTATGTCAAGAAACCAAGCACACTTTCTTAGATTAAACTGGCTATTTATCTCTAATGGAAAAGAAAGGTTAACATATTTTTTACTTATTTTACTCTTCCTCACATTGCTTTATCAGGATTACATGAGGAGGTAAACTTTCATGACATAGTAGCGCACACTGCACAATTCTGAACACTGCAAGTTTGAAGTCACGATGGGTATCATCCGGTGGCACATATGAGGAGATCTCCTCCACTAGCTTCTAGCTTCATAACTCCAAGAGTTCTTACAGCTATAGATGCATAGCTTCAATATTTGCATCTATCTTTAGAGGATATTCCTCTCTTGTTATAACGACACCACCCACAAAATGTGAGGATTGACCTAATCAAGTGTGACTCTGTCTTAACTTACTACAGCTCTTAAGACACTACTTCCATGTTAGATCACGTGCTGTAAATGAATAGGAACGTTAGAAAGAAAGAGAGAATTACTAACCTACTGCATCCCTCTTGGAATTATATAGATAGAATTTTTTGTTTATTATTTTACACGTATTTTGTAGGTATTACCAGAAATTTTTCTATAAACTTAATTCTGTTAATGAAATTTATCTTCGGTCTTAAGAATTCCATAATTTAATTATGCATGGGCAATTTATAATTGAACAGGAATATGAATAAGAATGAATGCAGAACTCATGTGTGTCAACTGGGGTGATATAAGCCAGATGAAATGATCTTCTGATCAGAAATGAAATGACTATTTCATATGTCAACTGTAATGAAAATTCTAGGAGACACTTTTATATTTGTAGGGAATTCCTCTAAAGCTTTGTTGAAAAACAATAACTATAGCAATAGTGGCTCAAGGAACTTGTCTTATTACTCTAAAAATTTTACGACAATTTTGAAATCAGCACATAAATTTTTTAAAAGATTCATCGTTTTGATTACTGGAGCATATAAGAGTTTATCCCAAGAGTCATACCAATCCTGATCTCACAACTTCAGAAGGATTTCCTTTCACAGTTCTGAGAACTATTCTTACTTGATCCCTATTTAAATAGGGATCAAGTAAGAATATGTAATTGATATGTAGTAATTAAAAAAAAAACTATAGTCAAGAAAGTTCAAATTCCTCTAAATTGGGGATACTTTCCAATTCAAATACTAACCAGTTCTGACCCTGCTAAGATTCTGAGGTCAGAGGAGCTCGTGTTCAGGGTGGTATGGCCATATACTAACTTAGGATATTCTGAAATATCCTAAGGCCATCCCTCACAGAAGTATGTATGTACAGCATTCCAAGGGAAAGCTCAAATGTGAGTCTCCTTGCTGTCTGGTTCTGTTCATGCATAATTTGCGCTAATTCAACTTTGTCATGGAAACACTGTGCTGATTTTCGTCTGGACACCTTGGAGAAAGCAGATATTCTTTTTTTTTTCCCACCTGTTAAGTTGGTAGCAATGAACTATAGTAGTGGAAAAGGCTCTGAAATTTTATAATAGAGTTGATTTGGCTTTCCATGTTAGGAAAATTTCAATTTTCCTAGTTAATATAAAATATTGAAATAGGGACAATATAATAAAAGGTATGATACCAGTGTAATCAAAATGCTAGTAGAATGTTCAAAAAGGACTGTAGTTTCTTAGCATGTCAAACAGCAAAACACTGGCCACCAAAAACTAGTACAAATTCTGTCAGTTAATACTCAGAAATGAAATCAGAATCCCTTCCTAAGGGACATAAATGGTTATGTCATTCAATTGTGCAGGTATAACTACAAATGCCAAGCAAGTTAAGATATAGTGGGAAATAATTAAGCAATTCAAGTTTCTTTTGCCAGGCAAACATTACATTAGGGAAAATTAATTGTATCTAGATATTACACACTTCATTCTAACAAGAGCGATCTCTGCCATGGAAGCATGAAGGCAAAATTTACACCTTGTTTATCGAAGAAGAAACTAGTAATGAAGCAGTAACTGTACATTCATTGTTTGTGCCTATGTGTATCTATGTGCATGTGTTGTCGATGTCTATATGGAGCTAGTGTTTGAGTTCTTCCTACACACTTTTAAGTAGCTTAAAATGTGAAAAACAGACTTTTCAGTTAATATCATAAAATTTGCTTATTTTTTCATCAGAACTGTAATGCAGCTTTGAGTTTATATTGATGAAATTGTAAATTTAACTTAAGAAAGCATACTATATTGACACATTTGTATGTGTCATATAACAATCTGTATTTGTATACAAGTGTATATTAGAGTCAAAACTTATTTGGAGGGTAGGTGTGTGCATACTGACAGATTCTGGTGATTCTTAGCTCAAGGAAGAGCTTCTCAGTGGCCTTATTACCAAAAGAGATCTCTGCAGGTGGAAGTTGAATTAGAACTCATTTTTGCAATTTTGCTTGACTGACAGATCTGTCAGCGTCTTGTATGATCCAACTGACCCATCTTGATGGAAAGCCCAGTGTCCTATCAGGATATAATTGAGGACTGTTCTGTTGGCCCCCAAAAGTAAAAGCAATCTCACATTTAATAGTGCGGGTTAAACAGGTGAGGGCTAAATGTTGGTGGAGGCTGTGATTTTTGTTTGTAGTTGAGATAGCGCTGTCTTATTGTTTGCCTTGCAACTGTTGGGATAAACGCTCAAAGCTGATTTCAAACTTTTCATAGTTCGCCTGTAACTTTGGCCCTACAGATGAGAAATAACTGCAATATAGCCCGTGATTATTTTCATTAGACAATTCCTTCCAGAATAGCAATGCTCCAGTGTCATACTCTGCTTTGATGCAGATATATCTTTGGGTTTTTACTTCACAGGAAATAATTCTAGGGATAATTAATTAGACTTGAATTTAGGTTCCAGCTGGTAGTTAGAGTGATTGATATTGAAGTTCATTTTCTACTAAATACTGAGTTTTGCTATGCAAATCGAGTATAGAACAAGATAATTCTTCTGGATATATTCAACTTCTCTCTAGGTAGCTCTTGTAATAGGCAAAGCACCAATCCTTATCAACCCCTTGATTAGGCATAAGATTTTTCTTTAATTATAATCCACGCAGATATTACTTTTAATCATTTTTCTCTTTTCCATTTCAAAAGTTGTCCTACCGCTAAGAAAATGCTTGCTGATATCCAAATTCCTCTAGTTGTCACTTCCAGAAAACTGATGATTATTTTATTATTTTCTCTTGAAGTAGAGTTGAATAATTGGCTCAAGTGGACTGAACTCTAGCTGTCAGTGGGATTATGACAGTAGGCGAGTGTCCAGGAGGTATTTATACCAGCGTCAGAGTTACCCAGTGGTCAAACTCCAGAAACAGATGATTACATTGAGCTTCTTAAATATCATGTGCATGATTGCTATCTCCAGATTATATCTGTAGGCAACTTATCTTATTTTGAATTCTGGGAAGTTAAAGTTTCTGATGACTATGGCCAATTAATGGCACTTCTTAAGTTTTTGAAGCACTATATTATGTTTAAAAGTATTTCTTTAAAATAATGTAGTATTCTAAGATATAGAACTTTACTATTTACTGAAATTTGTGAATAATAAATAATGGCTCAGATCTTCTTTTATTCATTAAACTACATCTTCTTAGAATAAATATGAAATTTGATTTAGGATAATTTCATAATCATGGAAAATAAGGAAGAAAGGGATTAACTTATGTTTTATTCTACTATTTAATAAATTATCATATAATTATAAACTGTATTATGTTTGGTTATTTAATAAATATATTATATTATAAATTAAATATATTTAATATAAGTAAATAAAACTAAATATATATAAATATGTATTTTAATATAAATATATTAAATATATTATGTAATGAATCATAAAATTGGTTTCTGAGGAAAATATGTATCAGAAGTGATCTCAAAGTGATTTCTAAAGTAAAGTACATGTAAAGTACATGACTTTTTAGTTTCATACTTCAGCAAGAGTGTAATTTCTTGGGTCATCACAAAATGAAATATCATATTCTCTCATTTTAACAATTGTTCAGAAAGTTCCACTTAATATTAATGTAAATTCCAAACAGCTATAAATGATGTGTCAGGCATTCTTGTTTTCTATGAAGAGGCTGACAGACTCCTCCAGTCTCATTAGAGAGAAATTATTCCTACCTTAAAGATCATAAAATCAAGGACAGTGGTAATAGACAGACATTACATATTAAAGAAGAGGCAAAGGTGAGATTTGAAGTTGAAACTCCATCTGACTCTCCATGTGTTATGATGCTCTGTAATGCACAAAGTCCATTGTTATTGTGAGAATCAAGGCTTGACTACTGTAGAAGGATTTCAACTATACCCAGAAAAGAGTGAAAACTAATAAGAAAAATAAAAATTATATATGGTATGATATAGCACATATTCTTATGTACAAAGCTCAACCCAGAATTAGTGTGAAAGAAAATTACTTTGCAGACTAATATTAATAGCATAAACAAGGTTCTAGAGATTGAGTAGGATTGGGCAAGAAAGAAATCTGGATGACTGGAGATGACAGTTGTATTGTTCAAGAACAAAAGGAAAATGGATTATATGACCAAATAGGAAAGTTGAAGGAAAAATTAATTTAAAAATAACACTTAGAGAATCTAGATCTGGTGTCAAGAACCCAAATAATAGTCCTGGCATTATTCTTTTCCCACCATTTACCCCTCACTGCTCCATTGACCATGGACAAATACATGCCAGTTAGCAGCAGAGTCATTTGTGTATCCTGACTGAAGCATGCTCTCAATCAATAGTGGGAAGGAGTTAAAGATTTAGCACATGTGTACAAAGGAATCTCTGTGATTAGATGAAATAAGGAAAGAGTACTGGAAAATGCTAGTAATGAACACTTTTTTCGAGAAAAGAAAAGATGCTCCTGAAAGGAAGTATGGCATATGGGTAGATATAGACAGTCTGTAAGAATGTCTGAGGCACCAGGAGATGGTTGGAATGGAAGCTGGAGAAGCCAGCAAACAGTTTTCAGACTTTAGGGATGCCAGAATTGCTTATGTTCTTCTGATGAGTGAAATGAAAAGATAGTAATCCCAGGGAAGAAAAAAAAATGACAGGAGTTTATTTATGTTTTAGAAAATGTATTCTGGTGATTGTATAGCGAATGAATATGAGGGAGAGAAATCACAAATGCAGAGTCCATTTAGACAGCTATCTTAATAAATCCTGAAATGATGTAGGAATGAGAAATGGGCCAATAACACGAAGAGCAATCTATGTATGTACTCATTTACCTTGCACACATTCCAATACATATGCTCAGAAAGAATAAGAAAAGGAGACAGTGAGCTGTAGAATAATTTGCATACTAGTCAGATTTAATTATCATTTAAAATAGTAAGTATGTACACTTCAAATAGAGCATCAGAGATATAAAGGTATAGTCCTCTCACTAACTCAATCTCTGTTTAAATGAGCAATTTCTATCCTATGTCATTTATGCTTTTTTTACTGTATATAGAACTCAACCCATTCAGAACATGGTAAAGTGGAAGTCAGTTTTACTAAGGACTGGGTATGAAATATAAGGAATGTGGAGGCTAATGGAAATCTTTGGCCTGTGCTACCCAGCTGATAATTATGTGCTTTACCATGGAAAGAACAGAAAAAAAAAACATGCTTGAAATAGAGCAAAGTTCAGATTTGAGAAAGTTGCAAAATATTCCCTTTGCCATTAGCTACATGGGCAACTTGATGGGATTATGGACAATTTCTCACCATTTAAAAATGATATGTGTTCATGTCATATGTAGTCCTAGAACATGCCGTGTACTTTGTAATAGCAGGAAAGTAGGCTTTAGGAGTATTTCCAAAGTAATTTATGGAGAAAATGTCTAGAAAACTCTGATACTCACAAAATTTCTTCAATGGGGGAATTTCATACTAATAGACATATTATGGTGATTCTACATTCTGAATAAGTGTTTATTGACAATCCTCTGTTGAGTAACATGGCTCCTTAAACTACAAGCTTAGATACTTGGGGTTGGCCAAAATCGAGAAGGTTTGATAAGCCCAAATTCAGCCACAGCTGTATCAATGGCTAGTCATATAGGATCTTTGGTGTTGCAGCTCTTATGAGTCATCACTCGTGGTGTGATGGGCTTGTTGGTGATGCAGCTGACTCTAAGTAATCCATGCTCCTATAAAGTAATCGTACTAAACTCATTGGTTCACCAAGCTAGACATTCATGTACTTCTTTCTTTGGTCTGTCACTGACTCTGTATCTGTGGTAAATAGACATTGGTTTATATTTCCTCAGCAAAAGTACCACAACAATGACACATTTAAGAAGCATGTTCTATTGCTGAAAGGAATTACCAGGCAAATTTGTGTTTTGCTCACCAGACGGACACAGGTGTTCTAGCACAATCCCTGGCTCTGTGAAGCAGCACTTGTACCTGGAACAACACTAAGATGGTTCCATTATCAACAGCTGTGGTCAAAGGGAGGTTCCTATTGATTGCTTATTCAAGTAGCCTAATGAAAAACTCTACTCATGGGAGTTATCTCGAGTGAATCTGATTTCTGAATGGAGAAGAATCAACTGCCTCTCAGCTGGAACGGAGCCTGGAGATACTTATCAGCATCTTGATAGTGGTTGTTATCCTTTGCAGATCAGTATAGGAACATCAGCTAATGTGATGCTGTGCCCCATAGGTAGCTGCACGTCAAAGGCAGAAGTCAATAGCTTGTATAAAATCCACAAATGCACAGTGTTCTTAGGGATTATAAACCACTCTGGGAGTATTTGTTTATTTATGCAAGAACTTAAAACTGGGCATTGGATGCTGCTCTGAGATGTGTACAAAGGGATGTATCATCTGAGGGCTTCTCTATCCATTAAATCATGTTTGTGAATATATTATAAGCTCCTTTGAAAGAAAGCCATAAGCATTCTTATGGCTTCTTTCCTGGAATTTCACAGTATTGAAATCATTCCACCAGGGAAGAAACTCTTTTTTTGAAGCAGCTGGAAATGTTATATATTTATCATGGGAAAACATGTTTATTCTAACCATTCTAACACATTAATGCGAAACAATTACTGGGGATTAAGAATAAGATTTTATTGTTTTATACTCAAGTTTGAATTCTAAGTACTAAAAAAAACATACTTTGGGGTTTTTTTTCCATTTACAGGTATCTATACTCTCCCACAAAACAGTAATAACATAATGAGTATAACAGCTATGAGAAAAAAAGAAAAAAGAAAGAGTGTCATCTATATAAATAAGCATATGTAGAAGGAATGCATAGTAAGCAACCATTTACACAACTCTATCTTACAGAGTACACTGACTTATTAGTTAGAAATTAGTGAAACAGCTTGTAAAAACCAATTTTCTTTAGCCCACAAAAGAATGTGCATTTTATTTAAGATTTTTATCCATAATCTTTAGACTACCTGAAGAAATATTCTTTTATGGAATGATCTGTCATAAAATTAAACTGCTTAAACTTTGCAGAAATGAAAATTCACCAAATTAGGTAGGTGTTAACCAAGATGCCATTTCATAAAAGATGACTATTTTCCATGACTTCAAATCTGTTATTTTTTTCCAAACCAATAAATCTACAAATCAGCCTTAAATGCTGCAATCTTCTAAAATATGCAAGCTGACAAGGTGTGCTACATCTGCCAGTCTACCAGGCACACCTCTGATCCCTCTGTAGACAAGATGTATGTCTCATTATCATCATCTCTGGCGGCACAAGTTCCCAGCATGATATGTTGAATAGATTTGCCAATCAGCAGAATTTATTACATAGGTCTAACTTTGTCATTGTTTTTCTACTTTGCACTCAAATATTTCCTACACAGTGAGATGTTAGAATGAATCTTTCTCAATTTTCTTTTTAGTCTATTTTGGTCTAGTCAGACAAAACACCTAATGTGTGGTCATTTCTCCAGGGTAAAATTTGATTTTGAACAGATGTTGAGAGCAGATAGCTCTGGATGAAGGTAAAAACAAAAATGCTTCAAGTATCCCAGGCCTTCTCCTGTCAGGAAGGATTCTGTGACCTCACAGAGCAGAGGGAAAAGAAGGCACCAAGTCCTTTTCTTTGGTTCCATTCTGAAGTCAGAGAGGAGTCATGACTTAATCAGGGTTCCACTATAATACCACTATATCACCATATTTATTTTAGTATCAATACCTGGCTTTTGGAGGGAACATGTTAAAACCCAGGTAACTTCAAAATATTGTAAGACAACCAATTTCATGTATTTCTTTCATTCATCCTTTTTCTCCTGTAAAGAACACAGGTATAAAGCAATCACTAATTAAATATCAGTTAAAAAAGAAGAAGCAGTCTTGACTTATCCTTTTACTTTCTATTCAACTTTTCCCTCTATGGAATATATCTATCACATTGCTGCTTTCTCTTTCTCAATCTCTCTCTCTCTCCCTGTCTCTATGTCTGCCTGTCTGTCTCTCTGTCTGTCTGTCTGTCTGTCTCTCTCTCTCTGTCTCTCTGTTTCTGTGTTCTGATAGTTTTCTTGAATTTTCTGCATTTATGGTATATGTTGTTGAACATTTTATTGGCTCCTTTTGTTTTTTGTGTTTTTGTTTTTGGAGACAGTGTTTCTCTGTTCTAACTCTGGCTGTCCTGGAACTCACTCTGTAGACCAGGCTGTCCTTGAACTCATAGAGATCTACCTACCTTTGCCTCCCAACTGCTGGGATTAAAGGCATGTACCACTGCTACCTGGATTTATTTCTTTTTCCTCTGCCCCCACTCAAAAACCACCAACACCACCCCCTCCTGTGCTTCTCCCCAGAAATGAACAGTCCTCCCAGGGTTAGCAATCAAACAGGGCATGGCTTAACAAGATGGAACAAGGCCAGGAACTAGTCCCTACATCAAGCATGGGCTAGGCAACCCAGAAGGAGCAAAATGGTTCCAAGGTCAGGTGAAAGGGTCAGAGATTCCCTCACTTTAGCCTTAGTAGTTTTGCAAGAACACCAATCCAGAAAGCCATAAATTATATTTAGAGGACCCATCACTCTGTGTCTGCCCCTTCAGTCCCTGTGTACTCCTAAGAATGCTAGTCACTTGACACTGTGGGAATTGTTCTCCTGGTTTCTTAATCCCTCTGTCCCCTGTGATCCTTCCTTCCCCTCTTCTGCAGGGTTCTGTGATCTCTGTATGGTGTTCAGTCCCAGGCCTTTCCAAATGTTCCCCTCAGCTGCTGGAGAGGGCCTCTCTGATGAGGACCAGGCTAGCCACCAGTCTATGAGCTGAGCGTGACATCATTAGAAGCCATCTCAGTTTTATCCAGTCTCTAGTTCCTGGCCTGCCGTACCGTTTCAGGCAGGGTTCTCTCCTTTGACATGGAGTTTGCCCTTCCATTGTCCCAGAGGATCTTGCTCTGTCAACTGTGAATTAGAAGGCACAGTGCTAACCTGCTATTTTCACAATGAGATTCATTGATTCAGCTTCAAAGATTCTGTAGGTTCTCAATACTGTTAGTGATACTTGCATTTCACAGGAAAAGGTCTCAGGGAGATTATGAGACTAAGCAGTTCATGAAGGGAAAAATCTGGGCTCACACACTGTGAGGCCAGCAACCCCAATACTCTCGGCTCCTAACACTGCCATCTGGAGCTCCTGCAGAACACACCCATGTAGACCCAACAGCAACAGCTCTTTCCAAATGCCTTGATGGCTTCATCTCTGCATACATAAACCAAAGTTTATTTGGAAAATAAAAATTAAAAAAGAAGTACTCAGCTTGCTGTTGCTCTCCATTCATGGCCACTTTAAGAATCAAGCCTTAGAGATATTTTATATTGTAGTTCAAATGTTAATCTTGAGACATTAATATTAAAGTCAAGTTAAATGATAAACTTAAGACATTAAAAGCAAGTTAAATTGCTTAGATCTATAAATACTAAATTTTCATTACTTGTAAATTTCTGTGAAATATACTCTACACACGCATTTATTTTCATTTCTGTGTCTTTTCAATGACTGAG
Source organism: Cricetomys ansorgei (assembly GCA_026225945.1). Classification (NCBI taxonomy): domain Eukaryota; kingdom Metazoa; phylum Chordata; class Mammalia; order Rodentia; family Nesomyidae; genus Cricetomys; species Cricetomys ansorgei. The sequence continues at coordinate 14,970,390 of JAMJFZ010002869.1, forward strand.
TTCAGTCAACAAAGTTCATAGCTTTAAGCTAATTCAGTAGACACTTGAGCAATGCAGGGAGAGATAGCAAATCTTAATTCAGTCTCCTCTGAGGCAGCTGTGTAATTGATTCCTTAGCTGCTGTCTGTTTTTTAGAGAGAAACAAGCATTAAGATAACAATTTTTCAATACAAGCAGCAAGAGTATATTTTTGTTTCAGCCTCTTTGGAGAAAAAGTCTAATTATTATTTTATACTTTTTCTCAGTGGCTTTATTTTCCTTTATTTGATTTTCTAAATGTATGTTTGATTTAAAAAGTATAAAAATGTCCCCTTACCATGATTGCTTCTTTTTATTGTAAATGTTTTACTCTCTGAGTACCTTTTGGCTAGTGATCTTTGTTCAACATACTAATATTTTAAAACCAATGAATTAAAAACTCTTTCCTTTCTCTTTTGCTTAATTTAGATTAGAAATAGATGGTGAATGTTATAGAAATGTGCATGTAAGGTTATTTTGTTTAAATATTTTACATTAGGGAAGTCATAATTTATTTTATTCCTTACTAAACTTGGTTTATTATTATCTTTAAATCTGAATCTATCCTAGGGACAAGAATTGCAGTTCATTGGTAGAGATTCTTCTGCTTCGGAGTATAGGTTGTGGGTTTAAATCTCAGTTCCACAAATCACAACAGTACTCATTCCATAATAATTGGTTACTTCCAATAGATTTTTCACCCTAAAGTAATCATTTATGCTCAGGCCAATTGTGATTGTTGATAGTGTGTGTGTGTGTGTGTGTGTGTGTGTGTGTGTGTGTGTGTGTGTGTTTGATTGAGAAAGAGATGAGGGATGTAGAGCGTGAATTCAGCCTTGCATATGGACTTATAGGCAGTTGAGGAGTCCAAGAGTACAGGCATCTGGTAGTGTGGTTCAATGCCTTTTACTACCTGTATCTTCTTCATTTTCAAATTAGTTTCATTTTTACAGACTTACTTTCTCTATCTGTCCCAAACTCTTATCTAAATTAATATACAGTATTAATATAGATAGATTTATCAATAGATTAAGATATACATAGAGACACATACATAGATTCATAGATATATTTCCTTTCTCTAACTATTCTTATCTGAAGAGAATGTTAAAACACAAAAAAGAAATAGAGCTGCTAATTGGGTTCTCAGTTACAGTTGTTAACAAGAAATTCTGGTGTGAAGTTGTTCAGCAGCGTAGCTATAGATAATAGCATACAGAATATTTCAATTAGCTAGGAGAAAAGATTGGGATTGTTTAAAGCCAACAAATATCTGTGGAGAAAATAGGTTTAGCTTCATCTATATTGCCCAAGTTTTATCTATATCAAAATATTGTATAGTGTAGTTGTAGATTCAGGTTCAAAAGGCAGGTTATTCTTTAACTAATTTAATCACTGGTCCTAGGCCTGGAGTCCTGAAGCATTTCACCCTCTTTACAGTCTAATCTTCAAACTTCTAGCCCAGACATAGACTGCTTCAGCCTCAGCCTCTATGATTTACTGCTGATTGAGCCACTCTGACTTGCTCCTTCTGAACTCAGGATTGTACTAAAACTGACTCCTCTGGTTCAACTCAACTCGTTTGCTGTTCTGGCTCAAACTCTTCTCAAAGCTGACTGCTTTCAAACTGACCTGGGCTGGCTGACTGTTTCTAACTGAACTCTTCTGACTTTCATACACTGTGGCTGATTCCCATAACTTCTCTGATTGAACTGCTCTACTCTGTTTCAAACTGACTCACTCTTCCTGTCCTTCTGCCAAAATGCTTCGATGTCTTTCTCTCGACAGCTCAGACTACTTCAGACTGCTTCTAGGTCTTATACTGCCTCTGTGTCTTATATCTATATGTTGTCCTCTGACTCTCAGAGCTGAGAGAGTGCTTTTCTATCTTGAGAGTTGGGCTTGTCCTCATTCTGATGCACTCTGCTAACTCTTCCTCTGATTTATCACTTTGCCAGCCCTCCACTCTGACTCATCTCAGACATCATTTCCTGTCTGACTCATTCTGAGTTCTGCTTCCTATCTCCAAAGTGCTGTGATCAAAGGCATGTACCACCACTGTCTTCTGAACACTGGCATTAAAGGTGGGTACTAACATTCTTTCTACATTCAATCCAGACCCCAGAGGTATCTCAATGTGATCCATTCATATAGGCCCTAGATGTGATTCCATCCTAACTATCATACAGGCTTTTCAATGTGACCCTTTCCCAGAGTAGCTGTGTGGCCAGATTAAATGACTGAATATTCCTCTACAATATGGTACTTTATTTATATGTATAAAGTAGATATTTTCACGTTTTTAAATAAAAAGTTAAAATACTTTAAAACAACAAGATAATGTAACATTAACATAGGACTAAAATTTTATAGTCAAAGTAGAACTTCGCAAAGGAAGAAATATTGGTTGGCTCTTGTGATTCCAAGGAAAATGTGTGTGTGTGTGTGTGTGTGTGTCTATGTATGTGTGTATATATGTGTATGTATTGTACATGTATGTGTTAGTTACTCTACTGTTTCTCCTTTCTCTCTCAATCTAACTACTCATAGAACACAATGATATTTTTAATATAACAAAATGTTGAGGAACCAGCATACTTGCCTGAAGTGCTACTATGTCAATAAACCTCTCAAAGCCTTGAAATGTGACAAAAGTAATTAAAATATGTGAAAAAAATTTAGAAGTTATATATCATTTACGCCCAAAATGAATACTAATTTTGATGCTAAAGTGTGTCACTCAGTTCAATATACAAAATTGAATTACCCAAATAATTATTTATTCATTATGTGGCTCTTTTATTATAAAAATTATTATTGAATGAGTCAATCTATTCGTGATAAGAAAGTAACCCCAAAGGGGAGATAAGCAAGGGGAAAGCTCAATCTCTCATAAGATTTTATTGCATGTAGTCATGTTTCATGCCTCACAAGCCTGTGAGCTCTGAACAATGCATTGGCTGTATCACTGAGAATTTCTATGGACCAGACAAGAAGCCATTATCTTTTGCCATTTTCCTCCCAATATTCATATCCAAATCTCTTCAGATTCTCTCTTCAATTATGTAGTTTTATGATGGTATTCTTTCTGGTGTTTGTAAGTTATAAATGAAGCTGTGACCAATATTTATATTCATAACTTTGAATTTGTGTTGGATAAATGACCGTAAAAGAACTGAAGAATGGGAATAGCATATTAGATTTATCATACTATTGGAAAAACAATTTTTAGCTTTATGAATAGTGAATAGTATTCCTTAGATTTTCTATAGGCTTAAGAATTTTAGGTTTTCATATTCTAAGACTTATTGAGAAATGACTAATGGTGTAAGAAAGATTATAGACTTATTGTTTTCTTATTCAAATTCTATAAAATTTGCAACAAATATTTGGAGGCTTTGCCATTGAAAGTTTATGCATACACATTTCTATATTGTGTTTCCTTGTACAATGATCTTCTCATCATTCTAAACACCCCTTAGAAATATCCTTACCTTCTGTGGTTTCATTACTGTGATGTCACTTTACTTTAGACATTGCTATTCTTATTTCTAATATTTCTGTCTAGTTCTTCTTGCAGTTGTTTCTTTTTTCTGCCAAAAATATGACTGTGACCTTGACATTTATTTTAAGAATGTTCATCTTACCTCATAGAACTTAATTTTATAGCTATGCTAAAGTGTATTACTAATAATTTCAATTTCTGGGTCATATCAGAGTGAGATTTGCTTCTGTTAATTATCGTTTGCCTTTAGAACTTGCTGTGCTTTTCTTCTGCTTTGCACCCTGACCAATTCTGAAATGCACTTAGACATATATAATACTTCGCCTGGGTCTCTGTGTTTTAATAGCCCTTAGAGAATATCACCAGCTTAGTTGGCTTTAGGCAGTGATTTTTTTCCCCTTTCTTTTTGTAGATGTCATTTAGCAATCGTTCAGGTATTTGTCAATCCAATACTTCAGGTATTTTCAAATCTTTGCTAGGCTGCTTCTGTGTCTTTTTTTTTTTTCTCTCTATCCTCTCATCAGCCCTAAAACTCCTCCACTTAACCATTTAATAACCTTATAGACTATATCATAATGGGACTCTTTTCTACCTTGTATCAGTTCACTCCATAGTCTTTGTTCCCAGAGTGAACTTTTCCTAGTTATCTACTTGCAATTCCAGAATGTCAATCTTCAATACATTCATACTTTTTCAATATCTTATGAAATGCAACTTAAGAATATAAAAGAAAAATATTAAAAATAATAGAAATTGTATCACAGCCTTTGGCCTTTTTTTTTTTAGACTTTTTGTATTTGGGTATTGAAATGCCCTCTTCACCAAGATTATATCCATATAACACAGAAGCTACCTGTAAATACTACTATGTACCTGAGACTGCCTTTAGAGAAGATCAGGGGAAATTATAGAAGGAGACCACATGGCTAAGCTAGAAGTTATCTCCAAGCCAGAAGAGATCTATAGTTGCCATTTCAGAATACTATATAATACTATGTTCAATCTGGAGGGTACAGTTCAGATCAGATATGGGTGACAAATAGGGATGATGATCGTGATGATGAGAATGATAAAACTCACTCCATAATTTAGTTCAAACAGGCTCAATTCCATTTTTCCTACTAATGTTGCCACAAATTAAAGGAGTTGTTTTCTATAATTTTCCTGGAGAATTTCAAAAAATAAATGGGATGGAAAGAAAAGTAAAATTTCAATCTATTTTGGCTGATATCAAAAGACTCTTTCCTAGAAAATTTTTATGAAAATACCCTTTCTGTCTCACTCATTCTCCCCAATATACCACACAAACATCACCATAACCTTCACCACCATCAGCACCATCACCACCACCAAATATATATACTATATGTATCATATTATATATGTGATTATATAATATATATACTATATAATATCCATATATGACTACATTTATGATTATTTATGTTAGAGATATTTGCTGAGTGGAAGAATTTTAACCAGAGAGTATATTCATCATGCATTAGTGTACTCTTTAGGAAAATCTAGCCACCAGATTTCATGGTTCATTTTCAAAGCAACGTCTAGCCTACAATGTGGAAAATATATTTTTAATTTGAGTTTCTGTTGCTATCAGATCTTTTTTTAAATTTCTGGCTATTTTGATTTTAAGTGAGATTTCTATTTTATTGATAATGTATTTGACTCATAATAATGTTTTTTAACTTATTGTACAGTGAACTATAACCTTTTATCAGTTTTGGTACAGCTTTTATTGTATGTTTTAATAGCATATGCAGACCTTTTTACAAAATAATAAAAATTAATTTTTCTAAAGCTATGCTAATAATGAGCCCTTTTATTGTCCCCACCTTGATGTGATACTTAATACTTTATCTCCTTTCAAATGGATATTTGTTACAATAACTAAATATATTTTGAAAAGATATGTGATATAATGATTAAGTTTTCATTTTTTATTCAAAGTTTTGAAAAGCTTTTTCCCCTTAGGTAGCCATGCCTATTTATAATAAATGCACATATGAAGAATTTACTGACTAGCTGTTGGGGTTTATGATTAAATTCCACCTGTTTAAGTTGACACTAGTATAGTCAAAATGTAAGAATATGGGCTGAGCAGTCTACTATTATAGTGAATGTGTGATTTGTTAAGCTGGTAAAAATATCACTCAGAGAGTTACATTACCCTGAAGAGTCTACAGAGTTCCATGAACTTCTTTGTTGATACATATTTGGAAGGCACAACTCTGCAATGGCCTTCATTATTTATGAATGTAGGAACCTGATTTCCTAGCATACCATATTGACATTTAAGGATCTTCTGCCTTCCAAAAATAACACACACACACACACACACACACACACACACACAGAGGAGACAAGGGGGCATTTTTCATAGATGCAAGCCCTGCCAGACCTTAGGAGAGGGAATCACCATCATGGCAGTGCCATCCTGAGAGTGGAAGCCCAAGCCTCTGAGCTCAGGTGTTTTTATTCTTTCAGAACTCCTCAGGTGTCTACTGATAGCACATGCAGATAATTAGCAATTACACAACCCCCACAGAAACCCAACGCCTTCAGACAAAAGGCCAAGGCCTATGCACCCCTTTTTTCAACAGTACAAAAAACAATTATTTTACACACAATTAAAAATAAACTTCTACAACATTTTCCCTTTTCTGTATAAAAAAATTGCTTTACCTTTACAACACAATTTAATACTACATCAGCAAAACTATTTATAAGAGGAACAATCATGATGGTTGCTAATGCACAGGACCAAATGAAACGAAACATCTATCAAGATTTTCACAATGTCTTTGGACAGCAGAAAAGCATTATCAATGTCCAATTATCTGGAATTCACTCAAAATCTTCTGGGCTCCTCCAAAGGGCTTAGATCACGTCTCTGACTCTGCCCTCCACAGCATTCCAGCTTGTCTTTCAGGCTCTGGCTGGCTTCACTCCACTGCTGCTGCTGTTCTTGATGGTTGTTCTATGGTACTGGCATCTTCAGAACTGTTGGAGTCCCTTGCTGCAACTGGGTTACACTTTCACCAGTAGCTCTCTTCATGGGGCCAAGCCTCACCTTCTTTACATGACCACGTCATTCTGGGGCATCAACTTCTACTAGGGATGAACTTTTACCAATGGCCTCTCCTGGCCTCTTACAGTGCCGAACCTCAGCTGTTCTCCAAAGACCCCCTTCATGCCTTCAAAGCCAGTAATATCTAGGTGACTCTTACGGTGCCAAGTTTGGCAATCAGCAGGAGATACAAACTTGACCAGTTCTGGAAGATAGTTTCTCTGTGCTGACCCCGAGAAACACTTTCCATTTTAGGAAATAGGAAACACTAGCTATTTTAAGATAGAGTCTGGTTTGCAGGAAGACCAACTAATAAGTTTGTGTGCAGGAAGGGTTCCGTCATGGTGTGGAGTTCTCATCATTATCACCAGTGCCTGGACTGCTTGACTTTCTCTTAGGTTTGCAGAAAACAATGAAAAGATAATGAAACATTAACATAGGACTAAAATTTTATAGTCAAAGTAGAACTTCACAAAAAGAACAAATATTGGTTGGATCTTGTTGATTCCAAGGAAAATGTGTGTGTGTGTGTGTGTGTGTGTGTGTGTGTGTGTGTATGACCATAGGTCACAGTTTTCTTGGGAAGTACTAGCCAATAAGCAAGGTACCTCTTCTTCTTGCAAGATTTGGGTGGTGAGGGGGAGCAATTGTTGTGGGATGCATTTTAGTATAGAGTCTTAGTTTCTGGAGCAGTTTAGGTCACCAAGTGTAGTTGGTAACAATGGCTTTAATTCCAAGGCTGGGCTGTTTTCTAGGAAGGAAGAGAAAGGGGAGGAGGGTGACAAGAGTAGAATCATAGAAAATTGGGATGAATTCTGGCTGAAATCATAAAATGGGGATATTGGCTATTAAAAATGAAAACATCCCACTAAAATTGCAGTTCAGAGGACCTCATTCTATCATTGTAACGAGAAAATATTATATGGATTGTTTTCATGTTATTTCTGTGTTGGTCTCAGATGATGTGGGGGCTTTGTATTATGTTCATAGCACAGTAGTTTTAGGAGGAAAATCAAAAAATAACTATCTATGAGGATAGCTGACCAAATCTTGGGTTATCCTTATATGTAGTTTTGCCTAGAATTTCTCTGATCAATGTGCCAAAGAATGACTTATACATAGGAAACAAACAATTGAAAAAATGTAATAATGTAGCCTGAGGCTTAAATTAAACCTGGACAGTCAAGATTGACTAAGGCAATTGGAGTTGCAGAGAATGTCTCTTTGCACAGGGCCAGAAGATCGGGGAATGAGAGAGCTCTAAAATGGACTATGAAAAACAAGCACCGAAATCTCCAAACTGAAAACAAAAATTCTGCCTTGTGCTACCATGGAAATTCCAGAGAATTGCTGATATTACTCTGATCCATTCATGCATAGAGAGACATGTTCACACAGCTGTGTGTGAAGTAAATCTCCACAACTTGGAGATGAAGCATATTCATCAATATTCATGGACTGGCTAAATGAGTTTATTTTTACAAGTATATATGTACTCACTTTGGTACATTAGGTAAAGATCTCTTCAAAAATAATTGTGTTCAAAAACCTCATACTTTGGTATTAAGCTAAAACAAATGGCAAGATTTTGGTAATAGAGAATAGTCTCTCCCCTACCTCACCAGATATGCACACCTCCCCTGCTACAATGTCAGAAAGTTATTGCTCATGGAGTATATACTGTACCCTCCAGTCCCTGGAAACAGGTCTGTAGAAGATGGAGAGTAAGTTGATACTTTTCTAAGATGAGCATAAAACCACATCAGGCACCCACTCTGAGTTTCCTGATTGAAGGCCATGAGTTCTCCCTGGTGGCTCAATCTCTATGTATTGATGATGATATCACTTATCAGCACTGGCTATAATAAGCTGCCTTATTGACTTCTCTGTCTTGTCACTCCCACAGCTAGATTCTTGTCACAGGCACCATTGCTTTGCATCAGCCTGCCTTTGCTTTATTGGTTTATTGATAGTTCCATCCATCTTCTTCAAGGAGGTGACAGGCTGGCATTTGACTCTAGTCTTCTTGAGATTTTACAGCCTTCAGGGAAGCTGCTAGAAGTCCTGGAGTTTTGCCCAATAGGCAGAATGCAAAGCAATCCTCCTTAGTACAGAGAAGGTGATAGAAAGTCATAATTGTAAAATACAGACTTGCTGAAATGCCTTAGTCTGCAAGATGAAGGTGCAAGAAGAAACTAATACTTGACCTAGCAATGGTGACAGGATGGCTTAAGACTTTTCCTGGGTGCTTCTTATGAGAATTCTCTGATAATTGCTGACACAGCTACCATCCCCCTAAGATCTCTAAACAGGGCCAAATAGCCACAGGAATGTGAAGTGACTTCTCATTTGGAATGCCCTCACATCATGACAGAGAATCCTGACAATATTCTAATTCCTGATAGATAAAATAGTACACTCATGTCTTTTTTTTTTTTTTCCAAATCAAGTTCATGCCAATGTTTATACCTACAGCCTGTAGGGAAATCACTTGACTTGTAAACTGAGGGTATTAGATTTTGGAATTGTTCAAAAGGTAATTCAGGATGAGCTAATAGGAGATTTTACTGGAAAGAACATGTGGATTATATAATGGGAAGGCTTTCAGGTGTTCATTGTGTCAGGTATGAGTAACCATGCATTTTTGCCCTATCTTTACCAAGTATTATATGTAAAAATTATCTGCATAATAGCTGTAGAAGAGAAATTGAAGTTATATCAGGTGCAACCAGAAGTACAGTATTTTAAAAAGCGTTCCCTTAATTCACATTGATCATTTCAAAAATTTGCAGGATTTTATGGATAAGCATAACACCATATTGTTAAAACCTTTTTTTCCCCCTTTGGAAGAAATCAAAATGGTTCCTGAGGAGTGTAATATAGGAAATATTTTAAATACTTTAAAATGAAGAGACGCTTTCCCTGATGACAAGATGATTAATACACAATTTTTGCACATTTTTATTGTTAGTAACATCTTTATTCAAATGTCTATACTGTAAATTTTGGTTTCCTGATAGCACATGAAGGCACTGAGGCACTATAAAGTAATGGAATTGCCAAAATTGGAACAAATTAGATATTATGCTAAGGTAGGTCTTAATTCTACCCTCTGCGTCTAAAGGCCATGTCTTAGGTTCTCTACAAATTAATCTGCACCTTGTATATATGTACTTCTGCATTGTTTTGTTCTTGGTGTTTACAGGAGTAAGTCTAAGATATGGTATATAGGCTTTGTTAGAACTGAGTAGAATAATAAATACAAACTTTAATCTTACATTTCAGAATTGTAAGGAAACAATATAAATACAATATAGTCATAAGAAACTGGTAAAATTTCAATGGAGACATCTTTATATTTTAATATAAAACATGACAACATGAATTTATTTTCAGCTCATTGCTGCACAGTTTTATCTAAACAGCTAAGAGGATCCAACCCCTACCTCACCACAGAGAGTCTCTCCTCTTCCAGATTTATTCAGATTTAGATTTATTTCTTGCTACTGTTCTTTTAATAAAACAAAATGTAATAACCCACATTCACTTTTCCATATTTATAAAACAAATCTTTATGATTTGCTTGACATTTTGTTTTGTATTTTCTTCAAAGAGGAATGAGTTGTTTTTAGAGTTTCATGCCTAGAACAAAACAGCACCATATTTAAAAGCATAATGTCTACAGAAAAACCCACTGAATGTTATATATTTAAGCAGCCCCCCCCCAAATAATTCAATATCATGGTAGTTTTCCCACATTACATTGGTAAACCACAACAAAGAGAAAGAAAACTTTGTTGTACACTGTAGGTAGTGGCAATAAATAAAGGAACACCCAGCAATGTCATGGTCTACTGGCCTATGATGAGTGCATCTACTTTCCAAAAAGATTGCTTTGGCTTCATCAATTTTGTAGACCTTCAAACCAACCACAATAGCTTCATTTTTATTCCACACTTTTTATTTATTTATTTTTTGCAGTTATTCTTTGAGTCAGGGTCCCACTGTGTAAACATAGTCTTGAACTCCCTATATTGACCAAATTGGTCTCAAACCTCTGGCAGTTTTCCTATCTCTGTCTCCCAAATACTGAATGTATTTGTTGCTTTCCTTGTACATAAAAGAAAATGCCCACTGAAAGCAATATAAGGAAGGAAGGAAGGAAGGAAGGAAGGAAGGAAGGAAGGAAGGAAGGAAGGAAGGAAGGAAGGAAGGAAGGAAGGAAGAGTTTAAGTTTGCTTACAGTTTTAGGATACAGTCTATCATGGTGGGAAGGCATAGTAATTGGAATGTGTGGCAACTGGTCGTATTGATTGCATCTGTAGCCAGGAAACACAGAGAAAATAATACTCATTTGGTGCTCATCTTGCTTTTTCCTTTTTATGCAACCAAGGACCCAAGTCAATGGAATGGTGATACTCACATGTTGGGTGGATTTTCCCACCCTAATTAACCCAATTGTGTAACTTCCTCACAGATGTGCCAGAGGTTTGTCTCCTAGATGAATCTCAATTCTACCAATTTAGTTATTAACATTAATCATCAAAAGGAACTATGAGCAGGCCTTTATGCCTAGCTTACTCTCATTTTTCCAGTTCACTGGTTTTGAGTAGTAAGAATACCAAACTAAAACTAAACATTCTGTGTTTGCTGTTGAATGAATGTATCCATCTTCCAAACTCCTGTGTTGTAATTCCAAGTCCCCAGGGTGATGGTATTGGGTGTCTAAGATAACCAATTACTGAGGGTGGAGTCCTCATGGTTTGGATCAGTGTCAACTATAAAATGAGCTCATTTAATCCTTCAAATATTTAAGAATTTAGGGTGAAGACCTTAGAAAGCAGGTGCTCTCTGGGTACAGAATGCGCCAGCACCATCATCTTGGACTCCAAAGCTTCCAGAACTATGATAAATGTCTCAGTTATTTGTTAGCAATGTGGGCTACAATATTTTGTTTTAACAGCACAAATAGACAAGGGCAGATTTAACTTTTACAGTTGCCATAATAAATTCTCAGAAGTTGCATGACTTAAAACAATAGCAGTTCATTATTTGAAAGTCTGGAGCCAGAAATTCAAACTCAGGTTGTCAAGAGAATCACTGTAGTGTCCTTCCTTCCTGGCGGTATTCAACTGTCATCATCCATTTCCTGACTTATACCTGTATCTACTCAGTATCATTTTCCATTATCACATGAATCCATTCATATTACCTTCTTTATGCTTGTCTGCATCATACCCAAGTTCCTGTTTTTTATATAAAAACTATCAGCCATATTGGGTTAAGGAATACTTTAATAAACTTGTTTTAACTTATTTACATAAAAATTGACTTTAATTTTAAAAAGTCAATACTGAGGCACTTCAACCTCTTTTTTGCAGAGATACAACTTGACTCTTAACACTTACCATGCATTATGGAAACATGTACTGAATATCCACAGTGGGAGTGTGAAAGCTATGGATCAGTTAGAGGAGAAAATGGAAGAGTATAAGCTTACGTCCAAAATTGTGACAGACATGTGGGTACCAGGCACATGTGGTACATTTTCTGTGTTCATCTAAGAAACACAGCATTCCAAGTGACCAGGAAGATTTCTTCAGAACTGCCTCTGTTCCCTCAGAAAATTAGAGGATTCCTTTTCAGGTACACATGAAAAAAAAAGTTGCACCTTAATCCATAAAGTAACAGCTGCATCCTGTTATTATTGTTCTTCAAAAAAACAACAAGCAAGTCACTGTTCATTTTATCCCAGCACACAAAATATTTAGAGGTGGACAGTGGGCATTGCTTTAGAAAATAACTGGTCTCTAACACAGAGTGGCTTTTCAAGCTCAGGTAGGGAAATGTGATTCTCACTTATGTTGTTGAGAAATTATTATTTCTTGAAGTGAGATGATGTCTTGACCATTTATTGGAAAGACACTATGGGGAAAAAGATGTCTATTTAATCTGAACCACAACAAAAGGAAATATGTTTGACCTCTAAAAAAGTGAGAAGCTTGTTCTGTCCAGTTTGATTTTAAGCTGTAAGTATTTATGCAGAAAAAAAATTTAAAAAAATTCTGAGGAATGTGCACCTCCTTCCATCTTGCACATCAGCACAAAAACAGACAGGAATCAAAATAATACTAAGTTAGAAACACCCAATTTCCAGTAGTAAATCTCATTTACTCAAATTAAATAAAGTGAAAACTTTTCTCATTAGTACTATTAAATTATAATTTTACTTCAAAAATAAATTCAGTATTTGAAAAAGAGCTAAATAATCTACTACCTTTTCATTTATACAAGCCATTTTTTAGCTTTTGAAATAAAATAAGTATATACCTAGTTAAAAACAGAATGTACTGTAAATCAGCTTAACCAGTATATATTGCGTTTCTGTTGAGTTCAAGTTGATGAACTTGCCATTGAAAAAATAATACTGACAGCTCTGGGTTCAGGATTGTTTTAGTAATAATGGTTTTCCTCTTTTATACCTTGTAATGTCAGTTTTAAATAGCTCATTGCACTAACACAAACACCTATACTAAAAGAGGATAAAAGAGCTTTGGCCCAATGCTACATTTATTAAAGCTAGATCATATATGTATGACAACAGATCTGAGAAATAGAGCAAGGTAAATGACTTAGAAATGGTTAGAGGGAAGAAAGGAAAGGGTGAATGATGTAATCATTTTATAATCTCAAAAACTTAAAAACATGTAATAAAAAAGTGATAATGTGCAAGGATATGTCTCGCTGTTAACTGGTGCTCTTGAAAATAAAATTAAACCACTTTTCACAATTTTGGCTAATGTAAAAAGCAACAATTTTTCTTTAGATGCCATTCTTCCTCTTCAAACTGTCTGTCATCATGCAAGCATTTTCAAATCCTGAGAGGTGAGCATGCAAACTAATTTGAAAATCATTTTTGACACTTGTAGAAAAATTATTAATAAAACGACACTATTATTTTGTAATTTTCTCATTACCTCTATGATGGGTGACAAAACATTCCAAGTCAAGTTATTTCCCTGAGTGTTAACCACAGGCTGAAATGAAACATGTGGCCATAATAATGTGTTACTTCTGCATTTGCAAGCACAACTGTACTACACAAAGTCAGAGAGTTAATGATATTAAAACCTTATACCTGATTATCTAGACATTGCTAAGAATGGCCTCTCAGGTTTGAGGAGAATTCATTATCAGCAGCTGACTCTCCACGTGATGGTTAGTTCCAACCATTAACTTGGCAAGATCTTGAATCACCTCAGAAGAGACTCTCAAGGGACTGCCTAGATTAGGTTGCTTTATGGCCGTGCCTATGGGGAATTTCTTAACTGAGCTAATTGGGATGGGAAGACCTATCCCAGGTGTGAGATGTACTATTTCATGAGCTGGGTGGATCCTGGATTAAACAGAAGGGAGAGAATGTGTTAAGTAAACACGCTGTCATTGCTCTCTCAATTTTACTGAATGAATGATGTAACCAGCTGCTTCAAGGTCATGTTGCCTTGATTTCCTTGCTGCAATGACTCTACATTTAACCATAAGTTAAAATAAGCACCTTGCCCTTTGAGTTACTTTTATCAGAGTATTTAGAAAAGCAAGAGAAAAGAAGTTTTCCTTTGTGGACACATTCCCTATACACCATGGTTTTTTTCTCAGTAGCTCTGAACCCTCCATTTTGAAAGAAACTTATGAGTTATTCTGAAAATAACTTTCCACTATAATTAAATGTTATTTACAAGTTTCTTGCAAAATACAGATAAAAATATCACAGTACTTTTGAAATGGAACTTTTAACCCAACCTTCACCAAGGACTTTTCTCATCTCATAATGTCCTCTCAGGGCTTTTTATTTTCCCTTTTATTCCTCTTAATTTTATCTTGCCTTTATTTTTATTGCATTTTAATATATATTTATATATTAACTTTTTTTCTTCTTTCCTTTTCACCCTACAGTTCCTTTGCATGTATAAATACATATAATAATATATAATATATATACATATGTGTGTGTGTGTGTATGTGTGTGTGTGTGTGTGTGTATAGTTCCAGTTTAGTGATTTTATGGCACTCTCGACTGTGCAAACAAGTAGATCTCTGACTCTTGAGCCTTATCCTGGGATTCTTTTTTTTTCTGTTGGTTTGTCTTATCCAACATTGATGTGATGTTGTTTATTTTATCTAATTATATTTTATTCTGTTATATTTTTAAAGGGAATGAATGAATGAATGAATGAATGAATGAAATCCTAGCCACTAGTGTAAAAATTATGACTTAACTATAATTTCTACCTCCTGGGAGAGGAAAAAAATCATTTTCTCCAGTGTAATGACACTGGCAATATCTATCACTTCAGGATAGACCTCATGTTCAGGAATAGTTGACCAACATATAATGTGCATCACAATTTTTGTGTGTGCTTTTATTTGGTTACATTTGGTGGGTTTTATTGTTTGTTTTATTCTATAGTTTGTTTTTCTTTTAGGGTAGTATTTTGTTTTGGTGAGATTTTGTTTTTGCGTTCAGATTTTGTTTTTGTTTTTTTTTTGAGGAAAAGAAGTTGGGTGGGTAGGAAAGGGGAGAAGTTCGGGAAGGATTTAGGGTAGGAAAAGAATATGATCAAAATATATCTAAAGTTAAAAATTGTATTAAATAATAAAAATATAATTAAACAAAGAGAAATTTACTTAATCTTCCTTGTTATGGCTCAGAAGTTGATGCTATGTGCCCATTTATTTGTTAAAATTCTAACACCCAAAATGATGGTATCAAGAAATAGGTCCTTTAACCACTTGGGGTACGAGGGTAAAGACTGAAGAACTGGAGTGAATGCATATGCACTTACAATAGGTCCTCTTTACAGAGTGTTCACTCTTTCCTCCTTGGCCATAAGAAAGTATCATCTATGGACCAGAAAGAAAGCCTTTAACACACAAACAACACCTGCCTTGACCTTGTTCTTTTAAGCTTCTAAAACTATGATAAATGAATTTTTTGTTGTTGATGCTATCCAATTTCCTGGTATTTCATTGTAGTGATCCAAAAGGACTAAAATTTTTCATCTTCTTTAGCCTATGTGTTTCTTTCTTTCCTTGGCAATCTATTCCTAAGTTACATAAATCTTACTCTCATGTGTTTTGAAAAATTAATATAACATTTTCTCTCATTTTCTGAGATGCCTTTGTTGCCATCATACTAAAGAATCAACATCTAGTGGATTTCTAAATGATAAAGCTTACAGGAAAAATGTTTTAAAATATCAATAAAATGAGGTTTGTTGAGGGAATAAATGCTTCTTGTGACTTCCAGTAAGGGCAGAAACATAAGTGCTGTTGCCAAAAACTAGTAAACTAAACAATAATGTATAAGCAGTTGTGAGACCCTGTTAGAAATTTCTCTGAATTTGTATTGCTCTCAATAAGTATAACCTGCTGACTCTGTGATATCATTTGTGATTTTCAAGATCAAATTCTAAATTTTCACAAGTGATAAGGAAATATATTGAATTAATCAGAAACCACATTCCACAACAAATTGTCATGAATTTAATGCCAATTTTCTTGGCTCATTTAAGCATGATGAAACTTCTACTCCTTAACAGATCTTCTACATAGCATATTTACAGGATAAATGAATTATTATCAGGTAATAGTTAAAAGTCCTAACTGGAAAGAATAGGTTGGATGAGGTTGAAACAAAACTCTACAAAAAGGGTGAGAACAAATTTGAAATGAGGTGTCAACACATCATATTTACTTGCTTTGTTTTATGAATGGAATTAGGAAAAAATATGGTGGCTATATCTGTGAAGATCACTCAATATTTAGAAATCCTATTATCCTTAACAGAGGACCCAGGTTAGGTTCCCATCACACATACAGTGGCTTATAGTCATCCAAAACTCCAGTTCCAGGGGATCCTATGCTCTCTTCTGATCCCCAGGCACTAGGTACACACATAATGCACACACATGCATTCAAGCAATAAAACTTCATATGTATGAAACAAAACATATCTAAAAATTTTAAAATTAGAACATAAAGAAAAACAAAACTCAAAAAGAAATGGTCAATAGTATATTAAAAAGTTATAAAAACAAGTTGTGGGGTTTCCTCTGCTCACCCCATTTCTTCAAGTGAAGATTTATCAGTGATGAGCTTGGTTGGAGTTAGGGGGAATTCAAAGCTTCAAAAGTAAAGTCTCATTTTTTTAAAATGGTACAAAAGTTATGAACTACACTACTGTAAAGAGTGAATGATCTTTCACTATAGTATAAAATTATGATGAAGTCGTTGTAAAATGAAAGTCCCAAAAGCACAAAATGAGAACATTAGAAACGGGTGTGTGAATTAATAGCTGATTTTAATTATATTAAAGTGTGAATATGTTGTTTCTACTTTAGTGTTTATGATGTTACCAATATTAAACATGTATTTCAATGTGCATTATTTTTTATCTCATTTAACATAGATACTTGCTTTTGTGTGTACTTTTTCAATTTCTATTAATTTTAAGTTGCTGTGTCACAAAATGTATGTTCTTATTCCTTCTCTGAAAACCCTAGATTTATACCTGAGTATATATTGTTTTGTTCAGCCAAACTATGAGTATAATATCACCAATGGGATTTTTTAAAAAACAGTCCTGCAAAAGAACTCACAATAAATTACATGTGACAATTTATGAAGATTTACTTGTTATGCTAAATCACAGTATATTTGATTCCTACACTGAAGTAAGTTTTATTTTGATTTAACATCTTGGGTTAGCAATAGTATGAGCTAAAACTATAATTTGGTGAAATGTAAATTTTGAATATGTAATAATTCACTAAAAATTATATGTATAAACTCTTGAACTCTCAGTTTAATTTGACTTTCCTTTTTTCATTTTCTCTGACATCAGTATAATGAACATCTCACACAGTTGGGCAGAGTAGTTACACTGCATGTTTTACTTGCAGGGACTACTTGATCACATTCATTTCCAAAGTTATTGAAGATGAATTAAATTATACCAACTTGTATACTTATAATTTTAAAATTTAATTCACCTATGTATTCCTTTTAACTTGTAAAAGCTTACACATGCTAATTGTTTCTTACAGTTTTGTTAATGATTGATAATTGATGAATATGCTTTTTCTCACATACTCTAGTATGATTTGAAAGATGTCATTTTTAAATTGATGAATGACAAAATGTCATCATGTGTTATATTTTATTATTTTATTATGAACTTTACCTTAAATTTAGGTACATAAAGTTTACAGAGTTACACACATACATGGTCATATAATCCATGTGATGGCTTTAATACATATTCAAATTAATCTAGTCCTAACTTTTCCCTTAAATATTTATCATTTCTTATGGTGAAAAAATTCAATATTCTTTAATTTAACTTTTATTTTTCTAAACTAACTCAGTACATTATGCCAAGAAACCATACTGTGCTATAAACATCAGAACTATATTGTTTTCAAACATGAAGAATAGCTGAAATAATTTTAAATGAATAGCCACATGATCACCATCTAGATCTCAACAACTTTATCACTCTTTATTGGCCTATCTTGATCAGCGGAATATCATCTGTTTTCATCTTATTTTTCTCTTATTAGGAGCAAAATTTCCCATAGCATTAAACGTCTTTGACTTATTCTCTCACACTCTATTTCTTGAGTGATTCATTTCTCATCATTTTCTGAACTTCTTATAAATCAAAATTAGTGAGACATTCCTATGTTCTGACTTTTCCAAGTGGCTTTTGTTATTAATTGAATTTATTTCCATACTTACCAAACATATTGTGTATGTACATCATTTTGCCATTTTATTTTGAGGTAGATTTATCTATTAATCTACCTCTATTTCTTCTGAGTTGTAAACACTACATAGAAAAGGTTCTGAGTATTGAGACTCTAAATTAATTCTTACGATAGTTTATAAATACTCATTTCGCTTTTTATTTGGTGTTGGTATATGTTGCATGATTTTCCATGGTGACTATAGATAAGTTATTTATGCAGATGGAGGGGGTACAAAAAGACCAAACAAAAGACACCATCCGAGTTGAGCTTAGTGAGCCAATGAGTTTACTGCTGTTTCTTATATAATCATGGCTGACCTATCTCATCAAGAAATCCTTATTGATTTTCAGGCAGCTAACTATGGAGAGGATCTACTCCAATCAGTTGTTCATTTCTAAACTCAAGGAGGAAGAGGGACTGTGAGGATCTTATATGACCTTTCTCATCCTGTCAAACTCCTCCCTCTCTCCAGGGGAAATTTAACATATGAAAGTTCGCAAGTCAACTCTATTACTCTTTCACCACTGCAAAATATGTGTTCAACCATATCCAAAAACCACATTACAGGAAAATATATAAATTTTAGACTAGCAATATTTACCTTGTATAATATGAGAAGTGAGAAAGTTCACATTTTTACTCTCATATTTACCATGTCCTCTACAGTGAAAATAATCAATCTCCCATTACAACTATTTTTATATTGGATTGCCATAGATAGGTGATAGATAAATGATAAGATATTGATGTATATATAGAAAATAGATAAATAGAAGATAGATATTTTTCCTTACAAATTCTATATATTTATGCAATGTATTTTTATCATACATATCCACTATTACTTCATGTAAACTCCCATTAGTTGTCCCCCCCAATACCACCTCCCTTTCAAGTCCATGTCCTCTTTCTGGGCTGCTGAACTAGTGTTACATATGAATGGACATAGAGCTATCCACTGGGGCATGGGCAATCTTCTAGGAGCCATATCCCCAAAGGAGATTTACTATCTCTATCAAAGCAACATCAATTGCTAACAATTCCTTCACCAAGAATGGAGCCTCTAGGGACGTGTATAAGTAAACACAGGTGCTTTGAGTTGACATGTGTAACAGCTGCATCATACCTAGAAGTCAGCATTTCATGAGTCTCCTCTCCATCTACTCCATCTTATGTTCTTTCTACCTCACATTCCTGCAGTGTTCCCTGAGCCTATGATTAGGGGAGGTTTAGTAGAATATTTATCTGTGGCTGAGCACTCGGTTACTTATATGGGGTACATTGACCAGTTACGAATTTCTTCACTAACCATTATGTACTGAAAATATCAGAGAGTTTGAGCTGACAACACAAATATGTGACTAGAAACATAAATATTTAGAAGATCATTAGAAAACATTACATGTAACAAAACGACAACAGTAGGTTCCCACCTAAAGCCTCTGTTCTCCCATCAGTGGCTTCAGACCAGCTTTAACAGGTCTGGCATAATTCCAAAGTGGAGCATGCCTCATATCTCATCAGAAAGCAGTTGGTTACTTCCATAAATGTCATATTACCAGTGATCACATCTTTCTAGCAGGTCCGTGTTGTAGCATGGAAGGTCTAACTCTAGATAAAACTACTGATGTCTTTTTCTTCAGCCTTTCTGGCTCTCTGTCCAGCCAGGGAGAGTTTTCTGTTCAGTTAGAGATTGATTGCTCTATGTCTGGCATTGAAAGTGAGTGGTTTATTTGCAATAGGGTCTTACCATCTAATTACGGTAGGGCAAACAACAGCAATGGTGATGGTCTATGTTGTTTGGGTTCCACTGGGGCTACAGTAACTAATAAACCTTACGGAAGTATCCAGTGTCTGACACTGAGATTTTCACTTAATAACTCATGCTTTGTGAGGGTCAGTACTGTCCACACATATAAGCATACTCCTTTCTAAACTCTTTTTGAATAAATTATATACTTGTTTAACAAACTAGAGAATTTCTATATATCTTCTTCATTCATATTGGTTTGGGTTAGCATACTTCTTATTTTCTCCTCTCCCCAGTCCTCTATCCCACTTTAATCCTTCAATTCAAGAATCTCTTCCACTTTCTTTTAGCATCTTATATGTCCCCTGAGTTCTACCATTTCCTCTAAAAATATTTATTTCCTTGAGCTGGAAAATGGTTGTTTCTACATGGTTTTGCCATGTATCCTCCACTTTAGTTAAACCTTCTGCTATCCCTTCTAGTTCCCTATCCCTTTCTTCTCTCCATGATCTGCCCTAGTCTCCCCCAGTGCTTTTAGTTTATCTATATTTACTCTTTCTCCTCCCTCTATCCACCGCTGAGAATGTATGATTTTTGTCATCAGAAATTAGAATTTCTCCCTCAAATTTTACTGGCTTACTAATGTTTGCATTAAAGAATAGATCATCCTTCTGGTTGGGTTTATTCTTCCATATTCTGTAATTTATAGCTTCTTCATCATTGTCTTTCTATATTTTTCTTCAGCTTTTTATTTGAACCCTGTGGTTCTGATGCGGGTGGATTTTAATGAAAAGCTATTTGGTGTAAAAAATGGTGGATCATCCTTTTTCAGTTACTTTGTTTTAACTTCTGTTTGTATATTCTATGTTTCTTATATTGTAACTACAGAATTCTGGCCATGGAGTTATTCCATTTGTGGAATTTATTTAGTATTTGATACTCATTTTAGTTGCTACTCTTTTTATGCACTCTGATCAAAGGGAAAACAATTAAAGAAATAAATCAAGTCTACCTAAGATAGAATTTGACTGGCCAAGGAAAAATATATTTAATTAAAATATAGCTAAAATATTATTTTGGTAGGGAACTCTCCAGCAGCTACTTCTGATAAAACAGCTATAGTCAGTTGTGCAGGGAGAGAGAACAAAAATGTCTCAGCTATCACAGAGTAGTTACAAGCTGTCACTTAAAGAACATCAAATTCACAGACACGCAAAGACTTTCCCAGAAGTGAAGGTCATCATCTATCTAGAGATGTGACTTGCCTTTGATTCCGAGATTTGTGAGATTTTTCCACTTAAGAAGAAGCACTTCACTTCTCAAGCATGACACTATAGGGCAGAGCTTGATTTCCCAAGATCAGAAAATATTTATTGTCCCCTTGTCATCCTGTCAACTGTGTTTCATTACTTGTCTCAGTTTGAGTAAAAAGAAAGAAAAAAAGAAAGAAGCAGGATCCACATGATGATACCTAAAAGAGCTATGCTTGTTTCTCTCTGCCTAACTGTGATGTTCTCAAATAATCTTTCTCTTTGTATATTTAATCTTCACTGAAACTTTGGCTTCAAGAGTTCTGCTTCCTGGTCCTGTGATGCAAGGTAGTTCCTAAGTCAAACGTGATACATAACAATGAAAAGGACTGAAGTAAAATGTCCTTCTTACTAGTTGGCTTAAATTTACATACATTTCACATTCTTCCCCTGCCTCTCTCTCTCCTAAGTAATATTCACTTAGCATCATGCTTAGCATAAACTAGAATCATAATGGTAAAAATTCAACAATGAGCTGAAAATAGATCAGGATATGGCTTACCTAAAGACCCCAGTATTACTGTTGCTAGTAAAAGTTAAGATGAATTTCAAATTCTTAGTTGACACTTTTCCATTCCCGTAGAAAACTGGATCAGGTACCAGCCATTCCAGAACCCTGCTTACCATGAATGCCTAAATCTTATTAGAATGAAGACAGGAGAAGGAGGGAGGAATAGACTTAATTTGTATAAATGAAAAACATTAGAGAAAGACAATATGCAAAAAAGAAAAATTAAGATTTTTTTTTAAAGGAAGCTCTCAAAGTTTAATCCAGGCTTGGATTCAAATTTGGCTTGATTTTGAATGTTATTATCAATTCCTGTTCAAATAAATTCCATTTTCCTTACTTCTTAAATCATCTGATCTACTTCTACACACACACACAAACACACACACACACACATGCATCATTTTGACTCTATTATATAACCTTTAGAAATAAAGATGAGAAGCTGGAGAGACAGACCAGTGGTTGTGAGCACTGGCTGCTCTTCCAGAGGACTGGAGTTCAATTCTCAGCACCCACATGATGGCTCATAATAGACTGTAACTCCAGTTCACATATGCAGGCAAAACACCAATACTCATAAAAATAAATAAATAAATAAATAAATCTAAAAATCCAAAACACCTTTTTTTTTTTAAAAAAAAAAAAGCTGATCTAAAATATATTTTTGTCAAAATCAAAAAAAAAACACATTATTGTTATTTACATAAACATTTACTTATGAACACTTCATCTTATGGTTTTAAATTTCCACTTGTGAAATTACTTTAGTCTCATCATTGACAGATTATAATGCTGCAAGGTAATTTCTTTCATCAATTGTTCCCTGTGAAATCACAGTTACCAAATACCATCATCAGTGATAATAATTAAACTTTCATTATCTTAGTTTCAGCCCTGTCAGATCAGGGAGCCCAGAGGAAAGACTGTATGAGGCACTGATAAAGAGTGCAGTGCTTAGCAACTCAGTGTTTAAGCAATAAAAGCCTCTGAACAAGAATATTCCAGTTTGCACTAAAGTCCTTTTTGGGTGGCATGCAACATGTTTTGACTTACAATAATTTGCATCCCAAATATGGGGGGTCTTTTTCTTACACAAGCCAGCCTGTTTGGATTTCTTCTGGATATGTATAGTTTAAATCTGTATATGTGCCATTTCTGGGTGTCTCCAGTTTAATAATGATATTAGCTAGTCAAGTCAAACTCTACATATAAGTACTCAGTCTCAGAGAACCTTCATCATCTTGTAAAACTTGTTGTTGACAATAACTTGGTTTATTTTGTTGTTGCTGTTTTTTTCTGAGACAGTCTCATGTAGGCTAGGCTAGCCAAACTTGAAAATAGTTACATAGCTGAAGTTGACTTTATATTTCCTAATCCCCCTTCCTCTGTCTTCTATCTATTGTGATTACAGACATACCAAACCTGGTTTTAAAAGGCACTGGTTATATTTTCCAGGGCTTCATAATGCTATGCAAATATTCTATCAACTGAGAAACAACCCAGACCATAATCTTCAGTTACTAATGATAGTCTGGGCTCCTCCCAGTAGTGATGAGTCCCTGTGTTCCCACATCATGTTTGGCTATTTGTTAGAAAAGCTCCAAGAACGTTGGGAACACTTTCCTAATAACTATACTTTGTTGTTATGACCCCACAAAAAATCCAAGCAGAAGTCACATATGGGGAAACATATGACAGAGGGATGTAGTGCTTTCATGTTCTTCCCAGGCATATCATCCCCCAGTGGCTGCACAAAGACAAGAGGAATTCAGGAACTCTCTGAAGATGCCTCGAGGTTCTGTAACATACTTCTGCTTTTTTGATCTGATTGGCCAAATCATTGGTCATTAGTGATTATGGGAGTGATAGTCTTGTTTTATCGGTATAATCATTTAATTGATTTCTTTAATAACCAGAGACTATTCTAAAACTGATGACCCACTAAGAATCATCCTATTAGTACTATATCAGGTATTTAAAATATCATTATTGCAAATAATTAAAATTTTTCCTCCTATACCTATCAATAAAGAAACTCAGGCATTTGAAAAGTATGTGTGCTAGAATTTGGGTGGTAAAAATCAAATATGTATATTTATTACGATATGGCAGTTTCGAGATCATTTTACTTTATGATTCTGGGTTATTTTTGCTGCCTTAAACAAAATTTGATACAAAGAAACTTTTCCCAATAGAGAAAGAGAAAGGTAGGACTAAAGTGTAAAATAAACAGTAAGAAAGCATGACATAGGATTGATTATTAAGAAAAAATTGATGGAAAATAGATGTCAATTTACTATCATAGTCAATGCAGCTACACTGCAACTAAATTAATTATGAAATAACTGCATCAGTAGAAGTTTGTCACCTTAATTTGGGATGTTTGTAGCAGTCTTTGACCACCAGGGAATCAATTGTTTTTAGCCTTTTCTGTATTCAAATTATTATAACATAAAAAGACTAAACGGATTATAATGATTGATTTTAAGGATTAGCTGAGTGCTGGGCACTTATTGTCTCATTTAAACACAAGAAGTGGGTCAGAAGTGTCCCCGAGTCCCTTCCCTCTCCAAACAACAGAAGCTAATGTCATTGGTCATTGCTCTTGATGAACTCCAGAACTTGATGATAAGATCCCATTGCTCTAGAAACCACACACATTGGTCACAGGGCAGAGGACATTCAAATTAGAACCAATCAGGAAATTTCATTTGTGTTGGAGAGTTCTTGAAGTACTGGAAGGTGCTGTTCAGGCTGCTGGGGTAAAGAAGCCATAGACATTCTCTTATGCACATTTTAATAATGACTTACATGACAAGGCATGCTCTTGGGTCCAATAGTGGCACAAATAATTCAAGAATAGTCAACTGCTTTCTGATTACATTTATGGGCTCTCCATGGGAGAAAATACATTCCTGCTACTGTGTATAAATCTGGCCAAGAACTCATAGTTTGGGAGCTCACTGGCCACAGGAGTGATCCTATTACTCATGTTCTGCTAAGTAGACAGTATCAAGCTGCTCTCTCAATTTGTATCTCTCTAATAGTACACTAGTGCAATTCTGAGACCTCAGAGACGTTTCTTTGGGAGGAGGGTAGTGGTTAATACTGGACAACAGTGACTATGGTTCAGCCACAGCTATGATGTCTGCATCACACCTTCACCCCAAGGCTTAAAGATTAGGGAGTGAAAAAGTGGTAAGACCCAGATTGTGGGGGAAATTTGAATGAGAGAGTACCTTCTGGAGAAGCAGTACAAATGCATTCATGAGTTCACACTACCTGTGATCCTGTATAGGATTGAGCCAGTTAACATTCTAGCATGGGGAGTGAGAGAGGCTCATGAGCTCCCATATTGGTCTGTTCAGTTCACATGAACTATAAAACAAGGGAGCTTCTTGGATATGCTGCGTATCATCACAATTGTAAAAAGAAACTGTAGCATGATGTGGAAGGAGGAAGCAATACATAGAGCAAGGAATAAAGGGAGAAAAACTGATGTGCTAAGAGCTGTGATTCTAGACAGAGATTTATGTGGTTGCCAGAGAAACAGATTTAATAAGGACAGATGGCCGGAGAATGAAGCTAAAAGCTGAGTGAGGCTATGGCTGTCTTCCTCTGAAAAGGGCAGCTTCATTAGAAACTGAACCTGCTAGGCATCATCTTTATTACCCAAGGCTCTTTTGTCCTAGCCTGTGCTTGCATCCTAGTCATCCTGAGCGTCATCTACTTTAATGGATGTGCAAGTTACTATGCCTTCTGAGGAAGACAGAAATTTCACTGGAGAGGTACAGTCCTGTCAAGTTGTTCCTATGCATTCCTTCACATAACTTATTTTGGTGTTTTTCAGGATTAACTTGTATGTGTTCCTCAAGTTTAAAACTATGGAGAATACCAAATGAGAGCACAGTTTGATTCTGCTGTTGGCAAATATTTTCACATTTTCACCTTGGAAGGTCTGTCTTCACAATTGCATAGCATGTAGCTTCATTGATGTTGATAGATTTAGGTGACTGTCAACAAGATAACAGAATATGAAGTAAAAGGTGGTGCTTCAACTCACAAGATGGCAAAATGAAGGTCTTTAAACAGTAATCCAATGGGTCATTTATTGAATTATGGTCTACCTACCAGGAATCACCTGCTTAAAATTTCCTTCTTGCAGCAATTTTGACAGCATACACAAGATTCGATGAAGTCAGATAGTATTCTAGTACCAAGGAGGAAGATGGTCTTAAAGTCCCACCCCTAGCTGAGGACCTGTTTGTAATTGTTGGCTGCTGAGAAATGGAAATTCACATAAAGAACATAACCCCTGACTGGCTCCCTTGATCCATTTGATGACCTTACTCCCATGCATATAACTACCAGAGCTAAGTGGATTCACAGAATTAAAAAGGAGGAGTATGGAGGAAGAGAACGAGGAGGAGAAGGGAGAGGTGGAAGAGGAGGGGAGGAGAGGGTGGAGGAAGGCAAGAAAACACAAGAAATTATGAGGAAATAATGGTGAGGAACTAAGGGACGAATTGGAAGGAATGCTGTGGGATCGAACTTTGTCAAATTATTTCATGCTCACATATGAAGCTATAAAACAATTCTAAAAAATCAAAGAGAAAATCTTGAAGTTCTACATCTGCTTAGAAATTTTTGTCAGTGTCTTAAGCATCTTATAGGTTGGAAAAAAGACTGATCCCCTAATATGCATACTAGAAACTTCATATGGCATCATACGGAACACCTGATGTCTTATAGGGGTGTCCAAACTTTTGCCATCAAATTATGACATCATTTGCAAATGTGTCAGGTTGAACTATTTTCAGCTATAGTGGGATACATGCAGAACAAAGCCCAAGTTAGTTTCTAGAACAAATAGATATTCAGTGGAGCTAATTAAGCTTAAGTGTTGGAATTGTTTTGCATGAGGTCCTTCTTGGGCTATATATCAAATTTTTAGTAGGTAGCTTTGCATTTTTCATAATGTATAACTTTCAAGTAGAAGACATATTTTGTAGATATAAACAAATATACATTAAGTCCAAATACAGGTTTTTAAATTAACTTTGAATTCCAAATAAACAAAGAATGTTTCAGTATGTGTATTTATGTGAAATATTTCAGAATCTGTATGATTAAAAAATTATAAATTGTTTATATAGCAATACTCAAAGCCCTGTGGAATTAGCAGTGAAGGAAACAAATGAGAGAGTTTTCTAATCAAACACATAGCTAATAAACCATAAAGTACATTTAATGTGTAAAAAATTAATTAAATTTTTATTGACTAAAGCAAGTCAATAAATGTTTTTCTGTAGTGATTGTTCTTAAACTTCCCAATATAATTCCCATGTTGTGGTGACCCCCAATGGTAAAATTATTTTTGTTGCTACTTTATAACTGTAATTTTGCTACTGTTATGAATTTTAATGTAAATATCTGCTATACAGATCATCTTAGGTGCCCCCCCGTGAAAGGGTTGTTTGACCCCAAAGGGGTCACATCCCACAGGTTGAGAACCCCTGTTCTATAGGCTAACATTAAAAAAGGAAAAGGGACAGATGTTCAATAAAAAGAAGGAAAGATAGATCATAAGGGAAGAAACATAAAAGGACTTTTAAAAAATGTTCTTAAATTATACTAATTTTATGACAATGTTAGATGTGCAGAAAGGTAAAGCACACAGTACAGAGGAATCTCATATCCCTCGCATACGGTTTCCTCTATAAAATTCAAAATGGCTACAGAATATGCTAAAAGAACAAAACATCTTTTACTGAGCATCATAGATTTGGTGATGCGTTGACATGTTGGAAAGAGACCACCTGTGGGAACAATTTTCTGAAATTGAGTCATACCTTGCAAAGTTTGAGAGACAACTTTATATCTTGATCTGGATAGGCTTACAAAATTTATTCACTGATTGACATCCAGTCTTGTTTTCCTCTCCCTACAGTGCTACACTGCATGTAACTATTTCTTCATATGAATGTCCACAGACTCCTTCCTTTGTTAGAAGGCTAGATGACTTGGAGTTTTTGGATTGCAAATATGTGGTATAAAAAAAAAAACAAAACCAAACCACAACAATGACAACAAAACACTTTAACCATGATTTGTAATTTTTAACGTTCAGTATATACCCATAGCCATTTCTATCTGTGATCACTACGTTTTCAGTAAGTTAACTTTGTACCTAACAGTGACTCCAACTACAATATGTTATTGCAAGGGTGGTATGAGTGTGCTTCCTTCCTTGAAATAAATTATCTCTCTAACAGTGTGAAATCTGGCTAGTATGATTGGTCATTCATTGACTTAATTGTTAACTCCTAGTACGTATACAAATATATACTGGTTTCTGAATTGTTAACTGGTACCCTCTGGAATCTAGCTTTAGCAAATAGGTTATATTGCGAATGTATGGTAACATTTTCAGAAACTTATTTGAGAGTTTCATACAATATATTTTGATGAATTTAGTCTTCTCTACTCCCAGATTAACCTTTCAAACCCAATCAGTGGCTTCTTTTTTATTATTTTAAATTGTCCATCAAAGTCTAATTTTTTCTACCCATATATTCCTGTGTGTGTGGAGTCATTCACTGCATAATTATCTACCTAACAGGAGCCACTCTTAAAAAAAAAAAAAAAAAAAAAAAAAAAAAAAAAAAGCAAAACCAAACCAAACCAATTCTTCCTTCTTTCCCAGAAGCAATCAACTCTCCTTAGCTTGTCAGTTAGGGGTGGAGCTAGTAAACCACTTCTTCTCCATGCTAGAAAGTTTTCTGGCTTGCTTTTATTCACGTCTTATGAGACCAACTACTGGCTAATTCATGAGGCTAATATTAGTCTTGTCATGTCCAGAAGACACTTTTGTTGCTCTGCTTTTTTGACCTCTCATCCTTATCATCTTTATACTTCCTCTTCTGTGATGGTCCCTGAGTCCTGAGGATGAGTGTGATATGCATACACCATTGTAGCTGAGAACTTCACAGTTACCTGTTCTCTACAGGTGGCCAGGTGTGTTAATCATGGTTTGTTGAACAAAGAAATTTTTATGATGATGTCTGAAAACTGTACTAATCAATGGGGACAATCATACAAATTTAGAGATTATTTGGGTACCATGTTCAGTTAGAATAATAATAGTGTAGAAATGCTCATCCCCAAGACCTGTGACCTCTAATGAATGAGCAAAAGATTCTGCATGTAATGGTGGTTGATCAGAACTTTGTAATTATAGAGAGTTGGCCTGGAACTCATTCTACATGGGTGGGCCTCAACCCTAAGCTTTCAGCCATAGCCTCCAGAGTAGCTGGGGACAAAGGCCTGCACCAAAAGGCCTGGCATTTCACCATTTTATAAATGAATATTTTAAAGAAAATATACTCATTTTCTTTCCCGAAATAATATAGTATTGGGTTGGTTATTATAACAAGACTGCTGATTTTTTACCATTATGTCTCAATTTTCCAATGACAATTACAGATAGGATGGATTAAAAATCGCTTCTTTGCCTTCCATTCAATCTGTCATTTTGAAGTCAAGGCCTCTGATATGATTTAGATAAGCTGAAGCCAAAAGTATATATGATAAAGACTTGCTCACCAAAATGGTGTTGCCGTGGATGATGGTGGAACATTTAAGTCATCAGTTCTCAACCTGCGGGCCCTGACCCCTTTGGGATTCAAAAGACCCTTTCACACCTAAGACCATCTGCATATCAAATATTTACATTATGATTCAAACCAATAGCAGAATTATTAGTTATGAAGTAACAATGAAAATAATTTTATGGCTGGGGGTCACCACAACATGAAGAACTGCATTAAAGGATCTCGGCATTAGGAACATTGAAAACCACTGCTTTAAATGGCGAACAGTATCTACGCTATTGAAGAAGGCCAGGACACCAAGCATGGCCTTTTCTTTTTTGCATCCCAGGCTGTGAGATCTGGTCGCTCAGAATTAAGATCATACTCTCAGCTGAACTTGAACTCCAAGTGAAAAGCTCCTGAGCACTAACTAAAAATAAAACATTCTCTGTATTAGTCAATTATCTAGGCATTTTGTTATAGCAATGTCATACTAACTAATACACAAATAGTAGGATAGAAGTTATAGCCTCATTTGCATTTCTCTGTTCTGTTTCATCATATTGGTACAAACAAAAGCCTGCAATGTGCCTGGCTGCCTAAACAAACCCTTATGCTAATGATCACTTCATTTAATATAAATTGTACTTTCCCTCTGAAAGAAATCACGTAAATCTTACTAGCTGAGAGTATTTCTGTTTTGTTTCCCAAGTGACACAGGCAACAATGCCACAGTAATTAGATCTTGATTAGTAGCATGACAAAAGAAAACTCTTGTGAATTTGACAACTTGTGAGAGGAAAAAAAAAAAAAAGAAGGTGGTGGGGGATGGGGGTGGGGAGGAGAAGTGCAAGCAAAAGGTGTTAGTTAGCTCTGTGCTTTGAATTCCTTGGTTGTTCTCCAACTCTGTGTAAGCCCAGAAAATGAAAGGGACGTTTCTGGAAATAATGAGTTCAATTATTCTGTTATTAAGATATTATTAGTAGAAAATAGGAAGAAGGAAAGTTACTAAGAAAACAAAGCCCAGTTTAATTCCAATTCATAGCTTTCATAACACATGGTATATCTTCCCTGGAAACAAACAGTAGCAAGGGACAGGGAGCTGGGAGAAATCACTCAATTTGTTTTGTAACTGAAGTAAGCATAATGGACTCTAATTAAAAGCCTTAATAATACAATTAATGAAACTTTGAGTATTTCTATTACTGCAGAATAGAATATTATTAGGTAGTCATTTGAATAGATAATGATGGCAGTATTCTTTATGATGGTCTGAGATACATCTTACACATACACACACACACACACACACACACACACACACATATATATATATATGCACGCACACATGTACAAATAGATAGAGAGGGAGATAGAAAATGATCACTTATAGGAAAGAATAGAACACACAGGATAGACACAAACAGAATGGATCCTAGAAAACTTATGGAAATGAAAACAAGGAGTATTGCTTAATATGTTGTACCTGTTGCTGAACTCAGTGCCAGGACTCTTGGGGACAGGGGTGAGCTGGTGCAGAGTCAAGGGCACAGACTCCAGGAGTCAGGTAAGAGGCAAAAGCAGACTCCTTTATTCCAGGAAGAGGGATGATTTTAAGCCCTTGCCACTGTCCCATTGGCTCTTGAATTGCCTGCTGATGTTGTAGCTTTTTTGCATGGGCTTGCATCTTGCCATGTCATCTGTCTCTGGGCCCCTCAGCAGGTTTTCAGGTTGGCTCCAACAGGGAGGCTTAACCGAGCATGCCCCAGTCAGCCCTAAGTGGGAGCCCAGCCACGCATGCATGCCATATGTGTATGTTGTTATGGCAAACCATGTGTGCGCACTGTTTGACAAGCCGCTGAGCTGCAGTAGGGCGCTGTTTGGCAAGTCGGGCACACGTACCGTTTAGCAGCAGCACGTTCCTGCCACAAGAGAAATTATGAAATTTTACTTATTTAGCTCCTGGACAATAGAACTTGTGAGTAAACTTGGACTCCTCCACCACCAAGGTACCTAGTTTACCATATGCAACATCAATCGTAAGATACTGTAGTTTCCAAATTTACTTGTTACTTAAGGAGGAAGGCATGACTGGTACATCTCACTGTGTATCGTGAGGCATAGACTGTAGTGAGCTACAGGGGAAAATCCACTCTTTGGGGAGCTTAACACCTCACTCAAGCTCTGAAAAATATATAAAAATAAAAATTGGTTTCTCAAATATGTGAACATTTCACCTCAAGATTGTCTAATATAAGCCGTGTACAACTAGGTAACTTTGCTTTGCAAATCATTCTCCTGTGCCCAATAGACATGCCCAGACACCTTCTCTTGCTCATGGCAGATATACAAGGGTCAAACTGAACACGTGCTTTCCGTTGAAGGTACGGCATCCAGGCTAAGATCATTGGCTAGGACAAGTCATAATAATTTTTGCCTAGACTAAAGGAAAAAAAAAATCCCAGTATAGTGGCAGGAAGTCATTGCAGGGATTCAAGAGAAAGGTTGATTTTATAGGGAAAAAAATGGAGGCCTTTAATGCAGCCTACCATATGAAGGAATTAGTTGTATGTATAGCAATATTGAATGTGGTTTTACAAATTGAATTTTATAATTAAGATTGAGACGGTAGTGCATTCTATAATTATAACTACTAGTTATCCACTCGTGGGGTTTATGTGAATTGTGTGTATTTTACAGTGGCAAATTTCTCTTGTAGATAAGCAGATATGCAGAGAGAAATATAGGGGCTGTGTATTGACTCCATTTCTGATTTTGTCTCATTCTCTTTGCATTAATACCTCATAAACTTCATTTGAAAGTATGATTTTATATGTATATTTTTTATGAAAAATATCTTTCAACTATGAGATGGAAAATAAATTATCAATATGAAGTATTAGAATCACAGTCAAACTAAAGAGAGTTTTATATAATTTTGCTCTTATGTATGAATGAGATATGAACAGAATATAGAGATAGTAAATATTTAAAAGGTATACTTTATCACAAAAAGTTTCTAAATTAGCATTCAAATAATCACTTTATAAAGCAAGCTGATATAAAAATATTCCCCTTTACTCTATCATTTTTCATTTTTTGATACATAATTCTTCAATATCCAGTAAATATTTACAAACTCGAAACTCAACATGTGAATTGTGTTTCATACTTTGTCATTGCTGTGCAATTTATTTTACCGTAGATATTTATTTTTCATTTAGCTTTAAATAACTAAATACATTTTGTTTGCATTTTTTCTTTTTAGATATATTTCTTCACATAAATATACTTTAGGAATTATGAATAATTACCTAATTAAAATTACTTGGATATATGTCAGAAATGCTTATGTCTATATATAAAGGCTACAAAATGGAAAACAGCTGTGTTACTTCATTTGGTGCCAATTTACACAAGCTAGAGTCATTTTGGAAGAGGGAACCTCAGTTGAGGAAATGCTCCCACTATGTTGTCCTATTGGCAATCTTGTGAGGGTCTAGCTCACTATGGGCTATGCTCTTAGGATCATGGAGTCACCTGGGCTAATGGTCCTGTATGTTCTGAGAAAGCCATGATGAACAACCACACTCATCCATGGCCTCTCTATCAGTTTCTGCTTCAGAGCTCTTAGAATTCCCGCCCTGACTTCCCTCAGTCAGAATCTGTGATGTGGATATATAATATAAAGTAAGTCCATTCCTCCCAAAATTGCTTTTTGTCATGGTGTTTTATAACGGGCACAGAAACTCTGAGACCTGGATGAGATCAGACACAGTAGGCACATGGGACATTTCTGTTGAGGACTGGGATCTGTAGGCTCCATTCTACTGTTTATTATTATTATTTTTTAAAGGAATGGTCATTAGTAAGCTAATAACTTTCAAGTACACTAACTTTATATGGGAATATCCTTATCCCACAGGTCAATATAATCCTACAAGGGACAGGCCATAAGTAATGTCCAGGAACCATGATGAGACTGCCTAGACAATAACACAAACACTAAGACATAGATATGATTGTGCTAATTATGTTTGAGAATACTAATTCTCTGTATGGGAATATCCTTATCCCGCAGGTCAATACAATTTTACCAGGGACAGTCCATAAGTAATGGCCTGTATCCTTGAAAAGGATGCCTAAACAATAACACAAAGAGTCCAAAAATTACATCACATCAAGTGTCTTTACTTGCCTCTCAGAAAAATAGATGATAGCTGCTGAACAAATGGTAGGGAAAAAAAAGGCCTAGAAATTTTTTTCCCATGACTCTAGAAAGCTTTCTCATTATTTAGATACTCACTGTTTCTTCTGACTTACGACTGCCTTACATTCTACAGAATACACTTAGTACCTCTGTAGAAGTAATTATCTATAAAACATCAGTGTGTACTTATATAGTAAATGGCACTTTCATAGGTCCCTAAAATATATTTTAAGAACGGTGGAAAGTAAGGTTTTGGTGTGATGGGTTTTTATCTAGCATCCAAATGAAAGACTATATAGTGTTTTCAAATTTTAAGAACCAATTAAACTGCTGAAATTGAAAATATTAAAGTGATAAGTGGTAGAAAATATTAGATGTCATAAATAAGTGGTTAGTTGATTTAGTTTTGATATTTAGTTTTTAAAACATTTTCTTAAATTTTAATATAATCTTCATAATGGAAACTGAAAACTTAAAGGATTCTCAGCTTATTCCTGTTTAAAACATTATTTATCCAAAGATCTAGGTCATTAAGCTGAAAGGTTTGAAGTAATATTCACTTGATAATGATTTCTTTAGGCTCTCTGATTATTCTGTAAATCTAGAATAAAATAATATAATAAAAAGGTGAAATTGTTAAAGCTTATACTGTTTCTCTTATAATTTGGGAAGTTTAGACTATTAAAAAATCAGTTAAATCTTAACCAGCCAATGATAGGAATAGTAAATTCTCAGACTTTCTGCAAAAGTAGATATTGACATACAACCTGGGGTATATTTTTTGTTTGAATCTTATGAAGAGTAGTGAATTTTGGACACAATTTTCTCTCAGATACATTTTCTAGAATGAGGGACAAACTTTGGTTTTTATAATAAAGCTGGACTTCTGCCCAGACCAAAACCAAATAGAAAACTGCTACTCACAATCTCAAAGTTGACCCAGCATTTCTAAACTTGAGAGAATTCCTCACATACTCTGATGTGAACATTTAAACACATTCTCCTGAGATCACTTACCAACAATTTACTTGACTTGAGACATTTGACAACTTTTGTCACTAAACATTATCTCTCTTCTTGTGCGTGAGTCAAAATTCCCATCAATAGACTTCATGTTTTTTCAGTAGTATGGTATGAAGATGGGGTGAAATGGAAGCATTAGTGCTAATGTTGAAAACATGAATAGTGAGTGATGAGAATGAGCCAGAGAAGCAGAAGCTTCATTCTGCAAAACTGCCCCTTTCACTACTGAATGACATGATTTCCTGTGATTTATCCTACCTATCTCCCATGAGACTAATAGTGTCACCCTCTAAGGTCCTATCAGGCAACATTCTGGAAGAAATGACCTTTGTTCAAAATATTCTAAAGGCCATTTGTCAGAATCCAAGAATAACCACCACCAATTAGAAAAAGCATCATAGGATCAGACCTGAGGAGCTGTGTAATTCATCTAGGTCTAGATCCTTCTGCCCTCAAAGTAGTGTGATTAATTCAAGGACTACACCTAAATATTTCCATCAAATATTGAGCAATTTGGTTATTTACTTATTTATTTATTTATTGGTTTTTCAAGACAAGGTCTCTCTGTTGTAACTCTGGCTGTCCTGGAACTCACTCTGTAGACCAGGCTGGCCTCAAACTCACAGAGTTTGACTTGTCTCTGCCCCCCAAGTGCTGAGATTAAAGGCATGTGCCACCACCACCTGGCTTATTTTCTAGTATATTTTGTCATCCAATGCCATAATTTTATAGATAATGAACATGGATTGATTATTACTCATGATTCTATTTCGTCAGTGAAATATTATCTAGCCTTACAATCTTTCCAGTATTTAATCTAAACATTCTGTGATATCTAATTTTAACTCTTTTTTTGTAATTTTTGTAAATGGAACATATCGTAAATAGAAAAACCGTGAACGGCCTCTTTAGACAATAGCTTTTTATAGAGAAGGTCAGATAGCAGTTTTCTCTGGCTTTTAAATATTTACTATTAGTGTCTATTTTAGTCCATCAGTATCTCCATCTTCCATAAAGCTAATGCCAGTAAAACATCAATAAAATCCATTTGTGAAAAATAATATTCTCCTGCACTAGTCAGTGCACAAAAAGAAACCACTGCTTATGTTTTATTAATGAAATTTAAAGGGTCCTATTCTGAACTTTTTACCTGTGTACCTGGAGTTTAAATTCTCTTTCAACTATTGTTTATTGTTCTGTGTGTATAGTGAAAGACACTTTAATATTTCCCCTATATCATAAATTTTAACTGGTGTTGTATATGGTGGAGGTTTCCCTTAATTCCAGGATTCCGGAGGTGTAGGTAGGAGGATCAGTTCAAGGTCATCAGAAATTACAGGAGAACCTGTTTTTTAAAGTGAACAAAGCAATACAAAACACGTCATTATACAGTTTGTAATTTTGCATACCTTATCATGTGTGATGTGATTGAAGAATGGACATCTGAGTATAAATTGCACTAAAATACTAAGAAGTGCTTGAGTATTTTCAGAATAATTATATAAAAACGTCTTTCACTTGTTGTTTACAAACACAATGCTCTCATAATTTAATTCTCAATGTGTTAAAGAAGCAATCTTACATCAATGTTATCACTAGCATATTAATATACATTAATAATAGACTTGACATGTCTAATGAAGGCATATTCATTAGATTCATATTTGGTAGATTCATATTTGGAAATGGAGATATGATTTTACCTCTAACAGATTTTATAAGTGACAGTAAAAAAAAAAAGTAGCTTTTATTTGCGCACATTTTTTAAGATATGACAGTCTCTTTGAAAGCTTCATACCTGGCAGAGCTTGTGGCAATGCCTGTTATCAGTGCTCAGGATGCTGAGGCCGAGTGAGAGGGTAAATCGATGCCAGCCTGGGCTACATACTGAAACTGCTTAAAAAAACAACAACAACAAAAACAAAACAAATAAGTCAAAATGTAAAGAACAATCACCATGAATTAGGTGGCACAACTCTAATTGATACACCTGCAACACGACTTCTATACCTCAAGGAAAATTGTGGAAGAGGTGGTTTTAAACATTGTATTAGCAAGAGGTTTAGAATGTCTTCCCTCAGATAGTACCTTATATATATGATAGAGAAGCTGTATTTAGGAAATCCCAGTAATATGATTATGTAACCCAATCTCAAGCGGCCAGCCTAAACACATATAATAATGAGCAACACTTATAGAGGAACAGGCCTGTGTGAAAGCTAGGAAGGTCTATAGTCCAGGGGTCTACATTCAGAGGTCTGCATTGTCTGGATGGAATGTAGACACACCTTTAATCCAAGTAAATGGAATCAGCAGATTGTATTTATTTTTATATGTAGTGTGTGTGTGTGTACATTCTTGTGGATGCCTGTGTCTACATATGTGTGAAGGCCATATGACAACCTTAAGTGTCATTCCTCAGGAGACATTTACTGTGTTTGCTGAGAATGTGCCTGACTTTTTTTGTTTTCTTGTTTGTTTTTGTTTTAAATATGTCTTATGGGACTGAAGGTCTTCTGCTTACATGGCAGACACTCTATCCACCAAGCTTTTTCCAGCATCCTAGGGTGTATCCCTTTAAAAAACAACCTCATTAATATATTTGAAAACAAGCTATGTTGAATGTTATTGATTATCTTCCATAACAGATGATGTTTTATTTTTCCATTGAATTTATAAAGTATAATTTATAAAGCATATTTGGTAAATACAAGCATCCAAGATGTATATAAGATAGATAGTTTGTATTTCTCCCTCTAATTTCCTCCCTCCAAACACCCACATGCACAGATCTCTTGCTTTCTTTCAAATTCATGGCCTACTAATTGGTGTACCATCCCTAGGGAGGACTATTTCTTCCACTCCCTAATTCTGTGCAGCTCTTTGTTAGGATTGAGGCCTTTGTTAGGATTGAGCTCAGTAGAGCTCTCTACAATATGTTACTATGTTTATTGGTGTCTCCTTGTTCAATACATGTTTAGGCAGCCATATTGATGAGATATAAGAGGTGTGGCCTCTGACATTTCTAAGAAATACACAAACTCTCTATTCCTCTGCCTCTTACAATCTTTTCATTTTCCATAAGCCTTGATGCAAGAGTTGTGTTGTAGATTCATCAATTGGGCCTGGGCTCCAGAACTCTGTGTTTTGGTTGGTTGTGGTTTTCTATAATAGCCTCCATCTGTTGCAAATAGAGGTTTATTGGATGAGGGATGAGGACTACACTAAAATTTATTTCTTCTCAGAGTTAGAGTTGGAGCATTTGGAGCATTTATTCTTTCAATGTGTTTCACGCTTGTCTTTTAATTTGTAAAAATGAGCCAAGGCTCTTTTACATACATAACTAAATCTTGTTTGCTATACTGTGTAATAAACCCCCATTCCTGAATGAACTCTTCTTTTAGAGGCATACACATGTACCCTCAAGAGGATTATTTTATGGAGTTAGCAACCTTTTATTGAATGCCCACCATGTAATAACCACTGCTCACAGGGAGATATGCAATACAGATCCAGCTTCAAAAAAAAAAAAAAAAAAAAGAAAAAGAAACACTTATGTTTTCAGTGGGGAATATAAATGAGTCAAGAAATAGAACACAGTGTTATCACTCTGCTGTCCCACAAGTGTGCACAGGTAATAGAAACAAGTAAATCAAGGGGAATAAAGTATAGAGACAATGTCAAAGAAATTTAGCATAACAGTCTTTTTTTTCCATCTTTCTCTTTTTTTTAAAGTCTGATTAACACATGAATTCATAAGGAAGATGTGGGATAAGTGTGTTTGCTTGTATAAATAACCTTGAAAATGTATATCTTCAGAATAAATCCACCAAAAAATAAAAAATAGAAAGCCAGGAGGTGGTGGCAAATCCCAGCACTGGAGAGGAAGAGGCGAGTGGATCTCTGTGAGTTTGAGGCCAGCCTGGTCTACAGAGTGAGTTACTGGAAAGCCAGAGTTACAACAGGGAAACTATATCTTGAAAAACAAAACAAAAAAAGTACTAAGAATAGTAAGCATCAGGTCAGACCATCATTCACTGGTCAGCTTGAAAGCTACAGATGAATCAACTGCCTTTATCCACACACCTGACACCTGACAGTACCAACTCCACTTTGTGTGTATCTCTAAAATGATGGAAGAAAAACCAGAACAGAGAAGGATGGGATGATGACTTATGTCATCCATAAAAAGAATAAATCCTAGGAATTTTAGTGCATTAGTAAATAGTTTAATTCAGAGGTCAATGGTTTCCCAATCAATTACTCTGCATGTAAATAAACAAGCCCACCACCATTTGCCGCACATTATCAAAGCAAGTATAAGATAGGTTCCCTTTTTTTGCCTAAAAACAGAATTGTATTTAATTTTCTAGGATGCTTGAAATTCAGAAGTCATCTAGTCAAAGACTCTCTCTCATGCTCTCCTAGAGATTCAATGATCACTGTAACTCAGTGGTTCTCAACATTCCTAATGCTGAGACCCTTTAATGCATTTTGTGACCCCCCCCAACCATAAAATGATTCCTGTTGCTACTCCATAACTGTAATTTTGATGCTATTAGGAATCTTAATGTAAATATCTGATATGCACATGATCTTAGGTGACTCTTATGAAAGAGTCATTTGACCTCCAAAGGGATTGAGAGCCCTGGGTTGAGAATGGCTTTTCTAAGCTGTTATCACTGAGCACTAACCTGTTATCCATAAAGCCTCATCAGTTGCTTTTCTCTTGGTAGCTTTAGTACTATATTTAGCAGGAAGCAATACAAATTCAAGCAAACTCGTCTAGCTCTGTTAGTGTCCTAGTAACAAGAATCACGTAAGAGCTTGTAAGTCTTCAGAGTTTTAACACCATACTGAGACACTATTCTGTTTACCAGCTGAAAATGTGAGTGGACAAGCCTCATCTTAAGCTGTGTAAAATTCTAACACACACCACAATTTCATGGAAAAGGCCTACTTCACAAACAAGACTTAAGATCCATATTTTAAAATGGTCATTATGAGAAGAATAAATAACGGGAAGTAGTTGTAGAAAGGATGAAACTGTTGAAACTCAAATGTCCTATTAACAGTGATTAAGTGGCCTAGGAGTTAGTGGTAGTGAACACACGTATCTGCTCAGAGATTCTACATCTTCTTTCCATTTCCCAATCTAATTAAATCATCTGATATGAAAATAGGCAAGCAATCTGAGCTGCTTGCTTCAATCATTAGATGGCATTTCGTTTCACTGGAGACTGCATAGTCTGGATTTCATGTGCTTTCTACCATGGAATATGCAATGAGCTTGACAAAGTCAACAGGAAAATACATTTCCCCATCCCTCCTTACCATAATCATGAGCCTAGAAGGTATCTGAGAAACATAAATTTTATCATTGAATTTCAGCTCTTCTGTTTGTGGACTCTTTCCATCAGAGAGTCTGAACACCCTACCTTCCAAATAATGTGAAAAACAATTTTGATGAGACTTGGTTGGTATAGCCTCACTGATATTTCTAGGAGACAATCTCACAGCAAACTTTCTGTTCCTCTGGCTTTTATAATATTTTTGTCTCCTCTCCTGCAATGACTCTGGGCATTAGTTTCTCTGTATTTTGATTTATTGGGGTTTTTTTTCTATAATTGTTTCTGCTTTTTGTAAAGAGATTATTTGATGAAAGGTGAAAACTACAATTCTCAATTTTTTTATCCAATAACATATGATCAGCCCTGAGATCATATACATACAGGTAACATTATATGAATGGAACAGGTGTATTTGTATATTTAGAAAAAGTAAAAGAAGCCATGAATTTGATAGCAAGTAGAGCAAAGGGGTTAGAGAGAAAAAAGAGAAAAGAATATATAGTGAATTATATTACAATTTGAACATATAAAAATGATAAAAACAACAACACAATCAAGCTATTTTTTATGTTTAAAAGGTGAAGCTAAAAGAAAGGGTATGGAGTTCCAGAGACCAACTCAAGCAGATAGCCCCTGTCCTGGCACAGGCAGAGCAAGCCAGCCCTAGGAGATCAGGTAGGAATCCTGCTCACTGACCCCTCCCACTTCACTTGCTCAGCCTAGCCCCAAAGCCTAAAACCACCTGCATATTCCCACCCCTACCCCTCCTGACAACTACCTATGAGCGCCAAGGACCAACTTAGGCAGACAGACTCTGACCTGGTCCAGGCAGAGCAAGGCAGATCCAGGAAAACAGCTTAGCCACGAACTTGGGCACTCAGCCCTGCTCTAGCACTGACCACACAACCCCTTACTAAACAAGAGACCACGAAATACAGAAGACCAGAGAGGATAAAGAAGCCAAGAAACAAAGCATTTATCCATTAAAGACAAACTTAGGAATCAGCACATAGATCTTTAATCACTCCAAACTAAGATGCCCAAAATCCCAGACAGACTAACCAACAAAGAGGTCTTCAGTGCAGAGCTTGGCAAAACTGGCAGAAGAAAGGGAAGGGGGATTTGGGGTACAAAAGGAGTCATGGGCATCAGGAGACCAAGTCCCACAGAGTCAATGGGCCAACACTCTTGGGGTCCCTCAGAGCCTGAAGCGGTAGACAATAAACCTGCAGGTCTCCTAAATATGTCATGTGGTTGTCTGGCGTGGTGTTCTTGCAGAGAACCTATAGGCTAGAGTGTATGTAGGAGTTCTCTGAGGCTTTTGTCTGCCCTTAGGACCCATTTCCTCCAGTTAAGTTGCCTAATCCACCCTAGATGTAGGGAGTAGTACCTGACCTTGTCCCATTTGTAGTGCCATGTTTGAACAATGACTCTGGAAGGTATGCTTTCTTCTATGGGGAGATGAATGGGTGAGAGTGGGAGGGGTAGATAATAGGAGGAGAGGGAAGATGGGGGAGCTGCTGGCAGGAATGGACTAGGGTAGGAGTTGTGTTGCTCTGTATTATACAAAGAAGAAAAATTAATTTAAAAAGAAATTGAAAAAAAAAGAAAGAAAGGATATGAGTACTGTTATTTTATGGGTAAATAAACTTTATGGTAAAGGTATGGGCAAAGTAAACTTTCAACTTCAAGTATCAAAAGGATAATATCAGCATGTGGAGACCCAGATTCAAATCCAGATTTTGTATTGTATTTGACTTACACATGGTTCATTTATTTTATTTATTTATTCATTTATTTTATTGTGTACTTATTTACATCCGAATGTATGTGTGTGTGTGTGTGTGTGTGTGTGTGTGTGTGTGTGTGTGTATGCATGTGCATAGCCCATGTCTAAATGTCAGAAGACAAATTTTGATGTTGGGCCTCAGACACATTCCACCTTTAACTTAAGACAATGTATTTTATTAGTCTGGAATTTCGCTAAATAAACCAGACAATAATACCTCACAAACCTACCAGAGATTCTTTTCTCTCTCATTCCCCTTCCCACTAAGATTACTGGTGTACACTATACCCAGAATTTTATGTGTGTCCCAGGGATCAAACTCTGGTCTATATGTATGTGAGCTTTACTGACTGAGCCATTCCCACAGCCCATGTGCATTTTGTTTTTGTCTGTGCCGAATTGTTTTTCATATTTCCAAGTAGTTTTCCATTATTAGATACATTGAAACACCGTAATCTACTGATAACAAAAGAAGAGGATGTGGGTAATGAGGAGAGCACCATTCTTCATCCATGTCTTGATTTTGCTTATTTGATATTTTGTTGG
Source organism: Cricetomys ansorgei (assembly GCA_026225945.1). Lineage (NCBI taxonomy): Eukaryota > Metazoa > Chordata > Mammalia > Rodentia > Nesomyidae > Cricetomys > Cricetomys ansorgei. Next base: position 15,012,890 of record JAMJFZ010002869.1, read on the forward strand.
TTTGTTGTATGAGTGTGTTCTTAGTTTGGGATCCTTCTTCACAGAAGGAAATAAAATGATTATTCATCCTCAAACTGAAAACTTGTCTACCCATTTAGCAAGCTGTACTTCTTTTGGTCATATACCCCTCAGGAATACTATAGAGATACACCCATATCCGTCTATAGAGATACTTCCTCATCCATGCTCATTGCTCTTTTATTCATAACAGCAAGGAAATGGAAACAGCCTAGATGTCTATCAACTGATGGACTGATAATGAAAATGTGATATATTTTAATGTTTTAATGAATAGTATTTAATGAGTAATACAAATAATTTAATCTCACTGATAAATTAATGGATCGGGCAATGTAGGTTTTGTTTGTTTCTTTGTTTTGTTTTTGTTTGTATTTATTTCCAGGCTCAAAGATGTTTATTCTTTAAAATCTCTTGCAATGCTTTCTAGGTTCAATATCAAGTGTCGATTTTACTTTGCTTCATCATATGCTCAGAATTTCTCTATTGTTATTTCAAATGACAGGTGGTAGTCATATGAACTCACTGGCCAAACAACACAGCGACCCTAATTAAATTGAGCTCTTCATTACTTTCCTTAAGAGATCTGAAATAAATGTTTCAATTAAGAAGAATCCTATTGTCCTTTGTACAATTATGAATAATAGCTGTCCTTAAATTTTAGGATCATATAACCTCAAATACTATCCTTTCTCCCAATTAACTCATTCAAACCTAACAATTTAATCAGGTAAATACTAAAAAATACACAACAAAGACAAATTACTTATCAAAGATAAGAACAGAAGCTGACCAAGTTCAATGAGGTAAGGCAACAAGAAACTTAGAAGGATAAAGAGAAGATCAGTAAACATCATTGAAATTTAAAATTAAATAGAATCAGACAAACCTGTATGCATTTGTATAGAATTAGCATTAACTAAGAAAACAACAAAGATCTAAATTCAGAATTATTACAAGTATGTACATAGGAACACTGTTCAGTCGTAGCAATGTCTAAAGTATATCAGATAATTAAACAGGAATTGGCCACAATAGACTATCTCAAACCATGACTCATTAAATTTTATAAAATTCGTGGTAAATTCAGTGAAATTCAGAATTTTAAATTCCATAAAACACCTGGTAAATTGAGTGAAATTCTAAATTATCATGAAATGATACTTCATTTTTAAAATTGTCTATATTCTTTAAGAAACAAAGACAAGATACCACAAAATTAGACATAGAACACTATGAATTATTTGTCTTAATGGTTTTTGAGCCTCATTAAGCTTTTTCTCTTAGGAAAGATGATATAATCGTTTATATCTTGGGATTCATTTAATGTTTGTGTACTTCATTTTAGCGATCAAGAAATCTGGAAAAAACATAAAGTTTCCAAGTGGCTTTCACATACGACTAGCTTAATAAAAAGTGATCTCAGATTCTTTTAGGGTACATTTTCATTTTAGATATAGTGACTTTTTTTCACAGAAGATTGTTATCTGATGCTTGGCAACTCCCCTGCATTTCAGAACAGGAACCTTGCTGGGTGTATGTGGGAACTAAGAGACTGCACATAATGTTTGAGCTAGAATGCAAGTCGTCAGCCAACATGTGGAAGACATCAGAAAAGCTATTCCAATGATCTCACACTGGCAAATATGGCTCTCTTACCACTTCCAGAATCAACAGATCATTCTGTCCTAGAGTGCACACCCTGTGTGAACACATGGATGAACAGGGATTGAAGAAACATCTTAATGAAATACAGCAATGACCCAAGGAAAGTGAGAGATTTTTCTCTGTAATAATAGAACCCACATCATACCTCAAACATTTGAATAATAATCACTGGCCAATCACTACAGTAAAAGCAGCATAGATGAGTGAAGAAATGGGGGGGTAGATTCAATTTGTAATTTACTTAACAACATTTATAAATACTGGAACAAAATATTAACTTTTTAAAAATTAGTAAAACAAAAACACAGAAGCTAAAGTTCCCCTCTTTAAAATGACCTGATTTTTAAAAAAGAAGAAAAGAAAATTTAATTTAAATCTCTGGTTACAAGCTTGATCAGAGGAGAAAAAAGAAAACATTTACTATTGATGTAGAGACTGCAAAGACCTTTTATTTCCTGAAGGCTTTTGGCTGTCTCCTACTGACAACTTGCCCTATGAATAATGCTAATGTGAAAAGAAAGGTACTTGTTTATTGAAAGTATCAACCAAGGAGAAGCTGGAAATACCTTAGGTGTAGTCAGGTTTTAGACAGTCTTCAAGAACCCTGAATAGTCAAGACAGGATTGGCTTCATGCAAGTTCTTTATGATTTCAAATGCTGCCTTTGATTTAGAAAGTCAGTTCCTGGTGTTACCAAAACTAAGAAACAGATACACACAAACCTTTATCCCCTCTTCTTTTTCAAAACATCTAACTTATACGTTACTGATCTTTGGGGAAGGAATCAAAGATCTTAACTACAGAGGAATTATCCGAATCGTGAAAAACAACTGTACTAAGAAAAAAATGTAGAAATTCCATTACATAACACCTATGATTCTCTCATAAATTGTCCCCATAGTAATTTTGTTTAATTTAGCCATTTCTATCTTGATAACTATATAAGTTTTATTTACAATGGAATTGATATGAGTATCAAAATTTTCTTTTGTAATGTATATATATATGGCTAAAGTTCCTGTTTAATCTCAGATAATTTAATTTTAAATAGTGGACACTCTGTAAGTGACTTCCATAGTTGTAATAATGCAAATTACAGTAAAAAAGGAAATTAGATATGGGTAAAAGAGGAGAAAATATTTACTTTGCTTTTTACTCATGTGTTTCACTATGCTGTTTTCTTTCAACGTTGAATAAAAATATAAAGTAGGAGATGATATACACAAATTAACTTTGCGTCTAACTTTAGTAGAGTTAAGACTCTACTAAATTAGGCACTGGACATGCTAGCTCAGGCCTTTCATCCCAGAAATGGTGAGGCAGTAGCAAGTGGATCTCTATGAGCTTGAGGCCAGCCTGGTCTAAATAATGAGTTCATGGGTAGGAGAAAGTATATAGCCTTGGAAGAATATGAGAAAGAAACAGCAGTAAACAAGCACAATTACTAGACTAGACATACCCCACAATGACATAAGAAGTCCGTGGTTATTTTCTATAAGCAAGTAATCAGTCATGGCAGTCTGTCTAGTATTGAAGTAAGCTGATAAATCTACTAGTTCTGCCACTGTGGAAGAATAGGTGAGAGAACAGTTGATATCAACCTGTCCAATAATAGTCATTTGGAATTCTGTGGCAAGCAATCCAGACTTCGATCTCAAATAATGTAACATGGTCCCAGGATGTCTAGCACAAACAACTACCTGACATATGTATTAATATTTAAAAAAAATTAATCTACAAATATAATAAATCCATATGGCATTCTTATACTTATCAATTCTAAAGAAGCAAATGAATACACAATAATATTCACTTATGTCTATTCTTTGAAAATAGTGAAAAGAACCAGCCATCAGGAGACAGTCAAATGGTTTTGAAAAACAGGCAGAGGTGTTAAAAGCAGAAGTGGTTATTTCTATTTACACTTGTCAGATATTAGACCTTCTGATTCTTGAAGAGCAAAATTTCAGAATGTCTATGATTTACACACCTGACAACCTGCTTCAAAGGAATTTTCTAAGGCCTTGCAATGCCTTAGAATTAGGATTCTCAAAGGAAATTAAAGTAATCTCATCTAAAAATTCTATTAATTCTAAACTCCCTCCTGATTAGAAGAAAGAAAATTAAATACCTTCAGATTATTAGTATTTGGTAATGAATCAGCTCAGATTCAAAATAGAAACCAGTTGCCTTATTCAATAAATTTCATAGTCAATCATCTCAGGATAATTTAGAATACAGTTTAAAAAATTGAGTGTTTTATGATGACACAAGGATCTTGCTGTGGCTTCTGCTCAGCTCCATAGTTCTTGTTATCCATCAAAAGATTTGAGACAAGACACAGAATATTTTATTGTAGACCAAGTTTATTGCAGAGTGCAGGAAAATTACATACTCCAGGAGTGAACATGTGTAATGCAGAAGGGACCATTATCACAATTTACATTTTAGACATGCTTCAGACTAATTCTAAAGCCTCTAAAACAGCTTTCCCAAGGGCCATTTCTCTGTTCAGTGATTGGAAGACACATTTGGACTGATTCTTACAGAAGTAGCAACATTATGTCCTTGTTCTTTATCAGTAAGTCTCCTAGTGTAGAGTAATCTTGTAAGGTCTAAGGATCCTGGACCAGATTTAGACAACCCTCTGAAAATGACTTCATTGGTTACTTTTCTGCTTGCTGTGATCAATATGTGACAAAAATAAAAACATTAAGAGAAGAAGTGTTTAATTTGCTTATAGTTTGAGAAGATATGATCTATTATGGCAGAGAAAGAATGGCAGCAGAAGTGGGAGGCAGTTGGTCCCTTGGCTTCTGCAGGCAAAAAGCAGAAAGTAGACAGGAAATGGGTAAGGCTAGAAAAATCTCAAGGGACTTCTCCAGGTACCCACTTCATCTAATGAGGTTCTATCTTCTAATCCACAACTTTTTAAACAGCATAAACAGCTAAGTGCCAAGTGTTCATTCTCTGATTAGCAATTCGAGTCCTTCATTTCTCAGCCTGATGTTTTGCAAGTTATTTGTTATGAGACAGTTTCTTTAATCCTGGTAATATTTATCTATCTAACAACAAACATCCTAAAGCTTGTAAATATGTAAAAATGCATACTTAAAAAGAAAATGGAATATAATCAGCCTGATATCAAAGAATAAACTTGAAATTATCTCTAGATTGCATTTAGTGAAGCTAAGTATGTAATATACTCACATTTTTATTATTTAGAAACAAGGTTATTTTGAAATAATATAGTGAGAATAAATTTATTGAGACACTACTTTGTGTCTCCCATATGTCCCTGTTATTTGATGATGAGCCTTTTAGAATATATTCCTTAACTATTACTTACTTTTAAATGAGGAAATTAATAAGTATACATGAACATTAATGAAGTCATCATATCACAAACTAGCAAACATTAACATTACAATGATAATAAAAATGGTTAACTATGATCACTATCCTGAACTTTTCCATAAGGATGAAATAAGACATATGATTTCAGGCTGAAGGATCATTCCCACTTCAACCAAACTAGATGAATGTTGCAAATCTATATGCTACATTATTAGAGCTAGTACTCATTGAAAATAAGTTTTGCAAGGTGGATTCTCATGGAAAATATTTTTGGTATGATTAAGAATGAATGTCTGTGTTAAAGAATCCATCTGAGAACAAAGTAGAGTTGGTTTCCCAAGGAGTCTTAGGCTTCAGATGGCTCTGTAGGGCATTAAGAACCTACAGTCTCACTTCAGAGATACAGAAAGTTGAAAAACAGGATCTACAAGGTTTTTGTTTTTCACCAAGTTATGTTTATAAGCATGGCTTTAGGTAAGATAGTTATTTTTGAGGAGTATAAGATCCCATAGAATATTAATGCATAGGTTTCAGCCAACAATAATTTCTTAGGAAAATAATTTCCATGAATGACTATTTCATAAAGTGGGAAAGACTAAAAGATTGCAGTTGATTCTTTATTCTTGTTTGACTTTTTGTTTTTAGAAAGACATCTGGTTTTATACACCAAAGATTCCTTTTAGAGACAAAGTTATTCTTGAGTTTTACAGAATCAGGTATCAACTGAAGAACATACCTGACAACAACTCTGACCATATTCTCTGGGAATACATGCATCAAAGCAGTTGACTAATATCAGATGCCTTTATATACTGAGCCTACCATCCAAATGTGTTTCAAAATTTTTTTAAGTAAAAGGAAAATTTTCTTAAAGTACTCCAGCAGATGTTTTCAGGAGTATCTCATCAACTTTCTATTCATCGTTTCCAATCCAGTAATATATTACAAGAAAGTGATCTTTCACTGGTAGGTGATACGTGCTGCCTTTAGACTACTCTGACACCTCTTCCTCCTGCAGTCTCGCCTTTTACTTTCTGAGGGAGCTGACCTAAAGTTCTGCTTGCACTGGACTCTGACTTGCCCCTTGGCTTTTTTTTTTTTTTTTTTTTTTTTTTCCTTTTCTGTAGTTGAATTATCCCTAGGCCTAGAGTACCATGGAAATAAAAAATTGATCTGGTTTCTCTGTATATCTCATTATCTTGAGAACTTTTGGTGCAAATAAAGGACCCAACGCTGATCTGGGAGTCTGGGCCTATAACCTCAGCTGTGTTGAAGCCTAAGGCATCAGAAGTTCAATAAACTCCTGGTCAACAGTGTGAATTTATGGTCAACCTGCAAAACTTAATGAGACCTCAGGCTCAGAATAGAAAGTGAATAGAGGGCTAGGGAGATAGGTCAGATGTAGAGCACCCACCTTACATGCATGAGGTCCTGTGACATAGTCCCCAGTCACACAAAAGAAAGGTCCTGGTTGATTAATATGTGTAAAGCATATAGTAATACTTTATTATTCAATGAGAAATTATTCCTTACATGTATAATACTGATTGTCCTAAATAACTAAATATTTTACCACAAAATACACTGAGATTTCATTGCTGGAAATTCTGATATCATATACTTAACTGGAATAATTTGTTTCAGGGAAAGAATTACTCAGAGTTTTTTTGAGATTATAATATAATTACATATATCCTCCTCCCTTCTCTCCCTCTAAACGTTTCCATGGACTGATAACCATCTCTCTTTCATATTAATGACCTCTATTTCATTAATTTTTGTAATATATGTATATTTATATTTTTAAATTTTATTTTATATAATATATATTATAATATATGTATTATATATGTCATATATAATATATATTATTTTATTTTATATAATATATTATAAATATGCATATTTATTATAAATTTATTATAAATATGCATATTTATAATATATTATATATGACAAAAGAACTACCACTTACCCAGATATAGTAGGGGAGAAGGTAATTGGAAATCCAGAAAGGAGATGAAATCAATCCTGAATTCCTACTGTTTTTATTGAAAGTCAAAATCTTTTTACAACAGAAAACACTTGCTCAAAAGAGCTGAAGACTGACTGTGTTATGTGTAACACATAAAAAATAGGCCACTTCCATGGTAATACCAACATATTTAAGGGCCTTCCTTTTGAAGAAAACTTGATATGTTTTTAGGCCTCAAATATTTCCGTTTCTATGCTGCTTCTCAGTGTACTACAGTTGACTTTTTAATTATTTGAAATTCATACTGGGAATATTTAAGTTAACTTATATTTTTCAAACCCGAACACCAATAATTATTTCTAGCAATTCTTCATTCTCAATGTGGAGCATAAGCACCATCACTTTCTAGCTATGTTTGTGATTTGGCCTTTGTGAAACTTGGATAATCTTTCTATTGTTTTCATAAGAAAGGGAATGATGGTTTTGAGGCAGGGGCATATCTTAAAATAGTGGTCTATTAAGGTATTTTTGAATAAGAGAATATCTGACAAGTAACCCAGTGAAAACATGCTAAGATGTATAGTCCTTTGTTTTTGGCAACATGATGAGACAATGAACTTGGATATCTCTAGGGATAATTGAAATACTGTGTGTTAATATCTCTGTTTATTTCATATCAGCCAGTTCTAAGCAAATGGCCCTGGCTATCTAAGTTTACTTTTTCACAGAAAGCACAGTCTCTTATATATGTTGTGTTTGGAGATTTAAAATATTTCATATTTTCTCTTGGATTATTTGAACTACCTTGAATTGCCAATAAATTGAAGAAAATTTATAAATAGACGGACAGCTGTCTGGAGCCACTCAGGCCCGTTAACAATTTTTTCTAAGTACATTTTATTTATTCTCCTCTCACACACTAGAAGGTTCTACGGATCTGACCCAAGGCAAGCAATCCCTTAACAATGTACTACCAGTCTACATTGCTCTAAACCCCAAATAAGTAAAAGAAATAAGAGTAGAAATTATGACGAAGATCTCAGTTCCTCTCCTCATTGCTTTTGGTTTATGGAAGCAAACTTCAAATGCTTTCCTACATCTCTTTCTTCCCAATTTTATTCCTCTTGTAGCCATGGCATATTAATCTTCCTAAAACTCCATCTTACTCATGTCATCTCATCTTCAAAAGTTCACATAATAAAATCTTTTTTTTTTTTATGGACTAAATATGCCTCACTTTTCCCCCTGAGCTCTTCCTTTGGTCACGTAATCAAGTCTTTCATATCATCAGTCTTTATGGACTCAAATGTGGTTCATTAGAAGACAGTGATTTGAGTCCCTTTCCTTAAGTGTAGCCAGTGCTGTCGTTTCTTTATTCTGAGTTAGCGACATCACTGGTTTTGATAAATACAGGCAGCATGGGTGATAGTACCCATCGTGGAAAGCTGAGCTTCAAGGACTTCAGGTGTCATTTCTTTGCCCTCTTGGTATGTGGCATGAAGAATATCCTATAAGGAAGACAGTCTAACTTGATAAAGAGTGACAGTCCACACACAGGAGACATGAGTATCTTAGCTGACAGTTGGGCCCCTTTGCCAGGCATGAATGAAATTAACTTAGACCTGCCAGTTCAGCTGCTTCCACGCTTCAGTATAGCTAGTACCACAAGCCCCTGTGAAACCAGCGTAGAAAATCCCCCCTCAGTTCTTGATGATAATAATGATGATAGCAATAATAATCATGATACTATATAATGTTCTTTAACCTCTTGATCACTAGCTGGTAAGAATTAGCAGCTTGTTATACAACGAGGTAATTGATACAGTAATCATGTACCAGATATACTTGCAGGTGTCAGATAACCAGTAGTAAAGTATAATTTTTAAAAAAAACTATGAATAAATGTACTGGGTAGAGATGCATTTTCTACAGATAAATAAAATAAGGTCTTGTAAAAGGTAGAATGAAAGAAAGAGGCATAGTCTGAATTAATTATGTAAGAACTCGAAAAAGGAGTTTGGTTCCAGTTGCATAGTGTTTGATATTTTGTTATTGTTGTTGCTTATATTTTAATATGGATGGTTATAAGTGAAACTTATGCTTTTAACTTAGATGGCCTCTCTCTTAATTTTACTGATTTATGATACTGACTCTTCAATATGTTTTACTGTGCATTTCTAAAGATGTCTTGTATCTGGAATTTTTGATTTAAAAAATTTCTCCCACATAGATCTTGTTTCTTTCTATGGCCAAAGGCTGTTAATCACTAAAAGTTAGAAGTGCATTTCTATCAATAAAGCCATCCCCAGAATGCCCTCAACCTAACCTCTAAAGAACTTTCTTTCTCTGAAATTTTTAAATTATTCTCTTTGAGGGCTGGATGGCTTAGTGGTTAGGAGAACTCGCTGTTGCTGCTGCTGCTGCTGCTCTTGCAGAGGACCCAGATCGAATTTCTGCTGTGGCTTACGTGGCTAGACACTAGAAACTTGACAAAGTAATGAAACAAAGACAGAGATAATGACACATGTACAGAAATGCTGGAGTCAGGTAGGCTGTGTGTATTTTAAGGAAGTAACATTAAATCCATAGCAAAAACCTAGAACTCAAATGTGTTTATTAGGTACAACACAAATGAAAGAATTAGCCTTGGGAGGACATCTCTGTCAAGGAGTAGTCTCAAGTTGTAAACATCCGGTGGAATTCAATTGTTGTTTTTGTATATACTGTAAACATTTGCATTAAGACCATAAGAAGCCTTGGCCATCTCAGAGGAAGGCTTTGGCACTTCGTCCTAGACATGACCTTGGCCATGTTAACAATATACATTCACTCGGGACTTTATCTGCTCTTTACACATTCACCTAGGGCTTCCTCAGCTCATCACATGTCCCAGCACCTATGAGACATCTTGCAACTATCTATAAATCCAGTTCCAGAAGCTCTGATGGCCCCTTCTGAAGTCTGCTCACACTGCACACGTGTGATACACAAATATACATGCAAGCAAAGCACTTATACACACTAAATAAAAATGAAATGATACTCTCATCTTACAGTATGCAGTGTAAAATTGATCCTAGTGAACACTAGAGATATGAAATATTTAGCGTAGCACAATTAAAAGAAGTGATAGAAATCACCAGCAACAAGACTATCCCATCACAGTGGCCATCACAAACGTCATCATTATTTAAAAAAAAAATCACCATCATCATGATTATCAGTACCACAACACTATCTCTACCATTACCTTAATTATCATCATCATCATCATCATCATCATCAGTCATCATATTTGATTAATTGTTGTTCAAGTATTAATTTGTGGTCTCTAGGTGCCAGTTATTGTGTTGGGTACTGGGCAGACAGAAACTCCTTACCTCTCAATCTAAGGATTTATATATATATATCATCTACCTGGCATGAATGTTCAAAGTCAATGCAACATTAGGATTGCAATGCTTGGAGCCCTGTCTCACGGCCAGTGATTTGGAGAGTTCCTTGGTAGAAAGCCATGCCTTTCTACATGAGGCTAGGAATCCACAGGCTCAAGGAAACATGTCTCTCATGTTCCCCTTCTAGAACACTGTTAAAACAATTATATGTGATAAGGAGCCCATTTTTTTTATATTTAATTTCCAAACCATTATAGACATAGAGTTTGATAAAATATACTAAAAATGATCTGAAAGGATAAGATATAAAACATGAGCTCCAATTTCCGTTATTAAATTCAACAAAAAATAAGTTACTTTGACAAATACCTATAAAATGTATAAGTTCTTTCATCAATCTATTCTTGCCATTCAACAACAATATACTTCCCCCTAACTAGCAATTGCCTGTGGATAATATTTGAGTCACACTGAGGGGAAAATATGTTCTTAATTATCAGGATCCCAGAATTCCATCCTTGATAAATAAAAAATAAGGGATGATGTTCCTATTTTATTTTTGTTTTTATTTTTTTTTCTGGTCCTAGAGATGGAGCCAAAGGCCTCATACATGCAAGACTTTGCTCTGGCTGAGCTGCACTCTCATTCCCTGATTCCAAACTAGGAAGGCAAAAGCCTGGTCTTAGTTATTTAATAACTGCCTACACAATGCCTCATTTTCACATATTTAGTAAGCACTGATTATATAACAGCATCTAGTCTCAAAATTTCTTTTAAAGATCAAGTGAACTAATTCTTAGAACATTTCTGGACACTTGTAAACAGTTGAGGAAAGTTAGCTAGCATTATTATTATGAACACTAATCTTTCACATCCAGCTCACATCCTTTCAAGGCATTGGAATACTTTACAAGTCAGTCTTGCATCTCCTGCTTTGTGCATTGAAGAAATGTGGCATATTCAAACAGAAACTGCAGGTGCCAAGCCTACCTGCTACTGAATGAGATAATTAGATGAATGGATGCACTAGAATACATTTTTCTTATTTTGCCCTTTTCTACTTTATTTGAAAAAGGTAGAGTTAGAAAAATTGGCAGCAGTACTGCTGAGAACACAGTTGGATAGAAATATATCATGAACAGAGCTATAAAAAGTCAGTTTTTCTGTTTGTCTGAATCTCTGATACATGGTTACTGATGCCTACCTAACAAGGAAGATTTAAAAAATGCATAGAGAGTGAGCTCGTGGAATCTATAGGCAGTACGCCATTAGTTTGAGTGTCTTTTTCTACAGCCTCAGGTAAAAGCAACTGTCTGATTGAAATCCTTTCCTTGGAGTGAAAAAAGCAGGAGGAACTGGGGTGGCTGAGTTGATATTCAAGCTTCCTTCCAGGTGGGAGAGGTCAGTAAGGGTAGACACAAAGCACTCGCCATGCCCAGAGCCAAACCACAACCTCCTGCTTGATATGCTTTCTTTGCAGCTGTCTCTATATATTTATCAACCAAATAAAAAGGCGGTGTGCAGAGGTAATGATCCAGTAAGACCTCTGTTTTCCTCACAATGCCAAACTTCCTTAACAATTCTTTAAGTTTTTACATCTGGAATATGTAGTTCTTAGGGTTTTGTTCGATAATGTATCCTACTCTTGACTGGTTGAAGCAAGGGTTTGGAAGCTATTTTTGTAAACCTGGGACTTGACAGGCTAATAGTCTCTGTTGCAAGTGCTCAGCTCTGCCACCATGGTGCAACAGCAGCCATGAATTGTACCCAAACTAGTGAATAGGAAAAATGAATTGATGAAAACAGACTTGGTCATATTTGGTCCATGGACCAGTTTGCCAATCTTTGTTAGAGAGTAAAGAGTGTATGAATCTAAATATTTGGAATTGCTATTGAGATGGATTTCAGGATTTAGGATGATGATGAAAATAACTTGGAGACCAGGTAAATACTGGAAACTGGGAATACTGGCTTTTTATTAAATCACCCATTTTCTCAAGTTGTATTTCCTCTGTACCATGAACAAAATCCAGATTTGAATGATTTTTGTGATGTATTATGCTTACTTCAGCATGGACTATCTGTTGCTACTCATGTGTTCATCATGATGTGATACTGAGGGAGATTGTCCCACTCTCTTTCCTCCACTGATTTTTCCCAAGGAGTGGGGCAGGGAAACATTGATTTAATTTGATTTGTGATTCTAAAAGGAAAAGAAATAATGGACACATAGATGCCAATTCTTTCCTCTCCCATTATAATCAGGAACGATTTCCTGCAGGCTCTTTTTATCCATTGCTTCTAAGGACAGGGGAGAATCTGACGTGACTTCAAGTTTGCATGCTAATCTTCATGGAACTCAGATATTTGTAGATATCACCCATATCTTTAAACTCAACTATTTATCAGTGGTGTATGTATTTTGATTTTCCCATTACCCTACTCTTTTATCTTTTATTTCTCAATCAGTTTAGTACTCAGATGAGAAAGACAGTCTGTAGTGAACTGACTATAAGCTTTTCTTGGGAAAAAAATCAAAGAATTAGAAACTAATAACAATGAAAAGTATTACCTAGGTAATAACCTGGTGCAAAAAATCCATTTCTGAGAATGGAGAGGGCATAATGGAGGTGTGAAACAGAGTTCTCTAGGAAGTATTGGGCTGCATTGAGGATAAGAATTAAGGAACTGAATTGAGCTGCAAATGGATAAAAAGGCTAATGAGTGAGAATAAAGCTAAATGGCTCTCTGAGTATAGGTAATTCCTAGATCAGACTCCTGGATAACAATTAGGACCATGCCACATCCTAAGAGCAGTCCTACTGGAAATGTGGACAGAGAAAAGAAAGGAATGATGATGCAGAAAAGGCCAAAAGGAGCTCATAATTAAGGTAAATTGTGTAGTATAATTTCAATACTGCAGCAGTTACACAAAAAGGCAATGGAAAGATATGTTTTTTTCATTAGCATATATTACTTGTATAAAATAATGGACTTAATTTTGTCATTTTCACACACACATACAATTCCCTTTTCATCATCTTCACCTCCCTTCATTTTCTTATCCTCCTTTGGCATCTAATGATCCCCTTCTCCCTTAAAATAGTACCTGCTCCCCCCATATCTTTCTGGTATCAAATACCACACTCTCACATTTAAATCGACACACAGTTCCTGGCCATTCTTTATCATATTTAGTCAGGAATACTTATGTAATCATTATCCTTATTCTTATCTGATGGATCAGATGCGCACTTGTTATACTCTGTACCTTTGCCCCTCTAAATCAACAATTTCAATGTGTTCAGAGCTGTTCTTCAGGCATTTGTTATAATACCATTGATTTAGACTTGAGTAAACATGTTTCAAATGTAAACATTTGTGACATGAATATATCCATGACGTGTTTAATAGGAAAATACTGTCAAAGTGTGTGGGGATTTGATCAAAGAATGAAGTAGGAGAATGTTGCCTAGGTCTGCTTCCTGATTATGTGTTACAAATTCAGCCGACTAGTGCTTTGATTCATTAGGGAAAATACTTGGGTTAGGGCAAAGAACCTGGAGGAAAATATGTTTAATTTTAGAGAAGTAGATTTGAGCTACTTTGGTTGAAGCCATTCAAGAGTCAGCATCAAGCCCTGACTTACTAGAGTAAAATCAACCCAAGTGTCTTTCCAGAGGTTAAAATTATCAAGTTCAGGATTAGTATGATGTCTTTGTGTTACTTTCGCAACTCTTTCTCTCCACAGTCTCCTTACTCTTAAGTTACAAGCACAACATGATTGACCCTGATACTTTCAAATAAGGTTACAGTTTCTCATTTTATGAGTTTCAGTTTTTTTTGTTTTTGTTTTTTGTGAAACTTACATGGTGGACAAATGACAAAGACAATGAATTTTACCTTAAATGTGGGAGAGGTCAAAGAAACTGGAAGAACATGGCCCATTGAATCAACTAAGCAGGCTTCAAATGGACTCACAGAGACTGAAGCAGCAAGCATAGAGCCTGCAGGGGCCTACATCAATTTCCTCTGTTAGCTTGGTGTTTTTGTGGGACTCCTAACAACAGGAGCAGGGCTGTCTTAGACTCTTTTGTCTGTTCTTGGGACCATTTTCTTCCTATGGGGTTGCCTCAATCAGCCTCAAAATAAGAGTTTGTACCTTCTCTTATTGTATCTTGTTGTATTGTGTTTGGTTTATTTAGGCCTACTGTTTTCTAAAGGGAAATGGAAGGGGAGTGGATCTGGTAGACAGAGGTAGTGGTGGGATGCTAGGAAAAGTGGAGGGATGGGAAATTCTGGTCAGGATGTAGTATATAGGAGAAGAATTTATTTTCAATAAAAATTTCCTTTGAAAACATTGGAATCTACAATGTTACTGTCAGAGGAATACCGTTTAAGTCAGATATGAAATGGGAAAGTTCAAGACCAGAATGTTCCCAAACAATTGTGTAAAAGTTGTCAAAGTCATGTGGTATTAGGGACTAAAGTGATAATTTTTCATTTTCAGAAGCATCTTAGAGGGGCATTATGGGTGAGCTGGTCGGTGGCAATCTGAGATCAAGGGAATAGATGTTCTTCAGGCCCATTTCTGCTCTTCACTTAGGCCTCTTGCTCTTACTTTATTCTTAATTAAATTTTAAATATATGGAAATAAAAAATGTTAAACACACTTAAGGGAATATTTCTTGAATGATCAATAATAGCAGTTAAATATTGAAAGGAAAAACATGATTTTGTTTAAATACGTTTGAGACAAAATAGTTAAACACACAGGTTGACTTACCCTATGCTCTGTTTTGTATAATAACATGTGTTTTGCATCTCAACAAAATTATTTGATATTCAGATGAGATAAAATGTTTGTGACAACAAAATCTTTTTTCTTTCTCTGGAAATATCTCAAGAAATATGTAATGTGACACACTTTGACACATACTAGAATAAATTACTTTGTGAAGATTTTTATATTAAAATAACTTTCAGATCTCATAAGAGAAGCTTCTATTTGCAGTGTATGACAATTAATACAGAGACCTACAACCAGTCAATGTGCAGAGAATAAGTACGTAACTCACAATATGATATCTGTGTCATACTTCTTTCTCACAATGCTCATGAATCATTACAGAAAATGAACAGAAAGAATATAAAGGAAGTAGGTGTCCACAGCCAAACAATACTTTTCAGACATGTCAGTGTCATTGCACAGATGAACTAACAACTGCTGGGACTCCAAACACAAGACTTGGACCAATATCTCTGTACAGATGGTAGAACTCAGAGACTCATGAATTCCCACTCCTATCTGAGGTTTTATTGGAAAATTGAAGGACAAGGTTTGGAGAGGAGAGTTAGTTTTCCTCAGAGATGTGGGCCCTGAGATGCTACCCATGCTCCAGTAAATGGTCTCACACCATACCATATAGGCAGCACTAAATTAACCCAATGTAGGTGTGTGTGTGTGTGTGTGTGTGTGTATGTGTGAGAGATAGAGAGATAGATAGAGGCAGAGAGAGAGAGACAGAGAGAGAGAGACAGAGAGAGAGAGACAGAGAGAGAGAGACAAAGAGAGAGGACACTTACATAAAGTAGGAGGGAATCAAGGTCATGGTAGGGGGAGTAAAGGATTAATGAATGGTGGATTCAATTAAAACATATTACATGCTTATATTATTATTATTAAATATATATATATATATATATATATATATACATATATAACAAAAACAAAATGAACAAATAAGCAGTTAAAATAACTTTTATGGCATTAGAATTGTTGTCAAGATAGATCTACATGAGGACGAAAGGATTACTGGGGTTTATTTCTCATTCTCAAGTCTGTCTGAATATATAGTTCTTTACATGCAAAAGCACATAAGAGACTTCATACTCATAGAGCAGATTGCAGAAAAGACAAAGTCTTGGTAAACTCAGACTTTTCATGTCTCTAAAGAGTTTGAAGTTCTCAGGATCAAGCATTTGCTTATGATATTTTTAAAAATTTCCCCTTTTACTTACTTCTTGCAACTATTAAACCCTATGGTGTCCTCCCCTTTCTCTCAGCTTGTGGGCAATTTTGATGTCACAATTAGGATAATACTTTTTCATTTTCAAACATAACTTCCATTAGCCCACCCTGCCTGTCTTCTCTCCTTCCTTCCCTCCCCCGCTCTCCCCACTCTCTGTCTCTCTCTCTCTTCCTTCTGACTGCTTACCTTCTTCCCTCCATTCCTTCTTTCTTTCTGTATTGCTTTTGTTTGGGTTTATTATCCACAGCTAGAAGTTCAATGGCTCCCCTCAGAACATTTTGTCAAGGCTGAGTCTCATCAAAGCCACCAGGTCCATGGGGCAGCAGAGAAGAACAAGAACTCTCTGTCTCCATGATCACACCATAAGTATTATTTGATACATAAAGGTGTGTATAACATGGCCAGGTAGAGTGGAACATACCTTTAATTCCAGCATGTAGGAGGTAGATACAGGAGAATCTCGGTGAATTTGAGACCAGCTTGGTTTACATAGTGAGGTCCAGGACAACTGTGCTACATAGAAAGACTCTGTCTCAGAATCACTTTTCCCCCTAAAACAGTAGTTTGGCTAGAAAATAGATATTTGATGAAAGGAGTCTAAGGAATGTTGTTTTCTTCTAGGCAAACCATAACCCTGCCAGGATACTATCACTAAATGCATGATTAAAACAAAATAAAACAAAACAAAATCTCCTTGAAGTAGAGGAGATTAGGAACAGAGACATGTATTTCATACAGTAACACTGTCACTTGTTACAAAGCAGCATGATTGCATTTTAGGGTGAAAACAACAATAGAAATGTGTTAGTACGACTCTTCCTCATCTAATCTAGTTTATACAATTCCTGAAATAAGAATAGGTGCTCAGTGGTAGCTTTCAAAGCTTGTATGACTAGACTGAATGCAACTGACAGCTTTCCAGAGTATTGGTTTTCCATGCAAACGGGAAGAGAACAGTTCAAGCTGGGACACAGTGTCTTTATTTTTTTAAGGTGATAGATGAAGGTGACAAAATGCAGATGAGGCATGTTTGCTCACGAAGGAACCAGGTACACCTTGTCACTGTAAAGTTTTAAGAACCATAATGATACTTTCTGTACTTTGAATACCATAGACTATTTTTAAAAGACTGTTGTTTTCCAACCATACAATGCTTAAGTCATTTGTTATGTAAATCACCCTTCCATAAGAAAAGAATCTTTGACAGTTGAAAAATGAGGATCAAACCATAGCACATAAACTGAAACAAAGAGATGTCTGGGGATTGTGGAACATACCATTTGAATATTCAGTGAATACTGATCAGTATTTGCTTGTGAGACGATTATGCTGGTCCGGGAACACAACCACTAAAGAGGATTAGATGGCCCAGCACTTGGCGCTCACATAGGACCTTGATATATATTCATTCCACCAGCCAAACCAGAAACCGGATGGCTCATGGGACATTCAATGGGAACAGCACACAGATGCTTTTGTCTTCATAGAGGAGAAAATATAAGCCTAGAATAAACACTGTTTTCTTTAGTCTATCCCAACAAGTGTTCCTTTTGCACTCAGTTCAAACTGTTTCCAAGTAATTAACTGTGCCACAGATGAAATTGCAAGAACACAAACAGGAATAGAAATGCCACTCAACAAGGTAAAAACAAAATGTCTGGCATTCACAAAGAAGTAACACCTATTCAAAGAGGCAGATAAATACCACCAAAAATGAAAAGTAAAATCTGAACCAAACTAGAACTAAGGAAAGTTAAAATTAACCAAAGCACTATTAGAAAAGGAATATAATCATATAATCAGGTCAGCTGCTGTGATAGGGAGAAGGGTGTAGTTCTATTGAAGGTGAAAATCCAGCCCCAGTGTTTGTGTAATTCTCCAGTGGTGACAAAGGGCTAAGAGTGGACTTGTCATTTAATTTCTTCCGTTCTCAGATAGGAAAACTTAAGGTTTTCCTGCATGTCAAAGAACCTCCAGCTACACCTGAGAATAAGCTCCAGTCTTTCAGAGTGAATGCTGTGCTGGCAGTGAAACTCCATTTCTTCCTTTTTTTCCCTCTGACTTGCTTCTTCCCTATCCTAATGGTGACTTGTACATCACGTCTCAGGTTAATGTCTTAGACTCAAATATTTTTGGGTGGTCATCTCTGGAGAAATCCAAGTCTGGACCCTGACTATTCTCACATATCATGCTAAATATCTAGCTGAAGAGCTTATTGCTGACAGAGAAACAAATGATTAGCCTGGTTAGAATCCTCATGACTGAGGCCAGGTTTATTTTCCTTTCTAAGTGTTGGGTATTATCTCAGATACAATAATGATATTTTCCTTCACTTCATTATTGTATCAAAAAGTTGACTTCAATCATTTTCATTATACAATGCTGAAGCATTATGAAAGCCATAGATCAATAAGCTATCTTTTCTCTTTAATACGACTATCCTCCAAAAACTAAAATTCATAAAATGTCCACATGGCTTCTGAATTGAAGGTCTTAATTCATAAAAGGACTTTCATTGTCAAGCAAGACTCTTCCCATTCCTTTTCATGTGGGAATTACATAACTCTTTCATGTCATAAAACCATTATTTCAGTTATATATTTTTGCCACTTTATTTTTCTGTAGCCTTAAGAAGTGTTTTCCCTTATATTGAAAATAGATTCTTTCCTTACATGATATATCCTGATTACTATTTTCTCTCCCTCCACTCCTGCCAGTTTCTCTCCACCTTCCCTCCCATCCAAAACATTCCCTCTTTGAGCTAAAACAAACCACTTTCTCCGAGAGCAAATTTTGACTCAGAGATATAGAAATGAGACTAGAACAAATTATCTTAATCCCCTTCCTCTATAGGAGGAAGCTTGTCTGTATTACTCCCAGGATGATTGCTATTGAAAACATATCATCACAACTTTCCCTTCCCGATTGGAGTAAGCTATTCTAACACATACTATAAGTGTGTGTGTGTTCTTTCCAATGTACACGTATAAATATATGAAGCTGAAAAACATATCATGCTTTTCTTACTCTTTAAATTAGAATAAGTGAGGCTGTATGGCAAAATGCTCTTGTGGTATATTAAGTAGCATTGTTAAAATAAAATGGCTAATAGGAACCCTACTGGCTAAGGCAATACTACTCAAGGTGCCCTGGCATATCTTATCACCTAAAAGTATAATGATGCTTTAAATATTAAATAAGTTCATTTATGCTGGGCATTTAGAATAGAGGTTGGCATACAGAAAGGACTTACAAGTTAGTGACTGTTATTGCAAATCTTTGCATTTGACTATCATCCAAGGAAACGTAGGGAAAAAGAGTCCTTTGTCCCTATGACTTTTCAACAGTGTAGTTTTACAACAAAATGATGATAATGCTAAAACAGCAACAGTAGCCGAGTGATGTCTGACATGGTTTATTTTGTCCTAAGCAAAGTCAAAATATATTTTTAAATTTTAATTTTTTTTACCCAAAAAGTTCATGACTGATGATCTTATCTCACAAACTATTAACAAAAGAAAAACCACATATATTTGTTTAATACGTTTATGTGACACAGGAACACTTAGGTAGGAACACAAAAAAATAAGAAAACTAAATTTATTCACAGGTTCAATGAAGAATGTGTGTGTGTGCAGTATGTGTGTGTTTGTGTGTATGTGTTGTTTATATATGAATTATTATTTTAAACGTTTATGGTAATAACCAGGAGAGATTGCCAAGCCTATTTGTTCAGATTATTTCTGTGTCTCTGCCTTCATTCTTTTACTCCAGATACATGGCAGGCAGCTGTCACATCTTGAGGGAAGAAGGAAAATTTATTTTCTGGCCTTGAGAGTAAAATAGGGTAACTCAGAAAATGACCTTCCTGAATATTCAGTTTTATAAATTTCTTTCAACATAAAAAAAAAAAAAAAAAAAAAAAAAAAGAAAAAAAAAAACTTGGTATTTTCATGAAGCATAGTTTGAGGTACTGTGTTCATGGAGATGCTCAATCAGTCTTATCATAAAAGCCAATGTAGTTTAGAGTACCACCCAGTACAGTGTTAGATAGCTTCTTTGGTTCTGCAAATGCTGAGATCTATCCAGGGTGCAAAGTACTCTCAGAACATTTATTTCATTCCATTAGAAAATCTCCTTGATTTTTTAAGAAAAATCTGTTTTGTAGACAGGAGAAAGCTGTTATACAATTTAGTCTAAGCCCTCCTAAATATTATAAATTTAGTGGAGGTATTTAAAATATATGATTGCAAATACAGATATATGAATATAGACATGTCAGGTAGACATGCTTTAAAATATGAAGAACTGTAGAACTGGAGTTATAATTATCTAATTGTTTTCTTGAGGGGGAATATTAATCCTAAAACTTCATGTATGTAAAGCAAGAGCTTTACCACTGAACTATATGACCAGGCTTAGAGCTTAGCGCTGTCGTATAGTTTTGCTTAGTCATATAGTTCTGAGGCAGATTCATGAGAAGGACTTTATGTTGTGTTTTTTCCCATGAAAGAAAGAAGCTATGGTCCTTCTCTACCAATATTGCATTCACATACTGAAAAATAAGAGTGTCAACTGCTAATGGTCATGAAGTCTCTAATTCTTCATAATTTCATTACACTATATAATCTGAAAATCTGGCTTTTCATTTACTACATATAAGCATGGATTTGGATACATATATATATATATGTATCCAATATATATATATATATTGAAGATAGAATATAATGGGATATCCATTGATATCTCCTTTACCCAGCATATCTTATGGAGGTGTTGTAGCTAAGACACTACTTCATATGCGGAAGAAGAGTGACCAGTTGATAGCAGCATACTTTAGATTGGAAAGCTAGAGACAATGTGCACATCAAGAGGGATGAGAAAGTTGCTCTGTCTACCCATACAAATGTGTAATCCACTAGTGGCAAAACAACCACTCCAATGTTACTCACCTATGGTCAGTCATGGGGAGAGGCTTTGGTTAGGACTCTTCATGACATCCAGATGTGATATCACAGTGATGTAGGGAGATCTGGAGAGGAAAAGTATGGGGCATTCTACATAGTGCGTTATATAAAAATCATGTCACATCTGAGTAAATTATTTTCCCTTTGTCAATAGAAAAAGAAAAGGAGACTCTGATATAATTTCTCATTTGTGTTTGTTTTGACCTTGGAGAGTGAGGGTAGGGAACACAGTATTAAAAAGTACTTGAAATCCTAATCAGAGTACTATGCGTTTCAGATTTCACAGTTTGTTCCTTCAGATTCATTGCATGCTACATTTATATCATTTATTTACACACTTAAAATTTTATCTTCATGGATGTGTCCTTCATGTTTTTGTTGTGCTGACTCTAGCTGGTCCTGGAAGGTTCTTGGGAAGACCCTGGTGTGCTGCATGCTACCCAACATCCAGTTACATGATAGCTGCTTCAATTACTTACTGCAATCTTTGGAAGTACAGTTATTTCCTTGAGATAGATCCTTGAGAAGAACTGAATTTTGTTTCCTTTTTCTTTCCTCATACTAAACAGAGCAGTTTCTTTTGTGCTAACCATATTTAATATACCTATTCGAAATTTGTGTGTAAGCATCAGGATGTTAAAATATTGTAAGTCAGCTGTAATACTCAGGAATAATATCTAAAGTTTTAAAGAGTGATGATCAGTCAGTGTAGATGCCAACAGATAAGTTGAGAGTGGTATTGGAATACAGACATATTAATACTTCCCATTCCTGACTTTGACATCAGCAATTGTGTCATTTACGGTTAAGTATTAAAAACAAAGCAAACAATATAATACTTTCAAAAACTGTGACTGAACACTGAAAGATAAAACTGGCTTGGAAACACACAAATTATCAGAATGCCACAGAAGAGCTTCTAATTTTATATCCCAGAAAGCCATTTTATCACTGTACTATTTCTAAGCACAATTAGTCTTTCCTTTCTCGCGTAAGAATAACACTGAAAAGTAATCTGTCTGCAAATTTTGTCATTAAAACATTGTCTCATGACATAATATGTCATCTAAAAGTCAGATTTCATCTTATCTATTCATAATACAGCTTCTAGGGGGTATATGCAGTTAGAAGCAGAAAGCCATGGGGTTTCGCAGTAACCAGACAATTACAATGTGCCCATCTATAAGGTCATTAAATCTGCTATGGCTAGTAACAGATTAGTATAGTTCTTGGAAATATATATATATATATATATATATAATATTTATAATATATATTATAAATTTAATATAAATGTAAATATGCATGTGTGTATGTGTATGTGTGTGTGTGTGTGTGTGTGTGTGTGTGTGTGTGTGTGTGTGTGTGTATGATTTCTGTTTCTTGTATTTCACGCTAATTCAGTCTTAACCAGGAAATAATTTGAAGCAACCATGTTAGATGACTGTGAAACCCAAATGTAAAGACACAAAATTTAAGATATTAAGACAGATTCCTGTTTTGCTTCTGTTTTAATCATGCAAGCTAGGAAAAATTATTTAACTCTTCTCAAGTTAAAAATTTTATTCTTCAAAATAACTCATATATTTTCTAGTATCATGTATGAGAATAATTCATTAATATTGAAGATAAGAGCTCACCATTATTCAGATAGAAAAAGTCAGAGTCTAAATCCTGATGGTATGTTATTAGTCTAGGTAGTTAGTAGACACTTAGGGATCTCCTGTGAACTAGGATATGTGGTGAGTGCCAAAATGAAAGAATGACTCTCCCTCATGCTCTGCCATGTGCTTTACTATCTGACATCTAGAAAGCAATATGTAAGTATATAGACACATGCAAATCCATGAAAATTGCCATAAAAAAGTTAATAGATATCATGTATAGATCATAGTGTTGCCAATGTCTCTGTCAAGGCTATTTTTGTTCTTACATTTATGTAATATTTATAGCCTCCTTTAAAAGTTTGCGAATTCCTCTTTTGAAAAACACAGTAATTTCTGAAACACTTCAAAGAACAATTTCAAGTCACTGAAAAGTCTGCAATGTGGTTGTGCCTAACCTGTAACAGGAGTGTCTGAAAGCCCATCACAAACAATGCACAATATCTATTCCCTCATCTTTAAAAGTAAAACAGTAAAAATATCTCTTGGGGCAACTACAGTCTGCAAAGTTAAATGCAAATGTTTTTTCTATTTTCATTGCTATCGTTTTTGGGAGAATGACCTCATTACTTGTATGAAAAGAAAAGCGAAATGCATGTGTTTTTAAATCTGATTAGTTGTTTCCCTTTTCACTGGTACTTACAATTTAAGTTTATGCAGGGGTAATATATATATATATACATACATACATGTATGTATGTGTATATATATGTGTGTATGTATATATATATATATATATATATATATATATATATATTTAGAGAGAGAGAGAGAGAGAATATGAGCCACTATGGTCTGTTCTAAACAGGGATTCACTCAGTGTTGGGTAACCATTATTAAAAGCCAAATTTACCTGGGTTAGCATAAGGTTAAAAAAAATAATAATATGAAAATGTACACTGTAAAAAATGTTCATTAAGACAATTTAGTAAAATTAATTAATATGCATATATGAGTTTTGTTACATAGGTATGAATATATATCCATACATATATAATCATAAAATTTATACATTGCTGAATTCAAGCATAGTATTTAAACCTCTAAGTTGATTTTCACTAATAAAAAAATTATCTGTTTGAATATTTTTAATTTTAATTTAAATATTTTATATTTTAGTTTAATAAATTTTAGTTTAAATATTGATATTGTTCAATATTGCTCATCATAAAATGAAATGCATAAATTTCCTAAACTGTTGGCTTTCAGCAGGGCAATAGTAAAACTGAAGGGAGGCAGTTCTTCATTTGTTTGCCCGAAATGTGGATTACAGGGATGTTAACATTGCTCTCCATTATCCACTGAGTTCTAGACATGCCTCTCACCAATCTTTCCTCCTTCCCTCCTTCCCTCCCTTCCTTCCTTCCTGCCTTCCTGCCTTCCTTCCTTCCTGCCTTCCTTCATTGCATCCTTCTATATTACTTTAGTTTGCAAAAGTGTACTATAGATTACTGCACAAGGAAATCACCTAACTAAGCCTGTCTCTATGTATCCCTGTGGCTAGATCATACATAACTCTATTTTCATTTATGAAGCACTTACACGATACTTCAAAAAGTCATTTCTTGCATTGGGAACATACTTTACACAGCAATTTATAATTCAAGGACACTCATATCTATACACACCATATTATAATTCAGATGTCTCCAAGTACTCATCATTCTACATGAACAATGGAGTTATTTTTCTAACTTATCAAGAGCTGTGGTTTTTGGTACTCCAAGTAGTTTTTCTAGGCCAAATATGTCTTCTGTCTTCTCCCTCAAGTTCAAGGTAGTTTACATAATTGTGGTAAATGGCATCATGTCTGATGGATTTGTTTTTCTTTATATCCCACTGGGCAGAAGAAAATTGTACACTTTAGGAATTTGGGGAATCTGAATTCTTTAAAAATGGCTAATTGGAAGCCCAATAAATACTTTGTTGTAGTACAAGAAGATACTCTTGAGTTAGAATAAGCTGTGTCTGTCACTTTAGATAAACATGCAGACATGTTTCTTTGCTCTTCTGTTGCCATTTGTCTGTTTTTATACTTCAGTAATGCTCTTGATTACAGAAGTAAGGTATGGATTGAGATGTCTCCTTTACATCTATGTCTTACACATTGGATCTTTGACCAAAAGAATTCATTTAACCTCAGGAAAAGCAAGTAGTTTTCAAAGAAAGACAAAGGAATAAAACAGAGAGGGACATTGAGCCAAAGAAAGAAAGATATCTGTATAGGCTAAGATAAGGATGAAAGGCAGAACCAAGAAGAAGCACCCTCAGAGCAGAACTAATTGTAAACAAGTAATGGGGAAAATTATTGGAAGTTTCAAAACAAACAATACTTGGTCAGATGCTAGCAAACGATCAACTCACAAAGTGGTGCTATTTAAAACCCTGCTCATTTGCAGAAAGCTGGACACTGAGAGCACATGACTTATAGATGATGATTCTGTACTTTCTAAAGCATAGTCTTGCTTACAGCTTACTCTAATTTCTGAAATGTATTTCTCATCACCTTTTTTCTCTTGAGAGGTTGCTTCATGAGACATACTTAAGAAAATGTAAAGTGACAAATGTCTGCTTAAGGTAAGTTAGAGAAAAGGGGGAATTGGTGGCTTTGTTACATTTTCCTGCACAGAAACATTCACATAGCGGGTTTGTGTCCTAGAAAATGAAAGTTGTTATATTCAGATATTTTAAGGAAATAAAATATTCATGTTCTTTCATTTATCCAGTAGTATGTGTAACAGGAAAATTAAATTTAATCTTTCATTTCCTGGGATACTTTGTCAATCAGCCTTAATTAAGGGTTTCATAGCCAAGTTGTTTTACCAATAGTCTCTAGGAAATAGAGTATTTACCCACACAAAAGAAAGAAAATTTATCAGAACTGGAAGTCGTAGAAATATTTTTATGAGTAAACTTTTGGAGAAAAATTCCTTTATTTGCTTTCTTTACATGTTTAATTGTTAGGGTTGCATCTATAATGCTCCTTCATGCTTCAGAGTCTTCCAAAAAGCCTTAGAAGGGTCATTTTTACAAATTCTTCATGAATTTCATGGCAATATTTTCAATATTGAATTATTACTTATTCAAAAATATACTATCACTCTCATTTTCCTCATAACTTTCAATTCTATTTTTCTCTCTTCTCTCTTTTTCCTTTTTTTGCAATCATAATTGATTGCAAATAGTAGAATATACCACCTAGAATGGCCTGACCAGGATCTCAGATAGCTTGTTATTACTCATTTTGTCAGTTTTCTGTGCTGGAAGCAAAGTCACCTGGGATCTCATCTCATTATAACAGGACATCAAGTATCTCCAGTCTGATATCCACCATGCTTAGGTGTCATGGAGAAAAGAAAAAGTGCACTTTAATGATTATTCTAGCCATTGCTGACAGGGTTGGTTAAAATCTTGCACTAATCGAAGAATTGGAGGTGTAAAGCCCTTTAAATACTCTACATGTGTCCTAGCTACCTTTACTGTCAACTTGACAGATCCTTGAATCATCTGAGAAGGGATCTTGAACTAAGAGATTGCACAGATCAGACTGGCCTATGGGCAAGAAAGTGTGGTGGGGGTGGAGTATCTTGATTGTTAATTGATAGAGGAGGGCTTAGCCCACAGTGCCATCATTCAATGTACAGAAGGGTAATAAGAAAGCTCACTAACCCTGAGCCTGTGAGCAAGCTAGCCAACAGTGTTCCCGCATGTTTCCACTTCAAATACTTGCTTGGGTTCCTGCCCTGGTTTTCTTCACGGAAGGACCTGAAAATGTAAGCCAAAGAAATCCTTTGTTACCCTAAACTGCTATTGGTCACAGTGTATAGGACAGCAACAGTGGTTAAACTAGAACACTGTATATCAAAAATGCTTTGTATAATTTGACAGGCACGTTAAAAAGGAACAGTTCACTTGCTTCAGCTGGAAATAACATGATGTATATTACTAAGGAAAAAATTTTCAATCCAAAAAATATTAATACTTGGGAAAAAGTGTCCACAACTTCCTCTGGGGCTGAAAAAATATTTGGAGTGAAGTTTCTCAATTAAAAACAAATGCATTTGTCAGGCAGTGGTAGCACATGCCTTTAATTCCAGAACTCTGGAGGCAGAAGTAGGTGGATCTCTGTGAGTTCAAGGCCAGTCTGTTCTACAGAGTGAGTTCCAGGACAGCCATAATAAATATTATGTGATGCTGACATGAGGATAGACTTGTAGATCAATGCAAAAGATCCATGAGTTAAAAAATAAACCAAGAAGTCAACTAAGTTTCTACAAGAAAACCATGAGAATGCATTGAGAGTAACTTGAGTTTTTCAAATGGTGCTATAGAGTTAGAAGCAGATACATATGGATTTATCCTTGCTTATTATACTAAACTATATGTAAATACTCACAATGGATTACAGACCTACAGTTCAAAGCATACAAAAAACAGAATAGTATATTTTTGTGATGTTGGTTTATTTAACATCTTCTAATTACTGAAAACATAAGCACATGCTGCATATAATTTGGATTTCATTAAAAGGAAAATCATTAGTCTTTCAAACACTTTTATCAATAAAATAAAAAGATAAGCCCAAAGAATAGAAAAAGATAACTACAAACTATAATTCTGCTGAAGGATTAGAATCCAAACTAATGTGTACTTAAAATTCAGTAACTAAGAATATATAAGCTAATTAAATATTTGAAAAGGAACCTGGTTAGCTATGTCTCTGAAATGTTATATAAGCATAAATTACCTTGTAGACATATACTTAACATGTGAGTCAAGTCAAGATATCTACAAAATTCCATTTCAGGCTCATTAGGAAGGTAATAACAAAAAGGATTATCACAGAATATTTTAGAAGATGTGGGAAATTAGAATTCTTATGCATGTGCGTAGGTAGAATAAACAGTACAAACCATTTGCCATTTCCTTAGAAAGTTGAACAGACTTTCTAAGTGATTTTGATTTCTTTGTGATTTGACTAAATGATTCCATGCTGAGGTATACACCCAAAACATATGGAAGACTTGTCTGTGGGTAATCATATCAGCATGATTCATAGTTGTCAAACAGAAAAAGCCAAATATCCACCATCTAAAAGAGGGATCTATAAAATATGGTATAAGCACACTGTGAGAAAGCTCCAACCAATAACTGTGAGGTACAAGTAAAATATGTACCAAAACATGAGAGATCTTCAAAATATAGTAACAGGAGTCTAGTATTTTCCTAGTACTGTGAATTGCTGATAGAAGGAGTAATGGATACAAATTAGAATAGAGCTTCAATGATGGTGATTAAAATAAATAAATGCTAGATTTGGGTTGAGTAATTCAGGGATTATACCAAAGGACTAATTGAATCTGTTTAAAAAGAGGAAGAAAGTAGAAATGACAGGAAAAAACAGATATTAGACCCACTTAAAGCAAACAGGATGTTTTCAGTGCAGCAGGATTGAAGTCCTCATTTGTTTCAACAAAGACTTCTTGCAGAGCATCAGCCTATGCTGGCCCCAAGCCTCTTCTATTCAGAGGAGGTTCTTAAAGGGCCCTCTTTATTTCTCTCAGTCAGTTAGTTGAGATATGGTTTCTTTATTGAAGCAACAATCATGGAATGATCCACTTTTCTCTTCCTCATATCGATAACATTATGAAGGTTGGGTAAGTTTCCAGGAGCCCTTTCCTCACAGGCAGCAAGCCTCAGTGACTTCATAAAAGGGAATTTTCCCCCATGCAGTTCTTGTAGCCACCTTATGATTAGTTCAAACATGGTTAACTCTGCACCAGCCCCCGGAGCATGGTTGCATAAGATGGTCCACTTTCAATGAATGATTCAGTATCCATGAAAGAAGTCATCTCAGCATAAGTTGCAACCATTTAGAGTTGAACTGTAAAGGCAAAATTGTTTGGATCATTTTGCACCTGTTTCCTGAGTGTGAGTCCCCCTGGTTGGACATTGTATCTTGGTCATTCTGATTCCTCAAGCTTGTTGTATGCCATAAAGAGCAAAATGGATAATGTATCTGGATGGATAGCTACTGTATAGTTCAGCAAGAAAGATGCAGAGACATTTTCATAAAAACAAACCTGCCAGACTTCAGCAGAGGGAACCACCTGTCATAGCAAACACCGTTCTGGACAGTAGAACTCAGTTTGTCTGATCTCAGGTGTTTTTTATTGATATAGAAGCTCCTCACATGTTTCACTGATACAAAAACTCTGCCCTGTCATTGAAAGGCCTATTTGTATAATAAAGGAAACCTGTAGCTTAGTCTTATCCCACTTTCCTTTGGCAGCCTAGCTATGTAACCTTAACAGTGGGGGAACTCAAGGCATAAGTGAAATGTTCTCTCCTTATTGCTGGAGACTGTGGGAGAGGGACTACAGGCTTCCTCCACAGCAACTTTGCTCTTCCACAATGGCTCCTCCAGAGAGCACTGAGTAGTTACAAATCAGGAGGAAGCAAACATCTTTTACATAAAGCCAACATGTGCAGATAATAAAAACTGCCAAGGCATAGACAGCTCTTCCTTTAACGTTGTACAAAACAATTATTTTAGACTTACTTATAACTAGAAATAAACTTCACCAACAGGATACATCTATAATGCAATTATTAATCCATTTGATAAAAAACTAGATAACTAGATAGGTGGCAGGAATTTTGCAACTTAAAGTAGTTCTTGAGAAATGTCTCTAAACTCAGAAAATCTTACTAATACAGAGTGATTTGAATATTCAGAGAAGGCTATCTTCATTGTTCACTTCATTTTATTAATATCAAAATATGAATGCATATAAAATTTGAGAAGGAAAAATAGAAACCCAAAACTTACTCAGAAGTTAAACGATTCTGTTTAAAAGAAAACTCCCATTCATTGGAATAAGCCATATGCTATTGGGCTTCAAATTAACTTTTTTGCTCTGAGTTTGATTAGATGTCTGAAGGCAAAGGCAAGAATATTTGCTTTTCTTTCACTCTGCAGGAATTTTACTGAGCCAAGCAGTGAAGAATTGTACCAAGCTTTTGCCCTAATATAGATGCAGCCCCTACAGATTTTTGAGGTACATTAATAACCTAGAACCTGTAAATTTACCGGCTATGTTGACAGAGATACCAGTATGTTTCGTGCCAAGTTCCTGTTGATAGATTTTCCAGTGTATCTCTTTATATGTTATAAACACAAATAAAATCCCAACTTTCATCCAAATCAGTACTAATTGAAAGCAAGAGTACACTTGATTATGAACCACTATTTCAAAAGGAAAACATCAGACAGATAATGTATTTTCTGTTTGATATTTCAAGCCAAATAAGTTACATAAAGTACAATGAAATATGAAGATTAAGATCCACCTGTAGCTGAAGCAAACCTGAAAGTATTTCAGAGACACTTCCTTTATGTAATCATCAAAGGTAAACAGAAACAAGTAAATAGGTCTTTTGCTTCATTTTAATTTCTCCTCTCATAGAGACACACAGATGTGATGGCACACACACACACACACACACACACACACACACACACACATTTATACACACATAGTATTTACCCTTGTTTCTTTCCAGGATATTTACACACAGTTGTACACACAGAAAATGTTGAAATGCTTTTGAAACCTCAGTGTACGAACAAATCTTTATTTATTGACCTGGCCCTTACTTGCAGTTCTTGGTTTCAAAAGAATTTAACATCATGGGATCCCCTTCACCTTGGAGCCTTGACATCACCAGATTGGGGAGTAGGGGTGGGATGGCTCTCAGGCATTATTACCAGCAGAGGGCAGTAAAGTGCCACGTACAGAACTTGGCTGAGAAAAAGCTTCTGAACCTGACTACCAACCTGTAGTTAATAAAGAGCTGGGGTGGAGGAGCAAAGTAAACAGGTTTAGAAAAGATTTATTTCAGCTGCATAGGTAGGAAAGTCATAGACTTCCCAAGAAAACTCCATCTGTGGAATTCAGAGCAGGGCAAGGTGTGTTAGTGATCAAAGACTGGAACCTAAGCCCTAAACCACTGTTGATCCAACCGGCACAGTCCTCCTGTTCTTGGCATCCGCCCATGCGGGAGCTCCTAAAAGACTAGGAATTTTACAATTTAACAGCAGGAAGAAGACTAGCTTTTTGACTTCTAGATTGGAGAGTAGGATAGTTTAAAAATAGGTCGGAAGCATGAAGCTACATGCTATTTCCGAACAAAATTAAAAAAAAAAATACAGGCGAATTATATCAAATTTGTTACTAATGAGCTATTTGATGGTAGGCTAATCACAAACTTGGTTTCAACAATTTAAACATATGAATTGAATCACTCCACTAATCACCACAATCCTATGCAACTGAGCCTCTCAGGCTTCCTCCTAGAGTGCTCTGAAGAAGAGACACCGTGGTGTGGCTTCAATCTGTAAGTAGACGCCCTAGAAAGAATATTTAAATTATTTAGAAGCGCTTGCAAGAAAGGAAATAACACAAGAATGGGAGGATTACTATTGAAGATTCCTGCTTTCTTCTACATCCTTGTTTTCCTTTCTGATTGCGTGTTCTATGCAAATACTTGCCTGATAGCCAAATTTCTAAGTTGTGTATCTCAACAGCACTCTGGGAAATGTTGCTCCAAGTATCTATTTCATTAGAGACAAACGGTGGAAATTATTTCAAAGCACCATTGAAAACTGTTACATAAGGACCTTCTTTCCGAGTTTTTGCAAAACAATAAACATTAAGAAGTATTATCAGTTTTCTTTTTAATTTATATTTTATTTGGCTTACAAATCAAAGGATTTCTGTATGGCCTCCACCATGCATCCTTTATTTCCGATGATCCTCCCTCCAGTCCTCTAGTCTTCTCCATCTTCCAACCACTGTCTTATACCTTTACACTTGATATGTTCTCCTCTTTCGTATCACCTATGTTCTACTAGTCTCCTTCTCTCGAGGTTTTCCTTTACAGCCCCTCTCTGATTTTCTAACTTCTTTGGGTTCTCAAAATCAAACACAGATCTAAAGTTTTAAAGTTAGAATTCAAATATAAGAGAAAATATGTGACAGGTTTGGGCTACCTCACTATTACGATTTTTTACAGTTTCACTATTTACTCGAAGTTCCCATTATGTAAATGCAGCAACTTTTTATTATCCATCTACCTGTTGATGGACATGTAGGCAGATTTTGTTTCCCAACTGTTGTGAATAAAATATCAATGAGCATGAGCAGACAGGTTTTCTGTAGTAGGATGTAGAGTTCGACTGTATACCCAGGAGTGGTATAGTTAGTTCACATGTTAGTTCTATTTCTTGCCTTCTTAAGAACAGCCACAATGATTTCCACAGTGGCTCAACACTCCACACTCTGACCAGAAGTAAATAAGGCTTTCTCTTTTGCCACAGCTCATTTTATTTTTTTATAATATCCATTCTGACGAGATGTGATGAAACTCCAAGTAGGTTTTGCTGTTGTTGTTGTTGTTTTTAATGTGCATTGTTGTGAAGGTAGCAGATCCCCTGGAACTGGAGTTACAGACAATTGCATGCTGCCATGTGGATGGTGGGAACTGACACTGGGTCTTCTGGGAAGCAAATCCAGTGTACTTAACCATGGAGCCATCTATCCAAATAGTTTTAATTTCTATTTCCCTGATGAATAATTATTTTGAATACTTTGTAAAGTGTTATAGGCAATTAATATCTCATATTTTGATAACTGTTCATTTGATTCTAAATCTTATTTGGGTGAGATTAGTTTGTTTCTTTTTCTTGACATTTAGCTTTTGGGTTCTTTACATGTATGTTAAAAATGTATATAAAATAAAATATATCAGATTTATATTGATCAAACAGCTAGCAAATTTTCTCTAATTCCTAAGGCTACCTTTTCACTAAGTTACCAGTTTTCCTCGATGTATAGAAATATTTTAACTTTCTGAAGTCCCATTTGTCCATTGATAGTCTTATATATTGAGTGACCAGAGTCCTAGTTAGAAAATCCTCATCTATTTGTGCATATAAAAGTAAATTCCTTATATTTTCCTTTAGCAGTTTGAAGGCTATGGGTTTAAAGTAGAAGTCATTGATCCATTTGTAATTGACTTCTGTGCAAGGCGAGAAAGAGCTATCATTTCATTCATCTACAAGTAGACATCAAGACATTCCAGTACCTTTGGTTAAATAGGCTGTCTCCAGATGCAATTTTGTCAACTTTGTCAGAAATTGGGTGGGTGTAGTTTAGTGGGTTTATAAAAAGTAGAGTTACAAGAGAGATATTCTGAAATTCTGTCTTGGTATATAAACCTTGTTCCTAGAAAGCATTGCCTATTAACAAACAATCTGAAGCTGGTGAGATGGCTCAGTGAGTAAAAGTCTTTGCGACCAAGCCTGGCAGCTTCAGTTCAATCCTGAGAGCCTACATGGTAGAAAGATAGACTCTTTTCAAATTTTTCTCTAACCTCCACATGTATACTGTAGTATGCAATGCCTCCTAATATAAATAAAGTGTAGTTAAAATATAAAATATAAATCCAAGACCAGTTGAGGGATCTCTCTATATGAGATGCTGGTCATGGAGGCTCTAGAAGTCCCCAAACAATACAGACTTTTACAATTCTTCCTGAGTGCCCACCAAAACTAGATGATAAGACACAATTGCTGAAGATACCATACTACAACTTGATTACAAGATATGTAGAAATCTAACTGGATCCAAGGGGCAAAACTCTTGGTTACCTAGAGTTCTGAATTCTGGAAGGTGCTATGCGGGATTCTTGGGAGGAGAAGATATTGGTATTACCCAGCTGTATTCTCTGTGAATTGCAATGCTAACCTGTCAGGACAGAAGTGCCCATTGATGAAATAACATGAGTGTTATGAGAGTAATCATACATTCTCATAATGAATTATAGGACCACTCTCAGGAAGGAATACATGTGTGGTACTATAAGCCCAATC
Organism: Cricetomys ansorgei; assembly: GCA_026225945.1. Classification (NCBI taxonomy): domain Eukaryota; kingdom Metazoa; phylum Chordata; class Mammalia; order Rodentia; family Nesomyidae; genus Cricetomys; species Cricetomys ansorgei. Next base: position 15,046,904 of record JAMJFZ010002869.1, read on the forward strand.
AAAAATACATGGCTGAGGAGGCCAATGGTCCTAAAGAGGAACTTACTACTATTGTTTAGCTACCTTGATATTGTGATAAACTGCCTTATAAATATTTATGCTCATATGCAGGGACAAATGCTACTCTCAGCCTGCATCAAAGACACATTTTGGTTCAGTGAAAGAAAGTGATTCATGCTGAAACTTATGGCTGCTAAAGGTACTGCGAATAAGGGACAGTTGAATGCTCAGCCCTAAATAGGTCACATATTTCTACTCTTTCTGAGAATCAAGGAATATTGAAAAATAAGAAGCAGAAGAAATATTAGACAACAGAAGAGCTGAGGAATGATGTCTGCAGGGCATCCATGGTACAGTCATTTAAAATGTGATCCTACAGCATCTTGTCTGTACTGGGCAAGATACAGTGCATTTTTTCCACACTGGTCATGCTGATGGCTCTGGCTAAAATCTAGTTCAAAAGATATGAATGTGGGAAAATAACTTGTTGGAGGGAGGGATGAAAAGAGTGGGGTAGAGATAAGAAAATAACGGGAGGTGGAAGCAATCAGAATGTATTATATGTATGCATTGAAATTGTCAAATAATAAATTTCATCATTGGGGAGAAACCTATCTATAACACCAGAATATCATTTCCACATAGCAAAGAGTGACTAGGGCCAAGAGGTACTCCTCTGTTGGAGATCCTCTCCTTGGTTCACATATTTTTTACATATGGGTTCTTGGCTTTCAGCGATCACTCCTACCCACTGTAGGTATCAGTAGTATATAATCCAAAGTCTGTTTTGTGTATCCTTTGTTTACAAAAAAAGAATGGTGTTTCTTTTTTCTTAAGTTACATTATCCCTCATACACCCCTCCTTTCTTTAATAACCCTCCTAGAACATTGTTTTTACAAATCACTGGTAAGAGAGGTACTACAGAAATTGTCTCCTATTCCCTACAACCTATAATATATCCCTTCACCAGAATTTTGGTGATAATTATTTAAAACATCAAGTGTTGGCAAGGAGAGATGACTCAGTGGCTAAGAGTGTTGGGTTCAGTTCTGGGCTCTCATATGTTGTTCACAAACATCTGTAACTCTAGTACAAGGGAAACAGATGCTTTCTTCTGATCTATGTGGATGCCAGTCCTGCATGCGGTACAAAGGCATACATTCAGGCAAAATATTCATACTCCTAAAAGAAATAAATAAATCTAGAAGAATCTGACAGTCTTGTTGAGTCAATGAATTTTAAACTATAGTACGCTAAGAACTACTGAATATAATGGGTCAAAAAATCTGATTCTCAGATCCTCCAATTTTACCACCCAGAGTGTTGACTCAAATAACAATACATTAAAAAGATATACATCACTTTCTAACTACCTGTGTGCTAAATGGTCAGTATGGCCCCATTTGAAGAACAAAGATAGAGTCTGGAAAGTGTACTAATATGGGAGGACTTGAGAATTGATGTGTGATGCAAAATTTGTCAGATGAGGAAACTAAACCACAACAAGCCAATCTTATTGTAGATTCGGCATTATACAGCTCCAATGAGCAAGTTTTGAAATTGCAGTTTTCTGAATTCATTTACCTGTGTTATTGTTAGGTATTTTGTGTTATTAATTTCCTGATCTTACCTAATCTTACGCCTATCTTTCCTAAGGTGTGATTAGTCCCCTTTGGAGACATAGGCCATTCATTATTTATCTGTGCATTCATCTCAATGATTCTCTTATAAAGTGTCCCCTGACACATTATAGGATTAAATCTGACTGCATCGGGTCAGATATTGAATGTTCTGGCAGAGCATAAAGTGACTGTTATGACAAATGCTGCAAACTTGAATGGAACATCTGGGAGCAACATGACAGGGGCACTAGGGGTGACAGCTGTGCATACAGCAAATGCTAAAATTCCAAGCACTTTGGGGGAAGTAAACAGAAAATAGAGTGACAGCATTTGCAAATAAAATGTCCTGTGGGCACATTCCAAATATCCAAGCTGCTATGCTTGGAAAAAAATAATAAAGCCCATGATGAGAAACCTCTACCAGTCACCCTTTTAAGCTTCATTGATTTTTATGCACAAAATAATGACATATTTGAGGATGATAAATGGATGCAGCCAATAAATAAGGAAGGGAGGAACCACAAACCACTACAGAGTTATAATTACTGTAGGATTTTTACAAACAAAACCAGGCTTCCATTAAGGATGTAAGGCTCCTATTATGAATGTATGGACATCAGTATGCTTTCTAAGGAAAATCTCAACTGGGTTCAAGGACAATGCAAGTGAAGGAATAAATATTTAGAAGGCAGTTTGACACTACACCCACTTAGCAAAACAACAGTAGTAAGTTTTACACAAGGGCCTTTGACTCTTTTTTTTTTTTGACAGTCCAAATGAACTTAACATTGGAGCATATTCATTATTTAAAATAAGTGTTATTTATTCTATCACAGTTCCATGCATATATGCAGTTTATTTGATCCTATCCTTCTGAACTTCTTGTTCTTCTCAATTAGTCCACCTCTTCCATTCATGTCCTTTATTATTTTGTATGACTTGCCTAGTTTAATTAATATTGTTTGCATGAGTATGAATGGGAGGTTATTTACAACATCATGAACAACCTACTTGTTCCTACACTATTAAAGCAAAAAGGCTCCTCCTCCCACAACTGTTAACTTCCAATAGGTCTTTATCTAGGGGTTGTATCTCATGGGCCCTTCTCACATCCACCATAGAATGCTGATGGGCTTTGTCTTATGCAATTCTTGTGTAGATTAAAATAGCTGCTATGAATTCATGACTGCAATGTTCATGTCATTTCAGTAATACAGCATTTAATAGTATTCTCCATATGCTGACGCATACATTCTTTCAGTATTCCATAATGTTCCCTGAGTCTTGGACAGGGTAATATAGAGGTTCCATTAAGTACTGAACATTCAAGAATCACATACTCTTAGCACTTTGCTAAGTTATTAATTTCTGCATTAGCTGCCGCCCATTATAAGAAGTGAATTTCTCTAACCAAGGCTGGAAGCAGTACTAATATATAGGCATAAATATAAGTGCTTCGAAATTGGTTTCTTATCATGACCACTTATCAAAGCAGAAATTGTACATTCTCTGTGAGGGCTTATGACTTCCCTAGCCATTGGCTCTTATGTATACCAGCCATAAAGTCTTCTTGAAAGAAGGCCCCAAATTTAATCAGAAAAGCAGTTGGTTGATCTCAAAATAGTTATGCCACTATTGTACCAGTGGGTCCATCTTTCCTGGCAAGTAAGAATTGTATAACACGGTTCACCCCCACATAAGACCATTGATGGCTTTTCTCCCCAAGAGACCTGCATGGCGCCTTCTACCAGAATGGAAGCTAGCCATCAGAGAGAAAGCTTCCAGATCAATTCCAGTTTGATTTCTTTACACTCAGTCCATGGCACCATCAACAGTAGTTAATGGTTAACAACCAAAAAGATACTCAATTTTAAGACACTGTTATTTGTTAGCTAAAGGATCTATTTTAGTTTACAGGTACTGTTATTTTTTAACTAAGGGAACTATTTGATTTCTATGAATAGTTTATTGATGTCTATTATCTTTTTTTCCAGACATAGTCAATGTCTTATGTACAGAAGACATTAAGTGGATAATATCAACTACAATAATATGAGGTTTTATTTCATAGACTAGGAAATTAAGTACCACAATTGATTTACTTGACCCAGATTCTACTACTAAGTCAGTGTCAGATGTTCCTTGTTTCCAAGATTTAAAACTGGCTTATGGCCTAGAGAGATGGCTCAGTGGTTAGGAATGTTTTGGCTCTTGAAAAGGACAAGAATTAGGTTACCAGCACCCATGTGGAGTGGCTCAATGATCACCTTTGACTCCAGCTTCTTCCCCTTCTTGCCTCTACAGCCACTCAAATGCACAGCATGAAAGAAAACATTGTTTCAAAAGGAAAATGTGACATTTTGTTATAAGCATGATCCAGGTCCCCCGAATACTACCATCTTCGTCTGTTCATGTTGTTGTAGCAAACCACTAAAAAGTAGAAATTATTAGTTACTGTTTCGAGGCTGGGGAATGTGAGATCATTTAAAGCCAGATTCATAAATTACTGGGGACGTCTTTCCCTAGGGCCAGTGTCTTCTCTCTATTTGTCCACTTCATAAAGGCATGAGGAGTGGTCTTAACCCTTCTTTATAAATGAACATTTTTGTTTTGGATATAGGACTTGAGGTATATTTCAGTGTTGCAGTACTTACCTGGCTTGTACAAGGCCTTGGATTTTGTCCTGCACTAATTGAAAGAACAAGATATAATTAAAGCTCACAGTTTAAAGATCAGGTCCCCATTTTGAAAGATGGTGGACACTTGTGGACATTGACCCTGTGGAAGGTCTTCAGGGGATGTAGCATGCCATTAAAAATTATAATGGGCTTTAACTATCTTTGCTTCACTTCTAGGCCAGGAGGTGAGGGGATTTGCTCCACCAAATATTTATGGCCTCACCCTAGACTCCGAAGCAGAATAAAGCAAAACGGGCAATGGGCTCAAGAATACTACATGCAAACTGGGAGCCCAAGTATTAGTTACTTTCTGCTGTGGTGATAAAACACCATGATCAAGGCAACTTGTAGGAAGAATAGTTGATTTGAGATTCCAGAGTGATAAGAGTCCATCATGACTGGAAACATGGCAGAAAATGCAGGCATGGCTGTCAGAACAGAAATTGGGTGCTTAAATGTTTAGCACAAGCAGGAAGCAGAGAGAGTGAACTTGGGGGAGTCACGGCTTCAATTTCAAAACTTTCAAAACCTGTGATTTACCTTCCACAGCCAAGCAGTACCACCTAAAGCTCACCAAACAAGGACACCAACAGGGGATCAAGTTTTCCAATGCCCAAGACTATGGAGGACATTTCTTTTTCAAACTATTATAATCTTCTATAAACTGATTATCTCAGCTATTTGTTACAGTGAGTAAAAACTGACTTAAGCAGACACTAATTCTGTTCACGCAATTGAATTTCCTCCTCAACACTTAACCTACTGCAGTACATTGGATTGTAGGGTTTCAATAAATGAATTTGGTGAGAAGCAAATGTTGAGACCATAAAAAAATGTTAAACAAAATTTAACATTTTAAAAGACTATACTCTCCTCTAGGTTCCCTACTAGGATGCTAATACAGAAACATGACAAGTAGTATAAGCTTTTGAGTCAAGTAATATTTACTTATTCTTTAACCCTAAAGCAATTTATGGACTTCTTTGTGACTTATCTCCCAAGCTGTAAAAGTGTGATAATGTATACCTCATAAAATTACTCTCTAGATTAAATTTTATACACTTGAACAGTGGCTAGCACATAACAATTACTGTTATTAAAAAAATAACTGCAGATTTTTACATATACTTATTTTAAGAAATATTTTCCCTGGGTCACTAGTTTGATTACTTTCTTAAGAAGGGTCTGTGGAAGCTGCTATCCTAGCCTTCATTACATGTAATGATCAAAGAGCTCATTTCTGTCAATTTATAAAATCACATTATCTATTTCTGTAGAAATACACGAACCATTCTGGGTTAGAGAAACTTCCTGTGTCTTGAGAGCTTGATTTCAGAATTTATAAATTAGACAGGAGAAAGCAAGAACAAGAAGACAGAAACATGATTTTGTAAGACATGGAGCAGTGGGTCTTTGTGAAGGTGCCCTTACCCACCCCCGCCCCGTTTTTTGAGATTACACAAGTATTCAAGAAGTTACTCAAATGTATCAATGTATTTTCCAAAAGAAGCAGTGCTTCTGAATGTCACTAACAATGACAAAGCCAGGGTGTACTTTGACTAAGAAGGAAAAATATACAACTTTGATATCACTTCTCTTCCTTGTTCCTAGAACTCCTCAGATTTTGCAGGAGGCTAACTGTAGGTGGGAATAAGACAAGAAAGACAGGCAATTTCCAACTATTAATCAGAAAAAGCCATAGCAGAGTTATCTGCTTGGTGGGATAAAAAACAGGAAGAAGAAAATAGATACTTCATTACAGACACTTTAGTGAATCCTTCCCTTCTTTCCAGAAAATAATAATGAGATTCTCTAAGGATCTTGTGCTCTATAGGGGAGAGGGACAACTTTTCTACTTGTGCCATATGGTGACATGACAGTCCATTGATCTTGTTCTTTTGAACTATCCAAATGGGGCCCCCAAACCCTCTCTCTAGAGATCTTACCAGGCCAAGGTTACCTTATATGGTCAATTAAGGAATGAAGACCCAAGCTGGGATTGGAGAGTCCAGAACAATAAATGCTGTGGCAATTTTTATTGTGCAATTTTAATGTGCATTTTTATTGAAAGGATCAGACTTTTATACCTTTATCAAAAGCAGAAATGTAATGGCAATTGCCAGGATCAATTATGATGGTTGCCAGGATACAATGACATCTGAAAGCTATATAGAGTATACAAGAATAATGTTCAATTGTCCTGTTAAGCTTTCATGTTTCCCTGAGTACTATAGGAACATACAAAGAAATGCAAAACGACCCAATGAACCCCACTGCTTGAGGGATTAGTCTCTCAGGAAATGTTAGGCACACAATATCCTAGGAATCATGGGCTCTTACCTGAGAAACCTAAGAAGCATGCCTCTCAAGGCTGCTGGGTTAAGTAATATTCATGGTTCCCTACAGAGAGGAGATGGGGAGAGGGTTGGGTTGGAGTTGGAGTTCTGTTTTATAAAAGGATCATGGATATAATTTTCTTTCATCTCAACATTATGTAGGTTTTTGACTTCTAATAAAGTTTATCATCCAGAGAAATTTGGAAGTATAGTTGTTGATCAATAGAATTTGTGAGTATTATGCAAAATAAGTAAGGAGAAAAAGTAGACATAAAAAAAACTTAGAATTGAATGATCAATGCCTGACCCACTTGGTTTAAAACTGAGATCCATTATAATGCAAATGAGCTATAGAAGTGTGAGAAAGTTAGCATTCACCATGTGAATCTATATCTGAGTAAGATTTACGTAACAGTTGAAAAGTATATCTGTATAAGCATAACTTTTAGTCTGTGACTGTGTCTATCAATGTGTCTACTTACCTAAGTATATTAAAAGTGGGGTATAGGAATCACAAACTATACATTAAAAAATGCATAATGAAAATCCTTTCTTTTAACTCTAGGAGCTCAATTATAAAATGAACAAACAACTTATGTAGGTACTAGTTAAAGAGGAAATGGAGGTACCAAGAAGTATCAAAAATATCCTTCATCTCATTGCAACTAAAAAATGCCAAGCTCTATGCATCTCTTTTTCCAACAATGCACAAAAGCAATTATTTTAAACACAACTAAAAATAAACTTCCGCAACAGTACAGAACCCTTTGTAGTTAAGGTTACAAGTGGGAGTAGCCCAATCCTTGAGAAATAGAGGTTTAATGATAAACAGGGATAAATCTAGTTTGTCTTTATTCTAAAATAACTTTTAAGCCTAAAATGGAGGCAGGCTCAGTTCTTCAAATTTCAAAGTGTATTGTGTCTTTTTAACAAAAGTAGTGTTCTGCCCTCTGATACAGACTGAGGGGAAGAAAGAAGAACCCGAGTTCCCAGGCAGAAGATAGGATAAAAGGAGGGTGGCAAAGCTTGCTTCACAGAATCCCCAAAAGTTTCTACAAAGGAAGGCCTTTCAATCAAATTTATCAGAATTGTGTTACTTTGTTAAAGGTATGTCACAGCTGCAGTGTCAAGGAAAAGTTCTCTGCCAGCATGTAGCAGAGGACACATTTCACGTGTCCGTCTTTAGTAGTACTATGAGCTGTGGAGAGCAACTCATTGAATAATACACGATGTCTCTGACAAGACTTCCCTGTAATTTTTTATGAAAGATCCTTTTTTCCCTCTTGTATTTCTCTTGTTATTTTATTTTATAATTCCTCATACAGCGTAATTTCTTTTAATTAGGTTAGAAACAAAATTGAAGATACAATAGACTTTTTTTCAAGAAACTAAAAGATAATTTGATGTCAATCACAGAAAATGAGACAGCTTTCTCTAGTAGCATGATGCATAACATTTTACTTTTAATTTAGCGAATATTTATTCTGTCCGTACTGTATACAAGAGAGCACTTACTCAACACACTTAATCCCACATTAATTTTTTATTTTTTAACTAAGGCAAAGGAAATGATTTTAAATACTTCATGAGAATAGGAAAAGATACTTTTCCCTACTCTATTATGGGAATTCCGCTAGTTATCTCTACTGTTTGGTCAGAATATCATGTACTTCCCTTATACTCTGGAAAACAATATTAACTCATTTATGTTTTAGATATTGTAGACACATTTGTTTGGCATCTTGTGGTATATAATTCACACTGATATAAAGTATACTCATGCGTTAAAAAATTTTATAGTAAATTATATTTGTTCACTAACACTTAAAAAATAGAAAAGACATTTCATAATACATACAGAATAGTCATTGTAAATAAAAATATGAATTATTATAAACTATAAAGAGGTTTCAGGCACATCCTTTGAATGTTGTTCTTCATTCCTCGACACATTTATTTGTCAACTCCTAATAATCAACTGATTGCTCTCAACTTTAAGAGATGTGCACTCACATTGACTAGACAGGAATAACAGCTTGATTCTTGGTTCTTTTTGAGGCTTATTTAATGTAATTAATACACTTCCAATCACTCCTGGATCTAAGATTTCAAATCAAACCCTGATGTGGAATATATTTCAATACAGATTGCCTGAGACTTTATGATTCCCTTTAAGCATTTATAAGATTTTAACATATTTGAATTTGTTGTTTATGCTTACTCATTAATTTTTTATTATTTACAGATTAATAAAAATATCTCACATCCTAAATAGTATGGATAACAGAGACAAATATTAATCTCAAAGATGGGAAGAGAAAGACCATTGATCCAAATCATCATGGCCAACTTAATTATACCAAGCAATTAGTTAAGTCAAACTTCTGTTTTATGTACGTGGGTTGTCTCCCCCTAAAGCAGAGTTCAAGAAGTCAACATTTGACATGAGAATGACAAGGAGTTAATATCTCAGGGATAGGAGGTTTCCAAATGGGAGAAAATAGGTGGAGTTACAGGAGCCGAATATAAGCACAACCAGTTAGTCATAGTAATCTGAAATGAAGACATGATTTGAGGGAGTCATGAGGGAGTCATAACAACCTTTCAAACAACGGTAGGGTTGCAAAATGGCTACAAACAACTGTTTGAAACAAAGATATGGTTGCATTTCCTGGAAAAGGCGGTACAGAACTAGTTTGAGTTAAGTTTATAGGTGAGGCATAGCCCAATCTTTGAGAATCTTAAAGAGGAATGAGTCTTATTTGTCTTTACTATAAGATAGCTTTTAAGCATAAAATGGAGGCAGGCTGCTTCATGAATAAAATTGAACTCTGTCAGACACTGAAAAGAACCAAAACCAAGAAATTGGGGAAAGGGATTTGTAGAAGTGGAATAGAAGTGGGAAAGAAATGGGAGAGGGTGAGGGGAACAGAATGAAAAATATGTAAGTACAAAATTGTGGTAGAAAAACTTACTAATGAGGAAAACTTAATTTTTCAAAAGGGGAAAAACATAAGAAAGAGATATCTTCATTGTTTTATAAGTTAGAGTGCAGCATTCACCCCTACTGCCAATTTACACCCTAGGCATGATGTTCTATTGCTCTTTGAAAGGAGCAGGAATGGCTATTAAAATAGTGATACACACTAACCCTGCATGAAGGGTTTTGCAAAAATTCTTTTAAAGATGAAGCTTTTAAAGGAAATTTTTTTTTTCCTGCATGCATACTACAGTACTTTTACCTTGAAAATTTATATAACAGACAAATAGAGATAAGTCATCCATAAGATACTCAACTGTGAATATTTTTATTAAAGCTACTCTTAAAGATTCTCTTATATTTTTCCAACTAGAGTAAACAGTCTTGAAGGTTTTGCATAATCGTACAGAATTAAAGCAGTGTTGTCAAAAAATAGATTTATTTTATTCTTAATATGTTATGTTAATTCATTGTCCAATGAAATTTTTAAAAAAAAAATATACTCCTTCATAATAAGTATGGTAGATGCAAAAACTTTAGATTTCATACTTTATTCTGGAACAATTTTGAGGGACCATGAACTCAGATTCAGATTATTCCAAATTCCACGTTCTACGGCAAAAGCAGTTTCATAAAGTGTTTATAGTTTTATAGAACAAAGAAGTTCACAAATAGAGTTATATCAGAGAGGCAGGTATAGCAAGATATGAGATGCTTTACTCCAGGTTCAGGATGCTATCTGAAGTTTTGGATTGGTAGAAGCTACTGATGTGTTAAGTTAATAGTTTCTAAACGGTATTTATATATTAGTCACAAGATTTTACTTCAGACACAGTGGTAGAAAGGAATGGCTGTTTTGGTGGGCTAGAATTAGCTCAAGAGAAACTAAGTATCCTTCAGACCTCCAATTTACTTATCTCTCCACAATATTGAAATTCTAAGCAGCGAATCAGTCTCCAGAAACAGCTTCTTTTCAGGAGTTGTTTATAGTATAAGAATATTTTATTGTAGACAAGAATTTTAATTTATGGTTAATTCCAGAAAACCCTAACTTAAACTACAGAATACCTTTTAAATTCTAAAAAAATTGTAAAAAACACCTCGGAAGTTTATTGAAGATAATTAATCTACTTTCAACTGCTCTAAATTCAACATATTCATCTTTAGTTAGGAAAGAAAAGTAGCATTATAAGAACATTGATTTTTGAAATGAAGCAAGACTTAGCAGATCCATAAAGTGAAATTGTTGTTTTTGTGTTGTTTTTACTTCATTACTGTACTTTTGAATGGTTCAAAGTTCAATAATATGAGGAAGTGTTCTGTTTGCTGATTTTAAGACACTTGTTTTAAACTCAGGATCTATTTCTGGCTTGGTGAGACATTACTTCAAAATATATTGCTCTTTAAGTTTATGATATATGGTTAAGTCCATGATCTCCTGAACTTTAACACCACTGAGCTTCATACTAACATCTACTTCTTTCTGATCTTACTAGTAATCTAATTTTGTACTGAATTTGTCCCTAACATTCAGCCTGTGTTTGAGAAAAGCCGATCTTATCAGCAACTCAAAGAGTAGCTAAAAAGCCAAACTTATATCCACCGTGGTTGACTCCTGTACTTAGGACATTTTCTGGGAGCTATAAGCCACCTGAAGAGAAGAGATGGTTTTCTAGTTTGAAGAACTCTCAGGAGGGGATAGCTTTGAAATTACACTTGTTTTATGTTTAAATCTGAGTTTTCCTACTATATATTACTGAAGGAATAATGGTAGCTACCATCTATTTTCATTGTTGTTTTTTAAATTTTATTCCTTTAGTGATAAGTATGCTGGACAAAGATAGCAAATGATTGCTGGAAAAGGAGCTAACTCTTTAGAGACATGAGAGAGAATTACAATAATGTTTTCTCCCTGCGTCTTGAGCTGTTGAATGGAGCCAACTGTGAACATTTCAATACTATGAGCTAATGAATTCTTTTTGTAGCTTAAGCCAGTTTGAGTTAGATGTTTGTTTATTCGTGAATTTAATATCTAAATATATAGACATAAACCTTAGAAGAACTAGCATCATTGCAAATGAAATGCTTAGCATAAAAAAGTAGTAAACATTTAGAAGCAGGACTCTGGAATTTGGGGTTTGAATACAAAAGGTTTATTATACCTCCATCGTAGCTAACTGGTTAGGTATTTTGTAGTAAAAATGAATATTGAAATAAGTAAATAAATATTAAAATGGCTTATTGAGATTAGAGTTTTTGTTTGCTTGTTTTGCAATGACTTCTAATGCAAATATTCATGAGTGTTTTCTCTTTTGTGTGGCTACAGAAAGTAGCTAAAATTGAAGTACAACTTTGCCAACCAGAAGCAGGTCAATGCAGCAGTTCCATAGAGCTACTCTGCTCCTTTTCATATGTAAGAGAGAATGGAGCTTGGTGACACAGTAAGTTGTTCCTGAGTTCAATAGCTGAAGTCTTACACATGGTAATGGCCCTTCAAGAATACCACAATCTTTGTCTCTGCATGACCAACAATATGCCAACTACAACATAGTTTCAGAAGGCAGAAAATTTCCTTTGGTGATCAGTATTTCATGCAGCCTTTTTCTTCTTTCAAAGTAGTCTTTTGTTTCCAGTTTACTGGAACTCTGCAGGTAGCAGCAGCAAGCCACCAATTCAAGGGCACAGGGTTCCTTCCTTTCTGACAGCTCCTAAACTAGGGCAGCTTTCTTGTATACTTGCCAAATTTCTTGTAGGCATGATCCAGAGAGAAGACTTACAGGGCAGAGATGTATTTTTCTTGCTGGCTGGATTCGTTTTCATCTAAAACCTAGCTAAGGCAAAGCCATCTATTACTGTCTGCTGGTTTCAAGTTTTGTCTTAGGGAATATGGAAACGCACCCCAAGATTCCACACCAGTTTCTGACAGGCAGTATGGATGCTTATTCTGAAGCCCAGAGACTGCACATCTTAGCCGACTTTGGGAGATCCAGCGCCCCTAGTGGTGGAGGCACTGACCTTCCCTCTGTGTTTAATGTGAAGTACTCGCTTTCCCAGAAACCTCTCTGTTTAATGTCAAGTACTCGCTTTCCCAGAAACTCTTGTTTCCTGGTGACATTTAACTAGTCAGTCCAGTATTAAGGTTCTGACCAATCAGGAAGATCCCCTATTTTCTTTAAAATGCGTGAGAGCAGCTTTCTGGGTCACCTTCCTGAAAAGTGGCTGACCCCTACAGGTAGGTTCTCTTTTTTTCTTTCCCGAAATTAAGTGTGCCTTTCGACACTGGGCCTTTCTGCATAAGAGCAGTGGTTCTCCAGATCAGATACATATCACACTGGAATTCTGAAGCTTACATTTGTTTTTATTTGGAAATTTTCCAAATTAAGTTTTATTGTATTGATTCACAGTTTTTACGTTTTTTTTCTTTCTGCGCCTGTGTGTGATTGATGTGTGAATGTGGTTGTGTGCATTGAACAGCCTGTATGCAGAGGTCAGAGAACAAACTTGAGTATCAATACTTTGCTCCCTTGTTTGAGATAGGATCTCTAGCTGTTGCCTGATGCATATGCTAGGGGAGGGCACCTGTTTCCATTTCAATCACAGGGGCGCTTGCTATTGCAGAGCAACCCTGCTGAGGCTGGCCTTATGTGGATTCTGGAGAGTTAGTCTCTGGTCCTCACAGTTGTGTGGCAAATGTTTTGCCCACTGAGCACTCTCCTCAACCTGAATTCACAATTTGATAAATTTCTACATTAAACTGAAAGCATCGAATACTTTATTTATATGGTAGAGGAAATATCTGTTTGGATAGGCAGAAAAATAAATAGTGAATCACTATTTTTTATTGGAGGTTGTATATATCATTGACCCTTTCTTGATGGGATAAAACTTGAGAGGACATCAAAGAATGTCTTATGTTATACATGATCTGACAAACTTTCCCTATTAAATAAACAGTGCATGCATTTGCTAGGGCTTCTGTAACATTACCTCAAATAGTGTGACTTGAAACAACAGAAATTCATTGATAACACTTTTGATGATGGGAGTCTGAAATCAAAGTGTAAAGAGGTCATTCTCTCTTTGAAGAGTTTCTAAAGACTCTTGCAAGCTTCTGGTAGTTGGAACCATCTTTCCTAGTTCTTTTCAAATCATTATTTCCCTTTTCTCATAGCTTTCTTCTCCATTTCTCTTCTGTAGTTGGCACTAATTTCTCTCTCATTTCTTTTGTGTATGTAGATAGTTAAATTTACACAGTATTGTTTCACTATAGCTTGAATACATCTACAAAAACGTTATTTCTAAATAATGCTACATACAAAAGTTCCAAGAGTAAAAGCTTGAATATATTGTTTTGGGACCCAGGATAGAATCTGTAATAGGCAGTAATAGAATTGCTGACACAAGGTAAATAGGGAGTCCCAAACTACGCATCTAGGAAATCAACTCCTTTTCCCAGTTCTGCCTCTGTCAGTGACTGAGAAAATGAGTAACTCATTTCCACAACACCTCATATGCATCTTTAAAAATAAAACATTAGAGCTGTGGCTGCAGTGGAGTTGGTAGAATCTTTGTTTAGCATGCATAAAATCCTGAGTTCAATCCCCAACATATTGTAAACCACACACAATGGTATATACTTGTAATCAAAACTCCTGGGAGGTAGAGATAGGAAAATCAAGAGTTCAAGCTCATTCTTGGCTGCACGTAGAATTAAGACTAGCCTTAGCCATCTGAGACTCTGTCCCAAAAAAAAGTTAGACGTAGTCATGTCTTAAAGTTCTTAATAGATCTTAAATACAGGCAAATATTTTACCAGTTCTTAAGCTACTACCTTGCTACCCTCTCTTCCTATATGACAGCACTTGAGTTTCCCCTTTTTATGCTTCTACAGAAAATGGAGGCATGTGGGTATCAAAGCTTCTCATATACTTTACTATGATTACTAAATTGGAGCATGAAAACTTTATTTTGCAAGATAAACACTTGAGCTATTTTAGTTCACCGATGTTGCCTTTTATTTTAGATCAATCTCATTGCCTCTCATTTTGTAAATGGGAAACATTCTAGATTACTTGAGTTCAGAAAATGTACTTCATTCACCCTGCTTCTCATTGTGTCGTGTCTATCAGTTGTCTTCCTCTGCCAGTTTTAAACCCCTGGGGTTAGTGTTCTGACTGCTCAAGTAAAGAGAATATCTAATCTAAACAGTCAACTCTCATCACACTTTATTCTTTTATTTTGACAAGTGTGGTTCGTTTTTGTATTTATGAAAATGCCTCCCGGTAACCAATAAATGTGCTGTAGTATGTTGTGTCAAAATTATAGCATCTAGGTTATCTGAGCCAATGCAATTTTTTGAAAATAAGCTAGTGTCCATGTTGGTAAGGAAGAGAAATGTGGTTTGTATAGATATGGAAAATTACATTGCATATTTAAATTAGTCATGCAAATATCCCTTTAGAGTATTCCTGGGAGACATTAAATAATTACAAACTGAGATAAGTGCTAAAGAGGAGTAAACAAAGAGCTAGAATGGGAATTATGGAAGGGTGGAATGAGATATTCATAATAGGTGGCCAGAAAGGTTTTGCTGAAAAGAAGACAATAAAGAATGCACAAAAAAAAATGTGCAAGAGTCAACTATGTTCAAGTGGTGCGTGTGTGTGTAAGTGTAGAATTTTTTTCAAAGAGAACACCATGTGCATGTCCTTGTATCAGGGAAAGCCTTGGTATAATGATGAAATGATTGGGTTGAGTAATAAAGCTGTATACATTAAGGTTTATTAATATTTTATTCATTCTTTGAGAATAATAGACAGGCACCAAATGAAGTTTTGCAAGGTTTAAGGCCAAGAATGTGTACTTGGTATCATTTAATATGTTAGCTTTTTTACTAAGTGTTCTGTTGAACCTCTGTAAGCATCTCAAATAATACAAGGTTTGATTTGAACAAAGCACATTGCGTCTTTTCTGCTGAAAGGCTAGTAGGCTGGACTAGATTAAGGAAACTAAGTGGATCGCTGTGGAAAGAGATGAATTGAAAGATGATTGCAGGCAACAAATGCCACAAATGATAGAATCTTCATGCTGTTCCTTCTAAAATGCACGTGTTTGTACGTGGGATATTGGTTAAAAGATTGTGTAAGAAAATCTTAAACTTGTTACCCTCAGACTAGTAACTGAACTTCCTTTACTGTCCCAGAAACTTAGAAACTACTGTTGAAAGAGGTTTAATTTCTCTGAGAAGTTCTCAAGCCAGACATGCAAAATCATAAGAAAAGACTGAAAGCAAATATCTACATACAAAATAATCAGAACTCGAGGAGTTTCTACATCTCTTTGAGAACATAGAATTCAAATATAAATAATTAACAAGATTGAAAAATTATTCCAGGGTAACCAGTAACTTTGAGAAATGTTTTCAGTAACTATAGTAGAGAATTTAAAGAAAGACCTAGGCCATCTTCACTGAGCCAAAACATACAACTTCCTCTTAAATTTTCAGTATATCACTTTTTAACTGATCAACAACAAATAATTATCAAATAGTCTAGGCTGGTTCCAAACATGATTTACTCAAACAAAAAAGAGCTTTTACCAAAATCAGCAGAAAATCCATGTGGAGAGAACAGGACACAGTCATAATACACTAATGGACTATGTTAGAAAATTAAGCATTAAGAGAGTAAGTAAAAGTTCCTGGAAAATAAGATTCAGATAGGAAGATTCAATAGAAAATGAAGAAAGGGAATAGAATTTAAGAAAAGCTAAAAAGGTATGAAAGGAAAAGAAGAAAAACATAATAAGTAAAAAAACAAGTTATGATTCTCCTATCAAGCCAGAGGATCAGGTATCACAAATAACTTTACCAAAATAATGCCAAAAAATAAAGAATTAATACAGGGATGTCACATACTTTAAGAACGTTTTCCATAGCTGTAGTTCTTGATGGATGTTTCAAGTTAAGAAGCCATTTCAACTCAATAACTAATGATTCTAGTCTTACTGGGATTCTGTATAGGGATTTCCAGAGTTAAGAATTTCAGTTTTAAAATTAGAATGGGCCAGAGAGTACCAGGACCTATCTACTCTAAGCCAGCATGAGAGAAAAATAAACACCAGCATTGATCCTATGGGCCATAGATCATAACATAAAGGTATGGAGTTAGAAGATGGTCATATACAATGTTAACAGTAAAATACATGCATACAAAGATATAGGATCATAAAAGAATCAAAATGCTTAAGACCCATACAAGAAGTTAATAGATGATAAATAGTCAAAGTTCTGAGACTGTATTCTAAGCCCAAATTCTATCCATACAGATTCTTTCAGTGAAGATGTCAATGAGTCTCCATCACACATACCTTTTCACAGAATTCTATTGAAGGGCATGCTCTGCTAAGATAAAGGAGGAACCTAAGAGAGTAGAAATCATGAGAATGAGAAATATAAGGATCTCACATAAGGGAAATAGGAACAAAAATTCCAATGATGTATAAAGAAATTTCACAAGCAACATTTAGATGTGACATAGGAAAAAGAAATTCGAGAGAAACATTGCCAAGAAGGAAAAAAAAATTCTAATTAAAATAAGATGAATTTTTCTTAGGATAGACATTACAGATTGGTTTGAAATGGGTAAAATATGTAAATAAAAAGAAAATTAGATAGAAATAAAGAAATAGTTGATATACCACTGGTGAATAAATATTCAGATACAACATATGGCTCTTCTACTTGTTAGATCAGGATTGATCAAGGTGATGTTAGAGCAAAAGAGAGAAGAGACTGCCTTCAACTCAAGTAGATTTTACTAGAACACCATAGAACATCAGTCTCTCCAGGGAGTAGACACTGTACCAAGGCACCCAGAGATTTGGGTGTTTTATAAGGCAGAAAGGCAACTTTAGAGGTGAACGATTCCATCTGTATATCTGTTCTCCTGAAGTCTTAAAGCAGTGAATTCATCAAAAGTTGGTGTGCTGACCTTCTGGCCAGGAGCTTCCTGGCTCCACACTACTGCAGATATTATAGCCTGCCAACTTTTCTCTCTGGAGTTTATCAACTTACCTTAGAACTTTAGAACACTAATTCTTTAATACTGACTCTTCTTGTACCTATACATTTGATTCACAAATTTTTTGACTTACCCATGACTCCTAGACTCTTTACTATGTCTACTTTGTGATTATTTTGATTCATTTCCCATACAGATGCCTAGCTTTTATTGTTTCCCATTTCGACCTCCCATAACAAAGAGTCTCATTGGGTTAGATGGTAGAGCTTTCGTCATTGGACCATCCCATAGGCCTTTAACATAGTTTTGGATTCACCATCTTCCGTCTACTTACCTTTAGTCTCAGTGAGCATCTCCTGTGTTAAAAAGAATCCATGATTAAATCTGTCTGCAAAAAAGGCTTGGGATTGCAAAAGTTGCTTTTATAAAAGTTTGAGTATAAAAAGTGTCTGAAGTAACATTTATAAAATAAGGTTTATTTCTGTGAAGAGCATCCATACTCATTTTCCATGTGAATATTTTATAGATGAGTCATTTAAAAATCACTCAGCAAAATCATGAAAGAACCAGAGTGATGGGAGACCAAGTCTTGTTAAGTGAAATGTAGAGTCATAGTGTGCCTACAGGAAGCAAGTCAAAGAAGAGGGTGTTACAGTGTGGGAAGACAGGACCACACAGAAAGAGTCTATATAGGAAGATAGATTGTGAACTCAAGAATTATGTTCGTGTTATGATTTTTTTGGCAGAATGGCAAGCCACCGTGCAACAGAATTCTACATGCAAAGGTTTATTACTGGAGGTTGAGGATGGATGGAGGAGGCTGAGTCCCAGAGAAGGGCAGGGCATTGTAGAGGGAAAGACTGTGCTGCTGCTGCATAGTAGGAGAGAAAAGAGAAAGAGACAAAATCAGAGACACAGAAAGAGATAGTGGAGAGAGCAAGGGAAGGGTAGAAAGGGGGTGAGGGGAAAGGAGGAGGGAGAGGAAAAGGGAGGCAGGTACAGGGAGAAGTTGGGAAAGGAAAAGGGAGAGGGAGGAAGAGAGAGAGGGAGGGGGAGAGGGAGAGATAGCTAGAGAGAGAGAGAGAGAGAGAGAGAGGAGGCAGTGGGGCCAAGCTTATTTAAGTGGCAGGGGCATGGCACATGTAAGTGTAAGCCTGGTACTTGTAGATGACATAGTTGTGACTCTTGGGGGAGGGTACAGGGTATCCAGGGGGCGGGTTAGGAAGCGGCTCCACAAGATGAAAAAAATTGGAATCTTATACCAAAACACTTCAGAAAAGTGCTAGAAAATATAGGTTATGAAAAAAATGTACAGGGAAAATAAGAATAAGAGCATTAACATAATTTTTAAAAGGCAAACTTTGTCATATTTCTTTTATTTTGAAGAGGAAAACTGGGACAGATGAAGAGTTGCAGGATTTAAAATTTAAATCTGGATAATTCATTGGTAAGTGGGAAGACTGGGAGCTTAAAATGTAAGCAGGATCCATGAATGGAGGTTGAGACTGATCACCAAAAACAATGTGTGGGAAATTAGGTGATGAACACTGAAGATAGAAAAACTACAGTTAATGTGAGTTTAAATGAATAGTTCTAGAAATTCTGTAAATAGACTGTGCCCCATCACAACAAGAATCACAGCCATATGAGAATGCTATTTAGGAATATCAAATCTTTGATCACTGAGACATGACAACTTTGTCAGCAAAGTTCAAACTCAGAACCATGCAACTGAGTTTATAAAAGATCTTTAAAGATGATCTTACAATATTTTAAGTAACTTTACTGTTTAGTAATGCCTCCTTCGTAGTTATCCTGATGGTCCACAGGCCATACATTGCATATGTTTGCTAGATCTATTTGTTACTCCATGTTAATGTGACAAACGGAGGAGAAATCAGTGGAACCTTATCCTAAGTGCTTCACTGAAGATGAAGAGCAGAGAGGACAGATGGGATAAAACGTAATTGTGGGCTGGACAGACGCCTCAGTAGGTAAGATTGTTTTTCATCCAGAGGACCCAAGTTTGATTCAAAGCATCTACATGGTACCTCATAACCCTCTGTAACTCCAGTTCAGAGGATCCGATGTTCTCCCCTGGCAACATGTGGTGCAAAGACACATGCAGGTAAAACATCGGGACACATATTTTTTAAAGTAATTAGCTAGTGGACACTGATTAATTATGCCATTGTGATTGTTTTATCATATTTTTCTCTAAGATTGAATTTACTCCCTTCTTTTTCATCCTTTCTTGTGAGCTATGCAGAGGGGACCAGCCTTTTCTGCACATAGGTTCACGGGACTCCACTCAGGAGGGAAATACGGGCGAAAAGGAAAAGTATGGCAAACGAACAAGATAGTTTGTTCTTTATGGCAAATGAACACAGTAGTTCATTCTTTATGGGAGACAGACATGGCAGGCTTACACGCTTTAAGAAATGACACGCACAATTGCACTTTAGAAATAAAAACACAGAAGCGTTTTTAATAATTTAGTGTCCACGTCAAGGGGAGAAAGGAGTAGGAGAGCACACTGCTAGAAATGGAGTCGCGCCAAAAGAGAGAGTTGCTGCTGCTGAGAACTTTAAGGGCCAGTCATCTCAGCCTTCCTGGTATGCAGGTGTGATCCAGGATGGAGCTGGAGTCATTCCTCCTGGTGGCCTGCAAACCTGTAAAACCTGAGGTGATTACAAAGAGCATTTGAAAAGAACATCTGAGCCACTAATGGCTTGGAAGCTCTTGCTGGCAGCTCTTCTTGTGTGGATTCATATTTTGGTGTGTTAATATTAAAGGCTATCTCTTCCTGGAGCATTAACACCTATCCAGGGACAATTTGCCAGGGCTTAGGGAAAAAAAGGGCCTGCAAGGTTTCTGCATGAAGTGGCTACATTCCTTTCCCAGCCACCAAGGCCAGCTTGGGCAGGCCATGTAGACATTCTCTTTAAAGATGAAAATTCAGCAAGGAAGGGGAGCAATATAGCTGATGGACTAATATTTCCCCAGCTAAAGAATCCAGATCTCTGTCAGGTGGACTCTATTTAGCATCAGGGATACTGCATAGGCCTCAGCAAGCCTACTGTGAAGAAATCACTTAATCTAAATCACCACCTGATACAAGAAAAGTGCCTGTTTGGTCCTCTCCCTTTTGTGAAGTAAAACTATTCACTAATTGAAATGCTTCTTTAAAGGTCAGTGATTGAAGACATGGCTATCAGGAGAATAATATTTTAAGCAGTTAGACTCTAGGTTGGCTACTCACCTGAATTTGGAAAGAATGCTATCAATCAGCATGTGTAATTGAAAGACAATTATTATTAAACCTGAGAATTATGAGAAGGACCAATACCACAATTTCTAATTAAAGCGAACTTTATTGTTTGTTTGTTTGTTTTTGTTTTTTTGTTTTGGAATGCTCTTGGAACTTGGGACTGGCCAGTTCAGCTACCTCTCCCTAAATTGGGATTTGGAGGACAGCCTCTGCTAGTCTCTTGAAATCCCTTTTATGAGAGAGATAAGGTGTTATAGGGCAAGACAGTCTGCTGTTAGGCCTTGCTAGAAAAATGCAATGAAAAGCGAAAGCTTCTTGTGAATGGGGTTGAGAGTTTAGTGTACGTTGTAAAACATGCAGGAAACAGGAACTTACTTTTACAACAAATACAATCCTTGATTTGTAAAGTCTTATTAACATACTCTAGGAATTTATTTTCACGACAAATAGAAACCTTGGATTGAAAGGACTTATTAACATACCGGACAAGTATTTATCAGCAGGGTAAGGAGGTCCTAGCACAGAGCAATGGCTTTAGCTCAGGACTAACAAAAACTAAGACAGAAACCTTAGTTTGTGAGGTATATTGTTTCTGTTTTGTTTTCACTAGATAGCTGGTATACAGTCTCAAATAGTGGAGATGAAAAAGTAAAAGCCTCCCAACAATACCAACATAGCTGCAACTTTTAAACTTTTATTTCCTTCAGTTTGAAAGTGTATTCCAAGATTTTTCACAAAATTAATGTTAACTGAGGAATACTGAATTGTGTCAGTGATGGGAAATACTTTGTTTTTCATTACTTTAAACAATTGTTTATGGGCTTTAGAAAAAAATCCAACAGCATACTATAGTTATTATGACAAGCAAATGGCACAAACCCAGATTGACTTCAGTATCACAACTACCTCTGACTGGCCAACTAAGCTCACACAGTTTGCTGGGGTTGTTTTCCTTGTCTCATGAAAAACTAAACTTTAAAATCTTTTACATATTGGGTTATAATAGTTCCACTTAGACACTTGTGTGATTTCTGAGATTTTTTCACTGAAGAAACTGAGTAAAAGTATTCAGATTTATACATGTATACCCTGCAAGTTATCTCATGTCCCTACTGAATCCTTAAAATAAATAAACCATATTTACAATCCTTGTTTACTTATTAATTGATATTTTATTTAAGACCTGACACTAAGATAATAAAGGCTATTTCTTAGGACTCTATTTTCTGGTTCTTTACTATCTATCTATCTATCTATCTATCTATCATCTATCATCTATCTACCTTTCTATCTTTAGTTTTGTATTACTCTTTTAATTTAGAAATTTAACTTACTTTAAAACTCAAAGCAAAGACTAGGAGAAGTATGATATGCAATGAGAAATATCTTGATGAATGTCACTGAAGAATGGGACTCTCTGGACTCCCACGAGATATTCTGCCATCATTGATTCATAAGTTCATATCAGTTTCTAAAGATGGATCAGAATATGTTTTCCCTCATGAAAGGGAAGGTTTTCCACTAGTTTTTTTTTTTTTTTTCCTTTTTTTTCTCAGAGCACATCTATCCTACTCTTCTGAGAAGCATTATTATTTTTCTTAGTTCTGTTCTCCCCTTTGGGATCAAGTTCCATAAGAGGAAAAGCAGACCTGATGGGAAATAATAGCATGTTTTTTATGGGCTGTAATTGATGAAAGAATGAAATGCATTAACTAATTGAGAACAGAAAATTGGAGCCCAAGATTCCATTAGAAATCTCTTCTACTTCCTAGATCTTATAAAAGATTTTCAAAATGCTTTTGTTTGCCCTTACATGCTGATCCCACCTGTTCTTATTAGCTTTCCATTTATCCTGAAACAATACATTAGCCCATTAAGTCAAGTAGTTATTTTTTTTCTTCAGATAACTTACCAAAAAAAAGGAAAAAGAAGGGGATGACTTTCTAATTAAGTAATCATCCATCAACTTATGCTCTAAGGATCTGCCATTAACTACTTATAACTCAGAGAAAGGGGAAAGAAGGCACAGAATTCAGTGTGAATGGATTTACTGGAGTCAGAATATCCATACTGAAGAGAAACCCTGCGCTGGAGTCATTAGCTTTAAGTTAGAAATCACCAAAATATTAACACAGAGCATCATGCTTTACAAAATATTTTGTATGCTTAATTTTATTCTTTTCTCATAACAACTCTGAAAAATGACTGATAGTCATCCATTAAATAGGTAGCATATCATCTCTATCCTATTTTTTTCTCCAAGGGACAGACAGCAGCCCCCCTCCTCTCTCTCTCTCTCTCTATCTCCGTGTGTGTGTGTGTGTGTGTGTGTGTGTGTGTGTGTGTGTGTGTGTGTGTGTGTGGTGTACTTAATCTTGAGACAAACTTCTGTTATTTATCTCAAATATGGTTTGAATTCATAACAGGTCCTCCAGTTCAGATACCTAAGTTTTGGAATCACAGGTATGTGCCATCAAACATAGTTGTCATGGTGTATAACCTACTGATTGGAGTTATAAATAATTTCAGTTCTCTTCCTTGGATATGGATCGAATTGTTAAAATACAATTTGGATGTACTTTGTGTATGCAAAATGATCAATTCAAATTAGGACACATTTTTTCTAACTAAAACTTTAATGCTACTAGAAAATTGGATGTTAAGATATCTTTACCATATTTAGTGTCGAGTCTAAGTTAGCGGGGGATGTATAAACTATCAGTGGGCTTCAGTCAGTATTTTCCTAGACTGTCTTCTGTTTTTACCAAGGTTTGTTATTTCTTCTCTGTTATATCTTCTCTTAGAGTTCATAGTGCCCTCCATGGCTTATTTCTGAGTCACTCTTACTGTGTCTCTTGAGACATTTCACTCTATGCTCTTATCAGCCACTGAGAGTTTGGTCTTACATCATGCCACACACCCAACCTACAAACTTCATAATAAGACATTATGTCATATTTTCCCTAATGGGATGGTTGTTATTTTATTGACTCTTCTCATCAATTGAACTGTGGCACGGATTTTCTGATAAGTTCTCTTAGTTGATGAACCTGTTGCCAAAACCATCACACAATACACACACACACACACACACACACACACACACACACACACACACACACACACACACGGCAAAGGCATTGTAAAGAAAACATCATGCATTCTTCCTTTATGGCCTAGTTTCATTCATTTCATTTCAGGCAGAAAACAAACTTTGTAAATCAGAAATTTCATTGTGGTAACTCATAGGCTATATTTTCAGGATGACACTAAGACGTTAATAGCATTTGAAGAACAAATATGATTCAGCATTGCTGCAAATCTGTGATCTTTATTCTTAGGATAGAACATGACAATCAAAACAAAATCCCATGTCAAACTAAAAAAGAAAGAAAGAAAGAATCCATGTAAGCAAAACAGAAAATAGATTTCCAAGATTTACTCTATGGGAAGTAAAGACCTTAGGACACTCTCTCATAAGTCTCCTGACTCTCCCTTTAGTTGTGAGATCTACTGCGACATTTATTTTTTGTTGTCGAGCACTAAACCATAGAAATAACTCAGATACATGGAAATAAATTAAATGTCCCCCCATGTGCTTTGCTCTGAACATTTTCTTTGGCTAAACTCTCAACATAATGTGAACAACAAACTGTGTCCCCATCCTTTTGGCAAAACTTGTTTCTTGACTGTCGTCTGTCTTCCCTGACATGGCTCTCTTGACTACTGAAGTTGTTGCTTCATTTTTCATCATCGGCTCTGTTCTTTGTTCGCTCCATTTAATAACTTACTTGCTGTACTCTGTCTTTTCTTATGAAAGATAATGTGTACTGTGAGGTTTTGCAATGTTTTACATTGGTCTGTCATTTATAGACAATACTGGTATTTTATACCTGAAAGGATTGAAATAATTGCTTCAGATTTCTTTTTGTTTGATTTTTTTTTTTAACCTGAGTTTCTGAGCGAAGGCTTTTTGGCTTTAAGGTAACCCACTTTTAAACATTAATTTGTTCTTTTAGTCAAAACTAGGCAATTAAGTTATTTAAATGTTATTAACTTGAATTGCTTTAATTATCACATGAAAGATACTATATTTATCTCAGGACTATTTTAAGAGTTACTTGATATAATCATTATTAGATATTTAGCTAAAGGTTTTCAGATATCCTTCCTAAATAAATGGGCAATATAAATAGTAATATTTAGAAGTATATTGTGAAGATACTGCTGAGCCTTAGCATCTTGTTTCCACACATAATTTTATACATATACTTTAATAAGCTTCTGATAATTATTCTTGCTTTTTGTCAATAAAAATATAATCACAGCTTTTAATTTCCTGCAATTTTTTAAAATTGAAAGTAGATTCTTCTCTCATAAAATAGACCTGATGACAGGTTCCCCTCCCTCCACTCTTTCCAGCTCCCTTGCTCCTTCCTTCTCCCCTGAATCTATTCTGCCTCCATTTCTCTTTGGGAAAGATCAAGTTTCCTAGAGACAGTCACCAGACACAACAAAACAAAATCCAATAAAACAAAACACAGCTAGGGATACCAGGAACATATCTAAACATAATGAAGGCAGTTTACAGCAAGCCTATAACCAATATCAAATTAAATGGAGAGAAAAATCAAAGGATTTTGGGCCCAACACCTATAAAAGAACGTCACTGGTGATAGGAGCTCTGTGAAAAGCAAGGATAAATACTGTGGTCCTGATGACTTAAGAGTTAAATTCTCAATCTTTCTTTGAAGAAAAGTATGCCATGCATCCATCATATACCTATTCTCTCTTTCCTAGAACTCTGAGCAAAACAACTGAGGTTCTATGGGGCAAAAAGAAACCGCAGTTCTTCTTAAAGTAGGAAACTTAGCCTGCTTAGATTTCATGTGTAAATAAAGAAGCTGAGATCTTGCCCTAAACATTTTTCTCACCCCCAAATAATGTCATAGTTGATATTTCTTTGTGAGAAGTACATTGTTGTGGGATATTTTACATCTCAGTGCTGTTTTGGTTTGTAAAAGGGCTTTGATGCCTTGCAGCTGGGAAGCCAGATGCTTTGCAGCACGTGCAGGCCTTGCTTTCTAGCTATTCACACCCTTGTGCTAGCCCTGCTGAGATCTCCACAGATAGAACTGTTACAGTTGAAGGTGACTGATCCTGAGCACATCAGGAGCAGATCACAGCATAGTTCTGCAGGGCAGGTGATCAGAGAAGACTCTGAGCATCCCCAGCCTATTGTGTTGTAATGAAGGCCTGGATGTGGAGAGTAAGCTGGGGGTGGGGATGGGGGTGCGGGGGTGTTAAAAGGGCTAAGGCAGAAGCAGGCAGGAGAGTTTTTTAGGGAAGGAATGAAGTCTCTGCCTAGCCGCTCAGGTATTGAATTCCCCGAGATTTGAAGTGGTTGGTAATTAATAAAGAGCACTGGAAAATTCAGTGGTGGACTATTTTTAAACGATTAAACCACACTTTAACATTACATAGCTATCCTGTGGTTCCAGAACAAAACCTATGCTCTGAAGGCTCCAGCTCTCTTTCATTCTCATTGGAATAAGCAGCCAGAGCACAATGCAAGAGATATTTCTAGAAGTTTATCTTTGTTGTTTGTTTGTAAATTCATATTTTTAGCTCTCCATTCTTTTGGAAGTTCACTATTGAATGTGAAAATTCAAGGCTTTTATAAAAATATCACCTCTATTTTTCTGAGGGATGTGAGCATCATAATCTTTTTCAACTAGTGGTAATGAGCTGATATGTGTCTGAGTCCTCAGAACCTTCCTTGGGTTATTAAAGAAGAAATTCATTATAAATGAAACTAGAGGCTTAACAATAGAACAGGCAATTAAAATAAAAAGAATTCTCAAAATTCAAAGGAAACACCAAAAAAAAAAATTAAAGTAAAAATATGAAAAGGTCACAGGAGACACTTACTGGTTGAAACAAGATCATGCAAAGGAAGAGGAAAAGATCTGCATTGAAGTTTCTTCAGATGTATATGAAAATTTTCTTATTACTATTTTGTTTTCATCTAAGAAAAGCCAGGAAATGTCTCCCACTGTACCATCAGGTTGATGCCTAGCTGTAATTTTTCTTCCAGTATCTCCAAATTAGGAAAGAAACTCAATTAGAAAAATATGCTCATTTTGTTTCTTGTATTGCACTGCTTTCAACTAGAACAGAAACTGTACTTTTCTCACTTAGGGTCACTATTTTGATGTGTATGTCTATATAACCATTTCTGTTTACTCGAAATAATGTTATTCTGTATGATAAAATAATCTGTTAATAAAAAGCAATTACATTGTACATGCATCAGAAAAATAGGCTTAGGAAATCAAAGTGTTATAATATTTGTGGCATAATTAGGGTCCCTACTAGTAGAAATAATAGAGTATCCACAGAGACCACTCATATATAATTTCACTTACAGAGAGATGGTTCTAATACACATAATTCATCTACTTCTTCTGAGAAAGAAGACAATGGTTACTGCTTACTTCAAGTCTTTATTTTGTACTTTCATATTGAACAATGGTCACATTATCTATAAAACAAGTAAGTAAATTTATTTCTAAATTGAGTTATGGTAGGTAATTATAACAAAATTAAAATTATGGCCTTGAATGTTTTTCTATTATTATGATTCTTATATTGTTGTTATTAATATTATTATTACATATATATTTAGAGAGAGAGACTATGGAGCTCAGACTGATGTGAAACACACTGTGGGTCTAACAGTGACCTTGAACTCATGCTGTTCCCTCTGCCACCTTTCAAGGGCTATGTTGCCAGCATATTACTAGCTTAAATATCTTATGTTATATAATAGGCATATGAAGTATATATTTTCTTTCAAATAAAATATTTTGAGCATTTCAAATAGATCCCGGAAGTTGGTAATAGTGCTGATTTAATGTTGTAGTTGTGACTTAGGTAATAATGAAAGGCTTTAGCGGCATGTATTTTTTAAGTGAATAATAGGAATAGTTTCTTCCTAGAGGCTACAACATGTCTAGTGATAAGTTGGTGGCTGATAATGGTGCCAATGGGTTTCATCTTGTGGAGAAAGACTTAATTCCAACTGGAAAGTGATGGGTTACCCTTATGAATCCTGTACCATTATTTCATTAGTGGATGTGTTAATCCAAATTCAGTAACTATATAGTAAACTATAACAGAAGCAACATGAGTGCAATGGTCATAAAGCTAAAGATATTTTAAAGAAGTAAAATTAGTTACCTTATAGCTCCTAAGACCATGAAGAGCAGAGCAAGAACCGGAGAAATAAAATGTCATTATCAAATGATAAAATATTTTTTCTCCTTTTGCATTTTTCCAAGTTATTGAATCACACTGTGATGGTCCGTTTATACATTAGACAGAGACTACCTAATAACACAAAAAGGTAATTAATATTTTGACTTGAAATTAAAAATTGTAGTAGGGTTTATCTTTCTGGTGAATCTCATATGCTTCCATTTGGAATATTTTAAAATACAGTGACTTGATCAATAATAGTTCAATGCTGGTATAGATCCCTAGACTTATAGTGAGTGCTCAGGTCATTCCTTAACGTCATAAGGAGTAAAAAGTGAAATACTTTGAAATAAAAAGCATGTTTTCTAGTAGTAGCTGTTATATAAAATCACATTGAACTGGAATTTGATAAATGTAATATGTTGAGTCCCAGAGGATTTTATTCTTCCTTTTTTACATAGGAGAATAATATGTAAAGAATTTATAGCTAGAAATTTTTTGCTTCCTCTTAGATACAAAAATTCAGATTCACTGGAGAAACGAATATAACATATTAATATTAGATAAGGAGACATGGATAATGTGATAAATAATGGCAGCCTCGTGAATTGAAAAACGGTAATAGATGAGTTCTTATATTTCATACAATATATTACTGTACAGTTACAAGAAAAAAATCGCAAAAAATAGAGTTTGGAATCTGAGTAGCCAAATATCTGAAAGAAGTATTGCTACTTCTAAGACTCACCATTCTATTATTGTTAATGCGCAGATTAATAACCATACACAGCTTTACATGCACACATACCTATTATGTTCTCATGAGTGCATGCACATATGCTCATGCTGTTATTATCCAAGTACTACTCCCAGTGTTTGTTCTGTTTTGTTTTGAGATTTCAAAAATATTATTCCCTTTCTAGAAGAGCTGGAGTGAGATAAAGAGATCTCCATCTGATACAATACAACAAATACTTTTGCAAGCCACAGACCTAACAGCATCCTCCATTGCAATGAGTTCAATTCTCTGAAGAGATAATACAGTCTATCTGAACATGTTTCTCAGTTCTCCAATGCCCCGGCAGGATACAGAAATAACTTTGGCCTGTAAACATCTAGTTATTATCAATTGTTCACAATAGCAACAAAGAAATCACAGTCCTTTAGCCAAGAGACTCTTTTGAAAAGCAGATTCCCTGCTACTGGATAGAATCAACTCCTGATGAGATATATCCCCTATGTCAAGCTGCTAGATATAAAACAATTAAGCATTAGGGTCTGAAAACACAGTGATTGTTTCTTCACCTGTAAAACTATAATATTTTCATTTGACAAAAATGCTACTATTGTGACTGATTGAAATAATATATGTGAACTTGTGGGTATAGCAACTAATGTATAATAAGTACTTAGAATTAGCAATTATGTTGTTGTTTGTAAATATTAATTTTACAGATAAAACTGCTGAGACATTCTTCTGATTACCTTTAATACTTCTTGTTTCAAATTTAGGATAAAATTCAATACCTTACCCTAAAAGACAATGATCTCTTAAAGCCAAAGCATGGGGCATGCATTTCATTCAGAAACTATGTGAGGTTTTAACACTGATTGAAATGTTTTTGTGTATTATAGAGTCACAGTCAGTAGTGAACTTAATGGATGTTTGATGATAGCCTCTAAAGTAGACTATGTTGTTAGGTTTTCATTGCTGTAAGAAAACATGTAAGAGAGTAAACTTAAAGGAGGAAAGGTTTACATTGGTTCGCCGTTGCATGGACTACTGCCTGTATTCTTCTGGCTTTGTTATGTCCGGGCCAGTGGTTTGATAGGACATCATAATGCAGAGGTGTGGAGAAACAAAATCACTGACCTCAGGGAAACCAGAGAGGAGAGAGTAAGGGATAGGAAGTCAGAGAATACAGATGCCATTCATGTTTATGTCCTTAGTTACCTTCTTCCTTTGAAAAGGCTTCATTCTGACTTCCTTCCAAAGACTTCATGCAATTATTAATCCATCACTGGATTAATCTGTTAGGTGTATCAAAACCTTCCTGATCCAATCACTTGTCAATGATTAGATGAACTACATGGGGATCAAGTCTTCAATGCATAAGTTTTTATGAGCTCCTGTACAAAATAAGTTAAAATTTATATCAGTATTTACAGCTCACAATGAATAAAACGAGCTGCTTTCCATACAGTTATTTACTTTCATAATGGTCTTTCTAAAGGAAGTATTTGTAGTTAACATACTGGACAGACAACCTGATCTTCCCTTTGAGATGTTTTCTTCACGAGGTGATAAATTATATTATAACCAAATTACTATTGATAAATTAAACATAGCTTCCTATTAGGAGTGGGTGTGTGGGTTCACAAATGAGAGAGCAGAGAGTGTTATGAAAACTGAAATGGTCAAAGGAGCCCAAAAGGTCTGTTTGAATGTTCTATAATGAATTTGAACCTAAAAATGTAGGTTATAACAAATTAAAATGGGGACATTCATTCTGAGCTAATTAGGCTCTGTTGTGTAACTCTTGTGATAGGCACAGGAAAGAAAAAGGCATTTTAAGGTAGATTTCACTTGATGCTTGAGGTCATATACCTAATAAGCTTCATGTGTGCGAGTCAATTACATATCCAAAGTTAACAAATTCTAGTAAGGTATGAGATAGACCATGCATTGGTGAGTGGAGGATTAAGGATCCTTTTTCTCCCTCTTCAGTCATCCAAATGCCACACCACCTAGAGTTTTTAATAAATCTCAAAGGGCTGTAAGTTTTCACAATACTGATTGAAACCCTGTTTGATTTGCAGCACTCCCATCGTTTATCTCCAAGTGCTTGACATGATCCTTTAATTGCAGCATCACATGTGTGCCCATAAACATGTCATGATACAGATTAGACACCATTATCTCTTTTACAAAATGAAGCCTATATTAAGGCCAATTATACGCTTATAGGCAAACAGCTAACTTGAGGGCAACAAAGCAAGAATTAAGACTCAGGTCTTTTACACTACTATACCATTGTTTTAGCTCCACATTTTTATCTAGCCGTTAATATTAGAGCAACATAATCATTAGGAGAAACAAAAGTAGTTTCTTGAAGCATGAGTTAAATAAAAAAAGGATCATATAGGAAATACTAATTGTATTTCTGTTACTTCTAGCTGAATTCTAAAGACTTCCTTTGTCATTGTGGGCATTATTCTCACTCATTGAAAGCCCTACTGTTCACTCCTGGACCTTTGTCTTCTGTTCTATGTCAGTTATCACATTGCAACCTGAGCAGCCCTGGCTTGGGCAAGTACAATAACAGAATCATCAGTGGTGTGGTTGTGACATTAGCATAGGCATGTAATTATCTACCAATGAGAAAAGCAAAAACTGAAATTCAGCTCTGTATTAGTTCTATTTTGCTAATATCTAACTGAAATTGGATGCTTAATTAGACCAATGGAAAGGCAGTGCTAATAAGACAGGTGACACCAGTCATAACAATGCATCCAGGTTAAAATTTTGAGAGCCCATTCTGAAGTAGGAGAAGCAATTTTCTGTCTTTTTTCTAATCCTAAGGACAACGTACTAAGGAACAGTCAATGAACAATGAAATTATAGCTAATAACTTGGATTTTTCTTTGTCTATCATTAAGAAAATAGCTGAAACTCTTCAAATATGTAATGGCTAACTGAAATTCTATCATAATGTCACTACTGAGGAATTATGGCCATTTGAATTTTATCTGAAAAGCAATAGAGAAACTAAAACACAAATAATAAAATGAAGAAGAGAGTAACATAAAACAAAAATGAGAGGGTAGTAGGCCATCATGGAAAATAATTCTTGGAAATAATATCAACCTAATAGGAATCTTACTTAATGTGGCTAGACCATTTAAGACAACTCTAAAGAAGGCCATCTTTACTCAGACAACTCTGCAAAGTAATGTTTCTCTGCAATTTTTTTTCCAGAAGCATCCATTTTTACTTTCAAAACATGGACCATCAAATTAAAGGCTATGGCCCAAATTGGTCCCTTCACATAAATTTGTACAATGTAGAGACTTACTGTCACACAGCTATACCCATTCATTTATGTATATCTAGCTGCTTTTACAGAAGATGGCAGAGTCAAATATTTCTGAAAAATATCACATGACTTGCAATACCTAGAAAAATATATCATTTTGTTCTTTAAGAAAAAGTTTGAAAACCATAAACTAACACGTATTTCATGAATAATTCAAATAGCATTGCATTGTTAGAATAGTAATTGAAGTATGGCATAAAAATATAACATTATGTCTACTTTATTGCCATGTTAAGGGAGTAATTATTAAAATATCTTCAGCTTTTACATTTCAAATATTTCAGAAAACCAGGTGTTTTTTGCTTGTATTGAGAGAATGTATTTATGTCTTTATTTAATTTGAAAATACAAATAAGGTCACCCAAGGTAGGAAACTTGAAAATTGGCCACTTGGGATTTGTATTATTCATTCTTTTTTTTTTTAATTCTTGTGCTTAATTAGTGTGTGTCAAGCATCTAATATGTACCTACTACTTATCTTACTGTCAGTGGCATAAAAACACTAGTGAAAATGAATCCAGACAGAAAACCCTGTTCAAACCACACTTCCCATAACCATAGTACAAAGATAGTCTTATAGGAACTGACAGATGCTGTAGATCTTGATACAGAATGAATCACTGAGAAATAAAAGGAATTGTTTTGCTGTGAATGAAAACGTCAGGAAAGTCATAAAAGCAGTTTTTATACCATTTCTCTGTTTGCAAATTTAAAAATACTTAGTATTTTAAGCTGTCTTCCTTCCTGTCATGTACTTGCAGGCTTTCAGTCTACTGATTTACAGAGACAATCTGCAAATCAAATCTCATATTTTAAGCTTTAGGGTAGGCACCGTGCCCAAGAGTAGATGGCCAAAACAAACTTAACTCCTTGGTATTTTTGTAGGATTTGTGTCTCATATTGATTTTTTTGGAGGGCATATTTTTATCTTACTGGTCTGTGCCTGTATATTTTAGTTTCTGATTTTGTGTTTTCATGGGTTTTATGTGGGCATGTGTGTCTGTTTCTTGTTTTTTGTTTGTTTGTTTGTTTTTTAAGAGAGAGAATGATAAAGCATGAAATTGGGTTGAGAGACAGAGAGGGGAAAAGCGTGGTAAGAACATAGGATATAAAAATGTCATTAAGAAAAAAAACTGAGATAGTTCCCTTGAAAATATACATAATGTCAGTTTTTAAAATAAAGGTATTTCTAAAAATGTATTCATCTGTTAATCAAAATTTAAAAAAAAATCTCTTTACATAAAAACTTAACCTAGTAGAATGTTTGTAAGTGAAGATATTAAATTTTAAAGCAAGCTTTTCTAATATTACTTCCATGATTTTAATCTATTCTTTCTGATATCTTTATGTATGTGCAAAACAAATTTAGCTGAGCAGCAAACTGAGGTATTTTCTATGGGTTTTCAGTCAGTTCACTTGTAGCCCCCCATGGCAATGATGATCAAATGATTAGTATCACTCCACATTCCTTCTAATAGCTTTGCCTGTATGCCTTTAATGTTGATTTAAAACATTATGGCAGAGTAGTGCTTTGCTTTTGAGGGTCTTGGTAAGATGACTTCTTAGCAAAAATCTCCCCAATCATTTTAGAACAACAACAATAAATAAACAAACAAAAGCCCATCTATGTGGCCAACTTTGTAAGAACTTGTTTGCTTTTTCTGAACAGCTACATACTGCTAAAACTTTGGCATTTACCTTATTTGCAAATGTTGCTTATCCCCAAGGCTATTATAAAGGGTTGTTCAACTATTTTAATAATTAGATCTGTAAATTTTCATTTATCGCCACATCCAAAACATTCAATTTAAAGGTAATTGATGCTTTTGCTTGGGCATCAAAATCTATTAAACCAGATGTCTGTCCTCTGTCCATGCCAAGACTGAACATCTACTCTATGGTCGATCATCAAGATAGGTTTGTCTGTCAAGGCATAACTGCATTTAGATGGAAACATGTACATCTTTCAATTGCAGCCCCTCTATACTCTTTTTCTAGGTTGGGGACACTTTGCAACTCATTATTGTTCAGATGAAAATCATTCAAGCTTTCACGGAAATATTTGCTAGTTGTCACAAAGGGTCTTCTGACATTGAATAATGTCATCTTCAAATTACTATAAAACCAAAGCTCCCTTTATGTAAGGACCTATCTTGGATGCTGTTTTCTAGCGATTATGAAAATGTCAGAAGTTTCATTTTTAGTATAGAAGCATGGAAACAATCACTTTTTCCACTAATAGTCATGGTTTCTTCTGATTAGGGAGACAAACTTTACAACACAGAGATGCATACATAGACAATGATTTTTCTCTAAATTTTTTTATCTATTTTTCTTTCAACCTAAACTAATTTATTTTTAATAAAAGCAAAAAATAGCATTTTAACATGGAATGATATTGGTAACATCAAGAAGAAAATTTTATATCCTCTTAAACAAATAGTAAATTCATTAGTTAAAAAGAGCTTAAATAAAAAAAGAACTTAATAAATAATACAGGTGGATAATTCTTCCCTTGGAGTGATTTCTTATTCATTCAAGGGGCTATTGGACTATATTTAGCTTAAACCATTCTGAAATGAAATGTAAACACAAATTTTAAAAAGTACATTTGGGAATATTTCAAACATGGCCATAGAACTGTAAAGTTAAGCAGTTACATTGTATTTTCTTCTGAGATATTTTAGAATGTGAGTTTCTCTTAGTTGTGTGTTCTGAATTTTGTACATATACATGTTAATGAAACATTAGAGAAAGTAAAATGGAAATGCAAGCTTCTCTAATTATTTATAGAGAACACTACTAGGAATCCCAGACACTGAGCAATATCTTTGAAGTTTAGGAGTGCAAAGTCCAAATGCAGTGAGTGTCTTATGGGTTTTAGTTCATTAAAGAGCAAATTCATAAAAGTGTTATATGAGCACTCATTAATATGCTGGCATGTCTGTCAGTTTTTGGTTTTCCTAACAGAAGACATTAAGCACTACACTCTCTTCTGAGGTAAGTGACACAGTCTCTAGAAAGATCAACAACATTTTGAATCAAAATGATCATTCTTGCTTAGCCCACACAATTAAAGTGCTGGAGCTGTAAAATTATCGATGTTTTTT
This sequence comes from Cricetomys ansorgei, assembly GCA_026225945.1. Classification (NCBI taxonomy): domain Eukaryota; kingdom Metazoa; phylum Chordata; class Mammalia; order Rodentia; family Nesomyidae; genus Cricetomys; species Cricetomys ansorgei. Next base: position 15,082,280 of record JAMJFZ010002869.1, read on the forward strand.
GTTATTATATTTTCCTGGACTTTCCCTTTTACTGAGTACTCTTCTCCCATTCTTCACACCATGTTCTTTCTTTTGGTAGGTAAGCTGAAATTAAATCTGAAGACATCAAAGTCACTTAACAGAATTAACATCAATAACCGTGTTTTGCTTCACTACTGAAAAAGTCCTGAGATTTATGTTAGCATATAGCATGCATGTCTGAGTACACTCCCATAAATCCATGCATGTGAAATATGGCACTGTTTTAGGAGAAATGTAGGGAAACTGAGTTTTAGTGGTAGTGAGACACAGACTGTGTCAAATCAATTCTCAGGGAGTTTTGATATAAGCATAAAAATATTTTACAATGTAAGGCCATGTCTCTTGGAAAGTTCTACTTCCCACTGAAAGGTTTATGGGAAATTAATCTCCATAACAACCTGACTCAGACAGGGAAAGAGAGAGAACACTTTCCAGTTCCCAGAATGTTTACCCTTTGTCTTTAAGCCATACAGCTTCTTCCAGTATAATTCCCTGTATGCAATGATAGGTACCATTTAGCGTGGTTTCATTTTACATGTAGTCTTGGAGGCCTTTATACCACATGAATTAGAGGCCTTAACTAGACTAGAGTGAGGGATTTAAGTCAGCGATACTTGTTTAGCAGGATCATGAAACTTAACGAGCCTTTTCAGAACTATGTGGGAAAGAGATGCTGTGGCTGCTGTCTAAGAAGCCATAAATCTGGTCTACAGCAGTGCTGTCTTGGAGGTCATCTGCTGTACAGAGAAGTTTCTTATCCATCATTTCCTGGGATTATAACTGCTGTTTGAAGTTTCTTTTCCAACATTTCCTGGGATTATGACTGCTGTTTGGTGGGATTAAATGACCTCCTTGTCCCATGATGCCTTCTTCCTTCTTCTTCATAATTGACTCTGTCTCTGAAAACTGTTGTCGTGAAATCAGGGTAACATCCTAATTCCATGGTAAAGAAAGTTACATGGAATAAGTATAACAAAGATTAATATCTGACCAACTATTTATTAAGATCATTGCTTAGTATAATGTTCTTACTTACTTGTATGTTTTTATGAATCTATAAGAAGTGAGGTACCCAGGAATCAAATGATAACATACCCAGCATTAAATCATTATTTTAGATCTGTAGATCTAAAATAAATTGGATAAATTGAATATGCTGATGCACACCTGCAATACAGCACTTCAAAGGTAGGAGCTAAAGTATGAAAAGTGTAAGGATATCCTCAGATAGATAGTGAGCTAAAGGCTATCCTGGACTACATAAGATCCTCTTTCAAAAAACAAAACAAAAAAAAAATCAAAATAACAGAAGAGAGAGAGAAGGAGAAGAAAAATAATAACAGAGATTGTATTAGACAATTATAAAATGTTATTTAAATATTAAAAATATTTTGAGACAGGAATAGTTGAATGTTGTTTTACACCTTTAATCCTAGTATTTAAGATATTGAGACAGTGAGGAATCATTATTTACTAAAAGCACTTTTATATCGTTCCGTCTGCAACATTGTCCTACATAGTTGTCTTTCCATTTCAGTGGCAGAAATTAAATACTCAACTCTGAGCATCAGCATCATTCTTTAGAAACCTATTTCTAGATACGAATATTTGTTGAGACTTCTAAGTTTGAAGTATTCTGCAGTGAACAAATAATTTTTTTCTCTTCACAATTAATTGATCTAAAATACTTTTTTAGAAAAAAAATCAATAAAAAGATAAAAGAATCAGCCCTCTATATATGAATTTGAAGAACAAACGAGATTCAATAGAATTTTCCCATGAAGCAGTCTAGTCTTTATAATTACTTTTCTAGAATATGTTTCTTAGATCAAGCAGTATCTGAGTTTATATATCATGACATTACACAGCACACATGGTAAAATTAATTGAGAACAAGCAGTTTGATGAAATATTATTGCTCATCTATTGACTTCATAAATCATCAGGGTCTGTGGAGAGCAGGAGAATGAAATAATCTAGAGATGAACAGAAGGATATTGCTATTAGACTTTTTCTAAAACAACATATAATCAAAGGGGAAAATGATAGTGTCATATTAAAAAAAAAAAAAAAAACACCAATGGAACAGAGGTAATGTAATGATTTTCTATCCAGTCCTGATATTCTTCGAGTATCTGAGGAATAGACAAACAGTATTAATCATAAAATTATTTAGAAAATGTTAAATGCATAAGCCCTTTGAGGAATCTACTGCATTAGATCAATAGACAGAAAAAAAAATTTCTTACCAAAACAATTTATATAAGACAACAGAGTAATAAAATAAAGGTCAGTGGTCTCATTTGAATATGAGATGTCCTGCAGAGACTCATGTGTTGAATTAGGGGTCCTCGGTCATTGATGCTATTTTTAGAGAGTGTAGAAACTATGGCTGAGACCTCATAGAAGGATGAATGTCACTGAATTTCCTTTGGGTCCATTTCTTGCCCCGGCCAATTTCTGTATTACTGTGTCCCCTGCTTCTTGTCTGCCATCAAGTGAATAGTCTGCTCTGTTCTGTTCAACCTCAAAGAACCACGCCATCAAGATATCAATACCTTCAAAATATAGCTGAAATAAATTCTTCTTATACTTGTATCTGTCAGATATTTAGTACCTGCAATGAGAAAGCCCCTGGGTAATCAGATCAGAACACGGGGGGAAAGTGAATGTACACATGTAACATGGTGTCACATGGTACCAAATACTGTGATAGGCAAGATAAAAGACAGTAAAGTAGAAAAGCCTACCAATGTTTTTATACAGTAAGTAGGAACTAAAAGATGTTAAAACTCAGAAAAGAGAGTAAATTTTAAATAGTATAACACTGGGACTAGTGTATTCTTTTAAAAAATTATGTCTATAAAAGTAACTACTAAAGCAAAATATAAATAAACATAATAATATAAATATCAATAATGATAACTATAAAAGGCAAACAACCCATACTATTTAGAAAAAGTTATACAGTACAGCCAATATTAAAAGCAAATGAAAGAGCTGAGATCAAATAAGTTGGTTTTATCAAGATGTCTATTGGTTCAATTCATCTATTAAAAGAAAAACAAATAGTATTTTGCTCAAAATATCAAGACTAATGTATTATATGAACAGATAAATAAAAAGAGAAGGATGAAAGGCAATGATTAAATGTGATGAAGCAAAGTACATAGGTATAGGTAATAATGTTTTCATAATGTAACTGTATTAATATGATATTAGACAATGTGTATTTGAATCTCAAAACATCAGCCATGTCAATGTTGAAATTTTTTTTGTTTAAACTTATAATCCAAAAAGAAACTTGAAACTCAAGAGTGTATATTCAGGAACACAGGAAAGACTTTTATGAATACAGACATTAACAGACTTGAAGAGACATGAATATAATCACTAGGAATACTAGAAAGAATATACCATTCTTAGTCAAGAGAAATTAAGAAATATAGTGACTGTCTTCTTAACAGCTCATAGAAATAAATTTAGAGACTTGTAGAAATGAGTTGAGATAGCACTTTATAAAAGCAAAGGAGTATGAGTGACATCTGTACATATGAAAAGATGTTCAACCCTGAACATTATGGATAACGTCAAAGAAAAATTTTCACTGCCATTGAAAAAAATTATTTGTAAGATGTGTAATTTGAGTATCTACATCTGTATTATTTTGAAGAGAATTGTGCTCGTATTTCTCAAATTTAAATTGTATATGTGTTTCATTTAGTAATTGATTTATATTTCCTCAATGAATTTTCCTCTACAACACTTCTCTAAGTTATAGAGAATAAATGAATGGGAAATATAATCAGGTATTAAAAATATAGACTTTTTAACATAGAGCAGTATTTAATTGAATGTTCTAACTCTAAGAACTAATATGGAAAGCTTTATAAAGTATATTGATGATCCAAATCACATAACAAAAATATTTACAAATACAATAAAATAAAGTGCTTGTAGGTATACAATCAATATCAGGTGTCTACAAAGCTAAATAAGAAAAACATATTCTGGTAATAGGTAAAGGAGAAAGATTTTTACACATTTAAATTAAGTTCTGTTTTACATTGTGCATGTATTTCTTTATAAAAATCAAATCACGCAAATTAAGGAGAGTCATGTTGGTTTACTGAGCGTAGCTGAGAAAACTTACGTTCACACAGGTAAAGGCCTAAAAGGCATTGAAACTCAACCTCAAAAATAGAGAGAATTCAGTTAAATAATCCCCACTTTGTAAAAGTTCATTTAATGTTCTTGGCTTATGTGTGAGCCAATGGATCTAAAAGTAGTTTCTTTAAGTCTGATATCATGGATTTGGCAAATATCATTGACAAGACCAGGATACTAAGTCATATTTTCTGTGTTTCTGCTAGATGTCGCCTTTCTAAATGGTGGATTCCTGCCTATCAGGCATTCACAATATGGTTAATTGTGAATCATATTGATTCACAATATGATTCATCCAGTTTTTCAGTGACATTGAAACATAACTTAAATTTATTTGATTATCCTTTTGCTAGTATAGAGCTATACTATAGACTATGGAACCTGCTTTAAAAAACAAAAGACAAAGAGAAGTTCAAAATAAAAGAATGTTGATTCATGTCTCTCCATGCATATAATGAGCTTTGCTTATATGTATTTATCCATGATAATGAAAAATAAGTAACCAACTTACATTTAAAAATCTAGAGTAAGTAATAGAGTTTAGAGTCTTTTGTAGTCTTATCTTTCTCTACATCATATTAAAGGAAAATTTATTCAACAAAAATAATCCAAGAATTTTACTTGACAGGCTTCATTGTCAGTAGAAGTATCCACATAAAGAGTTGAACATGGAATGTTTGCATCTGTAATTTGAGGCAGAGAGAACTCCAGTTTATGTCCAGCCAGGGCCATACAATAAAATTTGGCTTCAAAAAGCTCACAGGAAAATCTGTAACATACTGGAGAAAAAACATAGAAAATACAAGCAATATGTCCTACATTTTCCCACACACATTTTTAATTCTTGCTAAAGAATTTGTTTCTCATAAAAATCACTTATATCCTGGCGTCTGTTTTATCTCTAAGCATATTCATTTACTGACTTTAAACTAGTTCTGACCTGTTTCTTAGTTTCTAAAATTCTTTGATTTCTGTCTTTTTTTTTTTTTTAAGTGACTATTCTGTCTTCAGGAGCAAAGAAAGAACTTAACAAATAGTGTGAGATTCAAATTTAAACAAACTGTGTTAACGACAAAGGGGTCTTTTACCCACACCCAATATCAGCTTGCTTTGATTGAGTATAGAAGCATCATCATCAGGATTTGACCTTTTCAGAAGGACTAAGAAAAAAATGAATAGAAAACATGAGAAAGAAACATAAAAGAAAGAATGAAAGAAGGAAATGCAGATTCAAATTAACCTCAAGCTTCTGTCCATAGTATATCACCAGACACAGAAAATTGTAATTCCTCTGTCCTACCAATACCCATGCAAGTGAGTCTCCCAGTTGTGCCCAGGATGTTAATGCTATGAGAAAGGTAATTTTTTCCCAGTTTTCTTCATGGTAATGGCAACTGTTTGATTGTTTTTAAGGATGTTGAGAATTAATTGTTCTACCTGCCATAGGTATATGGACTTTCCCATACAAACAAATCATATGAGAAACTCTCCACCACACCAAACTTGCTGAGTAAGCTAACAGAGAGGGTAGATTTTCTAGACTCACTTGTAACCTCCAGAGCCTACAGAGCCTGATGTGAAGAGAGGGTCTCCCACTGGAATCTTGAGTATAACAACTTTGCTAGGACAAAATTCAATACAATGTAACATAAACAACAAAAAGATACCCATTGTCGTACTAATGGGTACAAACTAAATAAATTTTATCTTACGAAGAACTAGTTTGTGATAGGTTCAATCTCCTATTTTGTCTTATTTTGTTTCATTATTTTCTTATTTTGGTTCTTTATTATTTATTTTTCTGATTGTTTAGACATTCAGAGCATAAGGTAAGACTTGAGCATAACAGATAACATATTTTCATTTAGATGTGGGGCAAATATTATATTCTAAAGTTTCTAGTACTTTGAACAAATGATATTTTCTCTTTGTTCAGTCATTTCTGTTTAGGCACGTATGAGAATTTGACAGCTTCTTTCAGTTTACTCTTTATTTTTGTGAATCCTGGATGAAGTCATGACAGGTAACCCTGCTACAGGTTTATGACCTGTCAGAAGCTCTTCCAAGAGTCCTGTAAGTACAAAAGCTTTAATCTTTCCAACAGCACTGTGATGAAGGTCCTGTTATGTTTCTCACTTTACAATTGTGAGGGAACAAAGGAAAACAGAAGTTCAGCTCCCAGTTTTAGTTCACTGCATTGAGAAGGAACAGAATGAAAACACACACTTCCATAGTTACTGCTCAAGGCTGATGTGACAGAAACCAGTGGGCTGCTACCCTGAAGATGCCCATGGTGTTCACACATCATTGAAGGGAAGGGAGGAGGAAGAGTACATCCATAAGACCCAACTGGGACTTAGCAATTTAGACTTTCAGTTTCTCTGTATCCTGATATATTTGTCTCCCTGGCTGAAGAAAGACTGTGACTTGAAAACAGTCTCATACAATTTTGTCTCCATATCAACAATTTTCACATTCCTGGGAATAAGTATTAAAATCCATTTTTATTTCAAATCTCAACCTCGTGTTTCACTTTATCTCCCTGTTTATTGTGCCTGTTAATCGGGAAGATCTATGCCTGCCTGCCTTTGTGACTATATAAACACAGCCCTGAACTTTTCAGTTCAACTATTCCATGCAACCTAATTGATTGAATTTTGTAGACAACTTCTACAATTATGCCTTGCTTCAATGAATAATTACTTGGAAAGAGATAATTTAGCAGAGAATTTATTATTCTTATCTTTTGAAAGCTGTTTCAGTTATTCTGCTGTTTGTTTCAAAGAAGATTCTGATGTGATATAAGAAAGCAGGAGAGCAAGAATGCAGAGTGGGAAAAGGGAATGATTACTAAGAAATTATCTCCATTATTTCTCTGGACCAGTTGTCAGTGGATAAGCTCTCTACTCTGCTTTTATGTCGACTCTCCTTGCAGAATCCCGAAAGCTAGGCCTTGTGAAGTGGTCTTAGCACTAGTTATAGTTTGAATCTGAAAAGTTCCCTACAGGCTCATGTTTTGAGTGTTGGATGTCATATAGATACACTCATTTGGAACCTTTAGCAGAAGGGGCACAGCTGGTCAAGTTTGCAGCCTGAGTTCTGTCCTTTCTACTCCTGTTCATGCAAGCAAGCTCCCAGAAAAGCTCTTGCCGCAGCAGGCTAAATTTGTCTACTGTGCTTTTTCTAGTTGTGATGGGTTGAAATCTCTTTGCAACCATTAGTCAAAATAACCTTTCTCCTCTTTTGATTCTTTCTATCAGGAATTGTGTCACAGTGATGGGAAGGCAACACACACCCTACTTAACTAACCTTCCATGACAATCAGACGTCTTAGTCTGTTCCTACTGCTATCCTTGGCATCTTTTAAGATCAAGCCAGATAGGCAATGTGGCATTTCCTTGAGTGAAGTGCTCCTGTTTTGTGTGGATACTATTCCTCTGTCTGTTAAAGCCATAGCCTACCCTGCTTCCTGTTATAGGCAGCATCAGTATTTATTCATGTGATGCTGCAGTCCCTGGAGGCACTGATTCCTCAAGGAAGTGATGCAAACCTTTCTGTGATTATACTTAATGCTTATAATCTAAATGTCTCCCTGAGAAAGAGAGTACAGCCCTGCATCACAAGCTTACATGGACTTTCTTTAGAACAGAAGTTTTGAACATATGCTGGGTATGACTGTTCCTCCTTAATTTTTCATGAATATTCTTTCTTTGCCAAATATTTATAATTTTCTAAAGCCTAACTCTATGAACACTATTTTCCATTATTAAGTTCATCAAGATCTAAGGTAATATTTAGGAGGATTTATTTTATTTTACCAATAATTATTTTATTTTGCTGTATTTTTATGACTGAGGTAGAAAAACACATTAGTTGTGTAGAAAATCAACAAAATCTATAATTTGCTTTCCTTTTTATGAGCTACTATTGAAGTTATTTCTATTAAAGCAAAAATAAGCAAAGCAGGCAAAATGTCATGTTCTTAAATTTAAATGTATTTAGTGATTTAGTATGTAATAGACTAGTTTCTGTCCCCTATTTTTGTGTGTGTGTGTGTGTGTGTGTGTGTGTGTGCATGTGCATGCTTGAGCATGCCCACATAGGTGGTACATGTGGTATGTGTATGGTACACTGTAAATAAAGGTTGCATAGAGGATGTCTGCTTTGATAGCGTCTCTAACAGTTATAAGTTCAAGTACAGCCAGCCAGCATAGTCCATGAATCCTGTATGTCCTCTATCAGGTGAATTATTTGTTATTTTCAGAGCATCAGAGAATAAGAATAGAAGGAAACCCATTTATAGAAATGTAGTGAATTTCAGAAGAGAAGGTATAAAAGAGGGAAAAAAATGAGCCTCTAAAAATGTATCACTTACAAATAAACTTATTATTTTGGAGTCAATATTTTGTGAGGCACTATCTTATATCCTTACAAATCTCTTCTGGGAGTGTTCTTTCATGGAAGATTCATATTAAATCTTCTTCATTTTATGTTGGGAAAACAGATATGTTTAACAAGCCAGTTTTTTTTAGGTGTGTCGCATGTGATATCCTCTTCCATGGAGACTGGGCACTACATAAGGTCATTCTTTCCTCCTGTATTCCCATCATGGTGCAAGCACTCACGCAGCATCTGTGATCATTCTCAGAGACGTGTCTCCCCGTCAGGTGTTCATTCCCTAGTATCTTTCTACATTCTGTTTGTATCACTTAGCTGTTGGAAAGCATAATAGTCTCCCTTTAGATGGCAAATCATTTTCAGTACTATATCCATCTTGGGATTACAGAGGGACTTTGAAGGAACATGCTAACTTTGTGAGGGTGAATGTATTTTCCTTAGAAACAAGAGTTAGAGGATGTCTCACACCTAGATTTCAGATGCTTTGCCTTATTAATGATTATTTATTAGAAAGAAAATGCAAAGCTGTGTTTGGCGGTCTGAATATTCTCAGAAATGTGATAAAGTAATTGAGATTCAGAAACTTTTCCAGAAGGTTCACTGGAAGAAAAACTGCGTTATTGGAACAAAAACTAATATTAGAACTGAGGAGAAGATTAAAATCTAGGCTTAGAGATAAGAAACAAAATCCAGGTATAGATCTTGGCTACTAGTGGATGTGTATTTTATCTTGATCAGACTTTAGTTGATTTTTAAATTCCCCAAGTTTAGAAAAAAGTCAATTGCATAATAAGAGATAAGGTTTGAACTATGCATATTGTACAAGTGGCCAGTACTGTAGGAACTGGGGGAGTAGAATGGCAGAGATCATGGTCTGATGTACCACATAAACGCAATCCACACATGCTATGAGATCTTAGTTTCTCAGAAACTCCAAGAAGGATTTTGCATTTGCCTCAAAAATACTAAGTTTTTTGATGCATTTCTAATACTTTTTGTTAATATTAAAAAAGTCACATAATCACTACCTTTTTAATGATGAAGGGACTGAAACGACTGAGAAAATTGCTCTTTCATAAAAAATAATAAAACATTCCAAAACAATTTTCAAGTTACTAGAGTCTGCCCAGTAAGTACAAATGGTGTTAGTGTCAATGGGTAACATGTGAATAGATGAGCTCAGATACAAGAGAGTAACTATGAATAGTAGTATACTCGATAGCCTGGCTAACAGTTTAACATAGGAGACTACTAGGATAAACACATGTCTGAGACAGCCACCGTCAGAATTGTTGCTTTTGGATCTTGAATCATCACAGAGCTATCTCAGACTTTATCATCACTTAAAACAAACAAACATACAAACAAAAAACCCCCAAAGCACTTACATTTGATATCAACTGCTCTTTTTAGACTATAAATTTGCGATTTCACTTTCAGAGTCACACATGGTAGGTGCACACTATGATATATTTACTCCTCTTTAGGCACTCAAGTAAATTATTTAGTATGGATTCTGGCTAGGAGTGCACTGTGTGATGGAAAGAGGGGAATGTTGATAGGCAGATATTGTTGTCACGTGTGTGGTTAGTGCAGTCTCTCCTGACCTTGCGTGAAGATCTTCTTTAGCGGCATAATGGATGGAAGTGACAGATGGTTTCTTAGTCTGCTTTGAGGATTTGTTACTATGGGAACTCATTCTCTCCTTTGGAATTTGGAGAATGATGAAGAATGGAAGCTCCCTCATATGGGAAAAGAAAGCATTCTGTAGGACTGTTACACACAGGCTGATCTGTGCATCTTATGGTCACAGAGTTTGACACTGAATGCTCAACAAGGATGAAGAGCACAGACATTCTGGAAGAATCAAGGCCCTTGAGAAAGATAATGCAGGCAATGATTTAGCTCCGAGCTCTCTTCTTTTCAGAATTCTTGTCATAGGAAACAAAATATAATGTGTTCTTGTTTGAAGTTCTCTTTGTTGGTTTTGTAGTGCTTGGACAAAAAACATCCTAACTGTCATGATGGGGGAAAAGTAAGGCCCAGAGGGTTTTAGTAGCCTGATCAATTTAACAAAGACAGGAAGTGACAATTTAAACACAAGAGTCAAGTCACCTGGCACTTCCCTTTCTGTGGATTGCAGTGTTCATGGTGGTTCCTTTCAAATAATATGTTTCAAATGGCTCAGGATGTAAGCTGTTCTTGGTAGAAGAATATTCATAGAGAAGGGTTTTCTTTGAAACATGAAAGATGAAGACATAGCTTATTTTTATTCATTTCAAAGTTTGAAAATAAAGCTTTCTATCTGAAGTAAGTTGAATCACAGAAATGACACACTTTTGTATTCTTGTTCATATTTTCTCCAAGGAAACTAAAGGAAAAATGTTCATTTCGATTTGTGTCTTGATTCTCAGTGTTTTGCTGTGTAAATGTTAATTTTCCATAGTTAGGAGATATTAAAAAGCACAGTAAAATTAGGATAGTTTTCCTTCTGCTTTAATAGATATACAGAAAAAAGTGAAGTCAGAAATATTTTTTGGAAATAAGCTCAGTTTTCTCCAGGAGACAATGGGCATAAATGGTACCTTAGAGGTAAACCATCAGGGACTCAGAGACATCCCTCTTATAGGGAATCTATATTAAGGAATATTTTTTCATTATTGACTTTTTTTTTTTGTTTTTTAGAGACAGGGTTTCTCTGTTGTGACTCTGGCTGTCTTGGACTCACTCTGTAGACCAGGTCGGCCTCAAACTCAATGTTTGTGTTCAACTTTGCATGACACATGACGTTGTTGTGAGATATTCACTAGTTCTTTATACTTTTGAGTGATGCTTGAAAATACTGGTCTTATCAATGCAGTAAAAGGTCCTTCTAGCACAGTATAGAAAACCATTGTTGTAGCAGAAAAGCCTCACTACCCAAGGATAATGAATATTGTAGGAAGGTATTTGTTAAATAGGATGAAGTTGAATTGGAGTGAATGACATATAAATACTTGCTTATTAGCAAAATATTCACTATTTCCTATGAGAACATAACAGAATATTTTTTAAAATTTCAAGGTGTTTTTCCTGATAAATAGAGTGATGTTCTTTTGTTAGAGTTCCTTGCAATTTAAAATGGGTCATTATAAGTGTTTTCTCATTTGACTTTTATAATTTTCCTGTAAGATATATATATATATATATATACACATACATACATACTGAGGATAGTTATATTTTTCTTTTTACAGAAAAATAAATGTAGGCAGAAAAAGATACCTTGTCAGATCACAGGCAGTAATTGGCAGGAGACCTTGGTCCAAGTCCTAGAATTCCATTCTACTGAATTTTATATAAGAATCACTGTGAGAAACTCTAGGGAAGTGAACTTAGGTGGAAGATAAAGTTGTTCCCAGTTTTGTATTTTATGTTGTTAAGCAAAGGAGGATATGAGACAATTAATTTTATATTTCTGTTATTATAGAACAATGCAGAAAGAAAAATAAAATCAAAGTTTCTCTTCTAAAAATTAGGAAAGAAGACAATGGAGGTAAAATTTTATCATAAACTATTTATTTTAACCTGAGAATAATTATACAGGGTATACACATGTGGAAAATTGCCAAGATGTCTGTTTAAGATTTTCACGGTATTGTATAAAACAACCTAGTTGAAAGAGTACAAATAATTATGTAAATATAATTTTATATATGCATATATTTTATTTATGATAATTCTATACATACGTGTGGAAAACTTACTGATGCAAAATTAATAGTGCAGTGGCATTTTTATCTATTGCTTACCTTAGTATGTAATTCCCACAATATGTTCTTTAAATTGAACACAGCACACACTATTCAAGAATATAAAGCCCGTTGGTAGTCATGAGTAAAAGGTCAAATTATATAATTTTAACTTACATAAAAATGTACTTTCATTTTCCACTACTTTTGCCTAGAAACCAAATGGAACAGAGAATATGTTCTACATATGTAGATCCTTGATCCAAAGAAATGTTTAAAATACAGTGTACCCTGGTGAGTCCTTCTGAGATTTTTTTCTCTCTATATCTCGTCTGCATCTTGATGTGGTTCTTGGCTGTTCTTCCTGGGACTTTTCTAGTACCATTTTCCTTTTGGCTCCAAAGCATTATTCACCATCTTGACTCTCATCTATGAAGTAATCATGAAATAATTGTGTGTGTGTGTGTGTGTGTGTGTGTGTGTGTGTGTGTGATTTAATTACAAATACAGTCCCAGGCATTGTACTGGATATATCATCTACCTTAATAAATTCTAACAACAAGAAAAATAAAAATCTCTTGTGATTAAATATAATGTCTATGGACTAATATGTCAACTTATAACAAAGTTGAGAAGACAACTCCCTATTTTGAAGAGCAGTCTGCTGTTAGTTTATCATTCTTATTTATTATCAGCTCCATCTATAACCTCTAAGGAGCCTCTGGACCTGTGTATACATTGACATCTACATTTAGGGCTAATGAAATAATCGGAAGACCTATAAAGCATAGGTCTTCCATAATATTTTTTTAAAAGAGCTAGAAATTACATGCCTGCAATACTAGCACTTGGGAGATTAGAAAGACTAGTTCAAGGTCATTCTTAGCTACATAGAAAATTTGCCGCCAGAACTAGCTACATGAGTTCCTGTACCAGTATACATTAAAACTTTTTCTGTCACAATAAACACTTTGTTGCTCCCTGTCCATCCAGTAATGCCACTTTCCATTAATAATGTAATGTATTTGTTTTTATAAACACTCTTAAAATAAAAGAAAGATTAAATTTGAAATGAAAAAGAACCATGGGTATTGTTATCCAGTGCTCTGCTTATGAGTCATCACAGGGTACCCTCATTTATGGTCTTTCAACATTCTCTGCTTTCTCTTTCTCATACCAGGCACTGAGCTGTGAAAGCAAGAATTCTGTTCTTTCTCTTCTCCCTATTTGTATTTTGGTTGCATGTTTTAATTCTAAAGCAGAGCTTAAAAAACCCTGTATACTTCATATAGTCTGTTAAAAGAAACATAGGAGAAAAGGAAAAAAAAAATCCAAATCACAGCATTTTAGTTACCATGGTTGTAAGTGCTTATGTTTTCTAATCTAGAGAAGCTGATAGAGGCCCCTTGAAAATGTCATTTTTGTGACAGACTACATAAACTCTAGGTAAAAGAGGCAGCCAGAATAGAGATGTCTGTCAATCCCAGAGTGGATATCAATCATTTTAAAAGCATGCATGATCTACTCCAAAGGAAAAAGACCTGGTGCTTTCAATCTCTGGATTTTATATCAATAAAAGAAAATTGGTAAAACATCTCATAAGTTTGGCCAAAGTAAACACACTAGATTTAATTGGCCCCTGTCATCCATCTTTTATAGATGGTCACTAGAGTCTGCTGAAATTTGCTTTATATTTTTGCAAAAAGCATTTACTTATCTCAATGCAAAACCTATCTTCACTTTATTGATAAATGATCAGAATCCTCTCTTCTGAATGATCAATGCATGTCCTTCCTGGAGTCCTAGTCAAATAAGAATGCAGGCAAGAGCAGAGGGAATGTTTCCCCCTGAGGACATGTGCTTGCTGCATGGATGGGGACTGTTTTGTTATGACTGTTATAGATAAGAAATTGACAAAGCAATAAGATAGATTTTATAAATGGAAATGGTTAAAAAGTGTTCCGTTATAATAAAGGAAAGGTATAAGTGTGACTGAATTCACAGGGAATACTAATTAGAATACACACACACACACACACACACACACACACACACACACACACACACACCACAGAGAGAGAGAGAATGTATGTGTGTGTGTGTGTATGTGTGTGTGTGTGAGAGAGAGAGAGAGAGGGAGAGAGAGAGAGAGAAAGAGAGAGAGAGAGAAATAGAGGGGGGGTGAAGAGTTGTTTGTCAAGACTTGGTATTTGCCACAATGATATTAGTAAAACTATGAAACAAAATGTCACAATTCCTGAAGTTAGATAATTGTCTATTATGGTCACCACAGTAAATACCAGTATTTAGCAGCAAATAAGGTAATTATATGCATAAAAGCAAATGATTAAGACTATTCGCTGTTTTCTTTTCCCTAACAAATACTTTAATAAAAAATTCTATTTGCATATCATTGAATTTGAGAAGACAGACAAACAAACAAACAAACAAACAAAAGACCTAGCCCTTTCCCCCCCCAGATTCTGTCACTGATAGATTCTGTTTTCTAAACGAAAATGAACAGTTCTTTCTTTTAATAGCCCACTACACCCTTTTGAAGGCCACTCTCCAGGTTGAATCCTTCAACACGAATAATGGTCAGGCAGCGTAAGAATGTTATCTCTTTATTCATATCAGTAAACTGCCCTCACAGTGATACTTTAAACCACAGCCCGAGGATCTGTGGTAGTGAACAAGGAACGTGTCCTTATCCTCGCCAGAAGAAGAGATACTTTTGATAATGGCCTATTTTTTTTTTTAAACAATCTATGACTGTTTGGAGGAATTTGCTTTCTGTTTGCTCAGTGCATACAAGTTGTCCACATCTTTACTAAAGTTGTGTTTATGGATCCAAGTTACTCAAAATACGATGAGGATGAGACAGAATATGGCACCCTTTCAAATACGGGAAACATGACTATATATATATTCTTACATATAAACAATGAGCAGAACAAAAGCACTTTCTCAACAACTATTGTATTATTATGGTCTACATTTTATAACTATTCCTTGTGTTTTATAGTTTAAAGTTTATGATGTCATGCAATAGGCAAAGCTTTTCTGAAAACTCACTGAAGGACACTTCTATGTTTGTACTAAGTGTACATTTATCTGTAATATTTTAATTCCTTTGGGTGAGATACAAGTTGCTAGGAGAGCTAATTGGTACTTATCACATCAAATTGATTAACTTTTTTTATTTGCTACCAAATTTATAGTACAATGAATGTAATTAAAGCTGGAATATTTCTTCCTTTGTTTAATGGATTCTGCTTGCATTTGGGTAGGGAGAAGAACTATAAAAACTCAGGTGTTTGGGACTGGTAGCTTCAACTCTGGTGCCTAAGCTGTGTCCTGACATGCCCACATGTGCACATATACATTTCACAATTTTGTTTTCTGTTATTCCTAAGCAGAGCTTACTATTAAGTTGGTGGTTTGGATGAGAACAGCCCCATTGGCTCTAGAATATTTGGTCACTAGTTGGTAGAGCTGTTTAGCAAGTGTTATCTGCTTTGGAGGAGATGTATCACAGGGAGCAGGCTTTGAGGTTCACAAAGACTTGTGCGATTCTCCCTGTCTCTGTTTCTCTGCTTCATGGGGTGTCTCAAATTGTAAGCTATTAGCTATTGTTCAGGTACTAAGCCTGCCTGCAAGCCGCCATGCTCCCTGCCATGATGGCTATGGACTTTAACACTATGAAAACATAAGCCCCAAATTAAAAGTTTTCATTTATAAATTACCTTGGTAATAGTATTTTTTTTTAACAACAGTAGAAAAATAACTAAGACACTAAGAGGTATCTTATATCAGAGAATATGTAGAGTAGGCACAAGGTTAATGATACCGTTTGTATGTGTACTTTGTTGTTGTTGTTTTTCAAATTTGTGTGTTTTTATTTAAACCAATTAAGGCATTTCATTTTAATATGATCATATCATCAGAATGATTTGTTTCCAATAATCAAGTCTGGGTATTTCCCCGATTATATAATGCTACCTCTTTTTTTCTTGGCCTCTCCCTGGTCTTGTTTAAGGTGGATACAGCAAAAAACTAACTTAATAATAGAACAGAAATGAATGAATAGAGGAGGTTTTGTAACATTTGAAACATTTTTATAAGGACAAGTTGAGAATATAGACCACAGCTGGAGGGGATGAACAGGGTTTTGTTTTGTTTTGGATTTTTGTTTTACTTTACATGTTCATAAATTTTGTTTAAGCTAAACATTTTTCTGGTATTGTGGTTGGGGTATGAAATGCCCCCCTAAAGGTCTATGTGTGTGAATATTGGTCTCTAGCTTGTGAAACTGTTTTTGAAAGGATGTGGAATCTTTATGAGTCATAGCCTACCTAGAGGAAGTAGGTCATTGTAGGTGGATATTATGGCTTCTAGCCTGGTTCCAGTTACAGCTATAACTCTTTCCGTCCTAACTGCAGAATGGATTTGCACATCACCACAGAACAAGGTACTTTAGCTTTCAGGAATTCTCCACCATGATCCACTGTATCCTCTCAAAATGAGTGCAAATTAGTTCTTGCTATCTTGAATTCTCCATGTGTGCGGTTATAGTCATGAGAAAAGTAAGGTGCTATGACAAAGAGGCAGAGTAGAGAGTAAATGAAGAAAAATTAATTCCATTGCCTTTAATGATTAACATGTTTCTTCAGCTTTCTGTTCTATTTGTTTAGATGTGTAGTTGTGGTTACAAGTTTCTTTGACTCAAAATCTTCCCTACTCATTTGAATCATTTCATCTTTGATCCAACTTTATCTATAATACTATTTCACGTAGTTAATTAATCAAGTATATGACATTTACTTATCTTTTTCCATATTACCATTGCTTGCATAAACTTGCCCACACAGAGCTGAATGAATAAGAAGATACTATGAAGAGAGGGAGTGGATGAAGGCTGGAACCTAGCCTCCATGTTGGTACTGCTTATTTGCCTGCTTTTAACACTGAACTAAATGAGTTGCAATCATTGATTTATTTTTTTTTTTCTCACAGGTACCGTGTGAGAATTCTGAGTATCCAAATTTTATATCTAAGCAGAAAGAGTTAGATATTTCAAAGGTTTTAAGCCAATTAGACAAATCATTTCTACTGTTAGAATGCAAAGTTTCCTATATTATCTAGGGGTTGGTTTTTGACCTGCTTATCTTGCTAATAAATAAGCTTGCTGGACTGTTGAGGAAGAATGTGCCATAATCAATGATTAGAGTATGTTAGCAGCTGAATGATTACCAATGCAGGATAGTCTACTGCTACTGTCTACCTCTTCTTTCAACTGTTAATAATATAATGACTATATTATTAACTGTTAATATCTTATTAAATTAGATTACCTAATTACTTGCAAGAAAATTATATATTTATAACTTTATAATAAATTATATTAAGATTTATATAATATGCTATAATCAGACTCAGTTACCAATGAATTATCAAACTTTCTTGTGATTCACATGGCATGTGATTTACTCATGGTCATATCATACCTCTAAAATACCCCTAGCAATAGTCAACAAATATTTTAGGTTCTGTTTTTTGAATCTACTCTCTGACACTCATCATTTAATAAAAGCTTAAACGTGAAAGAACTGAGTACATGTGACAATACATCCATAGGATGACACCTGCCAATACAGGCTCTTAGAAATAAAGCACACTTCCAGGCATTATCTTTTTAAAGCAGCCGCAATCCACTAAACCCATTTTTCTTGAAGACCTGAAGGTAGAAAAAAAACACCCATTCCATTCAGCATAACACAGTCATTCAGACTTCACATGAATGAGAGACTATTAAATAACCCATGCTCTTTCTCTCTTTATGGGTATGGTACCAGCTACTCTTTATTTTTTAAGGTATATTTTCAAAGTCGTCTTTAGCTTTTTGTGTCTTGACAGACACAGTATGATCACGTATATTGCTTCCAAGTTGTTTATAGTGTGGAAGAAAAAAATTGGGGGGAATAAACCGTGAAGACCTTTCATTGATACTGGATTTTTTTCCCTCCAGTTACTGGCTCAACTTTCATGTCTGAATGTCAAGAAATGACGTGCTTCACCTACTTGAATACTAGTATACTATTTTAAATAACTCTGTTTACTAATGTTGATTATCTAATTGCAAGGATATAATTACTGTTTAACAAAATCATATTAGTTACTTAATTCCTTGTTATAAGTGTAAAATGTAGCTTTAATTTCAATGGAAATAAAGAATAATTTATTCTGAATCAAATGTGAGAGATGATGATACAGGGACATAGATTAGGGTTGCCACGAATAACATGTTCCAAAATGGAAGTAATTTTTTGAAAGTTAATAACTTCTTAAATAACTAAGGAAAGATACAAATCAAGATATTTACCAAACAAAAATATTTTCGAGTTTGGCTGGCACCATCCTTAGCTGTGGATTTTGTGGGATCGAAAGATCTGTTAATACATTTCAAAGGTTTTACCTGATAGGCAAAAGTAAATTAGGCCAGGTGTAGAAGTGGGCTCACAATGGGTAGTAGGCAGACTAAATGAGGCTCAAGATCATTGGGCTCTCGATATGAAGCTTTCTGATTCTCCACAATCTCTAATTTCTAATCAGCCAATCAGCCTTGTAGAACCTTCAACAGAGTTTTGAATTTCTTTCATGGAAACATTAGTCTACTATATCATAAGTCACTAGGAATCAAAACTATTAGAAAACAGAGTATGATTTTTGTGAATGAGGTAGCTAACCACCCAAGTATAGCTATATTGTCTTTTGTTTCAAATGACAGAACAGGAAAGTGGCAGAGCTGAAACTGGAGCCACTGTTCAGCCCTCAAAATTGAATCTATTTCTCTCTAGCAGTACTAATAGACTGTTATAGAAATATTTCAAAATAAACACCACCAGGAGCTTAAGATAGTGGATCACTGCAATGGAGCAGTACCATCTGGATATAGCAGGGCAGCTGAACTCACATCCAAACTCAAAACAGCGTTGTGACAGCGTGTACAAAAACCTATGTATGCCCAGGTCAGAAAAGATCCCAGCAACTAGAGAAGGGGCTGAGCATACAATTTCCCACCTCAATCTGTGGAACTCCTATCAATGTTAGCTTCCAGAAGGCGGGGGAGGGGGGAGCAGTTTTTCTGAGAATGTCACCCTGGTAAATTGACCACTCTATAATATAAGACTACACAGGTAAGAATATTTGGACAGGGAAAATTTGATCTTAAAAGATATATATCTGTATCTATACCTATTTATAAGTAATTGACACACAATTCAGTGGATAGGGAAGAATGGGTGAATTTGGAAGTATTAGGGACTGGTTGAGCTATATATGATCACAAAAAAGAACTAATTTTAAAAAATCAATTAAACAAACTAAGAAAAAATGTAGGAAAGATTGTAAAATATAGTCTACAAGTTCTTTTTTACCAAAGTAGTTAGGAAGATATTTTGTGACTTATTTGTGGGTTATCTCTAAATATGTCCCCAAATCCAGTTAATGTGTACATTATAATTAAATCATTTAATGATGAAACACCAGGAAGATAAAATTGTAACACATTCTTCTCTTATACTATACACTTGAGATTGTCTCTTCCTGGTTTCACTGGAGTCAAATAAAATCAAGGATCCGTGAAATTTTATAGTTCTGTGATGAATGAAAATGCATTCCATAGTTTTGGTAAGAAACCAAGCTGTGAGTGTTACTGGAGTTTTTAGGGCAAAAGGCTTTTTCAACAGCCCTTGGTTAACTACTCCAGTATATTTATTTGAAATAATAACCATGAAAAGCAGAGTTATTAAGTATGGTCACATTAAAAGAGAAATAAATAAATAAATCAGGGCTCATGTGACCCCAGATTTCTTTTCCAGTTACTTCCATGGGGTTTAGGTTTAAATGCATGGTAAGATGTATGCATAACTAATCAGCTCTCAGGGTTTGGCTATCGCCATCATCGATCCTACATGATTTCAACCCTGCTCCTGCAGAGAAAGATGTCCTGGAAGGTGATCAAATATGTTATCAATATGTTAATAATCTGCCATCTGTAGAAGAAACAAATGTGATTCTTAAATGATGTTTCCATTTGTTCTAGGATACAGCCTCACTCTCTTTGACAATTATCATCAGGTATATGCGCTCAGCAGAGGAGTATTCATCTTGCAAAGTTTGCTCTTCCTGAATTAAATGTAACACATGAGGCAATGTTAAGGCCAATAGTCTACCTCTGTGACTACAACCAAAGTACAGAGGCAAACGGAAGATAATGATGTAAGGCTCTTATTCTGTTCTGAGCTTATGAGCCAAAGTCAACATTTTTAGCAAAAGCAGCTTCTTAGTTCCTGTGTCGCAGGAGCACTCTCCAGTCTTAGCTTACTCTCTTCATTCTTTCTTGACTATATTTGTCTGAGTCTCTAATATGGCATGCTTTCCTCCAAATTCATGGGAACTTTCTGATTTCCCAGCTGATACAAACTGCCCTTTTCACTGAATTCTCAATAATTTCAGGATCATAAACTTCCATTTAACCAAGTCATGTCTGCATTGATGCTAAGGAAATATTATCACATATTTTTAAAAAATGTAGAAGAATTGCCAATCTTAAGGAAATTTAAAACATGTATTGAATGGCCAACTTTAGCAAATAGCCACATATATTTATGTACATAGCTTAGTGTAATTTCTGAAACTTCCTAAAAGACTTATGAGAATACTCTAGTGTCTTTTCAAATCATATGAATCTCTCAACATTTACCAGAAAACTTCTGAGGGTTCTCATTGAAGTCGTTACAAATGGAAGATACACAGTGTTTAATTGGTATAATTATAGAATGAAAACAACAACATAAAATTCCTGTAAAGAATTAAACAAATAAACAATGAAATAGTGATACCTTGGATGGTTTTAAATCATCTCCTAATTTTGCATTTTTCACAAAATATATTTAATATTTAATCAGTAGATATTTATGGATTACAAACTACATGCTGGGTTACCTGCAAGTGTTTCAGACAGAACTGTGATGAAGAGAGAGAAAAGGGTGTTAAATAAATGAACGCAAATATTAACAAAATAAGTAAAAATCAAAAGCAATTAATGTACAATTAATTAAGCACTATGATAGAGCCAGAGGAAAGACACCCAAAATTTGGAAGGCAGAGTAATGAGAACTGCTTGGTTACTTTTATTTGTTAACAAAAAAACCCACACATCATGTTTAAAATATAAGAAAAAAAATGCATTGGCTCAAAGGAGTTAAAGTGTGTTCCTCAGACATGTGTGTTAAATTCTTAACCCCTTTACCTAAGGATCTCATTTGTAAATAGAGTTTCTGATGAAGTCCCCAAGTTGAAATGAGGTCATCCTACATCATAGTGGGTCGTAATCCAATGGTGAGTCTCCTTAAAAGGAAAGAAAGGCCTAAAGACATATAGAGAGAGAATATACACAGAAAAAGAAAGTCTGGTGAAAATGGAGAGAAGACTTGTGAAATTGTAGTAAATATCTAATACCAAGAATGGACAATTACCTAAAAGAAAAATAACTATAATTTTATTTTTCTTGTGATGCTGGTTTGAAACCAAGGCCCCTGCTAAAGAAGCATGTACTCTAACATTGAACTATGTCTTTGCCTCCTAAAATTTTAGTTATGAGGTATCAGACATCTTCCTTGTACACAAAAACATAGCCCCCTTTGAGCTTCTGTTTTGCTACCACTGGTAACATGAAAAACAGAAGAGGAAAAAGTTGGTTTGTGATCTTTATTTCTTGTACATGGTTGTAACAGAGTGACTTATGTTCATTTAGAACAGACAGCCATTTTTCAAACATTCTCATTTTGTATCTACACACAGTTTCCTTACCAATGAGCAGCCACCCTCCTCCCAACTTGCTTTTTTTTTGTTTGTTTGTTTGTTTTTTAGTTCAGCAACAAGAGCTGATTAATGACTTGTGGCAAATAGCTCTTTATATCCTCAGATTTTAGGAAGGTCACTGATAACAAAGCTCTTCCTTTTGGATCAGTCTTGCTAGGGGAGCCTGCCTCAACTCTGGTAAAGCATTGCCATAATCTCTTGACTTTAATTTCACTGGATATTCAGAGAGACTTGGGTGAAAAAGATCCACAATTCCTAGAGAAATGCATGCTTTTCTTCTTAGGTCCGTGTCCCTGTGCCTGGATGATTGGCAGACTGAACTGCCCTTCTTTATCACCTGCAGGTTGTGCAGGAACTTCTGCTTCAGATCATCAAACTTTACAGCATCCTGAGGACCCGGAGCCAGCTCTGGAGAAGTGCGCCCTTTCTGCTCCAGCACCTGCTTCTTTGCTGGGCTTCATAAACTGCTGACTTATAGGAGCTACTCACACAGTGTGTGGATAATCCAATTACTGAAGCTTAGCCGGGAGGGCTCATCACAAGCAAAGCAATACACACTGGCCCTGAAAAGAAAGGAACATGGAAGGAGTTGCAAAGCAAGTCAAAAATTTGGCAGTTACCAGAGCTGCAGTGCATGGTGACTGATTAAATTCTTTTTGTCTTTTCAATCAGAACATTCACATTAGGAGTAAAGAGCATCTTTGCTTGCTACAGATCTGGCTGTCCTGACAGCTGGATTTAATTTGGTCTCCCTTTCTGCCTGATGTAGAGTGACAGGCTATAGGGGCTGGGCTGGCATGTAAGATGAATGGAATTGTATGCAAGGCTTTCCTCTGATCCACCCACTCTTCTGATCTTAGGCAGGGGTGGAAGTGTAAAGTACTGCATCTGGGTCCCAGGAATGGGAGTGACACTTTGTGTAGGGAGGCAAACTCTGCAGAGAGTGTAATTGAATTGACAAGTGCTGTTACTGTTCAACTTTTCATGTTCTGATTTGGATTCTCCCACTTCCCTTTGGGTACCGCCTTCAGAAAGTCATTTTATACCTGTTAGCTTCGCTTTTCGCAGTCTTAAGTTGGTTTATGTAACTTATCAGGTTATAGTGAAAATCAATTCCTACCTTGTTCTTAGGAAAATATGACACAAGGCTATGTGCTCATGTTAACAATTAGCATGGTATCTTGCAATTTAATAGTACTGAAAATGGGAGGAGGGTGACTTATTATGTAGTTGCTAGATATGAACAGGTTAGATACTTGACTGATAATATAGTATAGATTAAATCTGTACCTTTAAACCAATAAAAACTATAAGATTGTCATCTTTTATTGACACCATAGAGATGGTAATTTTGAAGCAACCTCCTTGGAGTAAGTGTTAGCTTTGAAAAATTCAGCTGGCAGTTGTAGTGAAAGCCCAGTTATAGATCAGGGTAGGGATATACCCAGTTGTAGTGGAGGGCATTGCATTCTTCACTGAATTAGCATGCCAGGAAGAAACTAGGCAGGAGAGAGGCAAAGCCAGTTCTTTCTTCACCAGGGCCATTCCATGCACAGCACCATTTGCTTTCTGAAAGTCATAATACATCTCTAGGGAAATGTTTGCATGAGCAAAGGAACATAATTCAGAAACCAATGTGAAACTCTGGCCCACTATGATCCTTCCAGTCCAAAGTGACTAAACAAGTTGAGGAAATGTGTGCATTCTTTTGCCTTGTAATGAGCATGACTTCTCATGTGAACTTACTGCAAGACTTGTGGACTTAGCAAACTGAACTCAAAATAAGAAATATATGATACAAATGTATTTGAAAATCTCTCTCTCTCTCTCTCTCTCTCTCTCTCTCTCTCTCTCTGTGTGTGTGATATGTTTTCATAAATATGTGCTTGTTCTCAAGTTTCAGGTGTCTACCTCCGGATGCATGTCCTTAAAAATAACTGCTTTGGCTAAGAGCATTTGACTCATCCACTGTCATCACTGTGAGGCATTAGAGCGAGCTAATCAGATTGATAGAGCTGGATTCCGTGTTTTCTCGCTTGCTAGACTCTGGGTCTTCAATTGCTTGTGGCTGGAGGCAAAGTCTTGCTCTGTTACAGACAATAATAAGAATAATGAAAGTAAAGGTTTTAACACAGAGGACTTGGCCTTTGCTTCTCGGGCTCTCACATTCACCATCATAAATAAGAAAAACATCCACAGGTCACACTCTGTATTACAATTTATTCTCAGCCAAAGGGCTGTAAGAGAAATGTTACTTAATAGGATTTTTCTAAAGCGCTCAAAGATTTACCAATGTGAGTTGTAACTTTTTTCAGACAATGGCAAAGTAATTAGAAATGATGTCTTCAAGGCTTTTGGTTATGTTTGGAAATATCTTCATGGATTTAATTAAAAATTTATTATGCTTAATATAAGTGTTTGCATTCTGCACTAGAAAATATAGAAATTTCCCATACGCGGTAGATCATCTAGTCGTATGATAACATACAGTCAAATATAGACAATGTTATCCCTATACATAGGTATTTTATTTTACTGCAAACATTAGTAACCTTTAAATTCTTTAGCAAGGACTACCATTTTGTGAGTTTTGTAATTTTTGGAAAATTGGGTACTGTGCAAATGTATGACTACACCTTTGGTCTCACCTCAGACTCACTTGCTCTATTTTCTGCAATAACTCGACTGTTCTTTTCCATGTGACCTTCCCCCAGTTCTCATTTTCTGGTTCAGTAGTAAGTCATCTGACTCAATATCCGATGGCTGTATGCATGGGATAAATAAGCCAGGACTACTCAACCATTATCACCCATCTACTGAAATATTCTTTCCATAATGAATTGCCATATTGATTTGTGGCAAAGGTGGACAAATCTTTCAGACTTATCAGACTCTTTGCTTGCATGTTCTATAGAAAATTTAAACATAGCTTTGATTTTCAATGGGTGTTGCTGTTTCCACCTATGGAGAGGTATTTTATGAAGAATGAAGCTATGGAAGAAGAAAGAGGTAAAGGCATGACAATTGAGAATAATACTCTTGAAAAAAATTGAGAAAAGAGGCAGAAAAGTATTGTGGGGTATTCACCAGAGAAGACTGCTCAGAAACATGTTTAAGCCAATAGAAAGTCTTTGTTAGCCAGCTGGTGACTATAATGGGTGTTTAGTATCCTAGTATAGCCCCAAGCCTTTATAGGGTGAGTTTTTAAACCATATTAAAACTATATTAAACCATATTAAAAACCATATTCTAGGCTGACATACTTCAGTTAACAGAACAGTTAGCCAAAATTGGAACTACAGACACTAAAAAGCGAGGTTAGTGCATTTTGAGACTGTTCCAGAACTATATAGACTTTGATGGATTAGGCTTTTGTTTTAGTTTTGGCAGTTGTACTGTCTACATGCCGAGTGATTCTTACAGCCTGAATGGTACTTCCATCATGGAGTCAGGGGCTTCTAAAGACTGGGGTCTTGTTACAAAAAGTTCCATGGTTTTGTCTGATCGTGTCAAATATTTTTCCTTCTCCTTTGGGTAAAGATCTTGATGAATCTAATGGGGTAAGTCAGCTTAAAGCACGTTGTCTTACAAGGGAGTGGTAATTATAACTGAGAGACAGTTGGAAATGCTTTTAGAGGGAGATAAGAAAGGTAAGTAGAGGAAGTAAGAAGGGAAGAAATGAGGATCTCAGAATGAAGATCAAGATTTGACTAACGCGTGTTTTCCCCTTGCTTGTCTTCACTCAGGGCTCAGTGATGTCCTTAGAATGTCTCAAGTTTAGAGGAATGTACACTTTTGGATAAAATGATTCCAGAGTGACTTGACCATTATAGGATCATGAGCCTCAGCAAACATAACAGGTTGACCTTAGGAATGAAACAAAACCTATTATAAAGAGAATCAGTTAGAGCAAGTAATTTCTAATTCACAATACTGGGGTTTTCTTAAAGATCAATGGATATCAGGTGATGTTGCCATTACTGTGACACTAAATGGATGTCATATATACCAGGAAATGGATAGAGCTGCAAACTTCTCATTTTGAGAAACACCAGCTTCCTTTGGACAATTTAGGAGATATCATTATAGGTGTGAGGTCTGTTAAAAACATTCATAAACATTGTTTTTGTGAAGCCTGATAGTGATTGTAGTTCTTCAAACTTAAATGCATTATAAAAGATCAGTAATGTATAATAATATACTGTAGGGACAGAAAAACAAAATTGCATGATACTAGTCTAAGTGCCCAAATTTTTGCTAAAACAAGTGAAGATATAGAGTTTCTTAGTAGACAGAGGTGGACAGAGTTGTTTTGTGCCAAGGATCTTTGCCATTCTTTGAATCTAATGCGAGTTTTCTGGAACATCGGTGGTGATATTTTTAAAATCCTTTTCCAAACCCTGAAATGGACTATCTCATTCCCTTTCAATTTCTGAACTAATGTGAGGTCATGGAATCACCACATATTAGATAGTGAAGATTTGACATCAGTTGTGTTTTCAAAGTCAGGAACCCTTTCATTTTCTAAGTATAAATTCCATGCATGTGGTCACTTTTCAGGTTTATCTCTTGAAGAAAATTATCCTGTCCATGTTCTTTTCCACACATCTAACTACCATTTTTATGAGTTTTGCGATCTAATATTCTTTGTGGTATTTTCCTTTTATGTTGAATTAGATTTTGGTTATAAAGAAATTAAGAGAAATATTACTTGTTTATTTATTTCCTTTATGCTCCTTGACTTCAATTTCTCTATCCATGCTGGGATTTGCTCTTTTGTTTTCATGGTTAAGGGAAAGTTTAGATTATATACATACATGTTAATTCTCTGTAAAGAGTATACATAATTTCTACTTTGATTGTTCATTGTTTGAGAGAGGGTCTCACTGTGTAGCCTTGGCTGGTCTGGGACTTGTATAGGTCAAGCAGTCCTCTATGGAGGAGAAGAGGAGGTGGTTCCCTTCTTCTCACCCTTCCCTCTCTCACACACTCATGTATAGGGATCCACAGTTACATGCACACACAAGAAAACAGACCATGTACCTCAATGGAATAGGGCATATTTCTTAAAAACTAATACCAGAAATTCCTTATTATTTCTTTTGTCTGAAAAGGTAAGGAAAAAATGTCATTGGATAGATACATGTACTATTGCAGCTGGACCACCTGAGAAGTGTTATTAAGTCAGGCAGTAAGTTGTTCTGAAGGGCTGTCTGTACAAGATATCCATCAGCATCCTCAGTATTTTACTACAATCAGTGGACCCCCTTCGACTCCACCCCCCCCCACATACCTGTTGTAATAATGAGCAAATATTTGCAAAGAGTGCTAAATGTCCCCTGAGAGGCAAATCATTTCAGTCAAGAATCACTTCATAGAAAGATGACCTTATTTTGTTTAAAAGTCTTTTATTCACTTTGAAACCCTTTTAGAATTCTACCACAGTGTTTTGGACCTAACGTTTTCAATTTCTGGCCTATAGAAAACTCATTAGCTGGATGGGCCAAGCCTTTGTGACATCATTATTTGTCCAGAATCCAATTCATCCTTAATTTTACTTTAATTCTTTGTCCTACTTTAGTTTAATTTAACTAGGTTTTCATTGAATCACCTTGTTCTGTTGACTACACTATCTCTGCAGTATTCTTGGCGGATATTTTTCTTTAAACTAAAACCTTGTAAGTACTCATGGTCTACTTTCTGGAAACTTTTCCAGAAACAACTGATACTACACCTCATCTTTCTGCACAGGTCTTTAATTTTTGGGTGCCACAGACCAAAGTCCCAATAAGATTTTTCTTTAAAGAAAAATCCAAGATCAAAAATTAATCTTGGCAAAGTTGTAGGAGCTGGCAAACATATGACAGGATTGCTTTACACACAAAATGACAGAATTGATTTGTGCAGGGAAATGGGACAAAACAGCGTGGGTGAGAAACCACGTTTCTACAAAAAGAAACCTTGGAGAGTACAGTGCAGCCACCAAAGGAGCCCATTAGTGAATGTCTTGCTTTGGTGTGTTTTCCTTTTTCATGTGTTTGTACAGGCACTTTTGACTATTTTTAATTGCTTTCTAGTTTTATTAGGTGTATTATGTATGCTCTGTGGTGGTGGGGACTTGTTAACGGGGCCCTGATTGATTTGCATTTCCCTTGCAGGGAAGCTATGTGCTATGCTGTGCTGTTACAAAGCTGCTGAGAGAACCCCTTGGTTCTAATCCCCTGGTAAATGGAGGGCAGGCCCACAGCATCCTAGTGGGTTTTGGCCTCTTTCAATTTTGATTTAGAAGGAATGCATAAAGTTCAGCTTTCATTCAGGATTAAAGCAAGAAGAGAATCAACAACCCCAGTAAGTCCATAAATGAGCAAATTGCTCCTGTTCAGTGATTTTATTTCAAAGATTCATTTGGTTTCTAGCTGTACTTAGCTGGTCACTATTCCTTTACCAGCAGGTACTTGAGAAAGTTTATTCTGCTTCGTGTTAGCATCCTCTACTGTGGTACCCTGATTTAAAGGTAGGCTGGAATCATTCAGTTTTAACAGAAGACCCATTGTCTGATGGATGACACATAATTTAGTGGTTATTTTTGTTCCTTTTTCTGAGAAGTATAGAGAGGTATTTAGCAACCCATGTTTATATCCTCTTCACTGAAAGGTCTTATTCCATAATAAATTTAGAGCTGAAAAGATTCTAGATACTTAATGCATTTGAGCTAAAATATAGTCATACTGAACTCTGTGGAAATTAAGTATTTAAAAAAATATTAATACTTTGTGATAAACTTCTATGCCTCTCTCTCCCAGTGATAGGATCCAATTACAGTTTCTCATACTATAATAAGACTGGTAATATCTCCTTTCCTGTCTTTTTTATTTTATTTTTTCACATATATTTCTTGTTTAGAACTGGACTGTTAATTTTGCAATTTTTTCTGGCTTAGTCTGAGTTCATTTCACCCATTACATCCTTGTTTTCATTGAATGGATCAAGGATCAAAGGTTTTCTGATCCATTTCAATAGCTATTCAAAACAGTTTCCCTTAAATTTTTTTTTTCATGTGTAATATTTCTCAATAATTTTGGTATTTTCCTTTGGATTTTTTGCTTCAGATAAATTCTGGATGTTCTTTATACTTTTAGAATTATATTATTACAAATTACTGCATTCCTACATATTATATTAGAAGTATGGTTTCTATTTGTCTTGCTATAATTGTCAAAACTATTGAATACTCTAGCTGTGTTTTTTTTCCCTTACATGGATTCCAACTTCCTGAATCTTAATCAAAATAATATCAAATCACATTTTCAAAGCAAATAATTTCAAACTCTTTTATTATGTATTTTCCCTCCATTAAAACACCATCAATCTCATCCTCAGTTCTGTGTTACTGTAAATGAAGGAAGAGTTTACTCCACTTCTTTATGCATATTGCAAAATTAGTTATAACTCTGTTGAGGGAAGATTGATACAAATGGAGATAAATATACAAAGTGAAATATGCTGCAATGAAAAATGTAGTCTCTTGAGTAATATTTGATTGTAGTGATTTGGTGGAAACAAGAAGTCTCAATATTTAAATTCAAGCAATGACAGAAAGAATGACACAAATTTCATCACTGTGGATAACACTCATTATGAGTTCATTTAAGAAAGAAATGAGAAAGGAGTACAGTGACTGATACTGCAGACCGTTCTAAAACCATATAGTGTCACACTTAGCTGTTTCATTCATTTTAAAGGTTTGGGCAGTTCTTGAGTATAAATATGTGAGTAATGATTGTAGTTTCATTTTGTTCCTAGGTTTGGCTTGGTGATGACAAAGAGGAAATGTTTTCTTCCCTTCCTTCTTCCTTTGTTCTGCTTCTCTTGGCTATGTCCCTCTGTCTCTCTGTCTCTCTGTCCCCTCTTTCATTCTTTTCTTTTCTCTCCCTTTCCTCTCATTTTTCTCCATTCTGTTCTCTCATTCTTCCTTCCCCACTTACTGGATACAGTCATTTACAGTAAAAAGAAAGTTGGCATAGGAGATTCATATATATTAACAATGTATGTCACACCTGTCCCAGTGTAACCAACTATCCCCAGGTTTTTGTTACAGAAAGATATTTTTTTGCAAGTCAGAAATTAGTGCCTAATCTTGCCATGTCCCCCAGTCTCCTCTTTCTAAGATAGATAAAAGGGGTGTGTGTGTGTGTGTGTGTGTGAAGAGTTTGTTTACTTATGCTCAGTGCTCTGCAAGAAAAAGCAAAAACGAAACAAACAAACAAAAAAACCAACCACAGGTAATTGGGAGGTGCTCTTAAAAAGAAACGAATTTCTCTTGTCAACTGTCATCAAGATAGATGGCATTCGGCTGCTACTGCAAAAGAGAAATGAAATCGAACATATGTGTGAGTAAGACAATGCTGCACATCTTTTCAGATTTCATCATGTAAGGATTATTACTTAAGATTCGTTGCTACTGTCGTTGTCACAACATCCTACATTATTCAAACCAGGCATCAATTCCATTAGTCAGACTCTCCTTTGCTGTCAAAGATGCAAATACAGGCATGCGCTGCAGAGAGTCAATGTATCATCTGAACAGGGAATGTGTCAGGAGATATTAAATGATATGAGGTATCATTTTGAAATAAAATCAAATATACAGATGGATCCTTCTCTGTCTAAAAAAAAGGAAATTATTTATAATTTCTGAGTTTAAGAGATCTTTGTGGTTGAAAATACATAGGTATTTGTTTTTGCATTCTTAGCTCATGAGGAATAGTTGCTGCTTAGGCTATCTTGTACTAATCAGCAATCAGAACAGATATTTTGAAAAAGTGACTGACTCAAAGAATGAATGAAAATATGTGTCACGATTTAACTTGCTGACAGTGCATTAAGGAATCTTCATGCACGTTGATCTTCTAAGAGTTCCCTGAGTATTCTGGAAAATATGAAATAAACATATGCCATTCTAAATTCCCAAACATTCTTTAATGAGCCATATTTATGTCACTGTGTGCTCTGGAATCAGAAATACTTCAGTCTGCTGAATACAAGTGAAGGGCTGCTGTCATTAACTATATTTGAATCGATGTTCTCATTTGCCTACCACTTACATACTTTCATCAACAAACATATTTCTGAGTCTAAAACACAGAGGGAAATTATTTCATATTTAAAGATAAAACGTGGTGCCATTTCTCCAGGGGTGACTGTCCCCAGAGCCTAAGAATCCAATAGTAATATCATTCCCTTTATTTAAAAGAATTTTGTATTTACCAACCCAGAAGTTGACTATGTTAAAAAATAATCCAAAAAATGGCATTAGTTCACATTATTTATAGCAAAAATAATCCCTCTGTAAATACAAATGAAGTCTCGATTTCATTTATTGTGGCATTATCGTTATTGTGCCCACTATTGTATAAATCATGAAGATAATCATACCATTTAAGTTGTCCATTTCAAGCCAACAATCTATTTATGTTCATACTTGACCCCTCCTTTTTCTTTTTACAAAGCTCATGTGGCATAATGACTAAAAGACTCATCCATGGATATTTCCACAATGCTAGTTCTCTGCTGCTTCCATAGCTACTCTGAATATTTACATTAGAGTCTCTATTCAAATTTTTAAAGTGATAATCTATATATAAATGACAATACAATGGGAGATGTGTGATGTCCACACCACATAGTTTCATCCACATTGGGGAAGTTTAATATTGTAACATACTGGCCTATCTTGTGCTTTATTTAACCACGTGATATGGCTTGGCTGAATGACAAATTTTTAATCAGTAGGTATTGAAAAGTAAAGTAAGTTTAGATGACATACAATTCCTTTATAAAATGTAGTTTATTGGACTGAGACCTCAAGGAGGGAGAACATTAGACATAAAATGGTGACATGTGGGAGAAGCAGTTTCCTTCCCTTTAAAACCCAAAGCAGAATTTCAAGAGAATGAAAGAGACAGAGTGAGAGTTGCCATGAGAAGGACGGAACTGCGAGGCCAGGGGAAGCTACAGAGTAGGCTTCCAGAGCAATCTCTTGGTTTAGTTGTTGTTGTTGTTGTTATAATAATGATAATGATGATGATGATGATGATAATAATAATAACATTTCTTTTATTTTTGAGATTACAATAAATTGCATAATTTCCTCCCTCCAAACTCTCCCATGTACTCATATCTGACTCTTTCAAATTCTTGGCCCCCATTTCATCAATTGTTATTACATACATATATGTTGTTACTTACATATGAATATATGTTAATATAAAATACAACCTTCTCAGTCTGCTTAATGTTAAGTATATGTATACATTTTCAAGGCTAACCATTTGGTATTGAATAACCAACTGGTGTGCTTTTCTGTGAACAATGACTATACCAACAGACATGTTAATGTGAGCAGGAAAAAATGCTCAGGAGGTCTTGACCTTATACAAGGAACTACAAATAGTTAAGGAATGCTGAAAACAAGAGAAAAAAGTCTTTTCCTCTGAACCCTGAGGGGAAGGATTTGCTGGAAACATCCCTCGTAGGACCGACTGTTCTGAGGTCTCTCATTCTCTGCACTCTGTCCAGCTGTTGGTCTTTGCATTTGTTCCTATCTACTATAGGAGGAAGCTACTCTGATGGTGGCTGAGCAAGATAGTGATCTATGAGGATAGCAAAATTTCCTTAAGAATCATTTTATTGCTATGTTTTTTTTTTTTTTAACAAATAATAGTATTTGGTTTTCCACTAAGTCTTAGCTTATCTAGTCTCAGACTGTGGACCACCTGAGCAGTGTAAGGCATGGTTCCATCTCATGGAGTAGGCCTTAAGTCCAATAAGAATTATACTAATTACTACCACGACTTTTGTGCCACTATTGCAGTTGTATATCTTGCTGGCAGGTCACCAATGAAGATCAAAGATTTTATTAAAAGCTGGATTGATATTTACCTTTCTCCTCTGGTAGGTAGCATGCAGAATACCAGCATTGTGAGCACTATTCAGTAGCAATAAAGATTCTAGATAGACATCAGTTCAAGCTTTCCATGTTCAATGATTAATGTAGGTACTGTCTACAGCAATAGGACTTTACCATTCATTTGTAGAGACCAACTAGTAGCTTTGTCAGTAACCTGGGTTGTTTGAGGGTTTTAATAGGACACTTTTTTGACAGCAACTCCATTAGTAACCCATTCCTAGCACATAAATTTTCATTTGGTGGCGAGAGATGTCTAGTAGGGGTATTCTCTCTCCCGAATGAAATTTGGTAACTTTATTGCCATTTCTGTCATATTTGTGCATATTTTAGGAAGCTCCTACTATTTTAGGTTTTCATACTACCCTCAAATGTCCCTTAGTTTTAATTTTTCCTCCCTGTATCCTCCCTATGCTTCTCTTCCCTACCACTCCACATTTGATCCTCTGGGATGTTTTTAATGGAATCACTTTTTAAATCCTTTTAAAGCAAGCCAAGTTTTGTAAACAAATGAAACAGAAACTATATCAAAGATTTCAGGGCAAAAAAGGGAGAGAAGGAAAAGGACACAGTGAAGGAATGTCTTCCCAAAAGGTGGAAGAAAAGCGGAGAATTAAGAAACAGGGAGAGGAGGTTAAAGAGAGAGGAAGGCACAAGAAATAGGAAACGAAAAGGGAAAATGGAAAGGAAGACATTAAACTTGTGAAGAAAAAATGTTTTGGATTTATGAGCTAGGTCATCTGGTAATGTGCATGCAGGACCTTCATTTGATCTCCCAAAACCCATTTAAAAAGCAGATGTGGTACGCACCAGGAGTCCAAGCCTTGCAGAGTCAAAAACATGAGAACCCCGGAGCTTTCTGGCCATGCAGCCTACCTGAGTCTGTGAGCTCCATGTTCAGTGAGAAACAGTGTGTAAAATAAAATAAATAGGCATCGAGGAAAGCACCTAACATCCACCTCTGGCCTGCACATGCACATGAACAAACATACACCTTCACTCATGTGTATATACACATTCCCACATACATAAAATCGAAAGAAGAGGAAACAGATTACGCAAGGGAGTGAACTTGAACATAATATGGTTAGGAACCTAAAGCAAGTGATACAGCACCATCTGATCAAGATGGTCCTAGAGGAAAATGAGCGTGAGTTGTATACCTCCTATTCTGAAGGACTATAGAAAAGGTACTGATGTCTCAACAGGTCTTCAGACATGAAGCACCTAGGAAGTTTAACATCCAACATACTTTGGGATAGAAAGAAAAAAACAGAGGGATACATTAATACGTATATGGGCATATAAATAATTATGTACAACTATAAACACACACACATATGTATATATGTATATATTTGACTTTATATGTCTTATGAAAATAAAATAGGGCTGGCAAGATGGCCCAGTAGGTAAAGGTGTTTACCTGCTGACCATCAGACTTGATGATCTAAACACTGGGGCCTGTGCCGTAGCCAGCATGGATTGGGTCTAAACCTGCCTGGGATGATAGGATGACAAAATGACAGACACAAATAGCATACAGCATACAGCTTTGAGGGGTAGGCTGTGCACTCAGATGGAAATGTACCAGCCCCCAAACCCAGCACATTTACCATTTACTACACATAGCTAGAATAACAATGCAGGCTAGTTCCTCTAGGTGAGGACTTCCAGGCTGCAGTCATCCAGAATGAGAAGCTGTACTCTCTGTACATACTCATTTCAGCTTAAAGTTATTGTCAAATCCGTACTCAGACAAGAGGAAGGTCTTGCCATTCCCACAGGTCTGAGGCTTGGTATCCTTGACATGCCTATGCTCATGTCAACAGTACACACTTAATCAGGACTTCATCCGCTCTCCACAGACCCACATGGTAAAGGAGAATCAACTCCCTCAAGTTATTGTCTGGCTTCTACTTATGAGGCCTGGTATGTGCATGTGGGCACACACACAATTAAAAAAAATAGAAGTAGTCTAGTTGAAGTGTTAAGACCCAAGGATCTTACATTTTTACATCTTACAAGTACAGCCTCTAGGTCTTTTGCTGGGTCCTATGAGTGGCATCCCTGTTCTGGGAGAGTCGTTTTCTCCTACCATGTGAGGCGACAGAGAGATGGTAATATCTGTAAGAAAGTATGTCCTCTTTAGACATAGTCATTGTTACCTTTACCATTGATTTCCCAGAGCTGTGACAAATAACTGGTAGTTGAAACGCCATAGAGATCTAAGGCAGATTTCTCAGAAATAAACATGTAGCTGTGAAAAGTGACTATTTCGAAAAAGAAAACACTGTTTGGTGCGATATTTCTCATCGGCTGGCAAGAACATTTCCTCTTAGTGTTACATATGCTGAGGAAGTAATTGTCACAAGAGAGAATGCACACAAGACGAGATGGCATAGATTAATGACCCCAATATGTGTGCAGTATGCATCGGATTATCAAACAGTCATCTGTTATGCTTATGTTTTGAATCACATCTATTCTGAATAAAATGTGCCTTAATTCCACTAATTAATTTTATCAAGTTATGTTATTTTCTGAAAACTTATCTATAATGTGATTAATTAAAATTTGGTTTCGCTGTTAACATAGCATATCATAAACATAATTTTTCATGGGCAAATAATTTTAAATGTTACATGTTTATTATTAGGGAATGTCAAAGTGTGCATTGAACTAAACTTCTTTGGTTTAAATACTAGTTCTGCTGGGGATATTTTTTTCAGTGTTTAATTTTCAAATTTTTTATGGTGTGTGCACAATGCACATGTGAGTGTGCATGTAGAACAGCAGTGTACACACTCTCCTGTGAGATATTATGCTGGAGAGTCAGTCCTTATTGTGGCCATTTTAAGAGGAACCAAGATTTTGGGTTATTGAAGTATCCTCCCTAGTAACTGACACAGTTTGCGGGAGGGGGAGCTCTGTGCTAGTAAAGCAGTATCTAAATTTGAAATTATCATTCTTTTCTTTACAAATATTAGTCCATGCTGGAGAGCTGGCTCAGCAGTTATGAGTAGTTGTTTTTACACAAGTCTTAGATTCAGTTCCCAGAACCCACATGGAGGCCCATAAATCTCTTTACTCCAGTTCCAAGGGGCCTGATGATCTCTCTGGCTTCCTCAGGAACCTAGACTACACAAAGGGTAATATATGTGTAAATATTTATACACGTAAAATATGTTAAAATTAAAAATTAATCTTTAAAAAACATTACTAAACCACAAAGTTTTCTCCTCTAACGTCTGACAACCATCAATCTCTGCTAATGAAATAAGAAGTTATTGGTAATTTCTTGCTACTGAGCAAGAACCTGGAAATAAGGTATTTTTATTTTGCTTCTCAATTTATATAACACAATGTGTGACCAAAAAGCTATCAATATTTTATAATGACATCATCGATTGCAAAATAGAATATTGGTAGCATTGAAAAAAAGAAAACAAAACATTTATTTCCTAGTTAAAAAGGAATTCAGTTAAGTAAAAGCATTAGAAACATAATAGTTTTTGTAAACAAAATAGAACAACATTGTATTAGTAGCTTTTTAATAAGAGATGTATTGAAATGGCCAAACTCACAAGTCTTATGCCACAGAGATAATTTTCTGCATTCATGCCTTTCTACTATCCCTTCAAGATGCCTTTTATACAGATCTCTTCTTTTATAATGCAAAAAAAAGAAGGGTGACCTTTCCATTTATCCTCCTCTGGAAGTTTCCATTTTCCATTCATAATTAGTATCATTAAACCATAAAGAGAAAGAACGCATCTGCATGATAGGATTCCATACCAAGGCATGGGTGAATTATAGCTCTGCTTAACCTCGAGTGGTACTGACATTTAAAACACTGAGCCTCTTAAGACACATGCATAAATCTCTTATGTTGGAATTTCAGAGGAAATGTTTTTGAGCAAAAGGTTCTTCATGGAGCCAATAAAAGTGTAACATTAGGGTGAGAAGAGTCATGATTCAATTTAAAGGTATCCTTGTGCCTTCAATGGACAGTTTGTCATGACAGTTGATACTTGTTATAACACCATTACTTGCCATTAACATCATCATTCTGGCCTTTCAATACCCTGACTTGCAATGTAATCTTTTACAGAAGGAAGGGACTCTACTCTTCTTTCTATTAGTTCAAAATCTTATTCATCAAACTCACAGTGAGTGTTCTTCCTATAAGGGCAGTGCCTATGCACAATTGGCTCTCCCTGTAATAGCTACCTCTGAATCTTCTCACAGTCTATCTCCTTCTCATCCCGTCAGTCATGGATGAGATGTCATCCCCTGCATAGTGTATTCAAATGTATTCCTTTAAATATGCATTCTTTGGTGGTAGAAATTATGTCAGGACCAATTTTATATTTCTAATGCACTGATAATTTGTACAGAATGAGTAAATGATAGGTATTCAGAGAAATATGAGATTATGAGAAATATGAGACTATGAGAAATATGAGACTATGAGAAAACTTTGTACTATAGGAAAAATATACTATTTTTCATTTACAATAAGATAAAAGTGGAATTAAAAAAATCATAGGTTCATTGTAGATAGTGCTCTCTTGAAATTCAAAACATTTTTTATCCCCCAGTGTCTAATTTCAAATCTTAATTATATGTACTTTTTCTCATTATGCAATTATTTATCGCTCTACTTTTGTTCCAAGAGTCTTTAGGTAAAATAAATAGGATTGTTTATAATATTAAGTGCAGATGGTGGTTGCTCAGCACACACTGGAGATTTATAGGTTCTGAGACCCCCTTGAATATTAAACTCCACAAATTCTCCAGCACCAAACACAAAGTGATGTAGAATTTTCAATCCTTCCTGTTTTCAATCATCTCTATATTGTTTTGATACCTACTGCAAAGGAAATGAAATTCAATAATGGTTGATTATTCTATTATTCTGGCAATTATGAAAAAGTAAAATAAGTCTGCACATGTTTAGTACTGCTGACACAGCTGTTTTAGGCCTAGGTCGCAAACAAGACCTGAGACAAACAACCCTCAAACAATGAGTGCTATAAGGAAAATGAGAGTCTATACAATAAAGGCTACATTGGGCTAATCAGGAGGTTGCAATGCTTTGTCCATGTGGACTCAGCATGCAAAGAATTCAAGGTTCTTTTAGTTTGGGAAAGTTCTAGAATTAGAAAAATAGGCTTGGTGTGTAGATGTTTGTATCTACAGGTATGGAAGCTACGCTTGTAGGACTGATTGTATTTTTATAGCAGTTTATAAATATTTAGAAGCTTTTGGAAATTCCTTCTGGGTCTTAAGTAGTCATAAAAAATGCATTGAACAAATAGATGTAGCTGAGATTCTTGGAGGTTAGTGTGAACAGTGGATTGTGAGATGGAGAAAATGTATATTTCCCCCAAAGGAAAAGTGTGTACATGTTGAGAAGAGAGATAATTGCTTATTGAATAACTTGGGCCACCACTTACAAATGGTGTAACTGACTTATGTACCTTATTTGAAATAGACTGCACTTTTTTCATCCCAATGGGAACTCATGAGCACGACTTTATGGCGAGGGTGATAGAACCTCAGTACCTTATATTCTCAGATGCAAACATGCTCTATTATCTGCCTATACAAGAAAATGGTCAGGACTACATGAAGCTGGTTATGTAAAGCAGAAAAGACTTCCTGGTTCCTGTTCATTTTTTCATGTAGTAAGCATTACCCAATTTAAGTAAAGAAATTGAATGTCAAAGAAATCTACACAGATTGAAAACAACTAGACAGAAATGATCGTATTTCTGGTTTTCAAGAAATTCCCAACCATAACATTGCGTGTCTTTCTTAGTTGACATGAAGTCATTTCCAAATGAAAGCACAGTGATAAGTTCTTCAGTGTTGCTGACTAGGAATCGGTGTCCACATGGCAGAAAGAATTAGGAAGAGCTGAATCTGTCTTGTCAGGTATAGGAGGTACAAAAATATTATGGAAAATCTCAAGTAATATAGGGATAATAACATCTACTGATATGGTGTCTCAGGAGTGCTCTGAGGATCTCTGTTTTATGAAGCTAATTGCACATAATACTACCTCTTATTAAGTGCAGCAGGTAATTCAAAGGCAGGCTGCCTATAGCCAAGCAAATGTCAATCATTTTAAACTATATCTCTAAGGTCAATGCTATTTGTTCATTTTAAACATAGCATGTGCTAAAATTTATGCTGCTTCATTAATAAAAATTCTATCATCTTTCTTTTAATTCAGAGTTTTAAATTTTGATTTATTTTGAAGCACAGACAAACGGTCTCTCTGAAAAAATGCGTATGAAATAGTGGCAATTTCTCAGAGGGCACAGAACCCAATCACAAATTATACTTTGTATAAATATAAATTGAGTAGCTTACTTGGAATCCAGGTATATGAATTAGCTACACTTTCAAAAATCTTCCCTTCCCCAAATCCCCATACCATAGACAGGCTTATTAAGACTTCTTCTACTCTTAACCCCCCTATACATAGCAGTCCTAAAAACAATGCAACTGAATGTCCCTTACAAACAAATCAAAATTGAAAATGCTCAATGATCTCAATTTCCTTGAGTGTGGGATTTAGAAGGCTTTAAAGTTTTGGATTTTGGGGTGACAAATGGTCTATTGTTAAACTCTATGCAAATATTTCAAAAGCAAAAAAATTAAAAAATCAAGAGCTCTTTTTTTTCTGAAGCATATTTGACGATTTAAGATTGAATTTTTACTATCTTTGGATGTGTTTTATGCATTTTAAAATCTTACTTTAGAATACTTTTAGACATGTGGAAAATTAAAAGTGTAATACAGAGATTTCCCTGTACTCTTACCTGGATCCCATACATTTAGATCATATTTTAATATACATATTCTACAGCTAAAAATAAATATTCAGATACTGTTGTTGATTTTTTTTGTAGTCTTGAAGATTGATGCCAGAGCTAAGCAAGAGCAAGCAGTCTGTCAATTAGCTTTGTAGTCAGCCCTCCCTACATATTTGTTTTGAGACAGGCTCTAACAAAATTGCTCCTGGCTTTTAACCTGTGATCCTATTGCCTCAACTTCTCAATTCTCTGTGATGACAGGTCTTTACCACTAGGCCTGGTTTCATTTACATTTGTAAGTATTTTCAATATGATGCTTTTATTCCAGGATCTCATCCAGGATACCTTATATATCATGCCCTTCAGCTCCCCTGTGACAGCTACTTGGAGTTGCTTTGGATTCGCTGACATTGATAGTTTTAAGAAGTATTAGTCAGATACTTTGGAAAATGTTCCTTCTATGATTGGACTCCAGATTTTTTCTCACAATCAGACAGAGAGGTTGCATTTGGGGAAGAAGACCATAAATTTAAAACCATTCTTCTCATGACCATACCAAGCATAGAGGCTTATCAACCAACCACTAACATTTACCTTGTGCACAGCAAGAGGGTGTTTATTAGCATTTCCTCTGTACAATTATTATTCTTTTCTCTTTCTATAAAATTCACCTTACCATGGATCCCTTAAACAGAACCCATCCTTAAGGGTTCAGAGTTATAGTCTCTTTCCCAAGTGGTATTTTACACATTCAACAAGAGTGAATACACTGAATTTTCATTATAAAGTATATGAACTGGCTAATAATATTGTTCCATTTAAGAGATGAAAAAAAAAAAACCTGAATATAGATGAGTTTCAATAGAGAAAACCAGCTCACAATTGTACATTTGAAAGAATCTGGTGCCTGAAATGATCTTAGGATGCTAAGTTCAAAATCAAGTGTGTTTGTGATTAACACATACAAATATAGTTGAATTAGTTCCCTGCTCACTAAAATTAAGTGTATGGAAGCAAATACCATTAAAAACACTGCAAAGTTGTGTTGAATATTCCAGAGAAAACATCTGAGACCATCATATGTAGAGGAAAATCCTTGAGTAAAAGCTAGGGTCTACATTCCAGGGGTTACATTCAGAGGCCTTGGTGGTCTGGATAGAATGTAGACACACCTTTAATTCAGTATTCAGAAAGAAACGGTTGCAAACACCTTTAGTCCCAGTATTCATAGCAATGGTGGTCCATGCCTTTAATTCCTAGAAAAAACAGTAGAAGCAGACACAGGAAACAGAACTCAGAAGGAATCAGGGTCACATAGGAAATGATGTCTGAGATGAGTCAGAGTGAATGACAGACAAAGGGACTAATCAGAGGAGTAGTTAGCAGAGTAAGGTCATGAGAAAGTAGCAGCTCTCAGTGAGCTGAGAGCTGGTTAAGGAGATTTACATAGCAGTGAGGACAGTAGGTTAACAGAGGCAGACAGAGGAATTACAGAGTAGAAGAGTCAGTTGAGAAGCAGGTTGAAGAGTCAGTTGAGGAGCAGTTAACAGAGCAAGTTGAAGCGACAGAACAGAGTCAGTTACAAAAGCTGAGGCTGGAGTGAGTTACAGCACAGTCAGTTACAGAGGCAGGATGGAACAGTGAGAGCTCAGAGAGAGACATAGAGACACAGCAGAGTTTGGCAGAAGAAGCCTAGAAGAGAGAATGAGTTGAACCTGAAGAAAGAGTTCAGAAGGATATGGTCAGCAGTAGGTCTTGGAAGGTTAAGGCTGAAGCCTACCCAGGCTATCAGTGTAAATGGTCTAGATTGTACAAAGACTGAAACTTCTAGTCTAGGGCTTAAGGCTAGACTGTAAAGAGGCCAAAACACTCTAGGGCTCCAGTGCTCTGGGCAAGAACCGGTGATTTAATTAGATAAGAGAATAAATGCTTTTGCCCCAAACCAAGGACAACACCTGGTAAAACTAAACATATACATCAACATCTACAATCATATTGGGCTTTAAACAAAGTACTAAATTCCTAAATGAGGACAAAATACCCTGAAAAATATTGAGATCCAAAAATTTAGTTCATTACTTTCTAATAGTAAGCAATATTTAGATGTGAATCATTTTAAGAGAGTTAAGTACATACTACCAAAAGCATTCTTATTACTTACAGTGGTTCCTCTCATCCTGTCCATGCCATCCATGTATTCATTTAAACAAACATCTCAAGGATTCTCTAAGGTTGACTACTGTTTACAAAGACAAAATGCAATCTAAATTATCTATTCAAATCTATACAATTCAGGTGTGTCTCAGTAAGCGTTTACACTCAGGCATTTTATATGTAGAGTCCAGCTACCTTCCACAAGAGTTCTTAGACTAGAATAGACAGATTTCCTGAAGCACTTTCCTACAGCAAAGTCTGAAAGGCTGTACTGCTTTTTGTGACCTGAACTGGTTTTTCCTAAAGAAGTAATTGTCCCTGTCTCATTATAAATCTGATATATTATCTATGTGTATTCTTTACAGCTTTGAATAACACTCTATATAAATGTGAAAGAGGACAAAACTTTCAGTCTTCGGTTAGCTTTCAAGAAGTTAATCATGAAATTAGGAGCAATAGATGAAGCAATATCTTTAAAATGATAAATGCACACAGGCCTATAAAAATAAATGAAGTAAAATAAATAAAAAATGAATGTTTTTATAACATTCAATGATTGTTTTAATGAAAGTCTCAATTTTAGAATTTAAAAGCCATCGTGTGTGTTTTCTATATTTTGCAAATACTTTGAGACTTTATCTACAAAATTGATTAATTATTTTTCAATGAATTTGGTAGTTAAGGTTTCCTTTCTTCCAGATCCTTGTTAAAAATGGTTTGATGCCATTGCTGGAAGAAAAACAAACAAACAAACCTATCTGAGATATCCCTGCAAAATTGTCTCATAGATGTTTGAAAGTATGTAGGTATGTCCAGCTTTTAGTTCATGGACCACATGGCCTCCAGCTTATCTATGAATGCAGTCTGACCCAAAACTAGAAGTTTGTGTAAACCATCACAAAGTAATATTTGGCATTCTTAAAATATGACTGCAAATTTATCAACTGTGAACTTTACAGATAACAACATTGTGTTACAATATGAAGAAGCTGGATGTGTCTGGAAGAAATGGAATACAAGGAAAAGAAAAACATAAGAAATATCTATAAACAAAACACACCTTTCTCAAATTTAGCATGTCTCCACTCATGACCAGAAGAGGAGCTGAGCAGAGAGCAGTAGGGTGAGAGGCTCACTATGCCCACACAAATGCTCTGTCTTCTGTCAATAAATGCCATCATTACATTCAGTTAAACACATGAGAAATCTGAGTTTAAAGCAGAGGATGAGAAAGGAGTTATTTTCTGAGTCTCTTCTCGGACTGCATTTCAGTCTGAGCCATGTAACAAGCAGAGAAGACAAATGCGATTCTGTGGCTCACCTTTTAGGTTTTATTGGTAGAACATTAGTTCAGGTCTATACAATTGATCCAGCAATACCTAGAAACAGGGGCCCTCTAGGAAGTACCAGTAATGAAATGGCTTTGTCTCCCACCCACACAGTCAGCTGAGCTACTGACAAAGTGGAACCCATTGGGTTTCTCCTGACTGACATGTGTGGTTAATTGAGT
Organism: Cricetomys ansorgei; assembly: GCA_026225945.1. Lineage (NCBI taxonomy): Eukaryota > Metazoa > Chordata > Mammalia > Rodentia > Nesomyidae > Cricetomys > Cricetomys ansorgei. Next base: position 15,125,942 of record JAMJFZ010002869.1, read on the forward strand.
GTCACATTTGTTCATGTTCCCTCTGTTTTGAAGCACAGGACAAGAGATCACTCCTGACAAGTGATGGTTCAGAGTGAGCATAAACAAAGTACTTCATTGATCTCCCAAAGGCTGTAGGTGGAAGCCACAGCCCATCTGTCTGACAGCCATTGCAAATTCTAAGAACATTATAATCTTTTATCCTTTCACTTCCCTCTCTGATGTGATTTAACCATGTAACCTATCAGATAGGTTTAGTAGCAGCAAGAGTTTCATCTGGACTGCAACTCTCCCTTTCCTACCCTGACCCACCACACCCCTGATCATCGTGCCTTTTCATCATTAAAATATAGCTTTGCAAGAAGGCCTGCTCTGCATTCTTTTCCAAGGCGTCAGATAGCATCACAGATGCAGTATCAATAGCCTTTATGAGGAAACCTTTCACTAAGCTTACTGGTTTATAAGTGGGAAGAAAGGTAAAGATAGAATGGGGAGGAAGCAGAAGGTCAAAGTTGGCTAAGTAATCCAGGCATTGTTCATCAGGGTCCCCTTGATTTATGTTTGTCATGTAAATAAAGTGTTTCCTCGGCAATTGAATGTGTTAACTGTGTTGATAGTTATCATTAAGACTTGCACACTCTGTTGTGAGTTCTTTGAATGTTCTATTATTGCTACTATGGAAGTTGTAACAAGCATTTCAGAGAAAGAGCTTATTAAGAATTTGGTTAGAGAATATATGCATAATGAAAATGGTGATGTTAAGAAGAAAACAAAGTTCATAGATTTATGTAAATCAGAAATCCTCAAGTAGTTGCGCCCAGGACTGTTACTCCCTTAAAACTATTAACCACCTGAAGACTGGCAAATAAATACTGTGTTATTTAATAGTTACCATATCAAAGCTTACCAATTAGAAAGCATTTACTAATGGCTTAGGAGGAAGCTTACTGATACAATATTTGCCTAGTATATGCAAGTCCCTGGGCTCAATCAACATTATTGCAAAAAACAAAGAAATAAAATATAGAAAGATAGACAGATGATTGACAAGACAGCTAGATAGATCACACACACACACACACACACACACACACACACGCACACGCACATGCACACACACGCACACACACATATATATATTATTCATAGATGTCACAAAGAAAGAACAATTAATTTAAAATTAAACTATTACATGGCAATAGAAATGCCATGTTTTATGAGATATTACTATCATATATAATATAATATATACAATTTTCATATATATATATATAATGAATGTGAATAAGGTTTATTTTTTCACATTTTGCAGCTATCTAGTTTTTGATTTAATAGACGATACCAGATTGTCCTTTGTCACCACACTGTTCTTTGCAACCCTCCTGTTGTTGTCTCATGTCATTTTTTTTTGTTACTATAACAGAATATAATGCATTGGGTAGTTTGTAAGCAATGGGTTTATTGGCTTACAGTCCTGAAGTCTGGGAAGTTCCAGAATATGAACTTTAGCAGCATAGGAGTCCCTACATTTTATTCTGGCATGATGAAAAAGAATCAGGCTAACCTCATCTTTTATTTTATCAAGACATCTTTTTAAAAATTTATTTATCATATATATCAGGACTTCTGGCATTACCAACCCAATCCCGCAATAGCAGCACTAACACACTTGTGGGGGCGGTGGTCTCACTGCCTAAAAACCTCTTTAGAGATCTACATTTTAGTACTGTTACAACAGTAATTAAATTTCCACTTGAATTTTGGAGATGCTAATTTAAAAGGCAAGATGAAGCACAATATGTATCACAACAAAAATATTTCCTTGTGCTAAATAAGGACATGTGGTAGGCAAAATTCCTATTCTAGTTGTTCAGAATGTGTTGCTGTGCAATTCCATTTAGGAGGTCTGCTCTCATAGATAAAAGGGGCCAGAGAGGGTTATGACAAGCATATTGTTAGAGTTATATTGGTTAGACAAGAGTTAGTACAGATTGCTGATTGGTCGTTGCTCACTTATGTTGTAAAGTCTAGTGATAAGAAACAAAAAGCTTTTACTGGGCTTATTTATTATCTCCATGATGCCAGGGAGTCAGCAGAAACTCTCTGTATGAGGTCAGAGCGACCTTGGTGTCTATAGTCTTACGAGACACAGCACGATTCTCTCAAAGCTAAAGTACTCTGTGACCCAATTCATAGGACATTTTAAATCCTTTCCCACTGGAATAACAGCAATTCAAAGCAGCAATTGTGATATCAGGTACAGATTCTAGAATACTATACTGTACACTCTTAAGAGAATGAAAAACAAACAAAAATGCAATTAATATTTTAAGACAATTATGGAAAAATTTTGAGTTCACACAATCCCCAGAGACTCATCAACTCTTGACTCTTGGGGATATCCAGACAACACTCTGAGAAGCTATAACAAACGCTTTGGAGATTCTACTTGAAGCTACAAAGACCTCTTGATTTTTCATGAAATGGTACATGCAGAAGGATGGGCTGGCTGCTTGTGCAACTTTGAATCTTAAGGATATGCTGACAAGTCCCAGTGTGTATCTTCAAATTGAGCCTGTCCACTAACTACCAGAATGTCCATGGATTAAGTGCTGATGAAAAATGATTTCACTTTAAAAACATTGTCAGCTCTCCTCAAACCCCTCTTCCAGTCAGTTTTCAGCTGTTCTTCCATACTGCAAGATATGACACACATCATATCTACTCTCTCCAGCTACTCTCTAGCTAGATCATAGCTACTCTCTCTTTGCTACTCTCTCTAGCAAACCTAGAATGAGTAGAAAATGTAAATATTTCTTTGTCTCTGAGCTTTCCTAATTTTTTTTTAGCTATTCTGCTATGTTGTGATATTAATTCACCTATCTCTTTGCTGTCAAATTATCAAATGCAAAGATATTTTTTTTTTAAACTCAGTGTTACTTAGTTATCACAGACTAAATAATTTCTCATTGGCATTTGTAAATTTATATTATTTGTTCACCTGGACTGAAGACAAAAATGTAAGGAGGGAAGGTCATCATTTTGCAGAAATCAAATATAATATTTGATAAGGAATAGATGTTTTAAAGTGTAAACTACAGATTTAATTTTTCGTATTTTTTTTTAAAAATTGAATTGCTACTAATTGGATGCTGCATGTGACTCTGAGTTTCTATCATACTTGTTTATTTCTTTTTCTCTGTGAGTCACAATCAGACCAAATGCAAACACCCCTTTACCTATTTGAACACACTAAATCTAAGTCAAGGCTCACATCTATGGCCATAACACCCTGAACATTTTAAATTTGGTCTCTGTTTGTGTGTGTATATGTGTATGTGTATGTATATGTGTGTATGTGTATGTGTGTGTATTTGTATATACATATACACATATACATATACATATATGTATACATACACACACACACACACACACACACACACACACATAATATGAAATTTCTCCAAATGGCAAGAAATATTAGAAAAAATTTTTTTGACTTAATACTTGTTTATAACATAACATGACCCACATCAATATTTTAACCTTGCGGTGAATGTAGTACAGTGATCGACAGAATTTTGCAAGAATCACAATCTTATATACAGGTTATTAAATGTATTAGTCAGCCCTTCCATTGATAAGACACAGCTGTTATAAGCAATTTAAAAGAGAAAATATTTGTTTTAGATATTAGACTCTGAGATTTCTGTTTATGGTCACTTGGCAACAGACTGTAGGGTTGTGTTCAGATAAAGCATCATTATCAGAACACCTTCCTTAGCAACATGGCTCACCTTGTTGTACCTGGAAAAAGGAGCAGGAAGCATCTGGGAGAAGTTATATCCAGATATTACCAGTTACCTGCTTTCTGCAATTAGGGTTTCCTTTTAAACAAATATTCGACTATGAATTTAGCAATAGACTAATAGATAGACTTAGCAACACCACGATCCAGTCATCTTTTTTTCTTAATAATCAAAATGTAAACCCATCATTTTCCCCCTGTCCTTTCCTAACTCCAACCTTTCCCAGGTACCACCTTCATCCATGCCTTTGCTGTCTCTTAAATTATATTGACTGAATAGATTGTTATTTTTTTTTAATTTAAGAATATCTATATCTATCTATCTATCTATCTATCTATCTATCTATCTATCTATCTATCTCCAGTCATCACTTAATTGTACCACCATCACATTCTCAACACAGAAAAGAGCCTCTTAGTAGTATAGAATATCATTAAACCATAGCAATTGAAACATAGGTATTTGACAATTAAGCACATCAAACCCATAATGAGGATTAAGATAACTTAATGTGTGAAAAGCACTTAGCACAGCTCCTAGCATAAAAAAATCTTTATGTATTATATATTGTGTAATGAGATATCTGACAGATTTATGAAATAAAATAATAAGCATATGAGTAAATGTTAAAAAGAAGTGTATATGTAGAGGAATGAGCTCAGAAAAAAGATGGAGAAGAAATAGTTATATAGCTTAATTTAGCAACTGTCTTCTTATATATATATGAATATATAATATATAATATAATATATATTATAGATATATTAAAACTTTCTGAAAAAATAGCATGAGATGGTTGCTAAATCTTTTTTTTGTTTGTTTTGTATTTCAAGACAGGGATTCTCTGCTGTAACACTGGCTATCCTGGAACCCATTCTGTAGACCAGGCTGGCCTGGAACTCACAGAGATCTGCCTGCCTCTGCCTCCCAAGTGCTGGGATTAAAGGCATGCACCACTACTGCTAGGCAGTTGCTAAACCTCTAAAAAATAATTTTTCTCCATCTCCTTTCTGAGTTCATTCTTCTATTTATCTCAGATACAGCTTCAGTTATAGCTAGGGAGGTATAAAACAAGATTCCACCATTTTCTTTTCTTTCTTTTTTTTTTTTTATAAAACCCATATATGAGGAGGACTTGATGGGATTCCAAATGAACAGGACCAGAATGGAACAATGTCCCATCTGTCAAAGCCAAGGGTTCGAGAACCACATCTACACACCTTTCCATTTGTGAAAATTGGCTTCTTCACAAAGAAATAATCACTTCCTGTCTGTTAAGAATTGGGGTGCTCTTAATAATATTTCTCATTTGTTCCATAATTATATCTTCATTCCTGAACCTAAGCAGAGCTGACCATCATGTAACCCAAGAGAATAAAGCTACTTGGGCCAAAACTTTGGTCTCCCTTTTGAGACAGAGTGCTAGCCATGTTCTGAAACATACCTTATCCATGACTACATAACAGATTCACCCAAATGTATCAACCTTAAACAATGGACATTTATAAATTAAAGTTTTGTTTTGTGGTCAGGAATCAGATATGGCTTTGCTTAGTTTCCTGGATCTCATCTCTAACATGATTTCAGGATGTAAACAGGAGATGCCAGTGTCTTGAGGTTCTATGGGGAACAATTTGGAATGGTAACCTAAGTTTTTTAGTTTTTCCCTGATTGCTCTCCTCTCTTCCTTACCAAGTAACCTTACCTACAGTGGATATCACATTAAGTAATATGGTTTCCTTGTAGTAAGAATCAAAAAACAATGCTAAGTGGAAGCAACGTTCCTTTATTAAGAACCTAACAACATGGAAATGCCATCCTATCACGTTTGCTGTATTCCACCCTTGAGAAGGAAGTTACTAAGAATAATCCACACCTGATGGGAAGAAATCATAAAATACTGCAAGTAGAAATGAGCACAGATCACTGTATCTCATTTTACCGTCTGCTAGCAGTGAGTGTGCTCTAATCATCTCTGTGACTGTTATTTAGGTGTTATTTGCCTATTTTATCAGTCTTAAAAATAATAATAGAGAACGTCTTAAAATCAAGAATCATTAAGACCTTACGAAATGTGTCTCTTAAGAAGATACATTATGTAGGCATTCTACTACATCACATATGATAGATCATGATTTTGAAAAGGCATAGCCAATTAAATCTGTTTGTCCTTGATTGAGCTCTGCCTCTTCTCCAGCTGCATATCTTACCCTTTTTTCACTAAGATTTTATAATATCAATATAGAGTTTCACAGGGTATTGGCATATTCTTACTGCCTGTGCTGCCTGGAATGGCCCCACACACATTTCCTCATCTGACAGTCTCATACTTAGACACTAAGAATTAGCCTTGCTATCATCTAATCTACAAACTGGACTATATGTTCTTCCTCTCTATTTCCAGGAAAATACATGCCAATATTCTATTCTTGCATCGTCTATTTTGTTCAAAAGCATATGGAATTTATGACATTTCTGAAAATCTATTGTTCAGTTTTACATTTTTAATCCTTAAAATGACATCTAGGCAACAGTATAGTTCAATAATGTTTGTAGAATAACAGTGAAGTTATAAAGGCAAATAGAATAAGGAAAGAAGGAATTAACAATGGAAAGAAGGATGGAAAGGATGGATTTCAGGGATAATGCTTTCAAATGGGTGTATTGGATAAAGTGCATTGATATACATATCTCGGAAAGGCATGAATAAAATTGAGCAATCCAATGAAATTACCATATACTTGATTAAATTCTACAAATAGATAAAACTTATAAAAACAAGTAAAGGAGATTATGGTCAGTTGTGAACATTTCTAATAGTTAAGCAGAACTATAGGGCTTCAGGTTCACTCAGTAAAACAATCTTGCTCACAGGAATTTTAACATTAATTGTATTTTAGAGCTAAATATATTGATTTCCTTGAATGCGCTCACATTTTTCTCCAGAGGAAATGTCTCTCTTACAGCAAGGATATAGTGCTTGTTACTTATTTTCTCCCCTTAACCATTCATCTTTATGGAAAACAAATACCTCATCATCCAATCGGAGTGGCAGCTTTTTTATTCATGAATTGTTATTGGAAGTTGCCACTTTCTTTTCTTCCCGTAAAGAGTGCTATTTCGCACAGAGACTCCATAATCATCAGTAATACTCCTGTGGCTTTTCAAATAGAAGCTTAAAGAATTGGCTATCACTCCACAAGGTGGGGTACCCATAGACCAAGGAAGTAATTGCATCCAAGTCCAGCTTGGGAACCAATGAGATAAACAGAATTACTTAAAAACATCATAGTGTGTTAGTTTCTTTTCCTGTTCTTGTGATGAAATACCCAGACAAAAAAAGGCGAGGGGTGATAATGGGCTCATTTGGCTCACAGTTTAGGTTTATTAGACTCACAGTCCATCATGTCAAGCAACTAAAAAACAGCAGGAATCTGAAACATCTGGTCATATTATGTACACAATCAGAAGAAGAAATAGTGTGGAATGCCTGCATTTATGAAAGTGCTCTGCTAACTTTCTCCACAGTCCTGGAATAACTATCTTGAAATCAGTGCCACCCACAGTGTATGGTTCTCCTCACCTCAATTTATGTATTCAAGGTAATTCCCAATAGGCATGCTCAGAAGCCTATCTCCTAGGTGATTGTAAATTTGTTGAAAAATAACATTATCTATCACAATGCTCAAAGAATGTTTATCACCACTGGATAGTCCCCTATACAATTTATGGGGAAACATACTACTAAAGGGTCTTAACCTTGAGTCTGCTTTCAACCTTCTAATCTACTGAAGCACTGCCCAAGAGCACATGCAGGTAGACCAAGAAGGAATGATTATTAAAACATTAGCTGAGGGTCTTGTGACTCTGCCCTCTCCTTCCAAAGAGTGTAACATTCTTATTCCTATTAATTATCTATCAGCTGTACTCTTCTGCTTATTTCATTTCTGAGACTGATGGCTAAAACCTCTCACAGGTCACCTTGGCAGCCCTGTTTTCATATAAGAATTGTAAAAAGTAGTTACCTTACAATAATGTAAGGTAAATGTCCTAGCTAATTATTCAATTGGAGCCAATTGTCTTACAAACAAAGTTATGTTGTTAAAGAATATCCAATAGTTGCCTTATTTTTGATCTATATCAATAATTATGCAACCAGATATTTTTTAACAAAAGTCAGGGCTTCAGCAGAGCAACAGATTATGTTCAGCCATCCTTCTGCAATATGCCAATTAGATATGACTAACAGAGAAAAACAGAGAAGGAATTTATTGAATATGGCTATACTAGGCAGAAGAACAGATGAAGGGGTCTGATGAGCCCAAGTTCTGCTTTGAGTTATTAGCAGGAGCTTTAGGTTTAAACAGAAAAAGAACTGAGGCAAAGAGCAAAAGAGTCTCATAATTAAATGTTTCTAGTCAATGTGTAATTCTGTCCATCATTCCCTCAGCTTTAGTATGCAAAATGATATATAAAGAAATTTGAAACCCTTGAGGAGTCATGGTGGTCCTTAAGAGATGATTAACTCAAGTGCAGACTCACTTAAAGGATACTTGTTTTTATCATGGGGGTAGAAAGGGTGTTTCCTAAAAGGTTTGCCCTTCCTGGAACCTGAAGTGACTGAAGGTTTAGAACAATGACTTAACTCTGTGTCTTCTTTGTGGTTCCAAGAGATGAATCAATACACATGCTTCTAAGCTTCTATTTCAGTTATAGTCATACATGTAATCTATGCAATAATAATGTAACATAGATATATCCCAATAGAATTTTATTTCTGCCCTCTTAAGGTTTTTATCTCCCTGGTATAAAACTGTATATAAATTAACTTTGTGTGATGTTATTTGAGCAAAAAATGATTGATTGGGAAAACTAGTTTGTCTCTCAGGTTCTTGTCTTGCCTTCTCTTCAAGGTTGGAATGATCAGTAAAAGATAAACAAAGGTTTGGGACTAATACTAATATAAGAAATGTTCCAATGCAAAGGTAGAAACCAAACAGTTTATTGGTAACAGGATACTAACTAGAAGGAATTGCCAACACATATTACAGCTCTGAATCCTCACTGTATCTCAGGTGCTGATCTAGTGTTTTCTGAAAGGAAGTCTTTGATGAGCAGTAAACATTTGTTCCCGAAGGGAGTGGTTGTTGTCATGGTTGCTGATCAGAAGGAACCAGAAAAAGTAGGTTGTTGTTGTTTTTTTTTTGTTTTCTGCTGAGGGAGGAAGCTCTTTTCATCGGAGGGTTTTCTTGAGTTTCTCAGTGAGCCAGGATTTGTGCTTTATTCTTGTCTGCCTCTCTGATGGCAGCTAGAACACCTCCTATCTCTATCATGATGAACTCAGCAACATTCAGAATCAGCACAAGTTCAGAGAGCTTGGCCTAATGGAGTTGGCAGATCCTCTGATAGGAAGAGTGACATACAGGAGGATTCAGCTGGGCTCAGCATGTGCTTATTATGGAGCAATTCAGGAGACATTTGGCTCATGCATAAGGACTTGCTTTAGTAGCTTCTTGTATTAGCTAAAGCTTGTTTGCCACAATTGGCTAAAACAACTGTTTACCATAAGAACATAGTGGTAGATGTTGCTGCCTATTTACATGTTAAGATAGATTGCAATTGTCTGTGGAGGTAGACATAGACAACTCTATTCAAGATTTAGTGTAATTTAAACTGCAACAAAATGACACTTGTATGTTTGTTTTTTTCCCCTTATGTACACTTTTATTTTAAATGTCAGCATCATCTAAGAAATAGTCATTGACTATTTAATTCCGTGTGATTTGGTTTCTAGAATTCCTCTCCATTCTTTTGATTATTTTTATATATGTATGAATGTATTAATTGCTTAGTGAAGCATGCATGTGTCCTGTGGAGGTCTTCTTTTGCAGGAGTTAGTTAACTCTGTCCACCCTGTGAGTCTCAGGTTGTTGGGCTTCCTGTCAGTCATCTTTACCCACTGAGCCATCTCTCAGATCTCCTTACTCTTTCTTACTGGAAAGTCTGGGTTGAAGAATTTTGGAAGCCTGTATATTTGGAGAGTTGCATGATCAACAGATGCACTAGTAACCCAGGGCCTGGTGAAGGATTCTGCAATCAGACACAGCTCTGGAATCAAATGTGCTAAGGGGAATTGTTAGTGGAAAACTATACCTCTTATTTCAAACTCAATGAGAGCTGAGTTATATTGGAGCCCAATATGAATGATCATGTCCCAGGGAAACAGATTCAAATTACATCAATCACCATTTTCTAATGTGGTACTAATTACATGAAATTGTTATAATAACAAAACACATAAAGTCGTAACTCAAGGCCCTTTCAAACAAACACATTAGTGGAAATATCAGGTGTGTGGTTTATTTTGAAACCTGTGTTTAAGGCCTCGGTTATAGAAGCTATCCGGTGAAAATTTTAGCCTTTAGGTTGGTAGAGTTTAGGGTCTGCTTGCATAAAAGAATTTAGTTGACAGCCACAAGGGTGTTAGATTACATACAGGTATGTGCAATAAATGGTAACTAAGTAAACTAAGATAACTCCAAGATAAAAACCTGCAGCATTCCAGTTCTCTACAACCAATTGATCAGCCAGCCATGTAAAAGGCTTAATACAGATGTGGCTTCTTTCTTGGGAACTTCAGTTCACTAAGTATTTAGTGAAATCTCTTGAAATTAGTGGGGACTATGCTGTTGAATTACCATCACTTCTTTTAAAGCATTCTCTTGAAGCTTTTTCCCATACAATAATATTTCCTTGAGCTCCAGCTGCTAACTGCATCCTGCTGCCCATCAGTCTGTTCTGTAAGCATGGAACACAATTGACTTTGTAGATTTTGCTTTATTTTGTTTTGCTATATCCCAGTTGGTTATGCTGAATCCAGAAACTTTCCAAATTAATTTTTCAGCACAATTCTCCTACCCAATAAACTTGCTTATTCAATTGTACTCATATTCTGAGTTGTTGGCTTTCTTAATTAATATATGCAAATAGAAAAGTAGAATAATTAAAGAATTATTTACAATACAAAAAGAAAAGTGACTCAGTAACTCTGAATAATCTCTATTAAATATTATTTGCAAATTACTTCCTTCTCCAGGCCCTTTGTGCCTAAGTTTTCAGAGTATTTATCAGAGAAGCTGAATATACTTGCATGTTCAACATCTCTGAGTCTGGGAGATTTTATGATTCTAAATATTTTGGAACTCCCCTTTGGTTGCTAATGGTTTCTTTTAGTTTATTGATTCATTGCATTGACAGAACACTTGACAGGAAAGATAAGTTTATTCTATCTCACAGTTTAAGGGAATATAAGTATATAGCCCAATAAGGTTGGGAAATCATTGTGGCAGGACTGTGGGGAAGCTGGTCAGATTGTGTCTGTTGTTGAGAAGCAGATGTGTGTTGGTGCTCAGCTTGCTTTCTCCTTATGTGGTACAAGACTCCACTCCACATAATGATTCCACTCTTGCTTTCTGTAGTAACTCTCATGCACATACTCAGTGTTTTGTTTCCATGGTGAATATAAGTTCTGTCAGGTTAAAAATAAAGATTAAGCATCATAATTTCTTAGAATACTGACAGAACTGTGACCATCATCAAGCATTACAGAGCACAAATTTCACAAGTAAGAGAAGGCTCTGTTACTCATGACTTGCACTTTTATGTGTGTGTGTGTGTGTAAAAAATGAGTCTATTTAGTGTTACTCCAACATACATATGTTTAGGGATAACTGCTTGGGGCTACATAACCCATCAGGGGGCTCATTAGTACATAAGACTGATTTTCTGTCTCTCTGCATCCATTAATTGCCTGTAGCTCTTCACGTAGGCATGGGATCCTGTGAGACTTCTCTAATACATATTGGCATGTCAACTACCATTATCATTATTATACAGGTCTTGTGAGATAACCATATTGAAATTTTATTGGTATACTTACCTATTGTATATAGAAGATACTGTATCATAGCGGTGTTATTTGACAGACTTTTTTTGGGGAGATGCAATGCAAACACATCTAGGGAACCTATGAGAAACCAAAGGATAGATACGACCAAAGTCCAACTTGTCAAACAAATGAATTTAATTGGTGTTTCTTATAGGAATGTGGCTGAGGACTTAATCTCAGGAGCAAAAATTACTCAAAGGCAGCTACAGGAGTGCCCCCCCGCACCCCCCCACCCCTGGCATGCATGACACAAAAGCTGGGAATCTAAACACTTTGCATAGCCTATAGACAGCTCAACAGGCTAAAAAATGTCCTTTACAGATGTCCCAGCTGGTATGAGACTGTTCCTGGCAATTCTTCTTGTTGTTGTTGTTTCTTCTCAGCAGTTTAGAACTTCTTTCAGGCTGCTTGACTGGTCTCTGCTTTCAGGCGGATGAACTTATCTTGAGTCTTTGCAGCATGGCTTGTGTGAGAGGGAACCTTAACAGTCTATACTGTTTATACACTTTTGGAGATCAAGGTTCCTAGTAAATCTAGTCAGTTTCAGGAATTTCCTTAAGTTATTTTGAGTTGTTAACTATATTAATGAGTTTTCCTATAAGATGGACTGTTTTTGTCTGGCAGAAAATGCGAGAGAACAAGTATTTATCCTGGTCCTCTGGCTCTACAATCATTCTTGCATCTTTGCATAATGTTTCCTGGGCCATAGGTGTAGGTGTTGTGCATTATTTGGGGCTGAGTACCCCACTGTCATCAAAACAAAACTTCTTTGATGAGTGGTGAATGCCATATTTATCTGTGTGTATAAGAATAAGAATTTAGGATATACTTAGAAACTATACTGACTTAGGAAAGTGGACATAGTAGTTTCTTCTCTAGGACACATGGCCTTCCCAGTTGCAGGTAGTTGCCTAGGTTTGTGGTAAAAGGCATGAAATATCTCCTATTAATAGGTCCTATAGTCCATTTATACAATTGTTTCTTTCCTACAAAATGAAAGTGCAACTAATATACCTTTGGAGATACCTTCTCAGGCTAACCTTTTTGTGGTTTATAAGTTTATACCTGGGTAGTATGTAGTTGTAGATATAGATTTGGGTTAAAAAAAATTTATTCTTTTGCCTAATTAAATCACTGGTTCTAGCCCTGAGCTACTCTGACTAGCTTCTTCTGAACTCTTACTCTTCAGCATCATCTTAACTGACGTCTTACTTATCCTTCTATCTCCTTCTGAGCTGACTGTTCAACTGACTCGTCTTACGGATCCTTCAACTGACTCACTCTGTCTATTTCTGTTAACTAACTAACTTCTAGTAAAAGAGAACTGCAACTCTCTTTTACTGCTCTGAGAGCCCCCCTTTTCTCATGAAACTTGGGCATGTCCTTACTCTGCTAACTCTTCTTCTGATTCATCACTTTGTGTGCCATTCACTCTGACTCATCTCAGACCTCACTTCCTGTGTGACACTGACTCCTTCTGAATTCTACTTTCTGTGTCTACTTCACTGTCCCCTCCTCCTAGGGATTAAAGGTATGGACTACCATTGCCTTCTGAATAAGAGGATTAAAGGTGTGTATCTACATTCCATCCAGACCATACAGGCCTATGAAGGTAGCCCATGGAATATAGATCTTAGCTTTCACACAGGGCTATTCCTCTACAGGGTAGGACTAGTGATAGTTCTAGATGTACCAAACCACATCAAGTATAAATAGAAAAAAGAAAGAACTGCCACATTTTTTTTTCTTTTATGCAGTCCAGGACCTAAGCCCAGAGAATGATGTCAATTACTTTTAGGATGGGTCTTCTTACATGATTTAAAATATTCAAGACAATATCCCACTTATGTGTTCACAAGTGAACTTTATCTAGACACTTCATCATTGAAACTTTTGTTCCAGATAAATCTGGATTATGACATGTTGACAGAACTGAATATCACAGTTATGATGGCAGCCTTATCAGCAATAGAACTGTTTTGGGCTGACACAATGGGTCCACTATCCAGTATGATGCAGGCCAAGATGGTGGTTCCCTCTGCTGAGGTCTGGCAGGATTTGCATCTATGAATATGCCTTCTTATCTCTCTCAATGAGCCCACACAACAGGCTAACTACTACATTCAACTTTACCACCAAATCAGATCTAATTAATATATTATGATAAATCATGATAAAGCAATAATCTGAGGTTAGAGTGGGTTGAATTGAGACTCCTAAAAATATGCCCCAAAGACAAATAAGGTGAAAGTAAAATTAGTGACAGAAAATGTCGACCTTTAGAACATGAGCTTATTTGGAATAAAGGATCTTAGAAGATAAATTTTAGATAAAAATCTCAAATGAACTCATTCTGGATTGGGATGTATCTGTGTTAACCCAATGACACACGTGTTCTTATGAGAGAGAGAAAGAGAGAAAATGCAAAAGTACATTGATAAAGAGAATCTGGAGACATACAAGAAACTTAGGTTTAGATAAACACAGAAAAGCCACACAAAGACACAGTGATTCAGCTAGGAGTCAAGGGATGCGAAGAATTGTCAGCAGCCATCAAAAGTTCAGGAAGAAACAGGAAACAGCTCTCCCTAGGAATCCCCAGAAGCAACCAACCCTGTTGACACCTTAATTTTATACTCCTGGTTTTTGGAACAGAGAGCAAATGCTTTTATGTTGTTCTAAGTAAACAAGTTTGTGTTGAGTTGTTAAGGCAGCCCCAGGAAACTGGAAAAAAAATAAAAAGAAGAGGGTGCAAAAGGAAGTAAATCAACAACAAAAACCAAGATTATTACAGAAGGAAATAATTATGTCAGAAGCAGTGAGGGCAGATAAGCTGAAAATTGAATTAGCAGCAGAACATCTAGTAAAGGCTCCTAGTTTCTCTCAAATGCTTCTACACATTTTTCTTAAAAAAAAAATAAAGTTTCTTGGAACATTCCCTCTCCTTTCTTGCATCTGATCACTTAGCTCTAGTCACAGGATATAGTGGAAGTAATCTTGTAAAGCATATGAAAGTATCCTCTTCAGCATAAGGATGCTTATCCTAAGCTTTCCACTTCCCTCCTGGATGATACACAGTGAATGTGAGTAGAAATACAGTGACATCATATCCTTGAAAATAGTCCATTTGAAAGCCATCAGAATAGCAATGTTACTGCCCACTGTATCTTTGACCGTGTCCAGCTTCTATATGTCCCGCTCTGAGTGTCTTACACTGGTCTTTCTGGATGAAGAATAAGCAAACTGATATCTTGTTTGAGACACTTCAACATATATGACTTGATGAAAGAGTCAGAGCATTTCTTTAAATAGTATAGTCTATTAAGCAAAGAAATACTCCTGAAATTATATCTGTACTATACTAATGCCTGTTTTCTTATCTTTTTAAAATCTATTTTGTATTTATAGAAAAGAAAGAGAAAGGCTTTGAAGTTCAAGAGTTCAAATTACTCAGTTATCCCTGTTACATGGTTGACAGTGAATCAAGGCATGAATGTCAGCCATAACTCTTCATCTCTGATACAGAGATACAATTACCTATTGAGATTTCATAACTTTTAGTTTTCTAGATTGCAAAATTGGAACGATAATGGTTCATTTTTCATAGGTTGTTTTGTATAGGTAACTGTTCTTGTCTATGGATCTGACACCCATGGATCCAGCCAACAACAGATAAAAAAAAAATTTAAAATTCTGTATTTACTATGCATAGATGTTTTCTTATTATCAATAAATAAACAGTATGATATAGGAAGTATTTAAATGTCTTTTTCCTTGTATTGGATATGATAAGAAACACGCACTGGCAAATACATGCCAGTTGGTAAAGAGAATGAGAGTGTCCCTGAAGCTTTTTATCTGGTCAATTTTCTAGAACTGATACCATATGTATATGAAGAGATGACTGTATTTAAAGTTTTGAAAAAGTGTCAGCCCTGAATTAAGAATTTTGTACAAATTAGATGTTTAGATTATAACTATTTCCAGTATTACTTATTGATAAACCATGAGAAGTGTGAAAATCCCTGACAGATAAAAAACACTGACAAAATTATCATATTCAAATATGATTGAGGTAACAAAGTTATGTTTTCTCATTAGTTCCCTGCTGTCATGTTAATTGAGGTCACTTGTTATAGAACAGTCTTAGATCCTACCCAGTATTCTGAAATTTTAAACTCTAGCAACCACCCATATCAATTCAACATAGTTACTTATGTCAGAAAGATTCTTTTAAAATTTCACGCAGTAAAATTTTATTGTGTCCTTGTGAATAAAGAATCAAATAAAATCCTACAACTTGTATTACAAATCCTTACAGGTTTACCTTTTTGTCTTTACAATATGATATACATTGAAGACATATTATATTTTCCTAATATTCAGCACAACTTCCTGTCTCTACATGTTTACATGTTATTGGATCTATCACCTGAAAGGCTTTCTTTACTCTTTTTTTCCTAAATGTAAAATATTCAAGACCTCTGTACGGAAACTCTCCGGACATGTTATTAGGGATGTACTTCATCCATGGATTGATTTTTAATCCTGTTTGTAATTGTGTAATTATATAATTAACAGAGTTCTGATGGTGGTGATAAGAAATCTTAGCCAAATCTATAGTCACTTTTCTTTCCCTTAAGTACCATGAAGAACTTGCCCCACATATACAGAAGACAACAAATTACTAGGAATCGAAGTGCTTCTTCCAATAGCTCCTGTCCTACTTTGAACTAGGCAGTAGAGCATAAACAACGCTGCCAAGTAACTCTTGTTCCTTTAAACTTGGTCCCTGGTTCCTAGAGCTCAGACAACATCTTAACATCTGTTTACCAAAACACTCCTTGGGAAAGGATTGCCAAATTGCCTCCTTCACCTAGACTCAGCCAGGTGCCCATGGCAGATTGAGGGGAAAGGATAGTAAACACTGACAGATTTGTTTAAACTGAAATACACACATCTATCATCCAATAATCTTAAATAAAACAATTCAAAACTGCATATCTAATATTGTTCCCTAAATTATCCACTTCTAGAAGTTTTCAGGTGATAACAATGCCATTTGTGAACTTAGTATGAGTAATACATATTCTTACAGAAGGCAGGCACTTCTAATGCCAGGTGATGAGGAAACAAGGGAGCCCGTGTTATTTGTTTGTATAGTGGCTTTTACCAGTCTGAGTGTTTAGATGTGAACAATTAGATGAAACTATTGTTCTTTCCATGGAGGGTATATAAAATGACACAGACAGAGGAAAGCACACTTTGTTCCCCTCCATCCTTCTGAGTTGATAAATAGTGATTACTGAAAGAGCCATCCTCATAGTAGACACAGATGAAAGTAAGGAAGTAACATATTTCCCCTTACCAATGTACGAAATCTCTCCCTATCATAAGATGCTTCACTAACTTGTTATTTTAACAGTTCTCAACTGTTTACGTTACTTCTGTTGATCTCAAAATAGAGATAATAGTATTGACTGTCCACTCTTATAGCCAATGACTCATATTAAACCTTTTGCCTCCTTTGACCAAATCATGCTTTGGTTTTGAGATTTGTTTCTGGAAAATCCTGACTTTAATATTGAGGATGTTAATAAAAAGGTTTATTTCTATACCTAGTTAACAAATTGATAGCTGCCATTAAAAGTCCTTATATATTACTGGGCTATTGGTCAAGTCTTTTGCTACAATAAAAGAAATAGAAAATTCTGGATAATAAATTTGAAATTAATTGTCTCTGGTATAACTACTATTAAAATTTTAATAATGGCATTAATAATATTGCATGTGTCATTGAAGAATAAAGTCAAATAAATTAAATTGATTCAATAATATAATGTCAAAAGCATAATAGGTGCTCAACAGTTATAGGTCAGGTTTGTCTCATCTTTACTTCCATTGAGGTACTATGATGAAAGATAAACAGACCTGATTTAGGGTGCGTTATAATTGTTGCGTTATTTTGCTTATATTCAAATATTACTTTTGTCTCTGTCCAATGGAGACATTTATTAGACATCTGACTAGGCTATATAGTTATTAAAGAAAGTTCGTAGACCTTCCTTAAAACCCGAGCATATATTAGGAGTTTCAGAAGTTCAATGGCTTGTGCACAAAATTTTATGTTTAAAAGAAAATATTGCAAAGCATTGCCTATTGAGTCACACATATTTCCATATATATAAATATATATTATGAAACAGAAGAAAAAGCATGAATAGATGAATATATATGTACATATATTTGTAGAGAAAACAAATAGGTATGTATACGTTTATATGAATGTGCATATGCATATGGAGAAGATGAGAGGTTATACACAATCTACTTCTGCTTTAAAATGGCACTTTTTAATGTCATCTGTTATAAACAATTAAGATATAATTTTTTTTACTATTTTAAAAATATTTTAGTTTAACATAGATGTTTTAATAGTCACAAAGAGAGAATAAAATATGCTTCTAGTTATCCAGACTAATTCAATAAAGTTACCAGGAGTCAAACTCTGCCTCACTGCCCATCCGCAATCCCTCTTTGTTGCTACCTTGGCTCATTTCATCACAGTTTAAAGTCCATTTTGATTTTTTAAAAATTTTACAGAACCACCCATCAAAATAGTCAAGCTCATATTGATGCTTCTTGTTGAAAACCTGAAGGCAGATAAGAGGCCCACTTAACATTTGTCTTAATTACATATTGAACCAGTGCAAATTCCTTCTGAGAGTTTAAACATTTGCACGTCTATACCACTCTCATCTTTTCTCTTGGCTTCTCCACCTTTATTACCCTCTCTGAGTGTTTTATTCTAATGAGTATATCCTGTGGAAAGATGCTTTTTGGTATTACTTTTAAGTATCCCGTGGCTAAGGAGAGCATGTATGCTCACAAGAGTCAGGAAAGTAAATAAACTTAGCATGCTCAGGAAAGCTCAGAAATTTTGAGATTCATCAGGCCCCTTTCTGGGGTTCTATAAGCCATCTGCAGTTGGTGGAGAAGAGAAGACTCTGGTGGGCTGCTTGAAAATTGAGCTGGGAGCTCAGGGATGTGGTTTTTGTGAGACATCACCAAGTCTTTGTCAATACAGCTGCCTTTGAGTCTTCCATGTTCATATAACTGACCCCTGGTCCTGTAATCAGTGCCAATAAATGTATTGGTTCACCAAACCAACCTTCAGTAGAGTTATTTTATTGTTCTACTCTTGGTGCCTTTGTGAGGTAATATGTTTGCATTTCCCAAAGAAGGAAATCACAAAAGGAACACTTATTAAGCTATTCCAGTAAAGAACAACCTATGTATAAAATCTCTCTGAGATGTAAGTAATGTATAGTTACCTAACATGTGGGTACTGCTAAGTATAATTACATATAAACTTTGTATTTCTGTCTAATCATCTGCTTTCTGGTCAGTGGGAGAGGCTATTAAGGAAATCACACCATACCAATGACTTCAACCCACATTCCTGCTACAAGATCTAGTATCAAATTTAGTATCTTAAAACTGGCAATTTCCTGTAAAATGTAGTCTTGGTATAGTACTATTGTTCTCCCCCCTCCCCCCATTAGGGACTTCAACTCAAAACATGACCTGAATCACATCATAAATTAACATATTGTGATTGGTCAGGGTATTTTCTCCTTTTATTTTTGGTACCTCAATTTGAAAATCTTAACTCTCTTCAAAAATTATTTCTTGCAAATGACAAAGGACAGTATGTTATCTGTCTCCTCTTTATATTTTTGCCATCTTTTGCATCTCTGTTTAAACTCATAATTAGTCCCTCTGGTGTTTTATTTTTTCTTTATTTTTTCTTTTTTCAAAACAAAGAAAGAATTTCCTGAACAGTGATGCTTGACTAAGTTATGACGCTGGACTTTTCTTATCAAGAGTATCTGATGTGAAAACATCCACAGAGAGACTTGGTGTTTGCATTCAGTCTAGAGTCTCCAAGCTCATTTGAGCGCTTCCATGCTTCTCTGTTACTCATTATGAATGAAAAACAGAAAAGTGCTACAGTGGCTAGGAAGACTGACAGGACTGAAATCAGGCTGCCTAGAGTATATCATGGAAAGCTTTATTCTTCTTTTTAATTTAATTCAAATTGAGTATTTTTGTTGGTGGTGGTGATTTGTCTTTAGTTGTTTTGAGACAGTGTCTTTCTATGTAGTCTCAGGCTGTCCTCACGTTGAGGATCTTCTATCTCTGCTTCCTTGTTTGTATTAGGTATGTTCTACCGCACCTGGCTGTGGTAATATAATTCAGTTAAGCCAGTATTTCCTATGCATTTACCATGCTTTTAGATATTTGTAACTGTAGGTTCAGGATCAAAACCATTTTACTCTTTGGCTAATTAAATTCATAGTCCTAAACCTGCAGCCCTGGATCATTTCAGCCTCCATACAATGTACTCTTAAGAATGGAACTGGATGTTTTCAGTTTTAGTACAATCTAGTACTTTTAAACCTCTATACAATCTAATCAACCTCTGAGCCGGCTGAACCACTCTGACTAGCTCCTGAATTCACACTCTTCTGGTTCAACTCACTCACTGTTCTGGCTCAAATTCTACTTCAAGAAACTGATCTTCCAAGTCAGCTGACTGTTTCTGACAGAACTATTCTGACTCCATGAAGCGCTGGCTGATTCTTTGACTGTCTCAGACTGAACTGTTTTGCTTGATTTCACTCTTCCTGTCTGATACTGACTTTTTCTGCCAAGAAAAAGTGTTTCCACCTCAGACTCTTCAGACTGCTTCAGACTGCTTCTGTGTGTTTGTGAGCTCTCAATGCCTCATACTTCCTCAGTCACCCTCTCTGTTTCTCTGCCTTATCCTCCTCAGTCTGACTACTTCATTGTCTTTGTGTTCTATCCCTGACTCATATTGCCTCTGTTTCTTATTTTGACTCTCTGTGCTGAGAGCCTACTTTTCTATCCTGAGAATTGGGCGTGTCCTCACTCTGATTCACTCTGCTAACTCTTCCTCTGATTCATCACTAAGGCATGTAACTACCACAGCCTTTTAATACTGAGATTGAAAGTGTATACCAGCATTCTTAATATTCTTTCTACATTCCATCCATGTTGTTTTTAGTTTTCGGTCTCCCTGGCAAGTTCCACCACCGCCCTATCCCAGCCCGGAGCTGGCTGGGAAACCGCTTGGTTCCTCACCCTGGCCAGGAGCGAGAAGAGGCAAGCCGAAAGCCATGGGGAAGCACTGGGGACACTTGGGACATGGGTTCCTTGGACCGCGTGGTGTCGCCTGACCCCGCTTGCTGAGAACGAACACGAAACGGAGATGGCATCTGGTGGACCCGAACTCGTTTATTCCAAGGAATCACCCCGATAAATAGCCTTTTTTACCAGGGAAGGGCAGGGGAGCCTAATTAGCATGGTGCTGAGTGTTCCTAATCAAGGGACCCGCCCCAATGCAGACAAACATGTTCCTTTAGCTTCTTGTGAGGTGATCAAGTTATATTATTCTGGCTAGGGACCTTCCCGGGCTGGGAGAGCAGGAGTCTGCCAAGCGTCTCATCCTACATCACCTTTTTCAGGGAGTAGGGGCACTTGGCCTTGACTTCTACTGCTTTCCAGCCCCCGGGTCCCACGCATCCAGACCACATACAACTCTGAATGCAATCCCTTCATATAGACCCCTGCATGTGATTCCTTCATATAGACCCTTGGATTGGATCCCTTCATATTTATCACACAGGCTTATTCCTCTATAGATATTGAAATAAACAGTGTCTGTAACACAAAATTAACCACACCTTTAAAGAGAAAAGAATACTTAGTATATTGAAAAGAGAGAATGTGCCTTGTCTCCTAGCTCTTAAGAAATCAACCAAGAATGTTCATGATTTGGGGATGGCCACACAGACTCAGGCTCATCACTAACACTTAAGTCTCACTGGATTCAATTTCTATTTTTTATAAGTGAAATGGTTACACTAAAAGTTCTCTTTGGTCCTTTATTATCCTACATTCTTGGAATTAAATTCTTGTACTATATAGCAAGTCAAGGAATGCCAAATCAAATATATCAATATAGAGCCATCACAGGTGAAACAATGTGGTGTGTGAACATAAAATGGAAAAAACAAAGAAAACTCAAGAACAACAACAACAACAACAACAACAACAAAATAAGATTTATCAAGAACCAGTGAGACATTCCAAAATAACAATATTGAATTTAGGCAGGGTAGATCTCCCAACAGAACTTGATAGGATAGATTTAGCATATTCTATGAAAATAATTGCTATAAAGGAAAATATTTCGAGGCAAACCCCTTTGTGGCTTGCTTTCTTTACTTTAAAAATTCCACTTGTCACAGAAGTTTCTTTGTATTCACTCGGATATAGAAGATATGGACAACAGATAGCAGGAACACCCCTGATGGGACTCCAAACACAACCGATGGACAAACTAACCGCCACTTGGGAACAGGAATAATAAACACTATTTCCAGGAACATGAGTTTCAAAAGCAGTTCTAATGTAAGTCAATAAACATACATCTTAAAAACCAACGAACTAGGTTTTCTGGTGGCATTATTACAGGCAAACCCACAGTGTCTAGTAGCTGGTGTGAGAAATCATTTCCATAGTGTGGAAGTTGAGGTAGATGCATGAAATTCACTTCCAGGGAAAATCAGAAAGCCTACCACTGAGGGGGAAAATGAGTACAGGAGTTTCAAATGGCACAACACTGAGAATTCTGGAAGATTCAAAGAACTTCTGTTAAAAATGTATGGATATTCAAATCCAAAACTTCCTAAGGACTTTTTCTAATTAGTATCATTTACCTTGATTAATGAAAACTTGACAAATGAGAAACTGGTTTTTCAATAATTCATTAGGAACTAAAAAGCACCTCCAGTTAATAAATAAATACCAAATGACCCAGATTTGTACAAAAGTAACATTTAATTGCATGCTACATGCTTTCATCTTAATTTTTAGACAGAAAAATAAAGGACTATTTTTTAACACCCTCTGTTTCAGAGTACAGTAAAATACATCTTTGCCTGTTTCCTCATTGAAATGGCTAAGACTCATTTTACATCTCATTCAACTTTGCCAGTCTGAGCAATATTTAAGATTCTTATTTTCCACCATCTTTAGCAAACAAACTATGCTCTGTAGTGGTGACTGGGGAGTGGATTTCATTAGTAAGCCCAAGGTCACAGGTGGTTTTGCACTGATGCATAATTAAATTGTGCGGAATGAATTAAAATGGTTTAGTAAATAAGGTCTCTTTATTTGGGATAAATAGAACAGATTAAATGCTGCACCATGTTCAGTCTACAACCAGGCAGCACACCGGCCCAGGGAGATTAATCTTGAGTGTAATCACTTGATCATTCCTGACTATGAATACTTACTTGAAATTATCCCTCAGCTACTCTGGGATGGGAAAAGCCATCATTCATAATTATCAGGTCACTATTTGGTAGGAATATTTATGCAAGGCACAGGAGGATGACCTAAGAGAAAACTCCTCTTGTTTAGGGAAGAGTTGATATGTGAACTTGGGATGAACATGATGATCAAAAGCTATTAATGAGAAAGGGAAGTTATTTAGTATGAAGGCTGTTACCTAATTGTTTATTGCATGTGCTTTTTTATTTTTAGGTGGGGATATATATCACCTCAGGGATGAAGGGGTATGGTAGTGAGACATGCCATTCTTGCCTGGGGAGAAATGAGCTTTACTCATCCCAATTTTGATGAGAAACACAAATACATTCTTATATAAATTTCTCCATGACCTATTCCTCAAAGAAAGAATGGATGTTTTGCCTGTAGGAAATAGAATGTTGTATCCTTCTATTGGAAAAGTCTATAATTATATCCTTAGTTCAGTCCTGATATGTGCTTGCAATTTTCCCGACACTATCCCAGGAAACTACATGTTCAGTCAAGAAATAAATATCCACTGTTATAGACAGTTATAGACAACTGTACATGTGAGTTACATAAATTTTATGTGTGCATTGTAGACAAAAAGCCAACTAAGTCCATAAACAGGGAGTAGAAAACAAAAAAAAACAGTTACCGATTTATTTCATTCTGAAACATCACAACTTTTAGTAGTGCATCCAAAATATTTAAATTTAGCGATTTCTAAGACAATCAGGAAGAAATTTTGAAATTTTTAAGTCACCATTTTATCATGGATTAATCAGCTTGTTTAGTTCTACTTTAGTTGGCATATAAATTATGATATAAATCTATTGACAGTCAGAAGTAAAGATTCAAACAACTAGCTATTTTAAATGTGTGTTTATCTGCTGTAGAGAACACTGGAACATCTAAATTCAAAATAAAACTTTTAATATTAGTATATTGTCTCTTGCCTCATTCAAATATCTTTTTCCAGGTTTTCATTAAGCAAATGACACAAGGTAGTCTCCAGGAGAAACCCAATGAGAACAAATGAATTCACACTAATATGGATGCCTAGTTTACCTACATGAATACATAAAATATAAGATGGAGTCATTTAATCTAATAAATGTTGACAAATATGGATCAACCAAGCCAACAACTTTAGTTTCTTTGAACTTACTAAAGAAGCGCAGAGACATTTTAGAAATGACAACTCTGTTTATTGCATAATCTACCTTCTACTTTTCAGCTTGCATTCTTAAACCATTATTCATTTTCTTGGCTTATTTTCTTCATTTGCATATATTTGCAATGCAGTCTTAAAATAACAAGACACAAAATCTACATGTACAAGCCATCAGCTAGAAAGAAGGAATTAGTGATCACTTTTAGACAGATAACATTTCAGAAATGTGTTGCTCTAGGATCACAGGCAGGACCTGGGTACCTACAATGAAGACATGCTTTTGCACCAGAGACAGGCTACTCATCTATATGAGCCATGCTTTCAGTTGCTCCAGAAATGTTCATTTCTAAATGAAATATCACTGTTAATTGTCACTTTCAGTGCATTTTGATGAGTTTGGTAGATATCCAATTACTATTTTTAATCTAGCTCTATGTGAAATGTATATGCAGAAAAAGCAGAGTCCTCATGAGAATACCTAATAAAATATGTGCAAAAGTAACATATCATTTTGCTTGAACACATTCTAGTCACATATAAGAAGATAATATGAGGTAGTTACATTTCTAACAGGGACAATGTTATATTATTTATTGATTAAATTAAATATTTTTTGGAAACAAGTGGGTAGTAACATATAGCTCCCTTAAATTGACAATGATAATTATAAAATTCAATGCTACCATCCATGTTTGATACTTGTTTTAACAGCTAACCATTCACTAAACTGTATACATCAAAACCATGAACTACAGGTCAGCTGTCAGACTACTAATGAACAATGTTAGTGGGAAATAAGAGAAACAGGTCAGTTTTCTATTAAATACACTTGGTAAAAAGGAACAGAATATTTGCACCACAGGTTGTACGAATAAAATGTTTTTGATAGTTGACTTTGCAGTTTATTTTAATGTTTAAAGCTGTGACTTTTTCCCCCAATGGTGGGATTGAACCCAGGGCCTTGCTTATGTGAGGCAAGCATTCTACCATTAAGCTATACCTGTAGCCCTTTAAAAAACCAATTTTATTCTTCAATACTCACTTTTATCTTTCCTATAAATTCTTTCACAAGCAATGACTTTATAAAAGTGAAAGTTAAGCCCAGCTCTTTAATCCCAGCACTTGGGAGGCAGAGGCAGGTGGATCTCTATGAGTTTGAGGCCAGACTGTTCTACAGAGTGAGTTCCAGGACAGCCAGAGTTACAACAGAGGAACCCTGTTTCAAAAAAATAAAAAAAGAAAAGTGAACATTAATAAAATATATGTATTATATTCCATTTTCCGATAAAGTTTATACAAATAAACTAATTGTATGATATGTCTATTAGCATTTAGTTGCACGTGGAAAGCACAGAGAAATTACAAGCTACATGAAGACTTGAGTCACAAATCATTCAGAGAAGCATCCACAGATGAAGTAAGGTCGGTCAGTTTGTTCTTGTTGCTCCAGAAGAACCATTTTAAACAGGATTTTTACATCTAATCAAATGGAGATCTCTCCCCACTATCTCTCTCCATTTCTTCAGTACAGTTCTCATTGTTAACATGGTTATTTTACAGGGGAATGAAAACGAAGTCGGTAAACCATCCCAATTTAATTTTGTGAGAATTAAATGTGTAAAATTTAAAATAAATTATACCAGTGCTGACAATAGCTACTTAACACTGAATTCATAAAATCATAACAAAGAACTAAATTATTTTTTTATTGAGGGAACAATGGCTGACATTAAAATTGAAATTTATATCATAGATTCAGATACAGGATACAATATTGATGACACGTTTACTCAGTTCTGCATCATTAGTACAAATACAGTTTTGGCAGATTGTAGCTTTGTAGCAAGAAAAATCAACAAAATTAAAAAGCATACAAGATTGGTCTTTGTTGTGGCTATAACTAAATTTCATAGAGCTGCAGCAAGTCCTTTCACTCAGCCATCTACATAAAAGCTATAACTGTTAATTAACATCTTTAGAAACAACCAAAGATGGATGAGAGACAGATGGCTAGATAGAAGACAAATATGCAGGTAGATAGATAAACAGAAAGGTAAGTGATGTATTTTTGGATGGAGCCAACACTGAACCAAAACTTCTTTAGATGCTCAGCATAAACTTCTTCATTGCAGAACATCCTCATTCTTGGGCTACTTAAAACAGCGTAATCTTTAAAATAATACTCTTAAGAATTCTTCCAAGTATTCCTCAATTGTAGTTTCAAAAGTAAAAGCATATTGTCCAAAATAAATTGGTAAACTTTAGTCAAAATTCTGAATTGATGAAATCATAAACTTGGGGAGTTTTAGTCTTTAATGTATTGAAATTCTTTAAGAAATAATATGGTAACTAGGAAATGTTTTCCTAGTGTCCCTACTAAACACACAAGGATCTATAAATATTAAAATTAATTTGGGTGGCCTGAACATGTGGCTTGAGGTTTAAAAACATTTTCTGCAGAGGACTGGGGTTTGGTTTTTAGTCTGAACATGGCAGCCCACAACCATCTGTGGCTCTAGTCCAGGAGTTCCAAAAACTTCTTCTAACCTCCTGGAGCACCAGGTATACATCCCTACATGCAAGCAAACATATGTCCACATTAAAATATTCTTTTAGCCAGGCAGTGGTAGCATATGCTTTCTATCCCAGCACTCGGGAGGCAGAGACAGGCAGATCTCTGTGAGTTAGAGGCCAACCTGGTGTAGAGCTAGAGGTCCAAGAGAGCCAGAGAAATCTTGTCTGAAAAAAAAAAAAGCATAAAAATACTTTTTACAAACAATGATATTGATGTCATTTATTTTTAAGATTGTATAAAAAAATGTCTAATACCTTTCACTGCGGTGTCTCTTTTTAATGAGATAACTTCAGACTGATTAAATTCCATGTATTGTGAAAACTGTAGTCTTAAAGAAATGATTAGTAGAGATCATAAAAAGGAACAATTCACTTGAAATTAAATTTAGAAGACTATCAATATCAGGGAATATTGTTCAATTTAATATATTCTATTAATATCGATAGAGTTAAGGAAGTTGAAACTGTAGATATGGATGATTAAAATATGTACACAAGTTAATATAACAATTAATATTTAGAATTTTATTTATTTATTGAAAATTTATGACTACCTCATATATAACTTTATGAATTTTCTCAGAGTTTGAAATAATCTTTTCCAACTCAAATGTGAAAAACATTTATTCTATTAATATTAAAATTTTAAAAATAATTTTTATGTAACATGAAACTTCAAAGAACTTTACAGCTAATTTTAATGTAAAAAATAAGAACAAGAGTGCATTTAAAAACACAGAAGAAAACTGATAAGGAACCTAAATGCATAATGAAATATGCTTTTCAGTCTCTATGCAACTAATATATTTTAATGTTGCTTTAATATAGTTTTGTATTTATTTACAACAATAATTTTATTCTTAAGAACTATGTTTAAACAGATCTCTATCTACTGTATGTAATTGTTATATAATACTCATAATTAATATAAATATAACAATTGTTTTGTTACATTTGTTGTTTAACATAAATTAAAATATTTAGCCAGGAGTCAGTGGCTCACATCTTAAATCCCAGTGGTTGGAAGGCAGAAGCAGGTAGAACTTTGAGTCTACAGAGTGAGTTCTAGGACAGCCAGGACTACACACAAAGAAACCCTGCCTCGAAAAACTAAAATAGATGATAGATAGATGATAGATAGTTAAATAGATAGATAGGTAGGTAGCTAGATAGGGATTTTTATTATTACCATCCCTATTTTACTCCAAGGTTTGCCTAAACTTAGATTATAACCTATAATATTTTTTTACACATGATCTCCATATTGTTAAGAGTTGGTAATAGTCATCAAATTATCAACCTTACAATGATAACAGAAAGCTGTGTTACTCCCATTCCATGAATTCTTTCTAGTCAATTGTATCTTCACTATAAATATTTTTTCAATCGATCTTTGCAATACTCAGGAATGCTTCTGTGCTGACTAGTTTTATGTCAACTTGACTTAAGCTAAAGTCATCTATGAGGAGGGACCCACAATTAAAAAAATGTCTCCATAAAAACAGGCTGTTTGCAAGCCTGAAGGGCATTGTCTTAGTTAGTGATTGATGGTGAAGGGCTCAGCTCATTGTGTATAGTGTCATCCCTGGTCTAGTTGTCCTAGGTTCTATAAGAAAGCAGGCTGAGCAAGCCATGAGGAGAAAGCCAGTAAGCAGTAGTCCTTCATAGCTTCTGTATCAGTTTCTGGCTCCAGGTTTCTGCCCTGTATAAGTCTCTGCCCTCACTGCTTTGAATAATTAACAATTATACAAAACTGTGTGTCAAAAACTCTTTCCTCCCAAAGTTGTTTTGCTCATGGTGTTTTATCACAGCGATAGAAACTCTAACTAAGACAGCTTCTAAATGCCCTAAGTTTCTAGCAACTCAAGTTTAGAGGCCCGATTAATGTCAGTGTCCTTACACAATGGAGGTGCTTAATTGTCATTGACTGGGCACAAACAAATAACATGTTAATCATTCCTCAGTATCAATTATATTCTTTTGCTTTTTAAGTCTATTAAGTTAGGTATTCACATTTTATTCCAAATTTGGTATATTATGCATGACTAAGTAAGTAAACAGCAAGTGAACAGACTTGAATTTGTCAATCAGGAATGATAGAGTAGGATTGCTCTAATCAAGTTTGAGGGAAACCCTTCTGGCTTCCTGCTGTCTTTCTGATTACTGATTTTCATCCTCACGTGCCAATTAGAGATAGGCAATTAAACCCTATGCTTAAGACACATTGAATTTCACTGTGCTTCAAGAGGACAATTAAAGTCTTTGAGTTCCATAGATAACCTGCTCTACTCTTCACTTACTGGGAAAAGTAGAGCAGTCTTAGAGCCAACATTTTGGTAAGACCTAGCCCAGCTTCTGTTGCTGGCAGAATATTTTCACTGCTGAAGGCATCTCAGCCTCAGCTAACTATGGATTTTTATGGACTCGGTTAGCCATTCCCTGTCCATCTGTCTGCAATAAAACAAAGATCCCTTCAACCCCTGTAAGAATTTCAGAGCTGTGAAACTTAAAAAAAATGCCACCTGGGAGATTACTTTACCTCTCTTTCTTGGCAAAGATTAAAGTGTTCTTCTGGGATTAATTTGCATTCATCCAAGTTTTTGAATAGCTACTTTCTTCAGGATTCCTTTAAAAAAGTTCTTTACAAGATACTCTCTGTTGTGAACCACAAGATTTTTTTTAAAAAAAGAAAGAAACAAAGAAAGAGAATTTCACAGAACACTAGAAGAGATGAGGCAGCATCTCTGCACCTCTTCTTCACGTCCTCTTCACATGCTTTGAAGAGACTTAGTTTCCAATTTAAGTGATTAGCTAATAGACTGCCCCAATGTAGGGACTTGCTTCTTGTTTTTCCTTCTATTCTTGACTTATTAGGAAACCAATGGACAGCAGAAGTGTACTGCCATGATATCAGTATGGTTGTTTTCTCAGTAACTCTCATGGAAACTCAATTGATGTTGTGACAATATGAGAAGGAAAGGCCTTATCAGAGGATTAGATAGTTAATTCGGAATAGTGGCTTTCTGAGGAAGCTGCTAAAATGCCAGGCTGGCTTTCTCTGTCTGACTCTCTAATAATGGCAATTTGCCCATTTAGATCAATATTATTAGGATGCAACACAATGCCCTGATGGGAAAAGGTCATGAGACCTTGGACTTAAACCCTTTAGAGCAGTGGTTCTCAACTTCTGGGTTGTGACCCTTTGGGGGGTTCAAATGACCCTTTCACTGGTGTCCTCCAAACCATCTACATATCAGATATTTACATTATGATTCATAATAGTAGTAAAATTATTACTATTACATAAAAATAATTTTATGATTGGGGGTCACTCCATCATGAGGAACTGTATTAAAGGGTTGCATTATTAGGAATGATAAGAACTATTGCTTTAGAGCAAGAGCAATAAGAAAAAAATCAGCCAATTTTGTTTGTTATAAAAACACAAAGACCTGAGTTCAAACCATAGAATCCATATAAAAAGTCAGCTATGGTGAAGAACACTTAATAATCTTTGCTTTTGGGAGACACAGGCAGTTGGAGCCCTGAATTTCACTGGCCAGCCAAGAGAGCTCCAAGTCAACAAAGGAACCTACCTCACAAACAGGGTGACTAAATCCTAAGTAAAAATGCTGAAAGCAAGCTTAACCTGCATACACATGCACTTGCACATACACACACTCACTCATGGGCACATACTGGTGTGCATGTGTGCACATGTATACACACACACACAGAGATACATACACATACTGTTTAAAAGCATATAAGTTACCCAGGCTCAATTATTCTCATATAATAACAGACAAATACCAAGACAGATGCTAACTCTAGGTTAGTACCTCAGTCAAAGCCATGTCTAATCCTCTTTTTATTAACTAAAGTCACAGTGCCATGGTGGCACACACATTTAATCCTAGCACTTGGGAGACAGAGGCAGGCAGATCTCTGTGATTTCAAGGCTAGCCTTTGTCTACAGAATGAGTTCCAGGACAGTGAGAGTTACAACATAGAAGCCATGTATCAAAAAACAAACAAAGAAAAACAACAACAACAAGAACTAAAGTCATAACATTGCAGTATTTTTGCAGATATTATAGAAACTATTTCATCCTAGTTACTGTGGAAACCTTCAAATGCCTTTAGGAATATTGTTCTACTGTAGAGACACTGGGAATCTATAGGTATGAAACAGATATAAATAGAATTAAGTTCTACTATGGAGATCACACCGAAGTGTCAGTTTCCATCTGAAATTTTACCTTTAACTTTTCATCCCAACTCAGTGGAAACATTGCAGGCTTCCATGTCTTGAATTGCAGGTTTTTATTTTTTAGAACACTTGCAGACATAAGCTTCAGGAAAATAAATGCCAAGATGCTTAAAAATCATAATTTATATCTTTCTTCATTATAATTAATATTTTTCTGCTCCATCATAAATGCCTAGAAACTGTCACATGAAATCTAACCAATGTTATTGCTTAAACAACAAAGGAATACAGCAGCTTAATGTATTTCATCATTTTATAGGAGGCAAACTAAAGTGAATAAGTACCGTGCACCATAAAAAGAGCTGTATTTTTTTAAAAGCAAAAGAGAGAGTCACTAATAAAAATGAAGGCTTTCCTATTTCACTCAATCCCCTGCAGAGAGAGAGAAAGGGAGCAGTGAAGGCGAGGGGCTATGCACTCTGCACCAGGGATCCGCACAGATGTCTAGCCATTGCTTTGAGCTTCCCCTTCGAAACATGGTGGGGAAATAAGCCAGCATGGAACAGTCGGGACCTTCCTAAAGCCACAATGGGAATTGTTGTCAGCCTACTGAAGAATGAGGAAAAGAAAGGCTTGAGGCTGCATGTATTCATTGTCAAAGATGTGTTACTTCTGCACCGAGATTCTGTCCCCAGGCTGGTGTTCTCTCGGTTCACTTTCCCAAAGCAGCCTGATTTCTGTTACAGTTAGAAACACCAAGCAGCCCCAGAGAGGATGACCTTTCTAGCTGCTGATCAGTAAAGAAGTAATTAGATAGAAGCAGTTCACCATCAGTGACTGTTCAAGAGGCACTGGCTTCCTTTTGCAGAGATTTTACAACTGTAGTAACATTAAGAGACACAAGAGAAGCACTGCCTTCCATATGGAATAAGCAAAGCCATCAGACTCATCTGATTTAGGGCTACAGTGACAGATTCCTATGGAGATCTCAAAAAACAAGATCAAGATGTCAGTCTGAGGTAACTGCACATTTCTTTTTCTCCAGCTACAGATTCCTCAGAATTGTCTTTAATGTGAAGGCATCTGTGAGAGTGTGCTTGTAAACGAAGGGGACACGGATGCTCTTTTACTGCCTTGAAACCACAGATGATGGCTCAACTTGCCCCACTCTGTAGATTTAAAAAGATGTAGATAGTTTTTCAGAAAGAAAAATCCAGAGAATGCCATTGAATATTACATATTATTGACTTTTTTTTTAAATGAGAGAATTGACTGATTTAAAAGAGAAACATGAAGAAAAGATGGAGCTAAAGAAACCCCAAACAAGGGAGGACATAGGTCTACCGGGAGAGGGACTCAATGCTACCATGCCCACAAGGATCACAGACAAATTAGTATGCATTTGACACTCAAAAAAATGACTCATCTTTTTTTTGAGTGCACATTTTAAAGTAATAGTAAAAGTTGGACTCAAATTGAATGAAAGTGTTCATGAATGTGTGTGTCAGCCATTGCTGTTGAGAAATACGGATACATCTCCATGAGTAAGATTAGAGTGAGAAATCATCACTTTTGAAAGAGAAAAAGAAAAGGTTATCTTTCGAACAGATGAGCTTTAGCTTCTCACATGTAATTTCTTGCATGGCCAGCAGGAGGTGCACTGCACAAACGGCTCCAAAACCAATGCTTCCCTGTAGTAAGTAGCCTATAAATCAGTTTTGGTAGTTGGCTGAATTATGCCCTTAATCATGTAAGGATACTTTTGCTTGAAACTATTCTTTCTCATATTTCTGGCAGTCTCTCTTATTTATGGGCATGCTGGAATCTGGCCAAAGCTTTTCCCCTAGGAAAAATGACAACATCTTAATTAGGAAGGTTTGGTCTGTGGCTTGAGTTGCCAAAGAGCGGCCCCATTGTTCTAATGCACAGACATTCATCATGAGCCTGCTCTCTGTGCCCACAGCCCAGCAGGAAAAGCACAAGGCTGGGAGAGCAAAGAATCATTTTATGGATTCCAGCATTTGTCCAGTTGTGTGGAAAATGGCAAATTGCATTCTCTCTTAATTTTATCTATGTCATTATTCAAGTGGCCTTCCTAGTTCTTGTAAGTATTATTGTGGAGAATGAATATGTTTATATTAAACACATTGATGTTTTTAGAAAAAGAAGTGTGGGACATACTAACAAACATAATGCTAATGTTATTCTAATACTGAGTCATGCATTATAGTTTTGAAGTAAACAAGTTTAAAGTATATTGTGATTTTATCTAATTTCTTTAAAGTATGAAAAAGATTCTGAATTGCTCATGGCGTTGGGTTGGAACCATGACCTAGTCATCATTAAGACTTCATAAAATGCATATTATGTGCTCAAGAAATACTTGTGAATGTAGGACTTGATGGTGTAGATCAATTATAAAGTCCATATTTAACATGCACAAGGCTTTATGGTCAGTGCCCAACAGCAAAACAACAATACCATAGCAGCAACAAAACCATCACATTAAAGAAATATTTGTTCATGTATGATAAAAGAGAGGACACACAAACAGTCCAGCAAAACTGCTAGCATAAGGATATATAATCATAGATTTTTAGAGGAGTGTGAAGGAAACCAACTCTGCCTTTTGGTTTCTGAACTAACAGTTACAGCTGATACTACCATGAACATGGATCTCAGCTGACTGTCAGTAGTTTATTGCAAATACTGAATGGATGTCAGCTACTTTCTGTTTCTGAGACCAAACACTTGGCAGCCCTAAGAGAGAAAAGATTATATTTTGGCTCACAGTTCTATAAGGTTCAGTCCATGGTCACTTGGTCTCACATGATTAGACAGAACATTAGGGCAGCAGAAGCATGTGGCAGATGATAGCTGCTTATTTCACAGCCAACCATGAAGCAGAAGGTAGGACAGGATGAGGGCAAGGATAATAAAACCTCACAGGCTGACATCTCCACCCTGTGACTTTCTTCTTTCACAGAAGCCACACCTCCTATGGTTTCCACAAATAACAATCTCCCCAAATAACAAATTAACTATGGACCAAACTTTCAAAACATGAGCTTGTGGGGGGTGTTGTATATTCATGACAGTATGAATATGGAAACAAATGACAGTTTATAGTTTTTAATTTAGCTTCTAATCAAAGAGGTTCTATGAAGTATAAAGGTAACATAAAATGTTTGTGCAGGAGTCTGTGTTTGATCGTCACATAATTTTTGAAGCAGGTTCCCTCACTGAACTTAGAGTTCATAGACTAGACTAGGATGACTGGCCTCTGAGCTTCAGGGACCCTTCGGCATCTGCCTCCCCAGAGGTGGAATTATAGCTTGTATTTTTAACTTTGATGCTGTGTACATTGAATCAGGGTTTCTTGCTTGTATGGCAAGCACCTAAATGATTGAGACATCACCCAGCCCTTTGCATAACATTTTTCCTTCATATTTTTATTTCAATTAAATTATAATTACATCACTGCCCCCTTCTCTTTCCTGTCATGCCAACCTCTCCCATGCCCCCTTACTCCTCTCAAATTAATTCTTTTTCTTTGACTATTTTATATATATATATATATATATATATATATATATATATATATACGTATTAATACACAAATGTATAAATATAACCTAATGAGTATAGTAATTGTTACTTGTATGCATGCATATAATTTCAGAGCTAATGACATGGTATTGTATAAGCACTTAGGACTCTCATTCTTCGAGAAAACTAAATCTTTCACTCTAGAAGGCATTTGTTGCTGGTAGTTCTTTGTCTATGTATGGGGCCCCTTATGATTTCCTCTTACATATTAGCGTACTTATTAATATTGTCAGAGTTTGGGTCTTGTTTAGGCCATTACACTATTGAGGTTTCATGGGTGTGACTTTTTTGTCATTTCTAGGAGACATAATCTCACTGAAGACTTCTTAGTTCTCTGGCCCTTAGAATCATTCGGTTCCATTATTCCATACTGTTCCATGAGCCATAGGTGCAATAGTTTCATTGTAAATGTATTCATTGTGTACCCCACAATCAGTTATTGTCTGTTCTTTGACCAGTTGTCATTTTCTGTAATTGTGACTTTCTGATACAAAGAGAAGATTTTTTTAATGATGAGCTACTGTGGGATAGAGTTCAGTCCTTAGAACGCAATTAAACTTTATGCTGTTATAGTAAAGTCAGTAATATGTTCTCCACAAAGATTTATGACCTCACTGGTCCCAGTTAGTTGGAAAAGTTTCTAGTAGCAGGCATGATTTCCCTGCTATTCACCAGCCTTGAGTCCAATGTGAGTGCTGTTTGTTACTGTCAAGATATGAATGCCACTATTGCACCTTTAGAAATATCTTGTAATGTTGTTTATCATTGTGGTTCATAAGCATCACAGCTGGGCAGGATTATTGATTGCTTCCCACCTTTGTCAGCTTGCAGAGTACCTTCTAATACCATGGAAGTCAGTCTTCGGGAAGAAGCTATCAGGTTAAATCAGCTCAAATCTTCTCACCCTTGTGTCTGAAGTATATAATGTCTTCATCAATAAGGACTTACCTTCAACTACGTGGAGGCAACTAGAGCAACAGCAGCAACCTATATCATTATGGATGCCTCTTGCATTCCTTGACTAACAATTTGAGAAGAGATTTCTCATGCCTGGTGTTGGCTTTGTATCTTGGAGTACATTTTCATAATTCAATACTTTCATCTAATGACAGAAGAAGAGGTGTTTGTTTATCCCAGTAAGATTTTTGAGTTTGTATATTATATGAGATTCAAAGAGTCCACAATTTGGGGAAAATTGAGAAAGTTCTATAGCATTCTAGTTATTTCAGAAATAAAAAAAAAAGATTCAATTCTCTGAAATACACTATGCTAACCAATTTGTGACAAAATATTTGGATAATCTGAATGAATATTGGCAGTTATTACTTTATTCAAAAGTATTCTAATCACTGGTGCTGTCACTTTTGTCAAATCCTTTTTTTGTTCAAAAAAAGTTCTGTGAGGAGACCAACAAACAAATGGCCTGCTCTACTGCCATTGGGTAAAATGCTGAATTCTGAAAAAGCTGGCATATTGTACTCTGAGCTACAATGAAAAAAAAAATAAAGCAAGGATCAAAAACATTAAAATATGCTTTCGATTAAGGAGACCGACTCCTTGTTAGTCTTTTGTCAAATCTGGTACCATTTACCAGGATGGCAATAGTTAGTAAAATGTAAGGAATCCTTTGTTGAATCTAACACATTTGAAAGATAAAATTTAAAAAAAGATGTCATTTTGCTGCTTTTCATCAATTTTTCTTGTTCATGGTTTCCAATGATTGATAGTCTACCTTGACATTTTTTCTGTGAACTTTTAACTATTTTAAGAAAGAAATGGACAGTATATATACATTTTCAATATTTTAGAAATCATTTCAATTTTAAAATAGATTAAGACTAAATATGAAGATACTCAAATGGTACAGAATACCTGTGTACAGGATATACCTAGCTTCCCCCAATAGCATCATATACAAACATCAGCCATTGTCAAAGCAAGGAAGTTGACACTGTTATAATTCTATTATACACATACCCTCAGATTCCAGTATGTTTTACATAAATCCCCCCAGTCTCCTTTGGAAATCTCTAAGTTAAATGAGTCTCATATTACTTATCAATATTAAATATTATGCAATGTACAAACAAAGCATTGTCTAATGGTGACATTAAAATGAATGATCTAAGCTACAGGTCACATCTGTCTTCACTTTCTTCACAAGGTTCCTGACTTGAGTCCACTTAATCACTCCTTCCCTAGTTCTTTCCTCAAAGTTCACTCACTACACTGGTCTTTCCATAACAAATGCCTAAAACAAGGTTTGACATCTTTGAGTATTTTATCTTTAAAAAGCTTGAGGAGGTCTTTTCAATAAATTCCATGGACCTTTTCTGACATTAATACTGACAAATGAAAGAAATGAACACAATTTATAAATCTAAGAGCAATATTTTTTGTCTAACTTGTCAAGGACATAGGGTGGTTTCCACCTGGAGCCACCTGAGTGCCACTCTTTCAGGAACAATGGGCAGCGTTGTGTGGAGCTGGAAAACACACACTCCAAAAGAGAGCCAGCTGTCCCTGAGAGGCTAGCACACCGATTTTGAGACTGAAATTGAGGATCATATATTTAAGTCTGTCATATTTTACAAAGAGAAAAAAAATGGCCGTCTTTAATGTCAGTACATCAGATGTTTCCCTCTGGTCTATTTATTAATCATCACTAAATTCATTATGCGATCAGAAAGATAAAAGAGAGTTAGCAAAGGAGCAACAGCCTGAAAAGTGAGCAAGGGATATATGACAGGAGAGTCATTAGTGTGTAAAAGCCTCAGGAAAAAAAATCAGGCATGTTCCTGATAATTATATGTGCTAGATTGACAGTTTACTAAATAAGAAATTGCCATCTTAAAGCCATCTCCCCAAAATACTTCAGTAGAAAAGCAGGAGGTTAGAACTTGTGACAAAAGTCAATACTTCCACAAATGAATGCTTTTTTCTATTTTAAATTTCTAGACAAGAGCTGGAAAGATGGTTAACGGGTATAGACATTTGCTGCTCAGTCTGATGACCTGAATTCAACCTCAGGGACTCACAGAGTGGAAAGAGAACCTATTCTGCAAGGTTATCCCTGACCTCCACAGTGG
Organism: Cricetomys ansorgei; assembly: GCA_026225945.1. Lineage (NCBI taxonomy): Eukaryota > Metazoa > Chordata > Mammalia > Rodentia > Nesomyidae > Cricetomys > Cricetomys ansorgei. The sequence continues at coordinate 15,163,746 of JAMJFZ010002869.1, forward strand.
CATGTGAGCACACACACAGATAGAGAGAGAGAGAGAGAGAGAGAGAGAGAGAGAGAGAGAGAGAGAGAGATTAAATATAATTATCTTAAAAATATACTAGATGGAAGAACATCTTTTCCAGAGATATGTGCCCTTTTTAAAATGGATCCTAATATATCTAACAGAAAAACTTAAGAGAGTCCAATTGTGTTGCTTCTTTAAATTAATTGTCTCAAAGTTCACACATATCTAGTTAATAGAGTCTGTTTTAATGTCCTTTTTTGCAGGGGATTCTGACAAATCCAAGAAAATGGTAGCTATGAGTAGGGAGCATATGAGCTTTACAGATCCATCCATGAGTGAGGTTCATTTCTTCAGGACAATTGTTTGGAAAACATACTAGAGGTAGTCCTCAATAATGAAAGAATTAAGTTTTCTGGTGAGACTTTGGTCCATATTACATGAGAATAATAAGGAGACTTCATGATGAGTGTACTGGCTGGTTTTGTGTCTTGACACAAGCTAGACTAATCAGCAAAGAAGGAACCTCAATTGAGAAAATCCCTTCATGGGATCCAGCTGAAAGGTATTTTCTTAATTAGTAATCAATGGGGAGGGCCCAGCCCACTGTGGGTGATGCCATCCTTTGGCTGCTGGTCCCGAGTTCCATAAGAAAGCAGGCTGAGAAGTCATGTGAAGCACTCCAGTAAGCAACACCCCTCCAAGACTTCTGCATCAGCTTCTGCCTCTCAGACCTTCCCTGTTTGAGTTCTTGTCCTGATTTCCTTTGATGATGAACAGAGCTGTGGAACTGTAAGCCGAATAAACCCTTTCTTCTCTAACTTGGTTTTTGGGTCATGGTGTTTTTTCTCAGCAATAGAAACCTTAACAAAGACAACGAGAAAGCATGAAAACCTTGCACGTCCCCAGGCACTAAGAACATAGAGGAGTAACAATGTTTATCAGTACTTCATTACTTATCTAGCATCCATGAGACCCTTTGTTTGATTGATACTCACACCTCAAAAAAGGGACAGTAACATTTACTTTTTTTAAGTACCCCTTGCTACCAATATATGGTGTCTGTCTTCTCTGGAAATTTTGGAATCAACAAATGAAGACTATGAGTACCTTCATCAGCTTCTACTTGTTCTTGCAAAACACTGTTGATGTAGTTCTACTGAACTGTCAAGAGAAGATGGTGAATATCTGGATACAAGTTTCTTTGCATTACAGGCTATGAATCCCAATTATGAGGTGGAATACTTTATAAGATATTATCTGAAAACATAAAATATATTAGATGTAAACAGGGTTTCTGTAAGGGGTGAGCTATGATGGTATTTGTGTTTATTACAATTAGCTACTATAAGTTTCATTCATGTGAAATCATTTATTATACATATACATTATATATATATACATATATATATATTTGCTAAGTCAAAAATAAATAATGGAATATCTGCTACCTAATGTTAAAAGTATCAGCTACCCAAACTCAAAGAACATTTCTTTATTTACTAGAGTTTGCAGTCCAAGTCTTGACTCTCTACTGTTATTACATGCAGTATTCAATTCAAAGCTTCTCTCAAAGCTCTGCCCACACTCAACTCTTTTCAGACCCCTGAGCAGTTGTCTGTGTTTTTCATGTAGCATTTGCTTTCCATTTTCTTTGCATGTATATCATCCCATCATCCCTGTTATACAGAGAGCCCTTTGAAGGCATAGGCCTACCTCTCCAGGACTCTCCAGCTGTCAGGACAAATGAGCTCTCATTAGCAACATATTTCACAGGCTCTTGCCCTACCTGTATCATAGAAGCACCTAGAATACACAGCTCAAATTTCCAAATGCTGACTGCTTAATGTCCCCAGAGTTCTTTTTAAGTACCTATAAAATTCCTCACATCCCTCCCCTTGTCACTACTCTGAGCCTCCTTTTGCTCCTGTTCATGCAGCAGGTCACAGCTACTGTTGGCACCTGTTTATCATGTCAGGGGAGCTGTCTCTCAGCATCTCGCAGACCTCAGGACCTCTGCCCTCATTCCTCACTCTGCTCTTTGAGCAATGTTGCTGCTGCTGCAGTTAGAGCTCTGAGTTCCGGGTCTCAAATGGAACTGATCCACTTCCTTGACTACCACTCTCTCGAGTGTTTAGTGCTTGAGGAACGACTTGAGGGATCGTACCAACTTTTCTTCTTCCTTTGCTTGTTGATTTCCCCAAAGTTGAAAGACGGTAGAATCTAGCAGATTTCCTCACTCCTGTAATCCTTTGGCAGCTGGGGAGTTGCAGGAGCACTGTTTGGGTGGGTCCACTCCTGCATCTCAGAGTGGATTCCTGCTGTTCTGTCAACACTGCTTAAGTCCCACCTGATGGTTTATATATGAAGTCGCTTTCTCAATCAAAATAATATCATTAACTAATTGACTCACAAGCAGATACACTGGAATAAACACCACCAAATATCCTCAGCGGTCAGGAAACATTTTTTGTACACGTGGACACTGAAGCATATGATAGGAAGAAAAAAAATTGTAGCCCACTGTGCTGCAAAGACTAGCAATATGGCAGTAATATGTGTCTGCCAAGATGCCATCTCTGTCAGTTAATCTTTCATTTCATCACTGGATTTACTGTCACACTGTGGCTGGAAGTACAGTTATGAGCGAATTGAGATTCCTTCATACTCATTCCTCATGCTACAACATAATAAACATTTTTATTGCCCAAGTTTTCTTGATACATATATTGTTAAAAATCAAGGAAAATTTTTCTCATAGTTGACTGTATGCAAAAGAAAAGAAGTAATAGTCTTCTTTTTTTGAAGTAACATTCTTTAAATCACAGGATACAGAACAGGTTTATATAAAATCATGTGAATATACTAAATAGCATCAAATACATACACACAGATTGACACAGACAGTCTCCCCTACTTTTTTAATTACACTGATTCCACTGCTTGCTAATAGTTCTATCTTACTTTACCTCTAAATAATTTAATTACCCTTGATTAAAAAGCTACTGCTAGAAAAGCCAGTTTAAATGGTCATGATAGTGGCCAAGTAGTGGATAAATGCATTTTGCCATGGAGATGCTAAGAACTATGCAAAAGAAGAGTAAGGAATTCATAGCAATACATCACTCTATCACAGTGGTTCTCAACCTTCCTAATGCTGTCATACTTTAATACAATTCCTCTTGTTGTGGTGACCCCAGGCATAAAATTATTCTTATTGCTATCTCATAACCACAATTTTGCTTCCGTTATGAGTTGTAATGTAACAATCTGATATGCAGATGGCTTTATAACAACCTGTGTTAAAGGGTTGTTAGATCTCAAAAGAGTTTGTGACTCACAGTTTGAGAACTATTGGTCTACCACCTAAAACATTCAAGTCACGATTAAGGTCCTACTTCATCTTTCTGATGAAAAAGTTAGATTTTAAAATACAATGTCTTCATCAGAGTTTTACCAAAGTTGATTCTGTGTATGTGTGTGTTTATAATCTATATGGATATAGACATTGAGTCAGGTTCAAAAGTTGTTTATTCTTTGACTAATTCAATCCTGAGTCCTAGTCTTGGAGCCCTGGATACATTCTACTCTAAAGCCTAGAACTGGAAGGCTTCAGCCTCCATACAATCTAGAACATTTAAACCTCTGTACAAGCTATTCAGTCTCTGAGACTCACTGCTGACTGAGCCACTGTGACTAACTCCTTCTGAGCTCTGACTCTTCTGGTTCAACTCACTGTTCTAGCTCTAACTCTTCTGATCTTCTGAGGAGGCATACTGTTTCTGACAGAATGCTCCTGAATCTGGCAGACTCTGGCTGATTATTTGACTACCTCATACTGAACTGCTCCATTCTGCTTCAAACTGATTCACTCTTTCTGTCTGATACTGACTTCCTCTGCCAGGTTACCTCTGTGTCTCTGCTTCAAACTCCTCAGACTCCCTAGTCAGACTGCCTGCTTCAGGCTGCTTTGCCTTATCCTATCTGTGTCTCTCTTCCAGTCTGCTTGCTTCTGCAACTGACTGCTTAACTTTCTCAACTGAGAAGCTGCTTTTTTTTTAGTGAGAGTTGGGTGTGTCCTCACTCTGACTCACTCTGCCAACTCTTCCTCTGATTCATCACTTTTCCTGCCCTTCACTCTGACGGATGTCAGGTGCTACTTCTTATTTGGCACTGACTTCTTCTGAGCTTTGCTTCCTGTGTCTGCTTCCACACTCTGTGTCTGTCTTAAGATTAAAGGTATGCTTTCCCACTGCTTTGTGAATACTGGGATTAAAGGTGTATACCAACATTCTTTCTATCTTAGAGCAGCCATACTGATGGATTAAAAGACTAAATATTCCCCTACTTGTATATATTCGTGGTGTGTGTTTATGTGTGGGGTCTTGGAGGTTGGTGGGTGAATATGTATCACAGTGTATGTATGAAAGTCAGAAGACAATTTCAGATGTCAGTCCTCACTTTTCATCTTTTTTGAGACAGGACTACTTTACTGCTCACTTTTGTATGAACCAGGATACTGGGCCTACACGTTTGTTGAGAATTCTATATCCATCATACATTTGGCTGTAAGATTGCTGCAATTATGGACACACATGTCCAAGTCCAGCTGTTACAGGAGATCTGGTTATTCAAACTAAGGTCCTTATGCTTGTGTAACAAATGTTTGACCCCTTAAGCTATCAACATGACTGGAAGGACATCAAGAAAACAATATCTTCTAGACACAACAGGACTGATTCATGTGTGAACTCATAGAGACTCTAGTAGCATGCACAGGTCTTTACAGATTCAAGACAAATGGGTTCGCAGCACTGAGAGAGGGAAATGAATATAAAGTCACATCCCTAATCATTGAAGTTATTGCCAGTGAGCAACTACATGGAAAGGTAAAATTAATTTTCTCCAATGAAGTTGTACTGGGTATATCAGGACAGTATCATCCAGACACAACAGGACTGACTCACATATGAACTCACAGAGACCTTGACAGCATGCCCCAAGCCTTTACAGCTTCAAGTCAAATGGGTTCCCAGCACTGAGAGGGGGGAGTGGACATAATCTCATATCTGAAACCAAGAAGTTATCACCAATTGACAATTTGAAAAATTACTTGTCTCCACTGAATTGGGTATCTAAAACACTCTTAAGGGTATGCTCCATGAGCAGCAGTAGATGGCCAACACAAAACAAACTCAGTAGTATTTCTGTAGGTGTTCTGTAGATGTGCTTGTCTCATATTGCTTTGTTAGGTCAGTTTTTCATCTTACTTTTTTTTTTTTTTTTTGCTTGTATGTTATTGTTTCAATTTTTTTTATTTTTAGAGGTTTTCTGCTTGTGTATTTGTATAGGTGTGTTTCTTGTGCTTTTTCTTTCTTTTGTTTTACTTTTTCTGTTTGTTCTCAAGAGAGAAAGAGAGAGAGAAAGACAATATAAAGTTGGATGGGTTGGGAGGTGGGGAAGACACCGAAGGAGTTGGGGGGATTATGATCAGAGTATATTGTATGTAAAATTTTATTTTCAATGAAAAATCAAGTTAGGAAGAGAGCTTTGATGCTGCTCAATATTGACAACAAAACATACATCAAGCAAGACAAAGTTAAGTTCATCTGTAATCCCATCATTCTTCTAGGGAGATGGGAGGTGCAGACAGGAGAATCCTCAGAAATGCATGAGCCAGTTAGCCTAGTATATGCAAGCTGCACATACCAAAACCCTGTCTCAGAAGATACAGAGTGGGGACTGACTCCAGAGGTACCCCTGTGATCTTCTAAGTAAACCATTGCACATACATAACTCACAAACAACAACAAATCCATCCAGCATAAAACAAACTGTGAAGAAAGGAAAATAACTTATTCATATTCTCCAGATTTATTTTTCTTAAGTTTTCACAGGATTGTGGCTACAACTGTAGAAATACAATGTTTGAATAGCAGTAAGATAGAATGCCTTGGCAGGTTACCACATGGGTTCCTGAAGGTCACAAAAGCCACTCTTCCTTAATAATGAGTATGTGGTTCAAGTTTACTGAAGGGTCTAAGTTCAGTATTGTGAGAAGTTTGAAAGCCACAGAGCATTAGACAATCAGGGAAGCTCCTTACATACATTGCAGAAAATGGCAAATAAACTCCCTCATCTGGGGGGCAAGGATTCTTCGATAGCAGCACGATTTTAAGTGAAAATCATTTGGAATTGTTGCTTTTCCAGTGCCAGTAATTTTCAGCTTATCTGGAGTATCATTCATTTTCTTTGTCATACATATGCTGAGATATTTCCATAGTTATTTAACCTATTTACTGCAATTGCATGCTAGAACTTGTGATAGCTTTGTAAAGACTATTTTAATACATGTTGACACTGTATTACATACTAACCACTTATTGCCCTGTTTCTACTGCACAGAGCTACATGGTTCCCTCTCCTCTCTTGCACCTTTATGTGTACATCAGAACTAAGGTAGATTGTGGTAGTTTTCCCGAGTCACTTCAGCAATGAAAATTAATAGTGGATGGGGTAGAGCACACAGTGACATCAGATTGCGTGTGCAGCCTCATGACATGGAGTTAGACAGCTCTTATTGTCCAGCAGCTTTCCAAAAGTGGGAATTTCACTCGAGAAAGTTTGTAAATGGAACCCCAATTTCCAGATTGCATCTCATACAAAGTAGAATGAACTTTACTTTTTCAGCAGCCAGTCCTGTGGGGCCACGCTACTCATGACGTGGCTAATATCAGTCTGGCAGTGTGTGACATAGAGGGTTTTATTTATGTAATACCAAAACATGGATAAGCAAACAATCACTTGGCTAATTACCAAGGTGCTTCTCATCACAATGTCTGCCTGAATCAGTAGCTAGGCCTCTCAACTTCTGCTACAGATATTCTAGTATTTATTAGTTGCAGCAGCCACTATGAATCTAACATTCCCAAATACTGTTTTCATTTTCTTACCTCAAAGTAAGAAAAAGTAGTAATAAGAAATCCACAAAAGTTTAAAAACTGGAACGGAGATATATCAACTTTCTTGGAAAAGGCAAGCGACGATACTAACAGTGCATAATGACAAGGATATTTATTTACTTCTGTACTTTATCACTAGATGTTCTATGCTGTAGTTGGAATGGATTGGTTGAGAATTATTTAAAGTCACTATCTTTATCTCAACTCTTTTAAACTTGTGTGGATTCTTAAGCCACAAACTGCAGATTTATTAACTTAGCCATCCAAACATTAAATCATGTATTAGGTTGAGTAACTTCAACTTAAGAGGATAGAGTTTGGCATCAGATAGGAACATTTCACTTGAGGAATTGTAAAATATGATCCAGTCATTAGTTTAAGGAAAGCTTAGCTACTTTTGCAATATTAAACAGTGTATAAACATGCATCATAGTAACTAATAAATACATGTGATTTTTGTTTCCAATATCTGCTAAATTTTAATTTAAATAATAAAAAGTTACACTTAGATTGCTTATAAGGGACATGAAAGAAGATGATTACCTTAGAGATGCCTGTAATGAGTAATAGTCACCAACAATGAGTTTTATTAAATTCAATGAAGATAGCTTAAGCTGATTACTCTTAGTTTTCTGCATTGGGAAAGGACTAGATGCTATGGCTGTGAAGGAGTGTCATGTTAGTTGTATAAACTGAGGTTTATAAGAGAATGAGGGAATTCCGGTATAAAAATGCATCATTATCCATGTTTACTCCTCTGTAACTTTCAGATCTCAGTCTTATAAGAATCAATCAAAACATGCCACAGTGATAGATGACTAGATTTATACACAATGAAAGTGATCATGGGAAAGGCAAAAAAAATATGGCTAAGCAATAAGATCTGTTAGTAGAAGAGAGAAGTTTGAAATTTTACATAGTAGACTCAAGTCCACTTCTTTTTCTTTTTTTAAAATTTTATTGAAAACATATGGGTAATTTTCAGCTCTTTGTATATGGTCCTCATTGGTGTCTAAAATGATAATTCCTCCAATAAATGTACTTTTAAAATACTACAATCATCCCTGTATTTCTAAAAATTATGCCTCTTCAAATTTAATCAAACGTTTTACAAATAGAAAATATTTGAAAAGATATGCTTGGAAGATAACTTAGTTGGTAAAATGCTTGCCTTACAAGCATGGGAATCTGAGTTCAATCCGTGGCACCCACATAAAACCCAGTCACAGTGACACAAATCTATAATCCCAGTGATGGAGAATCACAGAGCAGGGATCCCCATGACTTTCTGATCAGCTTATTTTGTTGAGTCAGCTCCATGTTCAGCTGTAGAAGAGAAGCAACCAGAGCTACATACATAAATGCCTCCTATGTTCATCCCAAGGAAACCAGGAAGATTTTGTTCATGTCCTGCATCTCTAGAACTGTGGTTTTGGTTGCACAACTCTTCATGTGTCCCTGTGGGAGGCCTGAATTCAGTTCCAACCACATGGTACCACAGTGTGACTATGGAGGATTTCATAATGAACTCTAAGCCATCAGTGCTTGCTGCCTGGAACATGAGGACATTCATTATTAGAAGCCAAGGTCCCTGCAATATTATACCTAGTTTAATAGACTTCTATAGTCCAGACTACATACATACTCATAAACATTGCTGAGATTAATTAGGGCTGAAGGAATCTCATCAAGGCTGTATTTTTTAGCTCACCTATAAAAAAAATCAATATACTTACCCAACCAATACCCAGTTAATGAATAGATAAGGAAAACATGGGATATATACATGAAAGAATGTATCTCAGGAATAAAATAGAGTGAAACCTTGTAGTAATTTATGGCAACATGAACAAAGACAGAGTACATTTTTTTAAATGAGATAAACAATACACAGAAATACTAGTACCACAAGCAAGCACAATATGTTCTCATACAAATGTCAAAACTAAATCATTGATCTCATAAGAGGAAATGTGGTGACTTACACTGAAAAGTACAAAGTGATATAGGGATAGCAAGGCATTAGATAAAGAACACCAAAGTACAGGAGGGATTGCTTCTGCTTTGTTATATCATCACATGTTAGTTACTTTTTCTTATTGCTCTGATAAAATACCCCATAGAAGCAAATTACAAAAGGAGAAGTTTATTATGGATCCTGATATCATAAGGTGTCAATTCATCAAGGCAGAGAAAGCAGAGTCAAAGGGGAGGCTCTGTCCATGGTACAGACAGATGGTATGGATTTTTCACATCTTATTGAATCAGGAAGTAGATATTATAGGGCTGGAATTGGCTCCAGACTGTCACCCTTAAAGGTCTACCTCAGTGACCTACTTTTACCAGTAATTACCATGCTTCCCATTCCAAAGGTCCCTCACACTCCCCATACCCACACAATTAGGTGGGCACCAATTTTTTCAACACAGGAGTTATTGATAATCTTCAAGTTTCAACATTTTTCTACTGGTCTCCATAAACTCATAGCCAGTTTATGATGGAAATTACAGTCAGTCCCATTTCACAAGTTCCCACAATCTTAGCAATTTCAACACTATTCAAAAGTTCAAAATCTCCTGAGACTCAAGGAAATCTCTTAACTGTAATCTCCTGTGGGCGGAAGAAATCTGTATTGGTACAGACCACATCTTGTCATTTTAGAGGAGAATGGGGGGCATTATATAAGTCCCATTGGCCGAGAATAAGATCTTCACCACAGTTTCGAGCCAAATTTGAAGCAAGCTTTTATTAAACTAATTAGTACTGCTGAGGAATAATGAACTCTAGCCAGGTCCATTCTGAGGTTCCCACAAACTGGTCCTGCCACATTCTGGAGTTCCCCTACATGAAACATATTTATAAAGGCAGAAACCATAAGCTACATATTTCCCACCAGGTCTAATCAGGGACAAGCTTATATCCAGATGTACTGCCTGACTGGGTTATCTTCTACCTATAAGTGACTAAGTATATTTAGTGCATTTGAAGCACATCCAGTACAGTTGGATTAACCAAATGGAATCTACACAGCCCCCACCCAACATTCCAGGAGACTATCTATCCTTGGGCAAGTGGGGATTACAGGATTATGTCTTTTTGTGTTTCACATGAACAGCCCCACCCACATTCCAGGAGGTTATCTTTTTGTTCTATAGATGTCTTCAGCACAGTAATTAAAATTTAAAACATGACTTTTGCTCTTAGGGTAGCAGGAAAAGGTTAGAATAAATCAATAGAAACCCTGAAGCTCTATGCCCACTGTCATGAACATATGATGACATCATATGAGCTAAAACAGACTGAGTCAGCAACATTTTTCTGTTCCTACCATCTGTATCGCTTTTGGCCGCTTAATAACCTGGTTTCATTTGATGCCTACAGATTTACTTGTTACATACTCCGTTTTCCTCCATTGCAACTTAGGCCTCCTATTTAAGCACAGCTCTCTCAGCAGCTTTTGATACAGAATCTACTATTACTACTTATTATTTGAATTCATGAGCCTTTTTCTAGATATGTTGTCCGAGCCATCCTGTACACACAACTCTTGAATTACCCATCCATGTAAAATCAGTACTGTGAAGACGGATGGTGCCACCTTTTGTTGCCATCTTGAGATTGAGCTGAACCTCTTTAATTCATGGCCATAATGTCATCTGAGTACTTGGATGGCTGAACCTAAGAAAACGTTTCCTTAGACTGTGTTGTTAAAGCATGGCACTCTTGCAACAGAACCTCCTGTCTTGGCATTCTTTGTTAAAGAACTCTCCATTTAAATGAAACTTTTTCAAATGAGTATGCTTTTATACCTGTGAATATTGGATCCATGAGGTCAAAACACCTTTATTACTGGCCTAGAGCAAAATTTGGGCTTCTTCTTTAATAGTGATAGTATTATTAGCAATTTCAGCCACTTTGTCTGAATTAGATTTTCTCACAACTTTAAAAAACACTGTGGTCCTTTACTCCCCAAACTGTACAGTTTTCACCGGTTTCTTTTTGCTCTGAGTTCTCTCTACGAAACTGACTCTGTACAATGAGTGAGGCTGGACACTGTGCTATTTTGAAATTTCTTCCACCAAAGTATCTTACCCATTACTTTTGAATTCACTGTCATTCAAGCTTTCAGTAAACCCACAGAATATAGACAATTTATTTGGCAGCAAAGAATAGGAATGAAGTCTTTATTCTGCTCCTGATTATGGATGGGATGGAACAAGGCCCCTCATTGCTCCTACCAGTAGGACTTTACCGCCCACATAGTCTGGCATTTGAAACTGTGGGCTAAAATCTTCTCCTCTCCAAAGTTGCTTTGTACAGGGTATTTTCTCACAACTGGAAATGAAAGTGAGATACTTCCTGTTCCAAAAGTTCCACAGCCAACCAAGACAACACCATCAATTGAGGCACATGTGTTCAAACACAGGAGCTGATGGGGTAAATACACATGCATACCATAGCAAATTCTAAGCCAATTAATGACAACACACATACACACAAACATAAAATTCACTTACTGTGCCATTTTCCTTGAATTAATAATGACTATGGTAGAGTTTCTTTCCAATATTCTTTTATTTTCTACTCGGAAAGTTATTAAGGGCCTTGTATGAGAAAGTATTCCACCTTGATATTTGATATTTGACAATAAGTGTCTAATTCAATCAAGCAAATTGACAATATTTCACAAATATTATATGTAATAGAATACACCAATCCATCCTTTAAATTATGAATACAAAAAGAATCTGGTATAGAGATATCAGCCTACAAATGCTAATATCAATTGCATTGGAGAATTTGTAAATTGAATTAACTGAAATTGCTTTCAAAATCCAATTTATTCCTTATTTTCTATTTTCAAACCATTAACACACATTCCAAGAATTAATAATTTGGGTATCTATTACATATATAATGATACTAATCACATATGGGAGAAAAGTACAATAATTTGTCATCTTACTTAATTAAAACTAACTTACTATTTTCAAAAACCCCCAGTTTAAAAAAAAAACCAATGATTAAGTCATTACAGTTTGAATAGAATAATGAATTGTGGGAAAACATATTGAATATGTTATCATTATTTAGTAACAGAAAGTGAAGCATGATCAGACCAAATTTTTAAAACTCACTTAAAACATACCAATAAAAAACATGTTAAAACCTGTACTAATGACATTACTATTTAATGTAGTTGAAATATGCTTTGCTCTATGTAAAGAAGCTTTTTACTAGCCTTTGTGAAGACAATGTTTAAATATACAAAATTTATTCAAAAGATTTCACATAGCACTCCCCATTTTGATATAGCTGGGGTTATGTAAAAGAGGGAGTAGGGGCTCAGGAATCAATATCCTCCAAATATGGTTCTTTTTTGGCATGCTGAGCAGTCGCATGTAAATGGAAAGACACTGTCTGGAATTTCCTTTATAGGCCTTAAGATCAGACTGAAAAAGGGACTATAATTGCCTTCCATCCTCACCTTGAAATCCCATTATCTATCTTTGGAATGATGACTGAAGGATATAACCACACCTGGATGGTCTTACATTACAAGATAATGTCTGTCTCTTGGGCTCATTGAAATTCCAAAATGACCATCTCTGGCACCATTCACTCACCTAATAATCAATTCCAGACCTTTAAAATTGTCTGCATTCCCCATGGTGCTCCTCCTCTACAGGAAAAAAAAAAAAAAAAAAAAAAAAAAAAGAAAGAAAGAAAGAAAAAAAAAAAGGACTGTTTTAGAATAATGGCAAATGGGTACTTCTCCACTTTAGTGATTCTCTCTTGCTGCGATGGAATTTCCTGTTTGCATATTAATGCATTTTATGCCATTTTTTTCTTAAGCTGATCCATGTCCATTTGTTCTATTAAACTTTCAGAAGTTGCAGGCAAATTTTCTGCTAAGGAATGAACATGGGTTTTCATTAAGGGATCCTTATAGCAAGAGAACTCAGAGTTTGTGTAGAAGACAGATTCCATGAGAGATTCTGAGTGTGTTTGTTTTTCTTTTCTCACTACAGATTTTATTACATGTTTGCTGAAGTAGGTCAGTACTTTAGTTTGATTTCCAAAGCTACATTACAGCACAACTTTTCAAGAATTAACATAAATAATGAAGCTTACACAAAAACTTTGATTTCATTTGCAAACCAGAGACTTGACAATGCCCTTTTAAAATCATCTTAACTTATTAACCTATTTATTTTTTAGGCATTATATACAAGTTCAAATGTCTACCTCCTTGATTTTTTTTTTTTTTTTACTTTGGCTGATGGTTTGCATTTGAGTGAGATGACTATCAGCTCCTATAAATTTCTTGTTGTTTTTCTGTCCCCTCTTTTTAAGGTTCATACCTCTATAATAATAAAATATGATATAATAATGAATATTGTACAAGGACAAGATGCTGCCTGTGAAATAAGTCTCTCAATTCCCATGTCAGTTTGACAGAGTTGATTTTTAATCCTTGCAACATCTAGTCTCATATTCTGAAATTCTTTTCTTGTTACTAATCAGAAATACAAGGTGAGTACGAAATTCCTGACTGCTTCAAGAACCTTGGCCAAATGATCAAGGCTGTCTCAGTTAACTCCAGTAACTTCTCCCCTATCATAATATGTGTCTTTCACTGCAGTGTTTTTATACTTGTTCTTCTAAGTTCAACCCCATATTGTTAGCTGGCAGGTGAGGCAGACATTTGTAGGAAAGTGATTGTAAAGTTAAGAAAGAAAAACTACTGCCCCATTTAGAGGCAGGTAACATACCTTCAAAGCTGCTTTGTTTTTACTTCTGCCAAGGTTTTTTGGAGAAACTTAGTAGGAATTATCCAAGATCACCCAATCACCAACTCCTTTTTGGGTGACCCAGAGTAAATTGCTTGTTGTAACGCTAATCCTTTTGAGCAGGCAATTTTGTTACTTTCTCTTTTGGAGCATGTGATGATTCCGTCCTGGGACTGATCATCCTCAGGATTATTCCCACCTCTCCATCTGCTGCTGAGTCTTCCCTATATCATATGCAAAAATTGCCTCCTGCTTTCTTTGTCCAAGGTGAATAAAACTTTACTAACTTCATTGTTCTCCTTATTTGCAGCAGTCAATTGAACACTTTTTACATTATCTCCTTTTATTTGCACTTACCTGTTTTATATTTACTTAAACGTGGATTCACTGGAGTAGGCCATTAGACCTATACCTCCAGATGAATGATGATATTAGGAGACTGAGTTGAGATTTCCCTCCCAAACCTCTTTAGTGAATCTATAGTAAGAAACATCTGTTATTCTAGCAAATGTGGAGCTTCTAATAATTGGATGGATCTCACGGGCACATTTTGGCCATGTGAAATTATAGTTCTTCATAAGGTAAGAGAAAGTCTCAAACATTTATTGTAAGCAGCACTTAATAGGTGATTCTTACAGGACCTAGAATGGTAACATATATGGAGAGAGTAGGAGTTGTGCTAGTAAATTTTCAGAGGGATATGACTAAGCTATTGGGAATTGGACTAGATACTACTCATGTTATATTTTTACAACAATATTGTCTATGTTTAATCCATCTTCTAAGTCTTTCTAAGAAGCTGAGTTTAAAGGTGATGAAATATAGTACTGGATGTCAAACTAAAAACCCTGTTCAGGCTATTCCTGTTTGTTGTTAGCTCTTACAACAAGAATTGATTGCAAAAAAACTGAGTAAAAATTTTGCAAAATTTAAGATTTGACTTGGAAACTTAGTTCATTACACGTAGCCTGGTAGTATTAAAGGGCTAGTACCAATGAAAAGAGCCAAGAGCTCTACACCATAATACATTGAAAAATGTCTTGAGAACATCCACATAACATTAAGGCAATTCCTCCCATTCAGGGTCAAAAGTCTCAAAGTATAAACTCCTTTCAGAAGAGTGCTGCTCTCTGGTATGCTGATGGTACAAGATTTTGTCTGATGAAATTATATTTCAACAGCTAGTATTCTCATGTGTATCTCGTCAGGCTGTTAGAAGACGCTGTTGCTGCAACTCAAGGAGGGCTGCATATGCCTCGTGTTGATTACCGAGTTGAAATTTTCTATGTGATATTGAATTTGAAGGCATGCAGAACTCAAAAGGTCTGGGATTATGGATGTTTCTGATGAGACTGCAAAGCAACTCATTGGAGTCTAGGTAACATATAGAATCTTTAGAGTTCTTGCAATGAGTTGGCCAAAGGGAGACTGGAAAGCGATGAGGGGAGTGAAACGAAGGCTTCACTGAATATCCCAAATGCTTTGAGGTGTAGGAATTTGGAATAAGCAAGGAAATCAACAAGCAGTGGGTTGCAGCCTTCAAAATCGTCAGGCTGGTTTTAGTCCAGTCTATTGGAACTCAATCCTGCCAATGGCATGCCAGTATTGCAACCAGCACTGGGGTCTGAGGAGTGTATCCCACAGGTTAATATAGCCATAATAGTTGTGTCTTGCAGAGAGCAGAGCCCTGAAAACTATATCTCCTGAATGTCTCCTGCTGCTGCTTGGCATTCTCAGACTCCCTTTCTCTAGCCCCTCACTGGGAAATGTTCTTGGCATATGTAACAAAAGTGATGATTTTCTAAAAGGCAGTGCCACTCAGTTGAATTGATAACTCTATTGAAACTCCAGAAAGAATAACTAATGAATAACATCAGATTAGGGCATTTCTCAAAGCTGTTTTAAAACAAGTAACCTAGCAAACTACTTAAGAAAGCACATTCTAAGTAGTTGAAGACTTGTTTTGGTCAGGATTAGAGAGTAAGAACAAAGAAAACCTGGTTTCCAGGACCCATGAATCTCATCTATGAGAGACAGGCCTATGATTAATTATAACATATGAGTTTCAGTGCCCACTGTTATGTTTGAGCTTACTTGACCATAATTAATTTGACATTTTTCTAGTTTTTATAATTAGAGAATTACTGATAAGTGTTTGTGTGCACCTCGAGGATATAGGGCTAAGTGGCATGTAGAGTGAACAAATTTTCCTTTTACCTAAGAAAAACAGAAAGATCTCTGACTTTTTTGATAATAAAAAACTTGTTTCATTGTATTGACTGAATAAGAACCATGTTAAGCTAGGATACCATGACATATACCTGTTTCCTGGTAACTGAAGACTGCTACCTGCCAGCTACAATAGAAGCTGTCTCTGAGAACACAAGGCTTGCTTAAACTCTGTTAATCTATAATAGAAAAAATATTGTTTTGGGGTATATGGATGTGTTGTGGGGAAAAAGCACATGGAGAACTGAGTATTTATGTGTGATCATGTTTGGGTATTTGGAAGCAGCCTGCTGTTTAAATATGGAACTTATAATCATTCACTGGGAAAAATAGGACTGATGATGATGATGTGATTTCTTCTTACTTAAAGGATATTGTGTAAAAAAGTATATAGGCAAATGGGATATAATAAGGAAAGAAGGTTACAAGATGTGTGGATAAGGTGTGTGTGTGTGTGTGTGTGTGTGTGTGTGTGTGTGTGTTAAAGTTTACAAGATGTATATGTGCAAAAGGTGAGTGTATGTTGAAGCTTTGCATCTTCCACAAGATGTGTGTGTGTGTGTGTGTGTGTGTGTGTGTGTGTGTGTGTGCATGTGTGTGTGTGTGTGTGTGTGTGTGTGTGATTTTGTGGGAAAAATACAGTAGACAATAAGTTTAAATAAGAGAAAGAAATTGTACAGAGAAGAAAAGCTTGAATTGTATAGAGAGGAAAAAGCTTAAATAGAGAGAAAAAAAGCCAAAATAGAGAGCTTGCTTTGATCTGACCTGTGTCTGTTTCTGCTCCCTTTCTTGCTGACTTCACACCCTCTTTACATCTCATGGCCTTAGCCAGAGCTGGCCTCTGGCACAATCCATGTCCAAACATTGAGTATGCTGTAGCAGGATTTAATGTATGCATGTGTGCCCTGAAGGCTTTTCATCTTTCTTTGCTTAATCTCCTCTTTGCAATTTTACTGTTCTTCTTTATTGGAAAGACGTTTTACCCTACACTAATGTATCTTAGAAGTGTGTAGCTTATTAGTTTTTATAGGGGCACATAGATAGTAGCCTGTTTTTAGTTTCAAATGAAATTTTGGACTGGTGTTTTGAATAATGTAGAAAGGTGTAAAATTTTCCCTAGCAGAAGGTGGGGCAGAGACTTTTGGCCATAGACTGAACCTATTTTTGTTTTGTGAGATGAATATGAGTCTATAGGTATAAAAGTTCTGGTCTATATCCTAAATGTTCTACAATCACCCACACATGAAAGGCTTTAATGATATGAGGAGTTGGTGGAACCATTGAGACTTGGGCTTGGTATAAGGAAGTTAGATCACCAAAATGATGTATTTAAAGTTGATATTGCAAGTTTGGCCCTTCTTTTCCCCTTTGGCTCACCATGTTGCCCAGACTCATACTTCCTTTGTGTAATTGTCTTATCATAGGCACAAGAGCAGCAAAGTCAACCCACCATTGACTGAAATTGTAGATATACTCCTAGCCACCTTCAGCTCTTATAGGCTCTTGTAATTTATTTTACATTTGGGTTTTCTTTAAAAATGATGGTTGTTTACATCAACAAACTAGAAAGGACATTCTGTAGATTAAGTTCAGGAGAATGGGAGGGTAAAACTTGGATCCTCAAATATAGCACTTCAGTGAAGAACTCTGGTAATGGGGGATTGGGAGCCTAAACAGGACATCTCAGGTAACTAGGAAAGACTGGTGGGACTGGGATGCCATTCCAGCCACAAAAATCTTCCACCTGTGGCCTATCTTCCCTACGGGATCCACTAGGACAATAGAAGGGCAGAACACAATCCTAAAGGAGAGAAATCATGACCCATTTTCCAGGGCAGACCGGGAACTAGAGTCTGGAGAGTCAGGAGAGGACTTCTAATGTTATCTTCATCTCCTCAAAATTTAATGCCTACCCCAGTTCTCAACAAAGAGGCTCTTTATGGCAGCTGAAAGGAGCAGATGCAGAGACTCAACTGCAGAGCTTGGGAACCCCCACAAATGCAGTGGAAGAGGGTTTTCTGGGATCAGAGGGGTCAAGGACACCAGGAGAACAAAGTCCATGGAGTCACCTCATCACCACTCTTAGGAGATCACCAAGCCTGTAGTGGCAGACATGGAACTTGCTGGGTCCCCCAAATACATCTTGAGGTTGCCTGGCTTGGTGCTCTTACAGAATTCACACCGACTGGAATAGGAGTGTACCAGAGACCAGCTCCAGCAAGGAGATCAGGGGATGTCAGCATAGAAAACAGGCATGAGTCTTTTTTTCAAATCAAAACAAACTCTCTCTCTTTATTTCTTCTGTTCCTTCTTACTTCTCTATTCTTCATTCCTCTTCTCTCTCGCCTGTCTGTCTGTTTTCCCATATATTATATGTGTGTGTTTTTTTGACAAAGCCCCTCATGGGGAAAGATCACATTACAATTACATCTTAATCATAAACTTAAACTTTACATAATGATTACAGGTTTTACATTTCAGTAATTACAAGTTCTATGTTTTTAAAAAACAAGTTATCTTAAAATCTGCACCTGAACACCTAATTTTCCATATATATTTTCCCCCACAGTACATCTATATCCTAGAAGCAATAGTTTTTTTTTTTAAATTATAGATTAGCAGAGTTTAATCAAGCCAACTAATTTCACAGCCAGATTCTATTGTAATTGGTGAGTTGCTAGGAAATGTGTACCTGTCATAGTATCTGAATGTACACAATTCTTATTTAATTAACGCAATGAAACAAGTGTATTATAACTAGAAAACTTTAAGTCAGGGGTCCTTTTGCTTTTCTTAGGTAAAAGGAGAGTCGACTGCACAGCTCTATATCCTCAAGGCATACCCCAAACTCATCAGTACACGTTTGATTATAGATACCAGGAAAAAGTCAATTTTATTTGTAGTGGAGGAAGTTCAAGCCTAACAGTGGACACTGAAACTCATTTGTTATTATTTGATCACAGGTCTGTTTTTCATAGGTGAGACTCGTGGGCCCTAGCAATTAAGCTTTCTTTATTCTAGGTTTCCTAAGCCTGACCAAACAAGTCCTAGCAAATTTTCTTTCTTTTAAGTATTTTCTTCTTAAGTTATTGATTCTAAGGCAGTTGGCAAAGCATCCTAATTTAACCCAGTAACTGTATGTGAAACACCTACTGTTTTTAACTATACATGTTTTTTAGTTATTCTTTCTGAAGTTTCAGTAGAGTCACCAATCAGCTGAGTGGCACTGCCCTGCCCAAGTGACAATGCTTGAGGGAAAATCATCACCATTGTTATGTGTGCCAGCAACACTGCCGAATGAGGGGTTGGAGAACCCATAGAACTTTCATACCACAAAAGAGACAATGAGACCATAGCAGCAACAGGCATGATAAGGTCCACTAGCAGCAAAGGGCACTCAGGAGACAACTCCTGGGGAAGCCAAGGTAAAATGTAGTAGTAAGCTGATGTGATGGCTCAGCAAGGAAGACAAGGAGGCATGTTTTATAACTGCAAACCCTGTCAGACCTCAGCAGAGGGAACCACCATCCTGGCCATGCCAGATTCCATAGTGGAACCCCAGAGCATTTCAGCTCAGGTGCATTTGTTGATTCTGAAATCCTCAAGTGCAGGTCATAAGCAGTCAAGTATCCCCCTCAGAAATCCAACACCTGCGAACAATACAGAACACCAAGAATCTAGGCATCCCTTTTCTCAGCAGTGCACAATTATTTTATACATACCTGAAAATGAACTTCCCCAACAGTAAAACCCCACTGTCACCTTGCTAAACAACAGGCAGACTCCTGACACTCTAATGCTGGCTGCAGTTCCTCTGTACAGCTACCAGCAGGGGTTGTGTGTCCCTGAACCTCTTGCCTGCTCTTTAGTACCTTGTCCTCCTACTGGGTTGCCTAATCCAACACTGGAGTAGTGATTTGTGTCTTACCCAGTTCCATCTTGTTGTGCCATGTTTGAACAGTAATCCTGGGACGATTGCTCTTTCATGGAGAGAGGTGGAGTGGGAGTTGGAGGATGCGGGGGTAGATATAAGAGATAGGGAAGATGGGAGGGGCACTGGGAGGAATGAGGGAGGGATGGAAGAGTGTTAGAAGAATATATATGAGAGAAGAAAAATTGGTAAAAAAAATCTAATAAAAATGAAAAAACAAAAAAAACAAAAAACAAAACATCGCTTCAGTATACTGAGTGAGTGCTTTGGATTAAAACATAACATGTCTCCCCAAACCAAGTCTCTCTGATTGTCTCCAATCTTGTCCCTTCCTGTGTTTCTTCCAAAGTAAGTCACAGAAACTACAATATATTTCCCTGATATGAGTCATGAAAATTAAAACATCATTCTCTCAATGCAAATCTCAAAGCAATGTCAAAGCAAAGTGGAAATCTTACTTTAGTATTCCCCACACTTTCCTGTATGTGCTAGGTATAAAGGTCTACTCTGTCCTGGCTCCTGGCTATAGGTCATAGGACCTTCACTCCAGAAGGGTCCTCCCCTATAACCAAGGAGAAGTATCCCCCTATATACAGGGGGATATATAACAGTGAAAAGACCTTGGAGTAGGCACAGAACACATCCATATGGGAGATTTATTTGTCCCAGAGGGACAGAGGTTGAGGAAGAAAGAAGGAAATAAGAAAGAGGGAAGAAAAAAATGAGGCGACTAGGGGATTAAGGGATATTTGTCTCCACAGGGACAAGGGCCTGCCTCTAAATAAAGGGAAGACAAACCAACGACCTCAGACAAGATGGTGGGTTTATATAGGGTCCTAGGTGGGAAGGGAAAAAGGGAAAGTGCAGTTGGGGAATGGTTGGGGTGGTTGATTATAATTGGCCAGGAGGAGAACAAAGAAGAGGAAATGTGGACTTTTTGGAGAGAGACAGAGGATCACAGTGGAGGGGTTTCTGGGTGATAGGCCTGTGTGTGTGAGCCTGGGACATGGATTATATCCGGCTGTCTTATTGTGACCCATCATAATCTTGGGGCAATGTGGGGTATGTACTTACAAAGAAAGCACAGGAAGACTGAAAAGTTCGGCCGGGTGTGCCTCTGGTCTTCAGTCTGTTATCATTAGATCATAGCCTTTCTTTTCTAATAACGATTTGACACTGCTGCCATTCCGTATCAAACCAAAGTATAAAAACAGGCAGTTTTGCTGAGTCCTTCAGTCTTCATTCCTGAAGTCTCCTGTATCTTGTGCAACTTAATATAGATAACCTTGCTTTTCTTTGTTACCCTTTGGTTATTGGAATGTCTCTGACCAGTATGACAGGTGAGGAACGGTTTCATACATTTCTACCATTAAAAGAGTCTAGAGAGGAAGCTCTAACAAGATGATGTTCTATATAATGAGCTGTCCTTTCAGGAGGAAAATCCATTCACTTTGCCATAGTTCATCAGACAGAAAGAAGTAAGTCATAAATCTCACTTTCATTCACTGGGAGGTGATTAACAACAGGAGTGATATCAGGTCATGGGATCTACGGAAGGCCTTCAATTATCACCGCATGAACGGAATGGTTAAGTGCCCAATATTTAATAGAAGAAAATGTAATGGATGGTTGGCATATAATTTTCTCAAACAAATAACAACTGAACAACACAGAAAAATCCAATTTTTTTCCATGAACTCGAATAAATAATTTTTAGAAAGTAATTAAATATATTTCTATATGTGTCTATGAAAGGGATTCCAGAGAAAAATATGTGAACCAGCTGAGTGGAGAAGATCCACTCTGAACTTAGATCACATGATCAAAAACCGTAGAGTGCAAGACAGAACAAAAATGTGGAAAAAGGGAAATTTAAATGTATACATATGTGACTCTTCTGAGTAGATGTGTGTTTGATATTTCTAGAGTGAATACCTATATTTTAAAATGCTTTCGCCCATGTTTATTGAGCTATGGTTTCGTTAGTCTTTGAGTACAAACTTCCACTGACATTGCTACATATTATTTCAGTCTGAGCCTTGTACTTAGACTAATCAGTTGTTTCTTGTTCTTAGTCTTCCAGCTTCCAACATTTGGTATTTATGTATTTCCTTTTTTTCCAAACTGAAGATGGCCACTAAAGAATTATTTAACCTCTGTTCAATTAAGCCAGTCCAATACATTTTGTCTTACAATTGTACACATTTTGATATCTATTATTTCTCTAAATAACCTTAACAGATGTAGAATCTTTCAAATAAGTTGTGATTAGAATACGGTGGGGTCTTTATTTTTAACAACTTTATACATATATACACTTTTTGTCATTTTTTACTATCAATTACACTGCGTCTCTACTGAAACCTGTCTTCTTCTAAACATGTCTTTTCTTACTATGAATCTCAGTGTTGGTTTTAATTGGGCTTTTTATTTTGTTTTGTTTTTTTAAATTTGCTTGTTTGTTTGTTTGTACTCACCAAGATTAATTATGGTTGCTTATGTGAATGGGGAGTTATTCACTGGAACCAGTGCCCATTCTATTTATGAAAATGAAATTTCCAGCAGGAGTTCCTCTCCCTGTGATCCACTCCCTGATACAAGATGAAATGATGCACCTACTCATATACAAAGCATTGTACAAATGGTCACAGCTTCATGAGTTCATTAGTGCATAACCTTATGTAATGTCCAAAAGACACTATCTCACCACAGTCCTCCCCAGCATCTGGCTCTTGAATTCTCTCCCCTCCCATCCACATTTCCAGATCTCCCCTGATCTTTACAGCAGGTATTATAGACAGATCAGAGGTAAGCAATATATAATCACTTAATCTCCGGACTTGTGAAGACTGTATAGGTTTTCTTAATGTATAAGATGAAGTCACATTTAAGTTCCATAAACCATACATCAGTTATCCCTTAACATTCTGAAATAAATCTTTTTTTCTTCCTCTCGAATAATCCATACAACATGGAGGTAGAACCGAAAGGAAAATTTAGGTTTTGTTGTTTTAATTTAAGTTGAGGTGAGATAAATTCTAAGTCAGCAGGAGATACGATGCAGAGAGGTTATATAAATAATTAACCTTTGGAAATAACACTTGCTATGCAAACATACATATCAATAAACATAATTATTAGATTCTATTCACCTTTAGCCAAAGATTGCAGTGGGTAATTTAGAAAACATTTGAAGTATTTGCATATTGTTCAAGGTGTTACATTTTGTCTGATTCTCATTATTACTACAGCAGGCCATTAGAAATCTGTATATTTCTGTATAAAGTATAGTGCAGTTATCATTGGATTAACAGGCAGAAATGGCTCACTCACAAGAAAAAACAATAATGGGCTTTATATTTTCAAGATAGAGGCAATAAGTTGATTTCATCAAATGGCTATGTTAACACTTAAGTACTAAATAATTTATATATAAAAACCGTAAATGGAAAAATTGTTTGGTGGTGAAAATACATAGATGTCTTTTTTTTCCATCAATATGTGGAATACATAAAGGGATAAAACTGGGGGTATAATAGCAACTGATTTGGGGCATAGATCATTTATATGCCCCATTTAATGACTCATTTCTGCTTCAGGCATTGTCATGCTAATTGCTTATTTTAGTCTTTCTAGAAGATTTAAAAATCAGTATTGTCTTAATTCACTTAAAGGTATGTTTAATGAGTTTATAATGATCCATTGTGAAGCATAACCTTTACTCTCTGTGACTAAAGGAAAATTCTGAAGCTTTATGTTGAAGGAAGCAACCAACAAGGTTTCAGTTTTACTTTCAAAGAGTCCTATTTTTGATTTACTTAATTCATATTATATTGAATGAATTATGCTGAGTATACTTTTATTCTGGTTTCACAGATGAAACAGTACATTGTAGAAAATGCACAAGTGACTTCTGAAGAAAGCATAGGAACTTTTGTTTGTTTATTTGTTTGTTTCCATGTACACATCCCTACTAGACCCTCTCTCCCATCTCACTTACCCAGGGTCATCCTGGAGTCTGATTTAAGGCTCTTACAATCTGAAAATCAAGAACTCAGCTATTAACTTTTTGCAATAAATGTTGTCCACTTAGATACAAGCATCGAGATGGTGTCTGTTTCATATACAGATATTTTATGTTACGTGCAATGACCTAAATTTGGGTCTGAGTGTATGTAACTTTAAGCATGGCCTCATTTCTTTCCCTAGGAAGTTTCTGGTGACCTAAAGCAAGAGAATAACTTTGCTCACAGTAAAGATAGCCTAGCATTCTTCATTCTGTGTTTTGCTTTTACCTCATCAGTTGTGATCATGTAGAAGCCCCAAAGGGACCACCCCACAATCCTATTACGTTCTGTATCTTTAAAAGGACAAGAGCTTCAAAACCCTCTGTGTGTTTGCCATGATGACCGTACGGTGAGACTTACTTTCTTTCAGAGCACTTTTTTTCTTTCTTTTAAATCTCACACATGAAATCTGTGTTAAAATATCTCATTGACCCCACTCTGCTTCATTCTGTCTCTAGCTATGACTCTTTTCTTCATCAAAACTGAGGTTCTGGTTTTGTGAAGAGGTACCTAAAGGATTGAGGGAACTCCAGAAGCTGTGAAGAGTCATTTGGAGTTGGCTCTTCACCCTTTATTCCCTTTAAGTTTTAATTCATTTTGTTCGATGTAGTAAGAGTTCTATTCTTTATCTCATCGTGATATTTTCTTTATAAAATTATTGTTAGGTTGACTTATTTTGTTATGTGTGATGAGTGTTTTACCTGCAGGCATGTCTGTTCACCATCTGCTTGTCTGGTACTCAGAGCTCACAAGGAGCCAGATCTCCTGGAACTGGGTTTACAGATGGTTGTGTACCCCTCTTTGGGTTCTGGGTCACAAATTTGTGACTTTTGCAAGAGCAACAAGCACTGTTAGCCATTGAGGCATCTTTCCAGTTCCTCTTCATGCCATTTGCAACGGAATCTATTTTTTTAAATCTATTTGGAAAATATTTGTGTTACTTTTCTTTATACCATGCGGTCCTGAGTGTGATCACCAAAGCTATCTTTGAGGAACCCTGTGACATCTGTGTGAAACTCAGAAGCTACCCTACCCTATACTTTCACTGCTCAAAAGGGAGGAAGAACAAATCTATTCAAGAAAAGATCTAGTCTAAGGAGGAGCCATAGGAGAAGGGTCATGTATCCGGGCAGATTATGCTGCCTGATGATGGTATGTGGACTTAAGCAGGTTCATCACAGGCAAAAGATTCTTTTGGAGGAAGTCACACAGAAACCACTATGACTCCAGGGACTTGGAGCCTGACCTACGTTCTTTACTCAATGAATTTCACAGCTGTGTCATTTGACAAATGTCTTTTCTCCGAATCTTTCTTTTGCCTTCTACACTTCTTTAGAGAAGCCAAAATAATGTTGGATCCTCCCTTCAGTAATGATGCAATGACAAGCAGGTTAGCATGCTCTTCAGCATTTAGTTCATTAGGGCTCAATTCCAAAATAACAAGTACTCATTAAATACCTACAATTTGCAGGTGGTGTTTATTTGAATTATGGAACAAAGGGATTACAAGGTTACATTTGCTGTTGCAAAATACTTGTTCAAAGTCTTTTATTTTCTGGACCTGTGATTTTTT
This sequence comes from Cricetomys ansorgei, assembly GCA_026225945.1. Classification (NCBI taxonomy): domain Eukaryota; kingdom Metazoa; phylum Chordata; class Mammalia; order Rodentia; family Nesomyidae; genus Cricetomys; species Cricetomys ansorgei. Next base: position 15,189,302 of record JAMJFZ010002869.1, read on the forward strand.
TTTGTATTTGTGTTTTTGCTTTGTTTCTCTTTTCCTTCCTAGAAATTGTTTGTTTTTCACTACTTTTGGGTTCTAAAATCTCTTGAAATGAAGAGTTTGCCTAGCTTTCTATTGCAAATTTCATTCCTTGTGTGTATTATAGGTATTCCATTGTTTTGCTTTCTGTCTTTATGGAGACTCAGTGTCTTCTCGCCAAGGCACATCCTCCTTCTTACTGGTACTATTTCCTTCCCTGCCCCTATTACAACACCTAAGATATAGGCTCATTTATTGAATATTTATTGAGTGGTTCACAGGATGGAATAATATTTCTTTATGTTATTTCTCCCCCTGAGTTTTGCAAAGGGGCTTTCCATGTTATTCATCCTTCCATGCCTTCCTCCTGAATTCACTAAAAAACACAGGTAAACACAGCGGTTTGAATTCTAGTACCAAACCATAAAACAAACCTTTTCTACACACATCTTGTTGATAGACTATAAAAGAAAACATTAGCTTGGAAAAGTCAGTATCACTATGTAAAATGAGTCTCAATTTTTTTCTTCTCTTTTCTCTTCTTTTTAAAGATAACAGGAGTATATTTACCTCAAATGTGTTTCTACCGTCTGGTTTACTTTAGGGCAATTTGCAAAATAATTCTCCCTTGTAAGGTTCATGTTCTACTCTCAAATCATCAGTTTAGCACTGGTGAGCTGTATCTTCAAGTTAATTCAGATTCATTTTCAATTGCTAAAGATACAAAGTAACTCAAATTGCCATCTTCTCAGTTCAGAGATAATTCTCTGGAAATTGAAGACTAGGTGACAGGAGAAATTTTTCTCTAAAGTTAATTTAAATTAACAGCTTCAATTTCCTGTGTGGTATGAGCTATTGGAATTTCCAGATGGAGACTGTAATATTTAAGCACAAAGCCTGCTTAGAAGCCATTCTCTACACTGGTGCACAATCTTGGTAAAATCATCTCTCAGAAACATGTCAACATAGGTGCAGAGAAAACAAATCATAATTTTCCATGAGACAAATGACTTTGCTAGAAATGCAAAGAAAGGAGGAATTACGGGTATATTTCAGACATATTGTAATTTGATTATACAGATAAAATAGATATTATCTAATATTGTTATAAGGAAAACTAAAATAAATATATTTCTAGATGTGACGAAGCTGGAATCCTAATGCACATAAAGAGCAACATAAAATATTACTTATAGATAGTCACGGCTTTAATTATGGCTTCTAAGGAGTTTTCTTTATCTCACTTTTAAAATGATTTTATTAGAATAGTAGTGTTTTATAATGTAACACTTGATCATGTCTATCTCTAACATATTTGATCATGGGTGGGTTAGGATTTAGGCTACAGAGATTAATAAAGAGGGAAAATCCTTGATATAAGGTATAAACTAATATAATCAGGCACATTGGTACAGGTCAAAAATCTTAGTCGTTAGGAAGCAAAAACAGGAGGCTACCCTTGACTAAAATGTGAGACTATTTCAAAACTTAAAAAACAGTCATTAGCTAATCACATAAAAAATTAACTAAGAGTCGTATTGATTTTAAAATATATGCATAGACTCATAAACGTAGTTATGCTTCTTTATATCTAATTGTGGTGGCGTTTCTCTTTAAGAGAAGTTCACAGGTTGAGCTCATAATCAAGATTAAGAAATAAAAACAAGATTATTTTCACTTGAACATTCATTGTGTGACCATTTATTATATGTTTTTAAAATTCAAACAGATTTAGTCAATGTCATTTTTGGTGCTACAGCATACTTAACGTCTGTTCTTAATTGATTCTCTGCCTCTGTCTCCATGTTTCCATGTCTGTCTCTCTGTATCTTCTGTCTCTGTCTCCATCTCTCTCTCTAGTGTGTGTTCATATATGTGATATCGAGTGCAAGTTTGCACATGTGGAGGTCAGAGAACAACCTTTTATATCAGTGCTAGCCTTCTACCTTGTTTGAGACAGTATTTCTCCTTCTGTGCACTGCTGCCTACTGCACAGCCAGGCTAGCTGGCTCTTTCCAAGCATTCTCCTGTCTCTGTATCTCATCTCTTCATAGTAGCATGCTTGGATACAATGTGTACATTACTGCGTTGGATTTTACATGAACTCAGATCAGACTGAAGCATCAAGCACTTTACTTACTGAGCCAGCTCCCCAACTCATAACATCTATTCTCACTGTTATGCATAATCTGGAATTTACTTCTATCATGGATTTATTTTGGAATCTTCCTAATGAGGCAATAAGGAGAAGAGGCAGAAGAAACTGCTGTCATCTCCAGATTGTTTGGAGAAGACACACACAAACAAACACATACACACACATACACACACACACACACACACACACACACACACACACAAAACTAACAAAAATAATTTGAGTTGTTACTAACAGAGTCTATTGTAGAAAAATAAATAAGAACAGTATCTATCATATGTATCCTTTAATGGAGTTGGATTGCTTTAAAAAAAAAAGATTTAGAAACAACAACTAGGCATCACTTGATGTTGGTGACAACTATATCGAGATGGCAGGAGAGAGAGGCAGGCAGAGGCAATACCCCGGCCTGTGGCAAATCACATGGCCCTTTACAATGGGAGTTCCAGGCACAACTGTTGAGCCTCAATGGTGGGAAAGCCCTGATGAGACCATGCTTCTACTTCCTCTCTCTTTGCAAAAAACTTTGTTCACCAACATAGGCAATATGGATAGGCTAAGAGCCTTTACATACAAGCCTATAGGTGATTGGGCCTTTCCTGACCTTACTCATCCCTCTCTGATTAGCAAGCCTTAGGTAGGCTGGTTAAAGTGTCTCGTAAGAACAAACCAAAGCTATTGATCTCTCCTTTGTGCACCGCCATACACTCTCCATAAAAACTGCCTCCCCCCCCCAATAAATTGAATTTGCACCACAAAACATTAATTTCCAGAGTCCGTTTCTTGGGCTAGTGACTGTGCTCTGCTCATCACCACAGGGAACTCTGCATCCACAGAAAACCACAGCTTGACATGTTAAGATCGTGGTGGTAGGGTCAGGGAGGGCAGGTAAACAGACTCACATTGTAATGAATTGATGCTTATTGTCACAGATGGTAGTATCGGTCTAAACAGGGAGGTTAATGCCAGAAAACATGGCCTGATGCCACTGCTTGGTTGCTTCCCCTTTACTTATATCCATGCTACTTTGACAATTGTGAAGCTAGTGTTCCCTACTTCAATGTGTGAATGTGAGGTTAAAGAATGGCTTACAATCCTAGAACCACTATACACGGCATCTTTGAGCTAGATTAAGGTAATAAGTTTTATTCTTTTTGAAACATTCCTCCTCCAGATATCAAATTTTTAAAGCCATTCAGAAATAGAAAGTATCATTTGGCTTAAAATAGAATTTGAAATTTTTCATTGAGCAGTAGAGGTGTCAAATAATATAGATAATAGGCAGATAGTCACTTCCCTCTAGAGATTTGGATTGGAGTTTTATAAGTATCTTCACTTACGATAACATAAATTACCAGGGCTAACATTTCTCAGGTATAAGATAAACAAACAAATGAAATAAAAGAAAGCAACCAAACTAAGGCTTGCTGTAAGGGGCATAGATTTTATAGCTTTTCCAAAGTCACTTGAAATTGGAAAGAAAAAGTAACATTTTGTTTTCATCTTTCCAATAGTCAGGAAGTACTCTCAAAACATCAGTCATGATCAGATCATGATCATGATCAGAAATATTAATATGGCCATAGCTTTTGGTGAAACCAGTGTAGACATTTTAAAGTATGTATACTTTTATGTTTTTGCTTTTTGGGACATGATCTCACAACTCAGGGTGTCCTCATATTCTCAATCCTCCTGCCTTAGCTTCCTACGTGTTGAGATTACGTGTGCCTGGCAGCATTCTCTGCACCACTGTAAAGCTCATGTATTGTATAGGGCGTCCACAAGCCTGAGATGCACTGTTTCTAAGAAAGGATTAGGTCATTTTGTTAGGTAAGGAATCCCATCATTCCCTAGTGTCCAGACAACACAAAAAGTGAACGGAAGTAGTAGCCCTAACCCAAACACCTCATCAACACACAGCTCTCCTTTGTCCAAAATAATTTTTTTAATCTTTTACCCTTCTTCCTTAAAAACAAACAAACAAGGAATCAAACAATACACAAACAAAAGTACAACAAATGCAGTTAATGGAGCTAAGATTCAGTTGGTAGAATGCTTGGTTAGCATGCACAAAATCTCAGGTTAAATTCCAGCACCCCATAAGCCTGGGTGCAATGGTACATACTTATAGCCCTAGCACTTGGGAGGTAAAGGCAGGAGAATAAGCTCCAGGACATCCTTGGTTACAGAGCAAATTCAAGGTCAAGGTCAGCCTGGGAAACTTGAGATTTCATCACAAAAGAATAATGAAAATACATAGGTCAAGTTGAAATCATAAAGTACTATAGTAACTTCATATGGTTGGAGCAGTAGAAGAAATGAAATTTGATGTGTCATAATCACCTGTGAATTTTTAAGCTGCAAAGTATTCCTACAAGTATTCCTTTGCCATACGTCTCTTTCATGATAAAGCCAGGGAAGTTGTGATGCAGAGACCATAACTGAATAACATACTCCTTAAGGACAAGCTGCTTCTTTAGGAGAAATATTGGGCAGAGCATCAGTAGAAAGCTGAAGGACTAGAAAGTACATGGAGGACAAAACTCTAAAAGGAAAGCAAGGGCAACAGGAACAAAACAGAGAGTAAATAATGGGGGTTCTGGTGCATGCCTGTTCCCTCTAACCTACTTTGTGATTTTGATTGAATTCAGAGCAACATCCTTTATGCGCATGTTCTAGGAAGGTTGCATGAAAGTGAGTGAAAAACCTTTGAAAAATGAGCATTGCTTAATAACAGTAGTGAAATGGTATAGGCAAGGAATCCGGTGTCCTTGGAGTCAACATTATATACTCGGGTTCATCTTATCTCACTGCGTTCTACATATTCATAGTCCTTTTGGAACATTTTCAGCACTGACAGCTCAACTCATTACAACTACGCGAGGCAGACAGAAAACATAGCGCAAACATATATCTCTGGCCGGCATTGTCAGTGAAGGACAAAGCAATAATGGGGATGCTTCTTGCTGAGGTTGGGGAATATTCACTCCTGTATGTCCAACTCTGTCCTGAGTTACATGAAAACATACAGAATTCTGCAATTATCATAGAAAAACCTAATAATTTTAGTAAAACACACGAAGGTGAGTGGGAAGAAAGGGTGGAATGGAATTTGATAAAAAACAGGGAGAATCATTTAGTAAAATAGATTTTAAAGTCCAGTTTTCTTTTTTTTTCTCCTTTTGGAGTACAAATTTAGGAAAAAACACAGTAAGCTCACCTCAGCAAGAGAATAAAAATATAATTTATTAATTGTTTTATTTATACCATCTTTATTGTTCACAATCAAGATGCTAAACATGTATTATTCAGTAAGTGTTACATTGTTTTTATTCCACTAGTGTCAAGAAAGCACTTAGGAAATATTATTTCTTGAAAAGAAAACACTTGAGAGCAGAGGAATAGTTCAGCACACACGATGTACTATGGAGAGATGTTTAGAACTGGCAAAGGCAGGTGGCAGGCAGAGGTCAGGATTCTAGAATAAGTGGACTTCAGCATGTTTGTTTTTTTTTTAGTCTTTTCATGACAGGGTTTCTTTGTTGTAATTCTGTCAGCCTGTACTTTTAAGAGTTCAGAAGAGGCATGCTGAGATCTTTTATCAAAGATCTGCTTGCCTTAGAAGGTAAAGTTTTGGTGTTGACGGTCTGATACTTTCATTAAAGTAGTTTAGACTTTGTGGTTGTCTACTGAGCCAGAGAGAGAGATGAATCCTCAAATTAGGATTTGTTCATTCTTTTGGATCCTCAGTTTTTCATATATTAGAAAACAGGCTGGCATTGAGTTCCTCATCCAAGAGCTTACAGGTACAGAATGTCAAGAGTTTTGGCATTGATACAGGTGAGAAGAAACCATAGCTTTTATTTTTTTGTTTGCATTTCATTAACTATATTGGAAGGATTTATTTAACATTGACAATTTAAAGCAAAAGTTTTCTGTCTTTTTGTAATTTTTATGAGATTTTTTTATAAGAAAGCAACTGGCATTTTGTGTTACTGACTTAATTCAGGTTTCTATATCTTCCTCAGTTATTTATTAAATATAATTTTCTAGAAGAAATGACCATTTGAATTAAATATTTATGTATTAATGTCATTATAACATAAAAATAATGTTCTGTGCTGCATTTATATGAACACTTCTTTATACAGTTTATTTTTATTTTCTTAAATATTTGATAAACCTTCAAATGTATGTATTTCTTATACATGTCTTTCTGTTTGGAACTTATGCTGTCTTAAGATGTTTGAAAAGCCTTTAAGGCTTATTTCTCTCTCTTTGTTATTTCTGAAAGTTTCTTTTACTAGTTACCACACTGAATATTGTCCTTCTCACATTGTTTCATTTTTCCTGTCATTTTGTACTATGTTTGTGACTTAGGGAATTGATAGCACACATTTGAGAGAAGAGCATTTGTAGTTGTCCGTTACACGTTGTTCACATTTATTTCAGAAGCCTTGGTTCTTTTCAAGGACTGTATTTAAGCATCTACTATGACAAAACTAAAGTAATCTTAAGTGAGATTTTTCCGTGGTTTATCCTGACATCCTGGCTGTTGGATGAGGTTTCTAGCATCTGCCTGGTAGGAATTCGAATGGTTCTCAGTCCTGTCTATGGGGTGGAAAGTGTTTCTCCCAACTCAATGAATTTCTCCTTAAGCCCAATCTTGAATAATTTCAAATTTAGATGCATAAAACAATTTTTTTCTAAACATTTCAAATCTGAATTCTAATAATTTTTCTACTATTATTATTTGATGTGTCTAATTCTTTTTGATATAATCATTACCTATTATAAGATAGATTAATATTCAGGTTATTTGGTTCTTTCTGGTGATTTTTTTCCTACTGGAATTTTATAACTTTTAAAAATGTGCTGTTAGTTGAATTAAAATCTAATCACTGGCCCCTGTCTCCAGCCTCTCCTGTTTACTTCACCCTCAAGTTCCTCCCATATCCTCTTACTCTCAAGTTTATGCTTTGATTATTATTCTTTATAGATGTGTGTATATAAATGTAATATATATATATCACATACATTAAACACATGTATATAAAATACATATATATATAAGATACATATATATATATAATATGACATACATGCATGATATATTAATTAAATTAAATATACTCTTATGCATAATATATATATATAATATATATAATTATAATATATACACATTACCACATACGCATTATACCACATATATATTACATATAGATATATTATATTTATATTTCTGTAAGCACGAATGAAATTATTTTATATGAAGTGAAAAAACTAGTCTATTTATAATCTGTAAAATCAACTTGAGCACTTTTAAAAATTATTATTTTCATCTTTTATTATTCAAGCTTTTCTACAATATTTAAACTATGGTACTTGCTAAAATTTTAGCCCGGCATTGTAAAGCAACAATTATGTTGTAAAAAAATCTCATAATATGTTTTTAGTTTACCTTTTGCTTTGAAGTTTCTTTATATTACACTGGACATTGCAGTACAAAACAAGCTAAATATCATATTAGAATTACAATCTGAACAAATGATAGAAATATTCACTCTTACATTAATATAGCTTACCAACTCTTGTGTGTAGGACACTGGATACTAGCCTCTCTCCTGCTGTAACTTTGCATGTGAAGAGTGCAGAATTTTGTTGTAAATTTTACAGAAAACAAATCAGGGGAGATTTGTACTATAAATACTTCTCTTTAAAATATTATAACAGAGTAAAAGAGTTGTCTTTCTAAATTATGACTTTTGCATAGTTTTGAAAACAATATTTCTTATGCTGCACAGCAATATCACTGGGGATAAAACTTTCCTGTATGACCAGCATCCTGTAAACCTAATAGCCGAAACGTAATTGAGACTACTAGTCAGAAAAGATCGAAGTCTGAGTCATATAAATGGTCCTTGGTGGAACTGGAACATTGTTAACTTCCCAGAAGCTCATTATTAAATGTTTATGTAATCCTTTGAGGATTGCTCTCTGGTGAGAAGCTTTTTGGGAAAAGAACAGAAGCATCCCACTCTCCCCTGTTGTAAGAGTTGTAAGGTTTATCAGTTTTTCCTGGACAAGACAACCTTACATAGGAAAAGCTGCCTGTTTAGAGATTTTTGAAATAGAATAAAGTCTACTTAACAGGTGAGTTATCATAATGGTCCCTCTGGCTATTGTAAACTCTCACCCAAGGAGAATGCCTTTTAGCTTTGCATGAGATAGTGACCCTTGTGGTCTTTTATCCTCCAAGTGCTCCTCTCTTAGCAGTAGGATAAGCTTAAGTTTCTGGATGATTCTAGCATGCTCTTTTTCATATTTCTCCAAAGATTTAATGAAATTTCACCCCTTGGTGGCATGTTATACTACAGATTTCTCTATTGACCTTTTCCCAGGACTTCCATAATGGGACTTTCAGTGGATTTCTATATATAAAAAAACAGATACCAACCAGAGCATACTTGGCTACTTCTTTTCAACCTAATCTGTCTACTTACAAAATGATTCACTACGGTCCTGTGTCAAATAGAAGAAGGTCAAATAGAAGAAGCAAACTATAGAAACATATGTGTACCCCTCTCAGTATTATACAATAATATTTGCAAATGAAGTTCATTCAAATCCTATCTGTTGCTTGTACCCATCCACGGGACCCTTCAGGCGAGGGGGTAGAGTTGGCGTAGAGGCAGGATGGGTATAAGCAACACCTATCAATGCACTTTCTGCTTGTTGTCTGTCATAAATTATACTAGAAGAGTTTCAGACAGTGATATAAAGAAACAAAGACCATGTAAGCAGAGGCTAGACCAGAGGACCAGAGGTTGTTTTATCCTGTCAGATATGGAAACAAATACTGTGTAAGACTCCATGACTTTACACATTGAAGTCTTCTATACAAAAGAAAACTTTTTTATTTTTAGGACTTTAAATAATATTGCTTTGATTTGAACACCTAAAATACATAATGCAACAGAAAATGTAAACAAGTGACAACTTCCATAAGCACAAACATTCTTAAAATGCTATGTCCCAGGTACAAGGAGGGTTTCCTACTATAGGCATCAATCAAGGCCTTCTTAGGAAGACATATCAGACAAATATACAAACTATTTTAATGGAGGACTACTTATAGACTATGATAGAAACTGGATAGTGGTGGTGAATGCTTTTAATCCCAGCACTTGGGAGGCAGAGGCAGGTGGATCTCTGTGAGTTCGAGGCCAGCCTGGTCTACACAGTGAGTTCCAGGACAGCCAGAGTTACAACAGAGAAACCCTGTCTTAAAAACAAAAACAACTACAAACAAACAAAAATATAAATATGATAGACTGAAGGAACCAAATGACAGGTTGAGGTAAAACATTCTGAGACTGGAATAACAGAAAGTCATTATCACTCCTGCACTGAAGGCTGAAGGTACAAGAAGATTTCCAAGTATTTGAGGGGATGCCTTCAGAAACTACACTCCAAGGAACTCAGACACTAGCATGAATTCGACACTGAATATGGAATGGTTCAGGGGCAAGCATACCCATTGTCCTTCCTCTGAAGATTTCTTAGTGCACAAAATTTGCTAAACCTTACTGGAAACATAGCCAGGAAGCCAGGAGCAGAGAGATTAGACATAAGCAATGGTTTAAGAATGGAAAAGGTAGTGAGGACAATGAGATTGGAAGCCCTGGAGGATGTATTGCCAGTCAAGAGAAAGAACAACATAATTTCAGGCTATGATTTCCTTGATTTCCTGCTTTTCAGATTTCTATTTTCTTGCTTCCTCCCAGCTTTTGTTTTACTGTACACACTGCAGAGGTTGTAGGAAAAGATAATGAAATAATGAGTTCCCGAAGCATATTTAGCTCCTCCTTCAAAGTATGTATACTTAAGGAATGCTCGGATGCGACATAACATTTACAGCTATCTCGACTTTCATTGCAGCCCATCAGGAGGCCAGCAGAATGAAATATACCCAAGGGAAGTGCCGTGAGTACAGCCTAATATATCTTAGGCTCCTAGACAGTTGAAACAGGAAGACCTGCTGAGCTCTGATGCAGGAGAGTCTAAGCCACTGGATAAATTGCTCCAAGAAGAACTCATTCTTGGGAAAATATATTATCCTTATGACAGTAGCAAGGCCATTGTCCAAGGCAGTTATTGGTTGTGCAAATGCCAGTATCAAAAGTGAAATATACTAGGAGACTGAAGGTAAAGAAATAGGTGCTCATATAAAAAACACAGAGATGGAAAGGCGTGCATCTCGCCTCCCAGTCTTTGATCTGACTGAATTGGGGTCATTCAATACCGTGTCCAGATATATTTAAAAGATAACTTCAGACACCTTCCACCATGGTAGTATAATAATGTGTATCAGGATAAATCAACCTGGAAGCCAAAGCAAAGCTTAGAGAAAAGTATGACAAAATAAAGAAATCAATTTTTAAAAATAGAAAGATTAAAAAAAAAAAACAAAGCCAGAGAATAGAATATATCACAGTGTTAAAAAGGGATCTTTTGTAATTGGTTCATTTGGTGAACATCTTTTTAAAAGATAATCTAATAAAAAGCCTTTTAAAATCATTGTTTACTTGCCTTATTGTATAGTATATATTCAATGAATTATAAGTCATGGCAATTTTCAGTCAAAGGAAACCCCTAAACAATGCAAAACAATACAAAAAAACAACTGTCTTTGTGTTAGAGGTGAGGTTAGAGGACTACTGGGGTGACCAGGGTAGTAACTTCTAGTGACTAACATACTTAATGTCCAACTGCTTTGCTGATCTGCTGCTTTAGAATCCATACTTTAGCACAGTTAGGAACTTTTAACCTCATGATAAATTGAAAATTTAGGTTAATATTTTGATAATTTCATACCTCTGTGAAACATGTCCATAAGGCCAGTTGGTTGAGCCTACTTACTGCATTGTTAACTGGATATTTTATTTATACTCTTTAAAAATTGTAAAACTAGCCCCAATACGTGACAGAAATGTTTCATTTGAAACAAGAAGATTGCAGAACTTTCCAAGTTAAAAGATTGTGACTGTGCCCTGTGAGGAAGTCATGTGCTCAATGATGCTTCTGTTTAACATCACGGTTGTCATGGTGATATCAATGCATGTTCATTAGTTGCTCCTCACTTCCAAATCAGCACTGCAACGGTCTTGAGTGAGGCATTTCTGGTCCAACAGATTTATTGGCTGGCAGGTAAAAGTGGTTGTGTGTGTGGATTGGGGGCGTGTTCTGGGGACTGAACAGAGGGCTTTGTGCATGCTAGACAGTTCTACCACTGAGCTGTGTTACCAGCCCAAGTGACATATTTAGTTATTTTTAACTCCAGAACTGTAACATGCATGAGGTTCTCAAGGAATTAGTAAAAATGTATTTTAATAAAACAGAAATACTATTTGTCCATTGTGGCTATTTATAAAATATAAAAATGAATAAGACAATGAGATTTTTGAATCATCAATAATAAGTCTATTAATATACAGATCTGGTAATCTTTTACTTTCTAGACATTCTCTCACATGAAGATTATTCTCACAGTTTAGTAAATACAATCATATTATGTTCCATATTAACATTGTATAATGACCGTTTCACGTGTTAAAAGCATATTTAATAATAATGTTATTCTAGTGATGTAATTTAGTGAATAATCCCATCTTAAAAATAAATTTTATTGTTATGTTTTCCTTGTTATTACAAACAATATTGTGTTGATTACCAAAGGGAACAGAGACCAGTGAGGAGATCTCTAATAATTTTAGGGGGATACAATGGGGGGATGTGTGGAGTTAATGCTTACACATGATTTCATGACTATGGTGCAGTGAACCATGTTGTTTTCTTAATAATTTAGACAGCAGTATCTTTCTACCCGCATCAGATATTTTTTAGGATTCAATTACACATACATGCTTTATTTTTTTTTTGTTTTACTAAACAAATTTTTACCAATTTTACCAATCACAGTTGAAGATAAGCAGATAATCATAAATAATTGTAGTATAATGGATTTAAAGACAAAGAGAAAAATTGTAGACATACACACATAATTACATAAAACATATGTGCATGTATCTGCCTGTATACGTACATGCAAAAAGAGAGATCTCATGAAAACACATACAAATAAGTCAAAATTATAACTATACTGAGCACAAGATTTGGGTCATCATTAAAACCAGCAACAAATATGATTGCATATATCTTAGAAGTATCTAACATTTTTGACTGATTTCCATCTATGATGCAGTTGGGCTTCATGAGGAACAGAAATGTAAAATTATTTTTTCTGGGTTTATGAATATAAACATGGAATTGAATGAATCAGAATAGCATATATTTTCAAGACCAAATAAGAGCAAATGTTGACATATCAAAGGAGCAATATGAATTCTCAGGCATATCGAGATGAATAAGAGTACAGGATGACAAAGTGCAAAATAATTTATATGAGTTTTTCCAGTGGTTAGTAAAATAATGAGGACGTATTTTTTGAGTCACTAATCTGCCTTCTAATTGCCTAGCCTGTATAACTTTGGCACAGACACAAGAGGCATGTTTAAAAATAGAAAATTCAATCCAAGAGAAAAATTAAATCTTATGGTACTACATACTCACACTTATAAATCATAGCACTGTATCACAGTTAAGACAAATGAGATATGTTATTTGTTCAATTGTGATGATGAAAGATGATATTCATCTTGCAGCAATTTTATTATTGATATAAGTCTACATCGAAATATATGTAAATGTTTTAATAAAGCAGTCTAGAGTAGATGTTTCCTATAATTATAAGAGAGCAAAATGAATGAAAGAAATTTACCTTTCCTGCTTTGACATCTACCTAAGTAGAAATAAACTTCAAGCAAACTGTAATTTATGACAAATATTGGATAATGGAAATATGTAGATGTCTTGGTACAGTCTTTTATATATTTGAATGCATGTGTGTGTTCAGGGATGAGTGCATGTGTGTGTGTTTGATTGTGTGTGTGTGTGATCTATGTAACTCCATGTGCATGTGGAGATCAGAGGTTGACTTCTTCCACCACACTCCCAATATTTTGAGAAAGAGTCTCTCAAGAAACCTTCAGCTCACCATTCATGGTACTCTGGTTGGCCAACAAGCTCCAAGGATCAACCTGCCTCCCAACATTCTTTTCTGCTGTACCTGCACTCATGTGTACAAACCAAGACTGAGATAAACGTATGTACCCATAATTAAAAACAAAATTAAAGAAAGAGAGCTAACTCCTCAGACTTGAAAGGTCTGTAGTAATCTGCCCTGTTCCTGATTAACCCCACACATTTTGTCATAATCTCAACTTTCTTGTCTGAGTACTTACTGACTTCCCACCACTATGTAAACATCATGAAATCTGAGATCACATCTTTTCCTTCTTTCATCTCAACTATAGATTGCATTGTCTACTATTGTTTATATTGTCTATTGTCTACAATATTATTAATACAAAATAAGTATGTGGAGTTACTGAGTGAATGAATGTATAACAGATCAACTACTAGTAATAATCTCTCTTGTTGATTCTTACCAGAGTCATTATATCAGCACTTCAAAGCCTTTCTAGCTTTCAAAACCTCCAAGCAAAGTTTTGTTGTCCTTGTTCCAAAAAAGAAAATTGATCACATACTGAGGTGCAAAATGTAAGTCACCATTTTGTTTTCACCCTTCCCTTGAAATCATATTTCTACATCTTATGCTCTATATTTCTAAATTCTATCTCTCAAGGAGATAATTATTAGGTTTTTTTTTTTTTTTCATTTGCTGAAGTCAACCTTCCCATGACCTGTGAATTATAAATCACTCTAGTTCATCTTCGGTTTCTTCACATCCTTCCTTTCTCTCCAGCAAATGTGTATAATTGGTTTATGCACCAGTGAAGTGTAACAATAACAAAAACCATTCTGTTACCTTTGAAAGTTGTGTCATCTTGTCTTCTATTCCTCAACACATTTCTCAAGTACTTGATAATCAGCACATCTTCTTCCTTCATTCTCACTCAATCCTCCATCTCTAACAGCATTGATTATCTTGTTAACTCTACTCTTGAAAATCTACAACCAAGACTTACTATTTACTCACTGTCATCAAATTCACTGGTTTATGCTAAATATTTATATAGAAGCCAATTGATTTTAAGCTCCATCCTATTCTAAACCATTTCTGGATACCAAATGTCTAAATAGCTATCTGTACAATGCAAGACCAGATGTGCCTGTCTATAAAATCTTGTTCAGCTCTGTCTACAAGGCAATGCTGTGAACAATAAAGTGGCAAGATAAGGAAGAGACAAAGCTTTCTCCAGTTGTCTGTGCCCGAATGCTTCTATTTAGTGGTGGGTGGTCCTCTCTGAATCACTGCTGGAATCTCAGGCATTTATTGCTGTTTTCGCAGACTCTGGGTGTCTACTAGAAAATCACTTCTGAGAACAGTGACTCTCTGTTTTGAACTCTGCTCAGGAGACACCTCAGTGAAGCTCCTTTTTACCTGATTGAACTTTATGGAAAGAGACACATCTTATGTTCACAGTTGCCATCTCCTTAGAACTTTCTTAGACATTACATTGTTTTTTGATGCCTGCTCAAATTGTTTTCTTCATTTTTGAGCATTCCTTCAATCCCTTTCATTCTAATTCTTAATCTTCACAGCATCCCCCTTCCCCAGCTCCTGCTCTTCCACTACCTCATTAATGACTCATGTGGTGATCTGAACAGTTTTCTTTTCTTCTTAATGGCCGTGCATTTGTCTTCTTTTTTCATTACTAACTTACATCAGATAATTTATTTATTATACTGTTTATGTTTATACTATGCCTCATGCCAATGGAAAACAAGTTCCTTAGAGATCTAATTTTTTCTTTTTTCCATTGATGAATTCAAATCCATTAATAAATGTTGAGCTGGTATTTGTCGATACAGAGTAGCCATATTAAAATAAAATAAAATAAAATAAAATAAAATAAAATAAAATAAAATAAAATAAAATAAAATAAATAAATGTCAATTTTCAAGTTATTGTCATGGGTTTTGGTGAGTACTATGGCATTATGTGTATGTGGGGTAATGATTAAACCATTATCTCTTTCTCTTGCCACATTAATTTCTGGTTCTCACAGACACAGCCTCATTTCTGTAATTGGAGTTGCTGCTCCTTCTTGCCTTTGCATCTCTTGAGAGAAATAGAAACAGGGAGCTGACTTTTCAGAATTCTGATAAAAAATGCATTGCTTCATGGTTGAGTGCACTTAATTTTCTTATATATTAGAAGGCAATGCTTTCATCCTGCACGAAGGCAAAACCGTATGCCAAGAAGTTATATATCCCTGGAGAAAGTTATCAAGAGTCATAGCTAGTTTGCATTGAGGAGGCTGAGTTATCAAACTCTACTAATAGAAACAGGTTGGATATATTTTCAAAGAAAACAACAATTTAAATCCTCACTGTGAAAGTAGTCTGTCACAGTAAAGGTTTTAATGTGAATTAAATTCAGGCCTAGCATAAGCCATAGTTTATACAATTTGTTAATGATAATTGCTAGATTTATGAATATACCGAATACTCTAGTTATATACAGATTCTCTGTATCTGGATATAGAATCAATGCTGGAAATTTGGAGGATGGAGAGATAAAAACCTTACAGAGCTCTAGAATAGAAATTTCAAGAGTTCTCTTTCTGGCAAGAAATCTGATATGAATTAGTACAGAAAAGACAGAGAAAAAACAGAGGATGAAGAAACTGACTCTAACAGGTAATACAAACGGCACACAAGTCCTTCAGTGATTGAAAGCCTCCTACTTCCTCCCATGTGTCATACTTGGGGTCTTTAATGAAGGGACTTGTAGGACACCCAGGTCAGAAACTATAATAACCACGTCCTGTAGTGTAACTTTTCTTCACATTCTCATTTTCCCTATCTGTCCCCACATTTTCTCTTTATTCTATAAACATGCCAATGCATCTCTGGGGGAAGCTGAGTGTATTTTTCCCTGAGCATTCATATAAAATAGTGAGAAAGGATACAGTGATTATATTGAAGCAAGGTGGGGTTAAGGCATGCGGGCAGAGATAGAATTGTGAGAACAGTTTGTTAAATACATCCTAATTTCCTTTACTCTGTTCTTCTTTGCATTTTATGATTAATTATAAATCTGAGTTTTCTTCACTATGGTGGGTATATTGGATGATGTGATAAAATGCCCAAAAAACAATTTAAAGAAGAAAGTACTTATTTTGGTTTCTGAGGTGTGCATCCATAGTGCCTGAATTCCCAGGCTTCATTTCCTGGGGACTGAGGTGATGCACAACATCATAACCGAGGAGTACTGATGAAGTAATTCAACAAATCTCATGGTGGCTGAGAAACATAGAGAATCTGGAGGCTGGCAGAAGGTCTTCTCTTCCAAGATGTGCTCACTGTGACAAGCTTCCTCCAAGCAGGATCCACCACCTCAACTCCACAACTGCAAAAGTTGTCAATATATAAATGTATTATGGATTAATCGTCTCACTAGGCCATTTCCAAACTGCAATAGGACTAAGTCTTCAATACAAAACATTTGATAGAAGCCTTTCACATCAAAGGTGAATATTGAATGGCCAAAAAACACATCTTCTCCCTAAAATCTGAGCAGTGTTCCAGTCAAGGGGGCTAAGATATGTTCTGGAAAAACAGGTTCCCTCAATTTCTAATTTCTTGTTGGGTCAGAATTGTTTCAGAAGAAAGATGTAGTCAACATGATAAAAAAAAACTGCTTTATTTTTTATAATTTATATTATTTGAAAACAGCCTCATATTTTATTTTTATTGAAGTAACTATAGGCTTTAAGGACATTTTTTTTTCCTTAGAGTTACCAAAGAAGGATGACAAAGAAAGGAAGGGGACAAGATAATCTGTTCATGTGCTATCACTATTGAAATGCTTCTGGGAACAGAAGCAAAAAATGTTGTAGAGTTGTTCCCTAAATCCCCAACACCGGAGTGCTGTCAGTGTGATAGATGTGAACAGCCATATGCAGACAAGCAAATGGCAGAAGGCTCTTTCCTTGCTTTAGCACAAGAATTGTCTTACCCTGGGCAAGAGGGCAATGAAAATATCTGTAGATATATTGTCTCAATTATCTCAAATCAGTCTTTTTTTCATAGTGCTCATTTTTCTGCAAGTATTGTTAGAGAGAAATAAAAAAAAAAACCCTAGAAACAGGAAATACAGGGGCAGTGAACAAATGTAAACATGCCCTCAGTCAAAAGAGATTCCTATTAGACATTTTGATTAAAGATGTAATAAGCAGGTGGTGAAATCCACATATTGGAGAATTCTCAGATCTATGACCAACAGTTCAATGGCTAGAGGCCACGTATTTATGAAGTAATATACCAAAAGCATTGCTGACGAGGAGGAGCAGCGTTCCCATTGCTGAACTGCAGCACTTTAAAGAGTGTGGAAGTGGTGCCAGAGAGATGGCTAAGAGTAAAGGTACCTTTGCGTAGGCTGGGATGCATGTGCTTAGTCCTTGGATTTCCCAAGTGACAGGAGAGAAACCACTCCGGAGCTAACTTTCGTGCTGATTATCAAAGGGGTAGTTGACTTCTGATAGCCTCATGTGCCCACACACACACACACACACACACACACACACACACACACTCACATTGATTCATGGACATGTATGTGACAAAACAGCTCCTGTATTTAAGGAAACATTCAAAAGAGAGGGTTGAGCTGAAACATTGTAAGAGCCAGAGGATCAGTGAGTTTGTTGTGAGATTGTAACTACTAATAAAGTCAGAATGTACGCCATAGATTCTCACCAACATGACTGCCTACACACGAACGGAACAAGGGCAACAGTGACATGCTAAAATGGATAGAGGAAAGACCATGAGGCCTCACCCCTCCATAAGGAACTATAGGCAAAGAAGGAATGCTGAGAGTTGGAGGGATAGTCTCCCCCAGGGAAGAGCATAAACCAAACTGATTATCCAGTAATAAATAGTCATCACTGAAAATATAAATATTAGTAATATTATAAAGCATGAACAGGTCATAATATTTAGAGATACCCACATACACACACACACACACACACACACACACACACAATATTTAGTAATATATATGTAAAAACAACTAATGAAAGAAAAGTCTATAAATTGAAAGAGACCAAGGAAATAAAGGAAATGGGAAGGGAAAGACATAATTATATTACAATCTCAAAAAATAAAAGATGTGATACACATTAAAATTACAAAACTACGTTTCAATTACTTTTTCATTCTTCTTCTTCTTCATGTTTTCTCATTTATATAATCTGTAAAATAAAACATTTCTCTAAGATAAAAAATTAAAGATTGTAGAAGTGGGAAAACAAAATCAAGATTAGATTTTAGATGTCCTAATTGCCAAGATGAAAAAGGTGAGATTAATTACCCAGAACTCTAGTAGAAAATAAAATTTGTAAGAATATGAATTGCAGGGGTTACAGAAAGACATGCAGCAAAATTTTCCAAGTTTCCTCAATACCATAATTGATGTACACGGGTTTAAAATATAAGGTGATGGTTCAAATGAAATAACAACTATAGAATTGCATTTCAAAATATTACGAATCTGAGTAATACTGTCTCTGGACTGTAGATTCAAGGACACCTTGAGGTAACCAGGGAGGTTGAAGCCAAGTATATGAGACCTTATCTCAAAAAACTGTGAATTAAAAACTAAAAGGATAATTAAAGGGATGTCAACACAATGCAAAACACAAAACACAACATATCATGCTGAAAGCATTTCTCAGCAGATCTTTAAAATCTCCACAGAGATGAGGCAGTATGTAGATATAGCCACTGTGGCAGCTTAGCCAGGAGACATGGAGGCATACTTATAGGTGCATACTCTGCCAGACCTCAGCAGATATAATCTGCTCACAAATATATAATCTATCACAAATGTATGATTGAATATGATTTCCTTAAATATCCTATATGTCATTACAAATCCTTCAGCCAGAGAATCTATATTTAAGAGAGTAGGAATTCATTTTTCTGCATTATTTGTACATTCTTATAACAATGCTAATTTCAGACAGTTTTAATATTTCATTTTTCTTTCTATACATGTGAATTAGTAGATTTATTAATTTTATTAACAATGCTTTCAGCAACTGAAACAACCCAATTTGGCTTTAAGAAATTCATGGAGGAATTTTTATTAGAATTAACTAATGTGATCACCTCTACCACATTCTTTGAAGAACTCCCCTCCCCACAAAGTTATTTTACTTAGCCATAATGCATGTAGAAACAAGATAATCTAAATATTAGCCTATAAAAATTATTATGATGGGATAAAGATTAAGATAACACAGTTGATAGTATGTTAATCCATTAAAACTCTTCCTCATCCTCAGTTCCTTAAACTTCTATTTTTTTTTTCAAAAGAACTTTGGTTTGTTCCAGTTCCACACAGTGATTAATCACTGCTAATTCTTAGGGCTTCAACCTGATACACATAAACTGTTCTATGGTAGTTTATGTTCACATAAAGTAACTTCAGTGTTTCCAACTATCAGATAAGTGAACAAAAATGTCTATCTCCAGCCTTTTAAGTTTCAAAGTCTAAACTTTGGATGACAGTTTCTCTTCACAAAACTCTTGATTTGCTAGGTTGTGGTGGCACATGTTTTTAATCCCATAACTTGGCAAGCAGAGGCAGGCGGATCTCTGTGAGTTTGTAGCCAGCCTGGTTTCCAGAATGAGTTCCAAGACAGAAGTTACAATGGAGAAACCCTGTCTTGAGAAAAAAACAAAAACATAACAAAACAAAACAAAAAACCCCTTGATTATACATAAAGTTGTAGCCAATTTGGGAATGGATCAGAAATTATCTTTATATGTTTTCAATAAATAAAATGAGATTTACATTAATGTATTAGATATTAGTTGTTATTCCCGATACGAAATATATCGCACAGGTGGGACGTAATTACACCTCGTAAAACACCATTTATGTATTTATATATTGTAGTTTTTGCATATAAAGCAAAGAAAAGTAGAAATTTATTTTTGGAAAACCAAGCAAAGTATCCTCTCAAGGAACTGACTAAAATTTCTAGATATATGAAAATGGAAATTGCAGCTGTTTAGTGGTGAAGTTTCTAGTACAAATAGCTTAAGAAGACAAAAAAGTAAAGACGATAAAAATAATGTCACTCAGACTATTTACTAGGAATATCTTGAGTATCAGCTTTAAAGAGAGAACAAGAATGGAGATAAAAAATATTCAAAATGTTACAGGAAGATATTCTCAGGGAAAATGGCTGATACAAATCATTACAGTTTATGTTTGCATTGTCTCTTTGAAACCCATTTGCTAGCATCTTGACAGCAGGCTGTAGTGCATATGAGAGATGGTGGGACTGGAACAGGCTTTTAAAATGGACCTTATGTCTCTGGTCCAACCCCCCACCCCCACCTCTCTCTGAATTTGCTTGTTTATTTGTTTGTTTATTTTCCTGCCTGAAGGGAGAGGTTCCTTTTGCTAGTGTTTCTGCCATCATGTTTATCCTCACCACCACCAGTCAAAAGACAACAGAGTTAAATGATTGTGGAATGAAACTTTTAAAACCATAAACCAAATTGATATTTCTTCCATATAAATTGAAGTTGGCACTCTTTTTTTTAGTCACAATTCTAGTAAGCCAATTATTATACTGTTGCTATTTTAAAAAACACCCACTGTGCTGGTGAGTGGTTTCATTTCCTTTTGTTTTTTATCAATCTGATAGGATCTAGAGTTATCTCCTATCTCCAATTGAGAGACTGTCTCCTTCAGACTGACCTATAGGCAAGTCTGTGAGGCATTTACTTGATTAATGATTGATGTGGGAGGGTGCAGCTAAGTGTGGGAAGTGCCATCCCTGGGCAGGTAGACGAAGGTTATATTGTAAAGGACACTAAGCAAGCCAGTCAGAAGCATCCCCCACTGCCTCTGTTTAGTTCTAGCCTCCAGGTTCCTACTTGAGTTTCTGTCCTGACTTCCTTTCATGATTGGTAGTTAACTGTAAGATAGAATAAACCTTTATTCTTCAAGTTGCTTTTGGTGTTTTCACAAGAATAGAAAGCAAAATATGACACAAACCAAATGCTAAACCAGAGAAACAGATCACACCAAGAGATTAAGAATCAATGAAGAAAGTATCAATGACAGACCCTGATATTTTCAGGAGAGAAAGTGAATTTACCACTAAAAAAATGGTGATCAGAAATTTCTGTTTTCTTATGATCAAGAAGGAAACTGGATTAATATGGAAATGCTTTCGAGAAGTTTAGGGACACACTAGGCACTTTGAGCATAAAATTCTACAGCCCCAAAGTTAGCTTTGATGGTTAGTCAAAGGGAATGACAATGCAAAGACATTGTCTAAAGATGACTATTTATTGGATTTCTACTATGTTCTAATAACTTTTCTATTTACTAATAATAATGTTGAACCAGCTAAGTTTCAAGTTTAAGAAAGTCTCTTATAAAACTGAAAACAAAACAAAAACTTCACCAGGAAATAATGTAGGATAAAATAATAATAATAATAATAAAACTATCCTCAAACACTATTCTGGATAAAAATATAAGAACTTTACACAACTGATTGCTGAGGGAGGAAGAATTAGTCTCACCCAGGTTTGAGCCTACTGATTGTCCAATTCAACGTAATCAGCACCAAAAATCACATATACAAAAATAGCACTGAACAGACTTAACAGGTTGTGTTTACAGATATTTGTGTGTGTGTGTATGTGTGTGTGTATGCATGAATGATAAAAAGAAAGTTCATCAGTTTGAAAAGTAGTAATAGGCATAAAAGAGGGATTAGAGGGAGGAAAGAGAAGGCAAAAATATGTAATTAAATTTTAATTAAAATAAATAATTTTAAATCAACACACACATAGAAATACTAAATTATCATGGATCATGATTCTATTAGCATTTAATTTGTTTTCAATTTATTACAATCTTACCTCAGATAAATTAAAGTTTATCTGACAACTTGACTTGTACATGAATTTTACCTCCCTCACTCTCTCCCATCTCCATCCCTTTTCCTGCTCCCATTTACAGGTTTAATTTCTCTGCCTCTGTTATAGCAGCAGTACTACAAAGTAATCTCTGAGATTAGTGTCTCAGACTGTATCCCATTTAACAGCTGTTGAGGGTTGTTTAAAGCTATTCTGTTTTGAACAAGTCCTAAGGTAACAAGTGACTTTGTAACTAAGTCATTTTGGTTACTATTTTTTACTCTAAATTCTTCTCTGTTAATGTAACTATGATCTTTTCTTTGTCTCCTTAACATAATTTGTGGTCTATTATTTTCTCTTTTCAAATTACTTTCTTTTTCTAACTTCTCATGGTAATTCTGTCCTAGCTCAGGGTCTGTTTGCTATTTTGGGTAAAGCCTGTCTACTGTTTCCTGCTGGGATTCATAATTGTTATTTGGCAGATGAAACCTGGCGTGCCTAATCATTACTCTGAATTTTCCACAAGTCCAATTAGCAAACAGCAGCAATTCATGGTCTGCCTCTCAAGCAAATTTGAGAACAACCCTTCACGAGTTTTAAAAGTTGTAGTGAGCTCACTATAATTACAGCTTTTAGTAATTGTAAATAATTTGTATCTATGAAAGTCTTAATAATAATATGATGTGTTACTTATACCTCTCAGCACAGATGAGGCCATTGTTTAATAAGGAGGAATGACCAAACTCAATAAACATTTGTCAGAGATTAGTGGATGAAATTCCTCACATTAATAGGTAAAGATATTTGATTCAAGGAGGATAAAATGAAAGAGCTCTAAAATCATCAGAAATCTTGGCAAACAACATCTTAATTGAAAGTCACTAAATAAACAAAGAATAAGACAGTAAAAGGTCATTCATACTACTTTTCTATTCTTTGGTAAATAGTGCTCGCAGCATGGATAATACCACATGATACAGCTTCAGATTACCCTGTGTATTTTACAGATATGATTTATTTTGTTGTGTCAGGTGGGTTCCTTACTCTTTCCCCATCTATTGCCAAAATGGTCTGGTAGATAATAGAGTAACAGACAGAGAAGACAAGAAACTAGATGGATCCCTTGACTGTGCTATTGACTGTTGGGGATATAATTGTCACAGATTCCTGTTAAACATTGCCTTCAGGAATACACTGCAAAGATGCTAATATCTGCCTTGTGGCATCTCCAAAGAACATTGAAGATTATGTACATGAAGCTTGGGAAGAGAAGGTAGGTGTTGGTCTTTCTTTCCATCTTCCTTCCTCCCTCCCTTCTCCCTCCCTCCCTCCCTCTTTCTTTTTCTTTCTTTCTTTCTTTCTTTCTTTCTTTTCTTTCTTTCTTTCTTTCTTTCTTTCTTTCTTTCTTTCTTTCTTTCTTTCTTCTTTCTTTCTCTTTCTTTCTTTTTTTTTATTTCTCTCACTTTCTCTCTTTCTTTCCCTCCCCCTTCCTTCCTTCCTTCCTTCCTTCCTTCCTTCCTTCCTTCCTTCCTTCCTTCCTTCCTTTCTTTCTTTCTTTCTTTCTTTCTTTCTTTCTTTCTTTCTTTCTTTCTTTCTTTCTTTCTTTCTTTCTTTCCTGAAGCTCATCGTAATGTTCCAAG
Organism: Cricetomys ansorgei; assembly: GCA_026225945.1. Taxonomy (NCBI): domain Eukaryota; kingdom Metazoa; phylum Chordata; class Mammalia; order Rodentia; family Nesomyidae; genus Cricetomys; species Cricetomys ansorgei. The sequence goes on from JAMJFZ010002869.1 coordinate 15,213,164, forward strand.
GAGAGTTAAGTGTTAATTAAAGTCTTTGGATAATTGCCACTCTGCTTGACAATACATGGATTTTTTTAATAGTTATGAAATATAACAACTTTGAGTGTTCTATTTATGGAAGCAACACAATATTTCATTTACCAACCATGAAGATACTTAGTGCTATGTGAAGATTAAGCATGTTTAACCTTCCACAGAACTGGAAAAATCAGAGTAGCCACTTGTATTTGTCAATTCTCTATTTTAAATATATTAATGCACATTAGGTTTCCCATAAAAACCTAGCAAGTTGTGAATACAAAAGTACTGATATTAAAACTTGTATGAGGCAAGTGTGTATAATAGCCAATATAATGCTCAAGAAAATCAAACCCAAGCCATGAGTATTGGCAAGAAAGGAGACAACCAGTGCACTAGAATTGAATGTACAAACAGACCCACACATATACAGTTAATAAATCTCAAGGCAGACAGAGACAATGTAACAAAATAAAAGATAATTCTTTTATCCATTGGTACAAATAGAAAGATGTATGAAAAAACATTAAAAGAAATCACCTAACTTAGACTGTTGATCATGTACCTTACACAAATTTAATGAGAGAGTGATTTAAGTTTGAATGTAAAATGCAAAACCATAAAGCTACAAGAGCTTTATATTTTAAAACCCAGAAGAAAAACTAGAACTTGGGTTTTCCACTTATTTTTAGGTACAAGAATAAAGTCATGACACATGGAAGAAATAGTCGTAATGTTAGGCTTTATTAAAGTATCTTGCTCCAGCCTAAACCAGTAGTAAAATTAGCCTCTTTATCCCATTTAGTTTTATGCAGAAATCACTGTGAGAATGAAGTCTCAGAAACTTTGAAAAATACATATATGTCCTGTGATCTGAGAATGAATGATATGTTAAGAAAAATGAAAGAAAGTTACAGATTGGAAAAATATACATGATTTATCTGATGAAGGATTATCATTCAAAATATACTAATGACAAGTGATGTTTATAAATAAACATTGAAAAAATAGCCAACCAACCAAAAAAAACTTACAAAGTATATGAATAAGTGATAAAAATCACAGATGATAGGTAAGACTGTCCAAGTGGCTAACCATCATATGGCAGAAGATAATGTCAAATAGAAAAAATGGGTGCTAGCGATACATATTATTATGGGAAAATCTGAAGCATCTACATCCCTCAAAGCTTGCAAGGATTTACAGTAGCAGGAACATTCATTAAGTACTGACAGTACAAAACATTCTTTTATATCACTCATAATTATTCCTTGGCATTTTCTGAAATAAATTGAAAGCTATGTACACAAAACTATGTATAAAACATGTACAGGAACTTTACTTATAATTTTCTAATCTTGAAAGGAATTAGAGTTGGTAAACCATTAAAGGGTGTTAGTGAAACATCAGTGTTTTTTTAGGTGAAAGAAACAATTCCAAAGAGGCAAAATATCATATAAGTCATGAAGACAAAATCACATAAGTAATAAAATGTTCAATGATTAGTGGAGGCTGTAAGGAAAAGAGTGATGGGTAGTAGGGCAACAAATTTTATTTATGGCACCAAAGCTAGTCTCTATGGACCTATATGTATGTTCATAATTTTTTGTAAAAATCTATAGAATATACAATACTAACATGAACTGTGAGTTTAGGAAAAGAACTATAAATAAATTTGTGATTGTTTAAATAACTTAGAATGCATGTGTGAATCTACAGTATTCCTTAGAATAAATAGTTTTCTGTGGGTATATAGAGAATCAAAATGGATGGGAAAATTAATGTTGACCCTGATGAGAGTGATTATGGTCCCCATTCTCAAGGGCATTTCATGGGGACTGATAAAACACAACAATAATACAGACAAATGTCTTTGGAATGCTTCTAACTAAACCTAGCCTTTATCTTGAGTATATATTATCCTAAGCCCAGTTAATAGAACTTATTTCTCATTCTCAGAGTACACAAATAGAATCTATGACTCAAGGGAAGATAGACTCAGAAGCCTAACTAAAGTCAGGTTTCACTGATGAATGCTATGGTCATGGGAAGGGATCTCTATTTACTCATAGATAAATGGCAAAACTTTTGGTGCTTTCAGGATTTACAGTGAGAGCTCAGTTGAAAAAATTGTTACAACTTTTTGGTTTTATTTTGTTTTTCAAAGTATCAGGCATTACTCAAGGTGAAGCATTTTATGTTTAATAATTTTCAATCAATGCAATAAGCTGTCTTAAATACAGTATAATTGTGGAGAATAAAATGGCACCATATAATCGGATCATTTTTAAGTGAATAGAAAAGAAGACATGTATTAAGAAATATCATGCCAGGAGCATCAACTCAATTTCTCCAAGGTCTAAAACTTTATATTAACTCTCCTCAGTAAGCAACAGTCCAGAATACAGAAATGAATCAAAGTCCTGTGGATGATTCTTTGACCCAGTTTCTATCTTCAGTTGCCATTTCTTAATTGCTCATCTTAACACCATTTCAAGTGTTCAATATGTCCCGTACATTACAATTAACTGCTAATTTTTTTTAACGGCAGTGTTTGGAAAGAAAGCTGGAAAACATTCTAAGGTTAATTGCCAAATCCTTAGAATGCTTTTATTAAAAAAATCATACAAGGGAGCTCATATTTTTATTTATGAAAATGTTTGAGTTTAGGTTAGTCAGATCAGGATCTCCTGACTTAAATTCAGGATATTGTCTGATGACAGAAACAATGGAAACTACACTGCATTATAGAAATAAAGAGAAATGTCACATTTCCAGACAAGATTAAAGAAAGGCAAATGATCTGTGCTGAATGTGTATGGTATTATCTCATAGGCTGCAGCATGTGTGGAACTAGAATGGATAAAGGAGAAAACTCTAAGTACTCTCTACTTCTTGACTGCAAGAATGTAAAAGCTGTGGTGTCCTTCAATGCCTTCCCTTGCCAAGGTGAACTGAATCTGTGTGAGCCACTACAAATCCTTCCTCATTTAAGCTTTTCTTTCTCTTTCTTTTTTTTCTTTCTTCCTTTTTCTTTTCCTTCCTTCTTTCCTTCCTTTCTTCTTCCCTTCCTTCCTTTCTTCCTTTCTTTAAAGATATAGCACTAGGCCCCTGGTATCTGAGACCTATGTGGGGCTGGTAGCCTAATCACACAGTGACATGATAACCTGAAAGGCACATTAAGTGCTTCTCCCAGCAATGTTTCCAAGACATTCTATGGATCTCCTCCAGAAATGGAGACTAACTTTCTCAAGCAGGTGATCCAATTAAGAAAGATGTGGAGTCTATATTTTGTCTTCTCATCTTAGGAGCCACACAGATTAGGGCTACCTAATCTTCATAATTAGATTTGAAATACTAAGTCAGAAAAGAAATGTCAAAAATTTTTAAATATTTGGACCCCAAATCATAACCCCTTTGGTTCATCCCCTTGAGTGTTGAGGTTTTAGACATAAGCCACCTCACCAAGACTTATAGAAATATCTTAAAACTAGCTTACCTCAGTCTGATGACATTATATAATGGATACCACTTTAAGATAAACTGTAAATACTATTTAAATACTATATTTAATGATATTAGAAAATGTTGTCACTCAGGCACCCGAACACCACACAGGTACTCAGATGTCCTGCAGGCACCTGGATATTCCACAGGGCACCTGGACATCATGTAGGCACCTAATATCAATTAGGCAACCAGACATCCCACAGGGCACCTGGACATCAAGGAGACACACAGGCAAAATGCAGGCACCCGGGTAAGGGTGATATCTGGGTGCTCCTCAGAATATCTCAGTGCCTGAGTGATACTGAGCTTACTGCAGGACATCAGAATGCCGATGTAGTGTCTGGGTATCTGGAAGATGTCCAGGTGCCTGAGTGTTTGGTCAGTGAAGCCAATTTCCGTGTTGAACTTTCTTGGTCTCAGGTTAATTTGGGCCAGATGGATGCCAGTGATCAGAGTTCACTGCTGCACCAAGAACAATGGTGATGCCCGTGATCCATGTTCCTGCCACACATACTGGACTTCATGTTTTGTTTGTTTCTTTGTTTGTTTTTCATACAGCCAATAAGATCTAAAACTTACTCTCACAGGACTAGAGGTACTAAGAGTTACTTTGAGTGGAACAGTAAATAATAAGTAGATGAAAATAAAGCCAATACCTGGTTATATTTAGATACTACTGATCATTCCAAACACTGGTGGTGATTAGCTACCAGGTCTTACTGATCATTCAGAACACTGGTGGTGATTACCAACCTGGTCTGCATCAAAATAACAGAAATAAAACTATGAAAACTAAAACACAGTAAAGGAATGCTCAAAATCAAGTGGTGCTTTGACATGGCTAATAATATTGCTGATTGTGGTGTCAAGCCTAAGAAAGTAAGAAACTAAAAGATTGACAAGATAGAGTAAATGAAAATTAAATAATGGATCAGAAGGTCAATATATTTGTCAGAAACAATATCCTAGATAAGTGCTGTCTCTTTTACAGATCTCAGAAAAAAACTGCGGCTATTCCCAAAATTATCAAAACTTAGGAAGCACACTTTATACTTCAGAATAAAGAAAAGAGAAAACACTTATAATTCTGTAGGATATTTGAATAGGATGATTAAAAGTTTACATTTGAATAGGTATGGATTACCTTTCTGAGAAACTATAGATTTTAAACTTTTTCAATGATACTTTATTAGTACCTTTTCTGCAACAATATTATAGGCAGATGGATATGTTGTGAATGTGATGGGATAATTTTTCCCACTGAAAGTGGAGAGGCTGATCTATGATAAACTGCTTCCTGGCAGAGCTACAAGCAGTGCTGTGTACCATGGGGCAGGCAGCAAGAAGCTCATGTGTCCAGATTTCTTCCCTTTTGTTACAGAGTCGGTGGTATTCAATGAGAGTTCCATTTGGATGACTTTTAAAGATCTCACCTCTAAATACCACAGCTAGGTTAATTTCTACCTTTAGGAGAGGCTGAAGATGGGCTGACATTTCATTATAAATTGTGGAGGGACAAACTATGCTGAAAGCATAGCATACACTGTGGATTATTTAGAAAAATTTACTGTTATATAAAGAGGACCTGTCAGTGCAAACCAAAAACAGATATTATATATTCTGCATAGCCAATTTGGTTTAATATGTAATAAAGAATAATGCCAAAAGAAAAAAAATTGTATCTATCTCCCCAGACCCCTTTTTATACACACACACAAACACACAAACAAGCATAAGCACACACACACACACACACACACACACACACACACACACGTGTGTTACTACTCTTAAGAAATGTATTTAAAAACTCATTTGAGCATTCAGATAGTAGTAAATGATTGTGAATATTATCATTTAATGCATGGCTGCTTTGGGATAAAGTTTTATAAGTGAATGATTAAAACAAAAATACAAGGTCAGAAATAACCAGTACATATTTTTAAATTATATCAAAATACAGTCAATGGGAAAATTTTAAATCCGTAGGGAAAGAAAAGGTTATTCAATATAGTGATGAGACAATTACTGATCCATATGGCACATGACAGATTCACTGTCACCAGAAATAACAAAACTTTCCAGATGAATTAAAGGTAGAAATCTAAAATAAATACTTGATGCTTCTGCCAGAAAACAAGTAATTTTCACTCATTATCACAATTATGAAAGATATGAGTTTCTACACAAATAATTAAAAAAATGATAAATTGTACTTTTTTGGCATTGAAGAGTTTAATATTAGAGATATTAGTATTGGACAATAGAAGAAATATTTAGGGAGAGAAGTGCAGCATCCTGTTGGAACTTCTCCCATCCAAGTACTAGCCAGGCCTGACCTGCATAGCTTTTAAGATCAAGCACAGTCAAGGCAAACTAAAGGAAATCACCAAATAATGAGAAAGACAAAGCCCCAACTGGACACATCTTGTCACCAAATGAACCTTCTAGTAGCTGGAAAGAGTTACATCTGCTTGAGTTGTTGGACAACCCAGGCTGTCCTCAAGACTAAAAGCTGCTCCCACAAACTGACTGTGAGGTCCTATTACTGAAGTTAATACCTATACAACTCTAAACATGGAAAGTTGAGCTAGTGCCTATCTAGAGCCTTCACCCCTACAGGCTAGTGTTCTTGGTACTGAGAGGACCTCTGCACTCTACTAAGGAGAAAGGTAGAACACTAACCCAGATACAAATCCCTTTGATCTGGTGGTGGTTTCCTCCCTGCAAGATATGCTAGGGCACTGGTGGCACAAAGCCTTTTGGGGTAACCAACCAAAACCTTGTTTTGGAACACACACCTCACGCTGCTTCGGTGGCCAAGAATCTGAGACTAGATAGCCCATACACCTATGGTCAAACCAAATACTTTTGTTCTACTAAAGAAACATAGCCATAAAATGACTTCTAATGACATTCTACCATATGCATATATCAATGCTTTGATCAACCATCATCAGAGATGTTTCATCCAGCAGCAGTTGGGCACAAATACAGAAACCCACAGACAGAAAATGTGCAGAGAGTGAGGGTCTTTGGAACACTCAACCATAATGGGATGCCTCTGCCAAATCCCTCCCATCAAGGCTCAGGGAACCCTGCAGAAGTGGAGACAGAAAGAGTGTAAGCCAGAGGGGATGAGGGACAAGAAGAAAATAAGGCTTTATAAACACAACAGGGCCAGACTGAGACAGCATGCACAGGGCCTCCAAGTGTCTGCATCCTAGAACTCAAAGAAGTAGACACATCCCTAACCTAGAAACTATCTTCAATTGGTAACAACTTGCAAATGAAAATACAGTTTTCTCCAAGGGAATCTCACTGGGGACACACCCCACACTTAAGGGGACACTGCATTCCCAGAAGAAAGCCAACAGAATAAAACCCAGTGACGTCTTTGGAGCTTCATTGTCTCATAATGTCATGTCAGGTATTTCTTTTTCCTTTCTCTAAATTTTATCTTATTTTTAACCCCATCCCTCTCTTGAAATCTCTCTCGTTCCTTCTCTGTGTGTGTGACTTACCCTAGCATGTTTTTTTTAATCTTACCATCTTATTTTATTATTGGTACCCTGTTTTTCTTTTATTTTTCTTCTCTCTTATAATGTATCCCAATCCCCATATCCCCCTTCATCTACTCCTCCCTCAGATCTACCCGCTGATCCACCAACTTCCCCTCAGAAATTAACACTCCTCGCTGGGTTACCCTTTGAGCAGGGCATTAAAGATAGAGCAAGTCCAGGTATGAAACCCTTCATCAAGGCTAGGCAAGGGATCCCAACAGGGGCAAAAGGTCCCAAGGATAGGTAAAAGAATTAGAGACCCTCTCCTGTGGGGCTGTGCTAGAGCTAGGAGAGGGTTGAAGTGTGCTTTAAAACCTGGAACTCTCTCTCTGAGAATGGAAGTTGTTCAGCTGCTCTTTTTTCTAACTCTGACAGACCCCAGCTAGCACTAACAATTAGCTGAGCTCCTCCAATGCTACCATGACTCACAGCACAGCACCTGATAAGATCCTACCTTTCTAAGAAATCTGGTCTGGTTACTGCTTGTCTGACCATTGCAGCTGGAAGGCCTTGGACTGGATGTCTCCTCTCCCTATATGACCTCATAAGGTCTCTTCCTCTGGCCCCTGTGAGACCTCTGCCTATGCAAAAGAGTTTTCTTCAGGACTTTGGTCCCAGCCAAGCACGTTAGGACTACTCAGGTCTGGTTGTGAGGGCCCCCTTGCGAATGGAGCTACCATAGTACCACTGACTTAACCAATGACCTCTCACCACATAAGGTATCTCCTTTTCTTCTCTATCCTATAAATGCCACTTCCCTTGCTTCAGTAAACTGAACTGTTCACACTGAAACTGCATCCTGGGAAGTCTGTTTCCTGTGGCTTTGTCTCTGCCCAAGGTCATCTGGACCTGGCTGGTTGGTGACTTTGCCTCTCCTTTCTGAAGCTGAGCCACTGCCACAGCATGCAAGGCTTATCTACCTGGGGGAGGAAGAGACCCTACACCCACACTTCCCTACTCCGACTTTGTAGGAGGCTATGAGAACGCCAAACCTGTGAAACAGGATATATTTCAGGGACTATTTAGGCTCTGTGTCTGCCACTTCAGTCTCTGTGAGTCCCTAAGTGTGCTGGTTATTTGTCTCTCTGGGACTTATTTTCCTGGTGTACTTGACCCTCTTGGTCCCCACAATCTCTCCTTCACCTCTTCTGTAGAGTTCCAGAAGCTCTGCCTGAGGTTTCCTCCTGAGTCTCTTTATCTGTTCCCATCAACAGCTGAAGGAAGCCTATCTAATGTAGATTGGACTAGGCACTGATTTATGACCAGATCAGGAATCATCTCAGACTACCCAGTCTATGGTTTCTGGCCAGCCCTGCTGTGTCAGGAATGGTCTCTCTCCTTGGGGTGGGGATTTTGTACTTCAATCGTCCCAGTAGATCGCACAGGTAGTATAAGCTGTAGATTGCAGGAAGAATGGGAAAGGGTGGAATTGCAAACAGGAAGGATCAGGTCGGGGGAGAGAGATGGAGGGAGAAGATGTAAGGAAAGACAATGGAATCAAAGGACATTTAGGGGGTGATCTAGAGACCTAGTGCAGTGGAACCACCCTGGAATCTTATGAGAGTGGCCTTAGTGAGGACCACTAATAATGAGGGCTAGGGAGCCTGAATAGGCTATCTCCTGTAACCAGGCAAAGCTTCCTGTGGTGGGACTAGGACATCAGCCCAGTCTGTTTGCTTTCTAATGAAGACAGAAATGGGGTCGATCTGGATGGGATGGGCGATGGAAAGGAACTAGGTGTAGTAAAGGGAGGAGAAATTTTAATCAGGATATATTATACAAAATTTTTTTTGTCCAAGAAAAAAAAAAAAAAAGAGGAAGGTCATTGAACTTTAAGGGCAAAATCTCAACCTGTATTGGAAAAGAAAAAGCATACTTTTACAATACGTTAGCTAGACCTTACCAACTAATATAAAACAGACACAACTGCAAGAATGCGTGGGAAAAAGCAGCATTGTATACAAATTAAATTAAAACATCCAAGCATTTGTGAGCATAAATACATACATTTCAATACCATTAAAACTTATAAAAATGCAAATTAAAAAAGCACCTGAAAATCATTTTCACACCCCAAAACTTCCAGTCTCTATGTCTATATACAAAATAGCATGTGCAAAACATTTCTCCGTACTGTTTATAACAAAATATTTTAAAATAATACTTCAGAAGATGAAAAATAATGGTTGAAATTGATAAGACACAAATTATCTAGAATCCTAATGGTATTAGACAATACTGTGAGATACTCATACAGTCAATTCAGTTTTCAAACAAAAATAAGATTTACATCAGCCCATTGGAATACATTTTATCAACATTTTCATATATACACTATTTATGTAGGCTACAAAGTAGAAAAAATTCCAATCTGATGGCTTCTATGATATTACTTAGCATTTTATTGGAGAAGCACCATTTTCTTTCATTCAATTAAAATTGTTTTCTATGTCATATAATGTGATAATTTTAGCCCATGGATTAACATAGGATTTAATCTATATTTTTTCATTAATTTTCAAAGCATCTTGAACAAATTTGATGTTTAACAGTGTTCCTTTTTAAAAATAAATTAAATGTCTTTAGACTGTTGATTCAAACTTCATTTGAGTAATGCAATTGATAGGGCTTAATTTCCAATCAAAGCACAGTCTTGTTCCTGCTGCTCCCCTTATTTATTGGAAGGTGTACTGTTCGAATGGGGCTCTCATTTGCATTTTTAGAGCCATTTCAAAGGATTGTTTCAGAAACTCATTACCATGGAGATTGTGATAATCTGCCGATATGCTAATATTCTCCTATATTTTCCATCAACCTATTGTGTATTATTAATTCATGGCTCACAAAATTGCCAATTGAGAGTTTTAATTGGTTTAAAACAGTTTTATATAATAGAATTCTAAGGGAATATTATAAGGACACGCTGAGGATTCTAAAGTGCGAAGATTGGTAAATCTGTCGTTTTTCTTTTTGAAGAAATTTCAATAATTTCAAAATTTATTTTTTTACAATTCAATTTTCTTCTGCAAAGAGTAAGAAAAATGAAGTTCTATGTGTTTTCTCTAAAATAGTTTTTAATTTTTTTTGAGATTTTTGATATAATTGAAAAAATTTTACCTTCCCTTTCCTTCCTGCGGACACTGTCATCACACTCCTAGTTCTCTTTCAAATTTATGGCCTCTGTTATTCATGCACTATTGTTATATACATATATGTATATGTATATACATATATGTATATGTATATTTAAAATATATATGTACATATATATTTTAAATATACCCATTCAGTATGGGAAATATATGTATATATATATGTGTGTGTGTGTGTGTGTGTGTGTGTATGAGTGTGTGCGTGTGTGTGTGTGTATGTTTTCAGGGATAACTATTTGGCACTGGATAACAGATTGGTGTTCAATTCCCTGAGGTAGATTATTTCTCCTACTCTCAGCTTTCCTACATTGCCTCTAGTTCTTTGTGTAGAATTGAGACCTTAATAAACCAACTCCAAAATTTCTATATTTACAGATGAGATTAGTACTTGGAAGGTAGAAAATAATGGTAAGCTGAAATCATTTTTGTTTCAAATATGTACTTCTGATTGCAAAAAAATTAACTTATATTGTGCTCACAAAATCCATTATCAGATTTTTCTTGCAGTTAGTATACCTCACAACCATTACTGAGAGTCAAATGATGGCCCACTTGCCCTCTGTACTGAAACTGTACTTTCTCAATAACCCCACTGGTCCTCACTTGCTCTTCTGAGCACTGAAGACTGACACTGAGCCACAATTATTTATTTCACTTATATATCTGAGAAATTATAAAAGCTAACATAGGTTATTAGACAGCCTTCGTTTGGTTGTACTAGAAAGCAACAGAACATATAGAGAAGGGGGAAGGCATGTCTTTGCTTCTAGTCAGTTCAATTTATCAGCTGTGGAGTGCTTCCAAAAAAGTATATTAATTTTGTGTTTACACTCTGATTTAAGATTTGTGAATTTTGCTACATGCAATATATTTCAAATAAAAATCAACAAATAAATCAGAAAAATTGGTATGTGCCTATGCACTTTCATTTTGATGTCTTCATTCCTCCAGGAAGCTTCTGCATGACTACATAGGAACATCCTAAAAAATACAAAGAATTCACATCTCAGGCCAAACAAAAGATATACACTCCAAATCACATAAAGGATAGATACTGTTTGGGAGTCTGTGCTAAGTGAAGTTAGTGTAGAAGAAATGGCTACAAAGCCAGTGGAGCTTATCTTCCACAGATTAGGTTTTGTGAGTGTCTTTTTGTTTGACTTAGAACTCCTTATATCCAGGTTCTCCAACTGAGAAAAGCTGACAACAAGAAGTGTTGAGAAAAGTCCACTTGCAGTTTGCAAGTGAATGTGAATATCCTATGTTAGAAAGTCATGCCTTAGAGATGGATGTCGAAAAGGTCTTTTGTTCATTGTATAATTAGTGATCAAAACTAATCTATTCCAAAGTGCTCATTCACTCTTGAGATTCTTATGCATAAATATAAATATAAAACACAAGCCCACAGTATTGGCAATACTACTTGTTTAATGATATTTTATTTATTTTTAAGTTAGTTTTGAGGGGGTTGCTTTGTATGGTGCACACTGAGGTTAGAGGACAACTTTGAAGAATTGTTCCTTTCCTGTCAAGACTATATGACAAGCATTTTTACCCTACGATCCATCTTTCCACTTATTTTTTGGTGTTTTACTATATTTGTCTTAGGAATCTTGTTTTGAGATCACATTTTAGTTCTAAAAGGTGTATTATTTATTACTATCATCATGATCATCATCATTATTTTGCATTAAGGACATGTAACAAATAAATTGTTTCATTTCGCAAGGTAGAGCAGTAGCAATTTGAATAAAATTATTTCCTTCTTGATTATTCAGGAACTACAATTATGTCTACAAAAGAAATAGGTGTTTCAGAGCCCTGCCATCTGTTTTTCACATGAGAATACAAGGGAATATGGAACAAAAATGGACACTGATTTATTCATGAATGAGAGGCTTTGACCGGCCATCCATATGCATACCAGTAACAGGAAAAACTGACGAACAAGGCAGCTGTTCAATAAGGACCAGCGTCTCAGCTTATGTTAGGACTTCCCTCTGATCTCATCCTTCCATCTGGTCATTTAAAGCATAGAATACAAAGCCAGCCCTTGGTTTGGTATCCAAATGATGAAAACTGAGCACCTATACCTTGATTGTCCATCAAGTTTAATGGTCCATTAATAATTTTTTCTTGTACCATTTCTAAGGAACAAAATATTCTGAAATAACCACAAAAATCAAATGTCAGCAATAGCTGGGCAGTGGTGGCACATGCCTTTAATCCCAGCACTTGGGAAGCAGAGGTAGACAGATCTCTGTGAGTTCAAGGCAGCCTGGTCTAGAGAGTGAATTGCAGGACAGCTAGAGTTACAACAGAGAAACCCTGTCTCAAAAAAACCAAAATAAAAAAATGTAAGAAATACATATGAAAGACTTATAAAATGCAATTTTTCCTTGATATTATTATTTATTATACATAATTTACTTATGAAGTATATATATTTCAACTCTGTATTGACTTATGGAAATACATCAATTAAATGAATAGTAACTTCAGTACCAACTTCAAAGTGATTGCTGAGAAAAGACAATTGTTTAGAAAATATTTTTAATTGTTTAATTCAAATAATAATTTTCATACAAAATTTGGCTGTATTTATGAATAATTTATTGTTGAATAAATAAGCCCTAAGCAACACATAAATGTGTGATTTTTAAGATGAATTTGAAACCAACAGATAGGGTATGTCAGAAGTAAAATTGCAGGAGATTCATTGATGTTTCAGAGATTTAAAAGAGACAGATACTCTTTTTTCAGGCATGTGAATTCATTGTTACTAGATTGATGTTAATTTAAAGCTGATTTCTGAGTCTCACTTAGCATTCTAAGTCTATGATTCCAGTAATCATAACTGGAAATAAAGCTATGGGAACTGGGAATAAAGATTGTGTTTAAAGTCAGCCAAGGCTGCATATTAAGGTCACAGAGGGCAGTTGGACTTCATACGCAAATTCGTCATAAAAATAAATAAACAAATAAATATATAAGTAAAATTTGATCAAAGTGGCATTTTAATTATCTCAATAATTTATATGATAATATTTGTAGATGTTGCATAAATCTTGGTTTTGAAACTAATAGGTTGCAAAGGGAAATATCAGAGAAGAGGATCTAGTAAAAGCTGGAGAGGAAGGAGAATAGAGGATTGTGGAGGGCTGTAGTGAATTAGAACAGGGAACAAAGTTATATAGGTATGAAAATATCATAGTGATGATATTTTAAAATGAAATATATTACTTTGATTTCTATTAATTTTATTGGATTTGTGGAGGATCACCATAGATTAACATAGGCTATTCTTGCTTATATAACATGATCTTAATTCTTGCTTGGACTCTAACATAAGACAACCTCTTTCTCCCTGAAATTACTGATACATTCAGTGCCTGTTTTATATATATACATATTAACATATATGTCTATATATACATATATAGATATACATATATGTGTATATATACCTATATATGAATATACCTATATATATCTTAAAATACTTGGTCATCTTATCATCAGTTATTATACCCATCATTAGTTTATTAGAAATTCATGTCTAGTGTTTTTTTATCTGAAGCCCCACCTTATTGTACCTTATGTACAGTATAGTTATGAGAGAGAAGAGAAAAAAGGAGAGAAAGGCAGGAAGGGAAACAGAACATACTTGCAAGTCAGTTTCACATTTATAAGAAGTTAATAATAATAGTGTTTTTAATCCATCACGATTATCCCTTTCTCTTTCCCTGTTGCATCCCAGTTTGCAAATAGAATTCCCCATTGTCTTCCCTAACAGAGTCTACCAGAAGATCCAATTGAGAACAACTCCCTTGCTAATTTTTCATTCCTTGACTATTGTCAATAAAGTATATGTATTGCTCCTGTGACATTCATCAAACAAAAATTGTTTGCTATGGAAAGATGGCCAGCAGTTAAGAGGACTTGCTGCTCTTGTAGAAGAGCTGGGTTCAGTTCCAAGCACCTACATGGCAGATCAAGCCATCTGCAGCTCTATTTCCAGGGAATCTGATACTGCCTACTGACTTTTACACATATATAATGAATATCCATACATCATACAAAATATTTACACACATAAAATAACAGAAATGTCAAAGCATTTAATATTTGTACATTTAATATGTTAATACATACACATATTAATAAAATTATCAAATTACTGAAATTCTGTATTCATGTCTTTGAAACCTGCAATTTCTAGTGTATTTGAAGAGTATTTGCATAAAGCACCATTCTTATTGTTTTAATCCACAAAATTGGCAAACATATCCAATGTATAATTTGTAGTGTATTTCTTCCACAATCTGTGTTGATAGATACAACTGGTTGTTGAAAAATGTATTCAAAACCTTCATCTATCTTCACTTTTATTCAGCTTGCTTTTTTATACAACCAAGGACTACATGCCCAGCAGTAGCACTGACCTCACATATAAATCATCAATAATGCCCCACAGACTTGCCTACCGACCAATTTGATGGGAGCAATTCCTCAATTGACTTATCTGTTCCCAGATGATTCCACCTCGAGTCAGGTTGACAAAAAATAAATTACCACTTCATGGAACTAGAATAGTCAACAATTTAACAAATCCAAATACATATTCTCTTTTCTTAGACAGCAAAAAAAAAAGCAAAAGGAATTTCTTTTCATATTTAACACCTACTATTAGTACAATATGGAAGTATCTTCTGAATAATGTATCTATTTTTATTTATTTATTTCATGTTGGTAAATACATATGTATATGGTTTACAAGTGTATCCTGGGAATTTGAACTCATGTATTCATGCTCCTAGTGCTCTTAATTGCTGTTCTATCCTCCCACCCTAAGAATATTTTTAGGCAATAAAAAATTAATAAGTGTATTGGTCCACATGTGCATGTGTTTTTTCTAAGTAAACTGTATAGCAACAAAATATGAGGTATTTCTTCACTATTAGCACTTCTTGAAAACTGTTTAAATTCTTGGAAAAATGTGTTTCTCCATAAATTTGTGTTGTAATTCACCAATAATAAACTTAATGTTTTTAAGATAGCAGTGTTTTCCATCTTGTTCCAGACAAGAACAAATTGTCACTATTTCCAGTTTTATTATTAGCTCTTTATAATACTAAAATCATAAAAGATATTTTCTGAGAAAATCTAATTACATTTGAGAGATCACAAATAGTACCTGAACTCTGAGAAAACAATGTGTTAATGACAAGAGAATAGACTGGTTTCCGTGTTCCAGAGCATGTACAAACACAAGATCTATGTTTTCTCTTTTAATTGAATAGTAGAAAAAAAAAATACATAGGCATGCTCTCTAATTTATAGCATGGAAATGAACAAAGAATAATAGTTTCATAAAAACTTAAGAGAGAATTTCAGCTGAATCAGTTTGAATCAAGTTGAATTTTTTCTGTGTACTTTATAGAGAAGTACACTTTTCAAAAGTAATGGAAAAAATCTGGTACCAATAGCAGAGATTATTTCTCTATATTAATGGAGGCATTTTTTTTACTAAGAATATTGAATAATGGATTTCTATAAAATATGTGTGCACACATCAGCTCTGATTCCAACTGGTCTTTGAACATTAAGAAGTTCACCCTATATCCCATTAAAATGCAAGCCCGAATACAAGATTAATAGGAATCATAAAATTGAATGCATGGAATAGAGTCACAGAGCCAAATAGTAAATCTTACATTGTATAAAACTTATTTCAGATAAAGTTGAGCTTTTAAATTCAGAATAAGATGTGTCACAATTGCATGTTAGTCCTTCATTGTTATTTTCCACTGAAGAAAACTTTTAAAAGTTCAGTGAGAATCATAATGACAGAATTGGATTCCTTTGCTTAGAAATCTATTTTATTTTGGTAAAAAAAACCCTGCAACTTAAAATTTTCTTTATAGTATACTTAGGTAAAGTTTTCTTAATACATTCAAGATATTTGCTGCAGATTGCATTTGTTTAGTTTTATTTACTTTGTCTCAGTTTTCAAGCTCCTTCTTTCTCATTTGGTAACCCTCTCATGAACAGTATGCTCACTGTTGTCCCGAGATGTAAATATGTCATTCATATCCGCATATTTTTCATTGCCGCTTTCTAATTTACTGGAGATAGATCAACGATACCTTAACCAAGAAGGAATAAAAGTGGTTAATATCATTTCTTCAGTTAGAATCAGAAAAATCCAAAGCAAACCTTACTTCAGAGACTATGTTAAGCGATGTTCCACCTCTGTCTTCTTATAGCACTGTGGCAACAGGTAAGAATTCTGCAGTCAAAGCACATATGAGCAAATGGCCACTGTGCTCACCTACGTTGCATGACTTTGATTTACTCAATCTCTGAATATCCAGTTCTTTTGTCTTTGAAAATAGCATAATAATAGTAATCATACCAATATTGTTTGGAGGATTGAACAAGTCAATACATATCAAATAGCTGTGATTCTGTTACCCACAAAGGCAGCAGTTATTAACTTACAGTTTGTGGCATCTTTGAGTGGGTGAGGTCAAATCACATACTCCCAGGCATTGCTTAAAAAGATCCTGCATTTCTTATGTTTACAGTGAGGTTCATAATGGTAGAAAAGCTACAGTTATGAAGTAGCAAAAAAAATAATTTTATGCTTTGGGGTCACCACAACAAGAGGGACTTTATTAAAGGGTCACAACATTAGGAAGGTTATAATCCACTTCAATAAGTTATTAATGAATCTTAGCCCTGCTGGGTTCTTTTTACTCTTCAATTGATGCTTGAACTGTCCTACCTTGCACAAATTGTGTATCTTATCAGCTCATGATGTGGGATTGTTATACTTCTATTTGTCTTTCCAACATTTGGTATGAGTCTTGTATCAGCCACTTACATAACATATGTATTTCAGGCATAACCAACCTTCATGTAGTAACCTGGAATCATTCTTCATGACTTCATCTACCAAGAGGATGATATCAAGACCTTCTCTTTGCTCACTTTCATTGACATGTGCCTGTGTTCCAGAACTTCAACTTTTTATTGCCTATGCATTATCTATTAATTGCTATGCAGCAAATTGTCATAAATTTATGTTCTTCAATCAGCACAAAGTCTTGAGTTCACAATTCCTGTGAGACAGAACTTCAAACACTAGGCAGCTGAGTGTTCCATTCCATGTTTTATCATATTTCTCTCAAGCTGTAATATGAGGCTACAACCTCATTCAAGGCTCAGAGTTATTTTCCATGTCATCTGGGATTAGCCAAAGGCATCTCTCTGCTATTCTTTAATTGAAATCTTGATATATATATATACATATATATATGTATATATATAACATTTGGCCAGGGACTCATATAAGTATGGTCTTGGTGATAGAGATCCATTCTCTTTCCTTATGGTAATTTCTACCTAAGGTCTAGCAGAAAAGTGCCTTGTATTGCTTCTCATCATCTTTATCAGCTCAATCCACTATGCCAGTTGTACCTAGGATTAATTCCCTTTTGATTAACTTGACATCAAATAATTGGTGAAGGACTTTAACAAAATCTGAAAAAAAAAGTATTTTAAGTAACACAACAGACATATTAACATGGTGGCTCATTATTTTTATAAATACCCACTCCAGTAACAGGGACAATGATGGGACAGTCTCTGCAATACTTGAAACCTTTAATCGGCCTTTTATAGTCACTTGGTGATGTATACGCTACTGCAATGTAGGGGTCACAGCCAATATTTTTCTCCTTCATCCTGCCTAGCATCCTATTCAGTTCATATTTGTTGAACAAAAGGTTAAAAAAGGATGGTTGAGTAGATATGCGAATGGGCTAATGTGACTCTAACAATAATGTGACTATGTAAAGACTAGGCACAGGGAACTAAGGAATGTATCATCTGCAAACTTTGAAACCAGCAGTTTTGCCAATGTTTTACATTTTAAGGTATGTGTGCTCACTATAATTTTTCTTGGCTCCTAGCTGATTCCAAGCAGCCTGTTGGGGTTCTAAGGTATTCTTCTTTTCTACCATAAATAAAAGGTAAATATCCTTGCGAATTTTCTAATCAGGTTCATTCTTCAAGCCCACTTTCAGACAGTGATTTCAGTTTGAAAGCTTATTTTGGTTTACATGTATGCCCACCCTCTTGGAGTGAAGCTTCCAGAATAGTGTGGTTGACAGACAGCTGCTCTTTTAGTACCAAAAGCATAGGAGGACTTAAATCTATGGATTTTTTTTGACAGATACACTTGCAAAACTAAATATCTGAAATTCTCACCCACTTCTAAGGAAGTATTTAAGTAGGAACAACACAAATATAATTGTGATGAGAATTAAATGGAATAAGAATGAAACAAATGACTAGAACCAATTTGGTTGAATTAACATTACCCCTCATAAATTCAAAACAGTTGCTTAAGTTCTTCATTTCAAAATGTAGTCACATTTATGCACAAGGTAGCAGAGTCTTCTAACTTCCTAATTGTTATAATCAGCTTCAGCAGAGTTCAGCAAAATGTTAATTCAATTTTCAGTTTTCTTTCCTCCCTGAGACGTGTCTTTTAATCCAACTCATAGGTCATGGCCATCTTCATTGTTTATTGTTTTGAGGAACACTCTAAATATGAGTTACAATGGGCAGAGACTAAAATACCTTGAACAATATTTTTAAAACAAACATAAAATCAATAGCATTAGACACAAGTGAAAGAAAGGGCAACGGTGCTTGAAGGTGATGTTACTCTTTGTTTTGCATATTTTTTCTGTATAATTGGCAATTAACCTTCTCTATTCACTAAGCTTTTTACCTTTAAACTAATTCCTTTCCCAAAAAGCTAGAAAGATGTTTCAAAGCATCTCCATGTTGACATCCTGAAGCAGCACCCTCTGAGAATAAGTGGTATTTCTAATATCATAGCAGGGATATATCATTCTAATTTGTGTTTTGAAGAAGCTACTTTACTGTTTACTGTCAACTGGAAAACTATAGTTTATACTGTTTCAGATTATTTTTTTATAAAAAAAGTTTTTTATGGAGGAACCAATATAGTACCTTCTAGAATTGTGGCTATTTTGAATATCTAGGATCCTTGTTTTCTTATCGACCCTGAGTAATCTGAAAACGTTGCTTCTAGCCAACTCAATACTAGAGACCATCACCAATAATAAGGACACCAAATTGTCTAGAAACTCCGGTAAAATTTCTTTCTTAGCTCTTCCTTTGAATGCTGGGTAAATCTGATTTAGAATTGACTTTTAAATATGCTTGGGAGCTTGATGGAGTCATATTAGGATATCTCAATAATGTATATATTGAGAAGAATCAGAGTTCAGAAGGTGCTAGTCAGAGTGACTCAGTAAACAGTAGGTCTCAGAGACTGGGGCTGAAGCCTTCTAGGGCCAGGCTAGCAGTTTAATCATTCTAGATTATAGGAAGGCTGAAGCCTTCCAGTTTTGGCTTAAGTATACATTGTCCCGAGGTTGAAATTCTCTAGGACTCCAGTATTAAGAACCAGTGATTGAACTAGCTAAAGAATAAACTTTCCTCTGCTCTGAAACAAAGTGTGCATCTGCTGTGAATCTACATCTACACTAAGATATCTTGTCCTAAAACCAGACAAACAAACAAAAACCAGCCACTTTCTGAACGAAAAGTCACCTTACATTCACGAGTTCATACACACAAGAAAAAAAAAAAACAAGCAGTTTTTAAACTAGAATGTTAACTTCTTTGTGTGTGTGTGTGTGTGTGTGTGTGTGTGTGTGTATGTGTATGTGTGTGTGTATACAAGGAATCTGTTTACAATTTATAGATTGAGATTAAAGGGGGAATGTACTTCTGTTGCTGCTGATACAAAAAAAGAACTTGTTAAATTAAATGATTAAAGATTTAAGATGATACTGCTGAAAAAATATTTTGTCTCTTGGCTGAAGAGATTGGTTGAATCTTTGAGATTTGATACCCAGGAAAATACAGGAGCTGATGATGAAATATAAGAAAAATTGCCATCCCTACTTCCACATGACTCAATACCTTACTACATAGTTGTCCAATTCCAGATGCACCTTCCTTGGGTATTGATTAATAGAAAGTACACAATTTCTGGCCCTAAATCAACATCACTTAATTATGCGTTTTAATTTTAATACATGGGTTTTACATATGAGTCTAATGTGAATAAACTTAGCATCAACACTTCCCCAGATACCTGAAAGTAGTCTGCAGTGAACCAAGTCCTGAAATTTAGCACACTATGATCAAATAGGATGTCTTATCACATGAGTCATGAAGCAGAGGGAGAATTATTGGTGTGATTCTTATTCTTAAGCGAAACTATACTTAGGATTTATCATCTATCTTTGATTAAGTTCATTACTTAACTTAATCCTAAGGATGTATAAATTGGTTTTAATTTTAATGAGAACCAGACTTACATTTTTTTTCAAAGCAAATGCAGGAACAATTTATGTAACACATATGAATATTATTAAATTAATCCTCTAGACCAATCATTTAAAGATGTAGGATTTTGATTATGAGAAAAAGATTTTAAATAAAATCAACTTGTGCAATTAAAACATCTAGAAAGTATGAGTGGAAGACTTGACTATCTGGTGTCTGAGTAAGAAAATAAACTGCCTAATGATATTTAGCATAATGATATTATACTCAGTGTAATTCTGTTAAGATTTAACAAGTTATATCTTCACAAGATGCATGTGGAAGAACAGTATCCATTAGCCTTAGGAGTTGGGGAGATGGAATAGGCCTTATTTGAACTATACAAAGATTTCAGAACTCCATGAGCATGGATATTCACAGGTATTTTATCTGGTACAAAGTTTATCTTGTACATGCTCATGTAAAACTGCAGTGGCTCATGTCATTTTCTAGCTGGCAGAGTGCAATAGCGCTGGCCTCCATGAGAATGCTTCAGCCTCTTGTCTTCAGTGTCAAGTACTAATGCTATCCACACTGAAACACCAGATCTGCTGCATGCTGCAGGCTCACTCCACTTTCTCTGGGCTAATGAAACTCATGTAATGGCAGCCACTACTTCTAATACTGTCATATTATCCAACTTTGTCTCAAAATAATATTCCTGATTGCTTAAGTCTAGTTAGTTCTAATGGTAATAAAATGCTTACATATACACACTATATCTTGTTCATGTGTAGGAAATACAGGCTATCATCTGAAATTGTAGTAGAATGGGTTTATACGTCTATGTCTCCTTGGCTTTTCCACTTATGATATTCCATTAAATTTCTCCTTCACTAGCCATAAGTAAATCCGACATTTTGATAAGGATCTTGAATTTCAAAAATTCAGCAAATCATTCTGAATTTCATTAATAACCTAACCATATATCACTCTGCTATATAAAGTTTATATGATATCAGTCTATAGACACATAGTGTGCATGCAGAAATGTACCTTCCCCACATACCACATTTTTATTCTTTGTTTCACATGACCAGATACATGAGAGTCAGCAGAAGCACTAGTGAATGTTTTTATTCACACAAAAAAGAAATGTGGATTCCTGAATCTCATATGAAACACAACCTGTCACCCAGAAATAGAAGCATAATGGCATTACACATGAATAAATAATGTGTTCTATTGTGGTGGTACAATATTTAGAGTTTATACCTTAAATACTTAGGAAAGGATGCTATGTTTTACTAATAATCATTGCATTTAATTAGACAACAGACTTTTACAGAAGATGATAGAGGACTTCTTAGGAGTATTGGCAAGGACAAAGGTACTTGATCATGCCTATGGAAAAGTAGACAGGAACAACGCTTTAGAGCAATTATGGCATCAAATAATAGGTGAGAGGTAACTAAAGCCAACCAATGAGTTGTGTAGGTTTCCTCTGTGGCTAGAGAAATCATCTCTGTGTTCCAAACTGCCACACAAAAGCCTAGTCTTAATTTATTCTGTTCTCATAAATAGGGTCAGATGCAGTCAGAGGGCAAATGAGAATGAACTACAGAACACCCTCTTTATACTAACCTTCACTTTCATAAGCACATTATAAAATCAACCCCAAGTTTTCCAATGTAAATTGATTTCCATCTCCTATTTAAGCTTTTTAGACACTATTACAACTCTCATTCTTTAGTTGTGGCTTTTTGGATGTATTAATAGAGCTCTGATGCTTTGCATTCACTTGTGAAATGAGAAAATTTGAACAAATGGTCTCAATTGTCTTCCAGTGACAAGCAAAAAAATGTTTTTTTACGAGTGTTTATATTTGTGTACATGCCTTAGCTACCTCCTTTCCCATTCATACCATGATGACAAATATCCCCTATCTGTTCAGTTCAGACACTTTCTGTTCCCACTGTTAGAAAATTGTGTAGTGCATTCATAGTTTTCATTCCTTATTGTTCTTACCCTAATTTTTACAGAAAATATTTGTTGGACTTGCACAGCTTTGGTGTGTGTATCATAATAACAATGAAGAGTAGATCAAAGTTAAGTGTGATGCTGTGCACCTCAACAGGTATTTTTGTGTCTCTTAACTCCTTATGCACATATCTTCACTGGAAGTGTATTCTTCTTCTCTCTTGCCTTAGAGTCCAAACATTTTAAAAGAGTTGAAAATTGCTCCTCAAGTTTATCTGTCATAAAATTTTAAAAAAGATTAAACTATGCTAAAGCTCACCCAGAAAATTCAATTAAGCAGAACACCCTGTTCCACAAGCAACAAAGTATTTGAAAACATTCCAGTGGTTTTCAGTTAGCAATACTTGGACTTGTTTATATAAAACTCCCCAGAAAGTCTTTGCATTAAAATAGACTAAACCTTGGCTGTTTAGTTCTTGAAAATAAAATAGTTAGTACTTACATTCTGAAAATTAAAGTACAAATGTTTTCTTAAGAAGGAAAAGCTTTGCTACAAGCTCAATTAAACCTTGTTTTTAATGTGTAGCTCAAGAAACTGAAGTAGCAATCCAAGGTAAAGCATTGTTGTATCATGAAGGAGGATCTCATAAAAACAATAATCAGCAGACATTCTGTGAGGTTCCAGCCTAAGCGTGGGGGTAAAAAAAAACCAAAAAGGAAAAAAATATGAGATTTTATTCCTTAGAAAATTAAAAACATTGTATTATTTACTAACATTTTAAGGGGCCTATGAGCAGTTATCATTCTGACAAAAACGTTGGACATTCTGCTAGACATTTGCTTTGGGAAATGTCAAAGCCATGTCCATTAGAAGGAAAAAAAGTCTACAGATTGTAGACTGGGCTTGTTGATTGTAGATATGGGCTTGGGCTTTGTTGAATGGATTTTACTGATAATCAGAGAATTTACATGCTATGCCTCTGATTTCAGAGTCAGCATACATGTTACATTTTGATCCTCTTCAATTCACCATCATCTTATAGCTAGTACACGGTAATTCTATTAGCGAGTAAAGCCACCAGAAGCAAATTCTATACAATGAAATGAAGGAGAGGGAGTACATCCTGGAGGGCCCAGCTACTACTTATGGTCATGAGAGAGCATCAAGTAGTCCCAAGATTTTAAAACTCATCCTCCATAAAGAAAAAGGAAAGAGATAGAGCCGGCTTCTTATAACTCAACATTTTATAATTTAAATGTGTCAGTATGCAGAAATGAACAGATTTTATTTATAATTAACACTATTAAATTTCCCATTTTTGACGAGAAATTGTTAATACATGGAGACATCACAAGAAATGCTGAAAGCCGTCTTGAAATCCCTCTCTGGCTTTACCCCTTTCTGCCATAGTAATGAAGTCAATTTTTGCATTAATGATTTCTGATGTCCTAGATAATACATTAGTCACTGCCTTACTTAAAATTGTAAGAAAACAAAATTTTCCATATACCACACAAAAACAAAGCAAATAGTCCAGTAAGGCAAATTCTTTGTGTAAAATGGTATGTCATGGCACAAACTGGCATAGGAATCACATACAAGGCAGGAAGAGTTCATTTTGTGTTTATTCTAATGCAGGTGTTGACTGTGTCTTATTCCATTGCTGGGTACTAGACCTTACAAGCTAACTCTCTGGGTTATTTCACAACTGGCATGAAGGTGAAAGGTGTGCTAGAAAGAGAAGTCTCAGGAACACCCAGAGTTTGGGTAAGCAGGCACACACATAAGAGTTTCAAAGTGAGGAAGGTTCATGAAGCATTGAAGCTTGGCAGCCTATCTACTTCTGATAGGTTAAAATACGTTTCTCACAACACTCACACAGGAAGTTATGTCTATTTGAAGATTTTAAAGAGGACAAATGGTATCTAGAGATTCGTTGATTTTGGTGGAATGTCAAGTCAACATAAAGGCAACAGTAATAATAACAGCTATAGTAATTGAAGCTATAGAAGGAAAGGGTATCAAACTACCTTTAGGTTCTCCATCACCATTTACTTTGTGAAACTTGACTGCACCTCTGTTGTTTTGGCCCTAGCCTCCCCCTTTTACAGATGTGCTGAATCCTTACAAGGTTTTGTTGTTTCTTACTGCCTTAGTGTTACCAATTACAAGTCTAAAGGCTTTTCTTACCTTTCCCTCTTGCTGAGTTTGTATTTGTACATCAAGAATGATATATTACTAAATAGACTTTGTAAAGTAAATATATATACATATATTAATTAAATATATGCAATGATATGTATTTCAATATATATTTTAAGTATATAAGTATGTATATAGAAATATATTGACTATATTTAAGTATATATATATATATATATATATATATATATATATATATATATATATATATATATATTAACTATGACAAAAAAGCAATGTTGACCATTAGGGCTAGTACATCAGAGTTGTGAATTGAGCAAAGGTTTCATGGACTAGATTTGCATTATAACCTACCAATCTCTGCTCTTATAAGATCCATTATTTATTGGATGTCAATACTACCTCAGCACCCCTAATAACATAAGTGCAGCCAATTCCATAGACCAAAGGCAATGATAACTATAAACTTAATTGACTGAAAACATCAGCTGGTTGTTCCTATTTTTTATTTCCTCTGTTTAGCAATCAAACATTTGGGGCTCAATTGATTAAACTCCAGAACTGCGTAATCATGATTCCAATCCAGTGGTTTTGCCTTAAAGTCAATAGCTCCCACTTGTGAATGGTAAAACATCTCATCTACCAGTATCTGAATTTAACTTCTAAAATGTAAATTCTTGTAACCTACATGAAAGACTAATGTAATTGCTCTAAATACTTTCGCCATTATGCATTGGTATGAAATCAATGCAAATTATTTCATGTCTATTAATATGCAAATCCAAAAGCAACAATCAGTGTTATTGCAGTAGATGGTGATTAACACAGAGGCCCACAAGTGATCAACATGCAAAGAATAAGAGATTGCTGAGTGTTCAGCCACAAATAGGACTTCTGTAACATACACTTCTCCACAAGGATTTAGAAACATTCTGGAAGGGCAGGGAGAAGCATGGTTCTCTACAAGGTAACTACAAGGAAACAGCATCTGCTGGACACGGCAGGGAAGCTGCACAGAAGATGAACAAAATACCAACATGGAGCAGGAAGTAGGCAAGAATTACCACTCCTGGCTTAGGAGCTATTAGCAATCGATAGGTACTAGGAGAGAGAGATAGTGTGTGAGTTTTCTTTTAGGGTGTGACCCTAGTAGGTTGACTGTGCCACAGAGGATGACCTCACACTTAGTAGTATTTGGGCAACACAAAATGGAAATGATGACATGTGAAAATATTAAAAAGAGCACAGGAAATTGGGCATGTAGGGATGGAAGGGTGGAAGTGAGAGGAAGTGAAGGGCGAATATGATGATAATATATTGTATGAGATCCCAAAGTAATTAATAAAATATTAATTAAAATATTGAAAATTAAAGATAAAACATGAACAAAATTCTTCAGTAAAGTATAAGGAAACTTTCAGTTGTATTTCAGTTATTTCTTGCTGTGTTTAAGCATTATGTTTACAGTTTATTGTTTCCATAATTATTCATCATGATAATCATAACTGTATCAGTAGATCATCCCAAACTGAAGGGTGCTAAAACACCTTGTATTTGAATTTGAGAGTATGATGGAAACAATGGAAACTATCACAGTTAACTCTGACCCTAAGCTAAAGGAATTTCCAGCCTAATGCTGGGCTTATTGTACTAGTTCAACTAGCCACAAAGAAGGAGTCTTTGGATATCACAGGGACTTAAGACTTTTTAAAATAGATCAGGAAGGACAAAATGAAATTTTCCTATTTCTAAGCTCTTTCATTGTTTTCTCCTTTTCTTTTTCTTGTTGTGTTTATAAGAATTTGTTTAGTTTTATTTTTGAGAATTTATATATGAGTATTGTATTTATATCATTCCCACCCTACCATCTGTCCCTTCAACTTCTTTCATGTCTCTGTCACTCCCTTTCAAATTCATGACCTCTTCTTCCATCATTATTGCTACATGCACAGACACAGAGACACAGAAGCACACACACACACACACAACACACACTCACACAAATACAACTTTCTGAGTCTACCTTGCATTGTGTATATGTGTACTTTTTAGGGTTGGCCACTTAGGATTGGCTAATCTGTTGGGTATCTTCCCCCTGGGGAAGACTGACCTTTCTATCCTCCCTCTCTTAGCAGCCATCAATTGCCTATCACTCTCATAGAAATGGTTTCTCTGTGTAACCAAGTGTCATCTCTGTGATCTCATGATTGTCATGATACCTCATGACTACTGGCATTGTGGGCTTATGGGCATTTACCCCTGAACCCTCAACCTAAGTTCCTATTAAAGTAATGCCGGTTTTCCTGAGAAAATTCATCTCCAGAAGATAAATCAGTCACTAGTATTGAAATAAATAATATAGTTTTATTTTGTGTTGAAAAGTTAATTGTTTCACATATAGTCTCAGATACTAGGGATACTAACATTGAGCATTGTGGGATTGTGGGGATGCACTAATATCTAACAGAGAATACTAAATTAGAATATTCTGAATAACTTACTTATTTATCATAAAGAATAGGCTGTTTTTATTTACTTAAGACAGTTAATACTCAAATATAGTTAGGGTTATCAAGCTTCACATTTGGAATTTCAGGCTTTCAGCAATTTGTTAAAATTGTTAATGTAACAAACCTCGATGATTCTCAACAAGATGAAATTCATAATTAAAGTATTTGTCATAGTAGGAGTTTAAAATAATAAAATAAATTCTTTTTTTTTCTTTATGATCACCAAATAGGCAAGTGTTTCTCAGTTCCAAAGTGGAAATAAGAGAAAACCAAAAAGTAAAACTGAAATTAGAGATAAAGGACTGGAAGACGCATCACAAAGTTCCAATTTAGGAGCTTTGTTTTCTATATTTATAGCTTAGAAATAACTCAAATCACCAATCTTCGTTTCTTTGTAAGTAAATTAATTTTTTCCTCTTCATAAGACTTTGGGTAAGTAAATGGATTTCTAAATATTAAACCTACAGAAGATTAGCCACAATAAACAAAAAACAAAAACTTTTAGCCCTTTCATGGACACTACTAGTATACCAGTGGGTCTATGAATAATCAAAGATGACAAACTTCCTCACTCTTTGCTTCTTTCTAGGACTATTCTGTTTCTGATTTATGAATCCTTTGGTCATAACTCCACTACAATAAAGTACCCCAAGGATCCTTGAGACCCTTTTCTATCAGATCTTTATTATTTCTGACTCAACAAAGGGAAACTACTGTAGCAAACACTACCTTATTGATTTTTCTATCTTAAAGATGCCATAAAAGTCTAGTGACAGTGAAAGGAGGCCAGAAGGATAGTGTGTATGGGATCATCATTTTCAGGGGTGCTTCCACATTAGGTGTTATGAATACATCTCCAAACCCGAGAATATGTATTTCTTCCTCTTGCCCACCTCTATAAACATTTGCTTTTCTAGAATTTATTGATGGATATTCCTTATTCTGTTAATAAAATCCTGTTCAGTTAAAAATCATCAGATTTAATTTCTTTATTATATATAGGATTTTAGCAGATAAGATGGTCATTATTATATTTTAATCCTTCAGAAGGTTAGAGAATATTCCCTAAATTTATGCAACAGTGGTTTTCCACAAAACATTAAATAACAAAAAGTTATATTTAAATTGGTCGGACCTTAGTTTGACATTTAAAAAAGGCTATTTTAAAATAAATCATATATCTTATATATAGGAAACTACATTGAACTCAAATCTTGTAAAGTATCACCACATGATCATCTCACTAGACGGAGACAAAACTATTGACAAAATCCAACACCCCTTCATGATAAGAGTCTCGCAGAGATTAGGGATACAAGGGACTTACCTAAATATAATAAAGACAGTTTACAGCAAGCCCATATCCAACATCAAAATAAATGGAGAGAAGCTTAAAAATCTCAGCTAAAATCAGGAACAACACAAGACTGTCCACTCTCTTCATACCTAGTCAATATAGAACTTGAAGTTCTAGTTATAGCAATAACACAACTGAATAAAATTAAGAGGATACAATTTTGAAAGGAGAAGTCAATATATCTTTATTTGCACATGATATGATAGCATATATAAGCTACTCCAAAAGTTCTATCAGGGAATTCCTACAGCTGATAAACAACTTCAGTGAAGTGGCTGGCTACAAGATCAACTCAAAGAAATCAGTAGCCCTCCTACATACAAATGACAAATGGACTGAGAAATAAATCAGTGAGGCAACACACTTCACAATAGTCATCAATATCATAAAATGTCTTAGGTTGACTCTAACTGAGCAAGTGAAAGACTGATATGACAACACTTCAAGTCTTGGATGGAAGAAATAAAAGATCTCAGAAGTTGGTAAGATCTCCCATGTTCGTAGATTGGTAGGATTAACATAGTAAAAATGGCCATCTTACAAAAACAATCTACAGAGTCATCGTAATTCCTATAAAAATTCCAACATAATTCTTTACAGATTATAAAAGGACAATACTCAACTTCATATAGGAAAAAAACAAAACAAAACAGAATAGCTAAAATAATCCTGAAAAATAAAAGAACTTCTGGAGTAATCACTATTCCTGATCTCAAGCTGTACTACAGAATGATAGCAATAAAAACCAGTTGTTATTGACATAAAAAGCAATATATTTACCAATAGAACTGGATGGAAGATGCAGACATAAGTCCACATATTTATGGCCACCCAAGCTTTGATAAAGAAGTCTGAAATATACAGTGGAACAAAGGAAGCATCTTTAACAAATGGTGCTGGTCTAATTGGATATCTGCATGTAGAAGAATGCAAATAGATCCATATTTATCACCCTGCACATATTTCCAGGTCCAGTGCATCAAGGACCTCAACATAAAACCAGGCAAACTGAACATGTTAGAAGAGAAAGTGGAATGTGCCTTGAACATATTGGCACAGGAGACAACTTCCTGAACGGAACACAAATGGCTCAGGCACTTAGATCAATGATTAATAAATGGGACCTCATTAAACTGAAAAGCTTCTGTAAGGCAAAGGATACTGTCCATAAGACAAAAATGGCAGCCTACAGAATGGGGAAAGATTCTCACCAACCCTACTTCTGACTGAGGGCTAATGTCCAAAATATATAAAGATCTCAGGAAACTAGACTTTAATAAAACAAATAATCTAATTAAAAGTGGGGTATAGATCTAAACAAAGAATTTTCAAAAAGGAAAATCAAATAGCTGAGAAACACGTAAAGACATGTTTGAAATCCTTAGCTTCTGGGAAAGGCAAATCAAAATTACCCCTGAGATTCCTTCTTATATTTGTCAGAATGGCTAAGATCAATAACACAAATGACAACCCATGCTGGAGAGGATGTGTAGCAAGGGGAACACTCCTCATTGCCGGTAGGAATGCAAACATGTACAGCTATTATGGAAATCAATATGGTGGCTCTATAGGAAACTGGAACTCAACCTATCTCAAGACTCAGCTATACCACTCCAGGGCATATACCCAGGCATCCTACCATGAGGACATGTGTTCAAATATGTTCATAACAGCTTTATTCATAATAACCCAGAAACTGGAAACAACCTAGATGCCACTCAACTGAAGAATGAATAAAGAAATTTTGGTACATTTACACAATGGAATATTACTAAGTTATAAAAAAGAAAACATGACCTCATGAGTTTTTCAGGCAAATGGATGGAACTAGAAAAAATAATCCTGAGTGAGGTATCCCAGTCTGAAAAGACAAACATAGTATGTACTTGTGGGTTCTTTTTTCAGCTCTCAGCTCTCCTCCCTGGGTGGTAGCTAAGCAGTTGGCTATACTTGCAGCTCAGAGGAAGACAGGCTAGGGTAGATCCGTGGATCTGGATAGGTCTTTGGTCAGAGGCTAAGAGCTATGGAAAATAGACTTCTCAAAGATGGTTTTTAATGAAACAGCTCAGTTTATTGAAGTAAGAGTTGTCACATGCAGTGGTATTGCAGCAGCTTCATTTGCCTGTGGAAGGCTTACAATCAGATCTAGGTGGTTATGTTGTCATTGACTGGGGCAAAGTATTGGGAGAGACTCTTCTGCATGGGGGGTGGTCTTCCAGGGGCCAGAGGAAGAGACTTTATAAGAAAAGGAGATAAGTACTAATATCTAGAGACCGAGAGAAACTTTGCCACAAGGAAGGGCCCCAATGGGAACACAGTCATCTTCTTGTAAAGTGGAAATAGAACAGATGGTGCAGGTGGTGGGATGGGAATGGGAATGGAGGGGTTCAGGAGGGGGAGAAGGATGGAGGGAGAGAGTACACAGAAAGGTGATTCGAACTGGGGACATTTAGGGAGAGATCAGGAGACCTAGTGTAGTGTAGAACCTATGAGGGAGACCACAGCAAGGACCTCTAGGGAGAGGAAGCCTGAACAGGCCACCTCCTGTGGCCAGGCAAGGGTTCCAGTGTTGGGACTGGAACAAAACCTCCGACCTATGGCCTATTCCCCCAGCAAGATCCTCTGGGACAATGGAAAGGCAGAACCTCATGCCAAAGGAGAGAACCCCTGCTTAAAACTGCATATCAGGCCAGGACTAGAGACTGGATAACCTGAAGATGATTTCAAATGATGTCTTATTCTGCTCATAGATAGGTGCCTAGACAACTCCTGATCAGAGAGGCCCCCTTCAGCTCCTGATGGGAGCATATGCAGAGAACCAGGGCTAAACAGAGCTTAGGGAACCCCAAGTAAGAAGGGGAGAAAGATTGGACTAGAGGAATTAAATACACCAGGAAAAGAAGCCCCATAATGTTAACTGACCAACACTCTTAGGCACTCATAGAGACTTAATGAACAAACACGGAACCTGTAGGGTCCCCTAAATATATCTTATGACTACCTGGCTTGGTGTTCTTGCAAACCTAGTACAGGCTGGAGTGGGGGAGTGTCTGACCCTTTTACCTGCCCTTGGGACCCTTTTGCTCCTGCTGGGTTGCCTAGTCTACTTTTGATGTAGGGACTAGTACCGATCTTGTTCCACCTTTTTATGCCATGTCCTATTTGAGTGGTAATCCTTGGAGGACTATTCTTATGTGGGGAGAAGCAAAGTGGAGGTTGAAGTTGGTTGGTGGGTAGAGGCAGAGGTGATTGGGTGAACCAGGAGGAGTGGATGAAGGAACTTGGGTGGCATTCAGATGTAATGTATTATAGAAGAAAAAAAAATATCTTACATATAGGAAACTACTTTTAACTCAGAATTCAGTAAAGTATCTCCATGATTTTTTTTTAATTTTACATAGATAGTTTTTCTATAACTGTCTTTTAGTATAAATGATTACTGACAAATGTATTGAAAATCATCAAGAAAAATTCCATTTATTTCTGTTCCCTTTGTTGGAGACTGGTAATACTGTTGGAAATTTGTCTTACATAAACCTTCACTAGAAGTTTTATGGGTTTTCCCACAAACCATTTTTCATCTGTTTCGGATGTCTATCACTGGTACCCTGTCACTGGCTGTCTATGTGCTGTGAAATTGGAGTCTCACTAATTTGCTAAGGAAATTTTATTTTCTAAAACATGGTGATGTTTCAAAAGTCACTTTATCTCATTAACATATATGAGCTACAATGAACAAGTTCCTCTGCTTCCCCAATGGGAGACAAAATATTAGAAATCTAATTAGTTTAAATAATACTTGGTTTTAAATTACTAGTATAATTCAGCAACAAGTGACTTTGATCATCTGTGACCTAATTGAATGCTTCCTCCAGACAGGGAACTTCTCTAGCACAGGTGAGTTGAATCCCTGAAGAGGGTGAGGCTCAAAAGTTACCAGCACCTATCAGTGTTAACCTCTCCTCCACAATCCCAGACCATTGTATTTGATGATGCAGTAGAGGTCAGTTATATGAAGCTTTAGAAAGCTTGGTAAGTAATGTAATCTAATAGCTGTGCTTCCTTCCTGGTCTTTTGCTTTTTTAATAACACGGTGTCTGTTTTCTCATGTGAGTAGCCAAATTATACAGATGACTGTGATTCTGTTGACTTCCTGGGAATGTGCCTTTATCTCAGTAGCTTAAGGTTTAATTACTACTGTTAACTGGCCAGCAGAGACTCTTAAAGGAAGACACCAGAAGAGAAGGCAGGATAAACATGAACTTAAAGGTGCCATTTACCTTTCATTTCTCTTACATTTGTATTTGAGGAATGTACATGGCATTTCTAAGTCAACTCTTTCCCCCACGTTCCACTTGGGGAAATAATAAAATAGGTGATTTGATAAAACAAATCAGAGTCATCTCGAGCCACATTAATCCTGAACAAAAGTAAATCATTGTTTATTTAGAAATGGCCTCAGCTAGTTTTGAAAAGTTTTCCAGTTGAATTATCTGCCTCAGATAAAGAACAACTGCTTAGTGAAAAGGCCATGATAATATTCCATGCACTGACTTCTAGAGTACCAATTGTGAATACCATAGTAGGTAAATCAGAGCTCAACTCTAACAGCTAATAAGTGGCTGAATTCCTCTGAGCCTACATTTTATCATATGTAAAGTGGTTAATAACATCCTTGGAGGACATTTATTTCAAGGACTAAGAGAAACATGTTTAAAGCACCAACAACTGCATTAGGCTCAGAAATCTGCTTACAGACATTGTTCCAATACATTCTTACTTGCTAATTAAAAAAATAAGTAGAAATTTATTATAAACATATCTACCATGGTAAAGTAGTTCCTCTAAGGTTCTTAAACTTTTAAGACTTTTTTTTTTTTACTTAGGACTTGCATTCTTGATACCAATTTATAAAATATGCTCTTTAATCTGTGTCTTATGGAATGAAAATGTAATTTCACTCTTCTGAAAAGAAAAAAACAAAGGAAACCAGATGGAAAATAGCTAAGAACAGGAGAGTTGTAACAAAATTGGCAAGCACAAGACTAACTTTCTCTTGAGAAGAGAATAATGTTTGATTTTTGTGGATCAGTAAGATGCTAAGAAACTTTTTTTTAAAAATAAGTATATATCTGATGTAAAAGAAGAGAGCATGCAGACTCTATTTGCTTTCATACTATACTTGGATTTAGAAATTATGATTTGAGTTATTCTCTACAAGAGATTATTCATATTTTCATGGTTGTTTTAACCCAAAGACCCACACAAAGTGAAACAGCACCTTAAGCTCAAAGGCATCACAAGAGTTGGCCTTAAATATGTATCTGACATGTAAGACTGTTGAGGCCAAATATGGGCATGTGGCCAGAAAGAATCTGAGAAATGAATTCTATCAAACTGGAAGGTGAGAAAATCAATGTGTTTCAGATACCTGTGTTTGGAGACTAGAACAAAGGAGAAAATATTTTGTGAACAGCTTTTAGCTCAGACTTTTGCACAATAGGATCCCAATGAGTAAGGGATAACATTTTATTTTCCAGTATAGACTAGTTGCTACCAGTAACATCTTCATAACCTCGAGCAGATGTTCATGACAGAAGGGGTTTGAGACCCACAGAATCTGTATAATTTGCTAAAGTTAATCCACAGGTGATAGATCATGTTGGAAAATGACTCTTTTCTTACTTTCAAGCCTTTGTGCTAAGATTGACAGGTTTCCCTATGACCTTGGAACTCTTCTTTTCTAAGTATCTAACTTTAAAGATATAACAGCTTTTGCAGTCATTATACTTTAAAGGTAGTTGTAATACCACCCTATTCACACAGCTACATGTTTGCCATTTCCTCCAGCAACTTATTTAATTTCCATCAATATACAAAATGTGATATAATATATTTACATCGTCATGTCAGCTCTGAGACAATGAAAATGCAAGTGCATAGGAGTTAATAAAAATGGTAAAGGAAGATAGTATAGGCAGGCATATTGTTCTATACTATAATTTAAGTTAGGACTTGCATTTAATGCTTCTTTCAATTTTTAGTATTTAACATATTTAAATGAATGAGAAATACACAGAGTTTATATGATAAAATAGGCATAATATTAAATGGTCTCTGAGTCTTAGGGTGAAAGAAGGTGATATGAATGTCTCATTTGTGACTGAGCACTCTGCAAGTGATTATTCTCTGTATTTTGAGCAGTTGTGAGGAGGTCTAAAGAGTTGTACTCATCTATTGTTGTAGAGATGAATGTGGATATTTAGATGAATGTAGAGAAAATTGTGGATACTATGTCAAGTTAGCAAATTATAATAGCACGTTCACAAAAAAGAAAGGAGAGGAGAGTTAGGAGCAGATGGGGGAGCTGCAGTGAGATGGATCTAGTAGGAATTGTTGGGGTGAATATAATTAAAATATGTTTGTATGAATGTGTGAACTTATACTTCACTAATTTTAAAGAATTAATAAAGGTGTTAAATATAAGAAATGTAAACTGAATAGTTATAATAATAACACCAACAATATATGCAATGAGAGTCTCTGAAATGTTAAATCAGAAGGACTTAAACACAATATTTGAATTCATCATCTTCAATAACTCCCTTTGTAATGGAAAAGTTTGTTGAGTGTATTGGAAGGTCCCATGATTAATTTTGCAAAGTTAACCAGTGATGAGGAACTCCAAGACTGACTCTAATACCATTATCTGATATCAAAGATCAAGTGCAAGTCTTTGAGGACTGCAGGCAAAGTGTCAAATAAGTTATAAGAGGAAAGGATTTCAACCGGCAAAGCCATTCCACATTCACCAGTGCACCTAACTCCAGGACTTAGCTTTCCAAATATTCACTTTATAATTAACACACCCTGGATTCCCTGGAGAGGTGGAAGACTCCACAAGAAAGGCAAGATAGACTTGGGGATTCCTCTGGTGGCAAGAAACAAGGTACTACTCCACAAAAGATGAGTACCTATGTAACAGATATTGGAGAATCTTTCTCTTTCTGACAGTTTGAAATGACAGGAAACTGGATGTATCTTCATCCAAAGCATAACAAAGCTGAGAGAATAAGAAATAAGTGGGTAAAAATATTGGGTATTTGGAAATGAGAGCAATAATATCCAAGAGATGACCCGGCCTCCAGGTCAATCAACCAGGGATCCTGGAAGAGAGAGTGAGGATTTTGGGGGACAAGACACGCGAAAAGACTGAGACAAGGCAAAGTTCTCTGATGAAGTCTGTTTATTCAGTGGTTTTACATGGCATTTATAGGCCAAGGAGGGAGGAACTAGCTAGGGGCAAAACAGGATATCTAGGGGCAAAAAACAAAAATAGGATGTTTTAGTATTTGGACAAAAACAGGATACTCCATACCTGGAGGAAGTTGTTAAGGGTAAATACTAAAAGGGAAAAAACAACATTAAGAGAGAAAAACAGGTCTGAGAGAGAAAAACAGGTCTGAGAGAGAAAAATAGGTCTTGTGGCCAGTGGTGGAAAACTACTCACTGCCTAAGCAGTTTAACATCATGGCATTGATAAAGCAGGAAAAGGCTTGGGGAGATGGCTCCCCACAAAAAGACAGGACAAAAAAATGATGTATGTATCAAAATTGTCCCAGTACACTACCTGAAGATGGTTTCCTAACAGAGTTTAGAGCCAAGGGATAAAGAAATGATGATTGGACTAGATGTGGGGTGGAGAATGTATCCGTGATTTATGCCATTTACAAGCTCCATGTCTATAGTACTCTCCTGACTCCCTTGTGCATGATCTCACATTCACCTGAGGCTTTATGGTCAGCTAAGCCTCATTCCAGTTCTACCAAGAGAATGTCCATCCTATGTAGCTAGCCTTGCTTCCCAGTGCAACTAGGAGGGAGCTTGTCAAAGCACTCTGAGCTATATATTCCTTTGGCTGGTCTCTTGAGTTCCTGGCTAGACTTCCTTTTCTGTGCGAGTTTCAGTGCTGGGTACCTTCAGAATTGGCCTCCTCTGTTTATCATCTCTGTGGATCTAGTTTCCAATGCTGAAGCTCATGATACTTTCACTCCACTTTAATTCGATAAACATATCTTTATTTTTATGGTGCTGTGTTGCTGAGAACAGAGGTGGGGAGAACAGAGGCATAGTAGGGAGTACCAGCCACAGGTGCATGCAACGTTCATGCTTCATTCCTGGGTTTTAGCAATTTCTTTTTGAGTAATCCTTCCTCAGTTGTTATTTCCCCCCCTCAATTTCTATACCATTTTTTAAAATAATCTCCTCATGTTTAATCATGATTTGTAGGGAGTCAATTTATTTTCATTTTCTTTTTCCTTGAAGTTTGAAGTTGTTATCAGTCATTAGTTTCTACATATAGTTTTCTTGGCTGAGATTCACACAGAATTACATGTCTTCCATGATTAGTCAGCACTGGTAATAAAATAATGAAGGGGAAATCACAGAAATACTTCACTAGAAACCCAACCATCAAATACTTTATTAACATGTTTTATTTATGTCTACGGTTGGAAGGCTATCACATAAATCTGCAGACTGGTTGTTTGTCTCTGTCTCAATTTGACTCCAAACAATGTGTGTGGGCACAAACCATTCCATTTTTATCTCTAGATCACAATTTTCTTGTATATAAAGTAAAGGTATAAGCCTAGATTTCTAAAAGCCTCCTTTCATCATAGAAACTCTATATAGTCCCATGAGAAAACAGGTAGGTTGTCTGTTTTTACAGAAAGTATCTGGCAGACCTACAATAGCATAGCTTGTGTGGGAATTTTCCCTAGTCTAGAAAGGAAAAGACTGGGAGGTAAAATGCTATTGCTGTATTCAAGTACCAATCTTGTAATCAGTGTTTAATTTGAAACATATGCTGGTTTTACATAACTGACCGTACATGATTCATAATGGAAAGGATTACCTTCTGGAAACCTCTCCAGTAAAGATGTTAGAAAAGGAGGAGTAAGTGGGAATGTACCAGGAGCTTGTGTAGATGGATGGGTGTTGGTAGGGGA
Source organism: Cricetomys ansorgei (assembly GCA_026225945.1). Classification (NCBI taxonomy): domain Eukaryota; kingdom Metazoa; phylum Chordata; class Mammalia; order Rodentia; family Nesomyidae; genus Cricetomys; species Cricetomys ansorgei. The sequence goes on from JAMJFZ010002869.1 coordinate 15,250,800, forward strand.
CAAGCTTGTGTTTCTTTTGGATGTTTGCTTTTAGGAATCCATAGGCTGTATGTTAATAAGATTTGAACAACATTAGGTTAAATTATTTTACTTCAGATTTTCATTAAAAAAAGCATTCCCTAATTAAGACTGTAAATAATCATGATGGCTAAGAGGTCAAATGTTCCCTTTAGGAAGTTTAAAATAATTAAAATTGAATGAGTAATTATAAAGAAAGTTAGTCAGTTATTCATTTGAAATAGCTGCAAACAATTATTCAATGACTGTATATAATGTAAATTTATAATCAACATATATTGCATATATATTTACTCCATTAGGTATGTACACTAACACACACTTGTTGTAGAAGTGTATTTTTACTTATGTATAAAATAATTGCCTTGTGCACTGTTAAGGGTAGGGCTACCAAGGCCTTGGCATTTTGTATTGTCTGCAGTTGTTGGATCTATGTGGGGGTTGTTTTATTGCTTATGATCTGCATGTATTATCAGTAGAACACCTGAGGAGTTCTGAATCAATAAAAACACCTGAGCCTAGATACTCAGGGTTCCACTGTTGTGTATGGTGCCTACCATGACAGTGGTTCACTCTGCTGAGATCTGACAGGTCTGGCATATGCACATATGAAAGTGTCTCCATGTCATCCTTGGTGAGCTGCCACTACACATGTTCTAACAATGTGGGCATTGACATCATACCAGCCATATCCACCTTAGAGACAAAGAAGAATAGAAAAGAGACCCCAGACCTGGCAGAGTATGTTTTCTTTTGTCTTGTTTTGTCTTCTGCAAACCTGTCCAGATACTGGTGAAGTGATGTGGTCATGACAAGACACAACTGCTATGGAATGAGAATTCTACCCCATGAGGACTTCAGGGAACCCTTCCCTGAAGACAAGATCACCAGTTGTTTTTCCTGCACACCAGACTCTATCTTAAAATCTAGAAAGTATTTCCTCAGGGTCAGCGCACAGACGCTGTCTGCCACAACTTGCTGAGGTTGTATCTTGTGCTGGTAGCTGAACATGGTACTGTAAGGGTCACCCAGGTGAAGCTAGTTTTGAAGGCATGAAGGAGTCTTTGGAGAGCAACTGGGGCTTGGCACAGTGAAAGACCAGGAGACCTATTGTTAAAAGTGCAGCTTTATAGTTAAAGCCCCACACTGAAAGGGTCATGTAAAGAAGTTGAGACTTGGTACTGTGAAGAGAGCCTAGGAGAAGCCAGAGAGAATTACAGCCTCAATGATAATTGAAGGCCTAGATTTAATGGGTCATGCACAGAAGGTGAGGCTTTGCACCGTGAACAGAGCCCAGAATAGGCTACTGGTGAAAGTTCAGACCAGTTGCAACAAGAGATCTCAGCAGTTTTGGAGATGCCAGTACCATGGGATGACCACCAAGGACTGCAGAAGCCATGGAATAGAGTCAGCCAGAGCCTAGAGGACAAGCTGTGTGTGTTGCAGAGGGCAGAGCCAGAGAAGTGATTCAAGCCCTTTGGAGAGGCCCAGAGGATTGTGAGTGAATTCCAGAAAAATGGACATTGGTAATGTTTGTCTACTGTCCCAAGTTGTGAAGGGTTTGATAGATGTTTTGTATCATTTGGTCATGTGCATTCTAAGCCTCATAATTGTTCCTCTAGTAACTAGTTTTGCCGGTGTAGTGTTAAATTGTGTTATAGAGATAAAGCAAAAATTTTGATTGGCTTATACAGAAAAAGAATTGTCATGGATGTTTATTTTTAGTTATGTATTAAATAATTGCTTTGTGTACTGTTGAGTGAGGGGCTGCCTAGGCTTTGCTGTTTTGTATTGTCTGCAGCTGTTGGATTTATGTGGGGGATGTTTGATTGGTCATGATCTGCATCTAGTATCAGTAGAACACCTGAGGAGTTCTGAATCAATAAAAACACCTGAGCTAGGATGCTCAGGGTTCCACTGTCCAGGATGGTGCTTGCCATATGGTGGTTCCCTCTGTTAATGTCTGGCAGGGCCACACTTTGTGACCTTGTGAGCTGCCACAGCCAGCATACTACTATACACACCGGTACATTCGTAAAAATTATTATTTTGAAAAGTCAGCAATGAAATAAATTAATAATTAATAAACTCAATCTCAAAATATAACCGTTTTGAAGTAATGATCTGGTTGACTGTCATATTTATGTAGACCATTTAACTTTTTAATACATTATTTTGACATTACAGTTTTTATGTACGTGTGCATGTAACTGTGTCTGTGCATGCCTCCTGAGTGTAGGTGTCCATGAGGCTAGAAAAGGCCACTGGATCATTTGGTACTGGGAGTGACAGAAAGTTGGGAACTCTGTGACATTGAGGCTTGGAAACAAGCCCTAGTCTTCTGGAGGAAGAGAAAATGCCCTTAACCACTGCATCATCACTCCATCCTCTATACCTTGTTCTTTACAAAGTATTGTTTCTGGATGAGAAAAATAAATTAAAAATGCATTGTACTCCTCTATTTTTTGTTATATTTTATATTGTTTAATATTTTTACATTTCTGTCTAAGTTTTCCAAACAAAAAATATATTGTATTAGTTACTGTCTCACTTAATTTTTATAACACAAACTACTAGCCCATTTGTTTTATAAATGAATGTTCTCTAAGAAGGTTGAATACTTACCAAACACTGAGTATTTGCTTTGCCAGATTGGGCACAGAGAATCTGAAGAAGAGAAATATTGGAGGGAACATTAAGTAAGCCAAGTTCAAAGAAAGTACTTTTGTTCCAAAAATAAATCAGTCTGGTCTATTAAGTATTTAAGGAAATCATATTTTTTCCTGATTTGAAATTAAAACATATAAAAGCTCTACAAATATTGCACATACCTCTTTTAATGATTTCCACACATGTTAAGACTTTTGACTTTGCTGTGTTTCATGTGCTATTTTCTTTTCTGTTGCTTGAGCTGTTTTCTTCCACTTTCTCTGGAAACATTTTAATACTGATGAATTCAATAATTCCTGGCTTTGCTTCCAATCTGTGCTCCATTCTTCCCTTTCCTTTTGCACTTTTTTTTTGCTAGTTTGAGCAATTGCCTACAGTATTTTAAATGCTAAATAGTATCAACAGAGCATGAAAGAGTGAATTCTTTCAGATTTCACCTTGGTATCAAATATTAACAAAGCAGAGACTCTAGGATGGGGAATATCAGCACTTCATTAGAGTTAGTATCTCTCTGGGGATTGGTAATCACTTCAAAATTGATAATAATTGCAAATCACTAAAGATGTTACTCTTAAACAAGTTGATTAGGAACAACAGGAAGTCAAGGGCAGCTTCCCTAATGAATGAGTTGGCTTACCTCCCAGTTAAGCAAGAGTCAGAGAAGTGTGGGAAGGTCTTCCCTTCCTGTACCTGGCTGATTAAAAGTTTGACACTGTGGGTCTTCTGGACATTCAGAAAGAGAGATAAAAGTCTCAAAATTGTAAAATATCCTAAGCTGGAGTTTGGAAGAGTATGCTGAGAGTAGCAAATCCTCCTTTTGGGAAAAATAAAACAAAGAAGCATTTGTTAGAAAATAAATGTGTTTTTATAGCCTTCAGTACACAAATTACTAACATTACACTTTCAATGGTGTCTCATTAATTCCAACACACAAAATTATAATTTGGTGGTTCAATATGCTAGAAGAAGGTCAAATGAGGAAAATGTTTCAGTCGGAGGAAGGGACACATAGGTCAGAAAGAAAGAAGACCGCACAATCAGGGAAAGATTTGTCACTGTTTTTCTTTCATTGTTTGTATTGATCTACAAGGCATGGATATTTTTGGTTCTGTAAAAAATCTCTTTTCTTTATTAAAGTCTTAACAAATACTGTTCAGGAGATGTATATAGAGAGATAAATTACAGTTGATCACTTAAAATATATGAAATATATCATTCAAATGAAAAGAAAAAAGTAAAAGTTTTAGACTAAGGTGAGTTATGTAACTTTATATGAAACAAAGGGCTATAAGAAAACAAAACCTGGCGTTTTTACTGAAAGCAATTTACTTTTTCCTCTGCGATAAATGTCCACATCAGCTAATTTGACAGAATTCTCAGATCAAGAACTGGATTTACTCAAATACCTGCAGGCTCATTGAAGTAACACTAACCAGGACAACAGTTCACATTGTGTTAAGTCCTGTTCTAAATAGGAAGGCAGCCAGCAGGCTGTCCAACGGGGCGCCACACTATTCAGGTTTTATGAAAGTAGGCAGAATGCTCAAATGGGCAGCAAAATTCCTAAAACTTGGGGCATACGTTCTACACAATCTCTTCCTTCAAATACTAGCAGGGTGATGAATGTGATAGATACCCCAAAATTTATGCATATGGTTATGTTAAAAATCAAAGAATTTTGCAAGTACAGTTATGACGTTGTTTTTATTTGTCTAGTATTCACTTAAGTTAAGATGGTCCTATGGTATGAGCCTGAACTAATCAAGTGAATGCTTTAAAAGTACTTGGCTTTTCCTCAATTTGGCATAGTCTTGAATCATGAGAGAGATATCTCCTTGGCTTTGAAGAAAAAAAAAAGCAGGTAAGATGGAGGATCTATGGATGTGATCACCTGTGAGCAACAACTGGGGTCTAAGAGTGACTAATGACCAACAGTAAACAACTCAAATAGAATGTCTGTCTCACCACCATAAGGGATTAAATTTTGCCAATAATACAACAAACTTTGTGAAAGGACCATCTGGTAAAGTGTTTCACAGTATCATAATGCCTGATATTTCTAAGTGATTCAATAATTGCACTCCATGAAACTTACCTAGGAAATATTAAAGTTTCATGTGTTTTTATAAGTGAATAGATGAAGAAACTGATGGGATTCTCCCAGAAGGATATCATAAACAATTTTTTAAAACATCTAAAGAACAACAACAACATGACCAAGTGACATAAAATGTGGCGTCGTGGAGGAAATGTAGATGCGTATTTCTAAGTGAAAGAAGCTAATTTGAAAGGATGCATAATTTGTGACTCTTTACTACATGAGCTTGTGAAAAAGGAAGTCCTCTAATGATAGTAAAAGCATAACACTTGCTGAGTGTTTGCAGAAGGGATGAATGGGTGGAAGATGAGAGATGATAAGCATAATGACACTATTCTCTATGATATAGTTTTACACATTTGTCAGATCTCATAGAATTGTTGACTTGAAAGAACGAAACAAACTATATACTGTAGTTTAGGAGAATGTATTGTTATTGATTCATTATTTGTAGAAGAAATGTTGATAACATGAGAAAGAATGTGTATCAGGAAGTGTGTGTAGAATACCCTGTTACCTGTTCAGTTTTTCCATATACTTAAAACTAATTTTAAAGTAAATGAATTAAAACTATCTTAAATGTGTACAAATTTTGGCTTCAGCAGGAGATTAGACTGAGTAGAAACTGAATTGGAGACTTTATATCTTCTATAAAGTAGACTGTTGATACTCAACTCTGGATGTTTCGACATTTAGGAAAATGGAAACAAAGATTTCATTTATTATAATTTATATTATTATGTTATTTATTATAATTTATATTAACTCTTTTACATAAAATATACTGTTTGTTAAATATTGCCAATAAATTTATTTAAACATTTGAAAAATCAATTTTGTCACTAGATTCAATCTGAAAGCAAATAACTCATACTTTTGCTTAAAGAAAACAATAAAGTTTGTGTAGGGGGAGAGATGACTCAGTTGATAAAACTTAATGACATTAGATTCCCAGAACCCACATAAAATCATGGGTGTGGCTGATCAAGTCTGAAATCCTAGCACTTGAGGGGTAGAAGCAGGAGGATACCTACTGGCTAATAGTCTTTCCAAGTCAGTAAGCAACATATTCAGTGATAGACCCTGCCTTATAAAATATGTTGGGGAACATTAGATAAAGACACCCCTCGTGGACCTCTGGCCTCTACATGCACAGGCACACATGTTCATGCAAATACTGGAACATGTGTACATTAACTCCTCTAAACACCAGGATAATCCAACATGGTAAAGTGGTTTTAGTTAATAAATGATTTTGGCTTCATTTGGCTTGATATTGTCTACAGGAAAAATTAAGTCTAAAACTAACATTAACATAGGTGTCATCCTGTCCTCTCTTTCAGAGGCCAGTTCCTTAGGAATTAATCACCTTTGAAGCAATGATCCAGGGATATTTTCTGGGATGTTTTCTTATTAGGTTATTCAACAAAATCCAATTTTGTGGCAATGAAGCCTTTTCCTAAGTACAAGAAACACTTTTCTTCTGTCAGAGAAGTTACAGATGATGCCATTATGAAGATCTATTGTAGTTGCTCCAGTCAAATGGTGTGTATACTTCAGACCAAAGAGGCATTTCTGAAATAAATGGTGGCCTTTAAATCCCTTGATGTCCGGTATAGCTTTAGTTAAGTAAAATGATACTGTGTGTGACCAATTTACTATTTTTTTTCTGGTCATAGAACTAATGAAAAGCAAGTTGGATATGAATTATTAAAAAGCTACAGTTACAGGCTCCTTTTTTTAGTGGTTGATTTTTTACAAAATGTTTTAGAAATTCATGCACAAATAATTTCACATTATTTTCATCCCAGTCTTTCCTCTCACACTCTTCCAGTGTCCCTTTTCACTCACTGTCAGATCTGTAATCTCTTCTGTAATTATTTTCTAAACACAAATAAGCATACACACACATGTGAGCATATTACCTACTGTGCCCAGTTAATATTGTTCATAAACCTATCTTTAGGGCTGACGAGGCCATAGCTTCTAAAGGAGAGCCCACTATCACTATTTTCCTAAATCAATATAATTTCTAATTATTTTAAATGATTACAATTATAATCGCCCATTCTATAAGACTCTTCTATTGGCAGAAGATGGAAGTTATCACAGTAATCCATAGCCTGTCAAAATGCAGAGAATCTATGATGTATGATTCCCAGCCCAAGTTAATACACCTACAACACAACCCCTACATCTAAGTCTTAGGGAACAATGAGGAAGACAAAATGGGAAGATTGGAAAGGACAGAGGACCAGGAAGCATGCTGCTAGATAGTGTCTTCTGGGTATGACAGGGAAACAGTACCCATGAAATTTGAACAGTATGGCTTCCTGAACAAAACCTGAAAAATGACACCACCAATTGACTTTTTCACAGACTACTTTTGAAGTGAGAAAATATCAGCATTAACTTTTGTGAAACTATATACAGGCATATTAGTAAGGCAAATGCTATAATACATATAAATTATGGTGATGATAAAATGTAGAAAATATACTACATTTGATTAAACACACTTTAAATCTGAGAAACTTTGAATTAATATATTCCCAGTTCTCAGTCTAAACAATGTTATGATTTAGTATCTAAGGAAAAAATACTGAATGTTTATTGCAAAAAAGAAAACTGGATGATTTTCATAGCAAATAAAAAAGTAGAATTTACTCCCCTTGGTGAATTTACATTTTACAGAATGAGCAGCTTTGTCAGAAATTTAATTAAGAAAACAAAAGAGAGCAAAGTCTTCAGAACCACAGAAGTAGATGAATGTTTCAAAGAGGAGTGGAAAAAGCTTTCCAATTTCCCTTGGGTATTATAGCATTTGAGCTTTATTAAATATAAATAATTATTTTGCCTTTGTTATGGCAGTAAATGCAGTTTGTCACTGATAAGTTTAAGGAGGAAGAGAAGTGAGGGTCAAATGAAAGGTGCCAAGTTGAATCTTCCTTTACTTAAGAGGTTTATTGTCTTCTCAGTGAGCTGTGCACCAGGAGTCTGAAGAAACTTTAGATACATTCTGAAAGATTTCCATTAAAAAGTATACTTAGTTAATTTGTCTCAGTGCTAAGTGCCTCAGGCAGGGGAATGGGACACAGGGAATTAGGCTGCAGGAATTGGGTCCATTTGTTCTGGGTAGGAGAGGTGGTTGAATGAATTTGTTACCCATGGAACATGGCAGAGATCAGGCTGCCTTGTAGTGTCCTGCTGTAGTTGATGTGTCCCTCACCTGTCACCAGTCTTCTCTGATTATGGGCTATGTTACTTAAAGTATCTGGCTTTTCTGACAGCTACAGAATTTGTAAAATAAGGAAACATTATGTCATAGACAATGCATTTTTAATGGAGAAGAAGTGTTACTACAAAAGGAGAAATGGAACTGTAAGTTGCTTCCACTTAGTGTTATGAAGTAAAGGTTAATCCTATGAAAATGTATTATAAAAATTACAGTTATTTTCATTGATACCATTCTCTCTTGGATATCTCATGTATGCATTTCTTTGTGTCTCTGAAGACCCATAAGTATGTAAAGAATGTGGCAAATTGTGAGTGAAGATTCATGAATTTGAAGCTGAAGTGATACTTTCTAGGTAGTCTTTAACAAACTTTTGAACAATTTGTATTTCCCTGGTATTTGACCAACTGAAGCATTTTACTTTCAAGCAAAAAGAAAAAAAGGAAACAAAAAACAAAAACAAACCTAAGACAGGATTAAATCATAAACATGATAGGGGTTTAATCTATACCAGAAACCTAGGAATATAAAAATAATCTCCGTAAACAGATTCCATAAACAGGCAAAAGATACTTGATGAATACACATCATATGTGGAAAGAGCAGTGTATCACAGATATATGTACATTTGTCATTCCATTTGGCATTTGGCTGCAAAAAGCAATGCAAGGAAGATCACAAAGCATGTTTGCAGAGGGATCTCAGAGGTTATTCATTAGAGAAAATCATCAGGTGTGTTATACTAAGTTGTTAATATTCCTAATTTTATGTTGAAGTTTTGTCTTTACAAGGGTTTCTGTTGCTGTGATAAAACATGACCAAAAGCAAATTGGTGAGAAGGTTTATTTTGCTTACTTATACTACCATGTTACAATTTATCACCAAAGGCAATCAGGGCAGGGACTCAAATAAGGCAGGAACCTGGAGGCAGGAGCTAATGTAGAGAACATGGAGGAGTATTGCTTAATGACTTATAGCATTTCTGGGCTTCTTATAGCACCCAGGACAACCAGCTCAGGGGCAGCACCACCCACATGTGCTGGGATCTCTCACATCAATCCCTAATTAAGAAAATGCCATAGAGGCTTGCCTACAGCCTGATTTTATTAAGGCAATTTCTCAATAGGGGTTCTCTTCTTTCAGATGACTTTAGCTTGTGTCAAGTTGACATAAAACTAACAAACACAAGGTTATCATGTCTCCTATTGATTATATAAAATGAAAATGCCAATAAAGTTACTGGCAGTGGCAGGGTTAGTGAATGTAGACTTTTTTCTTTCTTTCTTTCTTTCTTTCTTTCTTTCTTTCTTTCTTTCTTTCTTTCTTTCTTTCTTTCTTTCTTTCTTTCTTTCTTTCTTTCTTTCTTTCTTTCTTTCTTTCTTTTCTCTTTCTTTTTTGCTATTTTGGGGACTAAAATATTGACACTTATCCATTAATTACACTTTTCACATTCTCAATTTTGTGTTTAAATTAACTTAATACCACTTTTCTTTCTCATATCTTAGTTTTTATTTTTTTAATTGTCTGTGTGTGAATAGCATGGATAGCATGCTGAATAGCATGATGTGTATGGAGGTCAGAAGACAGTATTTGAGATGGGGTTCTCTCTTTCCACCTTATATTCTCTGGGATAGAGCTCAGGCCATCAGGCTTGAGCAGCAAGCACCTTTACCAGCTGATTCATCTTGATGGCACTAACACTATAATACCAATTTACTATCTTCTTCTTCTTCAAATCTCCTAATGTTTTACTTTATTGAACACTCAAATACAGTTATTTTATTTTTCCATAATTCTATTTTAATCAAAATCAAATTTAAAAAAATATGTAAAACAAAAAGCAAAGAAAAGATTCATATGACACAGTGACATAAGGTCATCATACATACATTTAACATTATATATTTATCAACTGCTTTGTTTTCTTTTTAAAGAGAGCTTTACTGGATATATTTATGAAAACTCCTGGTTTTCTCAGCAATCTTCATAGATATCACTTCACTGAAATCTTATTTCCAAGATCACAGAATTCTGTGGTCAATCTACCTTTCTCCCCTTTTTAGGTCTTTGTTTTGAACCTGGAGACCTGACTAATACATTCATCTGCATACTTGAGTCACCCATGGTTTTCTTCAGTGCTTTGGGAATGCTATAAAACAAAACAAGACAAGACAAAACTAAACAAAAGAAAAGAAACATTGCTTCGAAAATGCACTATGTATTTTTTCTTCCTTGATATCTGAAATGTATTTTTTGCTATGCTGGATTCTGAAGTTCAATAGTTGAAATGTAGGATGCTCTGAAGTTGAAACTGCCAAATCATTTTTTGTTTTTATGTATACACAATATGCTTTCTCCATACACACTCAATTTATAACATCATAAAAAGTTTTCTGTATTTTATTTATGAGTAATATTTCTCTTCTTTATTCTGCTTCTAGAACACCATTAGAGACTGGGTTGCACGAACAGCAGAAACAAATTTCTCCACAAGTATAGAGCCCAGAAAATGTAGCTGGGTTCTCATGAAAGGTGACAGCCACTCTCTCAGTTTTTCTTTACATGATAAAAGAAAGGACATTGACGTTCTCTGGTCTCTTATGTGATACAGGCCATGAGAACATTGCCATTGGCCCAACTCAAATTTCCATCAAAATAACTATTAGAAGTCCATTTTTCAAACACTAGTACACTGGGATTTAGAGTGTTGAATCGTGAACTTTGATATGATATGACCATTCAAACCTATTCAAATGATACTGAGTATATTAAGCTACATATCTGAACACATATGATAGATGTGATATGCCTATAGCAAGTATACTGTAGCAGATATACATGTGAACTGTGGTTATACTCCTCTATGGCTTTTTACAAAAATCTAGTTGATTGTCCTCTATCCTTCATAGTTGAGCACCTCAAGATTTTCTTTCATGCTATTTATTTTTGACCAAATTAATTAATTACTTCATGATCATTTCTATTTTAGACTCTTTTCAGAGCATAGTATTTTAAGCTCAAAATATTCTCTTAACACTGTTCTTATGAATTCTCATTGCACCTTTTCGTGGACAAATTTTCTTACAAAAGTTATATATGTTCAAATTATCAATAAATTCTTGTCAACAATGAATTGCCTCAGAGGTCTCCTCAGAGTTTGTTTATATCCCTTTTTATGTGTTTTGAGTCCAACTAATCTTGAAATATGTAAGCAGCTAAATTCATGTCTACTTTATAGTCTGATATAATTTGGGAAACTCTTCTTGCACTCAGTTCTGGTGCACATAGTACTCAGGTGATAATCATAGGACAAGTTTAGATGTAGGTGTAGGTCCTAGCCTTCCAACGTACTTGATACAGAGCTTTTTCTCATTGTTTTGCATATTGTTTTGCTTATGCCGAACTATCTGGTCCATGATTTTTCAGGGATTCACCTGTCTCTGCCTCCAATCTCACCACAGGAGCAGTAGAGTAACATGCTCACAGTGTCACACTTGGCTTCATGTGAGTTCTGAGTACTCAAACTCAGGTCCTCATGCGTAACGGTAACACCAGGCCATATTCCGGTCCCTCCAAAAGAAGAGTTCATTGTGACAACTTGCCTAGCAAATCTTTTAGATTTATATGAGTGCCTCTGGCTCTAACACATTTTGACATATTTTCCATTTATTGGGCAGGTGATGATGAAGTTACGAACATATTAATTAATTTAACCCTTCTCACCTCTGCATAATCATGAACTAAAGGAGTAGCTATTTGTGAGCCATCCTCGTTTTTCTTTCAATCTGTGCATAGGGGCTCCAAGGCCGTAAAATTAAGTAGGTAAACATTTGAGAACTTGGTGAAAAATAAAGGATTTGCAATTCATCTAGATGTGTTCAATGGAATTATAAGAAAAGCAGTAAATAGTCAATGATGTATGGCTGTTGATGATGAATATTGATAAACTGTGTTTCTGACCATAAACTAAGAAGAACGAGTAAGGAAGAAATAAATGCTTATTTGAAAATATGAGTAATACCCAAACACAATTTATACATAAAAATGAATATATGTTAATATTCAATGATAAACTATATGAACACCACATTGAGAATATGGGCTTAATTTTGAAAAGAAATGACATTTATGAACTATGCAAATTGATGTCCCATTAACTTGTAGCAGTTATCTTGTTAAATGCCCATTAAGTATATTAACATTCCTTACAATTTCATATATCAATATGAATTTAACTGTACCTTTATTGCTATTGTAACTTCTAGTTAATTACATAGCTAGGTGATTTATCTTCTCCATAATTATTAAGCTATATTTTCTGTTTTTCAAAAAGAAATGAATAAAATTAATAGCTTTATAAACTCATATCCCTGAAGTATCACTAATTTTCTGGTTGTGTGAAAGTCTCTGTGTTCGGGGAGATTGTTGATTTCACAGCCTTTGTGGTTGCCTGAATCTGACTTTAATTATATAAAATATCAAAACACTATGAAATGAGAGGCCCAAGCCTCACTTATTTTGTGAATTATTTGGTCACTCAGATCATTCTCTTTGCTATTATCTTTTGGGTGATATCTATCTAACTAAGGGAAGATTTTTTTTTAACTGATAATGACACATAGTAGAAGAACTTCTTAAGTGCTTTATATCTACAGATAAAGATTATTTTAATTTTTGTTGTTGACTTGCTACTCCCTAACTAAAATCTAGCACTCACAAAATTTCAAACAGTTGGAAGATTAATTGTTCTCACAGAATTTAGGGAACAAGTATCTCTTAGACTCTATGTCTACAGTTCAATTTTTTGAAAAACACTTCCAGCATTTTAAACAATTTCATTATTAAAATATGGCAAAGGGAAATAGAATAGCCTGTACTGTCTAAAACATCTCCAGCCATGGCTAATTTTATGGTACTGGCATGAATTCCCTCTTGCTGAGAGGTAAAAAAGTAAAATTAGCTGTTGGTTACCTCCAAGATTATAGTACCACTAATATACTATTGGGAATGTCTTTCCAGTTGGTCATTGTTGTAGTTCATAGAGGCTTTATAGTTTGGTAGGACTGCTAATTGCTCCTGTCCCTTGATAGCTTGCTCAGCAACTTCTGATAGTATGAGAACCAATTCTTTATGAGGAGGCTTCCAGATCAGTTTCAGCTCAATTCTTCAAAGTCTTTGTTCAAAGTACATGGTATCTTCGATAATATGGTCTTACTTTCAAGTTATAGAAGACTATTAGAAGGCAATAGCTTATACAGTTTAGGAGTCTTTTCCATTCTCCTGACCAACAACTTGATAGAATAGTTTAATTACTACTATTAATTTTAGATTGTTTGTGGTTCTTGCAGGTAACATCATTGCCCAAAATAGCATAATTCCAGTGTGTATGTGTTGGACCTCAGAGATCCAAACTGGGACCCCCAGGGCCCAAACCAGAACGCCGCACCCCCACAGAGACTCACAGACGGGATATCGATGCAAATAGCAAGAGGATTTATTCCAGTATACTGGGACCGTTCTAACACACAGGATAGAAGTGGCCACGAGGAGCAAATGGTGAAGCTTTTTATACAGTTGAAACAGTTGCTGGGCAAAAACCGAGTTGGGACAAGTTGATTGGTCCTCAAATTGTTTTCCCATTTTGATAGGTAGGGGCCAGTTAACCTTTAAACTGATTGGTGCTGGCATATAGCAAGGTTGCGGGCTCCTAGAAAATGTAAACTTTAGGGTCTTAGTCAATGTGGGTGGGGGGAAGACCCTTAGCCCGAGGCCATGGGCTGTCTACGTGGGGAAACTCTTTTAGCCCAAGGCCATCTTATTTGTCTTAGAAAGTGTTTTTCTTACAGAAATTATTTTTCTTTAACTCTGGGAACTGTCTGGGTCACACTGCCCCTGACTTGGGCCTATACAATTTTGGTGCTCTTAGAAGCCTGACTAAAGTTTGGCTGCTTAGCTGCTTTTTCTATCTTTTTATTTACTAGGGACCCCCACATATGTATGTTTCTCTATGTGTACAGATTGACAGATGTAGCTATTATATATGTATCTTTAGTATTTTTAAGTAAGTTAATAAAACATTTTTCTCTATTGTGTTTCAAACTTCTTAGTGTTAATTTTCTTTATTTTCTCTTTCTCCCCAAGTTTACCTTTAGCTTTCCCACTACAGTTAGATACCTCTCATTTCCTCTAACTACTGCCATTTTCCTGAACTCATACAATTTCTAACTGTATTCTAATCACTACTCCTTATATCCATAGATTATCTCATCACTCATTTGATAAAGACTATTACAGAGTTCTACAGCTTGTCAAAATACAAAATATAGGTAACACTGCAGAGCCCAACCACAACCTATAATCTGCAATGCAAGCACTACACTTTAGACTCAGGGATAATTGTGGAAGAGGAGATGATAACGTTGCAAGTATCCGAGGTCCAGAGTGCCTACTGTTAGGTGGTGTCGTCTGGACCTGACAATATGTATGCACCCATGAAATCTCAATAATATAGCTTCCTAAACAGGAACTGTACAATGACAACATCAATTGCCCAATTGACATGCCAACATGGATGAGATGCAGAAATACAGTCAACGGCTGAAGAGAAAGGGCAAATACAGTTTCTCTAGGGATGAGCTCTCAAATAGGTTCTCAAATTCAAGTGCTCAGTCCTAGACACATGTTCATAGGACCAATGCTAAATATAGACTCATCATGGTGTACATACATATTTATATTTATACACATATACATTTAATAATGATAATTAAAGAAGTCACAACTTTGGGAGGGAGACGGTAAACACAGGAGGACCTGGAGGGAAGAGGGAGGATCAGGTATGATGTAGAGTCAGTACTCACATAAGAACTCCTAAAATATAAATGCCTGATAACTACTGAATATGGTTTTGTGGAATATTGAATATAACTATAAGCATTTTACATGAAACATAATATGAGTTACTTCCATAAAATTCTAGATAAGTACTGTATTTTATTTCAGTCTCTTCTATAATTTCAATTTTTAACACTATTCTTTTGATTTGTACATACCATCACTCTAGTCCATATAATTTTATCTGGGGTTTATGAATGGAATGGATATCAGGATGGCTGTAGGTCTCAAGCTGCATGCACATAAAAGATGAAATAGTTATTCAAATTTTAGTATATGTAAGGCCACTGCCTTGTTGCATTAACTCGCTAAAATAAAAGTTAATCGCTTAAGAATAAATTGTATGTTTATATGTAGAGAACAGTTTAGATATATAAACTCTTATAGTTCAATACTTGGTATGATGCTGAGTCCCCACATAAATTATTTAAAGCGAGAATCTGAGAGATTCAATCTCTTGCTGTTGGCAGACTACCATTCATCAGCCATATAGATAAATGTAGTCTCTGTATCTTTTCTCTTCTACGTTGATCTTCCATCCTCTGTGCTCTTTGTGAATGTAGCTAGGTCTCAACCCCATTGCTATGTATAATCAGATGTTCAAGTGAATGGTCACAACAATTTTTTAAATTATTCTTGTAACTCTGAAACATTTCCCAACATTTTCAGCCTTCACATTGCCTCTGAGTGAAACATGGCTAATTGGAATCAGATTGCCTTAGTTTCACTTTCTCTGCCTAATTAGTGATGACTATTAGCTTCTTTATATTGTCCCTTGTTTCTTGGCTGTTCTCCTTAAAGAATTAAAGAATTCTACAAAATTTCCAATAAAGCCATTAAATGTCACATACAATAATAAATGTCACAGGAATAAAATTTCCCTAGTGACATAAAAGGCAATCTAAAATCTTTACCCATGTGCTTATAATTAGTAGTCTTTCCTCTGACTTGCCATTAATTATGGCACAATTAATGGTGGAATTGACACAGAAATATGTTTTACTTGTTGCTGTTTATTCAGGAGGCTCACGTAAATATGAGCACTTCCTCTAGCACATCTTCTCTGGTGATTTGGGTTTGAGGGTCCGGAGATCTGATGTAAAAAACTGTGAGAGGATTCCACCTTAACTTCAATATGGTTCCATTGAGCTTTTGGGTTTGACTGATAAGGATAAACAATTGTGACTGCTGGAAGTAATTCATGGAAATTAGGCAAACAATTCCAGTGTGAATCTGTGATATCAAAATTACAATTTGGACAGATGGTGACTCTTTCCAGTCAACTAAGCAATGAAAATAAAGCTGCCGCTACTTGTCAGAGTACCAGATTTGGCTAAGAAGCTTGTGGCATTCCCAGTGCACATGGCAGTTAGGTACTAGACGCAAGCTGGAGTCTAGAGCTGCTGAGTATTTATTTTCTGATGTTCGATAGACTAACGTGAAATGTATTTCTCTCCAGAGTTTTAAATTTAAACAAAACTCTAAGAAATCCATCCCCATTCACATAGAGAACTACAAAATGAGAAGAAAGCCCCTAGTCCTAAAGATTTATCCATGCATTGACTTCAGGCATCTTATACGTTCGTAGTTCATACAACCATATTGTGAATATACCTAATCTTCACAGTAGTTGCCCAGGAAATGAAAGTATACCTAAGGGCCTAATCACTGAATGAGCTATTACCCAAATATATCTATTGTCCCATGAGCTCACATTTTGTGAACTATACCATTCTGCTATTGAATTAATTGACTAACACACAAGATATTTCTTCCACATCATCATGAGTCTCATATTCCCCAGACCCCATAACTTTCTTGCATAATTGCAGTAATACTTTCCTTTGGAGGAATCTGTATTTAAGTAGTCGCTCAAAGGTATTTTTTTCTGTGTGTTACCAGAAATATCATGTCATTTCTATATTCAATGTCTCTTATAGCTAATTATCCATTCTTGACAGTCTGCCTCATGATTTAGTTCCATTAGGATTAATTAGGAATTAATATATGCATTTTATGTCTTGTGGTACATGGATAACTTGGAGACAGGACACATATTCATTGCCTTTTGTCATTTTATATGTGCATTATTAAGATTTATTTTATTTTTTTATATCTGTTTGTGTGTGTGTCTGCATATGTGTGCATATGCACATCTATGAGTGAGTGCCTAAAAGGGCAGAAGAGTGAACTGGATCCCTTGGAGCTGTAGTTACAGGAGATGAGAGCTCACCAATGTGGGTGTTAGGAACTAACCCTGGGTCTTCTGCAAGAGTAGCAAGCTGTCTTAACTAGTGTGCCATCTCCATTCCCCCTGGAAATATTTAAAGATATTACTGAGCTGTCTTTAAAGATACCTAGGGAATGGATGCATCTTCTGGAATCAGCTTGGAAATGGGTTTCCTTTCAGAACAAACTCAGTCATACTGACATTGTAATTTGTAGCCATTGTCACTCATTTTGGACATCTGACTTCCAGAAATGCAAATTCAAGTGTTTTAAGCCATTAAGTCAATAGGAATTTGTGTTTACAGTGAAAGGGAATGAATATAGTTGTTTGAGCATCAAAATAATAAGAATCCTACTTATGCCTCTACCTTGATATGTTCAGAGGCTCTGCTCAGAACCCTCATGTCTGTTTAGTGACTGCAGGCTCAGGGTGTGGAGAAACAGATGGAAATGGAAGCCAAGAGAAGTGGGCTGTGGCAATGGCTCTGCCTGTAAGGTGCTTGCTGTGCAAGCATGAGGACATGAGTTCAATCCCCATATCCACATAAAAACCTGAGCACAGTAATGAGTGTGTCTAATCTCAGAGGTTGAGTGGTGGTGACAAATTGACTCTGAGGCTGACTGCTCAGCCAGCCCAGACTAATTGGTGAGCCCGGAGCTCAGTGTGAGACTCTCAAAAATAAAAGTGGGTAACTCCTGAAGAATATCATCTGTTGTTGATCTGTAGCCTACAGACACACACACACACAAAAGACAATAAAAATTCAAAGAAATGGGGTCACTATGAAAGTACGCAAGTGGTCTCTTGGCAATTTCTAAAAGTTCCTTAAAATTTTTTAATTGAGACTATTATGGATTCTACATTATGATTTTGCTTTTGTTTATTAACTTTCCGTTTGTATTTTCCTCATATTGAAAGCACAGATATTAATGAGTAGCCCACCATTAATTTGTCACCTTTTCATATATTGAAAAATACAGTAGTGAAGATTATACCAAGGAGAAGTTTTCATTAGGTGGATACTTTGTTGTTTTTGTTTGAGTGAAATATGCTTTAAAACACTATACAAAAATTAACAAGGCTTTCTTTAGAGATCATTTAAGTTCTTCTCAGTTTGTGCTGCAAGAGATATTTAAG
Source organism: Cricetomys ansorgei (assembly GCA_026225945.1). NCBI lineage: Eukaryota > Metazoa > Chordata > Mammalia > Rodentia > Nesomyidae > Cricetomys > Cricetomys ansorgei. Next base: position 15,269,082 of record JAMJFZ010002869.1, read on the forward strand.
TTTACAATAGAGTTTTCTCCTTTAGTTATTTTTAATATACTTTCTATACCATTTCAAATTGCAAATCTTTTGAGTGTTTATCTGAAATAAAAGTTTTCATTGAGATGTATTTGGTAATGTGGTTCAGATATGTCAATAATTCTTGCCTTGTATAAAATTTGAGGAAATTCTTGTTATCATTAAGCTATATTTAGTTCATGTGTATAAAGAAGACACTTTGTAACCAGTATTAACTCTTCTTAATATGGATAAAAATTTAGAGCTTTTCTAAGAGGATACAGTCACACGTTTGATCCCCACCCCCCAATTTGAGAAATTTCAATTACTATTTCTTGATTTTAATAGTTGACTCTCTATATATACTTAATAAACTCACTCATTCAGAACTGCAATAATTGCTATCATAGAACATTCTTCAGAATGAAAAGAATGAAGACACAATCTCCTCACTGACCATCAACTCTAGGACATAATATTACATTACTGTATTATATTCCCATCATTTGTTTGGAATTCTTGAGACAAAATCAGACTATATAGCCCTAACTGCTCTCAAACTTGGGATTTTCCTGCCTCTACCTCTGGAACGTTGTAAATTAAAACATAAGACACAAAGCCTAGCAGCTCATAGCTATTTGGAAAGAAAGCAAAAACTAAAGTCCTGAGTAATTTACAAAAATAGCAAGTACAGTGATCCATACACACATATAAATTATCTGTCCTTATGAAAATTCCAGTTAAAATCATAAAAAGAATATCATACCAACAACACCAAAATTACAACGTAAGCTAAAAAACAAATAAATAAATAAACAAACAAAGGAAAATCCAACCCATAATACCAAGTATTGGTTAGTATGTTGAGTAAATGAAAATTCACTGATAATGGGAATATTAATTATTAAAAATTTCTTAGTATTTGGCAGGACTTTTAAAATAACACATATGGGGCTGATGAGATAGCTCAATGAGTAAAAGCTTTTCCTCACAAGCCCAATGACCCATGTTTAGTACTCCAATCCTACTATGGAAAGATGAAAAAATTCCAACCTCCACATAGATGCTTTGACATGTGTGTTTTTGCACACACACACACAAACACACACACACACACACATACACACACAATACATTGTATGCACTATAAAGCAGATAAAATATATTTAAAAAAAACCAATTACATGCCAATATTCAAACACAAATGAATGGGCAAATGCAATGCTTTATGTGTGTGTCAATGGAGAGTTTTAGCCTAATATACACATGAAGAACACAAAGAAGAATGTCTGTAGCAGTATCATTCACAACTATATTAAATTGAGTTGAAAATTTTCAATACTCTCAGCCATTTATCTAAGGTAAACTTCTACTCATACAAATAGAAAGGATTGTGTGTGTGATTTTGAGTGAAAGGAGACACTGGCCAATGAAATTACATGGATATTATCAATGTACTGCTGAATGACAGGATAACTGATTGCCAGTTATAGAATGTATAATAATAGTGAATTTTGATTGTCAGGAGTGTGAATCACCAACTGGTATGATGATATTGTTTTATACTCTAGTTTGGATACATTTTATAAATGTTAAGGAAGATATACAGTGGATATTGATGTACCTTATACTACATTTTATTTTATCTAAAAATATTTTTATTTTATCTAAAAATATTTTTATTTTATGTATATGAGTGTTTTATATGTTTGTGCACCATGTGCATTACTAGTGCCTGGGAACATTTTCTATAACTCCCTGGGACTACAATTACAGGTGGTTGTGAACTGCCACGTGTGCACTGGGAACTAAATCGACGTGCTCTGCAAGAGCAATCAGTGCTTTTAAATGTTGAGCCATCTCTCCCAGCCCAACCTTGTGTTATTTTTAATAAAAAAGTAAAACCACTAAACTCAGACATATGGCTTTACCTCAAAATAAAGATGAGAAATTACCAAGAAGGGATTTTATGAGTTTTGTAATTATTTTACAGTCAAATGTACATTACAAATGACTGAACCCTACTAGGTATAATTTATAGATGCCATTTCAAGAGAGGTATTCATGTTTACTCATTCTATCGTTTGCTTTCTTGTTGGAATAATTAACACATTTCTCTCCTTTTAGATTCATTTACATTTTTACTTATGAGTGTATGTGCATGTCTGTGTGAGTATATGCTACAAGCATGCAGGTGCATGCAGAAGCAGAAGAGTGCATCACATCCCATTCTGTTGTGAGCTAATCAACCCCAGTTCTGGGAACCAATCGTGGGTCCTCTCAAAAATTAGCAAGTGCTCTTAACTCCTGTGCCATCTTTCTAAGCCCATGGTTCTTGCTGTATAAAGTCATGTTAGGGTATATATTTATAGTAGTATTTGGAAGATTTGATGAGATATAAAATAAAAAATAATACTTATCATGGTTTGGCAAATACCATTTTGTTAGATTTTATTGTTGTTATTGTCTATTGAGAGTGAGGGCAACCCAAGCTTCTCTCAGAGGCCCGAATGAAAGAACAAAGGGAGCCGATGGGCAGACTTGGCAAGACCCAGTCTGGAAGAGGCCAGGGGCTCCAAGAATTAAAGTGTTGGTTCCCAGGAACTTCATTTTTCTGCCTGAAGAGACTGAGCTTAATCCATTCCAAGGCAAGAACAGAACCAGATGACTCAAATCCATGCTCTGACATTTGCAGGTAGGGGAATAACAAAAGGTATTCATAGTACACAGCCAACAGGTCATGCACTGATACACTGTATTTTTAAAATAGATTTTGTACCTCATATCTGGTTTTAGAAAATTATAATCATAACACAAACCCGAAGGCTAAAATCATTTTAATTCCCTCTTTCTTAAATGATGAATTAGCCTCACGGCCATACAAATATCTGGGCTGTAAGCACATATATAGCACCATCACCTCCCTTTACAAGGGATTTCTGTTGTCAGCAGGTTTGGTGGTGGTGATTTGGACAGTAATCTTCTTTCCGAAAGAATTTTAAAGACACTGAAGGGGAATATTTCACATTTGCCGGAGGACTGTGCTGTATCCTGTATTTCTGTCTAGAAGGAGAAAGACTTTGCAGAAGAAATGCATTATGCAGTGCGCAGGGAAGGGCCTAGGCCATGTTATTCTGTAATCACAGTTCTTTCTGAAACCATATAGTCCTTATAAATGAGACGATAAAGTGACTCATATTGGTTCCTTCAGTCCTCTGGAGTTTAAAATGTATTAACGGCTATCAGGCGCAGAATAAATAAACTGGATGGAAAAATCATTATGTGAGTTCTATTTCCAAATATCAATTTGCTTCCTAAGTACTCCTATAATTTATCCTTAATTTTCAGCTTGAAGCTTCTCAGAAAAACTAGCAGAAATTTTGGGCACCATTTATTTTTCCCCTCTTCTAATAATAATAATGAATTCAGTGGCCAAGTTTATTAAGTTAAGCATTAAAAGCTGATTCATCTCTTTAAATAAAAACATGCACTTTACATATTGAATTTCATCCTGTAGAGCATAGCAAAGAAAAAAATTATGTGTTGACAAAATTACCTAGAATCTTTGGTCCTTTCTTCTTTTTGTTGAATATAATGGTAACATGTGAAACCTAGACACTGCTGAGATTTAGTAAGCAAGATCATTAAGCAGAGCCATGTCCTTTTTGCAAAAGGTTTAAATTTATTTTTCTTTTTGTATTCTCTAGAATCTTTATATTTTACTTTACCCCTGAGCGAACGTCAACAATTATGGGTCATTGTAGCAGAAGGTTGAATGGCAGGAATATAAAGAATGATGGTCAGTATCCACAGGCCTTGGTATCTGCAGCTAAAAACAGTGTTGATGAAAATGCATTTCCTGTCACTAAATCTCCTTTCAAAGAAAAAGCAAGCAATTCATTCTCCTTCCTCAATCCCTCCAAGTTTTCTTCTCTGCCTTCTTCCCTCGCTTCCTCCTATTTTTTATATACTTATGCTTATTGTAACTATATTCTATTGCTATGAAATGTTAGATGAATGAAATAAATATACACAGTGGCAGTTTCTGGTGACACCAGCAACTAATACTTTAATAAAATTAGTTCCAGAGTACTTGAGCACAGAAATTTCATGCTATTGAGTCACGACTACATTAGAAATGAAAGTTACAATGGCTCAAAAATAAAATTTCTTCCAGGCTATCATACTTCTTGAGAAAGTTTATTTTTCTGTCTAATATTCAATACAAAATGCAGATATATATTCTGAAACATAGACTTGATAGAACACTTCCCAATAGGTTTTTGGTTCTTTTAAAATTAGATTTAACTAATTGCTACATGTCTTCATGTTTTATATCAAAGCTTAAGTTCTGTCTACTGTATCCTTCTCACATATAGGATGCATCTTGATGCAGAACAATAAATGTATTTTAATTTCTAGAAGCATAGTACCACTCAGCATTTCAAAACATGGATGATAGCTTTATATCTTAATGTTAACATTTTGTTTTCATCACAAAAATTGTAAATATAATTTAATCATCTTGATTAAGTGAAATCCCAGAAAGATAGAAACCACTTGTAATGTCTCCTATGTGGACTCTAGATTGTATTTTTATATATGTGTGTGAGTATGAGATTAAGGATTGTGAAGCTAGAATGGGGACTCTAAGAAAAGACAAAGAAATGTCAATGATGAGGATAATACAATAGATGCAAATTGAAAACAGCATGGGGGATACAAGGGAACTATAGAGATAAATGGGGAGAAGAATAAACTGAAACAAAGGGGGCATGAAAATATAATGAAACCCATTACTTTGTATGCTGTCTTAAAAAAAACTAATAGAAATATATTAAACATGCTCTTCTCAAACCATCTACATACACAAAATACCTACATATAAAGCCATTCCCCTTTGAATACAATACTCAACCGTCATCAGAGCTCAAAATCTGCTTTATGTTTGTTCTTTGTAACTCTGCTCTATCTAACACCCTCAATAAAGAGTGGCTCATTCTTTGGACTTACAGTTACTATAAGACATAAGTCTCTACATAGTTTTTAAGGCTGCATAATTTGTATATTTGGAAGGTGACAACCATGCTTCTCATGTAGCATCCATTACAAATGAATGTAGGCAGTTTATTTAATGCCAGAATGAATGAATGAATGAATGAATTGTGATTTATATTAATATTTAAAAAGGCAAAAACATGCCTTTTAACTCTGTAAGAAGCAAGACAACGGCTAAGGAGGAAATTACAAAAACATGAAAATAAACTGAGAAGGAAAATGGAGCACAGTTATCTGAACACTTTGGAGACTATTTAGTTCATACATCGGAGTCTATAAGAGAACAAGAGAACAGTGACTTTACCCTGTAAGGGGAAGGATGGAGGCAATGGTGTGCATGCTGGCTAGCAGGAGGTTAATGAAAAAGCATGACCTATGGTTAAGGGGCCATGGTGCAGCTGCCATCTCTGTGTTCCTAAGCACCCCAATTCCCCAGGCCTCTCTACTCAATCTTTTAGCAAATTGAGCTTTAAACAGGGAACATGGTCTTTTTGCCTCAGGGATCTTGTGATGAGCTTTATTCCCCCCCCCCCCAAAAAAAAAATAAGCATTCACTTAAAAATAAAGCAAAATACTCCTCTTCAGTTTCCGAGGATCAAAGTTGTAGGAATGCTTGCCATCACTATTTTATACAGGAAAGGTAAACTAGTAGAAATTAATACAACTAGAAAGAAGGAAGCAGCTACAAGGTTAAGAAGTGAAGAATAAAGCTAAATGGAACCCAGCATACTAATTTAGGTCTATGAGGGAAAAACAGTGTTTGGGGATCTGCATTAAGTGAACATAGATTATAAAATTGAACTCAGAACTTCATGGTTTCCAGGGGCCAATCACGCCTCTCAGTACATCAATTATGTAACACAGTGTCGACTTAAGTGTTCGTGTGCTTGTGCCAGGTTACAGAAAATGTGCTAAATTCTACCTCTATCGATTTTTCTCAAGAGGAGTGATTTATTAAAGACCTTGTCCTTCTCTTTGATGTAGAGCTCATGTTGTCCACTTCTTATCTATCATTATGGCATTATTTCCCACAGAAAACTCCTTGTCATAGAATATGGCAGATGGCTCCATTATTCTTTCATTATTGTGACATCCTTGGGAAGCAGAAATGCAATTTCTTATACACAAACTAAAAGTACACAATATCAGACTTATAATTCATTTAACCAACAACTTTGATCTCCTTACTGTATGCCATGGGGATGCAGATGTGAATACGATAGATAATGGCTATATATCTGGCAAGCTTATGTTACAAAGGGCAGTGTGAAAAAGAAAAGAAGCAGAGGAGACAGGAGGGAGGAAGGGAGGGAGTAAAGGAAAGGAGGGGAGGGAGTGCGGAAGGAATGAGGCATAGTAACAAGGAAGGAAAAGGGAAAGAGAGGGAGTAAGGGAGGAAGGGTAATGGAAAGAAGAGACAGTGAAAGTCCTTGCTTCCTATGCTGTGACTTGAGTAGCTGATGATAAGGTTTAGAGCTGTGCCTTTGAGTTTCTTTCTGTTAGTCTTCATGTATGTAAATGGTGAATGAATGGTTGAGTATTTTGAACTATCCAGATAAATCAGTAACCAGCATCCAGAAGATGCTACACAGAAAACATGTCTGAAAGATGAGAATGCTAATGTACCCCTTGGTCTCATGTTACCCAAGCAAGGTAATCACTTGATGATATCGATTGCCTCACACTAAATTTCTTAGATTTAAATCAGTTTCAATTCCCAGTAAGGAAAAGTTTGTGGATGGATTGGTGGAGAGCTGTTCTCATTCTGGCCTGGTATCTTATCGTTGCGATATCTTTTAAAGATTTAAGATTAGCATTTCCAAACTGAAGTTTTGGCCTATTACCAACATTATATTCACCATAATGAAGACCACAAGTCATGTTTACAAATGTCTGAATATAACGAGTTTAGTCATCTGAATGTACCAAAATGACTACAAGTTTAGAATTGCATAGATTCATTTCCCCTTCCCTCGGCCTTGAGACCATTTGTTGCAGATATAGCTTAAAGTTTCCTTAAGGAAGAACTATTTTTGGACAGAGCTATGATTTCATCAGGAGAACATTGGACTCTGAGAATTCATAATGTCTTCTTGTGTTTAATTCCTGCAATTATATATTAAAGATAAAATATTATCTTAAGATGTGCTTTCCAGTGCAAATTCACATAGATTTAGGAGTTTTGAAAGTAATTATAATAGTCTCAAAATCACTTGAGAATGTTAATTTAAGCATTGCCCTTATGGTATTTTTAATTTCACATTCAAGTGTCTTAATAGCACAATTGATCACATTTTTACATTTATGCATCCTATGACCATAACAGTGTAAGCTTTTAGCTTTAGACTGTCTCATATTCCCATTGCTTAGCCATGTCTGCATTTCATAATATCATTCTCTATTCTGCCTTTACAGTAGGGTACAATGGATATCATAATTATCCTTCAAATATGATTCAATATTTTTTTAAATCATTCTTGTCAACTGTTTTATTCCTTGGCATTTGTATTAATTTCATCGCACATTTTTTGACTTGGCATAAAGGCTGATATGCTTTGTGATAGAGGAAATAAGTGAAATACTCAATAGTGAGTGGTGTATTGAGAATTTTACCATGGGTTGGAGGGCACTCAATACAGAACAAAGTCAAGGTCCTAGGGAGTAAAGCTGAACTTCAGAAGGCTTCTGAACTATCCCTGTCTAATATGAATTAGGATGGCAACTCCACAAGACTTACTGAGTGATAATAATTGTAGTAATATAATAACAGTAATAGGTGGATTTGTCTATCACTAAGTATTTCCTGTCTGTAGATGGTCCATAGTGTACATGATGTGAGTTTCTTGGAATCTGTCTTCAAACTGCCTGGTTGATTAGGGATTGTTTTATTCTATGAGGTTAATAACAGGATAGAAGGCCAGGTGAACAGAGATATTTTTTTTTTCCCTTTGAGGTAAATTGAATAAAGTGTGTCATTCATCATATACCTTTCATTGTTAATTGTAACATATCTGGGTGATTCATTCATTCAATCAGCAAATGGATCATTGCCACAATTCAATATTTGGAGAAAAAGATGTGTTTTTGATGTATAGATTGTTAAGCTCACATGGATGATTAAGTGCAAGTATCTGTAAGCTGCTGTGGGAAGTACTTCCTTACATATAAGAACCTTGGGTATAGAAGAACAAGCCATCCCTTTTACTTTATTTTACCTCTTGAATTCAGTTAATTCAAACTTAAAACCCTTTGCTATGAGAGCACCAAATATCTCACTTTAAACACTTTCAACACAATGTGCATGTGTACACACACACACACACTCCCCACTCATAATATTTATGTATATATGCAGATAATATATATACACATATATATACATATGCATATATGTATAATAAAATTTGGAGCAGTAGTATAAATTTGTGGCTTCATATTGTCCTTGTAGACAAACAAAATAAAAGTGGGTTTTATTAAAAGCAATCCACTTGTAACATTTCCTTGAGCAGTGTAAAAAGAGTAGATTTGTTTTGTCTTGACTGTAGGGTGTTTTTATTTTTAATGTGAGGCAGATATTAGAATCTCTGATGTAAACAAAATGAGAGCATAACGTGCTTGTAAATGCACTTTGAAGCTCCACAACCACAGTTCAGTGTCCAGTTCTGTTTCTCATTCAACTTAGCTCATGCGTTGAGACTCAGGTTCCTCCGTTAGGTAAATAAAAGAACCCATTTCCCCAGGTGGATTTAGAATGAAATAGATCAATATGTGAGAACCTTGACATGGTTCCTTACCTACATTCTTCACTCTACTCGTGTGTTATTTTTCATTTTCTTTGTAAAATCTCCCTTAAATTGAATTGTACCACTAGAAAGGACTGGAGGAAAAGTGTGAGTCAAGTAGGATTTTGCCATTGTTAAAGAGCTAGATCCTCTTGCCCAATAGGAAACACCAGTGACAAACATTAGGAGGTTTACAAAAGAGGCATCCGAGCCTGGAAGTGGTAGATCCATGTCTCAAATCTAACTCCCCTAGGAGATGGATTGGGAATATTTATGAGACAGATAAGCAGCCTGTTTTAGGCCTGAGGGAAGGTGGTTGGAGGTGCAGTTATCTCTTATAATTGCATCACAGGAAGCTCAGGAAATAATTGTTAGCATAATCTGAGAGTGAGTTTTCAGTTCCCCAGTGTCAGCATGACACCCATCACATATGTGTAGACCCAATTAAAGAGTTAATGATGACAAGAAATCATGGTGTTCAAGACAAAGGAAATTGTCCAACTATAATCACTATTGACCACATATTAGAGGTGTTAGTCACAGTAAAGTGACTAGGCAATTGAAGACATGCATCTCAGCTTCATGAAATATAGAATTTGTGATTTTGTTGAAGTCAATACAAAACAAGTGTGGCAGGAAGCCAAGGGAGAAGTCAGATATGTAAAAAGAATAATAAGTCAAGTAGTGTTAGCGATGCAAGCCCAGATATTTCTTTTAATTGCTGTGAATTACTGAAGCTTGAACTCTGGCCTCCCATAAAGGCTGAGAGAGTGAGAAGGCTATCAGAACTGTTAGTATCTTCGGACATTTCTTTTGATAGCCATTCTTGAGAATGGCTCTCAGTTTGTTGAGATGGGTTTCTCAGCAATAGAAGACTCATATTTTAAGTGTAATCCTTTTTCTTTTCAATAAATTTCCAGTAAATGGTTGTAACCTACTCATAAACAAGTCTTTTAAAGTAAACCTCAAGTGCCAGAAATGAATGATATCAAGAAAATTCAGCATATAGCCATGCTTTACTCAATTATCTTCCTGCTCTGCTATTCTCTGCCTGTCAGAAGGGAGATAAACACACCACACAGTGTCTTCTTTTCCTGTTGCATGGGCTAATATCCAGTAATCCTAGTATTCTTTAACATCTCTTGTTACCTGAACTTTGCACGTTCAAATGTTGATACAAGCAGTCCACAGGCTTCTGGGGAAATAGCATAGATATCAAATGTTTAGCCTCTAGTTAGAGTTACCTCTGGAAAAAAAGAACCCATTAAACTTCTTTTTACCCACATAGTACATGCATTATTTCTCCAATGAGTCTTTATGTTTCTCATCAAAGGATTATCAATACTTTGTGAAATTGTGGTTCTAAGGAATATGGTTTCAGACATGTATTAATAATGTACAGTCTCCTTCTAAGTAAAGCTTTCTGTGTTCTTTAGCTACTTTTTTGAATATTACATTTTCCCAGTTTAAAGATTATACATTAATTAGCCTTTGGATAGCCTGAGCTCCTTATGATTAGACTCTATTTGCATTCATTGATTTATCTTAGTCTTCTTCACAAGTATTACATAAAAGAATCTTTTAATAGTTAGGGTTTAAAGGAATAGAATCAATATGTTAATATATTTCAAACGTGGTGTATTTGATTGCCTTTCATATCATGGGCTGGATAGTCTGACAATGGCTGTCAACAGACTGCAAGACAGTGAGCCCTGTAAGTGCTCAGTTTATGAGCAGAATGTCTCTGCGATCTCAACATGGTACTGAAAGATTGAAGGATTCCTAGCGAGCCATTAGTTTTCAGTCTATACCAGAAGATAAAGCAGCTAAATTCAGTGCCTACCAAGGATGATAGCAACAGTACCAGCAACATAGTAGTTGCCTTCATCAGCCAAGAACAAAAATGGAAGCCAAAAGCAATGGGTTTTTGTTTAAAACTCCACATATTTGTGTGCTTCTGGAAGATGATGACCACTCTGAGGAGAGTCTTGCCTGCTTCCTTAATACTGTCTGGGAGTACTCTCACTGATTTATACAAAGGAGTGGCCCTCAGTTGAATGAAGTTGACAGATTAAATCATCTCAGACCCTAATTCAGATTGCATGCAATTTTAATTACCAGACATTGATACTCTCTTTAGTCCTGTATCACAAGTGTCTTTGCCTGATAAGAAAGGTAGTTTGAGGCAATTGATGCTGCACTATTTCATTGTTTTGGTTTTAGTTTGTATCTACTGGAAGAGTTTTATAATAAATTATATCTAAACAATAATGTGATTTTCTGAAACAAATGTGCCACTTGTGCCCAAAGAGAAGGAAAAGAATGGTCAGGAAGAGTTTCGACATCCCTTACTTATAGATCAGACAGAAATAGCTCAAAAGGATTCAGGTGCAAGGTTTTGTTTCTCTTTCCCAGTCTTAATCTCCCTGACTTATATATTAGTTAATTTTCTTATGCTGTGACAAAGGACGAGATAGGTGCTTCTTCACTTTTCCAACAACACTGTTGACTTGGAATATTACTTAGGATTAAAGACAAACCAGTAAGGACCAACTCTGAGATGCTTCTAGGAACCATTTCAAAATAAAGGCTCCCTTTAGCTGGAATTGCTCCATTGATGGATCGCAAATTGGATGCTCACTGCTGGAGTCCATTCTGTAGAAGGACCTGAAGCAACATGTAAGCAGAGCTAACAAAAAGATGCTTAGAAGCTGTTTTCAAATAATTATTTGAGCATTTTTATCAAGCCACAGCCAGTACATTTCTCTTTGTCTTCATTTGTTTTAACTTTAGCTTACTCATACATAAGTATGATACTTTTATAGATCCAAAAGAAGTAAACTTGGAAAGAAGCTATTGAAAAATAAAGTGATGAAACACTGAGGTTAAATTGGTGTGAAGAACAGCAAGCGCACAAATATCCACATGTAAAAGGAGCTTCAACTAGTTTTCTATACCCTATGTTCAAGTTCTGTAATATATTATGTATCAGAATATAAATATGATTAGATTATATTTAGATTTTGACTTGCATGGTTATGTAAACACAAGAACCACTTTTATTTTCATGAAAGCTATTATCCAAATATATCATCCAGGAAATGAACTTGAGTTCACTTATTGAGTGAGTACTTATTACTATCAGAGAGCTAGGGGAAGAGAATGAGTGATTAAAACCTATTGTGTATGCATTTTAGAGAGAAATTGTTCATATAATGCATGTTTGTTTTTTGAAAACAAAAACATTAAAATTGTGCATTTATAGATATTATGGATGTGGTTTGTTGGTAAACTTGCATAAGTATGTGCAAAGCTTTAGATCCACTTTTCAGACTTCGTATCTCCAACAAGCGTGGAAATCCATGAGCCTTTTGTTCAATTGTAGGTTGGCCTATTTAAGCTGTGTGTTAAACTTGGTATTTTTTAATCTTTTACTATTTCACCAAATAGTACTGTAATTTTGCAGTAAATTAAGTTATTGTCACTCACACTATAGTTGCTATGAATAGCACAAATTTACAAATTTTAAATATAGTTTTTTCTCTTGAGAAAGTTGATTTGGTGTCTTCTGAAGGAAAATATCTTACGATATTCAAGTCTCCAAAAGAATCTGCTTCTAATATTACCTACATTTTGAAGGCAAATGTGTCAGTTCTCCATATATATATATATATATATATATATATATATATATATATATATAAATATATAATCTCGTATCAGTATACACACTGGAATATAGGCATGTATACACACACACACACACACACACACACACACACACACACACACACGAGCCCTTTGGATACATCTGCCTCACAATTTCTGCATCTATGGATCAGGAAACATCATAGAAAGGGGATGAAGAGAAAGTAAGAGCCAGAATACCAGAAAGTCTGTTGCAAAACAGTCTGTATTAGAAAATGCATACACAGCCTGGAACAATGGCAATATTAATGCATATGCTAATATAGGAGAGAGGAAAAATGGAAAAATGTTTCTGTAGGTTTTCCTTCAGGCAAAGAACTACAGGCAACTAATGACTGTGGAACAATTAACACCTCCCAGAAAAGGGCACCATTATTGGTTGTCCAGTGAAGACTGATTAGCCTTTAAACCGTGGACATACAAACAACCACAAAAGCAGATTCAGAAGTTGATATATATACCACATATACATACATGTGTGTGTGTAACCACTGTATTCAAAGAAAAAGAGACTACTCATTTGAGAGTCAGGAGGTACATAGGAGAAGTCACAGAGAGGGTATCAGGGAAGGGGTGGAGAAAGGGAGTAGAAAAGCTTATATAATTCTATTTTAATTGAAAGCATATTTACAAACAAAATTCCATAAATGTATAAAATATTAAGAGAACATAATCTGAAAAAGAATTTAAGAATGGAAGAACTGACAATGGACTGGCCTTAGACTGTGATAGTAAAACTGCACATACCTAGCATCTGAGTCATCTGTCTGGGATATTATATGGAGATTATAGCAAAGCATTACTTTAGGCTCTTTACTGTGGTTGGTAGAATTATGTCTCTTAAGAGCATGAGACCAAAGTCTCTTTATGGGTTATTACCCAGGGATGCCTTCTTGTATTTAGAAGCAACTCATTCTCTCTAGAAAGAGCCTCCTTGTCTCTCAGAAAGAGAATTGATGCACGGAACATGTCTATTTTAAATTTCTCTGATATCCTCTGCCACCAGTAACAGGAGAAAGCTCAGAAATAATGTGAGATTGGTGCTACCTTTTGGCTGGGAAAGTGATCTCATCCATATTGGGAATGATAATTCATTCATTGTATTTATAGGCACTCAAGATGGGGAATTAGCAAGAAAAATGGGTAAGAGAATGTCATTCCAAAAGTTCCATGTATGGCATTGGATTGCCTGGTAAAAAGCAAACTCATCACCATAGCATTCGTGAGCTGGCATATGCCCATGCTTCCAACCTTATTTCACATTATGCTTATTATTTTACTACTTCCTCTCTACACATGCTTGCTTTAAAGGGACCTTTGCTGGCTTTCATCTCCAGAATGCCATCCAAGGGACAACATTTGCTAACGCTTCTATATTTTCCAGTCTTTCCCCCCTCCTACTTAATGGACTATAGTCAATTATATATCTTTTTTCCTTTTTAGTTGGTAGATATTGAATAGATAACAGTGTTGGAAAGATCTGATGGAACATATATTACCTTGAACTACTGGTAGGAGCTTCCATGTTTACCATCTTATAGAAAATGGCCCAGAAATAATATTTTAAAATGATAGAAATTAGCCAGGCAGTGGTGACACATGCCTTTAATCCCAGCACTCTGGAGGCAGAGGCAGGCTGATCTCTGTGAGTTAGAGGCCATTCTTGTCTATGGAGCCAGTTCCAGAGAAGCCAGAGTTACAAAATAGAAACCCTGTCTCAAAAACAACACGAAAAGTAATGGAAATCATCTGTATAATCAGTTTGTGTACAATTTCAGTTGGATCCAAGAGTTTCTGTATGTCAATCTATGGTTAAAGGTTAAATTACTTCAATAAACAGTTTAATATGGACTTAATTTAGATGCTTACAAGACAGATTTACATATGCAAAGCATTGCAAAGATATTTTCAAAATGTAATTCAGAAATAATTATTGTTTGACATAAGGTTAAAAATTTATATTGTCATTTATTAATAAGTTCAATGATGTGTGCTCAGTAAAATGAATAGATTATTAATGATCCATTCAAAAGTCAGCCATTCAAAATATTCTTAATTACAACAGGTTGTGCCTAGATTTAAGATTATATTCTTAGTTTTTATCAGTGAGTTCAGCTTATGTTCTCTAACAATATTTTGTGAACATAAAGCATAAACATTTTGATATACTTTAGACTCCAGTGAACTCTAGGCTAATGTTTTACATAATTATGTAAGGCATTATGATTTATTTGAATATTTGGTGACATCAGATGGTTTAACATTATGTGAAATCCATAATTATGAGATTACATGATATTGGATTCAACAGGAGCTCTGTAATTTAAAAACACCTGTGTTGCCAAATAGTTATCAGGTATATGGAGAACTTTTGCCCTCGGTGGGATTACATAATAGGCACAAGCACTTATCTAACTTCCATAAAGATGAGAGAAGGAAAAATGAGGACAGATAGAGAAAAGTATAGTTTTAGTTTTTAATTTATCAGCATTACACATTCCTAATAATAATAAAAAATATCTGCATCACAAGCAAATCTATTTCAACTCCTGAATGGAATGGGAATGAGGAAGGAGATAATGGTGGAAAAACTTGCTATCTTAAATGTACTTTAGATTGAAGGATTGCTGACACATTTGACATATACTTATTTATAGAATGCAAAGCTAGTTTTAACTATGTTTGAATTCAAAAGGACTATTTTCTTTACCACTTTATTTTATGCTTCTGTGTGGCAACTCTCACTATTTTCTCTCTCTCTTTTTCTCTCTGACTCTCTATTTTCCCCCTTATTCCATACACACAAACAGGAAAAAAATATATGGAATAAATATTCTAAATGTACTATCTGCACATTTTAATTTAAAAAATTCCTCTTTCCTTTCCTCATCTCAGCACCTTGCTTCCTTTCCAATTTTTGGTCTTCATTCCTTTAACTGTTGTGTGTGTGTGTGTGTGTGTGTGTGTGTGTGTGTGTGTGTGTGTGTGTGTGCATGTGTGTGTACACCTGAGTGTATGAATGAAACTTGTTAAGTCTGTTTAGTATTGGCTCTAATTAGTAACTTTTATGCATATGATTTGAGAACTGTCCACTAGATATTGGATGACTGATTATGGTGCTCATTCCTGGATAAGACTAATTATTTCAGAATTAAACATTTTATGAAATGTGTATAAAATGATCTAGAAATTAGACTAGTTTCTGGTTGTATCTTAGCAATTCTTGTGCTGGCAGAGATTACATAGTAGTGCTCAGCCCTTGTTTTATACATTATTATTTAATGACGTGGCATAGTGTTGAGTTTTTTCCTACAGATAAACTATTCCAAGTTTATTTCAATACTTAATTGGCAGCAGTCTTCCAACTCAAATTCTTTTTGTATTTCTTGCTTCTCCCATTTATATGTTTACTCTTTTAAAGTTTGATTAGCATATATCCATGACATTGACATTCAGGTATATCATTTGCTAGGACCAGAGTCACCTCCCTTGATTTTCTGAAATCTCAAAGGGAAGGATCCTGTGTCCAGCACTCAGATTTTCAGTGAATGTACAATGACTTTTGAACAAAGTATTGATGGCCCAGGCAGAGTACTTCTGTTTAAAGTCTTTTTGTTTTCTATTAAATTCTATTTTTAATTAGCTCTACACATCAATGAAGCCTTATGAAAATAAGGCTTCTTGACACTTTCATAACTTTGGATAACCTGCTTCCTACTCACTCCACATCCCAGCCTCCTTCCCCATTTCAGGTAAACTTTTAACCTCCAATCCTTCTCCATGTTCTTTCATATAATTTGCGTTCTACTATTCCCTTTATTATATTTTACTCTTGTCTAGCAAGATCATACATTTCTATATTTATATGCCTTTCATTTAGGAATAACCTCTCTCCTCTGTCTTGTTTCCTTATCTCCTACCCATTCTTGCTTGAATATTTCCACCCCCAGTATTCCTCTTCATTCCTTTTCTTTTAATTGTGTCCCTCTCCCCTTTCATCATGCCCTCAATAGCTCACTTCTAGTTGTCTGGCTTCCACATAGCCTCCAAATTAAACACTCAAAAGGTAACCATGTATAACTGGTCCTGAAATCTTGGAATTTACTTTTAGAGTACTCGTGATTGCTAGAGAAGCCATTAACAACTAGCAATATCTTTTCCAGAGATAACATTTACTGGCTTCTGTTCTGTGATGCAGCCCACATAGGTCATGTTTCTACTTCTGCACCATTCATACTCATTTGCACATCTAATTCTTTCTTACAGTCAACTAAAAAGCAAATAAAAAAGCAAGCAAAAGCAAACACACATTGTCTAAACCATCAAAGTTCCAACATTTCAATAGCTTAGTTTGTCTAGCTTAACATTCTGTGTGTTAAGTTGCCAACTGAGAGGTACACAGTAAGCATATTCCATTGTTACACTGGTAAGCGCTCAGTGAGATATTAATGAAGATTTTCAGAGAATCATGTTTGTATATCCTTACTACCCAAGTGACGGAATTTCTTTTAAAGTAGTGGCTTTCATGCCTTAAATGCCTGTAGTGCTATTCCTTTGATATACTTGTAAGCAATATATAGCTTTCTGTCTAAAAAGATTGGTATCTCCAGAAGCATCAGAAGACAGGCATTAAAGATCAATACCCTTTTAAAGAAAGATTTTGGAAGTTTTGACAAGTTCTATGATTCTAGATAGTAGATGTCTTGTGGCTGTTCGGCGATTGTAAAGGCTTAGCTAACTCATTTCCTGTAGCAAACTTCCATACACTTTTCTTTAACCACATTCTGCTTTTAAATCTCAACACTATGTTGTTAAGGTTGTTTTGAGATGTTTGCTTCTTCTTTTGTGGTGACATAAGAGCAGAAGTGGATTTGGTAGAGTAACTCATCTGATGACATGGACTCACCTGTAATAAATGGCTTCAGTATGCTTACTGGTCAGAATCTTCTCCATGAAATGCCAAGGAGGATGGTTTTCAGTGTCAAAAATAATGGCAGCTTGTTCTGGAAATGAATTACTATCATGTTGGCTGACTTTGGGGGGAGGCGTCTGTTGTTATTGAAGTCCAAATTATCAGGATTCATTTGGAATGCTCTGAAGTCTGAAAGTGCATGTCTCTGAGCTTGTGAATTCAAGGATGAGGAGTGACTGTTGTCAAAGCAATAAGAACCCTGGCACTGGAAAATTTTTTGATTGACAGGCTATTCATCTAATAGAAAAAAGTCTAGTTTCCAGTGTCGCAAGCTTTGTTTGTTGTTCTTGTTGATATCTATAGATATTTCTACATCTGCAAAATGGAAATAGTAATTTAAAAGCTAATTATTTTAAATTCTTTCTTATGAAGACTCAAAAATTAGACAGACTGACCATTAGCTTTATGATAGTCACAGGCTCCATTTTCCCTAAACACAACATTTCAAAATAATTCCCTAATATGAAATTGTGTTTTCATTTTCTTTACTTTATAAAGATCTATTTTATGTTTATGGGTAATTTTACTGCACATATACCAGTGCTCATAAGTGTGTGTGGTGCCAGAAGAGACTGTAAGATCTTCTGAAACTGAAATTACACGTTTGTAAACTGCCACATGGATTCTGGGGATTAAAACTAGGTCATGTGGAAGAAGAAAGAATGAATAGGGCTATTCTTAAGCAATGAGCCATCCATCTCTCTCTTTCCAAATTCATTTCTTGAGACAACAATCTTAAATGTGAAAGAAAAACTGAAGACAAAATACAGAGACCGTTTTGGAACTCGGATCAACAGTTTCTAGATGAGGACAGCATTAAAACAAAAGACTTTTGTGTTGAATGGGGAGGATCATGCTATTTTACTAGAGAGCCAATTCAAACACTTTTCCCAGCTAAGAAAGGTACAAAATTTGAAAAAAAAAAAACAAACAAAAAACCAAGTGGCTAGCATGAGGCAAATGGCATTTTCTTGGGGTAGGTCTTTCAGGCAGTTAAGATAGTCACAGAATTAACAGAGAAGATGAGAACAAGGGACAGTCCAACATACTGAATATATTGTTTTATGTACATCTGATCATTATAAACCTTCAATAAACACACCATTTGCCAGGACAAATTCTGAGACAACAGTAAAGCATTCAAGAGCCAAACAAGACAACCAGTCAATTACCAAAAGAATGCTCAAATACACACTATCAGAGGTGTCATTTCTTTACATGTATATAATCATGAACATAAAAATTATATAATATGACTGCTATTGAACAATTATTCTTGTTGATCACAGATTGTAGGTTACTACTATCTTCAGAGGCTTTTAGATACAGGGAGGAATCATTGTCATCATTGTCCTTGTTTTTTCAAACTTAAAAAGGAAATGGGCCAGATAAAGTTCACTGAAACAATTTCCATGAAGGTTAAGTGTGGGCTAATACACTGACATGGCAACAATTTGAACATAAAATATTGTACATGCAGAATTCAGACCAAAATCACACAGAAGATAATCTCTGCTTACTTTGTTCACTCAGGAAAATATTCATCATTCTGTTTTGATAGCATTTGATCTTCTAATCATCTAGTAACCTAACTTTTTGACTATAATTCTCTATTTTAATAAACTCAATTACATCATTAAGAAAACTTGCTTTCTCAAAATAGACCTAAGCAGATAATAATGAAAATATATCAGTCCCAAGGGACCACTGACCGAGAGGAACTGCCGCATTATGTATAACCTGTTTCATTTATTGGAACCGTTCCACAATTTAAGTGGGGATTATGGTAACATAATAGTTGCTATAATTTATGCTACTATGCTAAGTGCATTTTACTTATTAGCTTTCTGAATCCTAATAAACCTAGCATATACGGATAATTATTCCATCTAACAGAGGAGTTCAGAGGAGTGTGAGTGTGTTCCTGAGAGGGAATAGGAAGTTGCTCAGTGTTAGATTTTTTTGACCTCATGTCTTTCTGATAAACAGCTCAAACTTGATGCTATTCTGTATCTGCTTGATTTTCTGAAGCAATATTAATAAAGATGAACAACCTTGCTTTCTATATAAATTATTAGATAACACCCAGATGCAGCTTTCGATACTGCATCTCTGGGAAGTAAAGGTACTGACACTGTTGCTAGAGAGTCATGTTGATGGATGTGTGTATGACAGCTTTCTAAGAATAATGAAGATGTAATATAATGTCAAATGGAAATTTTCTTCCTGGTTGCATTTGTTTCTTGAATATTTATTTCACATTCTGTTTTGGTTGTTTGAGGAATTCATTTATACATACAATGCTTTTTAAACAAGTCCCCCAATCATTCTTTTCCCTTAATTCCAGACCCCCAATTTCCTTATCACTGTTCCCTGGTCCCAATTACATCTTTTGGGTGAAAGTATGTCCTTGTGTGTAAGGCCATCTCCTAGATCATTGATAGCCTCCCAGGAGTTGGATTATTGGAGAAAACTTACACCACTTCTCCTAGCAGCCATCACTTGCCAATCATTTCTTACTAGGTGTGGTGGGATTTTGTGAACAGTTCCACCTCCATCTGGGATCTGTCTGTCTTAATCTTGCATAAATCTCAGGTATGCTTTACAACTAATGTTAGTTCATATGTCCAGCAGTACTATCATGTTGGGAATATACCATGCTATCACAGTAATCCATTGCCTCTGGCTGTTTGCAATCCTTTCATCTAATCTGCTACAGTAGACCTTCAGCCTTGGGCAGAGAAGGTTTGACTTGGATGTCCCATTTAGGGGTGAGCATTCAATAGTTTCTAATTCTTCACAAGATTGCCTGCTGTAGGTTTCCATGCTCATCATCATCCCCTGCAAAATGAAGTTTCTCTGATAAAAGGAGAGAAAGGCACTAATGATAGATATAAAGATAAGTCACTAGGAGTTGGTTTAATACCATGTCTATTAGGCAAGTTAATAATAATAATAATAATAATAATAATAATAATAATAATAATATTCTTATCCTATGGTTTATAACCTGTTTAGCCACAGGTTCACAGTGCCAGTAATGAGTTCCATCATGTGGGGTTGGTTTTTAATCCATTTAGAAACAGATGGTTACTTCTATGCCATTTGTGCCACTACTGCCCAAGAGGGCATATCTTACCAGGATGTAGGATAACACTGATAATTAGTTTTCTCCCCTGATAATATACATAGTGCCTTCAAGCACTATCCAATAAGGATGAAACTTCCAGGTCAATGAATACCAGACTTGACTTTTTCAGGTTCTCTGACTTGTAATTTTATAAACACCCATTGTTCTGTATTTCTGTAGTGATTAGTAAGAAATAATGCATTTTGAATTGAATTTCTTACATAAGAATTGTGGTACTCCAAACCTTGAGGGAAAATATCCAGGTGCATCTTATATGAAGACAGTATTTCAGTTGCCATCATTAATACCTAGTTTTGTAGACAATTTATAATAAAAAAAAAAACATTGAGACAATGAATTTTCTTTGTCTCTTTGTATATAAATTAGCATCCCAGTGATTGAGTTTTGTCCATGTCTATAGTTTGATAATCCAGTTATTAAAATGATCTCTGTAAAGTTTTCTATAGATTCCATGTATAAACTCTCCCTAAAGATCCATCTCATTTGCAAATATGCCTTATTTGTAATATACACCTTAAGCCATTCACTTTATTTTGATCTTGGTAAATATGTCTGCTTTGATAAATTCTAAAAGCAAACAGAAATCTTATAAGATATATTACTAACTTTTATACTAACTACTCAGATTGTGCACATTGAATAAATATGACACAAATCATCCTACAACAAAGAATATCAGAGCTATGTCCAGATATTTTAATTATGAGAAGCTGAAAAGAAGGAACTTTTATTCAAAAAGAGACTATAACAACAGGGTTCAAAGTTTGAGTTACTAATAACACATTCATCCTAAGTGAATTTAAGATGCAAATTGTGGTGACTCGGTCACAGTGAACTGAAATGGATTGTTTTAAGAAATGAGCAATGATTGGATCTACTTGAAATACACATATGGTTCTTATGCGTAAGAGCATCAGTAGCACGAAGAGTCACTGCAATTGCAGGAATGGTAGTGACATTCATCTGTGATGCTTTTGGGTAGAAAGTGAATGTGTCAGGTCCAAAAATATTACCTTTAATAACTGTGATCTAATGGTATTACATAGGAATGCTCAAAATATGAGGTTTTACAGCCTTGGGATTTACTATTGAATATACTTTTTAATCTTCTGTGGAGCATTTTCTATGAAACACTGTGTCTGTGCCTAAACTTTAGGCCCTAGAGAATCATAAGTGGTGTTAGGGGAGCACATTATTGGATGAGGAGACAGTAAAATCCTTTCCTCTTCTTTGGAATCATTCATTTCATTACTCACAGGAGAAAAATGCATATTTTGGTTTATCACTATTTTATGAACTAATATAATGTGAAGATTTTCTGTTTAGAGATACACAATGGACTATTTTCCTTAAAAATGTATTTGTATGATGTTTGAATCCTAAGATATTATGAGGGTTTATAGTTTGACTCACTGAGAAATAGAAAGAAAATATTCTAAATGTGAAAAATTGTAGCTAAATTAATGTCTAATTACATGTTGCAATTTTTAAATGATTCACTTGTATTTGCATTTTAATAATTTTCATAGGACACAAACTCTGAAAATATGGAATAATCAATAAGTAAATTATTTAAAAATTTTATATATACCCTATATTTTTCATAGGTCTATGGTTCTTGTGTGTTGGTGCCTCTGAAGGCTGGACGAAGGCATCAAATCCCATAGAACTAGAATTACAAGCTATTATGAGTTAGCACCAACATGGGTGCTTGGAACTGATAATGGATGCTTGAGAAGAGCAGCTTATGCTCTTAAATGAGCCATCTCTCCAGGCTCTGAAGAACACAGAAGTCTTCCTCTTACCCCTAGACCCCTAAGCACCTTCTACACTGAAACTGAAACATTTGATTTTCTGAAGTATTCCTTTCCTGAACTTTTCCAGATTCCAGTCTCAGAAATTTAACATCAGTTTATGGGTATTTTGATTTATTTCTTAGATTCAATACAAACAATTTTACATACTAGTGATAAGACTATACACTCATTACAGAGAACATAACAGTGGATGTCAATACCCACCCAGAACATCTCTATCTGTAAATAGAAGCCCTGGAGTCCCTCTTAATGGACTCTACAATGGATTATACAAATCATAACAAGAAAAAGAAGGACAATGCTAAGTTAACTTTTGATGGGGAAGCTTGTCAACTGGATGTCTTGTGCTTTAGAAGGCATGATAATGGTTGGATGAATGTAGACACCAAACCATTTAGAGGAATTAAAGACAGAGTCTGCAGATCATTTCCTTCTAAATACCAAGAAAGATGTCACCATCCTTACCAAGAATATTTTCTGTGTCTGAGTCTCACTAACTGCCTAGTGTTAGGATTATGAGGCATTTTAAAAATACATAGGCATGGTGATAATATATTTGGATTTAACCAAATTTAAAGATCAAGAAGAAATTGCCTATCAGCACATATAAATCCCTGTGTCTACAAAGAACCAGAACATAAGTCAATGGCAATTGAACTGTTGACTATTGAAATACTTGCCTATTTTAGTGAGAAGTTGAAATGATATGTGTTATTTCTAAAAGGAGTGATAAAAGGGCTTGGAGATGGCTCAGCTCTTAAGAGCACTGTGTGCTTTTCTGGAGAATCCAGATTTGATTCCCTGTAACCAAATGGCAGCCTCCCTATGATCTGTGAACTCCAGATCTGAGAATTAAACACCCTCTTCTGGCCTCTGTGGGGACTGAATGCACGTAGTACAGATATACATGCTGGAGAAAAAACAAAAACAAAAACCCATGCAATATTTTTTAAAATAACAAAAAATTTAAAAAAGAATGTTATATATTTTGCCTCATTTTTAGTTTGATGGAACTTCTAAAAACATACATCTATCCTCTTTACTGATTCTTAGATATGAAGTGTTTAAAAAAAAAATACATGCCACCACAGTAAGGATAATATGTCTACCTTGACTAGAGAAGTTTGAATGAAATATTTGAATTACTGAGCATCAGAAGCTATGTCTATTAATACTTTGTAATAATAAAAGAAAAAAAATAATATTCGCCCAAGCTTAAATTACTCCAAAATAAAGGATCTTTTATAACTAGAAATCACATACTTCATGACTACTAAAATAAGTATGGAACATGGGCTAGGACACCCTATTTGTGTCATCCAGACGGTGATAACAACTGAAGGAACTTGAAAATCTCTCTAGACCTATCAAATTAAACTTCCTTGAAAATTGGACATAGAAGCCTTCATTACAGCTAAGAAAATGCGTTGTTAATGACACTGTATGTATTCTAATCTTGTACTCAAATGTAGAAATCTAAAAAAAAATCTCTACAGTATGTGGCCCTGTATTACCTAATTCGTTAGTGATGAAAAAAGGGAGTTTCTGTAAGAATCGCATAATTCACTATCTGAAATTTATTTATAGCATTTTCTCATATTCATATTGAAAGAGGCTACTCCTCACTCTGTTGTACATATTCATTCACTAAGCCACTGAGCTCCCCCTGAGAACTGCAGACAACTGAAGCCTAGAAGCTTAAGCTGGATTAGATACTCATCACTGTATCCATGACATATAGTGAAAATTTAACTATTCACCCAATAATCAACTGAATATCTATTAAAGTCCTCATTCATCTTGATTCTCTATTTAAAAAAAAAAACAAACTACAAACAGTGATGGTAAGAACTCTTGTGATATAAGATTCAAGAATAGCATCTTTTCCTCTTGCAGATGATTGGTAAAGATCAACTTACAAATAAATGGCCATTGAGTTTAGCCTGAAAATATTGTTGGAGAATGCAGAAAATGAGGATAAAGATTTTTCTGTGGAACAATAAATAAATGAAATGAAAAACGTTGACAAAGTGTTCTTTTTCTTCAGTTGGGAAATTAGAGTAAATGTTTCCACTTTAAAAGTGTTGTTGGAATGATTCCATCTAAGAATGGGTATTCCGCTATATCATAGTAACATTAAATGACTTAGGAAGGAGAGATTTCAACTCATTTAGGAAGAGGTAAAATTATACTGATGTCCAAGTCTAATGGTTAGTTTGGCCTATTAAACAGTTGGATTAAATTTATTTACACTATTATATGGCATAATAATTATTATTAATGATGATAATTTTTAATTATAATGAGTATAGTAGACTGATAAATTTTAAAAGCTATAGTTTATCCTCAGTGCTATGGAATTTCAAGTGTGATATATATTAATAATTTAATGCAGTATTTGATAAGTAAATTTTTGTATATTAAGATCTTTTGACATTTGCTTTTATTGATAGGAACAAAATTCTGTGTTTAGATTCATGGTAACTCAAGTCCAAAGTTTGTTCAAGAGCTTGAAAATGAATCAAGAGTCTTTATTATAAATACACTCTTCACAAATATGATGACACACACACACACACACACACACACACACACACACACACACACACACCCCTGCCTTCTCTGTAGGAACTGTTCTGTCACGGATCCAACAAAACGCTTTTAATGACAACTGTAATGCCATCCTACATGTTGGGAATACCGTACACTGGACTCCTTGACATCAAAGTTACGAAGAAAAGCAAAGTTTTTCATTCTTTAGAGCAACAGGGATACATTCTGTCGATAACGAAATTTTCTGATTGCTCTGTACTTGTAAATAATTTCTGGTTCACAACAAAGGGGCTGTAATAGAGTGCTTTTTTCCATACCATGACAGACATTCTTCTCCACATGTAATCATCCATAACTAGTTCTTCCATTTCTACTTGTGACCTATATGAATATGCATGGATCTGTAAGAACAAAAATGTTTAAAGAGAGTTTTTAATCAATCTAGCTTTATGAGATTAATTTGTTACTGTAAATATAACTGGTATTTTTGCACAAAATACAAATACTAGGCAGAGGTTTAAGATAGATAGCTGATTTCTTATGTAAATATAATCTGAAGTAAGACCTGTGAGAAAATAGCATGAGCGGAGGGAAGAGATATCATAAAACTTACATGCTAAGTATGTTATTTATACCACTCAGGAAAAGATAAACTTGAAGTAAGACAAACTGAAAATTTAGTAGATAAACCTTATATTACTGTATTTTGTTGACCTTAAAGGATAGTTAATAATTTCAGAAGACTAACTTACCCCACTATGTCATGGAAAAGCAGATCTAATATGTGAAAAAGGAAGATAGGTTTGGAGTCACTGAACAATAAGTCCCTGAGAAATGCAGAGTCTATATCAACTGTATTGTCCATGGCACAGTGCTAACGCATTTATGATTTCTTCTTTTTTAAAAAAAATTTCATTCTATTTGAAACGTATGAGTGTTTACCTACATGTATGCATTCACACTTCTGATGGCAAAGAAGGTTAGAGGAACTGGAGATCCAGGAGTGGTTATGAACAGCCATGTGGGTGCCGGGAACTGAACCTAGAACCTCTGCAATAGCAGTCAGTGCTCTTAAATATTGAGTCATCTCTATATTCCCAATTTTTCAAGTTACCAACTTAATTATTTTAAATACGATTCTGTACTTCTTAAGAAAATTGAAGTTTATATGTGAACAATTACTTTTGGTGCAAAAAAAATTGAGAAGTGTTATCAAGATCAGACAGAGGAAGTAAACAAAATTGACATGCCTCAGGAATGAATAATACACAGAACTCATAAGGTTCCTGAAACGTACAGAATTCACAGAGCTGGAGTAGAGTCCAGCTCTAGTCTGCATGAGGGTTCTTCAATCTCCACGAAAGAGGACAAAGTTACAAATTAACGCAGTACTTCGCTCTTCTATGGGACTCAATATGTTACACCTTTTGTGCCTTAAATGACATGCATAGACACACTTTTGTGTGTTGATGCACTTCTTTTAATAATTAAAATGAAGAAATTAGAAGTTAGAAAAGTTAAGAGAGTAAAATTAACAATGTGCGCATTGGAGAAAAATTACAAGACTCCCCTCCAGACAGAGACCTGTCCTGACTGAAATAGCAAGACTGCTAACTTCTTATCTAACAGAATGCATGTGTTCAGGCATACAACCAAAGGGAACCAATGTGAAAGTTTCTTTCCTCCTTACAGCTGCAGGCTTCAAGGTTTCTCAATTATCATCAAAGAGTAAATGATACAATGACCAGTTAGTGGATGGTGGGGATGTGACTGCTGATTTTAGGTCTGTATACTTACTACAGTAAAGAGCGACAGGCATTCAGGGGTGAATTATCTATTTGCTTTTTAAGCTTGCTGACATACTGTCTAGACTTCATTTCTGATCTTGACTATGGCTTTGTCTCTATGGGAAGGTCAGTTTTACCAAGAATAATTTTTTTATATATCTACAGAAAGCATGAATAGTTTTCACACATGTCAAAAACTTGAAGACCAGTAAAACTGTTACAATTACTTGGAGTTGTGATAGAAGTGTTCCTCTCCCAGCCAGCACAGGAATTGATTTGAGTTTTCACTATTAGGCCAAATAGACAATATTATTGATGAGAAGCTTTTGTCACCATACAGTAAAGATGAGAAAGGGGGGCAAAGCAGTTGGTGGGCTTCAGACTTCTAGCTAAGGGAAAAACTAGGATCTTTGTCAAGCTGGTTATACCCAAAGGCTGGGTGTCATTACCTTCAAAGTTCAGAATGTTTTTATGACACATCTAAAATAAATTTTCAATGTCTTAAATAGAATTAAAAAACACTAGGAGTGTAAAGAAGTTATAATTATATCATATTATGAGAAAATAGCTGGGAAATGGTGGCACATACCTCTAATCTCAGCACTCAGAAGGCAGAGAAAGGCAGATCTCTGTGAGTTCGAGAGCAGCCTAGTCTACAGAGTGAGTTCTGGGACAGCCAGAGCTACAACAGAGAAACCCTGTCTGGAAAAGCCAAAAGAAAACAAACAAACAAACAAACAAAACAAACAAACAAACAAAAAACAGTGAATAGATTTAAAAATAGTTTGGCATTGAGAGAGAAAGAATTACTGAATTTTAAAACATCACCAAATACTGTTTAAAATAAAATAGAGAGGAAAAGAAATATAAATTCAACATCAGTACCACAGGACCATTTTAAGAAAACAACAATTAAATGAAATACTCAAATGGAGACAACAGAGAAAGTAAAAAGTGAAGCAATCATAAAACCTTGATAAATTTTATGAAGCCATAAAGCTATAGATCAAATCTTAGTGGCTCTAAATAATTAGATGTGTGTTGAAATCACAAGAAAACCTTAATTAAAGAAGACATAAACCAGAATGAAAGAAATCTTTTTTTTGTCAAGATTTTGTTTTTTATTTTTATTATATTTTTATTATTTAAAACAATTTATAAATATAAATATATTTTGATCATATTCTTCTACTTATCCAGAATGACAAAAATCTTAATCTCAACAGGAAAAATGAATTTTGGAGAGTATAAAGAGACAGAATGATTGTACGTTTCCTGTTGGAAAGATTATAATAAACTAACTAAACAAAAGACAGTACTAAGTAATACAACTTTTACAGTTACCAATTACTGAAAAGAAAATATTAATCATAAATACATTCAACAAATCAGAAAGCAGATAGTCAAGGACTGAAAGGTCATACGGACAACAGTCTGATGATTTCAGTGCAATCAGACTGTGATTGGCATTTACTGTGCTTGGTAGATTGGAGAGGCTGAGCTCTCAGCTTATAGAATCAGACTCCTAACCCCAGATCAGCTGTGTCAAAATCCTACTTGGTTTTGTCAAAACAATTGCTTAGTGTGTGAAGACAATTCCATTTATTTATTTATTTACATAATTATTTTTCAATGTATTTGTAATTATTTGAGTTTTATTCAAAGTATCTTGATCGCACACTCTCTCAGAGCCACCCTTAGGTGGCTCCATGCCCTCAAAAGGAGAAAAAAGAAAAAAAAATTAAGTCAGATCTGTGTGGCAGGAGTGTGGATTATGGGCATAACCCTGGTTTTTGGTGGCAGCTCAGATAGTGGGCATCCGCCTGGCCCATATTAGCGTGAGGTTAAACACCACAAACTTCAACTTGATATTTGGCTTCACTGCTCAAACATTCAGAAAGACAGACATCATGCAGGCACCTGGACATCTCACAGGACCCTAGGAATGACACGGGCATCTAGGCAACCCAGAAGCACTTGGTCACCCAATAGGCACTAGGGCATCATGCAGGCATCTGGACAATTTTAGATACATTTCTTGATGAGACAAACATTGCATTTAATTCAGCGTTGATTTGTATAGAAGTTTTTCTATGAGACAATTATCTTTCAGGCAAAGAAAAATATATGAACAGAAACATTTTGCAATCATAAAGATTGAATAATCTAGAAGTAAATTGACTCTGTACAGAATTTGAAAAACAAATAGGCAAAATTAACAAAACGAAGAAACAAGTGAAAAATTTATGTTAATAGTTGACACAATGCATACACATGGTATGAGTAGGCCTTACACAGAACATTTATAAAATTTACTCAATTTTCAATCATGGAATGCTCCACTCAAAAGTAAAATATGTATTTTGTTCATATCTACATGTGTCTTTTATGGATATTATTCCTATTTTGGGCTTGAAGACCAAACTTCAGTCCTTCTCAAACACTTAAAAAATGCAAAGTTTGTCCTCTATCCATATAGTATTTAATTAAAATTTTTCTAATAGTTAGAGACTATGTAAAAAATACTGAAAAAAATTATAACTTTTTTGAAAATATTTCAAATTGAATAAAACTGAAAACACAAGCCATCATATATTAAGATGCAGTTAAAAATAAACATAGTATGAAATTTATAGCAATGATGGATACATTTAAAAAGACTCAAATCATTTTACTTAGCAGACACAAATCTTGACACCAACAGTCAAAATGCATATGGAAAATTATAAGAAGTTAAAAAACTACCAATGAAGAGTATTATATGCAATAGAATAAAAGTAGTCAAATTCTATGTTTTGAAAATGATCATTAAAATAGATATATGCTCCTGTTTAATCTGTTTGCTTCTACTTTTATAAAATTCTTAAAAGGGAAGACTAACTCAAAGTGGTGGACAGAGAAGGTCGTGATTTGGTGTAACTAAAGTGCAAGTATATTAGTTAGGCAGGTAATGTATGAGTATAAGGAAGTTTTGGGGGTATGTAATTGTCATAGCTGTATTGATAGTATGAAGTTTCTATCTTAAAAATGTAAGGTACACTGTAGGCTATTGCTATATTTAAATAGATACAAAGAAAAAAATTTTAATTTAATCTAATTTTATGGATCCAGGTATCTAAATAATTATAATTCCAAATATATATTGACATATGAGTAAGAAATTTTTAAATGAGGTTTAACAACACATATCCTATGGTAAATGATGTAAGACAGACATAGATAGACACATGCTTCCTATTTTCATGACAGAAAGCAAAAAGCTGTGATCTTAAAACTAGAGTAGACCAGTATTTTTTAGATGCTATGGGAAGGTGGTATGAAGAAGTGATATAAGAATGTTGTTTACTGGGTACAAATATGCACTTACATAGAAGGAATAATAAACTGAAGAGGAACATTTAACCCTTTAACCCATCAGCATGGCTGCTCTAGGGTAGAAAGAATGTTAGTACATATAATCCCCAAGACAGAAGCAAGTAAAAGCACAGCAGGAATCAGAGCTCAGTGTCAGTGAGCTCAGTCAGAGGAATCAGTGTTAGACAGGAAGTAATGTCTGAGATGAATCACTGTGAAGAACAGGCAAAGTGATGAATCAGAAGATAAGTTAGCAGTGAGTCAGAGTAGGACACATCAAACTCTCATGACAGAAAAGCAGGCTCTCAGCTCAGAGAGGCAGTTTTAGGCAGTTTGCCCAAACCAGTTTGAGAATTGGGCAGATAAGACACAGAGGCAATTCAACATAAGAAGAGTGAGTTTGGGCAAAAGCGTCAGTTAGCAGAGTAAGAGTTCAGTCAGAAACTGTCAGCCAGCTCAGAAGGTCAGTTTGAACAAACAGCTAGGAAAAGAGCTTGAGCCGGAAGAGTCAGTTGAGTTCAATACAGATCTGTGTACTAAAGTAGCTAGTCAGAATGAGTCAGTCAGCAGTAAGGTTTAAATGTTGTAGATTGTACAAAGGCTGAAGCCTTCCAGTTCTAGACTTAAGATTAGATTGTACAGAGGCTCAAAACCCTTCAGGACAGGTCAGGGGATTAAATTAAAAAGAACAAACTGCCTTTTGCCCTGAATTTACAACTAGAATAAGTAGGTTTATCTTGCAGCACAGTAAATGAAAATCTGCAGTAACATATATTTTATGAGAAATAAGAAGAGTAGAATCATAAAGTTCCAGACAAATTGGTAAATAAGAAAAATGTTATTTTTTATATATTTTATAATTATACATTGTATACATATATTGGATAGTTACATCTTCTTCAACAAATGTGCAAAATATTATGTAAATTTATAAAGAAAATTAGTTTGTAAAATGACAGGTAAAAATGAGCCTTCCATACATATTCAGGGTGATACCTTATAGAGTGAAACACCACTAGCAGATATATTTTCCCTTCTTGCTACAGACATAGCATTTTGAGTAATAAGATGAAACATCCCTCCCTTAAGGAGGAACAGAAGTAGGGAAGCTTCTGAAATAAATTTGAGGGACTCACACACAGGGCAGCTCTTGGGTGCATGCACTCATCCATAAAGCTCAAGTGACTCACTGCTGTCAAGTATCTCTACTGGTGGCCACTCCTCACTTGTTCTTATCTGATGGACTTTAAAAGCAAGATGTCCCTGAGTAGGCATATCTAAGGCTGGAGTTCAAACAAAGCTTTCTTTATGAGCTATATTCCTGTACTTCACTATATTTCCTTAAATCACATGGGCCTCAAATATGGCAGAGATCACACAAGTTCAGACAACACATAGCAGTAACTCACCGTGACAGGTTTCACAATTAATTTAGAAACTCGAATCGGCATTAAAGGCTATCAGAAGCAAAATGAAGTTTCATCAATCACAGAGCATTTCGGCCACATGGCATCTTTCAACCTAGAGAGGTTCTGAACCTCTGCATCTGTTTCTCATCATATGTAACCTTACAAAAAAGAACAGCAAGTAGCATTGAATGGCCTGAGAGGAGAAAGTTGAGTGCCGAATTTACCAGTTGCATAACAATTTAAAAAAGACTAGGGTTTTTATTAGTTCTCATTTTCAGATTTTCTGTTTCTTCCTCTTAGTAATAAAAAAGTGGGTAATAGTGTATTTATACCTTCAATAGAACCAGGGCTAAAGATAAGTCTTGAGATGAAATGGTAAATCCTATAAAATAAGAACTTCCTGTGAGAGTATAGCATGGAGTCCTCAATGAGAAATTTATGGAATACATTCACTATAGTGACTAATTATTAATATTCCTGAGGATGTTCAGGGTAAATCAAGAACATAGAACTCTGTGTGTTCCATGATATTGATGACTTAGACAAGAGAGATGTGGGGTCTGTGAGAAACAGATCCAGCTGTGGTGGTTTAAATATGTAATCCCAGAACTGGGGAAGCTGAAGCAGAAAGTTTGCTATAAATTTAAAGCCAGCCTAGGTTACATCATGGGTTCCAGGGTACTCTGGGAAATAGAGTGAGATCCTATCTCAAAAATATATTTTGTTTATATATATATATATATATATATATATGTATATATATATATATAGAGAGAGAGAGAGACTTTTAGATGCTTTTATGATGCACACACATATTTGAGATTTTCTTTTAGCTTTTTACTGTTAAAAAATAACTAATTTCAATATTAAAGATGTTAGAAAATTGGCAACATGGTTTCTCTGGGAAAGGATCACACTGAAAGATCTATGTCCTGTTGTAGATGTTGAATTTTAGTTGTTTAAAATAATCATTTTATGTACTGTTGGAAGAATCTCTACATAGGCCTTGGCATTCTGTATTGTCCGCAGGTGTTGGATTTCTGTGAGGGCTGTTTCATTGCTTAAGATCTGCGTCTAAAGGATTTCTGAATCAATAAAAACACCTGAGCTGAGGAGTTCAGGTTTCCACTGTTGAGGATGGTGCTTTCCATGATGATGATTCTCTGTTTTGAGGTCTGGCAGGGCTTCAACATATGAAAATGTCACCTTGTCATCCTTGCTGAGCTTCCACAGTAAGTGTACAATTACAATGTTCAGAGGCCTGTATGAAGACCTCTACATGAAAGACCACACATTTAGAGGCCTGTGTGGTCGAGAGGAAATGTAAAATGTTAGTATGCACCTTTGTTACCAGTATTCAGAAGACAGTGATAGTACATGCTTTTAATCTCCAAAACAGAAGCAGAGACAGAGGGCAGAACTCAGAAGGAGTCAGTGTCACACAGGAAGTGCTGTCTGAGATGAGTCAGAGGAAGAAGATGGCAGAGTAAGTCAGAGTGAGGACATACCCAACCTTCATAATAGAAAAGGAAGCTTTCAGCTCAGTGAGCACCCAAAGACACAGAAGCAGTATGTGTCTGCATCTGAGGAATCTGAGGCAGATGCACAAAGGAAAAGAGACAGGAAGTATGAGGCAGTCTGAGGCAGAGAAATAGAGGCATTACAGCAGAAAAAGTCAGTATCAGACAGGAAGAGTGTGTCAGTTTGAAGCCAAGCAGAGCAGTTCAGACAGAGAAATTGTGGGAATCAGCCAGAGTTTGCCAGAGTCAGAAGAGTTCAGTCAGAAACAGTTAGCAGGCTCAGAAAGTTGGTCTGAACCAGCAGCTTGAAGAAGAGTTTGAGCCAGAACAGTGAGTGAGTTGAATCAGCCAACCAGAAGAGTCAGTTGAGTACAACTCTTGAGTTCAAACGGAGCTAGTCAGAGTGACTCAGTTGGTAGTAAGACTTGGAGGCTTAAACGTAGTAGATTGCATAGTCTGAGGTTGAGGCCTTCTAGGTCTGAGCTACCATCTTTAAGATTAGAATGTACTGAGGCCGAAATGCTCCAGGTCTCCAGGACTAGTATAGAGGAATAGGCTTGTGTGAAAGCTAGGAATCATCTATATTACAGTGGTCTATATGGAGGAATCACATTCAGAGGCCTGTGTGTTCAGGATGGAATGTAGAAAGAATGTTGGTCTAGACCTTTAATCCAAGTATTCAGAAGGCAATGGTGGTGCCAGCCTTTAATCTCTAAGACAGAAACAGAGTGTGGAAGCAAACACAGGAAAGCAGAACTCAGAAGGAGTCAGTGTCAGAGAGAAAGTGACATCTGAGTGTATCAGAATAACGGGCAGTCAATGTCCTTCATGAGAAGAGTTGGCAGAATGAGTCAGAGTGAGGATACACCAAACTCTCATGATAGAAAGGTGTACTCTCAGTTCTAAGAATCAGTTAGTTATAGCAGATTCAGTTACAGCAGACAGTATGAGCTGAGCAAGTCGGAAGCAGGCAGACAGGGTACAAGGTACAGAGAAAATGAAGTGGTCTGACTGAGGAGCAGAGAGGCTGCCTGAGGCAGTATGGAGCAATGAGAGTTAGAGAGAGACAGAAGTCAATATCAGATGGGAAGAGTGAGTCAGTTTGAAGCCAAGCGGATCAGTTCAGTTTGAGGCAGTCAGAGAATTAGCCAGAATTTGCCAGAGTCAGAAATGTTCAATCATAAATAGCCGGCTCAGAAGTTCAGTTTGAACCAATCAGCTTGGAGAAGAGTTTGAACTAGAACAGAAAACCATAAGAGTTAGTTGATCAGTACAGCTCTGAGTTCAGAAGGAGCTAGTTAGAATGGTTCAGTAAGCATTAAGTCTTGGAGATAGATTAGAATTTGAGGATGTTAAAATGTTCTAGATTGTACAGAGGCTGAGCCTGAAGCCTTCAAGTTATAGGTTAAATGTTTTAGATTGTATGGAGGCTGACATGATCTAGTGCTCCGGTACTGAGAACTGGTGCTTTAATTAGACAAAGAATAAACTGTCTTTGAACTAGAATCTACAGCTACAACTAGGACTGGGGATTGAATTAGAAAAGGAGTTAACTGCCTTTTTACCCTGAATCAATGGCTACATATGTCATCCAACGTGATTGGACATCTATAAAATTATATTCTATGATCACAGCACTCTGGTTTTACTCAAATTATCCCAATTTAGGACCTTTCTGTTTGATATATTTTCCAAATGCACGCAGGCCAAACTTCAACTGTGATGATCGCCCTTAGGTTAACCCCTGAATAGAAGTCCTTGATGAAACTAGTATAAAAATCTAAATATTATCATCTACCTTTGAACATTGTTTTGTGGATAGTTCTATCATTTTTCAAAGGTGTTTCTAGAAGTCAGAAATATGTGTATTATTGAGGTCTTAAATATTTTTGCCTAGATAGAGGAACTAAAAAATATAGTTTCTCTGTGATTCATCTCTCTCATCATTAGAAAAAAATCAAATAAAACATTTATAATTGATAAAATTATTATATATAAAGTATCTTAATGTAGTAATGTAGTATTTACCACAGTATTAAAAACTGAGAGTTTAGTATTCCAGAAAGTAGTGGTATTTTATGAAGTGATAGCTCTATAACAAGGTGATGTTCTGTGGGTGTGAACCATTTGTTACTGTGAAATTTTCAACAAATCACAATCAGTCTAATCCTATAACGTCATAGAACCATAAACCTAAAGAGATCAGCCAGTTTTCTCCTTTCCAGTGTTAATTCTAATAATTGGACTTCGTTTTTCTTTTTTTATGCATCTAAGAAAAATCCCAATATTTAAGTGTAAAATTAGGGGGTTTTGTTTTGAAGAAGTTGATATTTAGTCTTTCAGGCTACTGATGAGTAAAAATATAATATGTTGAATGTAGAGGAAAATATAAATCTTAATATTAGGGAAGTTTCATACAATGGCATTAATATTTAGTGTCTATTAAGTACTCTTTGTATAATTTTTTAAATATAAAACATTCATTTGCAAACATTATAGTTTGAAATTTGAATATCTCTAAACTTCTAAGCCAAATAATTTATCCAGTGTTACCTGTGTTTGTTATACTTCATCATACTTTATGTATACTTCATGTATATAACTCCCATTAATTATATTGATCAAAACTTGAATGCAGCAGCTTATCACTGATGGATGTAATCAATTTCAAACTAAGTTCTTTCTAACAGTTGTAGCAACAGACCATATCTTAAGAGGATAATGAAAATAATCTAAATATCTTTAAAGTATTCACTAATGTATTCCAAGGAGAAACCTAGAATACTTTGGTATGGACCCTATTTTTTTCAAGAAAATTATCATGCCCATCAGAAATTAAATGGAAAAATAAAGCCAGAGGACTTGCAAAAAGTAACAAACATCACTGAATATCATAATAAAAGATTGAAATAACAAAGAAATATGGGGATACTGAAATTCTTGTCCTGAATGCAGTTGTACTCTTGATTTAAGAATCTTACTGTTACAGTAATTGTAGTTTTATCTCTTACTAGTTAAGTTAAATTTCTTTGACTATCATGACCAGCATTCTTGTGGAGAAAAGAGAAGGAAAATCATCTAAAATTGGACTGAGAGTTTAGTGCAACAATATTTCTTTTTAGATAAAATTTGAAAATGATATATTAAAATTCAGTTGGATAGAGACACAAAAGGATCTTAAGTTCAAACATGTTTGTATTTCAAAGATAAGAAATATCCATATTGAGTTCCCACAAAATAACCTTTTATATGACTATGAAGCTATAATGGAAATAAAGGAATTTCTGGTCACTTATCTCCTAAAATGTTTTATTATTTGTGGTTTATAACATAATGTTCAATATATTCTGAAACTTTTATTTTTGAGTTATTTCAAAATTGTTAAATTAAATTTGTTATTTCTAAAATCAGGTTCATTTTGAGTTTAGTTTTATCAGTCAAATATCATAATAATCATTCTTTAATATAAATTATCACTTTGTTGTAATAAACACAATCGGAAATACTTGCCAAGTCCAAATTCTATACATATCAAGGAGCTTTATAACTGAAACCATGGATTTTTCCTTAAGGTTTTACAGTTTCATTACTAGTTACATTATTATTCACTATCTACCACAAAAAAAGAAGGAAAAGATAAACTATGAGAGTGTTGAAACCACAAGAAGTTAGTCTTATACCTTCTTTCACAATTCATATGTAATTTTACTTGAATTCCATTCTTCCTCATCACCTAATATTACTATTTCTTGTTTTGCTTTCAAAATGTTACATTCTCACACATGCACACACACACACAAACACACACATGCATACATACACAGCCTTGCATACACATACGTACATTTGGAAATTTATATGTCTTTATAAACTATACCATCATTTATGATTATGATAATTCTGTCTGACTGTTGAAATTGTTAAAAACACAAACTGCATAACTCCAGATTGAGTTCTATATTTATAATAACATCTGACCTGCAGTGTTGAGTTTCTGTTAGACTGTGGATAATTTCTAATGTGTCAAGCTGGAGTTCTTTTGATGACTCTACTCTTTCAAATTTCTTCCTGCTAAAACCCACAAAAATCATCCTTACTAATGTCTTTAGTGACCCATAATGTCATGCCCAGTGACCCAGTGACTGCTTTTCATTCATGTTATTTGGCATTTCTTCTGCAGTTAATTTAGCTGTCCTTCTTTTAGTCTACAATAAACTCTGTCACCCCTGGATAGATGTAGCTTAGTAGCAGAACACTTGCATGGCAGGCATGAGCCTGCATTCAATTCCCAGTACTACAAAAATATTTCTAGTGACTGTTGAGACAGATCCATTAATAAAGTACTGTTGTACAAGGATAGGGAACTGAGTTTGATCCTTCAGAACCCATATTAAAATAGCCCTTCTTATGTTCCCAATACCAATGTCCAAGAAATCATATTATTTTATATTCATCAAAAGAATATGCCAAATATATATATGTTATGCCAGCTGGGCTACCAATGTTCCTTATAAGAATCTCAGACTAACAAAATCCCCAATACAAAGTGCAATAAGCCTGTTATTGAATGGGTAGTGAAGACAGTCCATGACACTCCCAAAACAAAATAGACTATTGATTTAGCCCTTGATTACCTCACAAAAGTTGAAGGTGAGCCCTTATTGCTGAAGGTACTGCACAATTAGGACACAAGGAGCAGATGATTTGAGCTGGATCTACCTGGAAAGCCTCCTTTCTGAAGTTTAGTTTTCATGTTTCCAGAAAAAGAAAAAAAATAAAAAGAAAAAAGAAAGAAAAACTATGAAAGCTGCCAAAAGAGAGAAACAATTAGCAGTCCTACCCAGCTGTGACACTTATGAATAAAAATGATGAGAATGGCAAGGTATTTTTAAAGGTGCAATAAGTTGTAGTCATATGTTGGTAGTAATAAACATTTGTCTGTCTGGACTTAAGACAAACTCAACAAGGGGAACATAATGTCTGATATTAGAAATGGAGCCACATTCCCAGAGTTAGTGAAGTGATGGACCTCAGAAATGAATCTACTGCTACCACTTTGGTAGACCAGAATAAATTCTAGGAGTCTCAACCTTATCCTTATACTCAGAATTAGAAGTAGCTACTACTCTTCTCTTTTAAATAAAAGGAGATTATTACAGAAAATCAACTGAATATTAAGTAGAGATCAACAGATTATGTGGCAACCAACCCCAATAGATATATCTGTGTCTTACCTATTGCATCCATGGCTTATAGAACATTGAAGAAGAAGGGGTGGAAAGACATGAGAGCCAGAAAACTAGGAAGAATGCTGTGAAATAGCATATCCTAGAAATGACTTAATAAACAATATGAGAACAATGACAATATCAACAATATCAATTAAAAAGGAGACAATTTTCCAGGGTCTAAACCCCCCATCAAAGAGCCACAGCCAACTAATAACTGTTGGGAAAGAGAATTAGTGTCTCCCAGGAATGAGCATCTTACTGATTATTCAATACAAAGTGATCAGTCCTGAAATCATGTATACACAAGCAACGAAATTGGACTCAATGGGTTATACTTATGCATCAACTGAATAACAGTTAAGTTATGCATAGCATAGGTATTTACTTGATAATCTATTGTGTTTAGGAGAGTCATTGGTCCATAATAAGAGGGTAACCCATTTAGACTCTTTATTAAATATGTATATACATACATTTTAGGAAACTTTTACAATAAATGTCCATACAGCCTTCCTAAGGTCTTTAATATTAGTTATCCTTCCTTCTACCCCATCATCCTATTTCTGAGTGCATTGAATTTTTCTTACTCCATTATGTTCCATTTCCTCTTCATGCCACCTGTGTTCTATATTTCCTCCCTTGAAACACCCTTATCCATGGTCCCATAATAATTTTCAGACATTACAGATATATTGAATAAATTAGATTTGCATACTGTATCCTCTGTCTTTCATCACTCATGGCTGATACACTACATAGTCATTTATCCACATATATAGCCAGAGTTTGCTCTGTATTTAATAACCACTTCTGTATTTTGTTATGAAAATAGTTCCCTACTTTCACATCATTTGTGTGTGTGTGTGAGACCAACTGAATTAGTTTAATTTTTGTGGAAGGTTAAATACTGGAGATTGAGAGAAGGGACAATTATTGGGAAGAAGAGTTTAATCAAGAGGTCAGGGGACGAGAGAAGGGATTAGAGGTGAAAATGAACAAATGTATTGTGAACATGTATGGAATTATTACATAATTTAATATATATTGACCACATAATTAATTAATAGCACACATATATGATGTGTATGTATAAATAAATATATATATGTGTATACACACACACACACACACACACACACACATACATATATTTATATATATATATCCAATTCTCTTGAATTGTAAACTTTCCAAAAAACGAATGGTATGTGGTTATAAACCTTGCCTTTTATAACCATCAAATTTCATCCTTTAATTTACTCCTCTTATACACTATCTGTTTGTTTGTTTGTTTGTTTGGTTTTTGAGACATGATTTCTCTGTGGTAACTCTGGCTGTCCTGGAACTCACTCTGTAGACCAGGCCTCTAACTCACAGCAATTCACTTGCCTCTGCCCACCAAGTGCTGGGGTTAAAGGCATGTGCCAATAATGCCTAGCCACTAGGTACTGTTCAATATTAAACATTTCCAAGTCTTTAAAATTACATATTTGAAATCTGTTATGTAATTATCACTTTATTCAGATGTAAGATGTTTTATTTTAATAGAGAATTAATGATTCAATGAAAGGCATATCTTTCATTTGTGGAAACGATGTAGAAATTGTTTCTTTATTCGATGGTACAGTTTACTTTGCACAATTGTTCAACTTTACTGACTGATTTCTCTGCATTTTGTCCCTAGTTACCCTTGGAAGTCTTTGATACTGCATACTATTGTCTGGTGCCATCAGGGAAACATTGTGAATCTCTGAAATAAAATGTTCCACTGTAGATGAAAAGGATCCCACGGAAGTGCATTTTAAATCCTATTAAATTATTTTTCTTGCTAGCTGTTAGCTTCACATTTATCATTTTATCCCCAAGTATGTTACAGATAATATACTTCAAAATAGGTTTTTATGAGTAAATTTTAGCCCTTGCACTTTATAGACTACCATGCCTTCCTGATTATCAAGGTTCCCGTTTTCAACTTCCTGCCCACTAGGGTGTTAGCTTGATTTGTGGTGCTTCATTTAAATTCTAGTACCAGTTTACAGTCTTTTATCAATGTGCTTGATTCCTTCAGTGTGTAACATACTGCATTTGCTGCTAGGTATATGGGAAAAAAAAAACAAAGCCTACAATTCACTGTATATCTTTTAATTTAACTGTAGACAATCCAAGGACTTTTAGTTTTATGTACTCTTAGAAACACATCACTTTTTCTATTATTCTATTTCTTAGCATATAATTCTCATATAGTGTATCATAAGACTTTGTATAATATATGTCTATAACTTAGGATAGCTCTTCTTTTGTTTCTGATTCCATATAAGAGCATAATGCATGCAAATTCATCTGAGAAGGGAAATATTTAAACTTTTAATCCAGCAGCATGGCTGCTTTAGCAAGGGATCACATTCATGGCCTATGTGATATCTATGAACAGATCACATCCAAAGTCCTGTATGAAAAGATCACATTCAGGGGCCTGTGTGATCTGGAAGGAATGTAGAAAGAATGTTAGACAGACTAATCCTGTCCACTGTTTATGCTAATGCTAGGAGATTCCTATGGCTAAGGCAACAAAGTATACACCTTTAATCTAAACTCAGAATGTGGTGGCACACACCATTAATCCTAATTCAGGAAGCACAGAAGTAGACAGCAGACCTCAAAGAAGGAAGCTAGTAGGAGAATAGAAGCAGAGTGTGGAAGCAGAGACCAGAAGCAGAACTCAGAGATGGAAGAGACAAGAAGGACTCAGGGAGTAGAAGCAGAGTTCAGAGAAAAAAAGGGAGATGGAAGCAGATGGAAAGCAGAACTCAGAAAGAGGTGGAAGCAGATAAGAAGCAGAGTAGAGAGTTAGTTCGGTCAAGCAATTTGAATGCAGTCGACTCACAGAGAGTTCACTGCAGAAGGAGAAGCCAAGAAGAGCAGAGTCATCCAGATTAAGTGGAGAGAAAGCAGAGTTTGAAGCAGAAGGTTTACGATTTATAGTTCAGAGTCCACAGTATAGCTCAGAGTGGAAAGGGATAGTTCAGAAGTCAGCTAATCAGAGTGAGCTCAGTCAGTAGCAAGTCTTGAAGGGTGGAACATTCTAGGTTTGCAGATTAGATTGTATGGAGACTGAGGCCTTCCAAGACTAGACTTAAGATTTTATGGAGGCTAAAACCCTCTGGGATTGGGATAGAGATTTAATTACCAAAGAATAAACTGTCTTCTACAATGAACCCAGGAGAATAAAAAAACAAAAACCAAAAAAAAAAACCCAACTCAATGGTTACAAATCTGAGTAATCATTTCCTGATTTTGTTTATCTTTTATAAAGATAACACTTAGTCTTTTATTTCTTTTCCATTGTGATGACGAAATGTGCTTACTAAAAGCACATTAGACAAGGAATTAGTTTACTTCATCTTACAGGTCTGTCATCAGGTGAAGGCAGAGCAGGAACACAGCAAGGAACCTGAAATAGAAACTATGGAGGAATTCTGTTTGTTGACTCCTTTGAAGACTCCTACTTACTTCGCTTTTTCATAGAGCCCGAAGAATGGTGTAACACTTAGTCAATTGAATCTTCCTACATAATTAATAATCAGGATAATCACCCACAAACCTGACTCAGGCCAAGCTGATCTGGGTAATCCCTCAACTGGAATTCCCTCTAAGCTGTGACAGGTTGCCAACCAATTTTACGTAGGAGACTTACCTTGTTTTTGATAGTTTCTCTTTTCTTCTTATACTTAGTTTACTCTGCTCTGATATATTCTTAAATTTTTACCTCATTTTTTGTTTCTTTTCTTTATTTCGTTAGTTTTTATTTTGAAAGTCTTGAATATCATACCAAGCATCTCACATAACGTGGGCAACAGTTTTAATACTTACCTAAAACCTCAACCCCTCTAGAGATTTGAAAATTAACTTGTTCTTCTTTTTTATTTCATTGGTGTAAACACTTGGGTTTTTAGATTAAAAAATAAAGCCATAATTACATATTGCTTAAAATGAGTGAGCTCATTTTTCTAGGCAAAGAAAAAAAGTGTAACTTATAGAATGACTCATAAAACAGGGATCACTTTATTCTGTGATTTTTTCCCACCTAACCTCAAAGTATTTTGTGGATCAATTAAAGTTAGCTTTTGTGGGTTCCTATTGTTTAATGCTTAAGATTGAAATCATAGCAAAGAGAATGACATACGTGGAAATAGCCAAAATCTACTTTTTGAGAAATGAAGTGTAAAGGAACATTAAAGGGACATGAGATTAATTGTCCTTTACCAGATTTTACTAATTTATTTTTGTTTGATATGTTTTCCTTTCTGCAATGCAATTGAGATTTCTGTATGTGACTAAATTAGTATTTGAAGCCTGTTATATTTCAATCTCTTTATTATATAATGTGTCAAAAAGTGCAGATTCTTGATAACTATCCTAAATTTTTTACACTTCTTTTTTTTAAAACTTTTTTTTCACTTGACTAGTGTATCCAGACAACATTCCTCCTATTACCCTGCTCCTCCCAACTCCCCCCAGCTCCCCTTCCCATAAGTCTACCCTCCCCACTCCCATCCCTTCCCCTCAAAATGGAATTCTCACAGGGTTACTACTCATCAGGGTACAGCAAGATGGAAAAAGGCAGAGGCATTAATCCCAACATCAAAGAGGGACTAGACAACCCAGTGGGAGGAAAAGGGTCCCAAGGGCAGGCAAAAACATCAGAGACACCACCGCCCATGCCTCCCCACCCCGCCACACATGCACACACACACATGCTAGCCTCTAGGACCTCTAAGACATATTTAGGGGAGCCTGCAGGTTCTATGTATGCAGCTTCAGGCTCCATGGGCCCTCAACAGTACTGGACAGTTGACTCTGTGTAGCCTGTTCTCCTGATGTCATCAACCCCTCTGGTCCTTGCAATCCCTTTTCCCCCTCATCCATGGAATTTCCCAAGTACTGCATGATATTAGCTCCAAATCTCTGCATATGCTCTTATCAGTTGTCAGAGGAAGCTTCTCTGATGTAGATTGGGCAAGGTACCAATCTATGAGATCAGGGTATCATCAGAAATCACCTCCTAACTATCCAGTTTCTAATTTCTGGCCTATCTTGCAGTATCTGACACGGGCTCCATCTTTTAGCATGCGATTCTGCCCTTCCGTTGTCCCAGCGGATCCTGTAGGAAGGATAGGTTATAAGTTTTAGGTTTTGTGGCTGGGTTGGTGTCCCAGTGCCAGCCTTGAGAATCTTGCCCAGTTATAAGAGATGGCCTATTCGGGCTCCCCATTCCCCATTGCTAGAGGTTACTGTCAGGTTCTCCATCTTGAATTCCAATGAGTTTCCACTGCCCTGGTTTTCCAGTTTCCTTCCTAAATGTCTTCTGATTATGGTTCTCTCTCCATATTATCTCTCATCATCTGTCTGGTCCATTCTCTGTCCATTCCTATCTTCCCCCAGCCTACCTTCACCATCTGTTTTATTTCCCCTTTACCAGGGAGATTCCTGTGTCCTCACTGGAGCTCTCCTTGTTGCATAGTTTCTCTGAGTCTGTGGATTGCAGAACCTTGTCCTTTGCTTAATAGATAACATACACATATAATTAATTACATACCATGTTTGTCTTTCTGGGACTGGGTTACCTCACTCAGAATGATTTTTTTCTAGTTCTCCCCATTTGCCTGAAAAATTCATGTAGTCATTTTTTTAATATCTGAGTAATACTCCATTGTGTAAATGTACCATGACTTCTTTATCCATTCTTCAGTTATGGGGAAACTAGGTTGTTTCCAATTTCTGAAGAAGGGGCTACCTGCCTGGCCTCCTGGTTGGCTTGTGTGGTCTGTCCCAGTGCAAGGTCTATCTGCCAAAGTTCATCTCTGGAATCCAGAAATGGGAGTGGAAGGTAGGGAATTGCAAGATGGAGAGGGTTTGAAGTTTTGCAGCTGTAGTGGGAGGGATCTGTAAGCAAACCTCCTACTTGTTCTCCTGGGACAGGCTTGCCTAGCCTCTGGCAGAGGCTAAGTCATTCTGACCTGGTTGGTCTCTAGGATGCAGAAGCAAAGTGAAGCAGGAGCAGGAAGGCAGGGCAGTGGGAGGATGAAGGTGGTTTAGGTCTTTGGGATCTGGCAGTCTGCTGTAAAGGGAGACGTCAGAGAGCAGACTTCATACTTGTTCTCCTGAGGTTGGCTTGCTGTGACTGTATCAGGGCAGAGTTTGTCTGCTTCAATTGGTCTCTGGGACTCAGAAGCAGGAGCGGAAAGATCTCTAACTTAAGTTTTTGTTTGTTGGTTGGGTTTTTTTTTTTTTTTTTGAGGGGGGTGCTTTTCAAGACAGGGTTTCTCTGTTGTAACTCTGTCTACCTTGAACTCACTGGTAGGCCAGGCTGGCCTTGAACTCATGGAAATATGTCTGTCTTCCCCTCTGCCTTTGCCTCAGGAGTGCTGGGATTAATGGCATGTGCCACCACAGCCCAGTTCTATCTTA
Source organism: Cricetomys ansorgei (assembly GCA_026225945.1). Taxonomy (NCBI): domain Eukaryota; kingdom Metazoa; phylum Chordata; class Mammalia; order Rodentia; family Nesomyidae; genus Cricetomys; species Cricetomys ansorgei. The sequence goes on from JAMJFZ010002869.1 coordinate 15,313,889, forward strand.
AGCTTTAATCAATGAAGATAACATGTTAATTGAAACAACCTTTGACATAGCTGTTCACATTTATTAAAATAAGGTTAACAAATAAATAAATGTATATTCAAGGTGCTCACTGTAATAACATGATACTTTTACAAGAGTAAATTACAGAACAATTAACATAATTAGTACACTTAATAATCATATCTAGTGTTCTATCCTCTGTATGTGTATGAAAATGATAAATTTCTTAATTATCCAAATATATAGTCAACAACTTTTGAATACATAGTAAACTATTATTGATTCTAGTATCCATCATACTACATGTGATAACTTCATAATTTACTATTATAGCAATGTTTATACACTTTGATTAGTATCTTCATTTTCCTTTTCCTCTTTTTCTTAGTACCAATGATGTTATTCTGTTTTTTTGACTTCAGTCAATACAGATCCCAAGCATAAAGTATCTTTAGTAGTATTTCTGATTCTGAATTAGGCTTACTCACCATTATTTCCAACATGGTTTACCAGAATTGTCACAAATATAAGGATTCCTTTCTTTTTTAAAACTAAGTAGTATTCCATTCTTCTTGTAATACTTTTACTCACTGTTAGGCACAGATAGTTTTCATGTCTCAACTGTTGTGACTAGTACTATAATAAATACTCTGGTAAAATATCTCTTCATGATTATATTATCACTGGGTATGTGTGAATAACTTTAATTGGTAAATTATGCCTATTCTTATTATTCCAAAGAATTTTGAATTTCCAGCATGTAATGATCATAATTGTGGAAGAATATTTAGTCATTTAATCCAGAAACATGGATGCTCTGAGAAAGGTTCATATTGAAAAGGCTGTGTGAAAGCTAGGAAGGGATCAAATCCAAGTGCCTATATAAAGAGATTAAATTTAGGGATCTGTAGTAGTGTGTCCACTGTGATGGCTTAAGACAGAAGACACAGAGGCATATTCATAGATGAAATCCCTGCCAGAAACTCAGCAGAGGGAAACACCATCATGGGTCATAACTAACTCCTTACTGGACAGTGGAATACTAAGCTTCCCAGCTCAAGTATTTTTAGTGATACAGAATTCCTCAGGTATTTTACTGATAGCACATGCAGACCAGGAGCAATTAAATATCCCCCACTTAAATCCAGTGCCTGCAGACAATACAAAACACTAAGACTTAGGCAGCCCTTTCCCCAAAAGTACACGAAACAATATTTTAAACACAACTAAAAATAAACTTCTATTAACAGGGATCTATATGAAAGAATTAAATATAGGTGCCTATATGAAGGGGTCACATTCAGAGGCTTGAGAGGTCCTGATGGAATGTAGAAAGAATGTTAAGAATGTTGGTACCCGCCTTTAATCCCAGTATTCAGAAGACAGTGGTGGTACATGCCTTTAATCCCAGCACTTGGAAGACAGGAAGCAGAGCACAGAAGGAGTCAGAGAGGAAGTGATGTCTGAGATGAGTCAGAGTGAAGGGCAGACAAAGTGACAAATCTAAGGAAGAGTTGACAGAGTGAGTCAGAGTGAAAACATGCCAATTCTAATAGATAATATAGATAGAAAAGCAGGCTTTCATCTCATACAGTCAAGTAGTCAGTTACAAGGCTAGACAGGCTGAGGGAGAGACACAGAGGGTAAGAGAGAGAGGCAGTATGAAGCAGTCTGAAGCAGTCTGAGGAGTCTGAGGCAGAGACATAGAATCTGTTCAGCAGAAGAAGTCATTATCAGATGGGAAGAATGAGTCAGTTTGAAGCTGACCAGAGCAGTCAGAGAAGTTGTAAGAATCAGCTAGAGTCAAAAGGGTTCAGTCAGAAACAGTCAGCTTAGAGAAGAGTTTGAGAACAGAGAGTTGAGTTGAACCAGACAGTCAGTTGTGGGTATAGATGTATATGTAGATGTTGATGTGATTCATGTCAGATGTAGAGGTTGGTTCAGGTCAAAGTCATTTATACTTTGGTCTAATTAAATCACTGTTTCATAGCCTGGAGTCCTGGTGCCCTAGAGCATTTTGTCTCTTTTACAATCTACACTCAATCTTTGAACTAGAAGGCTTCAGAATTCATACGATCTAGAACATTTAAGCTACAAGCCCTGGACCTAGAAGGCTTCAGTCTTAGCCTTCTGAGATCTACTGCTGACTGAGCCACTCTGACTAACTCCTTCTGAACTCTGGTTGTTCTAGTTCAAGCCACTCTGCTCTAGGCTTCTTCTGCTGAGCTCTGCTGTATCTCTCCCTGAGATCTCACTGTTCCTTCCTCTCTGCTTTAACTAACTGCTCTGTAACTTACTCCAGTCTCAGTTTCTGTAACTGCTCCTCTCCATCTTACTCTGTTAACTGCTCCTCAATTCACACTTCAGCCTGCTTCTCAACTTATTGCTCAACTGACTGTATAACTCCTATGTAACTCTCTAACTGAGCTGAGCCCTTGCCTTTTCTCATGAGGCTTGGGTATGTCTTTGCTAAGCTAACTCTTCTTCTAATTAACCACTTTGTCTGCCATTCACTCTGACTCATTTCAGTTGTCACTTCCTATGAGACACTGACTTTTTTTGAGTTCAGCTTCCTGTGTCTGTTTCCACTGTCTTTTCTATGGATTAAAGGCTTGGACCACCACTGCCTTCTGAGTGGTGTGATTAAAGGTGTTTGCTCCCACTGCTTTCTGAATACTGGATTAAAGGTATATCTACATTCCATCCAGACCACACAAGCCTCTGAATGTAGTTCCTGAAATTTAGACCCTACCTTTCACACAGGGCTATTTCAGTTGAGTTCAGTACAGTCCTGAATTCAGAAAAGACCTAGTCAGAGTGAGTCAGTAGTAAGTCTCAGAGGCTTAAATATTTTAGATTGTATGGAGGCTGAATCCTTCCAGTTCTATTTTTGAGATTAGAGTATATGGAGGCTGAAAAGCTCCAGGGCTCTAGGACTAGGACCTGTGATTGAATTAGGCAGAGAATAAAATAGCTTTTGCCCTGAATCAATGGCTACACATAACAATTATATTCCTTTCAAGTTTGTTCAGAGATTCTCTTTTCTTGCCTCTCCAGCTCTTCTTACCTTTATCTTGTATTTATTTATTCACTTGTTTTTTTCATGCTAATTGTTCCTTTACATTAATTTTTATTACTTTTCTTCTGACTGAATAATCTCAAATGGCAGTTTGAAGTTCACAGATGATTTTTTTATGGAATAAAATAAAATCTTGGATTGCATAAATATGTAGGAAGTTTTGTTAAGGATTAGACCATGATCCTAGCTCTTCCTGCCATACAAGCAATCAATCACTGAAGTATAGTCTCAGTCGTACTTAATATTTTATTAATCTTTATAAATTATGTGATCTTAAAAGTGCTATATTTTGGCTGATCATATGATTTTGTCCTTGATTATTTATCAAGACTTTAGTAAATGTTCATTTGTTTGGCCTTTGCTACTAGACAGTTTCTTGATTCCTGTGGTCACATGGTGTTACCTTAGTTTTCCACAATCTTTGGAGTCTTTCAATGATGTATTTTGAGTTTAAAGTAGAGTCCTTCCCTTCCAGGTTTAACTGACAGACTTTGAAAGAGAAATAATCTTATCAATGTGTGCAACTAGTAATTCTTGGGCTCTTCCATACATTTTTTATAGAGACTCTCCTCCATCTTTCTAGTTCTACAACAAGGAAATTCTTAGAATGGTATGGTTTTCATCAGTTCCACAAAGCCAGAATGTGCTTAAACTTTCCAATTTGTTTAATCTAAGATACTGTGTGAATTGTTAAAGGTTGTATCCCATCTCTCATTGCCTTAGCTGAACCATCAGCTTGTGCATGCTTGTAAGCCACCAATAAAGCCTTTTACTTGCTGTTTGGGAGGTCATATGTAGAGCAGGTTTGTTATTATATTGTCCTAGATTCTAAAAGACAGGTCTAGTTTCTTTACTATAAATAATTTTTTAGGGCCTCTGGAGATGGCTTAGTAGATTTGTTGTACAAGCATTAAGACTTGTGTTTGGCTGCACAGAACCCACATGAAAGTTGGCTAGGTACAGTGCCCCATATAATCCCAGCACTTGCGAGGCAAAGACAGCATATTCCTGAGGCAAGCTGCCTATATAGACTTCTCAGAATTGGCAAGCTCTGGATTTAGTGAGAGAACTTGCCTCTATAAATAATGTGAACTTCAGACCTCCCCACAAATTTAAGTGTACCTGCACACATGTGTGCCCTCAAACATGTGAATATACATGCATGCATACACATGACACACATGCTCGGAAAAGGACAAAAGCAAACACAAAATAGTATATACTCATAAAATATAAAATAACATTTAAGTAGATTGGTTTTAATGAAGTATCATTGACAAACCAGTTACAATTGGAATGTTTGTTGGAACTATTTAAAATAAATATAAATATAAACATACTTATGATCTAAAGTAATGAGTAACATAAAGAGAAAAAAAAAGCACCCTAAATAGTATTCCAAATTATTTTCAGATAATCTTCTATCCCATCTATTTTTTCATATTTAATTTGTCCTTAAGTTCTAGGCAGTGAATTTTAGTGAATGTAGCTGCTTCAATCCTGGTCATTCCTCATTCTAACTTGTCAAAGGTGTCCTGAGTAGATTATAATTTTCCTTCAATTTTTTGCCTATGTTTTAACCTTGAATTAGAATAACGATAGTAATAAATTAGATGATTTAGTAAAATGAATTTTATTGAATGAGAACCATTTTAACAATAATAAGATCTGAGGTTAAAAAAAGCAATTACATATATAAGATATTTTTAATTACTGAATTAAAATATCTGTTAAAATATGTTTGTTTTTATCTTCCAATCATTTCTCAGATTCTAACAAGAAATTTGGCTAATAAACTGAAGTATTATATGAATTTTACAAGAAAGTGTTCCATAAATATAAATATTATGCTCTTGAGTTTAGAATTATAAACATTTGTCAATACCACTACACACACTTTAAATTGCAGGGAACAAATAGAGTAGAATTTGAAAAATAAACACTGGTTTTAAGTATTTAAATGTTGGCAAACTTTAAAATCAATGCAAGATGTTATTAACAGTATGATACACAGCAAACTAATAAACATCAGTCAATTTAGATTTCAGCAGTAAGTAGGGATAATGTTTTTATCTAGTTTTCATTGCTATAATAAAACACCTCAGACAGGCTCACTTTGTAAATAAGATATTTGTTTTGATTACAGAGGTAAGGGATGAAAGTACAAGCAGCACTGTTTGATAGGACCCTGAAACAAATATTACTGAAGTAAGATAATCACACATTTAAACAAGAAAATGGTGAAAAACTCAAGTATTGGTTTCATCCCTTTGAAAAAATCTTCATTAGGGCTCACTGTAAGAAAACAAAATTCCCTTCTCTGTGCAGATCATCTAATAATTTAAAGACCTCCCACTAAGGTGACTTTGTAAAACTTCCACAGCTCTTACATTCTGATACTGCTGATCAAGCTTTCCAAACAAAAACATTGGAAAGCATATTTAAAAGACATCCAACTACAGAAAATGGTAAGAGTGGTGTTTAAAATTCCTCAAGGAGTATATGAAGTGATATACAAATGCTAGTGAATCAGTGAGTCACTTTCAGTGAAAGCTAAATAAATAGATAACACTACAGAAATGAAGACTTCTGTGTGATACAAAGATCTATAAATTGAATGGATTCCCAATTCCATAATTCTAGGACTTTCATATAAAAAGTCTGAATGTTCTATTACCTATCAAGTTTGAAGAATTAGAGAATCAACATTATGAATTGCCATGCATATAACCATTTATTAAATAATTAGGGGAATCTAAAATAAAATACAAACTAATTTTACTTCTCAGTAATATAGTAATATAGCTAAACAGGTAAGTGAGATTTATAATAAAACTTCAAATATAACAATGTGTAAAACAAAACATCAGTTTTTACAAATTTGATTGACTCAGGGGGGAAGGAGAATGAAAGTGAGAGAGAGAGGTGGGGGCAGAAAGAGTCACAAGTACAAAGACAAGTTAATTATTCTTGGGAAACTAATTAGGTTTTCTCAAACTATTTTTAACTTTTTTTGAGACAACATTTCTCTATTGTAACTCTGGCTGTCCTGGAATTCACTCTGTAGACCAAGCTAGGCTTGATCTCACAGGGATCTACCTGCCTCTGCCTCAGAGTGCTGGGATTAAAGGAGTGTGTCACCACTGCTGGGCTATATTTTTAACTTTTAACAAAGAAAACTTAGTTTTTAGTACTTTATAGAAATAACTAAATTTATGAATATGAACAAAATGAGATTTGAGATTGCTAAAAGTTTCCATGAAGTTAAGAACTTGAACATCTTATTACAGTCATTATGTCCCACAAAAATAACTTGGTAAGTATATTTAATGAGATTTATCATCAATAAAATTTTATAATGGAGTTTTTGAATCAGTATTTCTTTATTAATTTATAATCTTTATTATTATTAATGAATTAATTAAATAGAAACCCCAACACACCAAATTTAGTATACCAAATATTTACAACACAATTAAAATCTATAGTTACAATACACATTCATACAGAAGCTGTAGAACTTCACAGTAAGTTTGGCTCTTTCATAAGATATTTTATGTACTTAACTACCACCAAAAACAAAATATGGATTCAAATTATGAAAAAGATAAAGCTAATTGCTTTTCTAGTTATAATTCTGTCCTGAATATTTTACTTTTGACATTGAAATCTCTACTCTACCTTCTTATAAAGCCCGAGAGCCCATGTAAATTTCTTGTTGAACCCGATTCATTGTATTAGTGTTGGTAGAAACCAAGGAGAAACAACTGCTGTTCTAAAAATTATGTCTCACTAAACAATACCAAAAGATATTTGAAAGAAACCAGTTTCATGAAGCTAGAGTAAGCAGAAGTTTTGTGCAACACAAACAACAGAGATGTGTGGAAATACATCAGTAGACTTCATCCTGGAAAATAATAACTTGAAGTCAGAAGATCACTTGAATCACTTTAATTCACAAGTATACATTTGAGGAGAGAGCAATAAAGGCCAAGGCTTATTTTATAGAACATCAAGATGTATTTCAGTATGTGTCACGTCCCATGTATAATATTTGCGATGAGAGGGTTAGGAGGGAGGGATGGATGGAGAAAAGGAGGAAACAAGAAAAAATGGAAGGAAGGAAGATATCCACTAATCTAGACAACAAAATGATAACAAACGAAATGGACTAGAATTACCACTTACCAAGTGTCTACCAATTAGCAGATTCCAAACCATTTGGATTATAAATTATATCACTTGTGGAACTTAATACAAAGACAAACTTCTAACAAATGACACTACAAAAAAAGTTACTCTTAAATAGAAAAATATTAGATTAGATGCATACCATGCCATACCAAATTTAATGAGTGCATGTATTGTTATCACAGGTTAGCATCATGCATAGAGAATTGAAATGTAACAGGTGATCATGTAATCTTGTTCTCTATTCTGGATTTAAGCCTCCAACATGAGTAATTTTCTCAATGGTTGATGAAAGGACTGCTGTTTTTTTCTTTATAGTTCTATCAAGTATAGACATCATCTTAGAACAAATCATATTTCGTTTTTATTTTCCTACTTACCACACAGGCTCATATGTTAGAATGTTATAGCCATGACAAAACTAAGAGAAGTAAAAAAAATGATGACTTATTTCACATTCTCCTCAGGCATGAATGAGTCCAGAGAATGGATGGATTTCCTTAATTGCCTCATGCTTTCTGAGGTTTCAGTGCATGGCTGACTGAATCCTTTACTTTAGGCATAAGAACAGGCAGAATTTCATGGTAGAAAGCTGTAGTAGGAGACAGATCCTTATCTCAAGGCAACCAGGAAGTTGGAGACAGAAAAATAACTCTGAAAACAAGCTATAGTTACCAAATTATTCCCTTTTACTCTAATGAAGATCCACTTCCAAATGTTTCTGCCGACTTCTGACTTCATGGCACTGATAATACCCTAGGACGCAGCGTATGGTGTTTGTCGAGGCACCAAACACCTTGAGGGCTATGAGTAAGATGAGACATTTTGAGGTAGGTTACACCATGTGTTACTTCTACTAGACCACACTCTGTGTTGCTCAGAGTCTAGGTATCTTTCTCCCATCAAGTGCAGGGTGCCTAACACGCTGCTGAGTGATAAGGAGACCCAGATATAAATTAGCTAGTCACTTCTTTGTCACTTTGTAACTGAATATTTTGTTGATGTGTAGTCAGTTTATTAGTCATGTCATGTGTTGACCCTTAACCTCCAGCAATGCCATACCAACCATGCTGCTTTTGAGTTCCATAAAAGAGCAGTTGTTGTTTTTAAACCACTGAAATGAAAATATCATTAAAGCACTCCAAATACAAAAAAGGAAGTAAATTTTGGGGAAATTATTTTTAAAATTACAGTAATTGGTATACATATTAACCATGGAGCGCTTCATTTATTTCTCATTTCTCCTAAAAATGATCACATTAAAAATTGTCAGAAAAAATGAGTCAACATCTGTTTCCAATTGATAACATATTCCATCCACGTCATTGGAGTTTTCAGTACAAAACCCAGCATATTAGAGAAGCATGTTGCTTCTGGTGTTATAAAAAGATCCTATAAAGAGACAAATGGAGTAGAGACTGAAAGGTATATTTGTGTGTGTGTGTGTGTGTGTGTGTGTGTGTGTGTGTGTGTGTGTGTGTTACAAAAGATAAAAAAATGCATATTTAGTTAGGGAAAATGGCAGAAGCACATTCCACATTTTGAGCCTTTGTGAAAATTATTATTATTCTTCATATTTCACACTTATTAAAACCAAGCAGCTGAACAATGACATAATTTTAACATACATTTACTGCTTCAAGGCAACAGTGAGAAATAACACAATTCTACTGTATGGTGTGAAGCAGGAAATAGGGTCACATGAATCATTTTGTACATCACTGAAGTACTAATTGTGGACCTGCTGGGCATAGCTAAAACTTATACAATGAGAATGGATGGTGATCTGTCAGTTATTTTACATGTTATCAATGATTTTGACCCTTCTGTCTTAGTTAGGGTTTCTATTATTGTGAAGAGGCACTGTGACCCATGGCAATTTATAATAAGAATATTTAATTGGGGCTGGCTCACAGTTTCAAAGGTTTAGTCCATTAGCATCATAGTAGAAAGAGTGGTGGCATGAAGCTAGACATAGTGCTGAGATTTCTACATGTGACTGGGCAGGCAGCAGGAAGAGAGAGTGACACTGGGTCTGGCTTGAGCATCTGAAAGCTCTAACTCCACTCCCAATGACACACTTCCCCAACAAGACCAGACAGCCTAGTAATACCACTTCCTATGTTCCTATGGGGGCCATTTTCATCCAAACCACCACATCTTCCCTTTGAACTTGTTACAGCTTTGAGTTTTTTGTTATATTGCATTAGGAAAAAAAATTAACATTGCATAGGTGCATATTTATGACTCTGCATGAGTCCATTTCTGTATGAAGCACATATAAGTAATATTTATGTTCCCAACATAGGCCCTCACAATATTTAAACCTGTTTGTAGTAGAATGAATTACAGAAATAAGAAGTTATGGAGGAAATATTATTCAAATATTATAGCTTACTGTGAAGCAGTCTCTGAAGAAATCCATGAAATGGGCTCAGTCCATTATGTAGGTATTATTTAGATGCTTCTGTCCTCAATAGCTGTCATTCCTCGTGTCTAATCGTAAAATATAAATCTGAGTAGGAAATCTGTATGTCATTCTCCTGCTTGGTGGGCACCAGGTTTGTTTTATCCAGGGATTTTTTAATAATATAATGGGTGACAGGTAGATATGTTTTGGTATATCTCTCTTAAGCTGCAGCCTAATCTATGCCTCATAACTTTAATTATCTCTCCAAACTGAAAACATGGTTGTCCCCTTACACTATTATAGTGATATTAGTTATATGTATATTAAAGCATGAACCAGAAGAGAGATACTATAGGGTTTTTTTTTCTTAGAAGAAAAGAAAAAATGAAATTATTGAAAGCATATTTTATGAACATTCATGTTAGAATATTAGGCAGGTAGTTGGAACTTCAATCTAAAGGAATTCCATTCTAAACATTCAAAGGAAAAAAAAAGATCTTTACAATGCATCAGAAGCAAAGATTGAAATTGCTCATTCCAAGATGATATGTTATCCTCAAAATACTAGGCTTTTATTCCCAAGAAGACAATTTCCTTTTCAAAAGTATGATGCTGCTTCATCTTCTCCCACTTTCCTCAGAAGGCATAATAATTCAATGCTTATGTTTCTGATCAAATTACTTCTTCAGAGTTTAATGGAAATTCTTTGATTTTCCAAATAAGTTTCATTATATTGCAGATCAAAGAGGACAATGTCTTTGACTGAAGAAGTATAGCATACCAATTATCATTTCATATATGTATATATAAAGTAAGTAAAATCAGTGCCTACAGTGTGCCTTGAATATGTTACAGGATTAAGTGGGTGTTTCTATTGAAGGATGAATAGACAAAAGAAATGTAAAATACTTTGGGAACAGAGTGTTAAAGTTCTCTCATTGTTATAAAATGCATTGTGTTATTAATAAAACTAATACTAAATAACTATTATTAACAGCTATTTTATTCTATGATTTCTTCATTTAGAAACTATATCACAAACTAAGATAAAAATGTTAAGTGAGGTTAGTGAATTACACAGAGATCTACTCTACCTTTTCCACTAATGAGACTGGAAATGCAAGTTTAAACAGTGAGGGTCTTAGCACTGAAAGGACATGGCCAGAGGTTGTTTAAGCAGGCATGTGAGGTGTCTCCTTTATTCCACTGAGCTGTGTCAGCTCTGTGTTAGATTCTTCCTACAGTGTCATAGCAGCTTTATCTCTTTGGGGGTGATTCTCTGTTAGCTTGCAGGAACTATACACAAAACTATACAGGTAATTTCATGCCCAAGTACTGGAATCATGTTGAACCCACCACGTTTGAATAAATATGCTGGATTTTTTTTCTCTTATTGTTTATGATCTGCCTCTATGTTCAAGTCATGATAGTTCCTTCTTTTATAATCTTGCTTGTGGGACTTAATTTCCTTAACTTACAAGAAATATATGTAAAAAAATTTAATACCTATGTTTCTCCTGCTGGTCAAATGTTCCTCACAAAAACACCACTGACACATGTATAAAATCATGATATAAATGTAAAATTATTTTCTTAAAGAAAATGACACTCATAGATCTCAGTTTCTGTCTTCACTGGATAAAGATATATATAAAACATATCTCATTATTATTAGTAAGCTCCCCTACTGTACTTTAAAAAGTTACCTAAGTTCTTTGTTTCTTTTTTCAATGTTCACATTCTGCAATAGTAGTGCATTAATTATTTATCTATTGCTTTTGAAGCAATTAATTATCATAACATTTCCTGGAAAAAATTGATAAACTCATATAGCCTTCCTTTAGCTAGAAATTCCAGAGTAGAACTGTTGATGATTCTAGTTAAAGGTATTCATACCCAAGAGAGTATCCAGATGGCTATAGAATGGAAACCTGAGTTCATTGTTATGGGACCTCTCCTTCAGTTTGCTGAAGCATCATCTCACATCTGCAGCTGAAGTAGTCTAAGAGTGTGAGCAGGTGACAATTATTATTAATTTCTAAGTGATCTAACCCCAGAAACAGCACATAATCGCCTCTTCAAATTGTATTCACTGTAAGCAGAATATTAAGTGCAGATTTTTGTTCATGGTGAAGAAAACTGCTTCAATCTATAAAAGGGAGAAAGACTAATCTAATTTATGGACACATTTTAAAATTATTGCATTATAAAGGAACTGGATTGTTTAATATTCTTCTGTAAGGAGCCAAAAGAGCCCTTTCCACCCTGTCATAGTATTCATACTTGGACATGTACACAATGTGACAGAAAATGTAGATGCTCAGTTTCTAAAAATATTTTATAGACAAAGTGCCCGACATTTTGCAGAAAAGTAAAAGCTGGATATATATAGTGAGCTCTGCAGCACCTGTAAGTTATAGTTCAAAGGGCACATAATAAAGTATCAGTGACAGAAATTTCAATAAATGCAGCATCATTGTTGGCTGAAATCTTTCAGGAACCTTACTCAATCATTATTTAAGCCATTTGTCTTATTTGATTGATGAATTCTCAACCAATTACTCTGTGAAACACAACATACTATCCCCAGTTAATAAAAATAAATTTAAACAACATAATAAAATTGAAATTGCAGTCAGCTTCAAAGTCTATGTTTTGCTTAAAAATTATTTTCTCTCATGTGTTCTGGTTAAGAATAATAACACTCATTACTGAATGCATTATTTTACTTATTAGTAATTGAGTTATTGTTTGAATAAAAGAAAGTAAAAGATGCAAATTCTTACAATCAAAAAATTTAATATCTTCTTGTTTAACTTGAGAGAATTTTAATTAATAGAAACTTCTAAATATTCAACTTAAAACTCTGAATTAGGATAATTAATAAACGAAATACAGCATTCAGATTATCCAACTTGAAACTTGAAACTACTTGAAACACTGAAAATTTATCTGAAAATTTTAACATGTTGAATACTGTAGTTGCTTATTTCTTAAGTCTTAATTTCTGAACTTTGGAAATATCATTTATGAACAGTCATGTGGTTATTTGAATATGTGTTAGTAAATTTTCATTGTTGTGACTACAATAACTAATGGATAAACTTAAATATAGAAGCATGCAACTTGACTTAGTTTCCAGAGGCACTGGCATATCAGAGTATAACAGTAAAGACTGGTAGGTCATGATGCATAGAAAGTGAATTCCTAGAGCTTTGTGGCTTTCTCCTCTCTCCACTTTTGTTCATTTGGCTTCCTAGCACATGAGATTGTGTCACCCACCTTCAGGGTGATTCTTCTTCCTTGAGTCAACTCTCTCTGAAAAAAACCCTCACAGATATATCCAGATGTGATTCTAAATCCAGTGAGGTTGATAGTGGAAAGGACCATCAATAAAGGCTCATGGCTATAATTCAGGCATAAGATAGATGTATCTATGAATGCAAGTTTTGCTTTTAGACTTGGACTAGTTTATATTGAACTTCAACAAGTTATAGAACTATTGGGTATTTAATCTTACCATAATTTATTACTTGTCAACATATTATGCCTGAAAAAAATGATTGATTTCCAAAGTTCCCCCTTAATATGTAAGAAGTGGGTTGTGCACTTGGGAGTATGAATCATAAAGCAATAAATGTCCTAGAAGATTTTAACAAATATAAATTGCTACATAAATATCAAATACATTACACAATATTTTTAGGCTCTGCAACATCAAATCACTTCGCAAAGGACTAAATGTCAAACTAAATAATGCATGATTCCACACATTTCTTCTATGTGCCATTATCACAACTTTCATAACATAGCCTTAAAATTTTTATAACCAGTGCATATTTACGTGTGACATTTACTCCATCTGGCATGATTTCCTTTGTTTCAAGCACCAACATTCATTTCCCTTGAAAAAAAAATTGAAACTTGAGACTTCTATAGAAACTTTGACTTGTGCTTATAGATACTGTTAAGCAATGCTGAGGGAGGAGAATGTTCCTGGAGTAAAGGAAATGTTCTAGGACATATTGTCCTTTCTTCAGTTCCCTGATATTTGTGTTTGACATTAATTTAATGTGACTTAAGTTCAAAGGCTGCCTTAGATACTATAAATTCATAAATTGTCTATCTGCCTCCTGCAGGTTGAATGTGTGAGGGAGACTGTCTTGATGGGGGAGAGATTATAGGATGATGCCAATACAGTGACTATGTCAGCATGCAGAGAATTCTCACAAGTATACATTGAAGTGTAGATTACCTTGGCATTTCCACTAAACGTCACTTGAAGTTTCTAATGCAGGAGGCAACCCTAACATCTTTTAACACCTTTCTATTTCTGCATTTACCAAAAACTGATTACCATCACTTAAAATGTCTGCTTTATGTTCTTGCTGAAAATTTCCCTAGGGGAACAGTTCAATACGACTTACTGGAATTTCACCATTGACACTCAAACCCTACAAGGACTATACAGATATGAAACAGGGATTTCTCAGTCACATAACGACTTGCTGAAATTGGAGCTTATTTTCTTTAAATATGTCAATTAAATAGAAACTCTTCCTGGCTGTGCCTTAAGAAAAGTACTCACTTCATCGATGGGAAATGACTTACCATGGCCTTCTTGATATCTCTGACCTCTATGTATGGATAAAAGGCACAGTGTTACCCTTAATAGATAGAAATAATGAAATTTCTATTTCCACCTATACTTGACCTAATCAGTGAATGAGTTTTCACAGTTTTAAAGATTCTCAGTTCACCAATTAAAAAATGGGTATAGATCTAAACAAAGAATTCTAAAAAGAGGAATCTCAAGTGGCTGAGAAACACCTAAAGAAATAGAGAAATGCAAATAAAAGCCATTTTGAGATTTTATCTTATACCTGTCAAAATGACTAAGATCAGTAACACAAAGGACAGCTCATGCTGATGAGGATATGGAGCAAGTGGAATACTCCTTTATTGCTGGTGGGAATGCACACTTGTGCAGCCACTATGGAAAACAATATGATGATTCCTTAGAAAATTGGAAATTAACCTAACTCAAGACAATGCATGGATATATACCCAAAAGCCTCTCCATTCGACCAGAAGGACACTTGCTCAACTATGTTCATAGCAGCTTTATTTGTAATAGCTGGAAGTTGGAAACAACCAAGATACCCCTCAACAGAAGAATGGGTAATGAAACTATGGTACATTTACACAATGAAGTATTACTCAGCAATTAAAAAAAATGACTACATTAACTTTGCAGGCAAATGGATGGAACTAGAAAAAGTAATCCTGAGCGAGGTAAACTAGTTGCAGAAAGACCAACACTTATATGTGGATACTAACTGCTAAGCATAGGAAAAAGATAGATGCTAGCATCCAAAGACATAGAAAAACTACACAATGACAAATGCCCCAGTTGGAACACAAGGACCTCCATTGTAGGGTAGTAATTGAACAGAGAGTGCAGGAGGGATGCCAGGGGATAGTAATGAGAGCAGAGGGAACCAAGAGGAGGAGAGAGATAGAGGGAGAAAATATATGAAAAAACAACTAGAAGTAGGAGACAATTAGGGGGGCAATACAGAGATCTAGTGTAGTGGAAACTCACAGATATCTACGATGGAGGCCCTAGCAAAGATCCCTAGCAATTGGGGATAGGAAGCCTGAACATGCCAACTCCTGTAGTCAAACAAGGCTTCCAGTGGTGAGTTTAAAAAATCTTTGACTTATGGTCTGTTTGCCCTGAAAGATCCTTATGGATAATGGAAAGGCAGAAATCCATGCCAAAAGAGACAACCCCTGCCTGAAACTGCAGAAGAAGCCAGGAACTAAAGATTGGATAACCCAGAGATAATTTCTAATTATGTCATCTTCTGCTCATAGATAGGTACCGAACCTAGTCCTCATCAGAGAGGTCCCCCTCCAGCCAGTGGAAAGGAGTATATGGAGAGGCCCAGTGCCAATCAGCATGCAGATATTGGGGAACCCCACATAAGTGGGGAGAGGAGAGATGGTGGAAACCAAGGGGTTGGGGCACCAGAAGAACAAGTCCCACTTTGTCAACTGACTGGCACTCTTAGGAGTCCACAAGACTGAAATCATAGACACAGAATCTGTAAAATCTGCTAAATATATCTCACAGCTGTCTGCATTGATGTCCTTGAAAACCTCCTACAGACTAGAGTAGGAATGTCTCTGACCATTTTACCTACCCTTGAGGCTCCTTTTCTCCTGCCTGGCTGCCTGGCTCACCCTTGATGTAGCATATTTACAAACCTAAGATGATATCTCTTGTTGAGTTACTTATAGTTATATCACATTATATCACTGATTGTCCTGGTATGGTAAACTGTGGTCTTTAAACTCACAATGAGGTTTTCTTTTTCAATTTTATGTCTCTTTGGTAGAGAAAATAGTGCATTCCTCCTATTGTGATGGTAATAGAGTATAGTATTTCAAAATTATCCCCGTAAAATGTAGACAAGACCAAATCTCACAAAGTCCAAGTCTCACAAAGACAATTTAAAATTTAGTTAAAGTAAGGAGCTAAGAGGAGTGGAGTTCCAGTACTGAGAGGAGAAAATAGACACAAACTCCCATTCCTAACCAAGCTCTCTTCAATTGGCAACTACTGGAAAAAAAAAAGTTTTCTCCAGTGGAGTCTCATTGGGTACACAAACCATTCTGATTGTCTAGCCCCATGCCCAGCAGAAGATGGACAACACAAAACAAATTCAATATTGTTTTTGGAGACTTTATTTTCATATCTCTTTATTTGTGTACTTTTAAATTCCTATTTCATTTGCTTGTATATTGTGGTTTTTAATTTTCTGTTTTTATGGGTTGTATGTGTGTGTATGTGTGTGTGTGTGTGTGTGCATGTGTGTGTTTATGTGTGTTTCAAATGCTTTTTCCTAGTTCTTATTTTTTCCTAATTTTTATTTGCCTGTTTGTTTTCTAAAGAGAAAGGTAAGATATGGAGTTGGATGGGTGTATAGATGGGGAGGATCTGAGAGATGATAATCAAGGAGTTATTGTGATCATAACATATTGAATGAAAATATATTTTCAATTTAAATATAATTTGCGTTTCCAATTCACTTTAATTTTTATATATGTATATATGAATTAAGGCATATTTTGTGTTTCTAAAGTTTCAAAATTTTTAGCTTTATTATGAAAAACATATTAGAAATATTTGAATATGTGAAAGTCTTTCTTTAAGGATAGGAAATTTTAACTTGAAATCTTAATTTTATGTATGTGACCCAGTGAGCTGGGTATTTTGTTACAACAGTTTGCATGTACATCCTATTTCCTGTTTAGTTCATGCCCTTTACACTCAAAGTTCTATGGTGCTTTTATATTACAATTTTTCACTTTTATATCCTTGGTATTAAATAGGACCAGTTTTACGATGCTAAATTGTCTGAAGAGGTAGTCATGAAATATGTTAAAGAATCTTAATTTTTCTAAACTATGAAAGCATTAATTAGATTGATCCGTTAGAATTAAATAGAATGAGAGGTATTTTAGGGAAAATGTAAAATGCACCAAGAGAATTATTTTTCATCCCAGTAGGAATGGTAAGCTTTGTGGATGTAGGTCATTTTTATTATGAATTTTTCACCTTTTCTTAAAAGAAGAGAAAAAAAAAAAGATCGTCCAGACTGGCAGAGGCTCTTTTAATTTCTCGATGATTGCCTTTGAAATGGATTTCTATATCTGCATATTAGCTTTCTATTTCTGTTGCTACAGTGTGCCACAAATGCGTTGAATCTAGACGGTATCCATTTATTTCCTCTGACTTCTGGAAATCAAAAGTACAAAATCAGCTTCAAGGACCCTGGCATTGCCAGCACCTCTGGACATTCGAAGAAAAGCTCTCCCGTTTTCCTGAAATGATGCAGTTCACTCATACTTCTTAGCTTGAGGCCATTTCCCTGTATCACTCCAGCTTCTGGCTCATGTTCTGTTCTGCTCATTATGACACCATACTAATTCACTCCCCTGTCTGACTAGGAAATGTAGGACATTATAGAGCTAATCATGATAATCTAGAAATTTTACCAACTTAAAAATCATTTTTTCATTATATTTGAAAATTTCATTTTGCCTTATCAGCACCATATTTATCAGGTTCTGGGGAGTTCTGGCTTTCTTTAGGCTATTACAAACTTAATAATTATGCTTTGAGGGGTGGTTTAAGAGTCAGGGTCTTTTTACTCAGCTCAGGCAGATCTCATATTTACATTAGATTCCATAGTCTATAATGTGAGAAATAAGAGTGTTTTAATTAATATCATCATCACTGAGGAAGAATAGAGATACCATTGGCATCTGTCTATATATGTATGTGTATGTCTGTGTTCACTAATTTGTAGTAGATCTTGTGTGAGGGTATGCATGTATGCATGTACATGTACTTGTGGAGCACTTTTCTTTTCTTTCCAAAAGTTCACACCAGTGCTTTTTATTTGAGACAGAATTTCATCCCTTACTTATCTACAACTCACCAAGTAAGCTAGACTAACCAACAAAGTCTGTGGATCCTCCTGCCTCTGCCACTTCAGAGCTGAGATTACAAGAGGACATCATCATTCCCAGATTTCACTTGGATTTTGGAAATCGTATTTAGATACACGTTTATATAGCAAGCACTTTTCACACAGTGGTACTTTCAACAGACCATCAAACATATAGTATAAGGAGATATTTCTTAATTACATTTAAAACTTATTAAAACAACACAATAATGTGTGCACACACATACACGCATACACACACATGTCTATGTGTGTGTATATGTGGTATAGAAATATATATATATATATATATATATATATATATATCTGTAATTTTTATAAAGCAAGAAAATGGAAACTGGTCTAAATGTCCCTTGAAAATTGATAATAACAGTGCCCTAAAAACAGACTAAGCTAGTTGCATTTGCATATCCATATGAAAATGTACTTAAGTGTTTAGTGTGTGTGTGTGTGTGTGTGTGTGTGTGTGTGCAAAAACAATTAATGAAAAAGGGGGCCATAACTTTAATAGGGAGAAAGAAGGGTATATAGGGCATCTAGGGAGTGAAAAAAGGGAAGAACGATGTAACTATGTTATAACAAAACATTTAAATGAATCATTTTATAAAGCACAAAATTGATAATGAAAATGTGGGCTTATTTACAATGGAATTTTACTCAGCTATTATGAATGAAACTATGAAGCTTGCAGAAAAAAAATCTTGGACTTGGAAAATATTATATGAGGTGACAGAGTCTGTAAAAGACAAAAATTGCATATACTCTCTCCTGTGGGGATGGTAAATTTTAATGTCTGTATGCATTTAGATAACCGATAGTGAAGGTGAGAATAGACCATGGAACCACAATATATAGACTACAGACCACAAGAGGTGAACCAACATGTTGAGAAAATCAAGAGGTCAGGTATGCCATGAAATTGGAATGGATATTACAGTGGATGAATGGATGAATGCACACAAGGTTAGTGGGCAATGAGGAGAAGGAACAGAGCAGAGCGAAGAAACAATAAAAACATTTTTGAAGAATGCCATTAGTCTTTGTAATCTACTAAAAAAGAAAGACGCAAAGGGAATCAGGCCCCCCTAAAATAATGCGATGAATCATGAGAAAGAAACAGCAGATACAGAAATAATGAAGGCAGAGGTGGAGACTGTGATTAGACTATGCTCTAAATGAGATACTTGCAATAGCATCTGAAGATTTAAGGATCGCAATGTGCATGTAGGAATTGCCTCTTTACTGGGACATACTTGCAGAATGGCAAAAAGCCCACTGCCTTAAAGCCACACCCAAACAAGAAGGTTTGAGAGTAGATAGCTCTCATACTTCAAAGGAGTCATTCAGTTTGATTTATTTTTTACAAATATAAAAATCAAACAAAGTGTAGAATTGAGAATGATAAAACCCTGCTCTTTTAAGTACTGTCATTTGGGCCAAGACAAGTAATACCAAAGTAAGTAAAGTTAGCACCGAGGGTATGTTTAGGATACTGTTCCCTAAGGAGTCCAACATCTAAACATTCATCAGGATTAGGTGAGTGATCCAATAGACAGACAGACTAACTTGCATGATTTCCTTTTGTATATGGATTGCCACAGCTACACAAAATAAGGTAATAACAAGTACCAATCCATGAAAACCACTGTAGGCTTCTTCATGATTAAATTTAGGGACATCTTTCTGTATTATTTGACTGCATTTAGACATGAGCTCTGTGAAATGGATAATTGCAACAATTCTGCACACATCTAGAAAGACAGCTTCTTCCTAAGTGTATTTAGCAACAAAGAAGGGTATTTTTTTGTAACTAGTGACTTTACTACATACATGTAAACTTGTAAGACAATTTGAGTTCTTGAATAAATTATTTATTTCCTAAAATATTTTCACTCAACAATTCAAAAGACTAATGGTGTTGTCTTTATTTCTTTTCCTATAAGCTTGGATTGCTTGAATACAGGATTTTTTAAAATCTAACATAAGATTATATAATGTTTGGGAAAACTAAAACCCTTAGTAAACATAGTTTACTAATCATATAAATAAAATTGTTTAAGCTTAACATCATAAATATTTTAAGGTAATATTTCACATATGGTAATTATCAAATCATGTATGCCAATTGGGGTTTAAAAACAATTTCATCAGCCTGGTCCTGGTGGCTCACACCTTTAATTCCCGCACTCGGGAGGCAGAGGCAGGCTGATCTCTGTGAGTTCGAGGTCAGCTTGGTCTACAGAGTGAGTTCCATGACAGCTAGAGTTACAACAGAGAAACCTGTCTCAAAACAAAAAAATTCATCATACCAATTTTAAAATCTGACATAGTATACTAAGAAACAAAATTAGTACACAAGATATGAGGTTTTTAATTTAAAAAATAGTTTCCCTTTTAGTGAAAATAGATTCTTTTCTTACAAAATATATTCTGATTATGGTTTCTGCTCCCTCTTCTCTTCCCAAATTCTCTCCACTTCATCTCCCATCTAGATCCAATCCCTTTTTGTCTCTCATTAGGAAACAACAAGTTTCTAAGAAATAATATTAAAATATAACAAAATAAATCTAACAAGATAAAACAAAAAAGTATTAAATTGAAGTTAGACAGGACAAACCAACAAAAAGAAAAGAGCCCAAGAGAAAACACCAGAATCAGAGACCCACTCATTTGCACACCCAGTAATCCTATGAAAACACTAAACTGGAAGCCATAATATATATGCCAAAGACCAAGTGAAGACCCCTGCAGTCCCTATGCATGCTACCTCAGTCTCTGTGGGTTCATATAAGCATTACTAATTGTCAGAATGGGGTCAAAGAATAGAGTCTTGTGAGTACATTTCTGAATGATTGTGAGAAAACTCCATGGAAACAAACGAGGAGGAGTCTTGTGTCATTTCTTTCTTCAAAATATGGACATGTTCTTGTAATGTGTTTTTATGCTCCTCCCAGGTATAGCAGATAGGAATGAGCTTATTTCAGATTACTCTTTATTGTTTCCCAGTGTTATTAAATTACATATTTATATGCCTCTTTAGAGAAACATGCTTTTGCCATATGTAGTTTGTTTTGTGTTTGTACACAGCTTGAACTCATGAGAACTTTACTCAGTGATTTCTCTTAATTCTCCAAGTATAAATTGTCTGGTGCTCTGAATATAGTCGGTTATTGCATGAGATTTAATTTTGACTCATTTATCTTCCAGATCCTACCACCTCTAGAGCCATGGCAACTCATGTTGATTTAGAGAGTCTTGGTGTCCTCCATTTATCATACATTTTCTTTTTCTGCCTCCTCATCCACGAGGTTCCATGAGCACTGAGCAGAGGGATTTGATGAAGACATCTAATTTAGGGCTGAGTGTTCCAAGGTCTCTTACTCTCTGTGTAACATCTGACTGTGAATCGCTTTATTTGTTTCCCTCTGCTGTGTGAGGAAGCATCTCTGATGATGGGTGAACTGGACACTGATCTGTGAGTATAGCAGAATATCATGAGTGGTCATTTTTTCACTACATTTGAGGCTGGGGTTGTTTGGTTTGCTTTTCATAATTTTAAAACCAGTATTATTTAGTTGTAGACTAGGTCCATGGGCTACCTAGTCAATGGTTATTTGCCGCTCAAGTGCAGTGTCAAATTTCATGGAGTGGTTAATTTCATGGAATGATCTTAAGTCAAATCAGCTGTTTATTTCCATAAGCTTTGTGCCGCCATTGCTCTAGCATATCTTCTAGGTAAGTACACCACTATAGATGTTTGCTACCTTGGTTTTTATGTTTGGTTGGAGTAATGCTGGCAAGAGTGTGGAAAAAGAGGAAAACCTATCCATTGCTGGTGGGAATGCAAATTCTTACAGATACTATGAAAATCAGTGTGGTGGTTTCTCAGGAAGATGGGATTCTATATACCTTAAAATCCAAGTATACCACTCTTGTGCACATACCCAAAGAATGCCTTTTCCTGCTGCAGAGTCATTTGCTCTATCACATTCATTGCTGCCCTATTCGTAATAGCCAGGATTAGAAACAACCTAGATGTCTCTCTACAGAAGAATGAATAAAGTAAATGTGGTACATTTACATGATGGAGTATTATTTAACCATTAAAAAATTAAACCACGGAATTTGTGGGCAAATAAATTGAATTAGGAAAAAAAAATCTGTGGTGGGTGTTGTAATCTAGACCCAGAAAGACAGAGTACACATTAATTTATATGTGAATATTGGCTATTAAATCAATGATAACCAAACTACAGTTTGTAGAACCACAGAACTTATGTATAGAATATGGGACTAGAAAGAACAAATTGATCTCCTTAGGAAGGGAAATAAAAATGGATGACTGGGGGCCTGGAACAAGAGGATTAATTGGGGAGAGGCAGGGAGAGGGTTTTGAGGGAACAAATACATGAGAGAGACAAGTAAATTTAAGCTCTATTTGAGTTATAGTAAGGAAACCTAATACATTAGATATGTTTTAAATATATATATACAAAGGCAATCTGAATAAAATTGCTAAGTAATAGGGTCAATCTCTTGTCACTAAAGTATGCTTCCAGTAATTGGGTTGTTGGTCAGTGGAACCTTGGTAATCCACAAAAAAACAAGGCTTTTGCTATGACTATAGGTTGCTCTCCACAAACTGACAGCAAGTCCCCATTGCTGAATATAACATCAACATGAGAATGTTGAGCAGATATTTGTCTAATATCTTTACCACTATATTCTAGCATCTTTGATACAGGAAGTTACTTGTCATGCTGCCAAAAGGTTCTTAATTTTTAACATAAAATCTCAAACTATGTGATTGACTTTTGAATTATCTCCACAAGATCCTCAGGTACCATTAACACCCACTGTATTTCTAGATGCATGAACAAAAAGAATAAAAATGAAAGAGAAATTATACAGTAGACGTTAGAAAGAGATGTGTAGTGATTCAAATTACAGATAATTGTAAAAAATTTTTTAAAAAATGCACTGTATTTTGTCTTTATTGACTTAGCTTCAAAGCCTGGAAAATAATTTAACTTTTGCCCAGTTTAAATAAACCATTGGCAAATTCTTAGAAATTGAGAAAGCCAAACTCTAATGCTTGTTTTTCTTCAGTCATGTATAAATGTTTTCTAAATTGTTATTATTCATTTTAATGACCTATTTTTCACAATTTTTCATTAGCAGGTCTCCACTTCATTAGTCTAACAACTATTTGAATATCATTATGCCCAACTGATTCACTGGTAGTCATGAGCAAGCCATGTATTTGGATAGATCCTATTTTATTTTTTTTAAGTGTATTCATTGGATTGTCTTTTAATGGCTGGGTTCTTAACTACTTGAAGTCTATTTAACAGAATGTTAAGAGTGTAAGTGTTTTCAAATTTAGGACATTGAATGTTTGAAAATGTCTTGTGAATTTGGGGGAAGGTGATTAATGAGATCAAATGATCTCAGTAGGTCCTTACCAAAGTAGAATGTTTCTTCTTCCTCGTCTCCTAGCTTAAGTTCAACATGAACACAAATTATATAATACTTGACTCTCTCTCTCTCTCTCTCTTTCTCTCTCTCTCGTTTCTCTCCCCAAATTTTGAGATTTGGCCACACATCTAATGTCAGGATCTAATGCTAGTATCAATTAATTAGTATCAGTGACAAACTGAGACAATTTTGTGAGTTCATACATTTTTTAATTTTTATGGTAATCATTTTGCAGTATATATCTATGTCATGACAATGATATTATATACTATAAATATATACTACTTCTGCTTATTAATCATACTTAAAGTAAAAAAAAATGACCACTTTAGTAAGACAGTGTATTTAATGTAAGACCTATATATCATTAGGCACACTGGGCTGGAGAGAGGGCTCAGTGAGTGCTTGCTGCTTCTCAAACAGACACCAGTTCAGTTCCCAGCACCCACCTCTGTCAGGTGTTTCACAACCACCCGTCACTCCAGATCCAGGAGACCCAGTGCTCTCTTCAAGCTCCTATTAACACCTGTACACGCTTGACATTCATTCATAGAAACATTATCATAAAAATAAATAAAAACACTTCTTTTTTAAAAGGAAGATTGGATGCATAGCCATTTCACAATGGATGAGGGAGGAGCCTGGAGTTCCCATCTTTGTCTATGGGAAATTGGCAGTTGGTGTTTTATTGGGGTGTTATTTCCTTCAGCAGTGTATCAAGTGATAAGTTGCCCATGATCTAGTAAATACTTTTCTGTAATGCTTATGTAAGTCTTACTACTTCAACTCAATGGGACACACACACACTTTCTCGCTGCTGCAAAATACAAACAAACAAACCAAAAGGAATAAAGAAAAAAAGAAAAATAATAAAATAAAATAAAGTAAAATAAAATAAAATAAAAATCAAGTTCTCCTTTTTACCCATGCTGGAGGTTCAGAAAAGTGAACACATACATATATATCTTAGTTATATGGACTATCCAGGATAGCACATTTGATTCTTCATGTACACAACTCCATATTCTTATCTTTTATTTTCATAACATAGAAATTATGCATAAATCAAAAACTATAGTGAGAATTTGCTATTAAGTCAATTATTAGCACTTATGTTTTTTTTCTAAAATGCCCTCTGAAATTTTCTTTTATTTAAAGAGTCACAAAAATATTCTCCTTGGGAAAATTTGTAATGCACATTTATATATTAAAAGTCATCTCAAAATATTTGGTAAGTGAACTAATTTTTACACTCTTCATTGCTTTCATATATGGCCTTTTGTGCTACTTCTGTGATCAGCTTGTTCAACTTTCTTTGACTCCTTCATCAGGTTACAGAGCCTTTAAAGTTCTTGCAGAGAGGAACATCATGTTTAAAGATGTTTTAAGAATGTTTCAGTAGTCTCCAGAAAGCTATTTTTCAGGTCATGAATAAGATGGGCATATGAACAAGTGAATGGACAAATCAATGAGAGGTATCATACCAAAGTAATATGAGACAATAAACCTCGAAACATTCTGTGTTCCCTTACATGCTTCTTTTCCACAGCTTCCTCTTGGATATGGACACCCTGTTAAGTCTCTGCCATAAAATCACTTTTGAACTTAAACACTGAATGGCACTCTTCTAAGATGGAAATAGCCTGGATATGTTAATCTAACACTTACTAGAGAAACTGATGTAGCCCAATAAAAATACTTTGGCATTATTCATATAAAAATGGATCACTGGTGGAAGGTAGCATCTTTCCCACAATGCACCATATGGTGGCAAGAAACTCCCCCTGCCCCAATCGCCTGAATGAGGCCCTGGCTCAGTGCCAGTCCACCATAAACCACCTCTAAATGGTGCTATTAAAATTAATGAATAAAATACTGAACCACATCCGTATCCTTAAACAATAAATCCTAAAACTTACCTTTTTATCTCGCATCTATTAAAACCAATTTTACAGAAGCATTCCACTGAGAACTGCAGACTATGACTGTAAAAGACATCCATTTGAGTTAACTTGATAGATTTACATTACTTCTGAGAGAATTTTTTTTTCCTTTGTTCTTTATCCCTGAAATATTTAACCCAAATAAATATTAGGATGTCATTCACACCATTATTTGTTTAGAAGTTAGTAACAATTTGAAGATAGATAATATCATTTACTACTATTCCATTGATAGTTACAGGTGATTGAAATTATGTTCAAAATCATACTGTGCCTTGTAACTGCCTTGATTTGCACTAGTTTTAAACGTAATCAGAAGTCAGAAATTCTCAGTTATTAATACAGAATATTTATGAAACCTCTGATTTTTTTATTTCTAGTGATTTGCTTCTTCATTATTACAAACAAAGATACTCCATTCTCTCCAAACCCTGCTTTGTTTTGTCTACTTCATTGATTTATTTAATTTCCTTCGAATGATTTATTTTGTACCATAAAATATTAATCCAATTTCATGTTTTTCCAACCTGAATTGCAAATTGTCCTCAAACTATTTATAAGTTACTCATTAGACTTCTCACTGATTTGAAAATAGAAGCTGCAATTCAGATTGAGTTATGTACATGCTATTGTTTCTGGGATTTCAACTCTAACGTTTAAATTTTATTTACTTATACACAAATATTATGCATTAGCAAAGTTCAACTTCTACACTATATTATTAACCTTTTTAAAGTATATAATGAAATGACTTGCTTATTCACAGGACAGTGAAATCATAACTGTCACCAAATTTTAGAAATTTCATAGCAAAATCACATACTCATTACTTGAATCTATGTCTAGGCAGATCATAGGCCCTAGGCAAGAGTCCACCACTCCTATTTTACCTAATGGTCACGATATTAAACCAGTTCCTAATGACTTATTGTTGTACCCATAGATATGTACACCTATAAACTTTCAGCAGAGAAATTACTTTTTGGTGTAGATAGTAATTAATACAGAGACATGTAACTGACCAAAGACCAGCAAATAAGAGACAGCAGCATTCTCATTCCTTAATGGGACATCAACATCACATCCTCAATTCCCAAGGCTCAGGAATCATTTATGGAGTAGGCACAGGAAAATTATCAGAGCCAGAGGCAAAAGACGACTGCAAGCAAATTGCTTCTTCTGGACACAGAAGAGAAGTTGCGCTATATAAACCCAAAGTGTTTGTATCAATATCCATAATATCTATACAACATTAGGCCAGACAAATAAGGGAGGTGGGCATGAAGTCCCACACCCAACATAGGAGCTATTGGTAATTAATAGAGGTGGTAAGAGAGAGAGACAGTTATCTTTAAGTGTGTGGCCCCTGGTTAGTCAACCATGCTCCGGTAGAAGGTCACATTACCCAGACTATAGGACTATCACAAATTGGATATGATGGGTTTAGAAAACAGATAAAATGAAAAAGGTGACACAGAGTTGGATGAGTAGGATAGGGGGTTTGCACTTGGGAGGAGCTGGATGAATAAGTTAATTTGATCAAAAACATGACATAAAGTTATCTAAGACAAATAAAATAGCTTGAAACTAAGCAATTGCAAAAATAATAATTTCAAAACATCTTCATCTATTATAGCAGAACCACACAATCTTTTGTGATCACTCTCAGTACTTTCTGCTTCCCATTAGCTCAGCTTTCTGTGATCTCGGCACATCCCATAAAATGAATCATAATATTTTTTGTGACAGTCTTCTTTCACTTAGGACAAAGTATTCAGATTTATTCCTGGTTTTAACACATAGCGGAGCTTCTTACATTTCACTGCTGATTAATACTCCATTGCTTGAGTGAACTTGTGAGCTATCACCACTTTTAAAATATTGTTTTAGTTCCACTTATCTATGTGCACAAGCCTAATATTTAGAATGCAGCTTGGAATTAAGCTGGTCTAGCAAATGGGGGGAGGGGTAAGAGAATCTTCTTAAGGTCCATGACCTCACTGCTAATGAGTGTCTTGAGGTCTCTCTTTACAGAAATTTAAGATCATTGGAGAAAACCACAACTGAACACAGTGCAGAAATCAACAGTTCATGGAGAGCCTAGTTCCCACAGATACATCTTCATTACAGCTTCTGCAGTGATGGCTCAGGGAATGTCATGGAAGAGAAGGGAGAATGAGTGTAAGAGACAGAATACTGAAAATTCTGCTGTGTAACAGTCTTTTCTAGAAATGACTGTATTAAAAAGATTAGAAGAATGACAGTAGCAATAAACTAGTTAATATGAAAGTGGGGAAATTTAACAAGGGCCCATTCCTAGACAAAAAGCAACAGGAAACTAATGGCTGCTGGGAGAAAGAGAATTAGCCGTTTCCAGGGATAAGCCCCCTTATTGGTTGTCCCGTGCAGAGTGGTCAGCCTTGAAATTACATACAAACCAGCAACACAAATGGAACCAGGTTGTTTTTGTATGTATACTTGAGTGCACACACATACGCGTGCACACAAGCGCACACGCACACACACAAAGAGCTATGGACTTAAGGTGGAGCCATAGGAGCTTTTGAAGGGAGGGTAGATGAGAAAGAAGGAGACAAAGTGATCTAATTCTACTTTGTTAAACATATTAAAATTATTTAATGTGAAAACGATTGTGTTAACTCATTCCATTAGTAAAAGAAAGTAAGTCTTGGTAATTTGTAAAGAAAAATCTCTAGTGTACAGCTCTGCAGGTCCAATAACATGACACTGGCATCTTCTCAGCTCATGTAAAAGCTGCTGTGGTTATGTTGAACAGTTTCAAAGAGAGAGAGGAGAAAGAGACAGAGAGAGAGAGAGAGAGGTTGAGAGAGAGAGAGAGAGAATATGAATGACAGAATTGTAACATGGTAAAACAGAAATCCAAAAAGCAAAAAGCAGTGAGAGGTCAGGTTTGCTTTGTTGTAACAACTCAACATGCCTCACAAAGTATCTTATTTCCTTATCTGGGCCCCATGTTCAGCTATGTAATTACTTTGTTCAAGCCACTTAGGGACCATTTTCTAAGCATATGCAAAACAAAGCGGCTTTATGAATAACATATTAGTGAACATTCATTCATGAAAACGTGTTTGAATTTCTAACATAAATATCTCAAAGTAGAAATGCTTAGTCATATGATTGGTTTTGTATTGTGGTCGTATTTAAAGAACTTTCTTCCCCAAGATAATTTGATATACACCTGTTCACCCTCAGATTTAGAGTCAGCTTAATGCAATCTGTATTGTGACTACAGTTAGGATAATGAGTGCTTGGGTAGGAAACAACATTATCCAATGATAGTTTCAGATTCATGAAAATATTGTATTTGTCAATACCTAATTTTTTCAGTTATTAAATAGGATTATTACTACTTTCTAAATGACTATTTTGTAAGATTCATTCATAGCTGTATTTTATTTGTATTACTATACATCATATGTTTTGAGAGAACAAAAGAGATGATTTACTGCACATATATTACAGATAGGCACAACTAACCAGAGAAGTATTTGAGACGCCACAGGCCCCAGGTAAAGGATCAACCGGGAACTATTCTGGTTGTAAGCCAGGCAGGGTCTGTTAAGGTCTCTTGGTGTTCAGATTTTTACTATAAATATGATCCATGGAGACAAATTACCTTAAGCAACATACAGACCAACAATTTTTTTGCCAGCATCCCCAGCCTGTGGCATTTCATATTCAATCCCCTGTAGCCTCCTTGGGTATGCAAGCTAGTTACTTGGAACTCTGCCTCATTTTTCTGTTTGCACTTAGTCTGTTTAGCTTTTTCTTCCTCTATTTTTTGTTCCTGGAGCAGTAATTTTCATGAAAAAAAAGGTGTTTTTAAGCCAAAGAGGATTAATGAAGTCAAAGCAATGTATTTCCTTGTGTTTAATAAATTTACAGTTATTGTTTATAATGTGCATGACATTATTTTAAGTTGTCCATGGGAAGTATACCAACTCTCTGTGTGTGTGTGTATGTTTGTGTGTATGACATAAAAAATTCCTATGTATAGCTTTTATGTAAGATTAATTCCAGTTTAGTCAATGGTCTGGGATTATCACTACAAATCACCAATGAATTTGTGTGTGATCAGCCGCAGACACAAGAATCAGTTTATTAAACTACAAAATTATCCAAATTATATGTAAATGCATTTGAACAGACAGTTCTAGATGAAAAATAGTCACATATCCAATATCAATTTCTATAGATAACTCCTATAAATTTTGAGTAGTTGCTATGGTAACAGAAAGGAGAGCAGGTATTTAATCCACTCACTTTTGGGTAAGAATGTTCAGGACTGTTTTAGTATTGTCAATGTAACCACAACCTGCCTCACCATTAAACTGAACAAATCTTCCTTATGCATTTTGTAATTTAATCATGAATCGATGAATTATTACTGAGCATTCTTCATAACAATACTGATGACTTTGACACAGGAAAGTTTGCTGCCTTCCAGTTTTTATCTAACAATAAAAACTGATTTTGATCATTTGTTAACTGCTAATCTTTGGTCTTCACTGCATGATGCTTTGTAAGTTTAAGACTGAACAAAATCATACAGACAATGCAAACGAAAATAACAAAAAAATATGAGAACTTATTACCTGGTAGGCATTGCCCTACACTCCACATTTAACTCATATAAAATAGCATTTCAAAATAGATACTGTGAAACCTGTAGCTAGAGAAAAGCAACCAAGAAGGATTATACTCTAGTCATCTGATGAGGAGCATGGCTAAACTATGTCAATTTAAATTTGTCTTATCAATCCTTCCTGGTATTAGAGTCTCTCTTAATTCTAGACTAAAATGAAGTGACTCACATCTTTTGAGTAATTTAGATTTTAATATTAAAATCACTTTCTTGAAGGAAAGCATTTTAATTTCTTTGATTCCTACCTGGCCACTGTTAAAAGTCCTTATTAATATTGTAGGATTAATATAATGGGGAATAAACTTATGAAGAGTGGACCAATAAAGACTCTTTGACTTTTTATGTTACACATTTGGAAATCTATATAACTGGTTTTTATAATTACCTTATTAATAAAGAAGAG
This sequence comes from Cricetomys ansorgei, assembly GCA_026225945.1. Classification (NCBI taxonomy): domain Eukaryota; kingdom Metazoa; phylum Chordata; class Mammalia; order Rodentia; family Nesomyidae; genus Cricetomys; species Cricetomys ansorgei. The sequence goes on from JAMJFZ010002869.1 coordinate 15,344,623, forward strand.
TGCATGGAAAAATAAACTATAGAAAGTAAGGAGAGCAATGCAACTAATCGTTAACATACAACATTCACATTTAACTTAACATCACCACAAGATAATGCCATAAACATAGTAGTTTACTTGCTAAATTTATTATTTATTTATATATTAATTATTATTCAACAGGATCTCAAGTTTGAAGCCCAAGCTGGCTTCAAACTAATTATTCAGCACAAGTTGGCCTGAAATGTCTGAAATCATCATAACTCTACTTCCTCAGCGCTAGGATGACAAGCATGTGACATGTGTCACTATGCTCAGTTTTATGGAGTGCAGAGGCTCAAATACAAGGCTTTGTGCATGTTAGTCAAGGACCCTACATACTGTTAGCATATCTATTAGTTAATTGTCATAGGTAGTATCTATAGAAAATGATATTAGATATGTAACAAAACTTTTCCTTCTAGATACATACAGAGAGAGAGAGACAGAGAGAGAGACAGAGAGAGAATATATATGCTCTATTTATTCTCTGGAGTATTCTAACATCTGTTCTTGGTGTGTTTCCTCTTCACATCACTTTCTCTTCTGTGCTTATCTCTGTGATCACTCTGTTTCTCTCTTATAAGTTTACTTATTTGGCATTTGTGTTTTCTTGAGATTTTCCACAGTAATGTCTGCATCCAAATATTCTATAGTATTATACTTGCAGACTTTTCTCAAAGCATGATAATATTTACATACTCCACAGATTAATGCTTAATATCTTTGGGTCTTAAGTATTCAATTACCATATCTTTTAAGTACAAAAAACACACAGCGGTGATATAGTTTAAGGGAAAAACAATCTGGTCACCCAGATGTATACAATTGACACTTACAGCAATTAAACTCTGACTTGGGGTTAACTGTGACAGATTCTTTCCTAGTGATTTTTGGAGAGTAAATTTCTCATAAATAATGTGAATGTATTTGTTGTTTTTTTGTTAAGTTTTCACTAAAGCAAGTAAAATATTATGAGTAAGCCAAACTTTTGATGCCGCCTTGTGGAAAACCTACCATCCGGCTTAGTAGAGGAAGCTTAGATGATAAACAAATTTGAATTCGAGGTTGATTCTAACACTGACTTACCATTAGCTTTAGGTAAATCATTTTTCTTGGCCCCATTTCTCTAATCTATAGATTGTGCCAGATTGTGTACATGTTCTATGTAGTACTCCATAGTAGTAAATATAAACTGGGTTTGAAATCTCTTCTCTCTTAAGATGATGTCATACAATTAGCTGTTCCTGATTATTCTCTTTTCCTACAACTCGGGTCAAGTAAATTAATGTAATATTACAAGAGTGACTTCAGAATCTGACATTTTAAAGTAGGCAAAATTATTTTGAAATATAACCAACATTTATTAAACAATGTTGGCCCATTCTACATACAATACTTGTCTCTCACTAAAACAAATATATTTCATATCAGCATAAAATACTCAAATTACTGATGCTAGTTTTTGTCATACTAGGAATATAGTATAAATAAAATATTCTATTTTTTGCTAAAAATTTGCACAAACTTTATTTTTTTTCTTTTCTTAACAGCTCATGTACACAAAAATAATATTTTAAAAGACATTAATATAAGGCATAAATATTTCCAAACTTTCAGCAGGTGATCATACTTATTGTCTAATTTTCATAAGAATCTGGCAATTAAAGACTTACTAACACTTTTACATCTGTAGGAGCCAAAAGTTGGCTATAAAAGTATTTTACAAAATAATGATGATGTCAATAGTGAAAAGCTTCAGAATAAAACAGTATTTTTAGTGATCTAAATTACTTCAGTTTTAGTGATTGGAATTGTTGCTGTAGCTTGACAAAATATACCACCATGTGGGTACAAAATAAAACTAATATTGACAATTTATGGAAGAATTGTTAACTTAAATGACAAATTAATGAATTTTTTAATAATATACATTTCTTATAGATATTCTTAGTCTCTGGTAGTAATAGTAAGATGCACCTTTATCTTATTCATACACCACTTGTCAGGTTCCTACACGTGTATTTTAATTTTAATTTTAATGTTGATTAAAATCTACCATGTTTCTTTACCAGCAAGAACATATTGAAATTATCTTGATTTTTTTTATCTTATTGCTTAATATTGGATTAGTTAAATGTAAATGCATTTGCTTCTGATATTCTCTAAATAATGACAGTTGCTTTGACAAAGTACATAACATCCACTTACATAGTGGGTTCTCCCTAATTGATATTTTGTGTGAGTACCTGGACAGTATAATCAAGCTAGCTTATGATGTACAGGTCATATAATTAGAAAAAGAAAGTCAGTGTGTCATGAGAGAAGATCACACTCAGTGACTGATAGCAAGTTCAGCAAGTCCTAGGATAACATTGGTGAACAGAAGTCAATCTCCCAGGACCAGTAATGTAAGGATGTCAATATAAAGACACATTGCTATGTTAGGTTTTCTTTTCTGTGTCATTCTTAACCTGTCAACTAAACTATGTAGAATTTTTTGGTATATACTTCATTCCCTAACTCTATTTTAGCTTTTCTCCCCTTCTCCATTTTTCCATAGTGAATCTGCCTCAATAGTAGCAATTCGCTCAGAAAGCAAACCTAGCAGTGCATTTTAAACAGTGCTTGATACCCTACCATAGTGTGAGAAAGATGTTTCTTCTGTGATTCCTTAGAGTATTAAAAAAGAGTGCCTTGGAGAATGCACTTGTTTCCTTGGTTTTGACTGCCAATGTCACACTCACTAGCTATGTAACCCTTAGCCTACCTTCTCACTGCCTTCATCTGCAACAGCAAAATGAAAATAATAAGTAGAATCTGCTGTTGACAGATTGTGATTGTTCATCTATAGATCATTAAGTCAAAACTAGTAAATGGGCATCTATGAACAACTAGTCTTTTTCATGATTATAGAATCATTATAGAATCCATATTTCATTTTCTAATGGGTCTTCCAAATATACTGTGGTTGGTGGTTCAATTTTCAAAAATGACAACATTGAGGTTTCTGATTATGTGCACTCTTTCAAACTTTGTAAACTCTCAACAGAGGAAGTTTAAACATTCCTGGAGCACTGAGTGCACTCATGATGAATTTTAATTTATAGAACATTACAGGTAGGATGACTTCTGAAGCCAGACCACATAATCTCAGCAGTTTTTTCTTTTCTCTCACCTGCTATTTTCCTTACATTTTTTTTTTAAAAAAAAACAAAAAAAAACAACTGTGTTTGTGATTGTTTACCCTGAGAACTGAGAGCCTTTGCTATCATGAGTCCAAGGACATGAGGGAAAAGGAAGTTGTTCCAATTGTCATTTCCTGCCAAGGACTCACTGTGGCCTGACATGAGAGCCAGCAAATCTCCAGATAATCACTGGTTTGAGCCATCATAACCAATGTCAAGTGGAACCAAAGCTTCATCCCTCCCCAATATCTGCCGAAATTGCAGATAATGAACAAAATCAACATTATCTTTGCTTTTAATTATAGGCTTATTGATAAGCTATTGCAAAGCTTTAGTAACTGCAATACTGGGGAAGGTAGTGTGAGGAATACATATTTGTTCAATGAAAGAAAAATAGCCATAAAAATATAAGGGTATCAATACAAGCCAATTTAGTATTTGATTATTACTTCATAAAAATTTCCCCTTGTCAGGAAAAATCATACATTTTTTTTCCTTTCATTGCCTGAGAGTCCTGAAGATGAATTCAAAGCCCTTTTTAGAACTGGCAAGATTCAAAACGGATAATAGGGGCTAAAGGTGGTTAGAACATTAAGTACTCTATCATGAGGACCAGAGTTTGGATACCTTCTTCTAAAACAGGCAGCTGATGAACCTCTATAATTCCAGTTTCAAGGGGTTCCAGTGCTCTCTTTTGGTCTCCATTCCCCTAACATGTATGCATACACTCACACAGACAAACACACATAAATGGTAAAAAAAATAAGTTATGAAATAATTTAAATCAGATATGAGTTAAAAGAAAGTAAAACTTTAATAATGTCTCCTATTTCTTTCATTATTTCAAATGACATCCTCTATACTTCAGTTCAATGATTCCCAGAAAGACATTCATGAATATTGGCATTCCTATTCTACAGAAACTAGGATGTCAACATGACAACCCACTTTTCTTGTTTGTTTTTCTGATTCAGGTTTTGTCTGTTAACTTCAATGCTTAGATTATAGTGTATGAACGTCATTCCCTAATTCCATTTTAATTTTCCACCTTCCTTCTCCATTGTATATCTCCTCAAAATGAAGTGATTTGTTACAGTAGCAAATTTCATAATGTTTAGTCAAATCTTCAGATAGTTCTCCTCCATCACCTTCAGAATACTTCTCTGTATAACTGTTATCCCTAAGATAATGATTATATTCTATTCTCTGAACTCAACACTTTAGATCTCTCAGGTACCCTGACATCTCTCATTGTATATTCTGTTAACACACTTAAGAAAGATTTCTGTACCCTTAGCAGATTCTATTGATTCTTTGGGACCATATCAACCTTTTTTCATTGGTCCTATAGTCGATTTTAGAGATAAAACAAAACAAAAACAAATACAAAACTAAAGAAGTCATCCTCTTATGACGAAGGTAGTATAGGAGGGAAATTTAGAAAGACCATAGATAACAAGGATAGAGCTTCTAAGAAAAGATGTTCTCTGAGAAATGAAGGACTATTGAGAATCTTCTGGCTTCATCAGTGTGTCCTATAAATCTCCTCCCAGTAGAAACAAGGAGCTCATTGCTCTGCACTATTACAAGCATGTGATGATTAGTTTAACTGTAGGCTTAACAAGATCTGGAATCAGGTAGGAGACAAGTCTCCAGGTACATGTGTGCCAGATCATTTAGCCTCTGGTCTTCCTGTGAGGTATGGAATGTTGATTAGCCTGAGATGGGAAGACCTACCACAAAAGTGGGCAGTACCATTCCTTGGTTTGGGGTCATGGACTAAAATTAGGAGAAAGCCAGCTGAGCATTTGAGTTTGTTGATCTCTGTCTTTACTACAAATGCAAATTGACCGTCAGCTTCCAGATTCTGCAAGTGCATACCTTCTTGCCATAATGGATTATAATCTCAAATTCTGAGTGAGAGGTTGGCATTTCCTCACTTAAATTGCTTTTGTCAAAGTGTTTTATCACTACTGCCATACTGAACATAATTGAGACACTGTGTGATGCACTTTTCTTCTTGTAGTTTAATGCTTTGTTTTCTTGCTTACATTTCTTGTTCAACTCATTTCCAAAATGTCCTGTTGAACTTTTACATTTAAAAGACATCATTTTAAAAACACATCAACTACTATCACATGAATTTGGGTTTGTTCCATTTATCTCTTTTGCCTCGTTGTGTTTTTTTGTTTTTGTTTTTGTTTTGGATGGGGAGGAAATCTTTACTTTGTGTATCTTTGTGCTCTAAGCCTTATCTATGGAATGAAGTAAGCTCTCATCAGATACTTTTTAAAAATAAACTCTTAATTCTCCAAAATCAATTTTATTTTGGAATAGACAATTGGGATATACTTCTAAAGTTCCTTATATGATGGAACATTTTTAACAATTTCTTTATTGTGGTTTGTGTAAGCATGATTATTTCTTTAAGTGTGTTTGTGCATAAGGGTGAAAATTCTATCAAAAACAAAAAAATATGTGGAGGGAGGAAGACAACTTTGTGGAGTAGATTCTCTCCACCTATTTTTGTATGTGTTCCAGGGGTTAAATTCAAGCAGCCAGGACTGCAAGCACTCTTTACTCACTGAACCTTGTCAGGATCTCTAGGAAGGAACTCTTTAAAGAAGACAGACAATACCATCCTTCATAAGAACACACTACATTAAATGATGTACTCAGAATCAGTGACATAATTTTTCCTTTCACAGCAAATGCATGTATAAAGAAAGATGATGAAGGAAACCTTAAACAAAATAATGTCAAACATTTGATTTTGGAATTAAAAGTTCTTAGAAAAAGTTGAGTAGTAGTGAAACCTAGAATTTCTTTGATTTAGAGATCAAAATAAGTGATCTGTTTTTGAAGGGCCCAGGGAGTCAGGAAAACCACGTTTCCAATATGTGGTCTTTTGAAGTTTTGCTGCAAATACCATGTGTCTTTTACCTGTTTTCAGTGGTAGAGGCATATGACAAGAAAGATCAAATTCACAGAAACTGTTAGGATTTGATTTGCAATATTTTTTTTCACCTTTTTCTGTGAATTTTCTTTTGCAAAAGAAAAACTATAATTTTTCACAGCTGTCATGGAATAATTTAATTTATTATGCTGCAAAGTAGTAAGGAAAAGATTCCCACTGAGTATCCTGTGACAATTAGTCTTTAGTGAAAATGCCCAGGGTCTGAGTCCCTGCTCATGTTGTCTGTCGACACATGCCTTTTGAGTTAGTTTCAGAGCAGTTGAGATTTGATATCATTCAAGGTTCAGATATCATTTTCTTCATTTAAGTTTTACTTCTCTCATTCAGAACTTCCTGGACACAGTGAATGAGTGCTGAGACTGGGAGGATAAGCCTCTCCCAAGGAGCTCAGCCCTGTAGCCATATACACATAAGAAACAAAAATCAGCTCAGAATGTCACATTTATATATTGGTTTGCATATGTGTGAGTATATAAACAACACTAATAAAAGAAAAGGGGGCTATCAATTTTAGAGTTGGGGGACATAGAAGTGGAGGGAGGATAGGGAAGAGGGTCATAACATTTTCATTGATATATATTTAAAAAAAAATTTAATTTTTTTTTAGACAATCCTGTGCATTGAAGCATCTTTACCTTCTGTACATACATTATAACACATTAAGATACATGATGTTGGGAAGGAATGAACAGCATCATGCCAACTCTCTGTTTCTCACTGTGACAGGATGTCTCTCCATGACTGCATTTTCCTGATGAATGTAGTAAAACTGATCTTGGTAAAAATGTGTACTTTGACCTTTAAAATATTCTACTGGAAACTTTGAAATGTATAGACTACTTCTACCAGTGCATAATTAGTTCTCATATAACTGAATCTCTTTTAAAGACATTGAAGCAAACTTGATTAATATAACAGTAACAAAATAGCATAGTTTATTTTACAACTAGTATTTGTCAGCTATTTGCTTCTACAACAATTATGTCATTCTAGTAGTATACATAGAAGAAAACATGTAATTCAAAAATAATAGTGTTTTAAAGCTATGAGCAAATGAACGATGACCAATGAAACTATTTTGAGCAATTCAATATAACAAGATTTAGTATGTATTAATCTATTCTTAGATTAATATGTTAGGATAGAGGACATATAATATTTAATACTCTACAAACAAACTCAATAAATAATCATGTAATGGGCAGGTCCTAATGTATAGAACACTCAGAGCATGATTTCAACTGACCCAGTGCAGTACAGGTTGTGGAGGTCAGGTCAAGCCTCTGGATATCATTAATATGGATGGGAATGCGTGTCTATGTGTGTGATGTGTGCTCACAGTCTTACACAATTTCACTATCCTCATAATGTCTCATGTATTCTTTGAATTCGTATTATTAAAATGACCATTCTACCAAAAGCATTATAGATTCTTTGAAATAGCAATGACAATACCCACAGGATTCACAATAGAAATAAGAAAAAAAGATCCTAAAACTCATATGGAAACACAAAATGGAGGGATTATCATTCCAGGTTTCAAGATATATTATTGAAAAACATAAATAAAAACAGTGTGGTATTGACACAAAAACCGACATTTAAACCAATGGAACAAAACAGAAGCCTCAAAAATGAATACATCTAACTACAGACATCTCATCAATGATGCCCAAAACATACACAGAAAAAGTACAGCATTTGCAACAAAGGGTATTAGGAAATACCCTTTCCAAATGGATGTCCACATACAGAAGAATGAAATTAGTACTGCCTCTATTACCCGCCACAATTAACTCCAAATGGATCAAATACCTTAATTTGAGATCTAAAACACTAAAATTTCTAGAAGAACATTCGAGCGGTATTCCCCAGGGATGTAGGAAAGGATTTTTGTTATACATTTTCCAAAACATAGAATGTACATTACCAACTGTGAGTCATAATGGGTTATATGGAAGTTACTGCCATAGACATATTAGTTCAGGTTAACAAGTTGTAGTAGATGTTTCACTCTGGTGGGAGACATTGATAATGGGGAAGGCCACATATGTTGGGAGGAGAGTTATTTTTCCAATGTTTGGCCATTCAGGCAAAAATTACAGACAATTTCAAATATTGAGCCACATTCAAATGAAAAATAGTGTGCATTTACAAAGTGTTCTCTGCTATAGCATAAATCCCATGTCACAAGTGCTGCTACCAAAGTTTGAGGACATTGCTAATAATTCTTTTAAAAATTGTTTTAATATGTGTGTGCACGTGTGTATGTGCACATATGTATGTTCATATGTGTGATGTGTATGTGTGTGCATGCAGTATATATGGACATGTTTATGCACGTGTGTGTGCTTGTTTGTGGAAGATCAAAGGAGGTACTGGTTGTGATGTCAGTCTCTCTTGTGGCTTTGAGTCAGGGTCTCTTTATGTTCATGAAACATGATGAAAGCCAGCAAGTTCCAGCAGTTCTCCTGCCTCTACCTATTTCATTGCTAGGGTTATAGGGATGAGGACCTGACTGGCTCCTATGTGAGTGCTGGAAGACTAACCCTAATTTTCATACTCAAAATTTCATATTGTGAAAATTAAACTACTGGACCATCTTTACAGCCCATGGTTAAACATTTTAAATTCCTCTTCTTGGTGATTTCTCACAAATACACCTCTTCTACTCCTCTTATAGAGTTTTAATACTCCTGAATCACCCACAACACACACAAAAGTCAAATGTCCTAGATACCAAATATCTAGTTATGGATGCCTTTCCCTCATCCCTGTGTATTCATTAAAACTATTGATCCATTAGAGATTTCCAAAACAGAGATGTAGTTACCCCGCTTGGATCATACAGCTATGTCGTCTGCCACAGTTTAGCTTGCTGTTGTTGCTTCCCTAAGTTCATGGCCCTGTGTGTATTTTCCTGGAGGAGTTTCTCTCCTTCACAGCTATAAGCAAGAAAGGACATTACAACTATTGAAACACTGTGATGTTGCATTAGAGGCTACTGTTGCTGTTTGGAAACATGGGCTGTAAGCAATCACTATTTAGGATTGTACAGGAATGTATGCATTTAGCATGCTTATGGCACATCAGCTTTATGTATTATTTACCTCTTGGAGCTCCTTTGCTCTCCATCTGCTTGAGAGTAAAGACAGATCATACACATTGGCTTCCACAAGAGGGAGAGGTCTAACGTTCACAATCATGTAGTATCCTCTTTTCTTCTCCTCCTTTCCTGTATTCTGTTCTTTATTCCTCCTCTTTCCCATCTTCCTTGTTTTACATTCTCCACGTAAATAACATTAGAAAGCAAAATATAGGACAAATGGGCTTTCACCATGTCTCCTTTCTTACATATTTTGTTTTATTGTGAAAAGTGTATTCATTATTGAAGCAGAGTACTAACCCTCACCTGAGCTTTTTGATTCAGCATCTGATGTACTTTGTTTCTCTGCTCATCTCAATATTTTATTTTAATTTTTCAGAACACAGAAAATATATATCTATTATTCAAATTTGTTTTACAGGTTATAGACTCTTAAGTTTTAGGAGTAAATGGCTAATAGCTTCATGCTAATTACAATCAATTCCACTTCATATTTATATTAAAAAATAATTGCATTCAGTTTTATACTATTTCTAATCCAGCACTGGTATCTACTTTTGCTTCAAACGGGTTGCAGACCATTTTATATTTTGTAGGAATTAGTAGTTCAGTAATCATCCTTTATTTCTGTGGAAACAGGGTTTCACAGTTTACCTAACTATTCATGAGTGATCCTCCTGCCTCCACTTCCCAAGTGCAGGAATTATAGGTGTGCTTTGAAGTAGTCAACTTCAGTGATTCTTTGGAAGTATTTTTTTTTCAGAAAACTGCTATAATAAAATAACATTTATTACTATTTCATTCATTCAAAATCTCTTTCATGAAAAACATTATTTTCTGGAATTTTGATACAAGAAATCGTAATACTGATAAACAAAACATGAAATATGAACAAAACATCGATGACATAGTTCAGCAGGCAAATATACTTAATGTAGTATGATTTGGCTCTAAAATTCATTTTAAAACTAATATAATTTTTAAATGAAAATACAGATGAATTAAACTACTGAATGAACATTCACAATTCTTCATTTATTTCATTTTTTAAAATATTTTAAGATGAGGTATATACTACACAGGATATCATAGATCTCTGGGTTCAAAAGATCTTCTGGCTTCAGGCTCCTCAGTAACTAGAACTACAAGAGCAGCCCACTGTGTCAAGTCAGTATTAGCCGATTTGAAATGATGAAGTTAGCAACATATATGTTCATTCTATTTTAATTTATTTTTATTGACAGTTTTATACATGCATGTTATGCATTCTGGTTATTCCTCCATGCTTTCCTATCTCTTTCCCATATTTATAAGTATCCACTCCTCCCACATTCATGACTTTTGATTTTATTTGTGACCTATTTATTTAAATAGGGCCATGTGTGTGACCACTGGATTGGGACTGTTATTTTGAGCCCCATTGCACAAAAAGGCAATGACAGTTCTTCTCTTTGAGTCTATGTGTAGTCTATGAGTGAGGTGTGGTCCACTTTTAAACTCAGGAAAGAAACTGGAAAGTGTCATTCAGCTTGAAACAAGTTTGATACCTATTAAAGTGATAAAAAAATTTATTATGAAACTCTTTCTGACCCTAGTACTAATCACTGGAGATTGTAGCCTCTGTACATTATACATCTATGAAATCTTAAGGATGTGGCTTTTACCTCTGAAACTATGCATTCAGCATCCATTTCAGATGTTGTCATAGATATATAGAGAGGTTCCTAGTGAATGCTGTCGATCTGAACCACATTAGAAGGACTGAAATTCTTCCATGCCTTTGGAAACTTTTAGTACTTCTAAACTTTATTTTAAGGAAACCTACCTAAAAGATAGAGAGAGACAGAAAGGAAAGAAGGAGAAGTTATTTCATTTTCCAAACCTTATATTCATGGGTCATGTTCTCTTACTCTTCTTATTAAATTTCTTGAACTTCTGTAAAGTTTACTAGTACAGACCTTATTGAAGCCGTTGATTTGTGAATTCTCTAAGGCAAGACTTCAAGTATTTTATTAAGTTGGCTATTTTCTATTAGTTTTCCTTTTCTTGGTATTAGGCAGTTAACTTTAATAAATGTTTTATACGAATTTCAATTGTGTGAGTCATGACTATCAAATTAAAAACAAAAAACCGTGGGCTATTGATATTATACAGTTTTCTCCTTCAATGTGTTGATATCATAAAGTACATTGATATGAAGATATACAGATATTATCTAACAAGGAACAAACTTTTCATTTTCAGTAAAAATTCTTCATTAAATAGGACCAAGTCCTGTTTTGTTTTTTCATCTCAACTGTGAATCACAGGGTATTATTCTCTACCCTGTCTGATATTCAGATTCTATTTCTCCGTTGAATGGGAATTTAAACATGTACTTCATTACTTAGTGTCTCTGTATGTAGCTCTACAATCATAAGCTTCTAGAAAGATTATTATCACTGATATCTTGTTTGAGATTCCTGGTCTATTCACTCCGTGTGACATGTTTATTCAATTGTTTAATTCTATTTTTGCTTCTGATCATCTTACTGATATTATCTTATGGTTTCCTTTTCTTCTATTCTTTGATCTCATGTCCTAATGTTTCCTGGCAACAATATATCAATTGTATTTCCTTTATTGACATATCTGACCACAATTTTTTCCCTCTTGGGTTGATCAAATCATTTCCTGGGATCAACAGATATTATAACTTGGATTGCCTTTAAATGTATTTTCAAGCTTGTTTACAATGTGTACATTATTTACAATGTGTGTGTGTATATACATATATATATTACATATATACAAGATATGCATATATGTGTGTGTTCATCTTTGCATACATACAGATACGTATGTATACATATGCAAAGATGAATTTAATTGGTGTGTGTGTATGTGTGTGTGTGTGTGTGTGTGTGCGTGCGCGCAGAGGTGAGGAAGGCTGGAAAGATGGTAACAATAGATATGATGGACATAAAATCCAGTGTAATTCATTAAAATACATATTCTTTAATACAAAATATATTATTTATTTTATGTGTGTGAGTATTTTACTTGAATATCTGCCTGTGCTTTGACTTCATGCCTTATGATTGTAGGCCAGAAGAGGCCTTCAGTCTACTGAACTGAAGTTACAGATGGTTGTGAGTCACTAAATAGGTCCTAGGAATTGAACCCAGGTCCTCTGCCAAAGCAGCCAGTGTTCTTAATGGCTTACCCATCTGTTTAGAACCTGTGTTTCCAATTCTGAAATTCTTAATTGTAGTGATTTATCTACAGAGCAAATTTAATGCATGTGGAAATGTTTTGAGTGTCAAGGGTAGGGGAAAAGGGTGCTATTCCCCTTCTTAATTGTTATACCTTTATGAAGGATATGGTCACCTCCTGTCAAGATTGAAGAAACTTCTATTGAGACGTGGGCACTTTTGCACGTCTTTAGATTTTGGTGTTACTCAAACATGCAGGAAACATTAAAATATAATAATCAAGGGAAATGCATGCATGCTCTTAATGTCTCACAGAGTGTACTTTCAATAAAGAGGTAGACTCCATAATTCACCATGATTAGGACTGAGGATAACTATAATATGTGTATATTGTGGTTAGTTTTGCTAAACTTGACATGAGATAGAATCATTCAAGAAAAAGGAACCTCAACTGAAAACATAACTCTACCATAATGGCCTGTAGGCAAGTCACAGGGCGCAGTATCTTAATTAAAAATTGATTCAGAAGGATCCATCTCACTATGGCTGCTGCCAATCTTGAGAATTTAATAAGAAAACATGGTCAGTAATCCAGTAAGCATAAGTCCTCCATGGCCTCCATTTTGTGCCTCCAGTTTCCTGCTTTAAGTTCTTATCTTTATGTCCCTCAGTTATAAATATTTTATTTCCATAATGCTTAGATGAAAAATGCCCTCATAATGCTCCTATGTTTGAGTGTCTGATATTCAGTTAGTATAACTACAGGAAATGATTAGCAGGTGTGGCCTTACTATATAGTAAGTGAGGCTTTGTTGGAGAAGGTGTGTCACTAGAGTTAGGCTTTTAGGTTTGAAGATTCCACATCAGGCCCAGAATCTCTTTCTTTCTCTCCTTCTCTCCCTCTCCATCTCCCTCTCTCCCTCCCTTCCTCTCCCTCTACCTTCCCCCCACTCTCTCTTTCTCTCCCCCTCTCTCTGCTTGATGTCAGGTTATAAACTCACAACTATTGCTCCAGTGCTAGGCTTATCTGCTTCTCATCATTCTGATCATGGACTAATCCTTGAAAACTGTAAGCAAGCCTCCAATTAAACACTTTCTGGGATAAGAGAAGCCATACTGTTTTTTCAGAGTAGTAGAACCTCTGTGTAAGACAATATAATAGACAAAACTCTATGAAGACAGTACTCATGGAAAAATGCAAAAAATAGTAAAGAGTAAGCAAGATTTAAATTTCAGTTTTCATTTGTTATTATGTTAATATTTTATTCACAATGGCATAATTTAAAGGAATATACTCTTTAGACAAGGAAATGTAACATTTCAGCTAATAGTTACAATATACCAAGCCGTCTCTGTTTGATGTGTTCCTCCTCTCCCACATTATCCCATGCCTTTGTCTTTGAATGAGTTTCCAAACTCAATGCAGAAAATATAAATCAGCTTCAGTTTGGGCTTGTAAAATATTTGCTTTCTGTAAGCATAAGTCATAATGTTTGCTCCCTTGTTTTCAGACAAACCTCTCTTTCTCCTCTGTCCCTCCCTCTGTCCCCACCTCTCAAACTTTTATTATATATTATTCACATCTGTTTTGACTGACAATAAACAAAAGACATCTATGTGATGAAGACACACTGACATATTTTCAAACTTTATGATGGCCTCCAGCATTTGATCTTCATAATGTGCACTTGCTGTTATTATCCAATTAATTGTAAACACAATATTGGGCATGTAGACTGCTAGGTTTTCATTCTCTAGATTATGAAACAGTGGTATTTTCTCCTCTGGCTTCACTTCATACCATAAATTACTTATTTTATTATACTAATTATTATTATACTAATTATATTCTAAAATGCATCTCAAAGCTTCTCTCTTGCTCCTTGAATTCCAAGTGAGACGTCAGTTAAGATATTCCTAAGAACCAATAGAAATTTTCTTTCCATCTTATCTTCTAAAAGAGAAACAGATTGAAGGGATTTTTGGGCTCCCAGGGTGTGTCATTTGAGAAGATCCTGAACTACTTCCCTAAAATACAATTCCATGATTTTACCTACATACAGTTTCATAATTCATCATTTTGTGCAGGTAACAAAAATGGATTTAAACTCCAAAACTCTCTGATAACTTCAAATTTGTCATTGAAAGTGTTAAAAACATGGATTTAAATATGTCAATTTTAAGGACTCTGTATTGGTGTGTTTCACATGTATAAACAGATGAATATATGACTGAGTTTTGCCAGCAGAAAACAGCATGAAATATCAATGACTCTTTTATAAAGTGTATTATGGTAGCTTTCACACTTTCTTCACTGAAGGACTGTTGTACAGATAAAAAGTAATCTTAGTAATTCTTATTCACATTCTTTCTGCTCTTTGAAACTGTATCATCTCAATTAATCCTCATAAACTATTTACATGAACAAGGAATAAACTCATAGAGAGATTAACCTATGAGCTCTGTTCATTATTGACACATGAAGTGGCACAAATTCAAGACATATATAAAATAAACAATCTTTATTACTCTTTTATATAAAGGAGACATTAAAGAAATGAAAACTATAATTAGTGATAAAAATTGCATTTAAGTCATGTGTCCATTATTATTTTGGGAAGTTTATTCAATATAAAAGTTTGAATTCTGGGCACATGTTAATAAACATTGTTTTAGTTTACTTTTCTATTGCTGTGATAAAACATACGGACCAAGGAATGTATAAAAAGAGTTTATTGGGGGCTTACAGTTTCAGGGGGTAAGAGTCCATGACCATCATGGTGGGAGCATAGCAAAAATGTTGGCAGTCATGACATTGGAATAAGATTTCACTTTAATTAATTATCATGAGGCTGAGAAAGATACTGTGAATGACATAGACATTTGAAACCTTAAAGCCAATGTTCTTCTTCCAACAAGGCTACACCCCTAATCTTTCCTAGACAGTACACCAACTGGGAGCCAACTGTTTAAAATATATAAACCTATTTATTCAAACCACCACAAGCACAATCCACAATAATCAAGATGAAACTAGCTTCAGTGCTAACCAATGAATGGATGGATGAAGAAAATGTACTATCACATACAATAGAATATTTATTCACTTATAAAATGAAATCCTATTTTTCAGTGTCATCCAAAAGTCTGAAAGACATTATTTTGGTTGACATGAGATTGCACAGAGGAAAATAAAATACAATATGCTCTAAGCCATATGTGCAGATTAAAAGATTCGATCTTAAATACATATTTTGTATAAATTAAAAAATTATCTAAGATATAATTTCATGATGAACAAATGCAATTTAAAATTTAAGCAAATAAGGAAAAGTAACACGTCGAAAATATACAGTCAACTTAACCTCCTTACCTTCAACAGTATGGGAAAATTTATGTCACCTACAATTCCATTGATCTACAAACATCATGATAGCGCTGCAGTAGAGTGGGGGACTAAACTGAGTTTTTCACTCTTTTGTCTGTGTCAGGATTTAATTCCTAAACTAAATTTGCTTTCCTTAATTATCTGTATCAATTGTTTGAATGGTGCCATTTCTAAACAATAACAGCATAATTCCACAGTTAATTTTAATTAGCTAAACGTAATGTAGCTGGGTGGCAATCAACCAGATGGGGAATTTATAACATTGAACTCATGCTACCCTAAATGGTAATGACCATAAAATGAAGAAGTCTAATTTTTTTCTCCCCATCCATTTCTGAAAATAAAAATATATGGCTCTTTGAAATGCTTAGCAGACATGGTTGGTCTACTCTTATTTTAAACAGTGCAAGAAAAATGAGAATCATGCAAGTTTGTAGTGGTAGGTCCAGCACCTGATCAAAAGCCCCCAAAAGTAACATGAGTGTAGTTCTATATAATTTCGGTGTAATGAGCTTTCAAATAGACGATGAGCAGTGGGATATCTCTAGGAATAGTGTCATGGAAAATGGTAAAGTCAATAAAATCATAACAGAATTACTGACTGATTCAGAAAAGTCTGACAACTCAGACATGTAATACTCCAAAATGTTTCAAGATGGTGCTTACATGGGTAATTAACTAGAACAGGATGCTGATTCATAGAAGTACAATTTCTATAAGTTTTTAGTCCTCATGTTTGGCTTTTTAATGGTTCTTTTAAACTCAGGGTCTTGTGGTAGACAAACCCTCTACAAATATTTATACCCTAGTCCTGAAGTTATCTTACAGAGACGAATGCAATCAATCAATGCCACAAGGATATATTATTAACATAGAGCAAAGTGTCATTGATTAGAATGAGCATTGGCACATTTTCTCTAAAGGATCAAATAAATAATATTGTAAGCTTAGGGGTCTGTTATAGAAACTTATTTTTAGTTGTGAAAAAAGGAATACATAGGTTCTTGGCATTTTGTATTGTCTTCTTGTGTTGGATCTCTGTGGGGGATGTTTGATTGCTTATGATCTGCACCTGAGGAGTGTGGACTCAATAAAACCACCTGAGCTGAGATGGTCGGGTTCCACTGTTGATTGAGTATGGTGCTGTCCAGGATTGACGTTTCCTCTGCTGAGGTCTGGCAGGGTTTGCAGTTATGAGTATGCCTCCATCTCTTCCTTGCTGAGCCCCCACAGCAGCTGTAGTACTACAATGGCCAAATGCTCTCTGCATTTTTAGTGAGAGAACATCCGTGATCACTTCACAAGCCAATGAGAAAGGCTATAGTGTCAGTTTTGGTTCTCATCATTGGTAGCAAGTACCTTGCATAAATGACATAAAGGGTGTGTATGATATATTTTTCTTGAAGTTTCATAGGACCTAGTCTGTGTTTGATTGACCTCTTCACGTGGACAGACCACCATGTACTTGAGGGACACTCTTTGTGCACATGACGAGTAGGAAATGAGAAGTGATTCTTGATGCGAAATGGAAAATCACCCAAGGCTAATTTTGTTTTGGTTACAAATTTTGAGATGCCTCTATAACTGATTTTGTTCTTTATCTGGAGATGAAATGGTAGGTAAATGTTTACTGCAGGAGAAATAGAGCATTCTAATTTTCTTCAGATGTAAGGAAGCTAAAATCATGTGGCTACATAGCAAACCATTGATGAGGTAGTTCAGGTGGCAGCCACAATCAGAACAGCGTCTGTTAAGCAAAACATTTCCGTTTACTCAGACAAATAACCCATGCCTGGAAAACAGATTGCTTTTCAAATGAATTTAGCAAGACTGAAGGTAATTGACAGCCCCAGAGATAGAATTCCTCCATTAGTTTACAGAACAGGTACCTCTTCTATGTTATTCTGAATATAATATTGTCTCAAGCAGAGTATGCAACAGTGAACTGAGCAATTTACATTAGGTGACAGAATACATTTTTCTCCTTTTGTTTATAATTCTGGGTGACTTTGAAACACACACACACACACACACACACACACACACTGATGTTTTTCTTACTTATTTTGAAAGGTTGAAAATGGCAATGTGTGTATGTCAGTGTGTCATTGTGTGTGTATACTATACATGTGGATCATCTGATAATTACATTTGAAAAATAGAATCATTATTTATTTTCATATATATATACATATACATCTATGTGTGTGTATGTGTGTGTGTGTGTGTTTTCATATACTGTGTGTGTGCATATGGACTGCAACAGTAAGCCTGTAGAGGTCAGGTGAAAACTTGCTCAAGCCAATTCTCTCCTCTACCATGTGTCTGGAAGGATTAAAACTCAGATCATCAGCCTTATCTGCAAGCACCTCTACCAAGTAAACAATCTTGCCTGCTCTAATTTCAAGGCAAGGGAATTTTGCATGAATGTTGCATCTCTTATTTCCTTTTTTAAAAAAAATAGTGACTACCTGAAAAGAGTTTGCAAGCATATATCATGGAAACAGACAGCAACTCTGCAGCTGTCCATTAGATAAGCACTGGCTTTTGAATTGGCAGTCCACTTTTTGAAACAACACTTAGCGACTAATAGGTTCTGCTTCTACTTATGCAGCCACCTTGATCTCTGTCAAGAAGGAATAGGACTGGTAACTTGTTTCACCTGGAAGACAAATGGAACTCAGACTACCAAAGCAGGAGATCAAACTTAAACCCAGTCAAGCCAAAAGTAATGGAACTTTGTAAGAGCCGAACAGGGAGAAAACAAAGGGAGTCACAGAGGAACAAACACTTAAACCAGACAGAAGGACTCCAGAGAAGAAAAAGGGGACTTTAGGGAAATAGAAAGTTGTAGAAGAGGTGAAAAACTGTTGGAAATGATTGGAATGAGCTGGCTTTGTTTGATTAAGGTACAATTATAACATGTGAAGTAAGAATTTTTCACAGGGATCATGACACTAGCTCATATGCTGCTTTCAATGTCATATGACCAAATGTAAACAGAAGCCACGCTGACGTTAAGGAGGTTCTTTCCATGGGATTCAAGCAAGTCCTTCTTCCTTTGGGACAGTGAACATTTATGCCAATTACTCCTGCTTTAATATTAAGAGACCAAAAAGCTGATCAATAAGAGAGCAAAGTTAAGTGGGAGCGTAGAGAACGAGGTGACAGGGAACAATAACATGGGCTTCAAATCTTCTGTCAGAAATGATTCTCAAACTGTACATCAATATTCACAGAAATAATGAATGTTGGTAGTAGATGTTAAAAAATGCAGGAGAATCAGAGTTAACTACTCTGGAATAGTACCTGAACCCAATTAGTAAGGATGTTTGCATTTGTTGCATATTAATGATTAATTTTCTCTCTCTCTCTGTATGTGTGTGTGTGTGTGTGTGTGTGTGTGTGTGTGTGTGTGTGTGAAAGAGAGAGGAGGGGGGTGTTGTTTGGGTGCCCATGAGTTTAGTTGTCTCTAGAGGTCAGGTTGTCTGATCACTCTGAAGTTGGAGTAGGGGGCATTTGTAAACCACCTGACTTGGTCCCAGGAAGTAAACACAAGTTCTCTGAAAGAACAGTGCATGCTGTTAAGTGCTGGGTCATATCTTCAGCCCCTACATATTTGAATAATTGTCAAGAGCATGGCAGCCCAGGGTTTATCAGTATTGCTCACTAAGCATATGCATCATTCAACTTCTAATTAGTAGAAAGAAAGAGAGAGAGAATGGTATTCTGAAGTTAAAATCATTCCAAAGCTTCTTATTTCTCCACCTGTGTTGAGATTTGAAGTTTGATTCAATCTTTAGCCTTACTTATTTCTTTATGAAATGACATTTCTGATCTTAGTTTAATGTAGAAACTTCAGTAATTTAAAAATATCCTTACTAAATTCCATTGTACCACAAAAGTCAAGATGTCAAGTAGTCATTTGGAAACATCAAAACTGGGGGAGGCTCAGTTTAAATCACTTTCTAAGATATTTAGTGTAGGCTTGATAATTTATTCAGATTTTTCTAGTCTCCCAAATTTAGCTTGAAAACATGCCAAAGGGGATATAATTTTCCCCCATAACATTCTGCTCTTGTTTGAAATGCAAATTAGTTCAGAGCTATGTCTTGCAAGATACTGTAACTCTTTCATCTCTACCTGCAAATCCATAAGGGATAGGAATTTGTCTCATTGTTTGCTAATTCTTCTAATAGTTGAGATGAAGTGGATTTTTCTGAGGGCCACTGAAAAATAGCCTGGCCACGGTGGTGACTGAATCTCCATTTCCTGAGTCTGCATGCTATCTCAGAATTTTGTCATTCATCTTTCTTCCTGATGGAGGGGCTGGCTGACTGATAGGCCCACATGAGAGAAATGTCTCAGAACTTAAAGGCTGTCATTTCTCTTTACTAAGCAGCGCCTTTTGTTAGGGATGATAAAACAAATTCCTCTGAGATTTTATATTTTAATCCAAATCTCTAGGAGTGAAGGGTTCCCATAGTTACAGCTTTTGTTATCAAGCTTATTTTAAATTTTATTTTTTGAATGCCACTCTTTGTATGATAAAATGTTTATTTCCTAGGATGATTGTTGAGAGGTCAATACTGCAGTCTGTTACTGTGCAGAAACCTCAGCATGTTCTTTGTTAAAAAAAAAAAAAAAAAAAAAAAAAAAAAAAAACTTGAAAAAGAAATTTCTTCACTGCTTCTTGAATTGCTTCATAAGTGCCCCAGCAATTCTTCAATTCTTCCTACAGAGGTAACCTCTGCAGTTTCAGACACAGCACTTAGAATTCTAGATGAAATGACACACATTGGTTTAAGAGTAGCATTTATTAAGACTTTGTTCTTTATGAGACAGGTGAAATGATCATAGTTCTCTGAGGAGAGAAATTTTATTTCATTTCAATTTTATGAAAGAAGTTCTAGTAAATTATTATTAATAATAAATACTTATCAAGCACCACATACGTATCAATTACAGTGAGAAAGTTTGGTGATATATGAAAGTAGATCTCATCCTATGCCTTCAAAGAATTACAGGTTGGGATAGGAATTAGAGGAGGTATGTATATAGGTACTTGCTCCAAAATTATGTATGTAATATAAAGAACATAGGTAAAGGTTGATAGCAATGCATATGGAGGAAATTAACTCTTTGCTGGGCTACTTTAAAGAAACTTTAGGGAAAAAAAGCAAATGAGTGAGTTTAATATTAAGAGTAAGCAGTAGTTCACCTACTGGTGAGGCAGAGGGCAACAGGGAAGGTGTAATTACTTGTAATTCTCCAGGTAATTTTCATCACAAAATGAGTTAAAACACAGAGAGAGGTTATGAAGAAGGCATTACATCAGGTCATCGTATCAGAGTATGTAATGGGAATTGGTGTAAATATGTTTTAAAATGATGCTTTTCGCAAAATCATGTTCTTTAAAGGCTGTTCCTTCATAAAAAGTTCCATAGAAGTAGTGTAACATAGATGAAAGGGACTTTGGCCTTCCTTATATGTAAGAATAGCATGTTTCTGCAGGGCAAGAAGGATGGAGCAAAAGGTTGATTTTAAGCAATGACATTACTTAGGAGGGTAAAGAGAGAAAATATCATGGTGGTTCAGATGCTAAGAAATATCCCAAGTATATATGCTTAAACATCACAGGAGCAACACATGGGCCAATGTCGAGCTCAAAGAAGAGGGAGGATATAAATAAAGGCCTCTTGGTGTAGTATTTTGTCTGACAGTGAGATAAATTGAAGGGATAGCATGAGAGGGTAGGCCAGTAGTTTGAAATAAATTATTCATTCCTTCAGAGGTAACATGCTAAAGTCTTACATGAGAGTGATATTGAAGGAAGTTGGCTCAAACAATGGTCCTCAGGGAGAATCTTATTTCTTATTCCACCATATACCCAGCTAACTATGCTGGATCTCCAGTTTGGGGAGTATTCAGACTAGAATCAATATCGGACTGACTGGTAATCCTTTTACACGTGAGCACCACCGCTGTATGTAGCTACTTGCTTCTAGCACATTTTTCTGATGGATCTTATGGTTTGCAGGAAGAAAATATTTTAGATTAAGAACAGTTTGCTAAGGGTGAGAAGAGATGATGGGGGAAGTCATCTTTCTGTGCAGGCACTCCTGCAGTTGCAATGATTTATGACTCATATGTCCTTTGTGTGTGGATCACAAGATGAGGAGGGAGTGGGACCAGAAGGTACAGGACCCTATAAGTTTTTAGAGATGTGGTAAAACAAGACCTGGTATCATGACACTACTCTGTAAGGCACCAACATCCCCTGCTTCACTCTGATGCTGCATGAGGAAGGAGAAAATAGAAGAAAGCACTAGGTAGTGAAAAGGGAAAGCATGCCTCATATTGGAAAATTATAGGAAAGATTCTGCTGAATAATTCACCAGTAATGCAAACAGGCTCCAACTAGTAAGTGATTCCCTATCATTCTAATGATTTATCTAAAACAAAGTATGTAACTAAATTCAAAATAGCAGCATTCAAGTAAACTCAGAATGTGAATCATGGAAAAACATTTAAAATGTATAGAAAGAAACATTATGAGAATGGGACTAACATCATTCTATTTTATTCTCCCTTTTGAAAACTCTTTGGGCTGTTGCCACTTATATTTAGTTTTACATAGAAATTAAATTGTAATGATACATAGATGTTATAAACTTGTAGATAGTAGACTGTACTCTGGTTCTCCAAGAGCCACTGATCGAATTGTTTCTATGTTAATGGATACATTTTGAATATCACTGTGATGAAAGAAGAAGGAAAAATAAAGGTTTCCTGTGGTCCATTTTATGCTCAAGCCAACCAAAGGTATTCAACATTTGTCCAATCCCTGTAACTAACTCCCCATCCTGAAGCTAACATTTCAACCACTGTTCCAAATGATGAAAAATACTCTAGATCAAGACATACAAAGGATGGAATTATTTTATCAAACCTAATTCCTTCACAGAATCATCACCTGAACGATTTATGTCAAATGTGAGTGGCTAAGACAAAGTAGAATTATGTTAGGTAGGAAAGAGAAGAAAGAGGGAAGATAACTTATGAAAAATTTGATACTATGTAAATGAATGGCCTGTGCGAAAGCTAGGAAGGGTCTATAATCCATGGGTCTATATTCAGAGGCCTGTGTGGTCTCGATGGAATGTAGACACACATTTAACCCCAGTATTCAGTAGACAGTGGTGGTCCACCTCTTTAATCCCTAGAACAGAAACAGAGTGTAGACGCAGACACAGAAGGCAGAGCTCAGAAGGAGATAGTCAGTCAGTTACAGAAGTATCAGTTATAGCAAGCAGAATGGGACAGTGAGAGCTTACAGAGACACAGACGCAGTCAGAAGAGTCTGAGTTCAGAGGGAGCTAGCCTGGTGGTTCAGTCAGCAGTGGAAGCTTAAACATTCGAGATTATATGGAGGCTGAAGCCTTCCATTTCCAGGCTTAAGAGTAGGTTCTATGGAGGCATGCATAACACACTTGAGGATCATTTCACACTTAAATTTGGACAATTGTTTTTTTTTAAGTCTAATTGCTCTCCTTGTTTACATGAATATGACAAGTAGGTAAAAACATTATGAAAAGTGGCTCACATTTATAAATATGTGGACCAACAAGATGAGTTCACATGACTTGGAGATTTTGTTTGAGCATGGTTATGAAAATTCAGTGGCTTTCCTGAAAATTCTTCCATCCATTTCTGTATGCAAATTTGAATCCAGGATCCTCTTGCAGTACATGTTCCCATGTGAAAGTGTTGTCATCTAAATGTTTAACAACCAATGCATTTCAAGGTGTGGCAAAAGATTAAAATGAGAAAGTACAATGCAATAAGTCCAAATGGTAGCAAGACAAATTAAAATCACACATGCTCAGCACCATATTGAAATTACAGGGTGAGGGAAAACAAACTTATGCAGAAAATGTAAACTGTGTTTATTTTCTCAAATAACTTAAAGAATACCCCTTTCATTTTTCTTTTGTTTGTTTCATCACCAGCTTACACCTATGTTTACCAGGGTGATCTATAGATTGCGTGTCACATATTATCATTTATTATACTGTAAGTTTGAGTGAAATTGAAATAACTTGCTTCTTCTTCTTCCCCAAAATTTTTTACATAGCTCTTGCAAACTTCACATTAAAACTGTTACATTTACAATCTTCGGGCAGCAGTTCGTCATGCTCATGTGCCTGACCAAGGCACCCTCTTCTCCTTTATTTTTCCCATTGTTACGTATTAATATATTTCACACATAAACTGAATAAATCGTTTCTTTCTGCCTCAAATAAAATCTCTATAAGGAATAGAATTTAATATTGTTTCCTGAACATAGCAAGATATAAATTATTACTTTCTATGTGAACTATTTCTCTTAGAAACAGTTCACCCAAGGATACTATTTTACTATTTTGTTTGATGATTGACAAAAACATTATGTTAAGCAGGTAATTAGTCTGGGATCATTACATGCATAGCCTAAGCCAGAAGAGGGGATTAACAAGTTTGATTTACTTAATTCCTGGTTTATAATTTTTAAGAAAATTAGCAAGGTAAAGGATAAGCTTCATATAATTTAAAACTTAATTTATACTACAAACTTCCATGTCACTAACAAGAGGGATAACCATAAGAAATTTGAATAAAAGAATTTAAATTAGTGACTTTGGAAAAAATAAAATGATTTGAACAGGAAGGTAGGAATGCAGTATCCATTATGAGTTAAATGTCTATACCTTTATTTTAATATTTAATCTTACTTTGGTCTCTATCAGGTCTGGTTCCAAGACTCCTCCAGTACACCAGTATCCACAAGGGCTCAATATCCTTATAGGATAGTAAAGTAGGATAGTAAATTTTAGCTCACAAGAAGTAAGATGATTTCAGGAGATCCTCAAGTCATGATCTTGTATCCTTTCCTGTGTCAACTGTCAGCTCTACAACATTTAGCTCTATCATTCAGTTTCATCTGACTCCAAAAGGCAATGCAATGAAATGAAAGTACAGAGCAAAATTATTTCTCAGTTGAGAGCAATTCTGTAAAGGAATGTGTTCATAGTGGTTAGTCCCAGGATACTTTCCCACACAGAAGGTTTTGTATTACCCCCTGATTGATACACTGTAGTCAAACACTAATACTTGTAGCAAGGTTCATATAATCACACATATCCTAAGCCTTCTCCTTTCAGACTAGTGAGTTTATATAAAAATATTGCTTCGAGATTAATTTTACAAAACAACTCCTTCACCTAAGGTTCAGGGAGCATTGTCAAAGCGGTGGGGGAAAGATTTTAATACCCAGAGGATCAGGAGTTTTGCTGTGAAAGTGTCTATCCTAGAAATGTCAGAAATTATACCCCCAAAGTGTCACCATCACAATGCCTAAATATGAGATGAACAAGGACAAAAATAGTAGACAAGCCAAAATGGACTAGATAAAGCCCAGAGTTCTCAACCCTACACAAAGAACTATACCAACCTAAGGAATATTGAGAGTGGGAGAATGAGACTTCTTCAGAGAAGAGCACACCATTTGGTCACCCAATACCAAATGATTAGCCCTGAAAACATATGCATGAATAACATTATGTAGACTAAACTGGTTATATTTATGTATTTAGTGATATATATGTATATATTTATATGTACATAACAACAATTAATGAATAAAAGAGGGCATACATTTGAAATAGGGCAAGCAGAGGTATATAGGAGGATTTTGGAGGGAGGAATTGGAAAGAGGAAATGATACAATTATATTATATTCTAAAATAATAAAAGAATTTTATGTAAAATGTTGTCATATACCTTCTCATTTTAATTTCTCTAAATGCTGCATAATTTTTCCTTGTTATATATTTTGTCTATTTCCCTGGTGACCACTGTTTTCTGCACCCACAATCATGCTTGACAATGTTTTATAGAAACAATAGGGATTTAATAATCTTTTAATAGCATTGCAAATTCTCTTTAAAATAATATTCCTTTTCTGTTTGAGCCCTTTTCTGATTTATTTAACATGCAATAAAACTAAAGAACCTGGAACAAAACAACAGAATAATTTGGATTATAACTGTGAAGGAAGATTATTTTGTTTTTATTATGAGTATGACATTTAGGTTGTTACAGGACGAACTTAATGGTTAACACAAAAGTCCTTAAATTCTGAGGATTTAATGATATAATTAAGAATTTCATATTGAATATTTTTGGGGTGAAAATTGGAAGGTAGAAGCAGTTTAGAACACAAAGCCTGAGGTTTACACAATGAATAAAAAAATAGGAAAAATGTTACAGCAAGATAGCTTAATCTAAGAATCAGTTGAAAAAATTTGAAATGTTCTATTGTGCATATATTTTATGAGTCAGGGTAATTTTAGGGTTTATATAAAATATAGTAGTTATAATTGATTATCACTAAATTGGAAGTTGGGAAACAGCATGCAGAGACTAAAGTCTCAGAATAATCACTGTATTTTTAAAATAAGATGGACACTTTATTTTGATCACATTCTTTCCTCCTCAGTTCCTTCCACAGCCTTCTCACCTCCATATTCACACAATTTCATGTTCTTTCTCTATCTTTCAAAAAAGCCCATAAAAGAATAACAGTTTAAAATGAACAAAATATCAATAAGACAAAAATACCATAACAAACGAATACCTTCCTATACCTTCCTTCACACACACACACACACACACACACACACACACACACACGGACACGGACACGGACAGGGACACATGGACACACACGGACACACACACACACACTCACAACCATGGAGTCAGTTTTATGCTGAGAATTACTCTTGGCCATGAATCTGCTTTAGAATGCGTTTGATAGACTCAGTGACACTCCACTTGGGTGGGGGGAGCTGATTTTTCTCTTTCCTAGCAGGTGTCAATTACAAACTGTTTTGTGCTTAGGACCAGAAATTTGCGTCCTCCTTCTGTTCTTTGTTCTGGGATCTTGTCTGGGATTTTCATATTTGTATCCTTCCTGTTGTTTCTAGAAGACACTGTTTTTGTGGAAGCCTCCACTACCCTGTGTCTCCTAGAATCTTTTTACTTCTTCTTTATCATACATCCCTGAACCTTGTATGAAGAGGTTTAATAAAGCCATCCCACTTAAGGCTAAGTGCTCCAATGTCTCTCATGCTCTGCACAATGTGCAGTTGTGGTATCAGTGTTCATTACTATCTACTGCAACAAGAAGCTTGTCTGATGAGGGTTGAGGAATCCACTTATCTTTGGGCGAATCAATATGTCATTAGGAGTCATTCGTAGCAGGCTGTCCTCTTAGGTCCCATGACCTAGCAGTCTCACACTCTTAGCCTCTTTAGCTGTGTCAGGTATTGATTAATCTCATGGAGTGTATTTTAAATCCAGTAGAAACTAATTACTCCCATAATATCTGTGACACTGTTCCAACATTATAACATGCAAGTAGTTTTCTGTTGTATGTTGCAATGTTTGTAGCTGGATTATATTGATGATTTTTTTCTTCTCTGGTAGAGTGCAGAGTGTCTTCCAGCTCCATGAAGGGTAACTCAGTGGAATTGAAGCTTCTAATTGTATACCAGTTCAATTTCTCCACATTCAAAGATGTAAGTGATTGGTGCCTTCAGCAATGGGGCCTTCAATGACACCACTTTTTGCATTATTAAGTATAGCTACAGCCTCCAGAATGGAAAAAAATTCACCAATTAGACATGAAATAGAGGGTTAGTATATACAATATATAAAGAACTAAAATATCTGAGCATCAAAAACTAAATAATCCAAATTAAAAATGAAGTATAGAAGCAAAAAGAGTTGTCAAAAGTTTAATACAAATGGATGAGAGACACTATAAAAATATTCAAGAATCTTAGATGTTGGATAAATGCAAATTAATACTACATTGGCATTTTATTCTATCCCAGCCAGAGAATGATCAAGATCAGTGAAACAAATGGCTTCACATGCTGACCAGGATGTGGGTAACATGGAACACTTATTTACTGATCATGGGAGTACCAACTGGAATAGCCCCAATTGGAGTCAGTGTGGACATGTTTCTCAAAAAGTTGAAAATTGATCTACGAGAGATCTGCTATACTGAAATGATTCTACATTTTGGTATAGAATACTTGCTCATGTGGAAACCTATTAAGTAGAAGCTTTTAAAATATATACATATGTAGAAGGAATTGAAATAGCGTCACCAAATAATAGGGGTGATACTACTACAACTAGATATGCCACTAAGCAAAACCTCTAGAGACAGGGATGTTACATCTTATTGACTCAGTAGCCAAAGGGATCCCATAGATGCCTCCAACGTCACAGCCTATTGCCAAGGTTGTTGTTTACACAATTGTCTTTGAAGAGCTGCCAAATTGGAGCTGAAGAGGACTCAGTGGTTAAGAGTACTTGCTGTTCTGTCATTGAAACTTGAGTTTGGTTCCCAGGAGCAATGCCTAAAGATCAAAAAAAAAAACAGATAAAGAAAATGTTACAGTCACACACATTCACTCACAGATAGGCATAAATAAATCAATGGAAGCACAATGAAGATATTAAAGTGTGTGTGTAAAACTCTGCCTGTGTGATTTCTCTTCTTCATGGTTATTTGTGCAAGTGCAGATAGAGGAAAGTGTTTATTGTTAAATACTCTTTCTAATCACCTTTTACCTTATTCTTTGAGACATGGTTTTTCACTGAAACTGAGACTCACTAACTAGCTAGGCTGGGCAGCCAGACAACTCCAGGAATCTACCAGTCAACTCACTATTTCTCAGCACTAGGGATTTGGATGCATAGGGTCCTATCTGCCTTTCCACATAGGTGCTAGATATCCAAACTCAGGTCTGTATGTTTGTGTGGCAGACACTTTATACACTAAACTGTTTGCCCAAGTCCTTCTAAGGAAGTTTTTAGTTCCGTTGTTTCACTTATTGGATATGCACTGCTATTTATTTTTATCAGTGCTAGCCAATTCACTAAATGATGTGAATACATCCATCCACAAGACAGTCATAGCCTCTTTTCTCCAGGAAAAAAAAAAACAGGGAAGAAAGTAGTAATTTTATATGGATCAAAATTAAAAGTGATGTATAAAAGAATGAAGAAAAGCAATAACATTTAGTAGAGGAATGTGTGGTCTTCAAGGATGAAATATATTTTCAGTGAAGTTCTGAGTTCCTTATCAACAGAAACAATTATGTAGATGCTTATCAGTCACTTCAATAGGATTCTCTAGAAAAGTGGAGGGTAAATATGTTAGACAGATATTTAAACCTATACTATGTCCTAATTTAGGAAGTCTGCTTCTATGTTCCAGGGGATCAATCTTGCTGATCGTGTACTTTATTAAGTATGGTATATAGCAGTGGAAACATGTACAATCAAATTAATTGCCTAACTACCCCTTGAAACTGCAGCTCAGAGTCTCTCTGATCATTAAATCAAGTATGTAATATATATTGCCAAGTTTTGATTTTGATTGGCTTTGAAACATTTTAATCATCTGTCACTACTTCATCATAACATATATAATGCTATTTTAAATACTTTCCCTTGTTTCTGATTTAAAAAATAAATGAAAGAAAAAAATCACTATTAGTAAGAAAAGTTGGTATTGCCTTCCTGAAATAAAATATAAATGGTCTGTAGAAATCATCCAGGACCATGGTTGTATCATTTTCTTTATCTATTTTTCATCATACTGAATTTTTATAAGATCCTTTTTAATCTAATCTCTAGTGTACCCTGTGCTTATGAATCTGCTTATTTGAGGCCCCTGATAAATAGCATCCAGTTCTATTTGTGACAATTGCCAGAAGGATAATCTGCACGATGCATTTTGATAACTTTTAATAAGTGATAAATGCAGCCTGGGTTGCGTTTACATAGCACACCTGGTTCAGCAAACCCACACAGCTGTTAGCAGGTGTGAACACTTGTTTTCCAGCATCTCTTGTGTTTTGCTCATTTGAGTCAGCTTCCCAGGTTTATCACAGCTGCTAAATGAGTCCAACTTATCTTAATAGCAGTGGTGCCGGCGTCTGTGCTTCCCATTGCTGCTTAAATTGGAACAACCCAGCATGACTGAAAAGTGACTTTGCAGTTCATCTGGGTTTGACCTTCCCAGATTGAGAACTGGATTTCTTGAATACATATCTGCTTACTCTGGGGCTTCTGCCAAATCAGAGAGCCTGGCACCCAGGAATGCATTTATGAGTATCAGACTTTGCTGGAAGGGAATATTCATGAATTGAAAAACTGCCCAGATTTACCCAGGAATAAAGCTTAGGGAATCAGGACAATGGGGACACTTTCTCTGGGGTATCTGAGAGTACAGAAGTACAGAAGACTCTGGAATCATCTAGTAGGTTTCAAAATCCACTGTCTCCCTTGGGTTGCTATTTCCATTGCAATAACCATACCTCTACACCTGGAGGATTAGGGTTTCATGTTCCAGTAAAAGTTAAACTTCACATAAGCTTTTAGGGAAAAAAATAAACTCCAAGAACTTTTGATATTGATTCCCATAGTTGTATTACCCATGTTGTAGTCTTTGGATGATTTAACAGCAGTATTTAGGGTGTGTTTGACAAAGTAGGCAGCCAGCACTGGATTCTCCAGTGCAGAGAAGAGATTCCTAGACTTGAACATTTATTGTAAGTGGTTAAAATATTGACATAGGACAATGAAATATGGAAGCTAAACCAATTTCTGATTGTTAGAGAGGAGGATCTATAATATGCTCAAATAGAATTCAGTTAAATTGTAAAAGGCTAAGAAATCTATTGAACTTTACCCATGATGACGTCAGAACTTTACTCATGTACTGACAAAAGAAGCTTTATTATGAAAAATGTGGCTAAGAATATGTCTTTGGAATTACTAGGGATATATGTCAGTGGTGGTGCCTGCCCAGCATGCACTAATTCCTTAGTTTAATTGCCAGTGTCACAAACAAACCAAAAGCAACAAAACAAAATGAAGCTGGCAGGTAAATATCTCCTATATGCGAAATTTAGTATGTGTTTGAATAAAATCAGACTAATCCTTTTCCCAAAGAGCAAGGAACAAAAGCTTATATAATTTTTACCATAAGCACTACAAATAATTGAATCAGGCAAAAATTTGATAAACCCGGAGTTAAGAAGATGAGGTGAGGTTGGGTTTCTTGACTTAATGGGATCTTATTGTTTCTGGCCAGTACCTTCTTAGCCATGTTTATGCATAATCTTTTATGCAGTGTTATTTTTCAACATTCTCATAATCACCATAGACGATTAAGATCAAATGTAAGAACAGATTTAAAAAAAAAAAAACAATGACTTGTTTTGTCCTCAAGCCAAGTTTAGCAGTTTAGCATCCTTTCATGTTTTCTTCATTTATTTTTATAATTTGCATCTTGGCTCAGATTTTAGCCTCTTCTCCCCTGGATGTGTCAAATACTTGTGTTAGTGTGAATGAGACAGACAGACTTCAGCCAGGGCAAATAGTGTTCAGGAATGGTAGAGTTATAGGAAAGAAGTGGCATTGTCAGTTGGTCGCCTCCTCTAATTACAAAATTCCTTACCAAAGTTCCTTCTGTTTTGCCCTATTGTTAATATCAAAGTTAAAAACAAAGGTCAGCAATGACATATTCAACAGATCACCATCTCCTTTCCCTAGAGAATGGTCTTAAGAATGCCTAAGGAGACAGGGTGTGAGGGTGAGACACTGTTGGCTTAATAGGGTTGCAGAAATAAAAACCTTAAAGTCACACACCGCCCGCACACATGCACACACACACACACACACACACACATCCAGTGCCTGTGTGCATGCCTCTGTGTGTGTGTGTGTGTGGGTGGGTGAGTGTGTATGTATGGTGTAACTTTTTGTTCATTTCAAAATATATATTTTCTTGAATCTTCCCCTAAAGTTTTCTTTTAAGATAAAGGAATAAAAGAATTATTTTAGAAATTATGAATGTTTCTTCAGAATAGTAAGCACTTACAGGTGAAAAATGTAGGGTACATTTGAGAACCTATGATAAAAGCCTTTGTTATGGAAGGAAATAAACACATTTCCTCTATATTCATAAAAGAAAGGCCTTTCACATTACAGTAAAATGGAGAGATATATAAGGGTTAGCTAACAGAATACCAGAAACAGACATTCCCCACAATACTCCTCTTTCTTCAAGAGTTTTCTTGTCTGGTTCTCTCACTATCACCATGATGCATCTTCTCATTTCTATTTATGTGCCAGAAACAATTATCCTTTACTGGTTCTTTGCAAATCTGGAAAAGACCAAATTTCTGCAAAAGTTTCATCTTATCACTTATGTTTTCTCAATGTCCAAGGATGGATTTCTCTTTCTTTCTTTC
This sequence comes from Cricetomys ansorgei, assembly GCA_026225945.1. Classification (NCBI taxonomy): domain Eukaryota; kingdom Metazoa; phylum Chordata; class Mammalia; order Rodentia; family Nesomyidae; genus Cricetomys; species Cricetomys ansorgei. The sequence continues at coordinate 15,376,882 of JAMJFZ010002869.1, forward strand.
TTTCTTTTTTCTTTTTGGTCATTATTATTATTTTCTGGTCATAGGCCAGTGTTTTCTTGTGTTGTTTTGTTTTGCTTGGTTTGTTTTTGTTTTGTTTTGTAGTTTTAGTTTAGGGCACCCGTTGCAACTTTGAATGTGTTTGCTGTCTCCAGTGCTGTATGATTTTCTAGGCTGAGGGACCAGACTCATGCACAGAGCTGAGAACCTAGATAGTTGATCCTTGGCAATTGCATAAGGTGAGTGTATTATTTTAAAACCTTTCATTGGAGCATTTTTTTGTCAACTATAGGCTACTATAAGAAAGTAGACAAATATGTCAATAAAGTACCAAGTATGCCAATTTTTAAGGCAGATTCACTCGGATGAAAATACAAAAGAAACTCCTCTGTAGGGAGACAAGCATGAAGAATTACACAACTAATCTTGTAGGCATAGATGTATGCATTGATTTTACTATTATTCTCATGGGTTCGTGGACAAGGACAGTTTATTCTTTACTAATTCAACTCCTGGTCCTAGAGGGTTTCAGCCTCCATAAAATCTAATATTCAGCCTAGACCTAGAAGACTTCGTCCTCTGTACAATCTAATCTTCAAGATGTAAGCCTGGATCTAGAAAGCTTCAGTTTCCTTACAATTTAATCTGCAAACCTAGAATATTTTGCCTCTGAGACTTACTACTGACTGAGTTCACTCAGGCTGACTGTCTTCTGAACTACTTTTCACTCTGAGATATACTGTGAACTCCATACTGTAAATGGAAATTGCTTCTGACCCTCTGCTTTCTCTTTGCTTATTCTGGACTGGCTCTGTTCTTGGTTTCTCCTTCTGAATTGAACTATCTGTGAGCAGACTGCCCTCAAACTGCCTGACTGAACTAACTCTCCACTTCTCTCTCTGAACTCTACTTCTACCCTCTGCTTCTAGTCTTTGGGCTCTGCTTCTACACTCTGCTTCTATTCACTTCCTTCTGAGCTCTGCCTCTTGTCTTCCTATCTTTTTCCACTTTGCTTCTCTCTCTGAACTCTATGCTGTCTGCTTCCCAAGTGCTGGGATTAAAGGCATGCACCACCACTTCCTTTTGAGTTGGGATTAAAGGCACTTACTATATTGCCTTCAGAGCATTTCATTTGGATAATACAGGCCTCTCAATATGATCCCTTCATATAGAATTTTGGATAAGATCCCTTCTTAGCTATCACACAGGCCTTTCTTTGTGATCATTTGCTAGAGTAGCCATGCTGCTGGATTAAAAGACTAAATGTTTTTCTACATAATCTTTATGAACTTGATTGATGACAAAATTTATGATTACATTGAGCAAACATTACTCTAGCTTACTTCTAATTTTATCATGCTTAACAGAAGACTTTGGTATAATTTCTTTAGGGAGATAAATAATCTTGAGAATGTATATAAAAAGTGTGTGTGTGTGTGTGTGTGTGTGTGTATTATTCACAAAACCTTGTGTACTGTTTATTAAGTGTTTAGCATGCTATGCAGACTTCTACTTTTTAAATTTCCCTGAATTAATTTACACTATAAACTTACTTATCTTTTTCTTTTTCACAATAAAGATATTGAATTTTAGTAGATAGAGGAAATGTGCTCAGGTTTATGACTTGTTAAGGACATATGGTAATTTTAAGCTGTGTGGAAATTTAGAGATTTAGAAAATTTAGAATATTAGGGCTAGAGTACATTTTATTTATCATTTCTCTAAATTCCTTACATTTTACCAAATCAAACCAAATTGAGTCTAGGATGTTCACGGCTTGCCTTTGGCCATTTAAATATCTGTGCTTCCTGGATGCCAGACCCAAAGCTCCGGGGAGTGTCGGTGACTTGATTTTACTAGCGTATATGTTTGCATAGATCAATATTATGACGTTCCAGTTTGTTTGCTGCTTATTGAGACACACACTGTGCTTGGGAAGTGAGGTTATTATCATGCTTTCTATGTGATAGTGTGAGGGACTCCAGAGCCTTGACCAGCCATCTTTTTCTTGTTGTTATCATTAGAAGCATCTTCCCATTCCATGCTTATTACTCATCAGCATTTGAAATTGTCTTTCCTTTATGACTTTATAGGTTATAACAAGAGAGAGGAGACAGTAAATATAATTAGCAGAATCATAAGAAGGTCTAGAATATCATTTTACTTTTTTCTTCCACTAAGTTAAAAGTTCAGTACAATTAGCCATCTAGATTTAAAGGAAAGAATTCCTTGTCCAAATAGTCTCTAAAAATATTGACAATATTTTAGTACAAGGTTTTTAGCATGTTCTTCTCCATAGAAATCTCAGGACCTTCAAACAAATGTTCCTATATGGTATCAACAACTGGCAAATACGTTGAAGATGTATATGTTAATATAGCACATAGTCAAATCAATGCAAATTGTCATATTTTTCCTTTTTTCATAGGATACTGTATTACTCAGGGAAATATGGGTTTGTTAAAATGTCATATTAACTCCAAAATCTCACTATATTCTTTTTTGCTTGTTTGTTTTGTTTTGTTTTCTCAAAACAGGGTTTCTCTATTGTAACGCTGGCTGTCCTGGAACTCTGTAGATCAGGTTGGCCTCGAATTCATAGAAATTATCCTGCATCTGCCTCCCAAGTGCTGGGAATAAAGGTGTGTTCCATTACCACCTGGCCTCATTATATATTTATCACAACTGTCAAACACATTTTGAAAGAGAGGGTTGGCTCTATTTTTCATAGACCTTTAGGAAGTCAAGCTGATGCAGATTGTAGATCCTAAAGTCATCAGCAGCATGTCAGAAGTTTCCACCATTGATACAGGAATGAGGATGAGAGAAATCCATACCTTTTGTAAATTATCACAGGCTAAAGACAGCATACCATGGCCCAAAGTCAATAGACTAGAATGACTCGAAAGGTCCCAGGGACTCTTGAAGTATATAGTCAGTGTGGAATCTAGAGTAAAGCATATAATATTATTTGGTATAGTATAGCCATTTACACTGAAGACTACTATGTAATAATTAAAATATGGGCATTAATGTTTGGCAGATTCAATAAGGTTTTGGCAGGACTATGCTGTTTCTTTATTTGGGTGACATAATATTGTACACTTTGGTTTGCATTTATAGTTATAGGTAATTTTATGTGTTTTAAAGAGATTTTGTTGACTATGATGAAATGATACTTATAACAGAAATTTGCATAGATCTGTCACATAGTAAGATCCCAATAGTTAACTAATTAGAATTTTATCTAAAAGATATTGTAATCAGTCACTAGATATCTAAGAACTAGGTGATTAAGACAAATGAAACATGACAGCATTCTCAAGCCAGTCAAGATATGTTAGGAAAAGAATGTCTTCATAAAACTTCAACAAAAATATTTGAATGCTTATTTTCCTGAAATGAAATCTTGAAGTTTGTTATCGGATTTATTAAGTAGTCTTATCCTGCTTTAAAAGAAGGAACTAAAATAAAAGGTAGACTTCTTGCACCTATTTAAGAAAGTAAAGAACTCTGAAACAAGGGTTTGTATTTTCACATATCACAAAAATGATGAAAAATTCTCTTGCCAAAATTTATACAGCGTATATAAGAGTTCTATGTCAGTCATTGGTGTTTCTCAAAATAAGTGACTATTTCATCTATAAGAATGTCAGATATGTTTGACTCACAGGCTAATAAATTACATAGGTACTGAGGTACAATTCACTACTCTTAAAGCGCTGTCTATCGAGGCAAATTCCTTTTATTTATTTAAATTTCTTATTACGCTTTGAGTCTTGGCTGTTGATTTGGGGCTAAATTTCCCCATTACAAAATACAACCAACAAAAATATAATAATATGTAGAAACAATAGTGACTGAATAAGCGTTCTGAAGTGGTGTTGTTTTCTAAGGCAATAGATTGAGTTATACAAACTTTATAATTACCCTTTAGAAGAAAAGCCAGGTCAAATTTTAGTTCAATTAACCTCTGGAGTGTCTCATTAATCAAAACCCACTTAAAGTGATTTTCTCATTCTAAGCACACCATGATGTGAAACGTGCTGTTTATAAAAATGCCCAGGAAGCTCACCATAGTAATGTCACAGCAGTCGATTTTTATTATTTCTGCTCGTTCAGTTGGTTTTGGTTTTCTTCCTTTACTCTGTCTTGTTTATTAGAGAAGAATACTTGCCTATTTCATGGTTTGCATCTCTGTGTTTTCCAGTCTACTGCTTTAAGAAATATGAGATACATACAAAAAAAGGAAGTGAGTTTGAATTTAAAATGTGTAAGTCGTGGTAGACAAGCAGCGCAGAGATTCTATCAATGCTATTACATCAGTGACAGATTTCAAGTAAGGAAAAATATAAGAATCAGATGAGCACAGTAAGATCTGCTCTCCACTCTCCCATAACATTTATGCATTCAGTTAGATATGACTGAAGCAATAATTTCATAGCTTTCTCAGTCTGCCCATCACTGTACTTGCAAGTATTATTGTGGATGAAAATAGCACTTCTATAGGTCAAGACAATTTTAAAGAGTACTCTGTTGCACTGTATTATGAGTAACATAAACACAATCCCAAGACAGAGATAATTAAATTCATCAAATCAGAATAAACTGAACTTCTTTCATGAATCTGTCTTTTAGGCAAAAGGTACCACTGTACTCTTTGCTATAAAGGCATGTCTAAGAGCAAAGTCGGCTAGATAGGCAGAGGAATAAGTTTTCTGAGGATGTAAAGAATAAGAGGAGTGAGTCTTGGGAGATAGTTCAGTTGGAAAAAGGGTGTGCCAGGCAAATATGAGGAGCTGAGTTTGATCCTAGAAACTACATTAAAAAAATCCAGTCATGTGGTTTCGGCTGTAATCTCAGCTTTGAATAGATGGAGAAACAGTTATCTCTGGGGATCACTGACCCACATAACTTAATCAATGATTCCCAGATCTCAGTTTCAGAACCTGTCTCAAAAGGCAAGGAGTATAATAGCTCTTGAGTAACAATTGCTGAGCTCAATCTCTGGCCTCCATACATATGCCAACATAGGTGTTGCAAAAGCACATGCTTGTGCAATGAACACATGTGCGTACTCACATTTACCAGCACACACATTAAATATAGCAGGAAATAGGGACAAATGAATTGTATAAATAGGATTGTCGATTTGTTATCTATATCAGATTTTCCTCTATTATTGCAATTCTTTCTGACAATTCAGATAACCTGAATTAGATATAAATGGGAATAATATAAAAGATTAAGTTACAAGAAGTGATAGTAATTAATGAAGGTTGCAATTGTGGTAATATTCATATCTTTAATCAAAAACTTTATAAGTATAGTTGGATATGTCAAGGTTTCATTTTTTCATAGATAACTTTCATATACATATTTGCAGTTTACATTTTCCCCTTAATATGATACCTAGGAAAATATTTTGAAATTTGAAAAGACGCATTGAATATTTACTGATTTTTCATATTTTTCATATAATTTCATATTTTCATGATTATTAACATTTATTCATCCTAAGAAAAAGGACATTTTTTGTATAATGGCAAAGCATACTTAGTTGAACTGGAATGCCAAAGCGTGAAGGTCGGTGTTTATTTTAGCTAAAGTGATGAATAATGACTTTAAAGAAGGATGAACATTAGAAACTAAAAGTCAGTTAATAAATTTGGCAGACTTTAGTTCTTGAATGTAATTATCATTTCAGACTCAATGTAAATGGCTACATATTATTGCTAATAATTCAGGGCAGCTCAAATTATTATTTTTCCCCAACTAAAGAGATTTGTTAGTGAACTATTTGGCTTGTATTAATTGAAATGAAGATGTGAAGTATAAATTTGCTGGAATCCAGGTTACCCAGACTATGGACACTTCAGCTTGACAAGGTTTCTGGGCATCTGCTATCGGGAACTGGAATTCCTTAACTGCTTTGCCCCTTTCTTATCTTTACAATGGTGACATACGTTTTCTCATCAATAATAAGATCTGCATAAGCCTAATAGTAATATCAAAATTAATCCCTGAGCTGGTCACTGTGGGCTGGAATGAAACACAGTCATGCTATTCAGAAGTAAATTGTAATCACATCTGGACTTCCAAGTCCTGGAACGTGAGAGCAACCCAGGTTTATTGCAAGTGCATCATAAAGCTATTTCTGGAGTAAATGCTGATCTTCCCAGGAAGAGATGAGCCTTAATAGATAGAAGCCAGAGAGCTTAGTTAGAAAGTTAGAGCACCTGGAAAGACAAGCAGACAATTAGCCCTTCACTAATGAAGAATATAGCAAGCCTGCACCAACTTAAAAGTAAACATTCTCAGGACTTAAAGACAGAAATAGCCTTCAACCTAGCCAGGCCACCAGATAAGACTAGAAATTTAGAGCTTTGACCCAGAAGAATAAATACATACCAAGGAACTAAAAAACCATAAAATCCTCCCTTCATGGCACCCTGAACTATCTGTGCAAGGCAAATGGCAATCAGCAGTGACATCCCTACCATCCACTAATTAGTCATTGTATCATTTACTCTTTGTTGATAACTGAGAAACTTTGAAGCATGCAGCTGTAAACAGGAGAGACACCTTTCACATTGGTTCCTGTTTGAGATATGCCTGACACCTGCAACCCTTAGATAAACATTCCTGCAGTGTGCTACTTAAGCTACAGAAAAGTCTTGGTCAGAGGAAGAATGAAGAACAAGAAGAGGAACAAGAGAATGAGACGAGAAGAATGGACGAGGACAAGGACAATGGACATAGAGACAGAGACAGACAGACAGGAGAGATTAGAGGAATGAACTGAGGAGAATAGATTGCAAGGCCTAGAGGGTTGGATTGCTAGCTTAGAGAAACTTTGTTTTATTCCCTTAATGTGCACATTGTTATTTTCTTTGATTTTATTCTTTGTTTTTCTTTATCTTTCTTTAATTTACTATTAAAGAAGTGCTCCTGCGTGTCATAATTACCATAAGACGTATTCTATGTGTCTTATTAAAAAGCATTAAGCTTGCCAACTAAGGGTCCCATAGAAGAGTGAGGTACTGCGCTCACTTGTCATAGTTTCGGTTGTTTATCCTCCTTCGTGGAAGCTGAGGAACCCATCACGGGAACTAGAACTGGACTCAGACCCCTGAATAAATTTGTATATTAAATATGCTTATAATTTCATCTCTGTCTTTTTTGTTGCAGTGTTTCTTATTGATTTCCGATTCTAACTAGATTTGTTTGTACACACTTGAAAATGCATGGAACATATATGTACTCACTCACATATGTGTGAATGTGTGGTTTTCATGGAAGGTCATCTTTGTGATTGGCAAAGTGTGTTTACAGTATCACAAAGAAGTTCTTTATATGATTTGCCTTGTAATTTCAGCCATATAATGGTGTAATGAAGTTTGGCTTGTAAATCACTGTTAGTGTTCAAAGGTTGTTAACTCTGCAAGAACATTTTGTTATGCCTTTAGGCATTAATTTTTCTGATCTAACACCCAGGAGATAAACTGTATTTATGTAGAGTACAATTTTCAGTTATTGTCAGTTATAAGAAACTTTGATTTGCTAATGTTTTGGAAGGTTTGTGAGACGTACTCTTAATCAGATATTATGGTTTCAGTGAGTTTTTCTGAAGAACAGTTTAGCGTTCTAAGGAAGGATCTAGGCCTTTATCCAAAGCTTTGTAAAATCTAGTACGGAATGAGGAAAGGGCAATCTTCCTCAACCATTTTTCCATCTGGTCATTGCCAAAGCTCTAAAAATCTCTCTTCTTTTCTTCAACTACTTCTCTCTCAGAAGTATGAATTCTACAAAATCTTTCCCAACTAAGACAAAAGTGAGGGTGGCCCCTCAGAATGTAGTAATACAGATTCAATGTCAAGAAAAATTGTAAAAGAGGGTAAAGTTCTACTGTAAATCAAAGTCTCTTTGATAATGGATGATATAGATATAGAGACAGACAGATAGATATCCTGCCATTGTATTTTATATAGATACCATGGCTTTAGAGCCTTGGGTTTGGATAGTTGGAAATTTCATCTCTATTTGTACAGGGGTTTCCCAATTCTTCAGTGGACTTTTGTCTCCAATGTTCACTCTTCTTTAAATTTAATCATTAACAATTTAAGGAAACATAGATGTTAAACTTCATTGTCTTTTGCATTACAGTTCAGTAAGTAGCCTTTGATATTATACACATACGTCCTTAAAAGTGATAGCCTTTTCCTGGTGTTTGAATCCAATTTTGACTACAGCCTCTTAACTGTTTCACTTCTCACCTCTCTGTGTCTTTAGAATACTAGTTTGTTTTTTTTTCTTTTTTCTAACAGACATTTCTTCATTTTAGGTTGATCTGTCTTTACTCCTTGAGACTAAATAATTTTTGCAGTTACCATTTTTGCTCAAAGTAAATCCCATCAAGACCCTATTCTCTTTGGAATTCAGTTCACAGAATTCACGTCATCCCAACCACACTTTATCATCTTTTCTCGTCAGTTTACTGATCTCTGTGTGAAATTCCAAAGCTTCATCTATCCTAATTGAATTCTGCCTCATCTTATTCTAAGTTTATTTTTAATCCATGGAGTTTATGAGATTGTGTCATAATAAAGAAGAGGAACCTAGTGAACAAATTAGTAAAAAAAAAAAAAAAAAAAAAAGGACTAATTTCATTCCTTTCTTTCTGAGGTAATGCACAGAGAACCACAGCTGAAAATTTTATAATGATATTACAGTGAATATAACTTTGATGCTTGTATTTACAATTGATATTGGTAACTTTAAATTATATAAAGTCTTGAGAATAAGTTCTTGGTGTTATATGCTTTTTGCCTTCAAAGTTGAAAACTTGGTAAAGTTATTAAATGATTCATGCACTTATATTTTGTGTTTGCCTGAGAAGTTGAATTTGTCTTACTTGGTTTATGATGACAAGCTTATTATTCTCAATAAACAGTGATCCTGGAAATTTTATTATTGCTTTCTTACTTTAAATGATGCTTTTTCTAAGTACTTATCAAAACTAAGGTGACATTTGTCAATTTCTCAAGACCATTCACTTCCATGTTTTTCACTGAAACTTCCGATGTAACTCAATCATAGCATCTAGAATGCTGAGTTAATAACATATTGAATTCTCAAATCAATGTCTAAATATCCAGTGAAAATCTCTAATAATATCTCTTTTGTGTGTTATCTATATTTAAGGACAGAGTACAGATGAGAGAACCTCTAGAGACTTGGAATAAATTTGGATGACTGGAAAAGACCCTCCCCATTTCCTAGCCTATATTGGAAATTTAAATTAATATCCAAAAATCCACAGCAGGGTTAAATCATTAAAATATCTCAATTCTTTGAAACAATATATTTGGACAATTCTAAGCAAATAATATAACTAAACAAATAATGTTACTGTAACACATAGAGGAGTTTTAGACCTAGAAAAAGCTAAAGAATTCCTGAAAATATCAGCATATGATAATGTTAAGTGGAAATAAAGGAAAACTTCATCCTGGCAGACAGACTGAGAATATTTCAATATTGCTGGTCCATGCTGTTTTTGCCAGATATAGCTATAATAAGAGAGCTAACACACAATAGTTAAAGTGAAAGCACATTAAGACACCCTAGATAGGGCAAATAGCACCAGAACTAATTATGAGACAAAGCTGTAGTTCATTACAATTTCTATAAAGTTATTGACTCATAGAGGACTGCCTGAGATATAAATGTGTAAGTCAACATGTTCTCAAAGATTAGACATCTCCAGAAGCAGTTCATTGCAAGCAGTCTGGTACCCCAATAAACGTCTAGTTACTATCTCATTCTCAGTAAGATTACCTGATTGCTGAAAAAGTAAATTTGTTTTGTCTTGCTTTTCTATTTCTATTTATAGAAATATATTAAAAGCATGAGACATTGTTCAAACATGTTATTATTAACTATTTGAGTCAGTCATGACGTTCCTAAGATTCATGTGTTTGTAGAATTACTTTTTCTGTATTTTGTTCTATGCAGCTCTGTCTTAATTTATGAATTCATTCAACCATTAGGGGACTTGGAGAGTTTCCATTTGGAGATATTACAATTAATAGTAGTTCTATAAATATCCTATTCCACCATCTAGGGGAACATCTGGAAATTTTCTTTTCATAAATACCTTATATTTCTCCTGATACTACTTTTCCTAGATACCTCAAAAGAATTTTAATACATGAGAATAAAACATAAAACCCATCTCAACTGTATGCTTTGTTTATAACTATGTTCCATTTCTTTTCTCAAATTTACCTGAAAACAATTTTATAAAGTGTCTTGCATTCTTATTCTTTCTTGTGATTTTTCTCTGAACTGAAATGAACCCAGGATTCAGATTGACCTTGAGTAGTGATTGGACTCTACCAACCACTTTCAGGGGAAATGTCAGGGAAATGGGTTCTCTTGGTTGACCATCAAGACCATGACTTATATGGATCCCAAAGCCTAGCCCAGTGGTTATGTTAGTAGTTGAAGTTTGAGACACTGGTTTTCCCTAGGGATTAAAGAAGGGGGAATAAGAGCTGCAGCATCAGATCTTCCTTCCAGTAGCAGCGCTATCATGAGAAAAACTGCAGAGCAACATTGAAACTTTTAGTTATTTTTCTAAATTACAAAAAATATAAGACTCATTCAGCTCCAGGAACTTTGTCAAGCAAAAAATATCCCAAATTTTCATTGTGTTTTCACTTAGAAGACTCTCATTCTATATCTCTACCATAAAATTATTATGTTATTAAATGATCAAGACAATATAGATTACTGGGACAGTGTGGTATATACTTGCAAACCCAGTATTTATAAGGCATATGCAAAAGCATCTTGACCTATATTTCTAGACCACCCTAGGTTACTTAAAACAGTGAGACTGAGAAACAATAAAAAAGTAAAGGGAAAAATAGCACATATAATTAGAGAGGTATCACTAGCAATTAACAAATTCTAAGGTTTCTTAATACTTAATTTAGTTGGCATTTTTAACATATGTAATCCTTTTCCTCTTCTTAAATAAGCATTTTCTACATGACTGTAGGGTAGAACTTCCCACGTATGATAATAATGCACATATTTACCATATCTATCAATAAAAATTAAGAACATTTTATTCTAGGATATAAGTTTGTCAGTGAGAAGAATAGGTGTTTCTTGAACCTAGTTGCCAGGATTTGTCCCATTCCCTCTGTACTCAAAATACCAATGAAAAGCAAGAGCAAACATTTCAACCTTGATCCAGGTCATGCCCCTGAACCCATGGATATATGCCAGTCATTACCTGTCTTACTTGGTGTCAAGACCAAAGACCTTAATAGTGGCCTAATTCTTGTCTTACTTAGCTCTTTGAACTGACCTATTCTCTTTTCCTCTTGCTTCTTCAGGGTCAGTTAGGTTAATCTTTCTGATTTTCCAGAAACATGAGCGTCATACTCCTAGCTTGAGAACTTCTTATCTGAGTCCATCATCCTGTAAAATTCTCCTTAAGATGCCCAGAGTCTTTTGTCTGACTTTAATTTAGAGATAGTGACATTTTAATGAGAAGTCTTTGATCATCCTATCTGAAATTAATACAAGTTTTCTTTTCTTGATGAATATTATTATAATCATATTCTAAAATACTCTAAAGAGAGCTAACTTATTTATTGCTTTGCATTTGTTTCTCCTTGTTCCATTAATGTAGCATTTTTTGTCTTGTTTGTTTACTCACATTTTCTTGTCAAGTATTTAAGCCATGTTTGATAGGTTGATCCTTTAATAGCATTTGACATATTTATGAAAGAGTAAGTGTACATTTTATGCATCTTACAAAACTGCTGCTTGGAAAACAAAATTAGAAACTTGAATATCCTCAATTATGTTGTTCCTAAGTATAGTAGGAGTAACTAAAGCCTAGAGACTGGTCATATAACATCATTAGCTCTGTTTATGGTAGATGGTTTTGGAAGCATTTACGATATTTGATTTGCTATTAAGCTATATGCTCATCGTTTGCGAGAAGTGTGATAATGATCTAATCATTAACAGAAAAAGATTGTTGTCAACACATAAATCCTAAAACTTTCATGAAGGAATTCCTAGTTTGATTTTGTTTTCTTGTTTGTTTCCAACTTTTGTTCAAATATTGAAACTTATGGAAGAAATTCCAAAATGAAAATGAATAATCAATAGATCTGTCGTGTATGACAACAATGTCACCAGTATTACTTGTTTTTTCATGGCTCTTGTTTTTGTTTGTTTGTTTTGTTTTACTGTTGTTTTGTTTGGTTTTATTGAAGCCTATAGCTAATATTAGCTAATATTAGAATGCTAAAGGTGGACTCAGTGTTAGAGAAGTTGATAGTGGTGGGAGAGTATCTGTACGTTTTTATTTGTCCTTCTTCTCAGTGTAGCCACACTGAATAAGTCTTTTCAGAGCTTTTCTGTATTACCTTCTCTTTAATATGCTTCTACCTTGTTGGCTCTTGTGCCTCATAGGTTACTGCTGAAAGGTTACAAGATTTGATCTTAACTCCAGTAACACAGGGATGATTTGGACAATGAACATCAGCCTGATGTTCAGAGATATAGATCATCATATGGTTTCAAAAGGGAGACTATTTGAGATGACCTATAATTTCTTGGGATTCATTATGTGCTTATGACCAGAGTGAATATAGTTATGTGGACAGTAAAGACTTGACACAAAAATTTTTAGATATAAATATTTAACTCTAATGGATGTTCAGGGAAGACGATTCACCATCCTTACACTTTGGAAATAGGTTGGCACAAGGTTTAGTGGAAGGCAAAGTTTAAGAATGATGCCTATTTATTTGAAAAAGTATATCTAATGAAATTTAGAATTGGTAGATAGTATTGCTCAGCTTTGATTAAATGAAAGAGGAAAAAGATGCAAGCCAAAATTAATTATTAAAAGGAATCCATAATGAAAAGATTTGTCTGGAAAGGGTTTGCTCAGGAAAACAAGAGAAAAGTGTAGCAAGCAGTCCCGTGCTAAGGAGATTGGGGTAGATATAGTCAATTCAAGGTGCAGAACATCAAAACCATTGGAAACAAGCCTTGAGAGCATTGCATAAATCTTCCAGGATTTTTACATATTCCTTACCCTGAGATATGGGTACTCAGAATAGTTCTGGGAAAGATATCCAGGAATATATATTGTGATGACTGCCCAGAATTGCTGTAGGATTCTTCCCCCAGTGCTTTAGCAGAGAGTGCTCTTTGTTCTCCCGGTTCCTTGAGACAATTCATGACCATAGTTATGCCATATGAGGCTACTCACAAACCATGCAAGGAGCAGCTTGATGGCATTGTTGAGTTTGTGATAATTCTGAAGTTGCACAAGATGCAAGAGTTTTGGTATCATAGCATGTATGATGGGAATAATTTATTCCATTGATACATATTCTACTGTTTAGAAAACATTGTTTGGTACACTGGTTTCTTGGTAAAGTATTTATCCATACTGGTCATTTGATTGGAAAATTATGATCATGATGACTTGAATTCCTATGTCAGATCTATAATTTTTGATATCGTGACTAATTTGACATGGTAGGAATAGAAAGTAGAGACTGACTCTTTTCATGTGCTACTTCAGTTTAAAATTTAAATATGTACCTTACTATCTTCATGGTGTGTGCCTCATGTCCACAGGAGATGAAAATATATTTTCTCCATTAAAACTCAAACAAAATTGCATTTTCTGCTGAAATCAGAATGTGTGAGACTGAGCAAGTCTAGGCCCATTGTGAACAAATAATTCAAATTCTATCCTTGATCTGGCTGACATAAATACAATGGTTCTGTTGTTAGAATTCATGGAAGTCCAGGAAGAGAGGGAATGCCAGCCCCTGCTCTCTAGGAAGCCCAATTCCAATGATCATATATAGTCTTTGACTTAGGAGAACCCAAAGAAAAACACAGTGTGGTATGAAAGTTATAGCCTGGAATGGTTCTGGCCAGCTTCACTTAGGTGGTGTGACTTGTGCATTCCACTCTGACCAAACACCTTGCTCTGCTTGCCTTTAACAAGACTAGTCCTTCAGGTTTCTAACAGACTTGGCTTTTCTGTGATGTGTTAACTACTCTTTAAGCAGCAAAGTTGAAGTGCAAAGTAGAAAGAAAACTCTGAGGGTGAGAAATTCTCAGAAGGTAGATTTTAAAGCATAATGCTATTTAAGTCAAGTTTAGGGAAAAAAAATTCCATGTTATCTTGACTAACTACAGATTTCAGTCATTATAAGAATATATCCCGTCTGGTTTGTTCAGTGCAGGACTCTATATTGCTAGAGGCATTTTCAATTAGATAGAAAAGGGCTCCTATTTCCTTAACCCTATTCCCTCTCATCAAACACAACCTTAATTCCTCTCCTAAGTGCCCCCTTCATCTCCCATGTAGAAGATTTCTATGGGACTTCCCCTGTGAGGGAACTGAGGGTGTTCTTGCCCAGAACAACATTGCCCATGGTGGTGTTTCTTCAAGATCTTGAAAAGTGTCATGCATGGAGTGACATTTCACAAAGAACCTGTGTGTAGGCAGAATCCCTGCAGACTGGGTGATAGATGCTAAAGTAATTTTCTTTTGATTTTGTACAAAGCTGGGGAGAATGCTGACTTCCTAAAACCTTCCCATACTTACACAGTTATGTAGCTAATTTTTACTCTTTTGTCTCTTTATGGCTTCTCTTTTTTATCTTCTAGCTTCCTTTCTATACATCCCGTTCTCCTATTGTATCTCACTCTTTAACTGTATAAGTTAATGTTCAAGAAATTTCTGTGAAACACAGTGGGCAGTTAGCAATGTCCTTCAGTATTTTCTCTGAATTCAGAGGAAAATACTAATACTAAAACAGCTCTATTACATGTAATTGATGAGTTGGTCCTTTGAAGAATGTTCTTACTTGTTTATAATTTCCTACCAATTTCCAACAAATCAGAAGTAAACATTATATCTCATGATGCCTCTTCTTTCATTGATTCTTGAACAAAGGAAGAGGACAGGAAACTGTCACAACTCTGATTTGTAAAGTCCTCTGTAGTAGTATGGTAGTGTTGGGATGACTCACCAAGGAGACAAGGAGGCATTCTCATGCTTGTAATCTCTATCAGACCTCAGCAGAGGGAACCACTATCCTGGCTAGCAACATACTTAATGTACAGTGGAACCCTGAACTTCTGAGCTAAGTTGTTCTTATTGATTCAGCACTCCTCAGGTGCAGATCATAAGCAATCAAACATCCCCTACAGAAATTCAACACCTGCAAACAATTCAAAATGCCAAGACCTATGCATCCCTCCTTCCAACAGTGCACAAAAACAATTATTTTTAAACACAACTAAAAATAAACTTCCACAACATTTCCCCTTTTCCATATAAAAAATTATTTTACCTTTACAACACATTTTAATACCACACCAGCAAACTGTTTAGAAGAGGAACAATCATGAGGATTGCTAATGCACATGACCAAGTGAAACCAAACATCTATCAAGCTTTTTACAACGTCTTTGGACAGCAAAAAAAAAAAAAAAAAAAAAAAAAAAAGCCATTTTCAATGTTCAATTATCTGGAATTCACTCATGATCTTCTGGGCTCCTCCAAAGGGCTTTGATTACTTCTCTGGCTCTCCCTTGTGCAGCACACACAGCTTGTCCTCCAGGTTCTGGCTGGCTCTACTCCACTGTTGCTGCTGTTATTGGTGGTTGTCCCATGGTACTGGCATCTTTTGAACACTGGAATCTTCTGCTGCAACTGGGCTAGATTTCACCAATAGCCTCTCCTGGGCTTTTTTCAGGGTGCCAAGCCTCAATTTCTCTGCATCACCCCTTCAATCTGGACCTTCATTGTTACTTTAGCTGCACCTTCACTGATAGTCTCTCTTGGATGCTCTTCATAGTTCCAAGCCTCAACTTATTTGCATGACCCCTTCATTCTGGGCCTTCAACTATTATTGAGGCTGCACTTTTACCAATGGGCTCTCCTGGCCTCTTACAGTGGAAAGCCTCAGCTGCTTTCCATTACCCTTTTGTGCCTTCAAAAACAGTACCACCTGGGTAACAATTTCACTACAAGTTCAGTTGCCAAAAGGAGATGCAACCTTGGAAGACAGCTTCTGGGAGCTGTCCCTGAGGAAACACTTTCCAGATTTTAGGATAGAGCCTGGTTTACAGGAAAAGTAGCTATCCTTGTTTCCAGGAAAGGTTTCCTCATGGGTAGAGTTCTTATCACCATCACCAGTGCATGGACTGCTTGTAATGAAGTTGGCCAAAAACAAAAACAAAAAAGGTTAAATTTAACTAAGAGGCTTTTTGGCTCTAAGCTAAATCTTCCCCAACAGCAGGGGTCCTGGGCCAGAGGGAAGAATCTCTGGTTGAAACATTCTGGCAGTTTGGCATTCTTTTGCACCACTGCTAAGGAGAAACATATACCCTTCTTCATAGACCTCAAACACAAGACTGGCTTGGTCTTCATACACACAAAGAGCCATCAACAAACTCAGTTTACAAAACAGTATGCTTTGGATTCCCTGTTCAGTGCCCTGGCTGCTGCCAGTGGCAGAAGGAAGCATCAGCTCCATAATCAGGAAAATCCTTGAAACCTTGCTTCTTTCCTGCTACCAGGTGAAATTTTTTTTCTTTTTTAGCATGACAATGTTTCTCTAAAGGCTTCTATTCTGTGACTCTCACTTTTGAGCCCTCTTACACACTTAATTTTCACAATTTTCTCTTTATAGAGGCTTATTTCCTCTCTCTCTCTCCTCTTCTTTCAAGAGACATCTACTCATGATTTTTGCAAATATATAATCTTTGTCCTCTAGGAGCTCCTGAGTGTACATTACTGGACTCTGCAAGGTCTGGAGTTTTTCTTCTTCCTTGTCTCCAGGTTGAATTTGCACACACAACGTCCTGTCCCATGTTGCAGGCACCATTTGTAGTTCTATTTTACTATGCCAGCTCAGGAAACAAGACATGTAGGCATATCCATATCTGCAAGCTCTGCCAGACCTCAGGAGAGGAATCCATCATCACTGGCAAGAGCCGTCCTGAACAACAGCATACTCGATTGACAGTGGAAGACTGAATGTCTCAGCTCAGGTGTTTTATTGATTTAGAACTCCTTAGGTGTTCTACTGATACCATTCGCAGATCACAAGCAATCAAACATCCCCTGCAGAAATCCAACACCTGCAAACGACTCAAAATGCCAAGACCTGTACATCTCTTTCTCAAACAGTGCATGAGCAAAAACAATTATTCTAAACACACTAAAAATAAACTTCCACAACAGTCCTCTCTTCTGTTCTCCTCTGTCCTCTGTTTCCTTCCTTTGCCCTCCTTGCCTTGTATAGGGTTCTTACATGAGGCTCATTCTATCCTTGACATTTCTCTCCTTGTTTTCTCTCCTAACCTTTCATTATTCTACTCTATTCTCTTAGTACCTTGGTCCTTCCTTCCCTCAACTTTGCCTCTCGGATTTCCTCCTCCTTATTCAATATCCATCAGTATCTACACTTACTAATTTTATACTCTGAAGAATAAATTAAAGATGATGGAGAGCTGATTGAGTGAAGCAAACATTTATTTATACTTGAATTTACAGTGGAAAATTATCTCACTAGACATTTTACTGTAGACAACATTTTTTTCTTTTACTCTTTTACTAAGCTATAAAATAAAATTTATACCAAGCAATCAAAAATCAAAGTTTAGAGTCTCATTTGAAATCTATTAAGAAAACTCCAAATCTAAAACCAAAGAATGTATTCTTTCTTTGGTGCAGTCATTGAATGGCACAATATAGAAGGATACAGTAGAGACAGCAAGTAAAGAAACTATGTAACTCCAGGGCCTCAGGATGCTTCAAGCCAAAGCTAAATGCAATTTGCTACGAGACATAGAAATACTTAGAAGAAATATTACACTCATAAAAGAATACTCAACTTGTTACTAATAGTCCAATCTTCAAATGGTCTTACTTCTTTTTTTCTTTTTCTTTTGTAATTTCTTTCTACTTTATACCCCCCTTAATATTCATTCTCTCTTCTCTAGGCCATTTATATACTAAACACCCAATGAAGACTATTTTATTAGGGTCCATGGTACACAGGCTATCTTATATAGAGAGAACACCAATTAAAATATCATTTATTTTGTTTATCTATTTTTTACTAATTACATTTTCTAGGACACTTTCTTTTTATAAATTTTAGTTTTACAGCTTTGTTTTTCTTACATAAAAATCATTAATTATTTTTCCTAGCCAAAGAAAAATCCTAAAGCACCATCCTTATCCATCATGTGACTTATGATTAAATATGTCAAGTATAAGAATAATTAAGTGGAAAGTCATAATCGTATTTGTACATTAACTTTTATAGATGTTTAGATACTTTGGAGTCTGATTTATGCATTACCAATAATAAAATGACTTTCGCTTTTAAAGTTCAGTATGTGAACTATAGAGGTGATTTTTGAATTAAGAATAATTTTAAAGAATAAGAAAAACATGAACTAGTAAATAAAAAAGACTTCATCAAAGTCAAGAGTATATAATGGGCCTGGAAGATGGCTCAAGTAAAATGCTTGCTGCTCAAACATGAGGACCCAAATTCACATTTCCAGCAACCACAGAAAAGCCAGGACAAACTGCACATCTGTATTCTCAATTCTAGAAGTCTCTAGACAAGCACATCCACTGATCTGGATAGCAAGTCAATTTATCTAAACTGTTAAGCTCCAGAATCAGTTATAGACATTGTCTAAAAAATAAATAAATAAATTGGACAGAGATCACTTGAGGATGACAGCCAATGATGAACTCTGGATGGATTTCATACAAAAGCACACATTTTTGTATCCTCACTGCCCTAAAGTGTGCACAGGGAGCAAACACACACACACACACACACACACACACACACACACACACACAAAACACACAAAACACACATGATATTTCCATGATATCAATGTAAATTTCTATCATATATAGAAAAAGCTGCATGAGGTCTGATAATTTAAAAACTGAAAAAATGCTGCTGAGAAATATTCTAGCCCAGTAACTACAAAAGCAGCTCTCCTTGTTGCTTTATCACTCTCTTACTAACTGCAGTGTTTAGTTTTATGTCAATTGGACACATAGGAAGATATTTGAGAAGAAGCAGCTACTGGGGACATATGTGCTCACAGAGAAGCACTAGGGGAAGCAGGAATGTTAAACACATAGTGTTGCTTTGTTAAAGGAAGACATACAGAACCTGTTATCAGCCCAGAAGCCTGGGAATGAACATGGCTAATAGCCTGCTTACCTTTGAAGGCTCCCCACATACTTTTATGATCTTTTCAATCTATAGAACCTATCTTTATTGAAGAAGGTCACATATAATCAATCGATAGAACCCATCTTTATGGAGATGTCACATGCAGTGTACAAAAAGTTTTGATGCAGTTACATCATAAGATTTATTATACACACAGTATTTAGTTAATTATCATCAGAAAAATTTCTTACCAAATTAGGCTGTGCTTAAATATGCCTATAATAAACTACTTGGTGTCAGACTCCATAAGTCTGAACCAACACTGACTACTTAGTTGTGTTAAATCAAACTTTCTTTTTGTCTCTCATCCGTTGGATACTTGCTCTGCTGGCTTTGGTGAACTCAGAGACTCCTGTAGGCAACCACAATAAGAGAATGCCTCCTTGAACCAGAGGGGTCAAGGTCACCAGTAGAACACAACCCATGGAGTCAACTGACTAGGATTCATAGAGGCTCACAGAGGTTGAAGCTGCAATCATGGAACCTGCATGGGTCTAGTCTAGGTGACTATATATATATATATATATATATATATATATATATATATATATATATATCTCACAGTTTCTTTTGGTCATGGTAGTTATGACAACAATAGACAGCAAACCATGACACCAAATAAATAGAATCATCAGTATTCATAGGAACACAGTAAAATCTGTCAATATTGGATATGAAAACTGAGTCTATAAAAATTTAAGCTCTTAGCTTTTATAAAACAAGTTGACATGTATAGATTTCTTTTACATGGTATTAACTAGTAAATTATATACACGCATTTATTTACAAAGTGATAGGAACACACTTAATTCCCTTGAGATTATGATTATGATTTTGCAGATTTATTGTAAGCATGATGTTTTCAAATTTGTAATCATTTTCGAATGGAATTGGGAAGATGAAACATCCAACCTTTTACATTCTGAATATAGGTGAAAGATCAAACTTGAAATTTTAGGTATGAAGAGAATACAAAGGCAAATATTTTCTCTAGAGGATTTAGTAAATGTGAAGCATGTTTTAGTTATAATGGAGATAAACTTATGCTTTTACTATCTGCATCTCAGTGATTTCTGCATCAAATGGCTGTAGATAATCACTCTGAAAATAGTGCAGGAAATACTCATTTGTTTCCTGTAATCATCTAACTATGAATTGCACTGGTATGCCAACCACATGGGAAGTTGTTTTCTATGCCCAGAACCTGCCAAGCACATGGAAAAATTTGGAAAACACATTTGGGAGTGCTGTGTGTATGTATTTTTAAAAAGAATCCATATACATTTATTATAAAGTCAGTAACTCTTGTGATACATAAATCAAACCAACGTGTGCTTAAATGTTCATTGAACCCACTGCAGAGTACTTTTTATATAATGTACTTTTGAACAAGGCTTTGCTTTTCCTAAGCATTCTTCATCCATGTGAGAACTGGAATGTCTCAGTGTCCTGAGCAAGTGTGGTCCCTGCTGTGTTTATTATTTAGGAAAATTTGGGGCAAGGGTTCAAATATTTATGAGTGTATGAAGGTTTCCAGAATCCATTATCTACGGTTACACAATAAACTCTCCGGTTCCCTCCTGAGATGTTACTACTTCTCCAATTTATATCAAATGAATGCATTCTCCTTATCTGCTTGGATTAAATTAATTCACTTAACATCAGCTCCTTGTGGCTGCCTTGGAACCAAACTTCGATGGAATGTGGTGCCCCAAATCTGAGTTAGCTGTTCCATATACACATGCATGGAAATGTCTATGTACTAGAATTTCAGACCACGTTTAATCATGGAGTTGAAAGTCAAGACTCAACTATAGGAATTTTATTATGTGATTCCAAGACATTTTAAGAGCAGACCACATGGAGAACAGAAAAGAGGAATGTGAAGAAGAGAATGTAGATATTTTTTACTTCAAAGAAAATGGTAAGGAATAAATAAGTCACTCTCTAGCCATCACTTACATGTATTTATTACCTTCTAAAAGTGCCCAGAGGTACTAAAATATAAGTGAAAGGAACTGCTTCCCTCCTGCAAGTACTGAAGTGTGCACTTTCTGAGAACACTATGTATGTTTGTACTTTTTTTGTGTCGGTTAAATTACCCAGTAGAGGCATACTTGCTCAACCAATTTCAATAATGTATACATGTTTATTATACAAAAGCATAAAACATCTTATGTGCCTTCTTTACTTAGTAATATCATGCTTATTAATTTTTGAGAATGTTTTTCTTAGTATGTAAATGCATCTATATGATTTTACTTCATTTTGTCAGTTTTTTTCTAAAGAACGTGGTATGAGACTCATCATCCTGCTCCACAGTCTGCTACTTTATTTAATAAAATCATAATATTCACTTATTTTAAGGAACACTTGTTTTTCCACTGTTGGTCATTGTGTAATATTGCACCCCTCTCTCTGTCATATAAACACAGGAAAACATATGCATCCCTGCAATCTTTGACACTATAGTCCTTTTTAATTTCCTTGGGCATTGATTTGTATGTATGCATACACTGAGACATTTTGTTTAAAAAAATGAAGTATGTAAATTGTTGGAAATTTAAAAAAAATTCCCCTTCGTACAGTGATTTTCTGATTTAAGGTAACTGCTTGAGTTCCCTGCCATGACATACTGTACCATATAGCTTTGAGAGAGATGTCTTCCTTTCTTAAACTGTATTTTTTTAACTTGTTGCTGAGATAAAACACATAACAAAAACACCAGTCACTTTCAATCAGAAAGCAGGCAGAGATAAACATCCCTTCTCACTTGTCTTTTGTCTTTTTTTTTATTCCATTCAAGACCCTGGACGATATATTGATGACACTCAAATTTAGGTTAGTTCTTCATGCCTCAATTAACCTTGTCTAGAGTATCACTCATGTCTAAACGGTTGTGTATTAGGTGATTCTAGATACTGTCAAAATGGAAATCAGTATTAATCACCACAGCTAAAAATGTTGCAGTATATCCCTCATTAATGGGGAATTTATAAATATTATCCTGTTTGTGTAAAGTATATAAAGTATCTTAGATATAAAGATAAAGTATCTTATCTCTCAGTGTTCCCTGAAATGTTATTTTTTTCTTTTCATTATGCATCAACACCCATGGCAAATTTGCTCTGTGGTCCAGTATCTTTCTCATCTTGATATTCATCAAACTGTTGTTGATGCTGTTTTATTCTTGTCTTTACTTCAAGCAATTTTTAGCATCAGCCTCTCTTTTCTGTAAAGAACAAAGCAACAGTGAAATGACAGCTTCCCTAGAAGCCATCTAAGTAACTTCCTATGCTTGAGTTTGTTTGTTCTCCTTAGAAAATCAGAAAACACAAAACATGGACTACATCTGACAGGATGCTGAGTTGAACTCATTTTTAGAAGACATCATGCTGTGGCAGTTTTGTAGGCAGAAAACTAGATTGGAACAGAGGAAGGGAAATGATAAGATAGTATTATAACACTTTAAAAATATATCATTGTTGTTGTAAAGGTAATATATGGTAGTGCAGATATTACAGTAGAAATGGGGGCTATTTGTATTGGGCAATTTTGTTACATGCTGTTTTTTTGAACTGACACTGGTCTTATGAAGAGAAGATGAATCAGCTTACTTGTAAAGGATATGAAGTTTATGAATGAGAAGCACTACTTTGAGTTTGTTATAAACACTAGAAAAGTAAATGTAACTCTTTTGACTCAGTTGTTGCAGAACAAGGTCTTTAAGTATTGTAGCTAAATCAAGTCAAATTCGCCCTGGGACTATTATAATTATTAAGGAATCTAAGCAGGAAGAACGTTTTTGATAAAATATTATTTTCTAAAGAATTCTTTAGTTTTTATATTACACATTTGCAAACATATTATTTTAGTAGACCAAGCCACCTGTACCTACAAAAGTCCCAAAATTATCACTGTTGTTGTTTATAGAAATAATACAATCCTGTTCTTCAATGAATCAATAAATTGACATTGTTAGCTTATTTATGTTGGGGAGAAAATACGATTGCATGAGATCATTTGTGTCAATATGCAAGAAATTTAAACTGTTTAAAGCTAAAATTGCACTTATTTCAGTTTATTGGCATTAAGAGATGAATCACCTGGATTGTGTCCATGCTGCTTCATATTATCTACTTTATTTGACTTCTCTCCTGCTTTAGGATGTTATATAACCACCACCAAGTCAAGGCCAGGAGGGAAGCCATGTTCATGCAGCACACCTAAAAGTCTTCTAAACTCCAGTCATTTAAATAAGACAATCTTCACAAATTACTGAACTTTCAAATCCAGGAGTGAAATAATGCATTGTATATACTTGATATTTAGCAGCATCAAGAAAAGATATGTTTTCTTTCCTTCACTTTTGCCTGCCCTGTACACCCAATAAACCATGGTCAGACTGACAATGTTCATATCTCATTGCCACCAACTATATACTACATGGCTATGAACATTTTCTTCAATCTTGATGTTACGCCAATCTAAATACAGTATTGCCTTTTACTACCTAACAACTTGAATTGCTTTATGAAAGGAGCAATTTGCCTAAATACCTGAGCATCTGGAAACCTGTCTTTTATTTACAATTTGCCTAGCAGACAAGTCATTAAGAATTTCCAGAAAATGCCAGCTAGGTTTTTTAGATATAAAATCCAAAGTAAGTTATGATTCAGAAAAGCCATTTGGCTGAGGTAAAATTTTGCGCAATTAAATCCCTGCAGTAAATATGTTGGCAAATTACTTAAACCATTCCACAGAGTTAGGACCATGGCCAGGAAGCTAAGATGGGAAAGAATTCGGCCAATTGGAAATGACTGATTCTTCCACCATAGGATGGAAGGGAGCATGAGACTGGAAGTCTCAATTGTACGCTAGACCCGAGGTTTATGGAATGTAAATAATGTTCCTAAAAGTTTTATTGACTTTTTAACATAGAGATACTCATTTATCTTGTATTGGACCCTCAGTATTGGCCACTCACGTAAAAGTATTTTTTTATAAAACTCAAATATCGATTTAAGGCTATTATTTCCTCATGTGGCACTGTAGTATGAGAAAGAGAAAGGAGTCTTTAGAAGAGGTCACAGACTGTGCTAGAATTTCTTGCCCTCATCTCATCTCCTCATACAGACACTATTTTATAATCTCAACTTTTTTCAAGTGTCCATGCCAACTCTCAATCTTCAATTAATCTCTAATGTAATATCTGTCACTGTATTTCCAATATTTCTATTGATCTAGACTGAAACTATCCCAGAATGTTCTGGACATTTTGCCAAACATTTGTTTCATATTTTGATGGAATAAATTACTTAGGTTGTCTGATACATATCTCTTCTGTCTCTGCTTTATTTGCTACAAATGAATATTCATCTATCCCTTTTATGTCTCAGAGAAGAAGAGATCCTCCCTCCCATCTCAAGTTATCCTCTGACATTCTCCCATCTGGTTCTACTAGTCTACCCTCTTGGTGTTGTATGCTTGCATTTTTTCTTGATACAGATTTCCCCATTTTGTTTGTGTATATATTTTCAAAGCTCTGCTATATAAGCCCAATGTGCTTGTGTGCCCACTATCTCCCACCTGGAAAGACATTCACCATTTACTTTTTCCATAGTCATTGAATAAGCCAGTAAGATAGCACCGGTCCCCAAGAATTTTTCAGGAAATAAATATTTCTCCCTTGGCATCCTCTTAGAAATTTTTGTAACATACAATTTACCCTTATGGTAGCTACATGGCCCCCAATACATGTTGTATGTTTGTATGCTTCATCTTGACCAAATGAAAATATCTTGCAGGAAAACTCATATATTTTAGGTTATATTCCCTAACACACAGAGTGGAATGTCATGCATACACTTAGCACTCAATATGTTTAAATACATTATTTTTATAACACTTCCTTTTAAAAGTATTTTAATTTATTTAAATATTTTAATTCACTTTATTTTTAGAGTGTATTTGAGATCACAGAATATTTGAGTAGACAGTACAGAATGTTCCATCTGCCTCCTGCCTCTACTGTGCTCACAACCACCCCTCCACAAGATCTAGGGTTACTGGTTACACTTTTGTACCTACATGATTCCATCTTATCACTTGGAATCTATAGATCACATGAAGGTTCAGAGTCAAGGATTTGGATGAATAAAACTAGCTTTTATCCTGTCATATAGAAAAGTTTTACTGTCCCAAAGTGTCTTAGTAGTCCATATATTCTGCCTCTGTGCCCTTGGTTCCTGGTAGCCATGGGCTATTTTATTGTCTACATACTTTTACATTTTTCTAGAATTTCTTATTGCTGGAATCACTCATTATTTGTTTCACCTGGCTTTATGCACTGAATAATCAATACTGTCACACAATTTGAGAGCTCTTTTATTTTTCCTACTACTAAATAAAACTTTACTCGTTGATATTCTGGAAATTATCTATCCATTTACTCAGTAAAATGACTTTTGGTCTCTCCAACATGTTGTCATAATTGCATAAATCTTCCATAAATACCTATATTAACTCTTTTTATTTTTTAGGGTCAACACCAAAAGTCATATTTTCTACCCTGTGTAGTAACTATATATTTAATTTTGTAAGAACTTTTAAATTCTAAAATGACAGTACTATTCTGAATTCCCACCAATGGTGAATTAAGGGTTCAGATTTTCCATGTCCTTTCTGGGATATCGTGTTGCAGGTGTTCAGTGTTAGCCATTTATTAAAAGTTTCAAAATAATAACTTATTGATGATTTAACTTGATTTTATTTTATAATGGAACATGATAAGGGACAACATTTTTGTACACCTATGTGGAATATGTAAATTTTCTTGAACAAAAGTGTTAAAGTTTAGGATCTTTTTTTGGTATTTTTGAGAAAGGTATTGCTGTGTAGCCTTGGCTGTCCTGGAAATTATTCTATAGGTCAGTCTGGCCTCGGACTCAGAGATGTGCTTGCTTCTGCTTCCCAAGTGTTGGGATTGAAAAAATACAGTACATTTAGGCTCATTTTTAAGTCAGATTGTCTATCTTACATTTTAACTTGGAATTTTTATTTTATATATGGGGGAGTGTTATTATTTAATTTCATAATTTTTTATGACAAAGTATTTTCCAAAGGCATGTTAAGGAAAGTGAATATTTTGGCTTACAGTTTGAGGGTACATTCCCTCTTGGTAGTGGTACTTATATAACCTTCTCTGCTTTTTCATTCCATTCATTCCAAAAATCTCAGTCACAGGATGGTACTGCCCACATCCAGCATCTTGTTATTTCTCTAATTAAAGCTCTCCATAAATGTTTTCTCTATATCAAACTTGTGATTTCTAAGTGCTTCCAAAACCAGCAATAATGACAATGAAGATCAGGCATTGAAGATCCATCCATTGGTACGTTGACACAAAATCATATAACTATAAGTCATAATGTTCTGCCCCTAACCCATACATATCCAAATACATTTAGTCCATCTCTTAAAGACCCCTAGAATTTCATATTATCAAGTCTTCAACAATCAAAAACTTTTTTTCGGAATTAAGGTAATTTCCTAATTTTCCCTATAAAAAACAAATAATTCCAAGAAGTAATAGCATAAGATAAATGTCCTATTCCAAAAAAGACCAGGGTTTTAGTAAGAAAGTTTGGACTAAAGCAAGAGTTAAACCAATCAACACAAATACCAAATCTAGAAGAAGCTTTGTTTCAGCATCTGGAGCTCGTAGGAGCATCACCTAGGGTCTAAAAGCCTTGGGTGGCTGCATCATCCTATTATTTTTTTCTACAGCACATATAGCCACTCTCTTTGGCAAGTATCACTTTGTGCTTACTATCAGGTCATCTCTAGCATCTTGGAAAGTCCACTATAATTTACCCTTCATTTTCATGGCTTCACACATGGCCTCTTAGGGCTTCCTTACAGGAACTCCAACACTATGATATATTGCCTAGCCTCCTTTATTTTCAGTAACCTTGAAGCAAGCCTTCATGATCCCTTAACTCTTGCATCTTAAGGACTTTCAAAATCACTAGATGATGTTGTCAAGTTCTGCTGCCAGCTCAAGATGTAGTCTGATATAGTTCTACTCTAGCTGTTATGTTCTGCATGCCTTTCCCAGGTCTTAGAACCTGGGAAAACACTTTCTAATGGCTACTCTCAATCAAGGAATTCTTTTAGTGGCAATATCAATTTAGTGGCAATAACCTTTTTCTTTAAAAAAAAAAATAAACTTTCATTTTTACAAGTTGGAGCCTTTAATGTGTGAAATATACCTGTCAGGGCCTTTGCTAAGGTCTCAATGAAGAGTTTCAGGATTCTTTTTAGGGGGTTAAACTTTTTAAAAATTACAATCTTTCTCTAAACTGTATCACACTTCTGTTGCAAACAAACTGTATACTTTCATACCTTGGTCTGCTCACTAAAAAACTCAATAAAAGAAGAGAGCAGTAACCATACTAGATGTTATATTATCTTATCTTATATCTGGAAACAAGTGCAAGCTGCTTTCAGGACAAGGGAAGAATATAGCCATCTTCTTTGCCAGAATGTAACATAAACAGTAACTAACTTAATCGTTTATACAATTTTCTTTACAGCTTTAAAAGTTTTTGAGTTGACCTTCTACTCTCTGTGTTTTATCTGTATTCTAGTCTTAGGAACTCATAACAGAATGTTCTGATAAGCTCAACCTACAGCAACCTATGGCCTCTCTAAAATGCATCTCAAACTCCTTAATGTTCTTTTCACAAACTGAGAATGTCTAAAATTCACTGTGAGGTTTCCAGCAGCAACTTATAATCCCATTTCTGTTACCGATATTCTGTTTTGATTGTTTTTCTTGTTGCATTGCTAGAACATGAGAAAGACATTTTAATAGAAGAAAGATTCATTTTGGCTCACATTTGAAGGTGCATAGTCCATCAAATTGTGTAAGGCGTGACGGCAGAAGTGATGTACCACATCAACTCTGAAGTCAGGAAACAGAGAAAGATAGATATTGGTGCTCGGTTCATGTTTTCCTTTTTATTCAGTGAGGAATCACATTTTATGGGGCTATATTTCCTATGTTTAGAGTAGGTCTTCTGGCTTCAATTACAACTATCTGAAAGCATACCTCAGTGATACATTAAGTTATATCTTATAAGTTCTTCCAACCCAACCAAATTGACAGTGAAGATTAACATTCAAACACTTATCAGATGAGTCTTTGGAAAATATTTTCTCCCAGTTTTTTGTTATCGTAATTTCTTAAATCTTTAGATTTATTTTTTGAGAGAAGAATTTTAACTTTTATGAAGTCAAATTTAGCAGCGAATTGTTACCTGGATCATTATTTTTCTGTTGCATAGAGAAAAAAAAAACCTCATCATAGGACTTAACCTAGAAATTCTCATGTTTTTCTCCTAGAAAATTAAAATTTGTTGTGTTTATACTGCATCTATGATCCATTCCATTGTTATTTAACTTACATGCTTGTAATATAATGTAAGATTTTATAATCATATGTACTTTAACATTCCTCTGTTAGAAATTATCTCTAAATATCTTATATGGCATATATATATATATATATATATATATATATATATATGAATAGACTATACTTATACAAGTTTATTGATGAATCTGAAAGAACAAAATTGATTTATTTTCTAAGGATGTATGTGAAATTTACAATCTGTATCAAGTTCTGCACTGGTACATTTAAGAGAAGTGAGTCTCACTTTTGTAAATGTAACTGAAATTGTAATTGTTTATCTTGATAAATTATAGGTGTTCCTGAATTGAGAATGAGGGCACACTGACTTTATTGCTGCAACTGTCTCTGCTAATTCAAGGTAATTATCTGCTTCCTTATGTCTAAAATTAGATTAGTTAAATCTGAGTCACACACCTATAGAAACATTAGATATTTAGAGCAATAATGTAAGCACATCATATAAATTTAAGGTGTCATACTCATCATGTATTTACTGAGAATCTACAAAAACACTTTACAAATCCCTCTAGGACCCACATATGTTTATTGAGAAATCACTATTCTTGGAAGAGAGCATTTGATAGTGAAAAACCAAATATTTAAGAAAATTATTTTGACCCAAAGTATAAGCAATATTTGCATGCAATTTAATTATAACCTAATTAATTCTAATTTTCTTTAAAAGTTGTAGTGTAAAGGCAAATGAGAGCTCACATGGACAAATTGATAGAAAAGTTATGTATCTACCTTATAAATGATGCACTAAAATGGAAAATTGCCTAGAAACTCTCATCCAATTTACAATACTTTGAGGGACATAGGTTAATTAGATTATGTTTACTTCTGTTCTGATAGAATGAGAAATATTATTTTATAAAAAATAATAGTGCATCTATCATTAACAAGTATTTCTTGGTCTAACAAAGTTAAGGCCTTGCTTGGTTCAGGGGCATGATTTCAGAGGCCCTGTGGAGGAAGTCATGTCCCACATGCATGATGCATGAGATATGGAAAATCATCTATAGAAGAAACTTTAAGATTCTCAGAGATGTAAAAAATGAGTTTTAGCTTTTTTTGAGACGCTTTTGATAAAATAGAATTGTGGAGAGAAGCATGAATATGGTGAATATTTGCACAAGGAGAACCAAAGACAAAAATGACTATGAAGAGTAATATTTATCTGTGTATGGGGATATTTACTGGGGCAGAATCAATGGTTTTCTCAATAAAATTTACATCTGTTACTGCTTGGCTTCTCTGCTTGTGAAGGTGATTCAGTGCATGAGTTGCAACTGAGACTAGTTGAGCTAGTTAGGGAAAGTAACCCGTGAAAATATGTAAGAATCAACAGGACACTGAATAACACAGCATTAAGTTGCAAAGAGAGAGAAGCTAATTCCTCCCAGCTGATTGATTAAGGCTGTAAAATATAAGCAGGAGTTGAACAGGTAGAGGTGGCAGCAAGAGGTTATTCTGAAAACTCCCTAGCGAGAAGGGAAACACTGTGACCAAATGTGCATGAAGACTCTCAAACAGGGAGAATGTAGGACACATTTTCTCTACAGTGTTTCCACAGTGGCCAGAAAGTATGGTTCTACTGATCTGCCTTACACAGCTTTTAGTTATTCTGTAATGACTTGTATTCTTTTCAACTTGCAGGTAAAGAAGATTATTATAGTTTACATATAATTCCAGTAGATTTGCTGAATATGTAAATATTCTAATCATAGATATGTATCACTAACATTAAAAATGGTATCCAAGTAATTGAAGGAAAAGAAGTCAATCTTATTAAGTCAAGACGTTAGAGATTGTTTCAAATTATAAATGTAATTTCTTCCAATTAGAATAGCTTGTAGTACAGGGAATGAAAACATAATTGAAAGCTATCATAGGTGTATGTTAGAAAATAATTTCACAGAATACAAATTCTAAAATTAGGGATATAGTTTGCATTTTAAATTTTATTAAAAGCATATAAGATGTATGATGTCACAATATCTGAGAAGAAAAAGCACATTCTCTTGTCTTTTGGTGGCAAATACCACAAAACTCTACTGTATCTTCCAGAAAAGCTAGGCTCTATGTTTCTGAAATACACATGAAGCTTGACAGAACTTGATGATTCCTATGAATATTAATACTTACTATCCAGTTTACATCAAGCTCCTGTTTTTTATCCTGTTGCTTCAGCACAGACTAAAGGAAATTTATTTCCCATGGTTTTCTCTGTGGATACATAGATGGATTTTTAGGTAATAATTAACTTAGTAAACCTTGCCAAATCTGAAAAGTTCTCTTCAGTAACTCTTATTTTTTCTAAAAGTTGAAAAAATAATTTTCCATCAGTAAAGAACAGGATCTGAAATTAAAAAAAAAAATTATATCTACCGAAATGTGCCTAACTGCTAGAAAGATGCATGTTTCTCCTTTTAAAAAAATTCAGTCACACAAATTCAGTGAAGCCCATTTTCTGATTGAAGTGTACTATACGGTGGGCAATGAGCAAGACAGGAAGGAACTTAGAGAAATAAAAGGGACTCTGGAGGTTCAAGCCCAAAGAAGTTTTCAATCACACATTAAAATTTAGTGTCTCAAATCAGGATTTAATTTACATTTTAAGATTTAATAACACAGTCATTTCATGTTAATTGAACAGCAATGGATCATTTACCAACCTGTTTAATGAGGTGTAACAACTATTGCATATAAAACATACCGACATTATTATTACACTGCCATTAAACTTCAATAAATCTGTTTGAATAATTATTGGTATTTAAGTGTTATAAAAATCACTAACATAACTAGGTATACCTATTTATGTTTAATAAAAGAGGAATTTTATTGTAGGAATGATTAAATTCCCAGGACCTCATTCCCATTTTTGTTTGGTGAACAGATCCTCTTTAAAAGAGTTTAAAGTTTCAGCTCCACTGAATGAATGAAAGGGCAGAATTCATACTTTGGTAAAGGAAGCCATTCTTTCCATTGGTTTTAATTATCATCTTTTATTAAAGGTAAAGCTACTCTTTCAGTGACTTAATATAACTGGAAGAGGAGTCTCTCTCCTTTTGACTAGAGGATCATGAATCCTTACACTATTTCTGCTCTTTCTCCATAGAGAACATTGGAGAATCTTTCCCTAAGAATGTTACTTTTTCCGTGGTTCACCAAAGAAACATCATGCACGTGGAAAGACTTTTGTTGCTAACAACACACAAAGTGTCTGCTGACTGAAATGGCTTACATGAGTAATTTTTTCTTTTGATGTATGTATTACTAGCCTGACACCATAGGGAATGTGTGATTCTATGAGGCATCACTCTGAGTAAAACAGTTTTCATGATGCTGATGCTGTACAGACAATAGCAACTTCAAATGCACATGAGTGAACCGAATGCAAGGGAAGCTCAGCAAGTCTACGGGAAGTGGGACTACGCATAGGATGATCTCCACTCTCAGTGACCTGAGATACTGGCATTCATAAAACAAATCATTTTCATCAGCAATTGATATTTGCATAATTTTCTTCTACTCTTTTTAATGTTTTATTTGAGATTAGAATATAACTACACCATTTTTCCCTTCCATTTCCTCCCTTTAAATGCTCCTACACATCTCTCTGAATCCCTTTCAAATTCATGACTTCTTTTTCTATTGATTGTTATTGGGGTGCATATATGTAAATGTATATGCATATATATTCCTACCTATACCATGCTTAGTACATATAATGTCACATGTATGTATGATTTCAGGGCTGACATTTGGCCCTTGGCAATCAATGGTGTGGTCTTCTTTGGGGAAACCACATCTCCAACTCCCAGCTTCTCTCAGTTTATGAGTACAATATCTGCTTACACTTGAGTGTTATGGTTGATCTTCCCATGGATGAATGTACTAGAGGTAAGATTTTATGGAAAGCAGACAAGTGCGATGGAGACAGAAACAGGCTTAGAAATTCAGAAGTGAGATATCAGGCTAAATGATATAGGCAAATCTGAATGTATACAAATAATATAATCAATTATATACTAGGATTTTAATTATTTTTCTCCCCTTAATGTGTTCTGGGTAATTAATAGTATATCATTGAGTATAGGGGACATGTTTTACCATAGATGATTAGGAGAAGTTTCTCTTACATAGCATTGTTTTCTTCACTGATCAGCAGCCTATCATTTCTGTCTCTCATAGGTGTTGGGTGATTTTTTTCTCAGGGAATATGAAAAAAAAAGCAATAATTCATTACAGATACGGCATGCAAAACAGATGACAGAAGTGATCCTTACCAAGTCTCGCATGGCGAGAGAATCATTTTATTTGGTGCTATGTATAGGAACAGTGTGACTCAGATGCAGCTGCATCACCAGAAAGCCTGCCATACCATGAGGGATGACGCATAAAAGCCATTTTCCTGGAGTCACTTGTTGAATGTGAAGGCAGCTTCAGAAAAGAGTCCCTTTTCTGCTTCAATCGTTGATTGCTTATGTAACCCTGCAGAGAGACCTTGTGAATCATGCAACATTCAGTGCTTCCAGGATCTTGTAGTTTTCTTGAATCTCCTGATCTTCCTTAGCTTCTGGAATCTTATGACTCGGTATCTGACACTTGAGTCACATGTATATGTTCAAAGAGATTTTGGTGTGGTCCTAAATGTAGTGGGGACCATTAAGTAAAAGATTTCATCATGTTGGAGAGTTATTCTTTATACAAATAACAGACAAGGGAAAGATAATCTTAGTCTAACATAAATTCTGATGGTAGGTTATAGAAAATTTATGAGCAAGAGATTTGTTTAAGTAAAATCTGTAACCTCAGCAATTGGAAGGTAGATGCAGGAAGATTCATAGTCATCTTCTGGTATATAGTGAGTTCAAGTTCAGGCAGGGAATTTTGTAGAATAGGAGTACAGATTATGCCTTTGCTACTTTGTACACTTTGTTATTTCATTTTGTCATCACGCAAAGGCAGAATTTTCCAAAGTCTCCAAATAAATCTCTCAAAAAGATCCCTAAAAGGCATGCGTCGTGTTGCCCGTGCTGCAGTATTCATATTTACTAATCATCCAGTATTCATGTATTCAATGATCATTGAACATGAATCCAATATTCATGTTTTATTAAGCAGGTTCATATCTGCTTTAGAAGGATGTGAGCCAGGGAAACACAGTGGGAGAATGTTTTCCTAGCATGCCTGAGGCCCTAGTTTCAATCACTAATCCTGTAGCAAACATATGAATGAATAAGTGAAAATATAGGTATAGGAGCCTCCATGTGTAGAATGCAGGAGGTTCTGACCAATGAGCTACTCCAAGTTCTAGGAAAGTTCTCTGTCATCCTACTCAGATATGTCAACCTTAAAAATTGTTAGATACTATGAAAAATTGGAATTAAATGTTTTAAGTAGGAGATGCCATCCCAACCACAGTAATGTCAGGAATTTTTTTTATGCACTCCAATACAGAGCCATAAACGCACACAAGCCATTGGAGGGGAAGATAATGAAGAAAGGGAGGGAAAAGAGTTGTAGATTTGCTCCATATACTATGAAATGTTCATATTTTCTTTGGAAGAAAATATTTTATGTGTTATAGCATTTTCATGCTTCATAGGATGAAATAATTTTGATTACAATTATTAGGTAAATTTAACTGGATTCTGATGTGGCTTCCCCTCTATATCAGGTACAGAGTCCAGTGTTTCTAATCCAGTGGCTTAAGAAAGGATTTATTAACAACAAATACAGACACATGCACATTTCTTTTAAGTCCAAACATTGCAAGATTCCTATAATACGTGGTTTGAACTGATGCTTCCCAAAAGAAGATGATGAGGACATTCTATCAAAGAGGGGGTGGAGACATTGCTTTAAAAAGAACTCATGAAAGAATTTAAATAACATCCATCCTCAGGCAGTCAGTATTAGCTTTGAAGATCCACTTTGCTCTAAGCATTTTTGAATGGCAGGTAGTATTTACAAAGGGAATAGAGAACAATGAAAGCTGGGCTCAAAAAGATTTATATTCCCATGTTCAAGAAAACCAAAGAGACGGATGAAGCTGCAGGGGGTAGCAGATGGGATTTCGATTCTTGAGGAAAAATAACAATGAAAACTGCTAAAAAGATGGTGGACCCGAGTGCCTACTACTATATAGAAACTTTGTACAAGTTAGAAATGCTTATCTGCTTCCCAACTAAGATAGAGTGGGAAGAATCCAATACAAGTTAAAGATTTTTTTTTCCTGAGGAATGACAAGTGTTGAAGCATTTGTTCCACGAGCAGTATGAAGTTATACAGTGTTTATGTGCCTGTGGTTGGTTGATGAATATACTACTGTGCCTGACTTCGGGTTCAGATTGAGGGGTAACTATATCCTAGAGAGGAGAAGAACCAATATACAAATTTTAATTAGATTCTGAGCAAAGATAATTGCATACCTGGATCGATTATTCAACACTTCTAATATCAACATGAGGGTAAGAAACAGTTTATCAGTATGAAATCTGCTTCTATACTAAAGACTAGAACAATTTGTAAACAGCTCAAAGTAACTGAGCAAGGAGAAGTAAGTAGATGAAGAATTAAGAATGCAACAATAAGACTTTTATAAAATGAATGAAGAATATTCAGAATTTTAATAAATTATCAAGTATTAAAAGAGAAACTAAACATTTCATTGTGATTTAAAATAAAAGTGAATTTTAAATTCAGGCCAATATTATTATGGTTACTAATTCATGGACAATAGATTGGAAATGCTTGCCAAATTCTTAGTGTATGAATAAATGTATGGATCCCCAATGGAATAGATGTAGTTGTAAATTTGAATTTATTTGACAATATAAGACAAGGGAAAATAGGAGACGTTACATATTTAAGGACATATTAAGTGAAGGACAATAAAGGATGTATAAAAACTGAAACACGGATGTTTTTTCATCTGATTTCAAGATGATTTTGATAAGATAAAATAAACCTTGCATCTCCAGTATCAGGGTTTGTGCCACAGTGTCTATTAATAACCAAGACAAACTTGCAAGTATATCCAGAACAATCTGATAATGGTAATCTCACAATTGAGATCCCCTTCTTAACTGATTCAAATTTGTAGCAAGTTTGCAACTGAACACTGACCATTACAATAGGCACCACCACTAGGAATGCCTTAGTGTGATTTTGCAACTAGTAAGAAATTTCAAAATATGATTAATTTAAGAATAATAGACGCTTAGGGCATCTGCTTTTCTGGAGGCATGGAAGCCCAATATCAAGATGCCAATGTCTGCTGTGTCATACTTAATTGAAAGAATCACTTGACAAGAAGGTACAGGGAGTTGTAAGAGGGCAGAAGCAAGCAAAGGATCTGGTAGCCAAACTTCCTGTCATGACAAAGTCACTTATAGCTAAGTTCTGAGATTACAGAATTGAGTATTTTACAGGACAATACCTGGTCACTTTTAAAGATCTCACCTCTCCAAATGGTCATAATAGATATTAAATTATTTAGTTTTAGAAGGAATATTCTAACCCACCAAGGAAATATTCCAGTTCAACATTTTTAGTATAATTCTGGGATTTCATAGTAGAGTCAAGTTTTTTTTTTAATTTTTTGAATTACTATGACAGTAGCCTTCTGTAATAATATAGAAAATCACAAAATCATAACTTAAGAATTTATAAATATTTTGAAACTTTCATGAAGTGCAACTCTAGTAAACAATGAAATTTAATGAAGTAGAGCTGCATGAATCAGTGTGTGAAATTATGGAATTATATGAAATTAGAGCTAATAGTTTGTAGAATGATAACTATCAGAGTGTAGGAGTGCTTATGAAAATTTCAAGGAAGCATGACAGGCAATGTTGTTTGTTGATAGTATTTTTGCATCAAAGGATTAAACCATGGAAAATAAAGAGCAGTAGTTACAATTCTTTGGAGTAAGTTGGTATGTTTAGGAAATGACTCAGAGGATTGTAACTGTATTTATAAGATTTTATTTTTCCCAGAAATATAAGAAGATATACAAAACAAATATAGCATCTCACTAATGGCTATTATCCTGAATAGATGATGCATCTTTGTTAGGGATCTTAGAATTTGAATTTTCGGCTATCTGAAATAATTTGTGATTAAGATAGAAGGCAAGTGAATAAATACATTTTAACGGATGAAAAGAAGGCCACATTGGGTTTTCAGCCCAAAATTCCCTTGCATGGTTGGAACTACGGTTAATAATTGTCTGCCTTTCCCTTAGTTAAATGGACCACACTGTCATTACAGTCCTCTGTCCCACAAATTTCTGCAATTTTGACCCTGCCCACATCTGAGCAAGTGTTTGCATATCAGGTTCTCTATAGAACCCTGACAACTGGCTGCACAACTAGAGAGATGCTCTCTAACTTCTCGGGTCATGTACTCTGCACATCTCTTTGTCCATGTCCTCTGAGAAGTTCTGTGTCAGTACTTTCCTCTCTTCCCAGTGTTGGAGGCTTTCTCTTGTTCATTTTGCGATGTTCTAAGAGGCTGGCAGATCTTAATCTCGGGGGCTTTGGAACCTTTTTATTTTCCTGTCACATCACGGAATAAACTGTTTTATTATCTCATTATTATCTAAGTCCAGATTGATTTTCATTTTGACAATTTTTTATCAATTAACAATAAAACTTGCTTCATGTGCTTGAGTCTCTTTTACTTTACTTATTAAATTTGCCATAGGTCACTCCTGCATAAGAAAAGTTCTATCATTATTTTAAAAGCCTGATTTAAATCATCTCTATCATCCTGGCATAAAGCATGCAGAAATTTGTGAAATCTTTGTGCATGTTTGGAGTTTATTATGGGGAACATGTCTTACAACATACACACACACACACACACACACACACACACACACACACGTGTGTATATGTATATACACACATATATATGTATACACACAAACATATACATATATATTCTCCCTTTGGGCTGTCTGTGATAGGTCATTTCACATGTTAAATTGATTGGGGTAAATAGAGCCCAGACTTTAGAGTATACATTTTTTCCTCAGCATGAGGACCTGAGTTCTGATCTCTATCACTCACGTAGGAGCCCTGCACAGGGTATGCATCTTTGTTTAGCTCATGTTTAGGTAGTCAGGTTGGTGAGATTTTATGGGTGTAGTTTTTCACATTCCTAATTCCAATATTACAGCAAACTTCGTGATCCTTCTGACTTTACACTCCTTTTGCTCCAATCTTGGCAATGATCCCTGAGCCTCAGGATGGTACAAGTATTGTAAAGTATTGTAGATGTATTCTTTGAGAATGGACTTCATATCTATGCATTCTGACTGTATGTGGTTTCTATTAACACACACACATACGCACACACACACACACTACCACCACCACCACCAATTAATGAATATTCATTAATTAATGAATTAATTTGTTCATTCACAATTAATGAAAAAATATTCCTTGAATTAAAAAGGGTGCAAGGAGTAAGTATATGGTTGGCATGTTGGACAAAAGAAAATAAGGGGGGATTAAATAATTAAATTACAAGTCAAGAACAGATGGGCATAAATGTCTGGGATTCTTCAGTCTCCCATCTAAAACCCAGACCAGTGCAATGCCTGTCCAACAGACCCAGCTGTTACACAGCTGCACAATTAGTCTGATCTGTTCTTGTTGCTGCTCTAGAGCACACGTGGGAAAGCCTGGATGTATCAGCATGTATTAATTACTTAATCAATAAACTCTGTAAATGGTGAGCATAATTATCCCAGAAGGTCACTGAAATAAAAGGACAGTGTGATCCTAGGGCAATAAAGTCTAGACTCAGATCTATTTATCTGTAGGGACTTGACAAGATGCTATTTTTTATCTCTACCTTGAATTTCAAATTAACATACAACTGAAAAGACTGTGCTGAAAAATGAATCTATAATAAAGGGATTTACATCTTTCTCCTTGGAGCTGTTCCTTTGCTAACGCTGGAACTGATGAATGGGATGTGTGGCCCTAAGGGAAAAAGCACTGGCTTTGGTCTAAACTCTCACAGAGGTAAGTTAGCAGCATGTGAATCAATATGTTTTGCTTTTAAATACTCAATAGTCAATCACAAGCATTTTAGAAACTGTATAACTTAGAAGATGCAGAAAAGGGGAACAGCCAAGTGTACAACATGCTCTTATTTGTGAAAGAGGAACTCTATTCACTTTGTGTGCTCTGACATCTGGAATTCTGTGTATGGGGAAATACAAAGAACTGGATATTGAAAGATACAGGGCTAATAGAGAATCTTGCTATATATATGCAATCTCAGGTGCAAATTGCATAAATGAGAGTGCATAGGGAAGTTACTTGTTTTGGCAGCTGTTTTACTGTTGCTCTTTTCAACTTTGTTGAATTAACTTTTCTGTAATTTACACAGAATGAAGTTAAATGGGTAAATTTAGGTGCACCATTTTGACTCCTGCGAAATCAATTACAACCTCAGCATGTGGGTAAATCAACAGTATAAACAAACTTCTATACACAGCAACTTCAATTGCATGTGTGTGTGATGTGTAAGGATCATTAATGTCACTAGAAAACACAGAGTATGATGATTGACAATGTTTGTAATTAATATCTGCTAGAAAAAAGGAAAAATCTCTTTCCTCCAAATGAATTTACTTAGGTATATCTATCACAGTTCAGGGCAGGGACCATACCCAGTAGTAGCTGGAGCCAGCATAAAACCAATTCAGTTTTCCGTTTTTGCTCTGTATTGTTTTGGTATTTTGTCTGATTGATTTTCTTTATTTTTTTTTTATTTGCTTGTTTTGGTGTTTGTTGATTGTGTTATTTTTCCTGTTTTCTTTTTTTTTTTTTCTTAAGAGAGAAAAGATGAAGTTGTGTGTTGTGTGTGTAGGAAGGTAGGTAGGAAAGACCTTGCAGGAGTGGGGAATGGGAAAGAATATAATCAAATGTATTGTAAGTAAATATTTTATTTATTTATTTTTATTATATTTACTTTTTTCTCTCTCATGTAATACATCCTGACCCCATCCTCTCCTTTCTCCACTACTTCCAGCTGTCCCCAACTTCCACTGCCTCAGATTCATTTCCCATCCCCCACACCCTCCTGTTTCCCCTCACAATACAGTAGGCCTCCCCGGGTTATCACCTGAACAGGGCATAACAAGAAAGAACAAGGCCTGGCTAGAGCCTCTATATCAAGGCTGGATGAGGGAGCCCAGCAAGAGAAAAAGTACTCCAAAAACAAATAAAAGGGTTACAGACACACTGCCATTCCAACTTTTAGGTTATCTACAGGAACAATGAGCCATATAACGAGACAAATGTAGGGGACACTGTAGGCTCCTTGTCTGCTGCATCAGTTTCTTTGCCCTCCTAAGAGTTCTGGTCAGTTAACTCTGTATGGCTTGTTCTCTTGGTCTCCTTTACCCCTCTTGTCCCTGCAATCCTCCTCCACTCTTCATCAACATTCCCCAAGCTCTGCTCTCTGTGTGTGGCCCTGGAGCTATGCATCTGCTCAGTCAGTTGCAGGCAGGAGCCTCTCTGATGAAGTTTGTTTAGCCAGCAATCTGTGAGCATAGCAGCATATCATCAGGAATCCTCTTCATCCTATCCAGTCTCTGGTTCCTGGCCAGCTCTGCAGTTTCAGTCAGAAAAAAATTTTTTGAAGAAAAATTTAATATTTTTAAAATATAAAAAAGTCAAGTACAGTGTTCATTTACTGTACACTAATTTTAAAAATACAATTGTCTCAGAAAACAGTGAACTGCAGCTATAACAGTAATCTAAACGTTTGGACACAGCTTTGAATTTGGTGATTAGTAGATACCAGTAGAGTCTCCCAGGATCATGCAAAAATAAATATAAACTCTTAAAGGGAATTTTTGTAAGGCCCTGGGAAGAAATTAGGAATTTATTGGTAGTGACTGGGCAAAGTTATAACACATTAAAGAGCATGGTTGGACTATGTTGCAAAATATTTTGGAAGGTAGAGTTTGGAAGTAAT
This sequence comes from Cricetomys ansorgei, assembly GCA_026225945.1. NCBI lineage: Eukaryota > Metazoa > Chordata > Mammalia > Rodentia > Nesomyidae > Cricetomys > Cricetomys ansorgei. The sequence goes on from JAMJFZ010002869.1 coordinate 15,417,733, forward strand.
AAAATTGATTGTACATTTATTTGAGAATAATTCTAATTGAAGTATGTAAGCATGATCATGGTTCTGTCCTTTCTGTGCTTAATGCAATATAAAAGAATAAAAATTAGCTTTTCAGGGTATTTCAACAGTCTACAAATCTGTGCTTGGCACTTCATTCTCTAGTCTTCATTTTTTGGTTTTGGTTGTATTTACTCCGATATTATTATTATTAATATTGCCAGACAGTAAAGATAAATAAATATATAAAAACTCTTTTCATTGAATGTTTTTGATAAAATTCCCCTGTGAAAAAGGGTGTCTGGAAGAAATAGAGTCCCTCTTAGAAAAACAACAATATGCATGAGCCTCTAAATATTTGCCAAATATATCAAATAATGACAATTATCTTGACAAGTATGTTAAAGAAGAACTCAAAGTTGTTCTGTCTACTGTGGTAAGCATTCATAGCTACTGAATAGCTAGTCTGTTGTGGAGCTAGCAACAAAGAGATAAACTGGAATTAACTGACAGTGTTTGTTCGTATTACCAAAATTCAGCAACAACTTTTGCATGAATAAGTGGCCCCAGGATTATTGGAAGCCTTTGGTTATTTTTCAGTGTTCTGTAAAAATCCCATTTTAGCCTATTTTTGCAAATTGCTCTTATGACTGCATAGCTGTTCTCAATAACTCACTTCCTCAATGTTGTTGATCTCATCCACCAATACTTGCTAGTTTTCTGCACACAGCTCTTCATTTTTCTAAAGGAGTTTTCCTAAATACTCCATACTTAATTCCATATGCCTGTTGCTTTGCTAAATTGTAATTTTATTTCATCTTCCAAGTGTGAATTAATACTGTACATGACATTTGATTTTTTATATTAAATGTGTACCAATGATCATGCTAAATTTGTTTATCAATTCCAAAATACTTTGTTGATAATTCTTACATTGCTCAATTTTTAGATATGAAATGCTTATTCTTTGTTTTTTGGTTGTATTATTTGGAATAAATCCAGATGTTACTGGTGATGATATTAAACTTTATGATATTCTTACATATTGTTGCTCTTCATTCTAGATACATGACATTTCCAGCCAGTTTGATCCTTTAAGTCTTTTTCTTCATTTAGAATAAAATGTACTAAAAGACACATAAAAAAAAAACCAATTTGATTGCTAAGGTGTAGACATTCTAAAAACCCTATTGATAATACTCTTTAGATTCTGAAATCTTTCAACCTTGACTGACTAGAATAAATTCTTGTGTTAGCTCTGGAATTTTTTGTACCTGTGTCCCAATGGTCCTTTCTCCAGTGACAGGGGGGTCAGCTTCATGACTGGAAAGATCAATATTCATTCAAAGCCCCAGGAATCTTCCACGATTCCCTATCTTTCTATCTACTTTGTCTTGATACCCTTTTTCTTTGATCTTTGCCTTTTCCACTTGGTCAGTTTTTAGTCTTTCTTCAGGTTCTTGCTCTGCATTTAGACTCAGAAATAAATTTTAAATACTAAACTGAGAAAACGAGATGATTTTTCCTTCTTCCAGCTGTCACAGTCACACACCTCTTTATTCTCAATGTCTAAAAGCTATTCTTCATATACTTAACTCTGCTATTTATTATTATGGCGCAGTAGAATAATCTAGTTAATTGTTTTTTAACTATCGTTCCTAAATGATGTGACATCAATTTACTTTAAAATCCTATTTTAAAGCACTCATATCTTAAAACGATTAGCAGCAATATTTACAAAAAAGCCCATAATTCATTTTTATTACATCATTATTATTACCTTCAAGAAGTGTGCAATGTGTCTTTGTAACATTTACACATAGGACAATGGAGCAGAAAGAAGGAAATACTGAATTTCTTACCAACCATGGCAATATTGCACATCTCAGAAGAAAAGCCAGTTCATACCTAATGCAATATTTTTGCTGCCCTACAGAGTGTTTTCCATGGATATTTTCACCGATGATTTGTATTCTTGCTAAAGTATTTACACATAGTTGACCCTTCTGTCTATCATGCATTTCAACTCCAGATTTTCACCTCACTTTAATTACTTATTAGAAAAGAGTCAAAATTATGGGTTGCTGATTTCATAATTTGGATAAAACACAGTACTTTGGACAGGTATTTTGTACAACCTGATAATTGCAGGCTTTTAAATTTATGCTTCTTTCTAGACATAAAATAAATTATTTTGTTTAATGCAGGATAGTAAATGTAAGCATTTTATTTATATGTTTTTCATGAAATAAGTGATTAGCAATTTTTAGCTTAATATTCCACTTCAGGCAATGGTACATGAATAGTAAAAGACTTCAGATGGAGAAGGGGACTGAGTTGTACATGTTCTGATGATTGTCTTAGTTCCTTTGTTCTTTATAGGATCTAACCATCTGTACCTTTTAAATAAATACATGTCTGTGACCTAATATTTCTTTTTCTTAACATAACTACAATGATTATTTTCTTAGAAACTTCAAAATATTGTTTTGTGAAATGCATTGTTCTCTTCAATGACGCTCTTAACATCTGAATCACTTATGCTCAAATGAGGTATGATTGCTCTCAAGCATGTGACTTTAAGGACACAGAGCAATTTTTCCATTAGTTGTGGATCCATCACTTTCAGATCTCTCGAGTTCACAGTTTTCAGTAGTTTACAGTGGTTTTGGTGAAACAGTTTTTGTGACTCTTTGCTTTCAACATTTTTCTGATAAACTATTTTTCTATAGAAGAATCAGAGGTAAGTAATAGCTAGGAAACGTTGGAGACAATGGGGAAAGACATAACTATTTCAGGATCTTCTAACATAGCAGGAAAATTCCAAGACACCTATAATATATGAACAATTAGAGATTTTAACAATCTTTATTCTGATTACGCTCAGCTCCAATGCAAGACAGATATCTTGCTAACAATGTGCTCAGGGTAGAAGGTCTTTTCCATAGGTGAAATCTAACTCCCTAATAATTTCCAACGTGCATGTAGAGTTGACAAGTTGGGAGGCAACTTAATTAGCTACAACTGAACTATTTTCATTCTCTGAATCACACTAGGTATGACCTTTTAGTTTACAGCTTTCCACTGGCCTTTTCAACTGCTAGAGCTTATATATAATGTGATCTTTAGCAGCTTCAAAGATAGGTACTCTCAAGAGGAATGACAATAGGAGTAACAGGTACTTCATCATTCATGGTAAGAACCCTGTTACAAATTACACAATAATGAGCCTGGTATTGGACTCTAAATGATCAAAACCTGCAGTCTTATAATATGTGCAAATCACAATATAAGCTCTAAACTGTGATAAATGGCTGCCTTTGAAACAGTGGTAATTATTTTTTACTCCTGAAAACTGTACCTAATTTTTAAATGGTAGGTGTACAGTGCACTTTAACCCTGAGGTGACTTTCTTTGAATTCTATATTACAAAATATTTGTGTGTAATTTCACCACAAATTTTCAATGAGAATGGTGAAAATATGCAGAATAGATGGGTTTAACATATTTTAACGTATTCATTCTATATTTGTATGACCGTTGATACTTTTCAACTAGTGTCTGTACTTTATGTATTAATTAGACTATTGGACATATTTGGGCTGATAAAAGTTTAATTCAATATTTTCTAAGTCCAGAATAAATACCCTACATATTACTATTTTAGCATTTAGGAAAAATCAATTAATATCAAATATACTGTAATCCTATTTTATATCACAAGAAAAACATGAAAAATTCATAAATAAAAGTATCTGTCAGGTTTAAATGTAAAGTATGTAAAAAAAGACAGGTCAAAGGTGTTTGATGATTTGGTAGTGTTTGTCTCAGTATAAGATATGTCTAAATTCGGTAACCCAAGATCCATGAAACATCAATTTGGAGATTGTGCTAAAGAGATGGCTCAGACAGAGGTTAAAAGCACTTATTGCTCTTACAGAGGAACCAGGTTCATCTCCTAGCACCAACATGGTAATTGGCAACCATCTGTTACTCCAGTTCTAGGGGATCCAACAGTCAATTTTGGGTCTCAGTGTGCACTCAACATACATATTGTGCTTATGCATATGGTATTTGCAAGCAAAACACCCATACAAATAAAATGGAATAAAAAATTCAAGTAAACAAATTGAGGACAATGGTATGTGCTTAAAAGCTAACACTTGGGGAAACAGAGACAAGAGGATTCTTGCAGCTCACTAGTCAAGCATAATAGCCTAATTAGTGAGGTCTAGGCAAATGAGACAAACCAAAACCACTGTAACAAAATCAAGATGGAGGACATCTGAGGAATAATAGATGAGTAGAATATGCATTAGAATATGCACATGTACCCACATACAATTGTGCTACACACCAATGCACACAAAACAATGGGCATCATATATGTAAGGGACCTATTGCAGACTCATGCAGGATCCTCATCTGCTGCTTCTGTCCATGTGAGATCCTAACAGTTCAAGCCATTTACTCCATGGAGTATGTTCTCTTAGTGTCATGGAATGCCTCCGGTCCTTCCTCTTCCTCTTCTACAGGTTTGCAGAACCCACCCAGTGCTTAGCTATGGACCTCTGTATCTGCTCCTATCAACTATTAGAGGAAGTTCTCAAGTGACGACAATGTTAGAGACCTATCCATGAGCATAGCAGAATATTGTTAGTAGTCATCTGTGGGCTATCCAGTCTTGGGATCCTGACCATGCCAGCAGGGTCAGGTATGGTCTCCCTCCCTTGGCATGGGGTTCTAATCTTCTCTTCCCCTACTTTGACTGGTTACAGAAGATGGCAGGCACAATCTCTCTGTCTCCCATTATTCAGAGTCCTCTAGGGTCATCTTCATAGATTCCAGAGGGTTTTCACTGCAATAGGTCTCCAGATCGTCCCCTAAATGTCCCCCAGTTCCGATTGGTTCTCTTTATGCTCTCCTTCCATCCCTCTCCCTCTACCTGATCCTTCCTGTCCCCATTCCCATTCAAGATTCTTTATGTGTATAAAAAAATGAATTGCATTAAAAATAAAGTAGTAAAATTGCAACATGGGTCTGTATGATTGGTGTTCCATATCACTGTATGCTCTTGTACTGAAGCTCATATACAGTAGAATGCAGGTTTTTTTTAAAAATATAATTCTTCATTGAAAGTGGATTCATTTTCCCAAGTTTGGTTTCAAAATTACCTGTCATTAGAACACATATTTTGCACCTTTCTTTTGAAAACCCAAAATATATATATATATATATATATATATATATATATATATATATATCCCTTTACCGCCTTGGATTTTAGTTTGTCTTTTAATATTTCATTTATTTAATTGAAATAATTTATTTTTGAAAGGTGTTTAAATTTTGGGAAGTCTTTTTAAAAATTTTAAAAATAAACATTTTTCTTACAGTATACTTGTCCAAGACGGTAGCATGTTCACACCAGTGACATGTGATGCCAAACATAAAACTTTTCCATCTAGTGGGGAAATTCAACTAAAAATAAAATTCCAGTACCTTTTGGAGTTGGCAAAATACTTCGGTAGCATTCAAAATAGCAGTGTTGGTAAGGAGGGGAGATGCATAGATTTTTCAAGTCAATCTTTTAACATGATGGAATTACCATTACCATTGCTCATAGTTGTTAAGGACAATCAACACACACAAACAGACACACACACACACACACACACACACACACGAGTGTGAGTGTTTGTGCACCTTATTCAGAATTAACACAATGCAGAAACAAAACAGGAACCTTTGCAGGATTGATTGCCATTCCCTAGGCAGCACTCTTACTATGGGTACACTATTTGTATTGTGAATACTTGCATATGAACAGATGCTTTTGACTGAGAGTATAGATTAGTGTGCTATAAGAGTTTGCTTCACACATGCAAGGTCATGAATGTGACACCAAATGTAAAATGATTTTTTGTATGTGTGTGCTTTCTGTGTTTTTGTATCTAGGTTACATGCTTTAATACTAAGGTTGAAATTATGTTAGAACAGAGAATTGAGCTGAATCAAATAAAACATCTAAAAAATGTTAGGGAGTCTTGGTGATATGAAGAGGATTAGAGGTTTCAGTGACTCTGCAGATTTGCTGACTACTTTATACTGAATCATGTGTACTCAATGACAAAGGAGAGCAAGTGTAAGCACGCACTTGCTCACTCCTACTGGATAAAGACTTTGGGAATGTTTCATTCTACCAGGTGACACTGAACAAGTCTTTAGACCTTTATTTAGCGAATGATTTTGAACATCCAGTCTTCCTTCCTCCACCTTCTTAGTGCATGGATGACATATGCTCAACACTTTGCCATCTTACACGATGCTGAGTTTCAAACCCAGGGATCCATACACTGGGAAATACTCCACCAACTGAACAATATCTATCCCCAGTCCTTTAAATTAGCCTGTTATTATAGCAGATAAGCATCAATATATGTTTAAGGTAATAGTATAATCTTCAACTGTAAAATGAATTTTTTTTCCCAGATTTGGTATGGTTTACAGACTTTTCTATGGAAAGCTCCAGGGAAGAACCCAGAGTCCACTTTAGAAACAGAAGTTGGGAAAATAAATTTTATATTTCTATTTCCAAGTCAATTAGACCACTTCTATTGTCCTTTTGAAATGCTTTTTAAAATTGTTTCCCAATCTGATTTATTTATAGGAAATACCTTTTTCATAACTAATAACAAATACAAATGTCACTTAAATCAAGTGTCTGGAATGATCCTTTCTATTTCAGTAACAGTTAGTCTAGGCTTTTGTCTTCAATCAAAGAGTCTACTTTTTGAAATGACAGAATGTTTTGCATCTATGCTGCTCACAGTAAACAACCATAGTTCTCTTTAAATGACCTCTGTCCTTCAACAGCAGAACCAGCAAGAAAAAAAAAAACACCTATGCCCAACTCAAAACACCCCTTTCTATTCTGATTTCAAACAGAGAGCAAATCAATTGTTTGTTCTTCTACAGTTATTCAAATCTATTTTTGAATTTTCTGTTGCCTCTTTTAAATAGACTTGCATCTGCCAACAGATAGATTTCCTTTTCTGTTTACTTCACTGAACCATTTTCACCCCACTGGAACTTCAAGATTCCAAGCAGGAAATTTCAAATTAATAAAAATAAATTATATGATTGTTCTATTATTCATATTTATTACCTTTAATATTGTGGGTCAAAATTTGAGAAACCAAAAAATATTTATGTGTCTTGATTTTTAAGTGAATTTTAATTCTTTTATGAAATCATAAGAAAGTACTTAGTCTATACTTCATAAGCATATTTCACAATCAAATAAATACTAATGACTCCCTTGAGTGCTTATATAGTTCAATATCCAATTCTCCAAACCTCAGACTTCACTATGTACTGAAAAATGCGCATGACATTTTGTAGGGATGCTCTAGTACACTTTTATTAACATTAAATTCACTGATGAAGAAAAACGTGGCAATGAGAAGGTAGACACTCTTTTAGATGTCTTAGTTTCTTCTCATCAAAACCTGCCACGTCTGATATATTGACAAAGAAAGCAATGTTTCACATTTCTACCCACAGACATTCGTGCACATGTGTCAGCATTATTCTCATTGCTACTTTTGTAGCAATGAAATCAATGACATTAAGCATGGAAAATATTAAAATAGCACTCAAATTATATCACAGTAATTTTACTTTATAGCCTTGAAAATTAGCTTTTGATTAAACCTGATGAATATCGATATGACTATATGTTTGAAGGGATAACACATAGCTAGTCAAGGATGTTGGCTCAGGAGGAAGACAGAAAGAGGATCTGACTGAAATGGCTCAGAGGCAAATGATGCCATGTGTAGCATATTTGGTGGATCTTATGTCTTCAAAGAGTGAAGTGAAGCTGGCAACAAATTATCTGTAGATTTTAGTGATCCATAAATGATTTGAAATACTTGTATAATTCCAGGTGGTATATATAGAGAATAAATAAAGGGAGAGCAATGTGTTGGAGAACATGGATTTAACACATACACACATACATACATACACACTTGATTTTAGTAAAAAGTAAAGCATATTTTATCAACTTAAAACTCCCAACTGAAGCAAAATACTGATGTCCTGAAATAATCCAACACCAACAATAACTGTACCTAAGAAGATAATAATCAAAAGCATTAATTAATAAAATAAAAATGGAACATATAATACCTATGATGTTCCAGGAACTATTACATGCACTTTACATATTTTAATTCATTTGACAATAATAACCGCTCCATGTAATAGGGACTCACACCCTTTAGAAAAGAACTGCCATGAAATATAAGGACCACCATAATGAATGTTTGCCATGTTATAGGCTCTGTTAAACCTTTTAAAGGTGAATTCTTTCTTCAATTCCCACAAGACTAGTTTTGATTGGTAGTTAATTCATTTTCCCTTGAATGAATGTAAAAAATGCTGATCTCAATGTACAAATAAATTAAGTAATAGGTGCAGTTGCAAATGCTATAAAATAAGGAAGAGCACATTATGGCTCAACTATGAAATGCCCCTAGAGACTCATGTCTTTGAACACTGGTTTTTAGCTTTGTGGTACTGCTTCTAAAGACTGTTGGACCTTTAGAATGTAGGCCCAGGTTGCCAGTGGCAAGCCATTTGGGACATAACTTTAAGTGTTATATCTAGAATCAGCTCCCATTCGGTTGTTTGCTTTTTGGATGATGGTTCCCAGGTGAACAGCCACCTCAGCTCCTGTCAACACACACTATCAAGTGAGCTGCCTTAACCATGCCTTCGCTAGCATATTAGACTGAAATTCCCTGAAGCCAGGAGGGAGAAGAAAAAAATTCCTCCCCTATGTTGCTTCTTTTCATGTGTTTTGACACAGTATGGAGAAAAGTTGTAACTAACACAGAAGTATTTTCACACATGTTTGGTTCCAGAGATTTCTTAACCATTATAGATATGGCTTCATAGTTGCTTTCTTTACAGTAATTGTAGTGACTCAAAGCTGGTCCGGGGAAAGATAAGTTGATAAGAAAATAATATTAAATCTGTTTTTAATATTATTATTTTATGTGAATGGGTATTTTGATTGCCCAAAGTGTGTGCCTAGTGTCCACTAAGGCCATGAGACAGAATTTGGTTTTCTGATATTGGAGTTTCAGAATGTTGCAAGTAGTCATGTGTGTGCTGGGAATCAAACCCAGCTCTTCTGGAAGAATAACCCACTGCTCTTAATGGCTGAGACATCTCCTCAGCACAATATTTTAAAGTTGTTAATTATAATTCAAGCCTCTCGTGATGCCCATGAACCTATTTCCTTTTCATAATGTGTTATACAAAGGAACCATAGTTCATAACTAATAGTACAACTGACATGTTAGGATGAGTTATGTGAAACTGCTCAATCATAACCATTTTTGTGTTCATAATATAGTAAATTTCATTGTTTAATCCAATACATGGACACTATCAGAGATTTTGAACAGTTGTTGCCCAACCCACTGGAATGTCAGTAGATGAGTGATTGACAGTGAGTAAGCTTCTTGGCAATTAATTAGTAATATTAAGAATTTAGATCTTAGCAGTATTATGATTCCTTATTTTCAAGCCAAACCTTGCTTGTTCATTAACCATAACTTACTTGAAGATTTTCAAATTTCTAAATGCCACAGAGCTCTTGCCTGTGTGTTATCAGATTCTATATACTCAGTATTCTTAGTTTAACTCAGATATAGGAGAGTGGCCCCACATGTAAAAAAGTAGGCAAAATAGCTCAGCTATCTGGTGTTATCACTTACGTGTTTCTGCTACTCATTCTATGAGGAAGCTCTCATATGCAGCCACCTACCTTCTTGTTCTGTTCATGTTGTTGTTGTCTCTCATCCATCATCTATCTCATCTTCCCTGAATTGTTCAGCTCTATAGTACTGGAATGGAAAATTTTCAAGCTGCTTTATTTACTTCTAGGGATCCCTTTTTTTAGCTTTTGCCAGTAGAGGCACTGAATGGAACTGTAAGACAATACCATGAAGAAGAGAGGTGTGTATTCTTGTTATACTTGTTGAAGCTGAACCATTTATTTTAACAAGTACATCTCACCTAGGAGTTTCAATTGTTAACAATTGGGTCCAGTTTGAAGTTTCTTCTACCAGAACCATTACCATGGAACTAATTCAGAGGAACCAACAATAACAGTGTCTTTCTCCTTCAGTAAAATCAGGATTCCGGAAGCATTCCCTATATCTCTAGGTTCAAGTCCAAACTCCAATTTTCACTTCAATTCTTCATGGAAACTGTCTTTGCTGTTCCCTGTGCTCTTAGGACATTCTCTTTTTCTTCAATATCCACTAAACTAATTTGCTATTAGGTACTCTGTGTGCCAAAATGGTGTGCTTTTTATTTTCCTTTGTGATACAACCCCTATGCTTTGATATATGTTGATAATTAATGTTATAGGGGATAAATGTCATGGGGATAACCAATGAGTTTTTGATTGGAATTATATCATACTTCACAAGATGAAACCCATGCCTGACATCATTATCAGTCTATGAATCTGTGACTAGAGAGGTCCTATGTCCTAGGGGAGAACCTACAACAACTGTTCCCCTAAGCGGACATAGTATTGAGCTGATTCCTAATAACTTACTTTTACATTTCTAGACTGATATGTCTCTCAACATCAACATCAGAGAAGCTTCTATTTGAAGTAAGCATTAATTAGCACAGAGACTCACAACTGGTAAAAATAAAAAGAATAAGAGACTGCATAATTTGTGCCCTACATGGGACAACTATATCACAGACCTTCTTCCAAGTCTCAGGGGTCCTTATAAAAATATGAGCAGGAAGAGTGTATGAGCTAGATGTGGTAGATAACCACAAAGAAACTGTCTTTTGTACACAGCAGGATCAGTGAACATTTTAATTCACAGTAGTTATGATAGCATTAGCAAGACAATGCTCAACATTTCTGTGTTTTAAAATTCAACTCTTTGGGCTAATGTTTTGTTGCCTCTCTTTGTCATTTGTCTTCCATTTACCAGAGCACAGGGGGATGCTTTTTTCTTACAATGTTGAGTGTTTAGAGAGAGCGACAGCCTAATTCTCCAAGGTCCCTGTGCTTTAACAGTTGGGTCATTATGCAATGACCTAAAATCTACTTTCTCAGTAGCTTCTTTATGGAGTGGAAAAGATAGGTGGTTCAGTACAGGAAGTGGAATTATAAAAATATCTAGTACATTATGTGTATGCAACTTCACTTTAATACACCATTCATTTGTTTGTTTATCTATCTATGTCTATTTGTGTGTTTGAACACGTGTCCATGCCAAAAGTCAACATGCAGGAGTTGGTTCTCTCCTGCTACCATATGGATCTTGAGATTGAACTAAGACATTAGCTGAGCATCCTTGACTGATCTCACGTTGATTTGTCCCTTAAGATAGTGAACAGTTGTTCTGCTTCTTAACTTTTTTATCCATATAAGAAGACCTTTATTTGTGAACTCTTTCTCCAAATTGTAAAGCTCTTCTGGATTCATGAGAAAGTTTATTAGTTTTCCTTTTCAATATATGTTAAATGAATCTGGATAGACAAGATATTAAAGTTCAAGAAAGCCAGTTGTTAATGATGTAAAGCCAACCCACTTCTTCATTTTCAGACCTCTAACTTCTTGCCCTGTGTTCTGCAGCCACATATGAAAAATTAGCATTCGTCGAATGATTTTTTTTTTTAACCTCCATTTCCTAGTGTGTGCTTCTGCTTCTTCCTGGAAATCCTTGATACCATGTATCTTCTTTCCATCAAAGAACCACTGTTCGGTTGTTGGGGAACTGACATAAGTATCCCCTTCCAGTAAACACTTAAGATTCCTTTGGGTCTCTCTCCAGAGTTATTAGCCCAGCACTTCAAATTTTCATGTCTTGTAAATGTTTTGTCAGCCTATTGTAAACGAGGCTTTAAGTTTTCTTCAGGGTCATAAAAGAATAGCTGTGGATAAGCTGTGGATTTGTGGATAATGGAAATGGAATTCACCATCAGAAGCAAGAGCTAAATTAATACTTAATATTTTTTAGTCATGTGATTATCACATTGTTTATCGTATCTTCCCTCTCAGAAGAACCCACTATTTTGATTCCTTGTGATTTCCTATTTTGTTTTAAAATGAAAAATTCTAATCATTATATATTTAGTTTTTTTAGATATGGCATCATACAAGAAACACACATACATGTATATTTATTAGTTAATATGTGCAAATAGTCTGAAATATTTTGTTCAACAGTTTTGAGATTGACATATACATGTGGTTGTCTAGGGTCCTAACTTATACAAAGAATTAGATCTTATTATGTAAATATCTTAATATTTCTTGAGGCATTCTCATGTAAATGGATATCTAATTTGTTTCTTACTTATATAATGCTGCTATGAACAGGGCTCACTAAATATCCAGACAAATGTATTCATTAAATTTCAAATGCAGTGTATATGTCTGAGGCACAAATTTGGGGTTTCAGAATAAGCCAATATTCCAATTTTCAAAGTAATATTTAAATTAGCATGTACTTTTTTTATTAATTGATATCTTCAACACTTATTTTCAGATATTGTTGACAATTTAAAAGCTAAACAATTGATCTTATGAATGTTTTATTTTCTTATTAAATGACAGCTTAAAAATTCAAACCTACGCCTTATTCACATACATTTCTTCTTGCTCATATCTTTTGTACATTTTATTTAATCTTTCCTTTTATAGAGTAAACTGGAAAATATTTCTTATATATTTTAATATTAAATGTATTGATTATTTTTAAAATAATATCTTCCAATGTTTAGCTTATCTTTTAACTTTTGGTTGTTTCTGGTATTTGATGGAATTACTAATATTTAGATTTAAAATAATTTTATTTTTAGAACAAATATTATTTTTATCATTTTCTAAAGTTAAAGAAAATACAGGTACTTTAATTCCTTTCCTCATTTGGAATTTATGTCTGAGTATACTATAAAAAAGGTCCTCAATTTTCTATTTCTCCTTATTCTTTCTTATGTAGAAAAAACTAATATATAAATACAGTTTTATTCATTAACTTTTTTCTCTAAATTTGTAATGCTCTAACAGGATTTAGATGATACACATGTCTGCCATTGGTCTTTATTCCATTATTGTCTGATTTGCTTATGCTTTGTGAATAGCATGCTATTATAGTTTTTCTTTGCCATTATTGAATTTGTCTTTATAAATTCTGAACTCTACAAGGGTTCTAGGCGATTGGTCCAAAAGAAACAATTCAGAAGTAATCCCATAGTCTTCAGTCCATGAAGCAACTGTCAAATGCCTATCGTTCAAAATCCAAGGACAGCAATAAAGCTAGGTGTGTTTGGGTCTTGTCATATCAATAGAGACATTAATGTTCAGTGCTTGGCAAGTGGTCCATTTCATCTTTCTTTGCCTTCACCATTCCTGAAGTTAGGTAAGGTCATATTCTAGTCAATATATTATAAGCAAATGCTTATAAATGGTTGTATTTCTTCTTGACTAAAGCAATGGAGAACTCTTACTCTTTTTTCATCCAAAATGAAACAAAGACTGACAACTCCCCACTGCTTGGGTTTCTGAGTAACAGTGTCCAGCAAGGATGTACAAACATGCTGGAAATGTTCATTATAAAATTTGGTTTTAAAAGACAATTGTCACTTAGGAATTTTTTAGCTTGCCCTGGTGTTACACTATCCTTTCCTAGAAATGTCGCTTTAAAATGATCTCATTGTGGCCAGAGGGTTAGGACCACATGCTGCTCTTGCAGCGGGCCTGAATTTCATACTCAAGACTCATGTTGAGCAGCTTACAATAGCCAGTAATTCCATCTCCAGTTCATTCCACACGTATGGTCACCATGAGCACCTACAGACATGTGCACCTAAAATTGTATGCACATGCACGCACACATGAACAATTAAACATAATTGAAAATATTTAAATGATTTTTCTCAGTGACTATTCTAAGCAAGCAGAAACTTTTGATGGCCAAGTATCCTTGAGCCTGTGGAAACACAAATCTGTAGACCTAATGCTGGGTTAGCTTTTGTAAGATATCAATCTTTTGTAATTTATCTGCTTTCCTTTATGTTTTATCCCTTTCTTCTACAAACAATTACTCAATTACATAGTTACTTACTTTCTTATTGTCTTTTGGCTTGTTATGGAGGTAAAGCAAGCTTTTGGTTGGCTTGTTATGTTTTAGGTTGTTTATTGTTTTTGGCTTGTTTATCAATAATGATAAATGTCTTCTTCATGTACAGGTAAATTCTAAGACAAATAATTCATGTTTTTTCTGTAAGAAAGACTAAATTTAATACTTTTTTTAATTTGAAAGAGAAATATTCTTCTAAATAATCTCAGTTTTCTTTTTGGTAGTGTTAATAGTTAATTAACATTATGTTGGCAATCATACTTCCTGTCATTCTTGGAATGTTTCCAAGGATTCTTCTACTACCCTGAAAAAAACAACAAAATAAAACAATTACTCACAGTATCATCTCTTACATGAATGAGTAAGCTATATTTCACATTAAAAGGATACTGTCCAAAACTAATGCACACTAATAAATAAGCAACCTTATCATTTAGATACTTAGTTGAAAACTAACTTTTCCAGTATTTGATATTCTCCTATACTGTTATTCACTGGTATATCTAATTGATTTTTTTTGTTTGTTTATTTGTTTGCCTGTTTTTTGGGTTTTTTTTTTGGAAAAAAAGTTAATTATATAAAAAAATCTCACTAAAAAGACCTGTACATTTTTGTTTTTGTTTTTGTTTTTTAGTTCCTGTCTCAATCTTTTTACATATGAGGTACTTGCTATGAAGAGATAATATTTAACAACAACAAAGAATTGTGAAAGTGACACAGAGAATTTCTGAGATCAGTTTCAGTTATGTGTTCAGTTGGGTTACTTTTCTTCAGTAATGAAATTGATTTTTAAGAATTAGAGCTGTTAACCATATTGATTTTATCATTGAAGACAGAGATCTAGAAGACCTCATGGTAATTAGTTGACAGGTACTTAATATCAGGCATGATTCAACCATATTTCCACAGATAGAGTGCCTTTGGTATGATCATGTTTTTGCAAATGGTTTTGATCCTGATTTGGCCACAATACACACAACGTAAACTTCCATCAGGAACATGTCTAGCATTGAATTTACTGACTCTGTAGGTATTTCCTGTTTCATGAAGACTATGTATGTTAATGAAACATTTCAAAGATTATCGTCATTAGGTAGTCATACTCTCAGGAATAATACACTAAAGTTTTTACTGTTGTTGTTTCCTAAGATGGAGTTTCTTATTTCCAATATTGCAAATATTCTTGTAAGTTTCTTATATCCTTTTTGGATTACTTTGAGTATCCTTCTCTATAACTTGCATAGACTATATATATTTTGTTTTTGCAATGTAGTTATCAATTTCTGAGAAGTAAGATTTGGTCATAGCAAGTCTGATGACTATGAAGTAATGGTTCCATGTATTATATTCACTGATGTTTCTCCTGAGCCCAGTATAATCACATACCTCTGTGTGTGTGTGTGTGTGTAGGAGGGGTGGATGAGTGTCTTAAAATGAAAATATATCAACTTGATTTCTTTGATTTGCTCTGCATCTAACTTCTGTGCATATAACCTCAGTTGTATAGCCGTTGAGATATTTAAAAATTGAGTGTAGTAACATGTTTAGCAATTTCCCTTATTATTAGGATGTTTTTATGGTCATTAGACATTGAGAGAAACAAAATGTATTATTTCATTACAATACATAAGTATAGCACTGATATTATCTCCAGTAGTTTGGATATTTCCTGCATGGCAATATACCATGGTCAATATAACATCTACTGTATCTGGGACCCTGAGTTACTGTGATGAAAAAGTAACCATGAACCCAACATTAATTCACAGTACTAAGTCCTTGATTGGGGATGGTTCTACTAGCTCAATATTGTATTACCTGCTATAGATAACTGATATAACTAAAAATCAAACACAATGATTATAAGATTTTATGTAACAGCCCAAGTACAAGTGTTATTTTATTTTTTTAATCTGTGTTTTTAAAGGGACACTTTAAATAAGATTATATTCCTAATTTTTGTTTTACTAATAAAAAGCACTTGCTTTCATAATTCTCAGGGACAAAATACCTAAGTTTTAACAAAATCTTCTTACATGCTTTCAATATTTCTCCATCTTGGGGTGATGATCTGTATTCTGTTGAGTCTAAAATTCTATTTTGAGAGTGGTGCACAATCTCTTTCAATTGACTACAGATCTATGAACCAATGTGGCATGAGCCTGTACAGGCAATTTAATTCCAACAGATACATTCATTATTCCCAGAATACCAGCAAGAATGTTAGAAGAGCAAGGAAGTTTTATGACATAGGATAGATTTTGCTGTACAGATTACTTTAGAGTTCTGATTAACATAGCTTCCCTGGGGGCTTTTAAGTTGTTTCAGATACATGGACAATGACCTTTACATTCCTCAGTGCCCAGTATACTCTGTCTGATTGCCATTGTGGCTGACTTTGGAGGCCATCCCATTCAGTCTTTCTTAATTTTATGACTATTTTTCTTTCAGAGTAATCTTTGATCATTTTAAACCACCAGGAAATTCTGACAGATCCACTTTGAACAGCCTTTTGAATCACTTCACGTTTTTTTAATCAACAAAGTAGACAATGGAAGATAGGCATTATCCTGCTTTTCACTAAAAGAGGCATGTGTACCAGATTTGCACAATGAATCTCTAATGAGAAGAGGATGGGAGGTGAGGGGAGAACGACTCTAGGAGTCATCCCAACCCACTTCAGTGGGCAAGGTTTCCTTAAAATGTTTCATCTGTCTCCTTTAAACTATGACTATAAATTCTTGCGGGAAAGGAAAAACTGCTTTCTGATGCTTTATGTCCCTTTTTCTAGCAGATAAAATGGTCAGTAAATTTCAACTTCAGGAAAACAATAAGTATGTTTTTACTGTAAAAATGTTCTTGGGAATATTTAGGGCTTACTTACATGAAAAATCATCATTTGTCTAAAATTTGAATTTAACAGAATGGTCTATATTTTGCCATGTCTAGTTCAACAACACTTTACTGTGTAGGTACTCAAGGAACACTTGGCAAACAGAAAGCCTGACTCTGATTGTTGATAACAGGTGTAGACTTGAATGCTATCTGGGTTTTCTATATATCTTCCACAAAGACCATTGGTCCTCAGAGACCTTAATGTCATGAGGGACAGAGGTTCACTATACTAGCTTAGGAGAACTCTGTAAGGTTTAGTTATCTGAGCTACCACTTACTAGATTTTTAGTGTTAACGAATTAATGTCCTTTTTTGGTCTTTATGTTCCTCAGTGTTCTCATCTGTGAAATAAGACTGAAAATAGAATTCTAAGGATAGAAGACAGAAAGTGCTTAACTTAATTTGATATAAATAGGACTTGCATGCAGCACTTATTTCCCTCTTGGTATTAAACATTATTTGTCAAAGTCATATGAAATCTAAGGAGCACTCAGATTTATGTGCTAAAAGTCATCTTAACAATTTCAGAAGGTCACAGAGTCTCTGAAACCCAAGTTCCATGAAGACTGAATAAATCTAGTATAACTTTTACATATATTTTAGAACTCTTTGTATTCAAAAGAGGCTGTTAAATGAGGCATCCTCATAAACACTATAGTCTGCTTTTCTACCACAGAAGGGATATCATTTCCTAACCTTGGGTTCCCCAATAATTCTTTCTTATAAAGGACTGAAGAGGTAAACTACAGTGCTGAGTTGATAGCATTTTCTGAGTGATGTGCTCTCTAGAGGCCTTCAAATTCACTTACAGCATTTTGCTAGTTGGGCATACATTTAATTTTCTTGGCACTGTATTCAATGATCTGTAGCTTTGAACTCCAAGAGTGGATTTTTCAGGGATATTCCATCATGTGCTTTACACAGCAGAAAACACCTAAAATAGTGGCATCCTTCACAAAGTGGCCTTAGAGTTTAATTGCACAATGGGATATAATTTTAAGATGTTCGTCATGTTACATTATCTAAATACAGTCTTGTCAGATAATTATAGTTCATTCTGTAAATTTTTGAAAGTATGTATATTTTCAAAAAGCATTTGTTTTATGTCTAAGTATGGGTAAAATAAAATAGAGATACAGGTAGAAATAGCCATTAATCATTTACAAGCACTGCTGAGTATTTTGAGTCATGAGAAGTTACACGAGGATGGGTGCAAGAGAGATGGCTCATGGGTTAAGAATCCTTCCTGATCTTTTAGTAGAGTTGAGTTCATATCCCAAAGCTCCCACTGGGCAATTTTCAGCCAACTGTAACTGTAGTTCCAGAAGTTACAATTCCTCTTTTCTCACCTTCACAGGTTCTCAAATACATGTAGCATACACACAAAGACACATACGTGCAAATACATAAAAACAAAATAAGCTGGGTGGTGGTGGTGCACACCTTTAATACAAGCATTCAAGAAGCAAAGGCAAGTAGATTTCGGTGAGTTCAAGGCCAGCCTGGTTTACAGAGTAAATTTCAGGGCAGCCAGATTTATAACAGAGAAACCCTGTGTGGAAAAACCATAAATAAATAAATAAATAGATAGATAGATAGATAGATAGATAGATAGATAAATTGAATGATGGAAAAATATGCCTTGCAACTTAATATATAAACTTTTATCCCGAAGATATACAGAGTCAGGCCAGCATAATATACCTGGTCAGCTGCTAAAGACACTTTTAATGAAGTTTGATTATTTGGCACCCTGAACTCACGCTGTTGGAAGGACAGATTTTTTTACTCCATGGAGTTTTTCTCTAACTTCTATATGAGGGTTATGACACACTCACAGACACACTCATACCCATATCCCTCCCAAACTCATATAGCCCCAAAGACCTAAAGAATTTCAATTCTAGTTGACATCCCAATTTGGAAGGTGGAACCCTCACAAAATCGAATCCCTATATTTAAAGCTACAAATAATAAACAACTTCTGACACAAGCACACACACACACACACACACACACACACACACACACACACACACACACACACACACACACACACACACACACACACACACACAGGGAGAGAGAAAAAGAGAGACTGGATTTATTTCTCCAGGAATGAGTGTCCTGATTAGTTATCCAATACTAAGTAACCAGGAAAGACTAAGATATTCTTCATACAGCTACGATTAAATGGACCCAGAAGTGTGTGTATTTATGTGTGTATGACCGTATATATATATATATATATATATATATATATATATATATATATATATATATTTATCATTGTTATATATAATATATTCATATACACATGTAAAATATACATAAACAATGATAGTTAAAGAATAAGAAGCTACGAATTTGAGAGGAAATTAGGGTTTGAAGGGAGGACTGACAGGAAGAGGTTATAGGGTAGGGATGTTATAAATACACTTAAATTTAAAAATGAAACCAGTAGTTAAAATACATACACACATTAAGAAACTAAAATCCATGTCAGCTTGTACATACACATCTCAGAGTGACAATATTCCACTAGCCAGGCCCATCCCATACAGATATGCTCTGTAAGAGGAACAGCCTCCAACTGTCACTAAAGCAGCAAAGGATACTTTATTTAGACACTGGTTCTATTTATGAGCTATGGGAAAGCTTCAAGTTCATGTGTAATTAGGAGATAATATTACTGAGCACAGCAAGGTTAAGCAAATTTTTCAGGTAAATGGCTTAGTAAGCTGCAGAACAGAACCATAAGATATACAGACTAATTCTAATATAAGTTTGATGGTGTTGTTCTAAGAAGCCAACTTTTATTTAGATGTACACTTTAGACTGAAAGTTTATCACTTGTTTTGTTTTGGTGTGTGTGTGTGTGTGTGTGTGTGTGTGTGTGTGTGTGTTCAGAGTTTTCATGTATCTCAGTTTTGCCCTTTATTCAGAGGATGACCTTGATCTTTTTGATGCCCCTGCCTCCTCCTCCAACATGATGGGATTATAGGTACTTACTACTATATTCAGTTCACTATCTACTTTTTATTTTTTTTATTTCTTTCAGAATTTCATACAAGTACTTGAATTACCTTTACTCTAGACCTTTTTAAAGATACACACATCCCTTTCCTATGGGCCTCCAACTTTGTAATCTAATTTTTTAAAACTTGTTTATTTGGTCCATTTGCACTGTCCATGGACTTTTTTATTGTTTTGCCATGTATTGAAACATGGTTGACCTATGACTTATCTGGGAACATACTTTAAAGAACATTGTCTCTCATTCTAGCTTGCTAATATTTTGTACATGCCCTCATAATGTGTATCTGTCCTGTTTTAACTGTAAAATACCTTTTTCTTGTAGCTATATATCCTCTGGGTCTTACAATTGTTCCATCAACCCTTCCTCAAAGATTTCTGAATCTCAGAGGGAGGGTCTCTGATGTAGATATATTGCTCAAGGCTGAACACTGCACAGTTTCTTATTCTCTACACATTACCAGTTATGAGTTTCTGTGTTAATTGCTATTTATTGCAAAAAGAAGGTTCTTTGGTGACAGCTAGGAGATACATTAAAATATGGGACTAACACTAAGTCCTTAATAGTTGCTTTAATAAGCATGTACTTTTAGCAAAATAATGCCTGCCATGTATGTTAAGACTACTTAATTAGTTCTCTGAAGTGTTCATACAATATATTTTGATCACATCTATTCTTCTCTTCCAACTCCTGCCACAAGAACCCTCTCCACCCTCACCTCTCCATCTCCCCAATTTTCAGTTTTCTTCTTTTGTTTTCCTTCACTGAGTCCAATTCATGTAGTCTTCTAATTGTAGGATTGGAGCCTGCTCTGGAGTGTGGCAAAAATACCAAAGAGGTCACTCAATAGCTCCAGAACAAGTAGTGGCATTTGTGCCTCCCTGATACGTGAATTTTGTCTGCCTTAAGCTTGCACAGGTCTTGCGCGTGCTGTCAGCACTCCTGTGAGCTGGTATATGTACCTAAAATATCATGTCTGGTAAACACCTCTTCCTCAAAGTTATCTAACATTTCTGGCTCTTATATGTGTTCTCACCCCACTTCCAGGAAGACCCCTGAGCCTTGGGGGAAGGATGTGGAATGTGTATTATATTTAGAGCTGAGAATTCCACAGTCTTCTTATTCAAAATTGATTGGTTGAATGGGAGACATTGATGGCAGCCCTGAGGAAGGGTTGAGAACATTGTCTTAGACTTAGACTGCCTGACTAAAATGTCTACTAAAACATAGACAAATATTGGACATTTGTTTTATTATAGAAAGTTCTATGTTATACAGCTGTGGGAGAAAAAAACAAAACATAACAAAACTCTTGGTTAATTCATAATTCTAATCTTGTCTCAAGAAAGACAAATAATATCTTAACTGTGAAATCATTCCATTACTCTTTCTTACTCAACTGATATTCTACTTTAGTTATGCTTATTTTTTGTATTTTATATTTTTATTAATTAAACATTCTATTCAACCAAAACCAGCATCCTAGAGCTAGTTTATGGAAGCTATTTGTGGTGGATTGAATGAAAATATCCCTTATAGTCTCAGATATATGAATACTTGGATCCCAGTTAGTGGAACTCTCTGGAAGGATTAGGAGGTATAGTTTGTTGGGAGAAGTGTGCCGCTGAGGTGGACTTTGAGCTTTATAAAGACTCCACCATTCCCAATCCCCCATACCTCTCACTTTTTCAATTCTTCATGCTTTCAGATTGAGATATGATTCCTTCACTCTGGCATCATGGACTCCAATCCTCTGAAACCCTAAATCACATATTAAATGGTTTCTTTTATACGTTACCTTGGCCATGGTGTTTTTTTATCACAGCAACAGAAAAGTAACTAAAGCATCATTCAAACACTTGTCCAGTTCCAAACTCTAAACATCTCACTGAAACTTGAACAAGTTACAGAAGTCATACTCAAACAATTCAGCTTGGCTTAATTGTTTATTTTATTGTCATTACCTTTCAAGGAATTGTTCTTCACAATCCTAAACTGTGGACGTATTTTTAAAGTCCCCATGTTAATCATTCAAAATTCTTTTATATATCAAGATGATTTATCAAGAATAGCATTGAAGAAACTAGGATTTGTAAAAACTTGCTTAACAAAGTATAAAATTGTTTTTTTTCCCCTATTTTATTTTACATCACTGAAATCGGGATTCATTTTATGATCACTTGTAGTCAAAAAACAAGGGTGACATAGTTGTCACTGGCAGTCTGCGATTAAAGTTAGTCATAGGCACTCTCAATGTCACCCCTTCAGTTGAGTTATATACATTGTTAAAACTACAAATGCTGAGTGCAATTGCCACTTAAAATGTCTTCAAAGTGAATGCATTACCCTACAGTTCGGCACTAAAATCTGTGGTTTGGTATAGTTTTTCCTTTCAATGGAGTACATAAAGTAATAGTGGATTTAATAATTGATGCACTTAGATTTCACAAAATCAAATAGGCATGTTGACCTCCAAAATCTGAAATAATCTTCACAGTTGTTTGTTCCTTAAGTTTCTAAGATTTTTTTTTTTACCACAAACCCAATATTATATAAATTTTACAGGTGCAATAGATATGTGCATGCTAGTTATATTATTTAAGTCAAATGGGCATAATTAAACTCAAAAGTATGGCATGTATTTTCAGGTATTATAGAATAAGTATATGCCAGGTGGTTGAACAAAACATTTTCTCTTTATATGGCCCACGTTTTTTTGCTTAATATAAATGTCAAAACTGAACCAAGCTGTGAGTGAGATTTGTCAATTATGCAAAAATCCAGCTTTAACTACACTTCAACCATTCCTTTGTGTGGACATAAAAAATTCAAAAACAAATGAAAAGAGTTTGTGCTTTCTTCTTTAAATGCACTAGGGCACCTACAAATGTCTATCATACTTAAAGAGGATAAATTGACCTCTGAATTTAAACAAACTAAGTACAATCTGGAATTATTTTAGGCAGATTCAAAAGAATTTAAAAAAAAAAAACACTCAATAATTCTTTATCAAGTGTTGATTTTCCCTGGTCGCTCTGCCTACAGAATTGAATTTACAACCTCTTCCGTTTTCACATTGCTCTAATGATACTGTCTGATATTGATAATTAATCTAGATAATGATAATCCTGAATATGATGCCACATCTCTGGACACTGAAGTGTGTCCAACATGTCATTAAAATCCTATTAAAGCCTTATTTACCAGTCGCAAATTAAAAATAAACATTGGTGATACAGAAGAGAGAATAATGATCTCATTGACCTTGTGATGTTCTTTCTCTGAAGCAGAAGGACCAAAATAATAGTGAATTAAAGCTGGGACACAGGTTGAAAGGAATCTAACTAGTAGTTTTGTCAGAAGTGAAATATCTGCAATTTCTCGTCTGTCTGTGGGCAAATATATTTAATGGCATCCAGAAATTAAGTATTTTATCAGGAGATAATGTTTTATCTTCTTATAAGAAGCCATGCTAGTATAAAGATTAATTTTAAAAGATTAATAAAGATTAATACAAGCATTATGTATATAAATGAACTTTAGATACCAATAGCCTTCTTAAGTCTAGAGTGGTCAAGAGATATCCCATGAATTAATAAATTAAGTACCCAGATTTCTATCTTTGACAATTATAGAGCATTTGCAGCATATTTTAAGTTCTACTATCATCTTGAGCTTCATCCTCATCTTGGAGTTACAGAAAGTCTACCTCATTTTTTTAGAAACACAGGCTTCTGCTTCCATGGGAGAATTACTAAGAAGCAACTGCTAATTGTATATTGTGAATTTCATGAGGAAACTAAATTTAGATTGTGAGAGGATGTTGAGTTAACTTGTGCACAGTTCAATGGCATTTATTAAAATATGTTCTTTTATTAATCTTGATAGTGAATAACCCAGTCTGTGAGAAGAGGTAACTTTCAGTTAGCATATTAGATACTATTTGATTAAGCTGTGAATATATCACAACAGAAGCTTTCATTGACTTCTGACTTCTGTCATGGACCATTATACAGCTTTGATGATTCAAGTGTACAATGGGTCCAGTGAAAAACTAGAGAAACTAGGGAAAGTATTACACAGTAGAGGCAATTAAAATAACAACATATATTACTACTGTGACAATTAAAGTTGGCGCTGTACAGGGACCTGTGGCTACATGAAGCAGGAAGAGAGACCCTGATTCTCAGGAGAAGAACATGGAAGAATACTAGTCCCTAACAAATCAACACAAAAGATTTTCCTAACATATACTGGTAATTCAAATATGTACTTGGAAAAGGAGAGAACTTTATGTAGAAATCTCCTGGCAGAAAATGTCAAAAGACAGAAAAATAATAACTTTAAAACTAATAACATAATTCTTTTCATGGATTACTGACATATGATCTATCAAATATTTTTACACTTTTTTCATCAATGCACCTTAATGATAATAGCATGTCCATCACAAATACCATGCTTATAATTTAATAAAGAACCTGTATTAACTGGTTCAGTTTCATGGCACATTGCACCAAACTTCTGAAGTTTGTATGTAGGCATAGAGAGATGTAGATGGAAATATTATTTATCTCATATGGGTTCAATAAGGAACAAAAGACAATAACTGAGGTGCAAAGCCTGAACCATCTGGCAGAGGATCTAGCCTTTCTCATGGACTGACCCTGAGCATGTGATCTCCAGGATATTTATTGAGAAAAGGAACTGCCCGCTGATACAAAGGCTTATTATGCATTAATGAACAGACTCCTATAATCCATTTCCCCCAACACCAAGCTGGTTGACCTGGCCAGTTGCTGCCACTAGGCAAAGGTCAAAACTAGGAAACATGAGTGTTCCCATATCTCTTATTGGTCACTGGGGAGGATCACAGAAATCCTTTTCATTAGCAATAGTATAAGCAGAGGGCAAGATGATCCGAGAATCAATTGCTTAACAATTACTGGTTCCTTAAACTAGCATTCTTTCTGAATTCCAGTCCATCCACATGCAGGAAGCTAGTTCCATGAGAACCTTTCACCCTTTGTTCATGCTGACAGATATAGCAGGTGTTTGAAGTTCATATTATTTTACAGAAGTGTATGCAGCTTTACAGTATGTAAGAATAAGTTCAAATATTCAACTGCATGTAGGAACTGAGCTACTTCTTCTGATGGATACTGAATATAAAAGCATAAACGAAACTGATGATTAACTTGTGACATTCTTTATACAATGTCCATGGTACCAGATCACATTCTAACAATGTAATTTTCTCACATGAATAAATTGTAAAAAAAAAAAAAAGTTCCTCTCCTAACAGAATGTCTACAATTCAATATAATTCAATAACTCCATTAAATATCTAGATTTTACTGGACCCTACAGTTTAAGTGCTCAGACCAACAAGCGTTCCTCACTTGTGATGCCAGGTCCAAGTCCTAGAGTCTGATTATATTGCCACTTCATTTATTATAAATTTGTAGGTCCTTCTTCAACTGTGATAATTCAATGGGATGACTTACATAATTGAGGTAATGGCATTAATTTAATTAACTTAATATTTACTCTAAGTGGAAAGGATGTACCTGACATGGCAAACAGTTTTCTTGTGTGATTCACACATGTTACAGTCCAAGCATAGCAGTATGTTCACCAACACAAAGACATCTCATTTAACAGTATGGAATGGGATTTACGCAGACAAAGTTGATTAAATCATCATTACTAGAGCATAAGGACCATTTCTAACATATTTTACATGTTTAAATTCTATTTCAATGGATATTTATAATTCCTTATGTCAGATATCTCTATGTTTCCATTTCTTATACATCCATGCCTTCAAATTTTGTTTTAGGAAGGCAATAGCCAAGTATAAATGTTTCAACATATTCTTGTAAAATATTTCCTGTATAATTCATTCCTATCCTTAAAATCTACCAGATCAATTTACCACCGATTTAATGCCTCAATGATTCTAACAATTAAGTTACATAAAAAATAGAACAAAATAATAATAAACGAAACACCTATACTAAAAACAAAAAACAAAAAACAAAACAAAAAAATAACCCTCTGGATTATAGTCCTAGCTAATAGACCAGATAGGTAGCCCTCCTGCAGGACATTGGTTCTTTTTCCACAACCTGCTCCTTCGTAGACCCTCCCCAATCTCCTCCAGTTCCACTGGCCCAGCCCATAAGACCTGTGGACAGGCCCCAGTGCTTTCACAACCCAAGCCAGATGAAGAACCAGCTCCCAGCACCATCACAGAGCACTCCATTTGAAGAACTAGTGCAGGCCATGCCAACCAGCTAGAAGAACAACATAGGCCAGGATAGCCAGCAAGAAGTACAGTAGACAAGAACCAGCCCTAGACACAGGCACGGTGTGATTAGAAACTGGCTTTTCCTGGCATGAGCTTTTCCCTCTCAGAATTCGATTTTAGTTCCTTTCTGGGATTTTTGTTTGTTTTGTTTTTCATTCTAAACACCCTAATCCAGAATGGCTCAGGGAATTTATGCTTCCAGTGAAATAAGCACATACTTAATTGACTGTTCTTCTCTTCTCTCCGCAATGATCTTCCAGAAGTAGGCTATTCAGCCTTCTTCAGTGTCTTATGTCACCATAGATTAGTGACAGTAATATAAGAAGTGAAGATGTAAAAATAGAGGTGATGGTGATACTACTGGTAATAATCATGTCAATATAAGGAAGCACCAGTTAATTTAGCCTTGTCGCATGATCTTCAGATTCATGGGGCTTTAGGAGATGAAAAGAACTCAAAATATGAAAGAAAGCAATGGACAAGTGGAATGCTATCTACCATATGTTTTGATAGGTTTTAAAATAAAGAAAAGCACAATTTGAATTAACATTCAAGACTTAATTGAATCATACAACTTACTAAAACAGCTACTATTTACTGAGCATCATATCTTGAACCTAAATTAATAATAGTTCACATATTTACTGGAAACAAAATAGTGAAAGGCCTTCAGAATGTGTGTGTGTGTGTGTGTGTGTATGTTGTGTGTTGCATGTGTTACACATGCACATGTATTGTGACCAACGCCATTGGCCAATATCTAGTTGATTTCATCAGTAGTGGCCTCGATTCTTCACTATACCAGGGTCTCTTACTGAATCTGGATATTGCAGACTGGGCTGATAGTATTGACCAGCAAGGATCATGTATCCTTCTTTCTACTCTGCAGCACCAACATAACCAAGCTCAGGCCACAGCACCAGGCTTTTTCCTTGGGTGCTGATGATTGGGTGCAGGTCCTCACACTTATATATATAATCACTTTGCTGACTTTGCCATCTCTCCAGCACAGGGCTATTCATTTTTATCTTCACAAATATCTTCTGGGGTGGTGGGCATTTCTTGACTACCACTTTGTTTGCCAAGGAAGCAGTTTATGTTATTTGGTTATGATTAGCCTAAATCCTAGGAACCTATGACAGCTCTGGAACTCAGAATATATATTTTTTTAAATCTCAGGCTCACACTCCTCCTATTATGAGAAGTCAGATGCTCCTGTTTAAAGATGAAATCTGTGGGCAGTTGGGCAATGCTTCTCAAGATCAAAAACATTTGTTTCACAATATAATTCATTAGATAAATAATCAATCTTGTAGAATTCTTTTATGGTATCTTTTTAACCTCAGCGTTGAAGGAAAACTTAAAATTGTTTCTGTGATGAACAATTATGGAATGTTTCTCTTTTAGTTATTAATACATGATGGAGATACACAAAGATGGATAGAGAATTTATACTTTTTCATAGATTTGATATGAGGTAATGTATAATAAACTTGTTAGGGTACATCAATTTGGGTTAGTTACTCTTCAATAGTCAATATAATTGACATTATTTTCACTCTGTACAGAATTAATTGTCTTTTGTTATTAGAAAATGATAACTATTATGTTAGGGTCTGATGTAATTCTTCTGAACTCATAAAGTACAAAATATGTCTCAGACATCTAGCAAAACACAGGATTCCCAATCACCTGTCTCATCTCAGGAAGTATGAATAGACCAATCAAAGCAGAACTCAAAGAGATGTGAAAAATCTTCATCATAGATATTTATAGAGGAACATTTAATCTTTTTAATCCAGCAGCATGCCTGCACTAGTAAAAGATCAAGTTGAAAGGCTTGTGTGATGGCTAAGAAGAGATCAAGTCCAAAGGTGTGCATGAAAGTATCACATTCAGAGGCCTATGTGAAGTGGATGAAATGCTGTGAAGGCAGTGGTAGTGATACCTTTTATCCCAAACTCTGAATCAGTGTGAAATCTGAGATTGAGTAGAGTGAGGATATGCCCAACCCTCAGAATATAAAAGGAGGCTGTCAGTGTAACACACAGTTCAGATGGAGAGCTCAGGAGAAATTCAGAAGGAGAGTGAAAAGAGAGCTTAGTCTGAGGAAGCAAATTAGAAGCAGACATGGAAGCAGACAAGAAGCAGAGAGTGGAAGCAGAGAGGAAGCAGAGAGTATGCAGGGAGAGAAGGCAGAGTTCAGAGTGAGGAGAAAGAGAATCATAAACAGGAGATTGAAGAAGCAGATATTGAAGAAGAGTCAGTGGAGAAGGCAGCTGGTCAGATTTCAGTTCAGAGCAGGATAAGTTCAGTTCACTAACAGAGGCTGAAGCCCTCTAGGCTTGCATCTTGAAGATTGTATCTCTTTCTTCCTTGAAGCCCCATGAATAAAAATAATTTAACAGATGTTGCTTATGTCTGTTAGATATATAAGTCACAGGGAAAGCAAAGCAATGGAGAGCTGGTTACCTACTGCTATCTCTTATAGAATGGCTCCTCAGAGGCATATGTGTCATCTGCTATGCTTCCACTGAGCTAACTCAGGTCTACACATCCTTTCATTGTTCACTTTCAATAATCATAAAGGCAGTGAATGATCGAGGGGCTTGTCTCTGCTCATGTCTTTACCAAATGTTAGCTTGTAGGATAATCATAGTTCTGCCCTTTTCATGCTTTTAAAAGGAAATTAATTCTTTTTTTCTTATTTTGAGATAATAATATAATCACCACTTCTCCCATTTCTTTCTTTCCACCAAATCTTCCCAATCAACCCTCTGCAGTCTCCTTAAAATCCATAGCCTCTATATTAATAGTTGTTACTGCATGCATATAATTTTTAAATGGACAACAAGGAACAAAACAGCAGGCCTTCTTTAGTCCAGTGAACACAATGATGAAATTCTACATCAGCTTACATAGACAGGGAGTCTGGAGTTAGAAAGGGAGTTAGAAAGGCCTACTAGAAACTGGTTGCTAGTAAACAACCTGGCATTGCTGACCTCAAGTTAGTAACAGGCTGTTCAAAGTGGCTGTATAATGGAAAGCATTCAGACACGTCAACTAGTAGAACACTTTCCTCAACCATAGGGCTACAGATGTACGTGTGGCATCACAGCTGTGAAGTTTCAAACCTAAATGATCACAATAGTAAAAAACAGGACAGTAATTATAAACTGGGATGAGACAAAAGAGCATAAATGCTGTCAGATTAATAAAATGAGGACATATAGAATATATTGAAGGAAACTTTATAAGCTATAACCTCAGATTTGTTAGCTTTCTGATGAATTCTGAGAAACTATCAGATAGTTTTGTTTTTAAGAAAAATTTTAGATTCACTGAAATACACACAAAGTTGAGAGAGAGGATATTGAAGGGTGAGGGAGGAGGTTTGTGGATAAATATGATCAAAATACATTGTATACATATCTATTGTCATCTAATATATCGATTCAGTGTCAGGCAAGGGTTCCCTTCCTTGACGTGAGTTCTCTGCTCCATTGTCACAATAGATGCAGCAGGCAGGATATGTTATATGTTGTGGGTTTTGTGGCTGGTATGTGTACCAGTCCCAACATTGGAAGTCTTGCCTGGTTATAGGAGATGGATTGTGCAGGCTCCCTATTACCCTCTATTAAGGTTCCTTGTTAAGGTCATCCTCATAGACACCAGGGAATTTCTACTACCTGAGGTCTCCAGATTGCCACCTAGATACTCTCCAATTCTGGTTGTCTTCTCCTTATATTCTCTCCCTCCCTTCCTTTCCCCTGACCTGGTCATATAGAGATTCCTCAGGAAATTAGAAATCGACCTACCTCAAGACCCAGCTTTTACTACTCCTGGGCATATATCCAAAGGATACTCCACCATACCATGAGGACTCTTTTTTGACTGTGTATAGAGGCTTAGTTCATAATATTCAGAAAGTGGAAACAACTTAGATGCCCCTCAACTTAATGGATGAAGAAAAGAGGATATATATATATATATATATATATATATATATATATATATATATATATATATATATATATCAGCTATTAAAAAATGACATAATGCATTTTGCAGGCAACTGAATGGAACTAGAAAAAATTATTCTGAGCAAGGTAACCCAAACCCAGAAAGAAATTCATGGTTTGTACTCAGTTATAAGTGGATATTGGCTGCTAAGCAAATATCCAAATATAGTACAAAGGTACTATAATCCAAAGCTATGCAACAAAGATGGCCCTCGTGCAGACATATGGATCTCCCTGGGGAGGGAAAGTAGAACAGTCATTGCAGATGAGCTGGAGGAGGATGTCAATAGGTGTTTTGCATTTTTCGGTCCCACCTATAAGTGTAACTTTTTTATTTTCTTTTTATTTTCTATTCTTGTCCCAACATTATTAATGAGGATATGTGATAAGATACTGAAATATTAGGCTTATTCCTAGTTTTAATTATAAATATTTGATTATCTCCTTACTGTATGCAGGGTCAACTGTGTTTAACCATTATCAATTTGAGGGAGTTATTCTAATTCCTAGTTTATTAAGAGTTTCTTTTTTGTGAATAAAAGTTAGCTTTTGCAATATTCTTCCTTTTCTGTTTATTTTATATGATAAAATAAATATAGATTTTGTTTACTTAGTTGAAAATAATTTTAGCTCCTATTGAGATTTCAGACTGTATTTATGACATTATTTCAAAGGACATTTATCAAGTCTTCAACCATTTGGTGAAGAAATGTTTTAGAAGTAACATACAATCTTCTCTTTTCTGGGTGAAGGCATCTAGATATAGATATCCATTGTATCCAGTTGATTCACTGTTTTGCTCGTTGATGTTTATACTGGTATTCTGTCTTCTCCATCTTTACATTCGTGATAGAAGGGTGTCGGAGTCTCTGTGCACATGTCTTTCCAGTTTCACCAGGTTTTAGTTCACACATTTTAGTTTAACATTCTCTTGTTAGATGTGTGAAGGCAAACGGCTATTTTATCTCTTTGTAGAATTGATCTTTTGATCACGGTGGAGTGCCCCCTTGTACTCATAATATTCCTAACTTTAAAGTCTTCTCTGTACAGAACAGTATAGCTAATCTTTCTTCCAATTCCTATTTCCTTTAAAAACTATCTTAATGATTTCTCATCCAATGGCCTTTTTTAATTTCGAATCTTTAAGTGGGATTTGCCAGGATACAACAGTAGTATTTTCTATCAAAGTTTTCTGGAGTATTTGAAGTTCTGATATTTACATTCTTTGAACTGATTCAGAAACCAGTGTATACTACAGTTTCTGGTGGTCCTTATTTTAGTTTATTTAAAATAAGAAGTTTCTTGCAAAAATTATTTAGACGAAAAATCCTTTTTTCATGTCCTCACTTTGTAGTAACTCCAATCCTAGTTGTGTTATTAAGATGTGGTACAATGGTAGCTATGTGAATCCATGTCTTCTGATGCAATTATATATATATATATATATATATATATATATATATATATATATATATATATATATATATATATATATATATATATTCCCCAAGGAATTGCCTGAGAGTGCCATCAGAACTCCAAAAAATTTTGAAAAAAAGATGTTTAAATGAGTATTTATGTAAAATATTTTAAGGAAGCAAAAATAAATACACATATTTTCTGGGCATATTTTCAAAGAGCAATATTAAGTCAATAAACTTGAACAATAAAACTTCTCTGAAGTTATAAAACATTACAGTAGATATAACACAGTTGTTATTTCCTATCATTCCTCTTTTACTCTCCTTCATGCATCAGTTCGTACATTTTCAAGATGTCCAAGGTGGAGATGCAGATGTTAGTGTCAAACTCATGTGCTCATCATATATATCAAAGATTGAACACTGAAACTATGTTCAGTTTATATGATCCACTGTTACAAAATGTACGTTTTTAAGGTCACATAAAATAAAACTCATATGGTCTTTTGTTTCTATAGTATTCACAGTTCCTCTTGTTCAAGGTCATTTTTGATCTACATTTTAAGAAGCACTGAATCATATAGAAGCAAGGTTCTAAGGAGAGCAGTTTAAAGATTTCTTTCTTCCACTTTGGGCTGGTGAGAAGCAACAACTTCAGCTATTATCAACTGTATCTTATGCCCAAAATCAAGCTTTCTCATAAGTGAGCTTTTATTTAGCCACAAAAGGATAATTTATACAAAATTTAGAAACTCATTTTCATTCTCAAAAGAGCTTCAACCCCAACCAACCTGTCAAAAATGCAGGTACTATTTTCTCTATCTGACGATTCCTTTTGAGGTATGTCTAATGTTCATGATTCCATTGATGAGCTTAATTCTTGTTTATTTGTTTTTTCACAAATCAAGCATGTTCATTTTTATTTGTACAGTAGTTTGTTGGACAAAATTAAAATGTGTTTTTAGTGTCAGGTTTTAGGAGTCAAACACCTGAGTTTTATTATATTAGGAGCTTTTCTTATCTCTACCTTGGTGGTGGTTGTATTCCTCTTTTAGAAAAGAATCAGTAAGGGAAGCTGACTTCTAGCTCACAACATTCTGCTGATCTTTTCAGAAGGAAAAATCAAAGTGAAAAATAGACTGGCATCATGCACTTCACAAAAAGTAAAAAGAAAGCAAGACATCAGCAAATATTCACACATAAAGTGCATGCATTGAAATTTGGGTTCCTCGTATTATTTTTAATATATTTCATTTATACAGATGTTGCAATTGTCAATGAACCTTTAGCATAGTTGATAAAAATGAGGTAGACAGTAATTGAAGAAACAAAAGAATCTGATGACCTGTGTTGCTTAAGTCCATACAAATCAAAAAATAATCCATAGCAATTTGCTGTTTAGTTGTCTCCTCCATGGTCATTAGTCTCCAGAGATTACAGTGCAGAATGCACTTTCATATGGAAGGAGCATTCTTAGTACTGGGCTGAAGTCCATATTCTGAGTGTGACCTGAGCTCACATAGGCCCTTCGTTCATACTGACAAAAACTTCTTTTACGCTATTGTTCATTCTTAGGATCATAAACAAATAAGTTTCTTCACACATATCCAGGAAATAAAACTGACAATTGGAAGGGTTCAATGACAAAACCATTGTTTGTGTATATTTTGAATTTAAATGGCAAGTATTTTCTTGGATTTTTTCCATACTAATGCTAATGTAATTATTTATTATTAAAATGTAACAAATATCTTTGAATTTTATAGTTATTTAATTATGGATCCATAGAAATTGCCATTCTAATTTTATTGAGATCTTTACTAATGTATTTATGTTTGTGATCTCAGATCATACTCAGAAATCAGACGTCCAATATTAGTGTAATTATCCTGAGTTTATCAGAAAAATCTGCCCCATAGAGAAATTAAAAAGTTCCTTTAATTTCACCCAACATAAAAGCATTACAAGCAGAATGAAGCTAATCACAGTCTCATCATACTGAAAATAAATCTGCATGAACGTTAGTAAGCTTCTGTGCTTTTGTGTATATGTGTTTGAATTTGGAATAAAATACACAAATATAAGCCTGCTTATATTTCTTATACTTCTTCTAGTACACTCTTACCCATCAACAAACGCTCTAAAATGTACAGATCATTACTTTTAGAAGCAGGTTGAGTTCATGTTTCTGAGCCATCATGTGTTATCTTTTCATTCTTACTGCCTTTTTCTGGGTCTTCTTTCCTACGATTAGGATTGGGTGAACCACTGGGCTCCTTAACTGATTTCTGAATCTCTGAATTGAACTCAAAGACATATTTAACTGCCAAAAGCATCGATTATGTTTATTATAAAACAGGCACATGAAATATAATGAATTACTTTTATTTTTGGTATCCTTCACAGGCTATCCACGATGAGGAACAAAGTAAAAGAAAAACATAGACACTATAGACACTAGCGGTCCTGGGGCTGGGAACTGACAGAGCTCTAAGAGAACACTCAGTATTGTCAGTCCAGAGGAATACTTCCAGCTCTTGGTAGCTTTTGGTAGCTCTTGCTAGGGGGAAGAACTATGACCCAGAACAGAGACAAAATAGGGGCTCCCACCAAAGCAGAAATTAGGACCAGATACTGGTGTATAAAGGTTTAATTATGCTTTAACTAAAATCAGAGCAGATCAACCCACAAACTGACTCCTACATTTCAACTTGCCATGTAGACTGTAGAAAATTTTCATGCCTTCTTTCCAAATTAAGTGAGGAGATTACTTTGCTTAGAATTCTTAGACATAAGTTACAGTTAACTTGATGTGTTTAATATTTGTAAATCAATATGAAAGTTTACATCTTCTAAACAATTAAATGCTAATTAGTTGATGATATATGAAGGAGTATGGTTTTACCATTACAAAATGAATACACATGTGTGTGCATGCACTCGTGTATGTGTGTGTGTGTGTGTGTATGTTTGTGTGTGTGTGTGTGTGTGTGTTTGTGTGTGTGTGTGTGTATGTTTGTGTGTGTGTGTTTGTGTGTGTGTGTGTATGTAATCAGAAATGCATAGTATTCTTATTTGACAATGAAATTTGAAACAAGCTAACAAAATTTAAGTCTCCCAGAAGCATGTAGTATGATATTAGGAAAATAATTTGCAGTATCTAAACAAAATGTAACCATATATTACAATTTACCATCACTGTGATTTATTCTTTAAATATTCCTGGATATTCTATGCTATAATTTCACAACATCCCTTCCTATATTTAAATAAAAACTTCCTGAAAGGAGTTATAAATGTAGACATTAGCCACTTTCTACACAAAAAATGCTTAAACAAATATTTGGTTCATTGGCATCTTGATTGATATCATGGATAATGTTCTTTGTTGCCTATTATAGTAGAACAAATATACCCAAAATTTAGTAGTCAAGTGAAATCATAATAGTCACTGATTTGAAATTATAAGCAATAAAATACATGAGAAAAAACAAACACATCTCAAATTAAAGATATTTTTCTGCAGTCACAGTGGCAGACTTTGACATTCACCTTTATCGACACATAAAAATGTTATTGTAGATTGTTATGACACATTATTGCTTGATGCCTTTTTCTTCTTAATGACTTTCCCAAGACAATAGGAAATAAATTGCTATAAAACATATTTCCAGCAATAGATAAAAGCATTTTCTTGGCTGCAAGAAGTAGATATTTCAGTACCTGCTTCAGGCAGAATACATTGAATTTTATGTCTTCCATTATTATTTGAGTAATTTTAGCCTTGCTATTTTTCTTTGGGGAGCTAGATTACTAATATCTTAATTTTGAGCAATCAATATTAGATTAATGAGTGAGACATATTTGTAAAACTCACTAATAAGCTACCATCTTTAAAAAATCTTTAATAAAGTAGCCACATCAGCAACTTAAAATGGATTCTAAGCTTTATCCTAAAATGAATCATCTACTCTTCTGAGAGTCCAAGACAATAAAATAATTCTTTTCTCACATATTAGTTGACTTTCTGTAACTTCACAGTCTGGTTCTTTTTTATGGAAAATAGTTCCATAAAGAATAACATGGAAAATGTACAATTCACTAATTGAAATTTATTGGCAGAAAATAAATATTTAGTTGTAGTGATTAAGGTGAGTTCTGAAACTCTATGGAAGTAATTCAACCCTGCAAAGCTCAATGTCAGTCTTTAAGGGACCATGTGTCATGACCAAGGGATTGTGTCCAGTGTCAGAAGGGTTATAGACAAAGTACATTAACACAGGAGGGGGTTGGGAATGAATGGTTTGATAGATGCAGAGAAAATTGTCCAGGTCAAGGCAATGATCAAATTTCCTGAGGTTAAACAATTCCTAATGTTTTACAGAGAGACATGGCTCAAAAGTTCTGGTCTAACAAAAAAAACTGATGTCTCTAAGAATGTGAAGCTCTTCTCACAAACTTAAGTGCGATTGTGAGGGAAAAGACAGGTGGGAATTTCTCATGGAATATTGGCTATTGTTTTAAATTAACTGAGTTTACTCTAAAAGTTACAGGAATCACACAAGAAATGACTTTGTGGTAGGCCACTGCTGTTCATCAACACATGAAAGGGTCCTTCACCTCACCCCTGATGTGACTCTTTTGTCACCTATGTTGGTAATGATATTAAGAAGAGATTGAAAGGGCCAAGATTTGACAGCTATTACACCATTTCATGTAGAAAGAAGTAATGGAAAAACTAAAACAATGCAACTTGTCAACAGAAATAAACTTCTCTGTTGTAGAAGTTTATTTTTAGTTATGTATAATTGTTTTGTGCATTGTTGGGAAAAGCGCTACCTATGCCTTGCCTTGGCAGTTTGTATTGTCTGCAGATGCTGGATTTATTTGGGGGATGATCCTCTTGTAGATAGTTTTTCTGGTGTAGTGTTCAATTGTGTTGTAGAGATAAAGCAATATATTTTGTCTTATATAGAAAAAGGGGAAATGTTGACGTTTATTTTTAGTTATGTTTAAAATGGTTTTCTGCACTGTTGGATGAGAGGCTGTCTAGGTCTTAGTATTTTGTCTTGTTTGCAGGTGTTGGATTTATGTGGGGGATGTTTTATTGTTCATGATCTTCACTCACTATCAATAGATCACCTAAGGAGCTCTGTATCAATAGAAACACCTAAGCTGGGACACTCAGGGTTCCACTGTCCAGTATGGTGCCTGCCATGATAGTATTTCCCTCTGCTGAGGTCTGACAGGGTTCACACCTATGGTGATGTCTCCCTGTCTTCTTGGGGAAGCCCACACAGAGGCTATAACTACACTTCTCATACCAAATATGTTCAGCCTCCCAAACACGCTTAATGCAGAAAATATATCCACTGATTTGCATATAATAGAACAACTGTCAAGGGTATATATGTTGAAGGAACTGATAAATGATACATGTTTTTACAAAATTATGTTATTTCCCTTTAAGGACAGAGAAGCATTTTGGGCATAAATCTCTCTTTTAATTTGTTTAAACCACAAAGGTTAAGGGGATGCCTTTATCAAACAGTTAGCAAACAACAATGTGACACACATTTGGTACTTAGTCTTTGCCTCATTCAATGCAGACATTGTTATCTCTTATGTGGGGGCTTTTGTCTTGCTCAGAGTGATAAACACACAAAAGTACGTGTATATGGAGCTTCCATGCTGTCAATCCTGGCAGGGCTTTTGTGAAAAACACGTATGTGTTCAAATGTGATAGTTTTAATCATGTAATTTGCTCATGCACTGGAAATTCCCTGCCCTCTGGTAAGAAAACCACACTGAAGCAGAAATCGCTGACAGTAGATAATACTTCCATTAGCTTCTGGCTTGTGAAAATGCTGTTGGTAATAGCTATAGACTAGACTGCAGGTACCACAGTCACATTTTCACAGCTTAAAGTTCAAGGAGGGCTGAGGGCCAACCAGAGTGGCGATTGTTGCTCCAAGGGAAGGGGCTGGAGATGAGGACAGAGGGCTGTGAAGAGAAGGCAGAGGTGAGATGCACTGATTCTATCAATATTAATGTTAATTGTAATGGGCACTCGGTGCCCGAGATCTGGTAAATTAGGCACCAGGAGAGGCTGACAGCCGCATCCAGTAATCAAAGGGCAGATGTTAAATAATGTTCAGATGAGAAGTGAGAGGAATTGTTGGCAGGGGCGAAGCTAAGAGATAGGCATGTGTGTTGGAGCTCCTCAGGAAAAAATGCTTTCTTGGAGGAAAGAAAAGTAATGGGGAGGGGAGAAGGGTATGATTCCTAAAAATTTACCATTTTGAGTGCCACCCAAGCTACTAGGAAAGAAATGGATGCAACAGATATTTAAGCACATTCGCCATATTTAATAATGTTTTTAAAAGTTAAGTCATTCGGTTTCTTCAAAGAGAACTCTTGGGTGTTATGATGGAAGTGAGTTTCTCCTTACAAGAACTTTGTAACTGCATGACAAGAGTAAAAGTGAAAACAATTAAAAATCAGTGTTTTCCCTGTTTGTTTCTTTGCTTTTACTGATTTAGCCACAAAACTTACTTTACAGTGACGCTGTTCTGATCAGCTTGCAGCACATGTCTATTGTTGGAAAATGACGGAGCTCCCAGTAAGTTCTCATGGGTGGCTGCTAGAGGAGGAGTAGGTAGATGATAATTTGAGGACTACAGAGCCGTCTCTGAAACTCCTCTGCTCATCTGACAGGGGGAATGGTGCTTGTCTTAAAGGATTCAAAGCAGTATGTAACAGTATGAATTGCAGTATGTTTAACATGGGCCTTCTCCATCACTGAAAACACAGTGGAGAACAGCTAACTGTTAGCAGCATTAGCTAAGAAATGATATCAGATATCTGAGTATAGCTGTTGCTATTGGCAAATTTCTAGTGGAGGGAAGTAGTTTTAGAAGTGAGTACGAAATGACACTTTCAGGTACCTACAAATCTACCAGTTAAAAGAAAAGAATATCCTATAATTTTTGGAAGAAGGGCCATGGTGACATTTAGTATAACCCCTAAGCAAGGTGTAACCTCTTCATGGATAGGTGAAGAACAAAAATCTTTGGAAGATAAGGCACACAGTGATGTTTAGTATTGCAGCAACTCTACTGACATTTCTAAGCTGAATGCATGCATCCACACTTGCTTGACATAATAAGAGTAGAGAAAACATGTGAGACAGAAAAGCACAGGGTTGAACAGCTCTCAGGAGATAGAGTACAAAGGCACAAAAATGTGTTAATGTTAAAAGTGGTAAATGGAAGGCTGGCAAGATACCTCAATGGGAAAAGGCACTTGCCTCCAAGTCCGACTACCTGAGTTCGATCCACAAGACTCACGTGTTGGAAGGAGAGAACCAACCTGTAAGAGTTGTCCTATGATCTCTACATGTGTACCATAGCAAAAGCACAACTATATACACAAGGAGAGAAAAGATAAATAAATTAATTAAGTATTTAAAAGAGTGGTGAAGAAAGCACAGACATGGGTCTTTAATACACAGCCTATATGTAGATAAACAAAAGGATTCCAAAGCTTTGCTGGGAAGAACTAGACCTCA
The DNA here is from genome assembly GCA_026225945.1 of Cricetomys ansorgei. Taxonomy (NCBI): domain Eukaryota; kingdom Metazoa; phylum Chordata; class Mammalia; order Rodentia; family Nesomyidae; genus Cricetomys; species Cricetomys ansorgei. Next base: position 15,457,186 of record JAMJFZ010002869.1, read on the forward strand.
GCCTTTTATGAGACTTAAATTGCTCTTGACCTGTCATTTTTATGTCCGTCCCTTTATTTTTCATGTGTCCCTAATACATTTTGATTGACTACATCCTACAAAGATGTCATATGTCAGAATAGCTATGGTCATGCAATCAAAAGAAGACAGGTACTTCATTTCCCTTTTGGTCCTTGCCTTCTTTTCTACTTTTTACCTCCCAAGTTGATTGCGTGAATCTTATATACATGATTCATGATCTTCCCAAAAGTTCGCAATCTTGTCTGGGGGTTATTTCTGATAATTTTAAACTAAATTTACTAACCTCAACTATTTTTGTTTCTATTGGCATAATAAAACTCATATTGTGTTAAAGCCACTTAAAATCCTTTGCATTGCTTATTTTTTTTCAGTATATATGTATGTAGTGTTCTAAAAACAGGTGTCTCCTGAAATTCATGTGCACAAAACTTAACATATATGTTTTGGGGAGTTCGGAACTTTGGGAGAGATCAGATCATGAACTGTACTAATGTGTTATCAGTGATCCATAGAGAGATAGATTGCCTTTTCTGTATTGGGGAGACAGTCAAGATGTGTCATTGATGAACCAGGAAAAGCAATTTCATTGGATACACATGCTGCTGATACCTTGATCTTGTACTTCAGAGCAACCAAAGCAATACAAACTGAATATTCTTTTAAGATTTCTCCAATCTGCATTCTGTTATAGTAACACACGCAAACATGACATATATATATATATATATATATATATATATATATATATATATATATATAACAAGGAGCTCATTACTTCAAATTCTTGATATCTTCTTTATATTGATACAGGTTAATGATCATCAAAGCAATCATTACAGGGTCTCTGAAGGAAATACAGTCCTGTTGCACTAGTAACATCTTTACACAGTGCTGGTACTATGATCTTTGGCTTTCAGCCTGCATAACATTAAACTTACTAAATATATATTCTTAATAAACAGTTAATGTATGGTCTTCAGTTATAGGAACAGAAAAAGGGCTAAGTTATTTCATTACCAAAATACTAAAATATCTTGTCCATAGGCATGCATTTCAGTTCCAAAAAATTTACTTAAAAATTTACCAGTTATCAATTTGAACTTTGAACTTTTAATACATAAACATGGCCATACTAATTGGTATAAGAAAAAGCATCTAACGTCTTCAATTGCTAGTAACTAACATATAATTTGGGTTTTGCAAAAATGGAATGTATTCTTAGATTGAAAATTGTCTCTTTTTACTTTTAAAATGAAATTGAATTGAAGTCAGCAAAGCATGATGAGTTTTAAGTATCAACTATAGTTTAAAAACTTGTGAAGCCTATTATTTTTGTATTTAAAAATTTAAACCAAGTTCATATAACTGGATTTTTCTCAGAAATTACACTTGCTCTTACATGTAAGGTGTCATTTTTCTATTGGCAAAAATATGAAGCGACTCACAATAGAGCCATCTGATTCTCAGCTAAGGTGTCAAAGTAGAGAAGTCATTCAAATCTTCTCACATATAATAATCATGAAAACTGGGTTACATAAAAAAATATTTAAAAAAATTAAAAACATTCCCAATGTTGAACCAAACTGGGGAAGTTTACTCTTGTGAAGATACAAATAGATGGATAAATACTAAGATAAGAATATTAGTATTTTCAAATTAGTAGCATATTAATTGATAATGTATATCTAACAAGCCTTAGATAATAACTGAAGGAATCTGGAATCAGTAGTGGGGACTTACCAAAAATGTTATAACACTAGAAGGCAACAGAGATTCCGGGGACAAAGTTCAATATTAAATGGTAAATATATTGGAAAACATAGTGTTTTTGGCTCAGTGTTTATAATTTATTCTATTATTATCCTTAAAATTTTAATTGGTGAGAGAAAAACTGGTTATATAGTTAAGATAGTAATAGCATACATATTGCAATACTGGCACAACAATGTTCAAAATAGGGTCATAACTAGACATAGATTGCTTAATTTTTGTGTGTTTTTCCATGAGAAATTGTGTATTAAGTAGGTCAACCTATGTTAAGGATTTATACTTTAATTCTGTTCACTAAAACTAAAGAAATGTAGCTGAAAAATAAGCATAGCAATGAAAAATGAATAATAAAAGTAGCTGACTAAAAAGTACAGTCAGAAAAATAACAGAAGAAAGTGAGAAAGAAAAATGTAAAACAAATATAAATAATAGTTAGAACATTATTTTTTTTACTGATTTTATTTAGACAAAATCCCGAGTCAAGAAGGAAGGATCTTCTGGGCTGTGTCCAAAACAAAAATCAGTCTTATATAGTCTAAAAAAGATACACTTTAAACATAAAACACAAATATATTCATATTAATTGTAACATCATGATGAAATATTTAAGCAGTTTGTGGACAGTAAGGTGAAGAATGTTGGAGGATTCCTATGTGTCTCAGGCACAACAAATGCGCCATGTTTTGTAGCAGAGACTTAGAGCTGAAAGAGGAAATTAACAATTTTATAAGCATTAATATTAAATAGTATTTTCTAGAGATACTGTCAAAATAATAACAGCAACAGGAAGCTCTAAATGACCATGCTTATCACATGCAACCATAGTGATATTTTTAAATGTCTGTGTGAGCAAGCTGGAGAATAAACATGGCAGGAAATATGTTAGCAGGAAAGAAATCTCTAGATCAATAATTCAAAAATCTTACTTTAGCAAATAAGATTAAGAAAAAAGTATTAAGTCGTAAGTATATGAAAGGATAAAGATGTAAAGAAGTATAAAATGAATTTAAATGAAAACAAAATAAAAAGCACATGCAAAAGACTCTTCTTAAGTCATTCATATAACATATAAACACTCAACATCATACATGCAATTCTTAAGAACAAAGAGGTAATGTATTCATACTTGGTGGTTAATACTGTCAATTTAACAGGATCTATATTGTCCTAGTATACAAGCCTCTGAGCATGTAATTATTTAGTTTGGTTTAACTATCAGTAAACACTTAACTTAGATTAATTGGGAAGAAAGACTACTCTGAAAGAGAAAGGCACCATTCCTTGAGATTGTTGCTCAGACTAAGGAGAGAACTAGGAAAGCATAGCTCTCTTCACTCTCTGCTTTCTGACTGTAGATGCTTCAGGACCACCTTTCTCCTCAAACTCCTCCCAGCATGACTTCCCTGTCATGATGCCCTGTAAGCTTGAACTGTGCACAGAATAGGCCCTGTCTCCCTGAAGTCTTGGTTAGCTTGTTTTGTTTTTATTGTTTTGTTTTTTTGTGGGGTTTTTTGTTTGTTTGTTTGTTTTTTGGTTAGCATTTTATCTTGGCAACAGGAAAGGTAGCTAATTCCATTTTTAATGAAACAGGAAGACTTATTCTATATTTAGCTACTGCTGTTCAAACAGTTGTGATTGCTTCAGAGACATGCAAGGAATAGACAGGGGCAAATCCACTGAACACTGAGTATGTGTTATAGGACAATGAACAACCAATTTACTCCATTCCTGGAGTCATGCTGTGAAGCAGATATTTTGACAAAAATCTTCAGCTTCCAGAGTTTGCAAACAACTTAGGATATGTTCTCACTTAGTGGTAGATTATTTCCTAGGTGTCTTAAATTTGGTGAGTCTGTTCTTTGTATTTCCTAATCCCTCACTAGGGGCAGCTTCAGGCCAGAAAAAATTGTGTACATATTAATTGTGTACATATTAATGAGTTTAAGGGTCTCCTTCATAGATTTCTAGTGAGTTCCCAATGTCTGAATTTTCCTAATCTACTCTAAGTATCCTTTAATACATAGTTGAGCAAGTGTCCTTGTGGTAGGATGGAAAGCCTTTTGGATATGTGCCTCAGAGTGGTATAGCTTAATCTTGAGTAGGTTGATTCTCAATTTTCTGAGGAATCACTATATGGATTTCCTTAGTGGCTGTAAAAATTTGCACTCCCACCAGCAGTGGTGGTATTCCCATTGCTCCACATCTTCACCAACATAAGCTGTCATTTGTGTAATTGATCTTAGCCATTCTGAGAGGTATAAGATAGAGTTTCAGAGGAGCTGTGATTTGCATTTTGTAAATAGCTATGTGTGCTGAATAGTTCGTCATTTGTGAGTTATTTGAGATTCTGCTTTTGAGAATTTTTTGTTTAGATCTGTACTCCATCTTTAATGGATATTTTTTCAGTTATCTAGCTTTGTGAGTTCCTTATATATTTGGGTGTTAGCTCTCTATCAGAAATAGAGTTGGTGAAAATCTTTTCCCATTTGATCAGCTGCCCATTTGCCTTACTGTTAGTGGTTTTTTGTTTGTTTGTTTTATTTTGTTGTGTTTTTGTTTTTTTACCTTACAGAAGCTTTTCAGTTTGATCTTAGTGACTGAGCTAGTGGTGTGCTATTCCAGAAGCTGTCTCCTATGCCAATGAATTCACGGCTCTTCATCACTTTCTCTTCTATCAGGTTCAGTGTATCTGGTTTTATTGAGAACTTTGATCCACTTGGACTTAAGTTTTGTGCCTGGTGATAAATATTGATCAATTTGCATTATTCTACATAAGACATCCAATTAGACCAGCATCATTTGTTAAAGATGATTTCTGTGTTTCATTGTATATTTTTGGTTTCTTTATTGAATCAGTTGTCCCATAGTGTGTGGATTTATGTCTGCACCTGTGATTTGACTCGATCGATGCACCTGTTTTTATGACAATACCATGCAGTTTTTAGTACAATAGCTCTGTAGTACAGTTTGGGATTGGGAATGATACCTCCAGAAGTTCTTTTATTTTTAGAATTATTATAGCTATCCTGGGATTTTTGTCTTTCCATATGAGGTTGAATATTGTCTTTTCAAGGTCTGTAAAGTATTGTATTAGGATTTTGATTTAGTGATCCTGGAGAGAACCTCTAGCAGTGGGGGATGGGGAGTCTGCAAGGCCATCTATTGTAACTGGGCAGGGCTTCCAGTAGTGAGACTGGAAAACCATCACAGTCACAACCATCACCTTTGACCTATAAACTATCCTTCCTTCTGGAGCCCAAAGGACAAAGGAAGGGTAGAAACCCATGCCAAGGGAGGGAGCCCATGTCTGCTAATGCAAGGAATGCCAGCAACTTGAAACTGGATAACCATGAGATAATTTCTAATAATATCCTGCTCTACTCATAGATCAATGCCTAGCCTACTCCACATCAGAAGGGCTTTGTCCAGCAGCTAATAGAAGCATATGCAGAGGTTGAAGGCCAAACATCATGCAGAGCTCCGGGAACCCTATGGAATAGAGGGAGGAGGGATTTCAGGGACCCGAGGGGTTGAGGACACCAAGAGAACAAGTCCCATGGAGTCAACTTGCCAGCATTTTTGGTGGCAACAAGAGCCTAAAAAGGCAGATTTGGAACTTGTAAGTTCACCTGCGTATGTCTTGTGGTTGTCTGGCAAGGGTTTACTGTACGAGCTCCTACAGACTGGAGTAGGGGATCTCAGACCCTTTCGCCTGACCTTGGGACCCTTCTTTTGCTGGGTTACCTAGCCCACCCTTGATGCAAGAAACAGTGTCCATCCTTATTCCATCTATAGCAGGGTGGTGGTGGCATACAACTTTAATCCCAGAATTTGGGCAGCAGAAGAAGGAAATATTGCTGAGGTTGAAGCCAGCCTGGACTACAGAGTGAGTTCCCAGTCAGCCAGAGTTACAACAGAGGAAACCCTATCACACACACACACACATATACACACACACATACGCAAAACAAAAAATATCTCTCCATCTTTTTATGCCCTGTTTATACTGGGATAACTGCTTTTATCTGGGGAACAGCACATGTAGTGGGGTACAGATTTGGGGAAGAGGCAGAGGAGCTGGAGGGGAAGGCCAGGTGTATTATATGAGAGAAGAAAAATAAATTAATTAAAAAAAAAAGAAAAGAAAAGAATGAGTCATAGAATTTATGTTTACAAAGTAAAGGCATGAGTGTCACGCAAACAAATGAGATCTAATTTTAAAATTAAAAGATAAGAGGTTTATCTTAATTCAATAAGGAACCCTCTGTTTTGTTTCTGGAAGTGATTTGCTTGTAAAATGTTTAACAACTATTCTTTTTGTAGAGAGGAAAAACAAATCAACTTGTCTTTATAGAATTTAATGAATCAGTTTTGTGAATACTCCCAGCCAGGTTAATTTTAAGCCATAAGACAGTATCTCTAAACTCAAAATTGTGACAAAATACACACACATTCTGACTCTGATTGGCTCAAGCAAGACTACTGAGTTACACCACTGTTTTTAACCTAGTTAAGAACCAGGGCAGATCGAGATTTTTATAGTGATTTCATTTCACAGCTTTTGTGTTAATAGCAAATTTCTTTGGCAGGCGTTAAGGTAAGTTTAGTTTCATGGTGCTCATTAATAGAATTTGAAACACATTAGCAAGTTGGTGTTACAAGTGGAAAATTTCCTGATAACAAGTTGAGTTTAACACATCAACAACACAGGTGTATTCAGTCTTCAAAATACAGCCGTTTATTTAATAGGACACTCAGAAAAAGGACTGTGGGGGTTTCTTTACTCGATTCCTTTTGTAGCTCATTTTTCATCCTTCAGGATATCCTAATGTAGTTTTAGCTTGTCTATAACTTCTATTCTGCATTCTCCTTTCAGATGCTGCTTATAGATTATTCAGTGTTTCCTCCTCTACCCACGGCTTCCTGTTATCCACTCTAAGTAATCAACATTTAGTCTCTAAAAGATGATCTTGACCCTGTCCAGTTCCAACACCTTTGATTGGTGAGAATCATATCCAAGGTTGAAGGCAAATGCTTCCTAAAGTGATGTTCTACACATATGACTGATAGACAATGATACAGTTTATCATTCTAACCATATCAAATCACTCTTTTTACTCACTAATATCTGCAAATAACCACAGACTTTCTGCCTTAGCCTACTCCTTCTGCATATAGTCCTCATCGAGTAGATTCTCACATCATACATAATTTTCTTTCTTTCGTGTCTTCTCCCACATCACTCTCTCTGTGCAGACATACTCCACTCCTACTCTTGTTACACTTGGAATTTACTTTATTCCTATTCTACTCCGGACAACCATACTCTCTAGTCTCCTTTGCTTTCCTACTACTATTCTTCAAAAAAGCTGTGGCTAGATAATACATACAGTATTTGCCTCTTCATTTTACCATCATCATGCTTTATGTCTTACTGCTATATAAACTCAGTCAGCAAGGGGAGATCTGTATGTAATATAGTCTAAGTTAATTTTCTATTACTGTGATAAGACATCCCGAAAAGGGTAACCTATATAAAAGATTATTTTGTGCTTACAGTTTTGGAGGCTCAGAGTCCAGGACCATCTGAGCCATGAATATATTGACAAGCAGGCATGCATGGTTCTGGGTTGAAGCTGAGAGTTTACTGGTCCATAGGCATTAGACAAAGAAAACTAAATGGGAATGGTGTGGGATTTTTGAAATATCAAAGCACATCTTTGTTATGGAAGTTTAATTTTAATTGTGTTTAAAATCATTGTTTTCTGTACCGTTGGCAAAAGGAATGCATAGGCCTGGGTGTTTTGTATTGTTTGCAGGTGTTGGATTTCTGTGGGAGTTGTTTAATTGCTGATGATCTGCATATGCTATCAGTAGAACACCTAAGGAGTTCTGAATCAATAAAAGACACCTGAGCTCAGATGCTCAGGGTTCCACTGAGTATGGTGCCAGCCATGATGGTGGTTCTCTTTACTGAGGTCTGGCAGAGTTCACCCATATTAGAATTTGTCTTTGTCCCTCTTGGGGGCCACCCCAACTGCATACTATTACATACCTCTACAAATGGTGCATCGATGTGGGGCAGCACACCACATCAGCTAATCCAACGTAGAGGCAAGGAAGAACAAGGAAAAGAAATTCCAGATCTTGAAGAGTCTCTTTTATTTAGTTTTCCTTTGCTTTCTTCAAAACTTTGACAAGTCACATCTGCTAATTTGCTCATTTAAAAATAAGGTTCAATTTTTCTATTGAATAGTTTGAGTTTCTTCAAACTATTTTTTTTTCGTTCTGGAAATTTTCCGGATTCATATTTGCAAATGTTCCTGTCAATCTATAAGTTCTCATCATTCTACCGTGTTTTCTTTCATTGTCCAGTTATTTTAAGTTTGATGAAGCACCATCTATCTAATTTTGCTTATGTTGCCTCTGCTTTTGAGATATGCAAAAAATCCAGGCCTACATTATTGAAATATTTCTCCTGTGCTTTCCTCTAGTAGTTTCACAATTTTCAATTGCACATTTAATTATTTTATCAATTTGAAGTTAATTTTCATATGTGATAAGATGAAGAGATTACTTTTATATTTTTATATGAGGATATCCATTTGTCAAACTTTATTTCTTGAAGAACCTGTCCTTTTCCCCTTGTATATCTACAATTCGCTGTGGTAGCAAATAGTGTACTTAGGTGGTAAAGTGCTGGGCATGCATGTGCAAAGCCTGTGTTCCATCCTTTGGGTTCCTTATTCACACAGATGTATACATACACACACATTGACATGCACACTCATACACAAACACCCACAGACCTCTAGGCAGAAAACAGTTAACTCTTTTTGGATTTTGTTTGGGTTATTTAATTCTGCTCCATTGTCCTAAGTATTTAGTTTTATGTCAATGTGATTTTCTACAGTATTTGTATTATGTTTTGGTGTGACTGATATGGTACCTCAAATGATTTTGGTTCAAGATTTCTTTGGCCAGGTAAGATTTTCTGCATTTTCTTCTTTTTATTAGGAGAAAAAATGCCACCATAATTTGATGTGAATTGTATTGTCACTATATACGCTTTTGACAAATATGGACATTTTAATGATGTGAATGTTTTGTTTGATAACACAACGTGATCCCCTTCATTTTGTATTTAGCATTTCTCATTAATATTTTCAAAAATATGCTGGAGAGATTTTTAATCTTTTTTGTTAAAAAAATAGTACTAACTTTATTTATTCTAAATGTTATTTTTAATTACCTTTCCAGAAAGTTAAGCATTATTATTTAAAAATATTATAAATATAATGATGCATATGATCATCAGAACAAAGAATCAGTACTTCAAAGAGCTCAGCAAAATTGACAAAATATATGCTAAGTTAAGGAAGGAAAAGATTTATATTTCAAATAACATTAATAACAAAATGGAGATTGTAAACACACAAAAGATCATCAAAAACCTATTATAAACGACTATATAACAGCAAATTGGAAAATCCATAAGAAATGGGTAAGTTCCTGGAAACAAGAAATCTATCAAAATTGAATCTGAAAGAAATATGAAACCCGAACTGACAAATAATTTGTAAAGAAATTGAATCCACTAAGAGCCTCAAAGCAAAATTCTTTCAAGCATTTAAGGAAAAACTGATAGCAAGATTTACAATATTCCAAAAATAGAGGAGAGATTTCTTTCAGGTGCACACACTTTTCAACAATATCTTATATATGAAAGCTAGTCACTATTCTTTTTTAATCTAAACAGTGAATTAAAGCATTTGTATTAAATTCACTCACATTTTTAGAAACTGATCATAGTCTACAATCTTCCTTTCATTGTACAGCCAAAATTTCTTTCTAAAAGAAGTTTTCCTGAATAAAAATATTTAATGTAAACTGGTTAGAAAAGAAAAAGAAAGAAAGAAAACAAACCCCCTAAAATTTCATTTCTAGAAATGGACAGAGAAAACATGATTAGTTACTATGATAGGATTTTGTACAAATTGCAATATTTATCGTTATATTTCTATATGCCCAAAATGTTTTAATGAAGCTAAATGGAATTCATGTATATTACATTAGCCTATTTAAACAATTAAATCTATAGTGTTTCACCTGTATGTATGTATATTTACCATGTGTTTGTGATACCACGGAGGATGGAAGGAGCTATTCTTTCAGATGTTTGTGAGCTACCATTTGAGTAATAGGTACTGTACTGGAGTCCTTGGAAACAGCATCAAGTGCTTTTAGTCACTGATCTACTTGTTTCTCTAGCCCCTTAATCTATCTTTGATTCCCTACTTTCTAATGTAAGTGTCACTCCATTAATTAAAATTTCCTTGTAAATAACAAATGGGATTTATGTTTGATGTCTTGGTTATCATGATCTACAATAGATGATTAGTAAGCTTAAATTATTAGATTAAAAACCCATTCAAGTTGCAAGAAAATCTACAATGCTCAAAATCATTAGGATCAATGTTGGTTTGGGAAATTGGAGAGACAGTTTGGAATAAAAAGAAAAAAGAAAGACTTTGGAAAGGACTACAGGAAGTATGGAATATGGAATACTTTATAGGTAAACCACATGTTCCCAAAGATTCATAGCCTATGTATAAGTCCTATGAAGCAACTTAACAGCACAATGAAAATTTAGCCACTTCTTGTATATGAAGCAGCTCATTGAGGATCAGCTTTGATACAGTTCTGAACTCAGATTACTTACTTTGAGCATCAGGAATGTGAATGACTCATCAATAACAGATCCTGTGTATCCCTTTATCCATTTCCATGAAATTATTAAGACAAGGAAGTGACTTCACGCTGAGAATGAACATTTTCAGCTTATTTCCTAAAGAAATTTCAGCAAGGTCTGAGAAGTCCTAAAGAGTTGCATATTTCTGAGATCCTCTGTCCTCATAGTTTTGTGAGATAATATCACTCTTTGGAGAAGAATCCTGTGGTAGTTTGGGTAAGATGTTCAATAAATCTTCAGCAACTGAATACATGATTGTCAGTTGGTGAATGTTTGGGGAGACTTAGGAGGTGTGTTAAGGGAAGTATGTCACTAGGGACAGGCTTTGAATTTATGAAAAATGTCATTTCTCTCTCTCTCTCTCTCTCTTTCTCTCTCTCTCTCTCTCTCTCTCTGTGTGTGTGTGTGTGTGTGTGTGTGTCCCTCTCTCTCTTCTTGATAATGGATCAAGAGTGAACTCTGAGGTCCTGATCTTTCCTCCATGTCTGCTGCTTGCTGCCTTGATTACATACAATAATAGTGATGGACTCTTATCATTCTGGAACTTTAAGTCCCAAATAAGCCCTTCAATCTATACGTCCTTTGTCATGGTTTTTATCACATCAATAGAAAATTAATCACTACAAAAGTTGAAACTTTTATGCAGCTTGAATAAAGTGCTATCAGTGCTCTCTAGATATGTTAGGGAGCATACTGACAATTGTTAAGTTCAATGAGAACTCTTCATGAATAGGAAAAGCAAAAGTTGTGCAGTACTGTTTAAGGGCTCCTCCAAATAAGTCAAATAACAGGAGATATACATGAAAGACTTCACTGCTAGATGTTGAGTTATGAGGACTTCCAGTCTGTCTGGGCAGCTCCAAAATCTTCAAGACAGGTGAACAGCATGGGCAGACCAAGGGTGCAGTCTGGGATGGAATGCATTATTCCTCTGAATAACTTCATTTCTGCTCTTATAGAACTTACTAGAACGATTATATTAGTGACATCTAGAAAATGCCTTCCTAACAACATCTGCATTACTTTTTGAAGGAAAGCAGGACAACTGGAGCCTTATCTAGTTTGTACATAAGACTGCAGCTCACCTTGACCTATCTCTCTCTCTTTTTCTGTCTTCCTATATATGTTATCTATTTGATGGCATTAGCATCGAATGACAACTTTTTGGAAATGCCCCTTTATTTCAGTAAGTCCATTGCTGTCATTCGGTTATGCACTTGTTAAATTTTCATCTTTCCCTGATGATTCGGTACTCAGAAATGAGCCTTGGAACTCATGACACCTGTACCGATCATTGGAAAACCTTTTTGTTCTCAGTTTCTCGTGTAGTAGATGTTAAATTTGAACATGCTTCAGAATTATTCAGAAAACTGTAAAAACTATAAAAACCTTTCAGACCCTGCACTCAGATCCCTGAATTGAAGCTCTAAAACAAAGACGCCAAAATTTGTAATTTTAATAAAACAATGTATAATATGCTAAAAATAATTTCCATGAATACAAAGTATATTTTCATAATTGTGAAAATTCATCTGTGTTCTTGATTGGATACAGAAAAATAAACAAAGTTGACTTTGTTTATTTCTCATAATTTATTGTATTTTTTTGTTATTTGGCTTTTGGAAATGTGAGGATTAGATGCTTTTCCCAACAATACTTGAAATTCAAATTGAAAAGAGGTGACCATTTATTTTCTCTAAAACTATTAACACAAAATAGCAAGTGAAGTGTTAGCAAATAAAAGGCTTAGGCTTCAGGATCTCAGCTAGATGGTCTGTGTGTCTAATTCCCACAATTGTGTTTACTGTATAAAATTACAATCACTCCAAATTGTGAATCCATGTGATATTTTTCCATTGTATCTTTATTAAACACTAAGGTATTTCTATCCTGCCTAAGTTAGATATACAGAGAGCATCCATTTTCCTTAGCTTGTCAATCCTGCCGTTTCCAGTAATGTGTAATTGGTCCATAATGGGAGCACGATTTGACCTTTTCATACAAGAACTGCAATGCAAGCAAGAAAGGTCAGCGTGGCATGCCAACATCATGGCACACATTAGAAAAACAACTGCATTACTCTAGAGGGTTTTTCTGTTGTTGTTTTGAGTCTGAAAATCTGGGGTTGCTATCCTTTTTAACCACAGTTCCAAAGTGTTAGATTCGTCTTAAATTATCTTAGTTCTATAAAAAGATGTACTCTGGGAGCTGGAGAAATGTTTCAACAGATTAGAGTGCTTGTCATGTAAAGAACAGAGCAAGAGTTCAGATGTCAATACTTATAGAAAGAGCCAGGTATGTCTTCAGTCACACTTATAAGACCAGCAAGAGATAGGGGCATCTCTAAAGCTTCCCAAATACCACCCTACCTGTTCAGTGAAAAATCTTGTCTTAAAAGAATAAGGCAGAAAGAGAAAGTAGAACTTGATGACCCCTTTCCCAAGTAGATCTTATTCCAAAACATGTGATACTTATTTATAAATCGGTAGGTAATGAAGTGTGAAACTTAATGAAACTTTGATGCACTTAATCACTAGTTACTAATTCTAGTCCCAAATACCCACCAGATGGTAACACATAGAAGCAAGCCTTCTCAGTGATAACTACTTTCAGGCATTATTTGTTATTAAAATCTATTTTTTTCTGGCTTCAAAGATCATTGGTTACTTTAGTAATAAGATCATAACTACATATTTAATTGAAACTATATCTTTATTTGGGTGGTCATTTAAGTAAACTCTTTTTGACTTATGAAAGACAGACTTTTGATAGTTTATTGAAGATTTTGTTACTACTTTTAATAAAAGGAGATCTGAACAAGGAAAAGAAAAGTTATCATTATATTCCAGATTTTGAAGGAGGATAAATGGTTGATTTTTCTTCTAAAGGGACTTTGAATCCATAGGCTGCTTTCAATGGAGAAAACATGATAGAGAAAAGGATGCTATTTAAAGCGTTTTACAAGGAATCAGAGAAATTTTTCCAATGTTACACCTCATTTGTTGTGAACTCAGCAAACATTAATAAAGAAAACAAATTAATTTTACTGATAAGCAGAATATTAGCAGCATTTGCATCATTAGATTGTATAAAAGATTGGAAACTCTTGTTGACCAATTTCATTATGTAATTTTATGAAAAAATAATATACGATTAGTGGTCTTTTGGAGGTACATGCTTATTCATACAGTTCTTATCCTTACAAATGGGTAAAGATAGGATACAAGCTAACACAGTGGGTTCCTCAGTTCTCAGTGTGGTGAGTTTTGTGCTAAAAGTGCAATTTACTCAAATTTACTTTTAATTGTGGTTTTACACTCTTTGTAATGTCCAGTATTTTTTGCATTTAAATATCACCATATAGTGTTTGTGAGGAGGCACTTAGCTATTGGTGGACATAGAGAGCTTATCAATAACCTGTTAGTATGAGTCTGTATGCTGCATATTCTGTTAAGGAGCAAGAGTAAGGATACAGCAAGGAGGTACACAGGAGGTTATGTGTAGATGACTTAGAATAAGAAATAAATACTTAGAGTCTATGAGGTAAAATTTCAAAGAAGGAACTTCAGATTAAAATATTTCTTAAGAGAAATGTATGGTATATCCTCCAGTCTGAAGTTAATTTAAATCTAAGAGCCACAGCATATGACTATCTAATCTTAATTTCCAAAGGTGAATTTTCCCAACAAACCTGCTTCTACATGACTTAGGAATCACAATCGGTAATATCTAGGCATGAGCAATAGGCTATTTTTCCTCTTGAAAAACAGGACACTCCCACTGATGTCCGAATGAAACTTTCCAAAATACTCCTTGTGTTTCTGACATGTTTGCATAGATACTGTCATCTCCTCTTCTGTAATGTCCCACTGAGGTATTTCTATTATTAAAATAGTACCAAGCACTTTTATATAAGTGAGGATGTGCTGTCTAAATTCAGTTGTTACTTTTGTTCTTACTCCTCCAAACATAATTAATCTAATTTTACCCTGGCAATCATCGCTGAGTTAAAGTTAGCCCTTCTATATAAATACAAAACTCTCTGTGGAAAGATACAGAAATAATACATTTTAAATGTTCTGTTTTTCACAACCATCTCTAGTGGTTCTTCAAGCATTTTATTTATTGATTTTTATTAGTTGAGTTTTGCAAAATTATATCCTGTATAAAATTTCCTCAGGATAAATGCTAAGAATTAGCGACCAAAAAAGATTTTTAAAAATGTAGAAAAAATTGATTATTTTATTGAGTAGTACATGTAATTGAAGTATCCTGCAGCCTCTTTTATTTACATCTATCCCTTGTAATAATAGGAATTTTGAAGAGAATTTTAACTTTTAATGTACATAGAGAAAATAATGTTCTTTACAATGATTTTTCCAAAAGCAACTTCAATAGGAAATATGTAAGATTAAAGTAAATAAATAAATACATAAAAATTCAAAATCGAAAATCTAATCCAAAATGGATAGAATAAAATTGAATTAACAAAATAATTTTTATTTTACTTAAGGAATTTCCACAACTGCTTTAAGTGTCAAGGAGAATATGAACCATGATTTACAATAATTTTATAATAAAATAAAATCTTGAAGATGCTGTCTTGATTTCAAAAGATGAGATATAACTAAATATCAGCAGTGTGAGTGGACATTGTAGGTAAAATATTTGGCTTAGTCTTGGTTAGACACAAGGTAGGAGAGAGGCTTAATGTCATCTTTGAGTCTTACGCATCATGGAGTGCATGAAAAATAAACACAAAATATGAGGAGGGTATTCTCCCATTTCAGGAGAGATTAACACACACAAGTGAAGAACACTGAGGTGCTTGGGAGTTTTAATTTTCATGATACAATTCAGGGATCCTTTGAAAATCCTTTCTAGCCTTTTACATTTAAATACATTTCTATCTTTCCCTAAAAGATGCCAAAGTGGTTATTCCTCTTAGCTACATTTGCATTATGTTCTACAAAAATTGATTTGGCCATAGATTCCTACAGGAACATTTCTTTGATATGAATAGATATACTTTGAAGTAGAATTGTGTTTGGGTCAACAAATTATAAGGCTTATATGGAATATTCTTTTCAGAAGTAGATAGTCTTTGAAGATAAAATAGAAATAAACAATTAGCAAGCAGCTACTGAAACAGATTAATTAGTATATGCTGCAAGCAATGTGTGAGGATTTTGTAAGACAAAAACATATGTATAATGTGAAAGCCTAGCCAAGTGAATGAGCCTATTAGCACATGCTTCTGGTGATACTTAAAAAGAATAACCAAATATGAACATACAATTTCTATTCACTTAAAGACTTTTAGAGGAGGCTCATCAAGATGAAGAACCTGGAACTTGGTAGAATTCTGCTACCCTACCCTCCCTTAATATATAATTACTCTAGTATTCCATTGTATAAAAGGACAGGGAAATCTGGGACAATATTGTCCTAATTCCTTCAAAATTAAATAAATGTTGAATTTCAAATTAGGTGACGAAATCAGGTCTTGGATTAGAATGGATTAGAAATGAACAATCTAAAGTTTCAGGCTAAATAGGTGGTTGGCTACACAGGAATAATTAATATTCAGAATAGTCCATGAGTTTAAATGATCTAAATACATAATAAATTAAGGATAACTTCCTTGAAATCACATTTCCCTTGGGTGTAAAAAGCACCCATGACAATTATGCTGACATTGGAGTAAGAAAGATGTTAGAGACTCTGCAGCAGATCGAAAGTGTAATGAATTGAACCAACTATTCAATTTCAGAAATCAATTGGAAAGACGTTTTTTGACATTAAAGCCATTTAAATACTTTCTTAATTGTATGTGATACACACTCCTCCTACCACACAACTAATTAGTCTGTGCATCTAAAGTAGGTAAGAAAGAGATAAGCTTTATTAAGTTCTTCAGAACATAGTGACTTATAATTATTAATTTGATGCAATATCTGGTGAAAATAGGTGTTGGATGTTTTGAGATGTTGTAAGTATAATATCTGGGGAAACAGAAGATAAGATTTCTCTTAAGTTAGCATATCATTTATATTTGTAATTTTGGTCTTTTCTCTAATGTTTTCATGAAAGGAATAATAAGAGCAACATTGATGATTCCAGGATAACATTGCAATCCTTTTTCTCCTCTTTCCTTATAGAATAAATGCACTTTTGCTTCTTAGTGGGGGCATTTCTTCCTCACTGAATGGTCTCCTCTACTGTAGCTCATTGTTACTATTGACATTCTAATCATCACAAGGCTTTTCAAACTTTTTCAGAGTACATTATCCCGGACCCTACTAATGAATTACTCATTCATTCAGAATGTAGTAGCCCTTCTGTGCCAGCAACTTCCTAGATGCTGATTCAGAGGAATTAATAAAATTCCACCTACTTTGAAAGACAGGAGTTCTAATGGAAATTCAAGCAGAGAGAGTGCTGTTACTGTAACGTCATCAGTATTGATCAATGAGGCAATAATGTGCTCTATATGCTTACTTGACTAAAATATATTCAGATAAATGTAACAACGAACATGTGAAGAGTACTGCATGGTGGTTGTAGTTTCTTTTTTCTTTTTAAATCCTTCTGACGCTTCTGCTATCTCATGTTCAGCTTGTTTTTTTGTTTACCTTTCCAGTAATGGTCCTCTGAAACACAGCCAACATTCTTTGTTTTCATGTTCTACCTTCCCACTCCTTTTTGCTCTGATTTGGATTTACATCACCAAACCCTAAGGAAGGGATTTATTCATTATTTTTATTTTTGTGTTGCTTACATACACATGCACACACACATATATGTATATACACATGCATATATGTGAGTATGTATATATACAGTAATATATATGTATATGTATATATACATATATGTATATGTATATATACCTATATAGTTCTAAGTCAAGTCTAGATAAGAGTTTTAAATAAAATTTTACTTTGCAATATCTTTGAAATGTCTTTCTTTTGAGAGATTTGAATTTCTGTGTTTATTACTACCACATTTTCATGCTATATTTTCTTCTTTTCAAGTTGTTTCATGTCTTCTTATCCCAAATCTCTATCATCAAACCCTTGTTATTTTCATTCTTTCTCTAACCATGATTTTATTGGACAAATCTTATCCTTAGGTTATTGTTTCCATTCATGCAAATTTCTTCCATGTACATTTCTACTCAAAGTCCCACCTACTTCTAATTCCAGGCTGACTGACCCAGCTGTCCATTTAACATAGCATTTCAGTGTCTGACATGTACAGAAATCTGTAAATTCTACAACAAACTCATATTTTGTTTTCCTATCACTTGTCTTTTGCTTATGTTTCTGCCTGCCAGTCAGAGGGACCATGTATCTCTTGCTCATTTTGGAACACCAAAATGAATGGTTATTTATCTTGGTCTACTGTACAGATGCTACATCTCCTCAGAAAGTATGACACTTCTTGTTCCAGCATGAATCTTAAATCAGAGGGTCAGCAATAGCATTCCACAATCAACTATTGAGAGCTGAGTACCATCTCTTCTCTGGACTCTTTCACATTCTTTGGCAGTGCATTCAGGGGCAGGTCCTGCTCAACCTCCAGACTAAAACACAGCACCCTACCCTTAGCACTGTCCACCCTGCTACCTTAGCCCTTGTGCTTGCAGCCCATAGGCAGCGCTGCATCCCTTGCTCTCCCCAACCCAATCAAGGCAAGCAATGTGAGTGGGAGCAGTCACAGTAGCTGCTGCACCAGCCTGGAGAGCAGTGAAGGGGTGAGGAGCATCTGGTGTAACTTGGGTGCACTCCTAAACCTGTCACTTCCTTTTATAATATGCTGCTTTTGCCATTTTTCCACTGTACACCTAGTTTCCAGCTACATGTCTCTCTGCTGCCATGTGCTGCTCCATTGTCTGAGTGGCAGTCACAGCCTGGCTGGTAATGGGGTGGGCCTGATTGTGGCCTTAGGCTCCAGGCGGCCATAGGACCTGCCCCACTTGTGGATGCTGTGCTCCTTTGTCAGCTGTCTTCCTCACAACACCAACAGAACAGCATGTCCAGTTCAGTGACTCTCTGCCTGTGACAGGGTGAGGTAGACCTGGCAGTGGGCCTTGCCTCTCAAACGGGATCCAATATCTGTCCCACAGAGACTCTAGCTCCACATCTCTGTTGCCGGCCCTGCTCCATTCATCCATCTTTCCTCTTTTACTCAGGGCCAGGCGGGTTTTCCAGGTCTGTGATCTTTCCAACCACCTTTAATTCATAAAGTTTTCCCCACTCTAGACTCGATGGCAGACTAGCTTTTACAGGTTCATGAACTCTGAGGAGCTTGAGGAGATTGTAATGGAAGAAGTGGGGACTGTGACCAGTCCCTGTTCGACTCTGCCTACCCCTCTGCCAACATCTTGAGTCTTAAACAAAATGTAACTGTGACAGATGAGCATCAGAAAGGAGGACGGACATTTGCATTCTCACTGAACATGATTTTCAATACCTTTTGGTTATTTCAGGTGAAATGGATCAGTGGGTATTAGCTGTAATTAGCTATGTATGGTCTAGAGAATAACGTAGGCTAGCCATGCTTTCCATTTTGAGTGAAGGAATTATTGAGTACCTAGCAAGTGACAATAAGAGGATAGACTACCAGAAAGATAAACAAATGACGAGTATCAAAAAGTATCATCACGTTTGTTATTCAAAATTTAGCAAAGATTAGTGGAATAGTCCAATTGAGAAAGAGAAAAACTAGAGGAGACCAGGAAGGGGTTATAATCATGCAGCAAAAATCAACTGGGAAAATCCCACTGAGACAGTCATCTCTAATTCCCAACTGGAGTCCTTGGTATTGCAGAATATCCTCTTGGGTGAAGCTTTGAAGTAAAAGAACAAATAGCAGCAGACAGATAAAGCCATCATATGGGGAACTCACAGTCATCCAGTAGAAACCAACAGGGAAAATAGAACCAGTCAGCTAGACTTCTAGATTGAACTATCTCTTCATGGGTACAGTCTCTACAGTTTAAAGTCCAGTTTCCTATTCCCCTCAGCAGGCATGTTTATATTATGGGATAAGCAGGAGTAATCCCTGTTGGGAATAATTTATCTTTTATCTTTAAAAGACAGTGTTTTCAAAATCCCTAACTGCTTGTTGTTTTGGCCTCTTACAGAGTCAGAGGAGTGAGTCTGACACAGGATATGGGCTTTTAGAGGACAATCGGCATAAGAATTCTTGGGTCTGAAGTCTGAAAGGGGAAAAATACCACACGGAACTGTGGAAATAATATTTTATTTGATCTTTTGTTAAGGCATTTTTTAATGGAATAAAAGACAGAAAACAAACTTCTCAGACATGGGTAAGAAATGTTTGCTTGACTTTAATCAGATAAAAATTCTAAATGTGGAGCTATGTTTAAAAAGCAATCTGCTCCACACTTTAGTATAATAGTCTAACAGGAGAGCCATTTACATGTATGTATTACATGTGTTATGTGTGTTTTTGTTTGTTCATATGTATACTCCTGTATGTGCGTGTGCGTGTATGCTGCATGAGTGTGTCTGTATGTGCAGTTATGCAACTATTTTTCCTTAGGTACTTGAAAAATTTGAATTTCTTGGAATTAAACCAGTTATATGTAGCTGCTCAGTAGTTATTTAAGCACTTCTGAAATGCTTAAATAAGTGAAATCCTTTTATTTTTCTTGTTTTAGAGCCGAAAGTCTTGACTATCATATAAAATTTTAGATCAGAAAACCATATTGCTGTTAGACTATCATACATAGCTTAATTTTCATGCAATTTTCTGTTGTCAAACAGAATTCTCTTGAAATTTTATCCTAACATTTATGGCATTCTCAAATGCTTGAATATTTTATAGACTTTGGAGTCAGTTCCATTTATTCTCACTGAAGGATATGTATGTGTATATCACATATATATAAAAAGAATATATATATATATATATCGATGTAATCATGGCTTCATTTCTGTATTTAATCCATAGCAAACTAATACAATCATATAAAGAAATTTTAATTAGGAGAAATTTAAGTATTTCCCATTGTTTTACTCAAACCAATAACTTTATAGCTAATGTTCCATTCATCGTGTCTAGTGGCTAAACAATGATAGCTAGAGCCAGTACTGACAGCTATAACACTTTAAGTCTATAAAATGGTCTTTTGGCATTAATGCCCTAATAAATTTTGGTGTTTGATTTTCATTGGCTGCAGTGGATAAAACAGAAAATTCCCTGTTCCTGTATATGCCTTTTCTAAGAAAAACTCTCATATGTATTTAAAGGGTGCTGTCAATTTCCCTTACCTGTGGTCCTATCTTGCTATCCATTATATTGTATGGGAGGTTTTCCCAAAAGCCTTATTTCATTCTTTATGGGCCTAAATGTAACTTTTTCACCTAACCTATTTTACTGTTGTGAGTGACAGAAACTGAAAGCATTTGAAGTAGTGGTCATGTACCTCTTAGCCCTACAGATGACTTGAATTTCTACAATACCTATTGTTCTTACTCTACTTTGATGCAAATTTTGAATCCATATCACCATTAGTAACTAGTTGTCTTGATTCATTCTTTGAAGTACTTATACAGCTAAAGCCTCTTTTTTCTGCAGATAGTTGTCCATATGTGTGGTACTATCATATTGTAGAATGACTTTTGAAATGTGCATTAGCTCATTTACTCTTTCCCCAGATCAATAGTGTTGGCACTTTTATGATCTGTGTATCAGAAGCTCCCAATGAAGCAAAGGATATTATGTTCATGCACCAGAAATATTATTCCTGGAACAGAACATTGTATACGGAATGCTTAAACTTAGAATGGCATACTTAGGAGAGGCGTCAGGTCCTAGCTCTTAGAGTTTAAGGAGTGGAAGCTGGGTAGAATGAGATATCCTCCAGTCAACTGATCATCTATGTAAGAAGCCGTAAAGTTGGGATGGTGTGCAAGCATTAAAAACAGTGATGACATGAGACTTTGACATATTTGTGTACTTACAAAATCATTCAATGTCCATCAGAAACTAAAAAATAAATTCTAGTGCCAAAAATCTTCCTTTCCCTCTAATACCTTACGTTTGTTATTATGTGCTTATTCTCTACATAAAAAAAAATAATGTTACCAGATATTCTTGCTGTGAAGGATCTGGAATAAAAATAACTAAATTAAGCTATTTTCTAGACATGGAAATGAAAAGATGCTATGTAGAATCAATCACCATTCTTCTCCTAAGTGAGTTGCATATGCTTATGAGAGAAGACCCAGCATGAATGACAATGTGATTGGAGTATTCAAATTCTAATACTTACAGCAGTGAAATCTACAGTAGCTTGCATCATATTTCCCTGTAGTTCACATGGCCAGAGGAAGATAGCTAGAAAGACCTTAGTTACATATGCTTTGGGCACCAGAAAATCAACCGTTAGAAATCTCTGTGTTTCAGAATAAAATAAAAATCATTCAAAATCACAGTACGTAGTGTACCACTTCTTTTGAGAGAGGAAACCACACACATACACACACACACACACACACACACACACACACACACACACACACACACGAGGAATGTGTGTAATATAAAAAACACTCTCAAAATCTTATGCATATGTACTGCTATGCATAAAATAGTACGCTAGAGGGCAGTGTAGCTATGAGATTTTCCCTGTGCCAGGTTTTCATCAAATTTCCTTATACTTTTACAGAATATAAAAAGCATGAATTAATTTAAAATAAACGGCATGCATTTGTTTTAGAAGCACTTGGCTTATTCATTATTGTTAATAGATCTGAATTTCTTAGAGCCTTGATACGTATAGAGTAATGGATTTTACTGATTTTTTTTTTAAAGGAAGTAGAGAAGACAAATAGACAAATAAGAACCTCTTTTTTTTTCGTTTGCCATGATACCTTAAGGCAAAAAAAAAAAAAAAAAAAAAAGAAATAATATGAAACCATTAGGAGCATGCTGGTAGGTATAAGAATTCCTTTACATTTTAATGAAAATAGTTCCCAAGACAAAAAGAAAGGTTTCAAATACTTTCTAGAATCTTGTTTGAAATGTAAAAGAAAAACATCTATACATGTTAATTTAAGAGCATGCTTGTATTTTTTTCAGGACCTTCTCAAAGGTTTGTGTTTTTACTCCTTTATATTGGGCACAGAAATCTCTCACCAAATGAGGCGAGATAAAATAAAAATCTCATGTCACTTAAACAAACTTCCAAGAGGGGAAGAACAACTGAGTAGAGAGAAAGCTAAGCCAGCAGTGTCCTAGAGTATCAGACTCCTTCACCAGAGAAACCTAAATAACACATGTATCAACAAGGTATCAGGAGTAAAAGATCAGTTCATTTTACTTCTGCCAGTGACATGAGAGATCCAATCCAGATTGTCTGCACATCTGCCTTAGAGATGTACTCTCTGATTTCAGTATCTCAACAGTAGGTAATAGATTTCCCTGAAAAGGACACATTTAAAACATGACATCTATGTTCCTCTGTGCTCATTTAGTACTGTTGCAACCTCTGGTTTCAGGTCATGAGCCATGCAGGGTACAACCAAACAACTTCGACAGTGTCTAGAGGGTGATGTGAGGTCGTGTTATCAAAAATACCCCCATCAAGAAAAACTTTATTGTCTTCTTCACAAATAGCTCTTACTGCTTTTTTTTTCCTTTTTTTTTTTTTTTAAATCCTATGGACAAGGCAATGGGAGGAATGATGATAGAAGGACGTTTCGTTATTACAAGTTAGCCAAATGAACAGGAGCATATGTGACTTGGCAAAATAAATGAAATGCCCAATTTTAGCTCATTTGTTTCTTCACCAAGCTGAAATTCAGTATGAGCTAAGAAGGAAACAATTGCAATTGCAGTGTGTGTGTGTGTGTGTGTGCGTGCGCGCGCATGTGTATGTGTGTGTTTATGCTATTTATCTCAGCATCCTTGGATAACTTTTAGAAAACTTGGTTGATCCTTTTATACATCCCCTCCTTTTCTCCCTGGGAGTTTTCTGAAAGGCTATTAAAACTTTCTGAACAACTGCTCCTTATTGCTGCTTCAGTTCTTCATAAATTTCTAAAAAAAAAAAATAAAGGTATATCATGGACAATTTTCAACCACAACAACAGAGTGAATTGGTTGGTAAATGTTAAATACCTGACAATTAGTGAAACCAGAAGTAAGTTTGATTTCTGTTTGAGGTGTTATTGCTATAGCTAATATTTTTCAAATATTTTGGTTCAAATCTTTTCTTTTAATTTTTAATTTTTTTTTTGAGACAGTGTTTTTCTGTTGCAACTCTGGCTATTCTGGAACATATTCTGTAGACCAGGCTGGCTTCGAACTAAGAGATCTGTCAGCCTCTGCCTCCAGAGTGTGGAGATTAAACTGCCCAACTCAAATCTAAAAAACAAAAAAAAAAAGGTATAAAATCTTTTAAAAAATATGTACACATATGTATATATACATGTATATGAATGTATGTACAGATTGCATTTTACTATTTTGGTTGTATTTTTCTTGCTGCTGTGACAATATTCCTGACAAAATATATGTTAAAGAAGGAAAGCTTTTTCTTGCTCTACAGTTTAAGGATACAATTCATTATGATGAGAAAAGTATTATGAGAGCTCTAGTTTTAATTGCAGGAACATAAGACAACTTTGTCACATTGTGTCCTACTTAAGCAGAAAGCATTGAGAGATGAATGCTTTTACACAAACTAATTTGGTCGATTTAACTGAGTCTAAGGCCTCAGCCCAGGGGATGGTACTACCCACATTCCACGTAGGTCTTTCCTCCTCAGTCAACTTTTCTGGAAGTACTCTCATAGGTATACATAGGTATACTGTGTTTCTATAGTGATTCTGAATTAGTTGAAAGCAAAGACTATCACACACACACACACACACACACACACACACACACACACACACACATTTACACACACACTCACACACAAAGTATTGAAATGTAGGGATTTTAATCCTCAAGTTAGTGGTCCAAGTGGTTCAAGAACCACTGTCAGAAGAGGAATTAAGGTTATATACAATTTATCAAATTTGACAGCCTTGAAATCAAACACATTTCTTGTATTTAAAAGTTGAACACTTTGAGGCCTCTGTAAGAATTGTGTGTTTCTCACATAGTACTTTTTAAGGATTTTAGAGTTGACAGAGTTGGTTCAGACTCAGAAGATGAAGCATAGCACGGTTCTAACACACCCACATACTCAAAAGTGTTTGTTCCCTTCATCTGAATTTTAAGGTATATCTGACTTTCACTTCAGCAAATGGTAAGTCCAGGCAAAAAAAAAAAAAAAAAAAAAAAAAAAAAAAAAAAAAAAAACAAAAACAAAACAAACAAACAAAAAAAAAAAAAAAACTTGTGTAATTTAAACGCTATTCCACTGGATAAAATAAATCTCCCCCTCCTCTCTCCATGTGTGTGCTTTTCTGTTGTTAAATAACATGATGGATTTGGTTATCTCCTTTCATCATGCGTGTTCTAAAGACTTCACTTTATTATTATTTTTTTCACGTGTGACAGACAACAAGTGACTTTGCCTACTAAAACATCTCACCCACCACTACAAGGCAAATATTTATAAATCTATGCTGATATAAAGAAATATTATGAGTGAATAACTGATATTGAATGAAGAAGGATATAGCTAATCACTGTTGGAGAAACATCATATTGTAACAACTACAGAGAGTAATTCTCCATGATGAGTAAAATCATGAGGAAAGCATTGATGGGGAAGAGGACATATGTGTATCTATTACATAATTCGACACAAGGGCAAAGTGTTAATAGTATAGTGAAAAATGTTTTCACTACTTTGGCCCAATGACTAACTTATTGTTGTTAATATATATTCACAAAAGGATTTTCCTAAATTGTACAATAATATCAGCAATGTATCCTTCTGATAACTTATGCTCATTGCATTTTGCAATTTAAAACTTCATTTAATCATGACAAAGCATACAAATATTATGTGAATGGAATCACATAAAATACACAAGATCTCTTCAAAGAGATGAAACCTAAAAATGATGATGAATAATTTATTACGACCTAGAAGAGACTAAAATTACACAGCATAACAATTGACGCTTATGGTGCAGGATTTGAAACTGAGAAAGAACAATGGTACAATGGTATATAAACGCAGTAGATTCAGATAGGTCTAAAAGTCTATGGATCAGCTAATGGGATGATATCAATGCAAGCTTCATGGATTGATTATGAGCTACGGTTTGTAAAATGTCAACTTTAAGAGAAACTGTGCCAGTGACATACAGATACTATATTAGTCTGTACCATTGTTATAAAACAAAATTATTTCAAAATAAAAGAGGTAGAAGGTAAGGCAGGATGATTATGAGTCTACAATCAGTCTCAGTAAGGCCTTCTCTAAAACAACATGTTTGAAAAAATCATCCAATTTCTACTGAGAATAATTATATAATCTAGCTATTTATTATTCTATTCATAGAGTAGCAAGCCTGCTGCATATATTATCTGAACCTTCTAACATAAAGCATTCCTCTTACCACTTTAAAGAGGCTCAGTTACCTATAATAGGGATTAAATCATTTGCCCAAAGCAGGAAGTCTAAATTTGATTTTTTTAATGTATTAAAAAAGCTTTTATTTATTAAACATTTAATAAGATCTTGTTTTATATACATTTTGTCTAGGCCTCATTCTATCAGTTCAAAATTACTGGTGTCATTACAAAGAAATTAACAAACTAAATTTGAAAATGTTCTAGTTGAAATAAAGGTGGTTTGTATCTGGCTATTTATGATTCTCCCTTGGCTCTGTACAAGCTTTTCTAATTTCAACCTGAGACTATGAAGCTAATTCAAAACTTTATATTCACTACTTAAATATTATGTTGCATATTGAAAAATGAAGTAGTGGAAACTTCATCTTTCTATGTCTTTTGTTAAGATGAACAAATAAAGAATAAATTTGTATGAAGTTATAATTAAATGAATGACTTATTAAAATTTTTCAGAGAATACAGAATTAGAATATACTCTTTTCAACAGGGTTGAAAAACAAAAACAAAAGCAAGCAGACAACTGACCCAAGACATCTTTAGAAATGTTGAATTCTCAAAACTTTCAATATCCACTTAATGTACCTTCAAGTGCCTTTCCATATATTTTGTTGGTCTTTGTTTTGCTCACAAGAACAGTGTTGGTCATAATTCACTTGCTGATTGTTATCATGAAGCTAAGCTTTAGACATAAGTTGTAGACTCTGGAGAATCAACCTTACCTTTTCTTCTCTGGAAACTTATGTGACTTTTTTGACTCACACTGTATTTCTATGTGACTCTGAGAGGAGAACTTTCTTAAAGGGAAGAGGCAAAAATTCAGAGAAGTCCAGCAGCCATAAGAGCCTCCTTAAAGGGAACATGGAATAGAACATTTAAGAATGGTATTTGTTTTATTGTTTAAGAATTATTGTGCCATTTGTCACAGTGTCTAGGAGGATTAAGGGACATACAACTTCAGAAAAACGATTTGCAAAAAATGTTTTTAAGAGTGTAAAAGAACAGAAATGGGGCACCTTCTTACATCTGACATTTTTTAACCACACTGTACATGTTCCCTGTGGGGCTTTGAACATACTATGTATGTTAATTCATTTGTCTCCAGAGTTCCAAGGTACTTAGTGATATACTTAATACACAGTGTTGTATGAGTGCCTTTGACTACTTTGTAGATTCTTCCCTAAGTGTGAGCACATTTGAAGTATCTCTGAAAAATACAATTAACCCTGGCAGAAGTCAAGAAGAAGCAAGTGAGAGTCAATGTTTGATTAAGACAATGCAACCTTTCATGTGTGGATAACACAGCATGTGGAAACAACCAGGGAGGAAAAGACTAAAACTTATAGAAGAATTTCTCTGAGAATATGTCAAGTTGTTTATGGGAATAAATATAATAGATTATGTTCTATTGTACATTCATTCCAATTGTAGCCTAAGAAACAAAAAAGACCTATTAGTGAAGAATTGTCATTCTATGTCAATTTTTCTAAAATTATTAGTCCATTCCAGGATGTAAACAAAAATTTCTTCCTTCCACGAGTCCAATAATGTAACAAATTACAAAATGAAAGTTAAGTATGTTCAATAGATTACAAAAAATGTTTAAAGAATATCTATAAGATAGTCATAGTTGAGCAAGTGGTTCTCTGTGCAACTCTTCACAGCGTAGGCCATTTCATTAAAAACCCACTAAGAACTGTGATGGACTCATATTTAATATTGTCCTGAAAATTGACTGTTGATGTTTTGTTAAACGGATATATAATTGAACTGCTTTCAAAATACTTAGGTCTAAGCTCATAGACTGACTCAGCTCTGAGACATCATCACAAGCCTCTTTTAGCAGTGATGGTAAAAGCAGAGACTATCGTAACATTGATAATAAGATCCTGGTAAGTACTGAGCTAAGATGTGACGTGGATATCACTCACTCAGAGGCCCAGGGGACAGTATGGAAAGGGGGATGGGAACACCAGAAAGGCAAGAGAATGAAGATAAATACTATAGAATGCAGTCTTCTGAATATGATACAGCTGTTAAATACATGAACACAAAAGAATTGTGTTCACCTGCATAAGACTTTTATACACACACAAACACACACACGCATACATAGACAAACACACACATAAATGTGCACACAGGAATTAAATTACTGAAAAATTCAATAAATTTCAAGTATTCAGTAAATACTTGAAAATCAGTACATAGATCACACCTTCCAAAATTAAGTCAATCATTAATGTACATAGTAAAATATTTAAGTGAAAGTAAGTTATTCCATTCAAGTATGCACAGAGAACACACACATAGAATATGTACTATTTAGTCATTTGGTGAAAATATTCAAAGAATGTTCAGGAAATACTATGATATGCCACTCTTTTAGGAGCATGGCAATCTGGTCCATGTCTATGCCTTCAAACATCTCATGCTGCTTTTACACCAGCAATGTTCTTCTATATTTGTTGTTGTTAAAACATTATGGAGAGCTTATGCATTTGCATATCATCTTTATACAGGCACCATGCTAATGTTTTCTGTATCCCTCCAATTTTAGTATATGTACTGTTAAAATGTGCACAGATAGAGTTTGGGTTCTGCACATAGCCTTTCTACAGCTGAATCTTGATGCATTCACATTCTTGAGTTTAGGATACTCTTCCCATTTTACTTCCACAAGTAAATCTATTTTGGCTGGGTGGTGATATGTACACTTTTAATCCCAACTCTCTGGTGGCAGAGGCAAGCAAAGCTCTGTAAGTTCTAGGACAGCCTGGTCAACAGAGTGAGTTCCATGACAGTCAGAGTTACAACAGAGAAACCCTGTCTCAATAAATAAATAAATGAATAAATGAATGAATACATAAATAAATGTTTTATAAATAAATAAATAAAATCTGTTTGGAACTCTCTGACGAAATGTTAATTTCTTCATTAGGTCTGTTTTAACACATATATCCATTATAAACCTTTAAAAACAAATATTCATTTACTTCATAACCTGTGTTTCAGCTCATGCACATATATGATGAAGCTTTTGTTTAATTCTCTACATGTTCCATATGTAGCAAGCTATACACTAACCCATTCTATATGGTGTTCCAGCTTAAAATGGATATTAAAGCTCCCATTTGTTGTACTATTTCTAAAATATGGCCTCATGCTGTAAATTTGAAGTAACCATGACTATCAGGAAAAATTGATCCAGAAGTTATCACATAACCTTTGACTTTTTGATAAACCTCTGAGATTCCATTCACTCATTTGCACATTCATAACAGTCCTGTGTTTTTCCATGAGAAGGGCTCTTATATACATACTCTGTTCACAGAGTATCCCCTGGAAAGTCAAAACTCATTACACAACATTCGTGTGTTAACTGAAAGTATCTACTGAACCAAGAATGGCATTTATTCAAAAACAGAATTCTCTCTGCTCTGAAATATAAATGAACGAGTTTGATTTTTCTAGGAGTGAATAAAGTGTACAAATTCAAAAAAAAAAAAAGAGAGAAATAGATTGAAACTTGAAAGACTGAAACATGGGGGTGAGGTTTTACACAAAACCAGAAAGAAAATGAGCAAAGGTCTGAGCACCAAAATGAGAAGAACATTGAAAGAACTGCCTATAAATCTAAGGGACATTCCTGGGTCATAGTGAGTGAAAGATCAGCAAAGGGGATGATAGGTGGTGAGCAATGACAAAGTCTGCCTTTGTAGAAGCAGCTGAATTCTCATGAAATCGAAGATAAATACTTTCTCTTCAGGATGATAAAAGAGACTGATGGTGAAGGAATACAGAAACCACAAATGGGCAAAATGCTTGAAGCATGGAGAGTTGATATTGAAGGGTTAGCTATCTTAGACCTAAACCTCTTATGAAAAATAACATCACATGGCCTTTATTGAACTCTAAGAAGCTTTAGTCATCGTAAACAAAACATGGAAATGTATAGTAAAGTTTACTGGAGTCTTTCTATAAAACTCAAATATAAAAGTGGATTGTCTTCTGAATTAAGAATACATAAGAGTAAAACTATATTAATATGCAATTAGCATACATAATTATATGCATAAATATGTAATATAGATATTAATTTTCAAATTAATAAATGTTATAAATAAATATAAATTAATAGATTTATAAATAAATCAATAAATTTATAAATAAATTATAATAAATAAACAAATATTAATATGAATAATTAAAATAAACAAAATATATTTTAGGGATGTAGATATATCGGCTAGGTCCATCCATAGAATCTGAAAATTGAATACTTGTTATAGTTCAGTTATTAAATATGTTTTAGTTTTAACTCTATTATAATCTTCATTTACAACTATATCGTCTGCCTGGATGCTGTC
Organism: Cricetomys ansorgei; assembly: GCA_026225945.1. NCBI lineage: Eukaryota > Metazoa > Chordata > Mammalia > Rodentia > Nesomyidae > Cricetomys > Cricetomys ansorgei. The sequence continues at coordinate 15,487,675 of JAMJFZ010002869.1, forward strand.
TCTATATTTAATCAGTTTAACTGTTTAGAATAAGTGTGTTTGAACAGGATGAAACTGTGGAATATCGCACTATGTATCATGGTTGTAATCCTCAATATTAATCAAGGCTAATGGAAAAACGTCCAAATCATGAATCCGTTTTCAAAAAACTCATTTCAGATTTCAGACTCCATCATCTTTATAGAGTGTTAGAATTCATGCAATATCATAATGAGAATGATTCAAGGGGAATGGAATTGAGACAAGACATGGGTTTAAGGAAATTTCTTGTGGCATTAAATATCTTTTCTATTGAACTAGTTAATTTTATGTGTCAATATGACTTTATCATAGGCTACTGAGATTAAATACCATTTATGGGTGTGTCCGGAAGGTATTTCCAAATGTGGTTAGCACTGAGCCAGTATATCCAGTACCACTCATGTCCTCTTCAATATGAAAGAAAGGACTATTTTTTGCCACTTTAAAACATTTTCTTCTCCTCTACTAAATTCATAGTACCTCGTGGGGCTTACTCCTAAGGTTATTAGATGAACTCGTAATAGATTAATTTAATTTATAGGTTTAAATGTTAATGGATATTGTCTTTATCCATTTTCCAAACTCACAAAATTAGAGCTCCCTGTAGCCACATGAGGAGTAGGATATTATTCTTCAGTGTCTGGCACACAGTGAAAAGAAAGGTCTTAGCCATCATGTTAAATTATTTCCCTATACTTGCTAAAATGATTTTCCTGAATACATTGTATTGAAACTGTTTCAGATTTTATAATTTTGAATGACAATTCTACTTCCAACATACTGACAAAACAAAACAAAGAAAACCTTCAAGTTGTATAACCTGGCCAATCATTCAAATGAATTCAGATTGCTAATAAGAAGTTCAATAATTCCTCAAACAATAATAATATTCCTCAAAAAAAACACAAAGTTTACATATTTTCTGACTCAGTGCTATATTTCCTGATTTACAGTTAATATTTGGTTTGCAAGTATAGTTGAGTTCCAGAACAGAATTTTTCCAACTGTGGTCATTACTTTGTTTCTAGGTGTAATTTGCCACAAACACCAGCATCTGACAAAAGTGATGGCAAATCTTTAAAGCCTAATATGGAAGTTCCCCACCTACTCCTGACACTATGTAACTGCATAGATGGATAAGAAAATCTTCTTGTATCTGCAAAGAAGCCATCTACTCAAATATCTGTGTAGATATTTCTACTTGATTGTGCTATTGTATTTTAAAGTTTACTATTGTAACGTATGCAACATATGTAACACAGAACACACCCTATATTGAGTCTATACTCTTTCCTGGAGCAGTGTTGTCTTGTCAAATAAGCTCATATCTGTCTGTTATTAGATATATATATTGCATATCTCATAGCTGCAGAGCCACATTAATATATATATATATATATAAATATATATAGATATAGATATATCTATAGATATAGATATATAGAGATATATGTCACAAATGCACAGTACTTGTACTCCCGAGTCAAAGGTAATTAAACAAATGGCAAAAATTAAGTTAGTTCTGTTGTTTTTAAATATTGTGGTCCACATTAATAATAATACAAAGTAAGCTAAGCTTGAATGCCTTTTGCATCTGCTAATATTTAAATAGTATATAGGAAGATAAGAATAATTTCCATATCTGGCACAAGAAGACACAGACCTAAAGCAAGAGCATCTCTACTCAGTGATGTTCAAACCTTGTTCCAGGATCTGCAGCGACTCAGATACCAATATTGGCAATAATATAATAAAACCATATTTTGTTCCACTAAATCTCCCGGACCCCTGTCCTTTTGTAGGCCAGTTGAATTGGTTTCAGTTGGAATCAAATAGAATTTGCTACGGCTGCATTCCAGACTTTTGTTTGTGTGCCTGAATTTGAAATGCCTCCTTACAGGTTTACGTGCTTTCCAATGATATTTATTTCCTACTCTCTCTCAAATTTTGTTTTTGCGCAATTTGAAGGTAATAAGAAATGACTAATTATCTAGTCTCTAAATCTGGAAATACAACTCCATCAGAGGTGAAAAATAAAAGCTTATGATGTTTTAGAGTACTTTATGTAATAATGGAAAAGCTATAAATATTTGCTTTTCAAAATCTAAGAAATATATTTTATAATTCATTGAGCTGATGATGTAAAATTTTGAGCAGATTTTGACTTGAATTAAAATATACACGTTATTAAAAGAAATTAAATATTCTCTCAAAATACATTGATATATTCCAACAAATTTTTATATAATTGGTTTAATTATATATTTTAATTGTGATTCATAAAATTTGTCTTGCTACAGGTTCTCATGACTACATATAGAGTTTCTTTTCTAGATTAATCTTGTTTTCAAATAACCAACCTTCTCAGGGTAAATTTGAGACTCATTTCATACGAGAGAATATATAAACTACAAATACTGTAGACCTACTGTAGACTATCGTAGTCAAACCATGGCTTACGAAGAACATCTTGTGGGACCATACTACTGTGTTTTAGCTAAATTGACATGACACCAAATAGCTGTCTAAATGCTTATTCTAAATACTTACACTAGTATTCATAGACAAATGCTATTCTCATCTTTAATCAGAATTTCTCCTTGCCCTGACCAGAGGTGAATTCACAGATTTGTGGAGGTTCAAGATGCTTAGACTAAATGGTGATTTAAAGTTCACCCATGTACAACACATTTATATATCAACCCTCTAAGGCTTTTGTGGGACAGAGAGTGAAAATAATACAAGAGCAAGAAAATGGGAGAAGTATAAGTTGTTATCTTCAGGTCATGACATATATATTGTAAACATGCCCTCACAGTAGCTGTATTAGGCTCTATATAACCTATTAAAACTGTGCCCCATAAAAACCAATCATGGATTCAGAAAAACTCATTGGGCATTACCCATTCCGGTTAAACTACTGACAGTTGAATGATTTTGGGGAAGAACAGTTGTCTTCTGTAGTAGGTTGCTGTCATGCTTTTTCACTGACCAGCTCAGGAAGGAGAAAGGAAGGATAGAAAGACAGAAATCCTCACACATTTAGTCAGACTGGAAAGAGAGAAAGGGCACAATACTGACAGCCCTTTGTGGCTATCTGAGGATTTGAGAGCAAGAGATGATAATGAGCTGGACTAGCATCTCAACTCAAAATTGCCTAATTTCTCTAACTGAAGTTCCTCTAAGCAATAATCAACAAAACAACCAACCAACCAACAAATTAACCCACCAATATCCAAAAGACACCCCACCTCAGCTCTCCAACTTCAACCCTTATGTGCTCTAAGCAAAGTTCCCAGAAGTTCAAGCTGCAAGCAATAATAAGGACAAGCTACATGTGGTAAAACAGCTGCATGTAATCAAAACACAGCTACCAGGAATGAACATTCCAAATCAACTCATCATCATCCACTACACCTGGGATGGGAACAAAAACATAGCCAATTGCCATATTCTGTTTTTAAAGAAACCAAAACCACAAACTCCTTCAAAGTGCTCTGCTACAGTCATCAACTGTTTAAAAAATGAGATCTAATGGATAGTTCCAAATTCATGTCCATGTAGATTTTCCTGTCTAGTCAGAGATTCACAAAATAAAACAAACAAAAAACATGAACATAGGAAATGGGTAGCATTAAGAGATGGTCAGGGTGACATAAAGAGAATTCAATACATGAATGTATAAAATGTCAAATAAAAAATTAATTAATTATAAAAGACAAAGTAAATGAAGATGGAGAAATGGCTCAATGGTTTAGAGAGTTTGCTGCTCTTCCAGAGGACCCTAGTTCAGTTCTGAGCACCTACTGGTTTGGGAAGCTTACAATTGCTTATAACATCAGCTCCAAGGAACCGGATGCCTTCTTCTAGCCTCTGCAGAAACTGTTGAACTCATACTGTGCATATCCTCATACATAGAGATACACAGACATTTACATATGCATATAATTATAAGTAAAAATTAATTTTTTTAAAAAAATACACAATGGTTAGAAAGGTCTTTGAAAGAGATGTCTTACTGTATAGTTTAAATTGCTTGCTGTACTTGGAATCTTGGATGTTTCTAATGAGCCCATGTCTTCAAGAGTTGGCTTCAAGCTTGTCGAGCTATTGTAAAGGTGGTGAAGACTTTATGATATGTGGGCTGGCTGGTAGGTCACTGTGGGTAAGGTTTGAATGTGTAAACCCACCCCTCCTTTCCTCTGCTTTTACCACATGCTCCCATGAACATGGACTGAAACACTTCGTCATGCCTTCCTCACTTTGTTGATCTAACACCCCTGTATCTGAAAGCCAAAATATACCATTCTCCCTCTAAGTTGCTACTGTCAGACATTTTATCATAATTATGAGGAAAATACCCAATAAAGCTCCTATTGTTGAATTTCACAATTTGACATTTTTCTAATTCAATTTTTTTTTTTTTTAGTATCTTATGCTCTCCTGGGGATATTCTGATATTGAATTTTGAAACTAACTTGATTTTTAATAGTGCTTATCATTGTTATATCCTGAGCCTATTTTGCTTTTTCACCGCAATTAGCATGAATGAAGCCTGCATTGTGCCAGTCACTCATTGATATTTTCCCTGTGTCCGCTCTGAAGCATGAGTGTTACACTAGAAGGAAAATTAAGTCTTGAAGACACTGGATCATGTAATAGATTTTAAATGATTTTATTGGGTGTCAGTTTCATAAGAGCCAATAACTTCCTTACCAGTCTATACTATTTTTCAGAAGAGATTTGAGAGGAAAATAAAATTGACAACAGAGTTGAAAGAATCAGTGGTTGTCTTAGAGTCAGATGGTGGTTACAGTTTGGGGAGATGTAAAGCCAGAATATGTTTATGAGATAGGAAAGTATGGCTTCACAAAATAACAAAAAGTGTTACTACGTTTCACCTGCAGTGCTACATCTTTGGAACATTATAGCATCATATGAAGTGAGTATTGAAACCCTAGTATTATGCTGGAATAGGAGAACACAAATCACCTGATTGCACTATTAGTAAACCGTGTATGTGCATGGAGGACATATTATGTGCTATAAATTTTATTTATTCATGATAAGTAAGTAAATATGATTGAACCTAGTATGCTACTTAGTGTCACATGCTGTATACTTTTATATTGAATACCATGCTTACTTATCGACTGAAGCAATATTGGCATGAATGACAGAAAAGTTCAGATATGATGGACTTCTTCTGTTTGAATCCATTTCAATGTTAGTATCTGGAATTGTGATACTCTCACTTTTTCTATGTTTCTCTTTTATGAACATACCCTGTGAAGCTTGGTACAGCATCAATTCAAAAGTAAAATTCATTGGCACTGGCTTAATATTCTTTCCTTTTCAAAATTTCCCCATATTTTTCTAAGTGTAAGGTACAATGGATTTGAAAAGAGGAGAAATAAGTTCATGAAACTTATAGTTAATTTCTGGATTAGGTTTAGAATGTACTAATGCTCCTCTCTCTACATCAAGAGAGACCTGACAAATTCATAATCCTTTGACCAGAAAAAAAATGTCTTTACAATGAGGAGTTTAAATGCTGATTCTGAACCCTGCAGTTCCCTTTTTCCAGGGAGAAATTCTGCTGAGGAGAAATTCCTGCAAACCAAATGTTGGCTTCCCTGGAAAGTAATGGCACCATGGAAAAAAACAGAAGAATTAAGAGTTTTAATGGACTAAGAATCAAAAATGCCATGTAGCATATGGAACAAATCATGGAGAAGTAATGACACTAGAATCTATAGATTTAATAAGACTCCACTTGAATCACACAAACAGAAGTGGAAACAAACCTGATATGAGGGCATGGGGAAGCTAGAACAAGAGTTGGTTCCTCATATTACCTTAATCTGTTTATTTTAGTTTTGCAAAAAAAAAATTGAAGTGGTGTTCTATTCATCCACCCTAAGTCTGATGAACAAACATGTCTTTTAAAATAGGTGTATTGATAGCATAATGATTATTATGATTTCCAATTCTCCTTAATTTAAATAGCTTACCAGTCATATGATATTATACTTAGGAATTTCAGTTCATCATCAAGAGAATTCAAGCCTTCTCAACTCAATGTATTCTTTCAAAATCTGCTTTTTGTGTCACTGGAGCTAAGGACAACTAGTAACATTTGAAAATTTTCCATAAATTGCATTTATTTTATATTTTGCTCAGCATGGTTGTAGATACAGACTAATTCATTTAGCTTTCAGTTTCTCAGACATTCTTTTCCTATATTTTTGTGATTCAGCTTTCAGAGAATGAGTGAAATCTTAAACAGAGTATTCCTGAAAATTAACTTCAGTAGAGGAAAGTACAGAAGATACTCTATATTAGTTCTCAAATTACAAATAAAAATGGGTTTTGAAATCTAAATTTATTGATGTTACCAGAATTTCCCATTTATACAAAATAGATTGAAATTTAATAAAATTGATTGCTTAAAGAATACTTCACAGCACTTCACAATATGTGTTTCATGTAGTATAAAATAATGCAGTTTGAAATTATATTATTTTCTTCTCTATTGGCAATTAACAAATAGTTCTTGTTGGTGGTGGTGTTTATACGTTTTTTTCCCCTCTCCTTTGTCAGTTCTAGATTGCATTAGTTCAGGATTTTTATCATATTTTGTTTCACCTTGACAAATAGTGACTTACCCTGAAAAATGCATCTTGTGTTTGATTTAAATGACCTCTTTGTTTATCCTAATCACAGGATATGATGCTTTCCCAGAGCAAACAACTTCTCTTAGCTGATACTTAATATATTACTTAACTTTCCTTGTCTAGAAATAAAAACAAGAAAAGCTAACAGTTCTCATGTAGCTATCTGCAATGGGCTGCATTTTGATCCATATATTTTTTAAAAATATGGTCTATGTTTTTTTGTGACACTGTAGGTATAGTTTATTTTCGTAATTTCACATTAGCACATTAGTAGGCTATTGTGTCTATTGTTCAACCATTTTCTCCATGATTAATAAGTTTTTTAACTTATATTAGTTTGTTATTAACAAACATTTATTTTGTTTGTTAATACATTTATTTCATATATCCTATGATTCCTATACAGAGAGTATAGGGTTAGTACTCATTTTGCTTCTGATAGTGGTGGATAACTAGAAAAATTTCATACAAAATCTATGAAAATAACGTGAGTAAAGAAATGTGTAGGCTATGGGATACTATTTTTGGAAGGAGATAACTTTGCCTGGTCTTAGTTCATGGATGCTGGCAGTAGACAAAAAAATTCTCAATTCAGAGACAAAAGATTTCAATATTCATTCTGAAAGCAGTGACTATAGATCACAATTGCTACTGTAAATTTCTCATGCTCACAAATCCCATAGTCATGACATGAAGGGTCCATGATGGATGTCTAAATACACAGTGGACTATGTTATAAGAGAAAAACCTTGAGCTTAGGTGATGTTCTGCTTGTATAGTAAGCCTGAACTTTGTCTGGGGGGAGACATTACCTCATCTCCCAAGGCTGTTCAGTGAAAACACAACCCTGATCAGTGGCCTGGGAAGAGAGTGGTCAGGGTTTTAAATTATTGGTACATCCATCAAATATGTGCAGAGACTCCAAAGCCCATGACACATTACCTTTCCCAAAAATGTGGTCATCACTGATGTTCCTACTTAACACTTATATGGGAACACTGAACTTTTCTATACTATTTATTTTCAAACTTATTGGTGTAACTCATCAAACTTATTTCACAAATTAACTTTACAATATTCAATTAAAAATAAGAGACAGACAAACAATTCTATGATCCAGTATAAAACAAAGAGTGTAATTTCTGAAGTATATTCACCTACAAAATTCATTGTAACTTGTTTTATTAAAAGATTTAATAGTTATGCATCACTCCCTAAAAGTATCTATCAACGTTCCATTTACAATATATTTTCACATCCACAATTATATAATAAGTAATGGATAGTTATATCTAATGTTGTGCCACTTCATGACTTCAGTCCCTTTTATAAATTAAGATATTTGTTCCACTCAAATTAGTGTATGGGCACTACTGATGTATTCAAATGGCTTATGGAAAAATGTTTTATTCAATTTTTGGTATCTTTGGGTAAATGGAATTCTTTTTAATGAGTTTAATTATGCCACAAATTAATGTTTATAATTGCCTGTCATAAATAATTATAACCAATTTATTGTAGAGCACATTTCTTACATGTCCTCCAGACAGTTTGTCTTTAATACTAAGTCTACTCTAAGTTTGAACTCATCTTAGCATCCAACAAATCAAATAAAAAGAAAAACTACAATGAAAGAGGCAAAAATACTCAGCAAATATGAACACATTCAAAGGAAAAACAGCATGATCCAGACAAATAGAGATTATTCTTCAATTAAATGAAATAATTGAAGAAGCTTATTATTACCTAACATCCACAAATTTGTCACAATTCCAAAATTCTAGTGGAAGTTCTGTTGTTAGTTTTGTTACTTTAGAACTTGCAAAGTTCATAATAAAACTAACAGAAATATTAAAAATACAGGAATAACCAACAGAACCCTGAAGGTAGAAACAAAAGATAGTGCTTACAGTTCCACTCTGTTAATTCATGAAACATGATCTTAGACCAGCAGCAAAACACATATTCATAAACATTATTCTTGCAGGCCAGAGAAGCTGGTAGGCTAATCGCAGCTCTCGTCTCTCCTCCATGTCCTAAAAAGCAAATCTTCCAGTCTTATCTCCAGCTCTTTAGCAGATCACTTATTGCAACCTTGTCTCTGTCTCTAACCTCATCTCTGTTCAAACACACAGATCTTCCATTCAAAGGTTTCTTGTGCCCACTCATCTTTTTATTACAGTTCTTAAATCCAGCAGCCACTGACTGGGGTCCCAAAGGTCATTGAGGACAGGGAATCAGGTAGGCTAGTTAGGGATCTTCCCTGCTACACTCTCTCCTTCAAATCCTATACTCAGTATCATGCCATCCCTGTGACAGAACACCTACTGAGGCCTCCCCATCTCCCTACATCATCTCCAATGGATCACACAATTCGTGTCACTTACTTTTCTCTCAACTCATCCTGTTACCTCAACCCACATACCCAGCAGACTTTCTTTGGGAGCACACCAGCAAAGCATTCCAATTATGCAAGTAGACCTTTGAAGCAGGTAGTGCAGCTTAGGCTATCCACTCTGCTTCTACCCTTTCATATCCACCTCCCACCCCCATCTCATCTCAAGCTTTGAAATATATTACCTGTCATGGCCTCTCTTAACTCTCTGCCCTCATTCCCAGGAGCTAAGAAGATTCTGCTTAACACCATGCTTCTCTCCCTCCTATGGAGGCCCTCAGTTCCCCCTGCTACCCTATCCCCACTCCCAATTGTCAGTTCTCAATATCTAGAAACATATTTTACCCAGTGGCCACATCTATCAGGATGGAATTTCCTACAAGTCAAAATAACAGCCACAACACTTTCCTAAGAACAGAGAAGGCAACAGAAACCCAGGAACAAAATAACAACTCAACAAAGACAAGAATAGATAGCACCATCTAGAATTAAAATTATCATTAACCTAAACACCTAGAACTAATGTAGAAATACAATAAATAACAGTCAGGACATTATGTCTTCACTAGAGCCCAGCAACCCTAGCATAGCAGACCATGAAAATTGCAATGTACCTGAAAAATAAGGCAAAGACTTTAAAATAGCCTTTATACATATGTTAAAAGTCCTTAATAAGGAATGCATAAATCCCTTAAAGAAGTCTATGCCGACACTAACGTATAGATAGTCAGCATATATATCCTATGAAACTGCCTAATAATAGAATAAATAAGAGCCCCATATGGCCATCTCTTGTAACCAAATGAAGTTTCCAATTCTGAAAATGAATTACATCTAATGAAGTTGTTGACTAAGAGAATCCTGTAGGAATCCCCTAACAGCACTGGCTATTGGCAAGACTTTAGGTTGCTCTCTGTGCACTGACAGCAAGGCTCTACTACTTTAGACAACATCTACACAACTCATTGATCATGGAGACGGTGAACTAGTACCTATATAGGTTTCACCCCTATGTTGGACTGTCTTTGGTAGAGTTAAATTCTCTTCACACCACCAAAGGAAAAAGGTAAACACCAAGCCAGGTAAAATCCTTTGATCTACAATGATGTCCTACCTGCAAGATTTCTTAGTGGAATGATGGAACAAAGCTTGTGGGAGTAGCTGACCAATATCTGTGTTGACTTAAGGACCAACTCCATGAGAGGGAACACATTTCCTACACCGTTTGTGTAATCAAGAACATAATAATGGAAAACCCATGGACCTAGACAAAACCAAATACTAATATTCTAACTTTTTTATTTGTAGCAATAAATGAATCCTAATGACAACATGTCATCTTCATAGTTTTGTGCCTTGCTCAACAATCATTAGAGAAACCTCATTTTAAATCAGATTGTAGCAAATACAGAGAGCCATAACCAGATAGTATGCAAAGAATGAGATGGCTTGGTTAACCTAAATAGGATGTCCCCATCAAATTCCTCCCTTTAGGGTTTATAGAACCTCTTGGATGAGGAGACAAAAAAGTGTAAAGGCCAAAAGGCATGGGGGATATCAAAAAAGCAAGGTCCTATAGATCAAATATGATCATTGTACACATGGACTCACCGAGACAGAGGCAGCATGCTCAGGGCCTTCATGTGTTCGCATCAGTTGGGATCATAGAGCTGAATGAAGAAGTGGACATATACCCATATCCCTAATCCAGAAGCAATCTCCAATTTATAACCACTTACACATAAAAAAAATTGGTGTCCTCCAAAGTGAGTCTCACTGGAGGATAAAGGATACTTTCATTAAAAATTTACTTTTCTTCTCTCATACAAAACATCACAACCACAGCTTTGCCTCTCTCCAGTCCTCCTAGCACCTCCCCCCCACTCTCCTGACCCAGTTACAACCTACCCACTCCTCCCCCTCAGAAAGGAGCAGGCCTCCCAAAGTTACTAATTGAACAGGGAAGGAACATTCCCCTACATCAATACTGGAACTGAGAAGGAGGAAAAGGGTCCCAGGGCAGGTAAAAGGATAAAAGATCCCTCCCACTCCAACTTGTAGAAGTTCTATTAGATCACCAAGCCAAAAAGCTATAAGATATATAAAGAGGACCTAGAGCAGAGTCACGCAGGCTCCATGTCTATCTCTTCAGTTTCTGTGAGCCCCAAAGTTTCCTGGTGTGTTGATTTCACGGAGTTTGTTCTACTGGTGTTCTGGACCCTTCTTTTCACTTTAATACTTCCTCCTCCCTTCCTACATAGGTTCTACAAGCCCCATCCCTCATGCTTAGCCCTGGACCTCTGCTTCTGCTCCTCTCTCAGATGACAACTGGGCTAGGTATCAATCTATGAGCATAGCAGAATGTAGTTAGGAATTGTCTCCAGCCTAACAAGTTTCTGGTTCATAGTACATGGAAAATAGGAAATGAACATAAAGTTATCTTTGAATGCTCCTTTTCTCATAATGTCACTTCTTTTTATTTCTTGCTTTGTTTTTTTTTCCTTTAACTATATCATATTTAATTTCTATTTATGTGTGTGTGTGTGTGTGTGTGTGTGTGTGTGTGTGTGTGTGTGTTTCTTTTTTACCCTACAGGTCTTTGTGTATATATTAGTTTCCATTGAAGTATTTTTATGATATTCTTGAGTGTGCTAATGAGTGGATTGATGTTTTTTGTGCCTTCTCTTGGGCTTTTTTCTTATTATTGTTTGTTTTTGTCCAGTTCCAATGTGTTTGTTTTTAATTTATTTTACTATATTCTATTTTATTATAGTTTATGCTTACCCCTTAGAAGCCTGTTTTTGTTTTCTCCTAAGAAACAGAAAAAGGATGGATAAGCATGAAGGTGATACTGAGAGGAATACAGGGAGAGGAAACCTTTATCAGAATATATTATGTGTGAAAAATTAATCAAAGGGAATAAATCTTATCTAGTAGGTAGTTTTTATTTTTTTCACTTATATTTTCTTATATTTACTTCAGTTTACATATTTTTAAATTTTACCAAGAAGTTTAATATATGTTTATTCTTTCTACAGAGAATTATTTACTCATGGCTGTTTCACTAAAATTGTTCACTGAAAATTGACATTTTGATCATCAATTATCAATAAATTCTGATCATCATTCATTTATGTCTCATATTTGAATAGTATCTTCAATGATATTACTAATACAAGGTTGTACTGAGTTTATTACTAGAAAACAAAGATTATATGGACCATGTGTGTCTAAAGAATGTAGATTATATTTCTTTGGGGGAATTTTTATGACAAATCCTTTTAAGAAAACACTTGAAGCAAATAATTATATGATTCATGAAATTATTCAGTAAGAGATGTGAATGACCACTTATTTTTACCGAAATTGACCTATAAGTTTGATCAAGAATGAATAAAATGAGAAATACAAAGCTCAGATCTTCTTTCCCTTTCTGGTGAAATCACTTGATTTGCCTAACCTACCTGGCCTATTGTGGACATTTCAGAACATGACCTCTTTCCTCCTTACTTTATTCCAGTGTTCCATCCTGTCTCTAGAAAGGGGCTTTTTTGATCCAAGAGCATTTCATTTCAGTTTTCTGCCATGATAGTTATACTACTTTTGTCTTTGGCTTAATTTTGAGGATGTGTTCTCTTTGTATCTGATACAATTCCATAACCAGACTTTGCTCTAATATCATTATAAGTCTCTCCAGATTATATTAGTTCCAAACTTCTTTTATTTCTATGCTCATCTCATTTCCAGCATATAATTTAAAGGTAGGAGCTGTAGTTGTCTTGTGATATTTTGTGGAAATTTTATCAAACTATTCATTGTACCTGTAGTTTTTCTTTATTTCTTTCACATCGTCTTCAGAATCTTCCCTAATTTAATAAAAGCAAGGGATATAATAGTATATGTTGAATGTCATCTTAAAAGAAAGTCATTTGAATTAATTTCCATTCCTATTGAGGTATTCTTCTGTGATGGTTTGTCAATAACAGATAGAAAGTTACTCTATGGAGTTGACAATTTCTCTGGAACTCCATGGAATGTTATTGTTTTGAGCTACTGGTGACCACTCACAGCTTTGCAAAAGTTGTTCACAAAACTCTACTTCATAGTACCTTCCATATTGTGGAAATACTAGTCAACTTGTGGAAGTGAAATTATCTGGTTGTCCTTAAAGTCCTTTTCCATAAATGAATGATTTATTGTGGCTGTGAGAGGAAAGCATGAGCTTGCCTGCTCAGTACAGCCTGTCACTTTTGATGAATGTGACTCACCTTTCAGTAAGAAGTCCAATTTTGCACTGATGGCGATTCTTAAATTTCATAGAAAATGAAATTGTATTATATCCTAGAAACCAAGTCTAGAAAGGAACAAAATGAGGCTGAAAGATTTAACATGTCACCTACATTGGACGCAGCAAAAAGTAAATGTTGTCTAACATCAAGACCGTCAGAGTCAAGGTGAGCATTTCCCTTTTGTAACAGTATTTGTTTAATATTTACTAAAGTTATGAAGTAATGCTTTACAGTTCTATTTTCTATCTTCACCATTACCAAATTTAACAACGATTTGAAGTATTCTGGACTACTGTTACTACTATGATGTATGCTTGTGTGTGTGTGTGTATGTGTGTGTTTGCTAGTGGATTAGCATATGCATATAGCTTATTGCATATGCTAGGCAAGCTGTCTACCATTTTCTTAGATATATAACTTTCTCAAACAAATAATGACTGAATTATGTGTCTTCTTTCAGAATTATTGTTAGCCAGGGGCAGAAAATAACCTGCTGGATCGAGCTTGTGTTGACATTGACTAAAATAACACACCTGATACTTCAGTGACATTGTTATGAGCTCCACTAAATCATCTTTTAATTTCAAATTTAACTTCAGAAAGTACACACTCATATACATCAGTGATCTCAAATCTATGTTATAATTTTCAATTCTTATCTTGAGGCTGTTGGGATCAAATAGGGAGTCCTGGGCACTGGACTGGATGTGATATATCATTTCCTCAGTCTACTCCCCAAATCTGAGATTTTTCTCTGGGACAGAGAAAGGTGCCAGATATCTAGAAAAATACAGTTGTCTGAATCTGTCTTTCTAACATTCAGACATGGAAAACCTAACCCTGAGAAGATAGACGCTCTTAGGTTGGTTTAGAATATAATAAGCTCATGAGAGTGGAACTCCATGAATCAGGTCAGGACATTTCTAGTAGGAACCTGATGATAATTCTCATTATCTTTCCTTGTAAGAACATGGAAAGAAAGTAGTAATGGAAGCAAGTCACAATCAGCATACCAAAAAAAGGTTTCTATCATTAGCCATCCATGGGTAAATGTGACTTGTTATAACAGATTTTATTGATGAGGACAGGAAGGGTGAGTTACACTTTTAGGAATTATTTGAAAACATTTGTGTGGGAGAGAAAAATCATTAAATTAGCAGCTGAATCATCAACATATGAAGATCCCAAAACTATTCTCAACTGTATGGTTAATTATTATATCTTCTCCCGTTTCCATTACTACTCACATGTCTTCTTTGCCATGGATACAAATCTCTGTCTCAGTTCCAAAGTTTCAACTTCCTTTCTTTCCAAGATAACAAATTTCTCCCCAATATGTGCCAAAACCATATAATATACAACCTGTACCTTATTTCCCTGTAACTTCATGATTTACTGTCTTCCATTTTAAAAATAAATCTAGTGAAGGTAGATGATATCTTTTGCCTACCATCATCAACTTTATAATGGTGTAAAGCAATCTTTATGAAGATTACAGATACTTGGGGATGGGTGAATTAAAAAATAGCTAATACAGACAGTCATTTAAAGCAATCCTGGTGATGTTCCACAGTGTTGCAATTAAACTTTCTTTATTCTGAAAACTCTTTGTTCAGTACAGAAAAAAGAAAAGGTGGGGTGAACTCTTACTTTCAACAGCTGGAACTGATAAAAAGGTGTTCCAAGAATGGAAAATCCAGACAAAAGAAACTCTTGGGAAAGACAGTGTCTGGCCTAAATACAATGGAGTATGGGTAAAAAGAAAAGTCTTCCTAAAGAGAAATAAAGAGATGTTTTAGAGTACTTTGCAGTATGATGGGCTGTTAACTTGGTGAAGGCTTTTTTTTTTTTAATTTGGTATGATGCAGGAAAAGATTATTTATTCTTAGGGAGAAAATAGGTATTTTAATCTCCCATTTTTTACTTAGAGTTATTGTGTTGTTGGAAACCCAAATCCTGAATCTTTGAGAGAAGAATGAAATGAACATAAAGTGTTGCAACAGGTGTAGGATGGTTTAGATGTGGAAGGATAAAAGACAAAATTTCCTGGTTCTAGTTATGTTTGTGGGGTTTTATGCTTAATGGGTTAATTCTGCCTCCAAACTCTGAGCAGGACTCTATCCTACATTGGGAAAGTATTTTCTTTAATGAATTCAAAGTCTCTTTTGAATTAATATTGGTGATTACATCATGTTTATTAAGTCCTCCTTATCTTTCTGTTACTCTTCTTTCTCCTAGTTCTCCTCTTCTACCTTCTTTTTACTGTCTCCTGCCACTTTTTCTTTTCTTCTCTAGAAATATATATTGAATACATTTGGAAGGAATTTATAAAATTTAATACATACTCATAGTGAAGCAGAAAATGGATTCCAAGATTCTACCACTCCTTGGGAATACAGACGTAATTGATTAGATTGCTAAAGAAATAAGAGACATTCCCTTCATTGGTATAGACAAGACAAGATACCAATGCTTTTCTAGATAACCCCTCATGTACGTTCCTGTAAGCAATACTAATTAAATTCAAAGGGTCAGCAAAAGATATATAGATAGATAAATAGATAGATAGATAGAAACAAATAGACAAATAAACACATAGATAAATATGTATAGTTGGCTTGCTTTGCCTCATTTGCCTTGTAGACCAAAATTATAAGAAATCAGTCTCATATTAGGCTTCTGAATGAAGATTAGTAGATCATTTAATGAATTCATGTTTTCCCTGTAATTTGACCACTGTGTTCTAAGAGGGATTAGAATTAGATTACTTATTATTTGTAGATAGTAAAAAACACATTTTATAAAACACAAGTTGATTTTTACTGGTATCACAATAGATGATACTCTTGGCTCAGTGCTTATAAAACAGGGCTGTATCTAATAGTATTTAATCTTGTACATTCAGCAGTTAAGACAGGATTCGAATCCTTTTACAATGACATCAGGTAAGTCAAAATTATTGTCTTTGTGTCTGGAAAACATTAATGTTAGTCTTCTTAGAAATCCATGTTAATTCTAAACATATGTGTGTGCAACTTTGAACTTTGAGTCTGATGACACTTTCAGTGTATTTGTAGAGTCCACTGTACAAAGTGAGCGTTAAACAGATACTAGGTGTCATGATTCTTCATTACATAGCTTATACTTTCTTCTGTTTGCTTTGATCCCTTCTCTTATTATTTCTTCATGCTTTAACAACATCACATTTGTCACCCCATTTTGTTGATTTCTTTTTACATTAATGATCATAGCCCACAAATATTCCCATTTAAATTTTTCTCATCAATTTTATTAATATGACTGAATCAAAAGTCCAGAGTTCAAACCTCACAGGATTCACCCTTCATTTCAGAACCATGGACAACCAACCTTCTCTAACAAAAGGGGATTTGGATGAAATTCTGTGACCATCAATAAAATCCTTCAGCTTTTAAAACACAGTATTTGAATATGAAGTATACAATTTGGGAAGTTGGTACTTATTTGTTTTTATTATTTTTAAATTTAAAACAAAATTACACCATTTTCTCCCTTCCCTTCCTCCAACCCCTTTTGTGTGTCTCTTTCTGTTCTCTCTCAAATTTATAATCTCTTTTTAAATTGCTGCTAAATATGTATCTTCATTAAAAATGATGACCATATCATATATTAGTTCTCTTCTTTGCCCTCTTCTTCCTCTTCCAAAGTACTTAAATACAACCATCAGAGTGTGTTAGTTGCATATGTATATATATACATATGCAACTGAATATGGATTTTATGTCTATGATATTGGTTAACCAACTGAAGGGCTATTTCTCCCACTCTTGATGTTCTTTTATAGTTGTCAGAAATCCTTTCTCTAGATTTGGGCTACTATGAGACTTTCTCCTTTCATGTTAGCATTGGTGCCATTCTTGTTGGGGGTCTTGTTTAGGCAGAGTTTACTGAGACTTCATAGGTCTAGCTTCCATGATTTCTAGGAGATACAGCTTCACAGCAAACTTCCTATTCCTCTGGCTAGTATATATATATATATATATATATATATATATATATATATATATATATATATACTGTTTCTCCCATAGTGTTCTTTTAGCCTTACATGCAAGAGTTATGATGTAGATGTATCAGGAAGTGCTGGGTATCACAGAATCAACACAAGATCATACTAACAATGTGAAAGCATTTTGAGAAAGAGTTAGATATCAGCAAAAGAATAACAGATCATGAATTTAACTCCTGAAAGAAATCTTATGTGTTATCTATGAACACTAATAGGTATCAGACATGCATTTTTTGAGAAGTGCTATTTTCCTATATATCAGAAAAGGCATAGTTCTGACTATTTTCGTGACTTTTTCCTAGGACAGTGGTACCAGTAGCATCAGAAATTTTTTATCAGAGTTTATTCTTAGAAGAACACATGTTGTCCTATAAAATTTTCTATTATCATTCCTTTCCCTACATTTATCCACAGATTTTTTAAGATATATAATACGTCCCCTGTAATATGTTGTATATATTTTCCAATATAAAACATCTGCTGCAAAAATACATAATATACTTGAAAGCTATATGAATAGAAAAAAGCTTTATTTTTAGGCTATTTTTTATTATTGTGCAGAATTTTGCCAGGGCTTTTCATAGAAGGAAACATACATATCTCATCTTTTATTTCATGAGAATTTCCTTTTCTAAATGCATTAATGATCACTTCCTAAATTATATTATTATAAAAGAATCAAAATTTAAATGTTATTTATTATAAATGACTTAAGTTGATGGTTGTAATACAACACTACTCAGACATCAGCAGCAATCTTAATTTGGGCTCTTTTATGGAATTACTCACAAGAGTAAGCTGCTAAATGGTGTATACTAACATGGCGGTAGAAGGAAGTGGCTCCTTCCTCTCTGTAAATTTCCTGCTTCTGCAAATCTGAAATCACTGTTCCAACTATATATTATGAATATATTTATGCCAATATAACAAAATAAGTTGTTGTATATTTACCATAAACACAATTTTCCACAAGATTTAAACATTTAAGATGCAGAGAGTAGACAATTTCTTGTAACTGAGTCTGTATGACCTTTCAATCTCAGTGTAGAAATTCAAGGTAATATGGTTGGAAGGCAAGAGATCTATTGTAGTGTGATGCAATGAAGTAAGAACAATGCAGTGAAGAACTTCAGAACACGTGTCTAAGAAAGTAGACTTGCCAAAATGGTTAAAGCTAGTGAAGTCCTAGTAAAGTCCTGTAGTTAATAGAGTGAACACCTTTGGAGGAAATTAATATATCTTAAATGTGCTATAGGAATGGTTGTATTTTCTAGAAAGACTGAATCTTGTAAGTTTTTTGTTTGTTTATTTGTTTTTCGAGACACGGTGTCTCTATTGGAACTCTGTCTCCCTGGAACTCACTTTGTAGACCAGGCTACCTTCAAACTAAGAAAGCTCCACCTGGCTTTGCCTCTTAGTGCCAGGATTAAAGGCATGCTCCACCACTTTCATGCTACATTGTAAGTTTTTAAGAATTCATGTAATGATTCCCCAAGTGAGTCCTATCACTGTTAAAATATTAATGCGCAAGAAAACATTTAAAGTGACAAAATAAATAATCAATTAGAAGGCATAAAAAGAACAATAGGAAGATTCATATATAGATAATGATTTTATTCTGTGACGATCAACCAAGCCTTGTTCATACTTATAATTGCAGCACTCAGCAGGTTGAAGCAGAAACATCACTATGAACTCAATAGCAACCTTGGATACATAGTAAGACATTCACCTTAAAAGTTATATAAAAAAATCAAAAGGGTGATACAAATGAACTGGGGAGAGGTTTAAAATAAGATCATTTTCAAAGGAGTAGCTTAATTAGAGGAAAAGAAAAAAATAGGGTCAAAAAATTGTTCAAAATACTATTACCTTAATATAAGAAATGCATATTTTTATCTGAAAACATTCTTAGAAGTAAAGGAGAGCTCACATTTGCTAAATGGTTTACTATCCCAAAACTCAAAATTACTTTAAATGTTTACCAATTAATATAGCTTAATATTATAGCAAACATTGAAACAAAAAACATAAGCTACACACATCTATAATCATACTGGTATCAATCAATTAACAAAGCAAACAAACACAAGTACTAATTATCAAGAAATAGATGTCTAAAATGTAAGAAAAAAATCCCTAATTTATATTCTGAAAGTGTGGCACATCCAAATTGTAAAATATATATTGTCCTTAAATAGTTTTACATTTTCAAAGATAATTATATATTAAATTTTCTGATGGCTGAAAATCAAGAAGTTGTATTTTCAAATCTAAGTTCTACTACTTTTCTACCGTTTGGCTAAGAACGAGTGCAGAATTAATCTAATTTCTTTCTGCTCTCAAGATCTACCACTTTTGGCCTGAGTCATATTCATTGTTTAGAAACAGCTAAAAGATGGGGCAGAGACTTTATGAAAAGTATTGTTTCTGTTTTCTTTCTTTGCCTCACTTGTAGTTTTCTCTTCTTAATTATCTAGCCTCCGTAGGTCAATGTTCATTATTCATGAATATGGTAGACTGAATCTTTCCGCTACTCTAGTGATCTACATTTAAATGTGAATTGTAAACTAAAGTGCCACAATTTTCCCAGGGCACTTTCCATCTTTTCAACCTTCAAAAAAATCTCTCAAGATTCTGTACATCTTGTTAGGGATTACTGGTTATTTTAAAAGCCTTTAAAACTTTATTATCCACTTAAGTATGTAAGTTTTGATATTCAACCATTAATAAAGGACCATTACAGTTTTATTTGTTTGTGTTTTTTCAATCTGGGGTTCTATCCATTTGTATTTGTGGATGCTGTCTTCATATTTTACTACCAAAATAAATCTTTTGGTCTATTCTTTTTTTAGGTGTGTAGGACAGGGTCTTTGTCCCTCCACACAGTTTCTGACCCATTAATTCATGTGCTTTCTCCATTTGAGTATTTGAGAAAAGTTTTCTCCATTAAATGTCCATTTAGTCTTATTTATTTATTGACATTCAAAAGTATTTTTCCATCATTATCTTTGTACTCTAAAAGACTTTTAATTTTAGAATTTATTTATTCCTGATTTATGGCCTTTTATGGAAAAGGGGCAGTAAGAGGAAAATGTATTTGGTAAATTTGTATTAAGAAAATCATTCAAAAGCAATTTGACTATAGGTTTGATGTTGCCATTTAAGGGGTTATGGTTGTTAGATTTGTGTCTTTGTGAGAATCATCATACTAGCACTGGATGTATCTCTGACTCTTTTGTCTGCTCTAGGAATCCTTTTCTTCCTACAGTGTTGCCTATTGCTTAGCCCAGACTTGATATGAGGCTTTGTGCTTAAACTTATTGTATCATTTTCCCCCATTGTTTGGTTAATATCTCTGGGCTACCTCATCATTTCTGAAAGAAAACTGAAGGAGAATAGAACTTGGGAAGAAGGAAATTGGGGAGGGACTGGGAAGACTGGAGGAAGGAAGTGCAGTCTGGATGTATTGTATGAAGAATAATTTTTTAAGTATATGAAATAATACAATTAGTATTATGAGTCTTTTTAGGGAAGTAAATAGTTCTATGGTTGGCCAAGAATTTTTATAGCTGTAAGATTCCCAGTTCTGTGACTTTTAATAAAATAAAACTCAATGATTAGGGATTGATCATACGCTGATTTTCTTGAAGTTTCATAAATATAGCATGTTCTAGATAAGATATTGAATTTTAATGACTTTTTTCCAAAATGATTGACTAAATACATATATTACATTGTGTGTGCATATTCATACACACATATATTTATATTATGTATATATACATATACACACATATATTTCAATTTTCCTTAAAGTGCCATGTAATTTTATATTGAAATTTATGGACATAAAGCTGGTAGTATTGTCAACAGTAAAAGGTGATTGTCAATAAAACTAAAAGCTTAATAGATGTAATGTATCTTTTCAGCATTTTGACTGTGATGGTTTAATATTGAGTATAAATAAAAAAACTCTGTTTCATATATTTATTTTATACAGACAAATGTCTTTATTAAAATTATTGTATGTTTTTCATCTTAGAAGAGGATTGATGAATGCAAGATTGAGGTATAGCCAAAAGGGATATATATATATATATTTTTTTTTTTGCTAAGAGTGTATATTAACTAACATAGAAGATTAGACTATGAAAAAAATCACACCTCATGTTAATAAAAGTTAAAAAAATATTCGTCTTCCCTTCTTCCCTCTTTCTAAAATATGATTCATAATTGTATGCTTATGATTTGCAATTAATTCAGTTCAATTTTCAATTTTCTTTTTCTTTTCTTTTTTGTTTATTTGTTTGGTTGGTTTTTCATGACAGAGTTTCTCTGTTATAACTCTGGCTGTGTCCTGGAACTCACTCTGAAGAACAGGCTGGGCTCAAACATACAGATCTGCTCTTCCTATCACTCACTCCTGTCCCTCTCTGATTGTTGGAATTAAAGGCATGCTCTACTACCTCCCAGCCAGTTTAGTTTTCTTATTGCTGTCTGCTCTAGTAAAAGTCTAAAAGAATGTGAAGCATCTGCTAAGGCTGTTATTCTTTATGATAATGGTTACATTCACATTAGTCTTTGGTCCTGGATGGCTGTTTTCCCATTGAGGCAGAGTGGGGAGTAATTGAATAACTGAGCATCACAAATTTAAAAGAAGCACTGGGCCCACAGAAGAGAATTGAAAGCCTAAGGCTATTCAGTTTGTGTTTCATAACAGGAAACTAATCAGTGAAAGGAAAGGTATTGTGATGTTTAGAATATCTTTTGACAGGCCCCTCTAAGTTCCTTCATGATGATTATTGTGGAAACACTCAAAGCTACTGATGATGATCTTCTTAAGCATGGGTAGGAAATTCAGATAACAACAAAAAATATTGTTTAAAATGTTTTCCAAGTTTTATAAGTGCTTCTTGAAGGATTATACATATTATGTAGTAGGGAACAAAGAGACTTAGAATATATAAGGAAAATAAAGACTCTGTACCACCTTATCCTGCTTATATTGCAGAGCTAGCTACATTCCTTATGAGGTATTACACAAGTGGCATGCAAGTGAAAATAATATTTAAAAAAGGAATGAATCTGTCATGTCTGACAGAGACAAGGGAAGGGGCAATTTCCATAAGAAATTAGATTTATTGTTTTTTATATTCCGTTTTTAACACAGGAAGAAAATGTATTAAATGAAAAGCATAATACAAACTTTAAAAAATAAGGTTCTTAAGCAAACAGGATATATACTAGAACAGTTATCTTACATTATGTTAGGCACAACTATGTTAACTTGAATAAGGTTTAGAAATATATTGTCTTTGGGATTGTTTTTGGCAAAGGAAATATTCCAAAGGGAAGGGACAATATTGGATTAGCATTCTTGTAATTAGTACTTAAAATTGTGCTTCATTACAGTGGAGGATACTAAAAGTTAATACCAAGTTTTGTAACTTGCTTGTTAGTATTTCAGTTGGCCTACATTATTTGTAAACTTCATGTAATCAGTTATATTATGGAAAATGCAAAACAATTAAATCTTATCTTTCAACAAGTATATCATCATACATATGTGGATAACCTTCTGAAATGTACTAACTTATTTTTCTCATTGTTCAAGTAATATAATTTGGGAAAATGCATTTGCCTACCAAATTTCCTCCTAGATACTGTTTTTTTATGGAGACACATGTATTTGAAAGTTGGGGTATTATTTAACTTTCCAAGAATAAGCAAACAGGAGGAGGAATTTTGTTACCTAAGAAAACAGAACTAATTTGGGCATGTAATATAATTTAGTCCAGTTTCACAACCACCACAGTGTCTGTGTGTTCATTTTGCATCCTTTTTTCCCACTATGTCACATGACTGTATTCTTTTTGCTTAAGCTTTGCATTACACTTAAGTCTGCGATTAAAGGAAAATGTGCATATTGTAACATCATATTCCTCTCACTACTCTCCTCAACCTCTGCACAGAGCGACCAAGTCATCCAATCAAAACCACTAATCTACTCTACTTGTGACAAAGGATGTCAAGGCAAGTACATTGGGAGATAATTGAGAAGGTAAAAAAGAGCAGAGGTTGCTAAATAATCCAGGAAAGGAGGGGGAAGGTATCACAGGCACTCACAGAACTTACCTTTGTTATTTACTTTACATGCCCATAATGCTTTGCTGTCTCAGACATGGGCATTTATTCTCTCTGATAATTAGACTGGGAAGAGTCACTTGTCTTGCTATTGCCAGATGAAATTTTAAAATAAAAGTAATAATTATTCTCCATTCCCTTTGCTCTTGGTAATAAGAACATGGGAGGAAACAAGGGGAGCCTTTGTTTATCTACAGCTGTGGCTTTCTTCTGTTTCCTTTTCAATTATTTTAAAAGGTTTCTTTGATTAAAACAAAGATGGAGCTTAGAATAGCTATTTGTTATTGTTACGGGTTTTTTGAAATCATGTTAAATCTTGTTCAGGTATTTTAATGTGTTTATTTTGAAAAACAGAGCTTGATTCTATTTATTATTATCAACTAAAGATATGTTTTTATTTTTTTATGTTTTTAAATTTTATTTTTAGTGCTTTGAAGTCATGAAATTCTATAAGCTTGTAAACTGACCTGATTTTGATTGCACTATAAGAATAAAATTAATTTTATATAATTGTAGTTATCTAATAAAAATTATAATCTTTTATTTTGATTAAAAGATTAAGAAATTCCTCCAAAATATTCTGTACTACCTTAGATGTCACTGTTCCTCACACATGTTTTTGTATCCATCTCTTAAATTCAAATAATGGAATCACATCATAAATCAGCAGAATTCATTAACCAACTTTCAGTTGCATTAACAAATATTTAAGCTGAATCAACTTTAAAAACTGGAACGCTCTATTTTGCTTCAAAGATTGGATATTTGTGTCTGTATTCTGTAGTTTTATTGATTTGGAAACTGTAGTGAATATAATTACTTAATCCAAGTGTAGAGAGATATGTAATATTTCACCATATCTTTATAGATTTGTATATACACAGCTACTTGTTTCTCCACAACTACTTTTATATTAAACCTATGAGCTTAAATGTCTATAGAAAGGTATACATAGGTAGACAATGTAGAAATTTCAGATAAGTAGCCTAAGAATGAACAATTAATCCAACACTTGTACTTGGCTCTATGTCTCAAAATAAATGGGTAAATAAGAATAATATAGGGAATTAGTGAGCAATACTTGAATCATGAAAGCAATAAATGGATTATGCTTCATCTTTCATGTATAGAACATATTTTAAGAACCGAACTGTGTACTTAATTCTGATAAATGGTGCTACAAAGTTAAATGAGTTTACAGCAGAGAATAGACCAGTGGATTCTGGGAAATGCCACTTGTAATTATCATTGAGCATAATTGCTTCTGCAGAGTGGTAAGTTGAAGACTTTCCTTTCCACTATCTCTGCCTTCTCTCTCCATCCATTAAATACAATATTTACACACTGTCTTTATATACCAACTCTTAATGATGTAACAATAAAATATTGTTCATGCATTTTTGAGAGAATAACCAATTTTTCATAGAAGTATAATACAGGCTTGGGTTTTATTTTCAGTTCTGTTATTTAAGCTAATAGACTTGCATAATTTTCTACAGCTGTGCCTCAATGTTATCTGTAAATTAGTATCTTCCCATTCTCCAAGAACTCTAAGGTTAATTAAGTGATTCACGTGGCAAACCATAAGCTTGGTTACACAAAAAACATTATTTTCACTCTTTTTTTTTTTTGCCTTCTCTGTCTAAGAAATGTGAACAATTCACTCAACGTCCTCAAAATCCTCATATCCAGGAATAGCTGTGTTACCTAGTACAGACTTTTGAGGCATAAGCCAGTCTCTGGGGAAAGGTGTCATAAAGGTTCATTTAAGAAGACTCATCTTGTGACTGTGTTGGTATTTCAACATTTTCAGAGCAGAACACAGAAAATATCACTACAGGAAAGAGGCATCTAACATCCAGGAAGACAAAAGCCATGCCAACAGTGGTTTTGTATAGTAGGACAAAATGTTTTCCACTTAACATTTTGAGCATATGAAACAATCTTGAGTTGATGATTCTAGAATCCTTTTACAGTCAGGTAAATAGAGTATTTACTTATGTAAGACATTGTTAGTTTTAAGTTTGTATTTGATTGGGGAAACAGTCTTCAATTTTATAATGTGTGAAGGGTCTAGGGACTTCATTAACATAATTTGTACTTGTTGAATTTTAGTCTTCTGACACACATCCTACTGATTATGAATACAACAGGTGGAAAACAACGACACAAACTGAGGAGAGTTAGAAAATATTCCACTGTGTGCATTTAGGTCAGGAAAGAAACAACGTTTTCCTTTGAAAAACTAAACTTCACAAGCAGTGGAATCTCACAGGCAGTTGTTTTAATTTTCATCCACTTTAAAGCAGAACACTGCTGCTGGGCGCATCATGGCAATCAATCAAATCATGTTTCCTAATTCATTAATAAGTCATGAGTGTTTTTGCAAAGAGATGCAACCAGAGCATTCTGTAGTACATCTCATAATATCCCATGAAGGACTCTACTTTTGGTAATTTTGTATTAAAATATGCACAAAGGGCCATGAAACTACCTCACTCTATGATTCATTTTGATTATAAGCACATGGGTATAGGGAAATGAAGAAAAACAAATATCTGATCCCAAATGCTTTAATATTTATACTTGATTTTGATAAATTAGACAAATGAGCAAGATTGTTTATAGCTACATCATTGTTGTAGATTCTGAGAACTACTTATTTTTATTTTGTCTTTAAAAGTAAGGGTAAACATTGCAAAACTGCTTCCCACGTCTTTAAAGACAAGATTATCATGAATCAATGAATACATTTCCTTTCATATATTTATTTTTATGTATAATATAATGTAATAATTATAAGATTTTTCAAACAAAACCTCTTTTTTATTATTTTGGTGCTATTCCTGTTTATTCAATACATGCTTTTCTTCCCAATTCTCTTGATATCTCCCTTTTATGTCTACGCATCCAACATAGAGTAATTTCTACATCTTATGTGTCCTATGGCCTAATCAAAGACTCATTTTCTCCTCTCTGTAGTTGCTCTACTTTTCTACTTCCATAGTGAGACTTATTTTATTTTTTAAACTATTTCAGTCTCTTTTAATTAAGGAATTGCAATTCTGAAGTACTTGATTTGTCTTTGAAAAAAAAAAAAAGCTTTTTGAGAGTGTCTGGTTCCTCTAAAACATGACAACCAGTATTTGGATATAATTAGATCTTTTAAACTAAATGTGTGTTCAATGTACTTTGTTAGTCAGTTTGTTTTTTATTTGGTTAAGGGGTTTATACCTTCTTATTCCTTCTCAATATATTTTTTTATATATTTAAGATCAAAGTTAGTGTTGTTCTATGCACATAAATGTGAGGCCAACCACTGAGTCATCAGCAGACTACTACAGGCTTCAGTTGCAAAGAGTACTCTCTTCTAGTATCCATTAGCTTTATGGCTCATCAGCTAAGGATGGGTTACTGGGGATGCTTACTCATCCATGCTTTAATTTTAATGGGGCTTATTTTATGTACCCCATAATTGCTGTTAGTTGGGACAGGTATACAGCAGTTAGTTCATGTCCAGGAGATAGCAGTTAACAGCTTGCATCTACATCTTTGTGTTTTTACTTTACTCCACTCCGCTTTTCTAGGCTTTTCTCCGAACTTTGGGGTAAAATAACATGATAATGATATGGATGTTTCATAGGTATTTTTAGTTGTTTTTTTTTTTCCCCCCTCTGAGATAAATAAAAGAGAGCAATATATAATTTACTTTTTTGGTCAACATTCAGAACATTGCTGAATGGTGTAAATGATAGAGAAAGCAAATATATTTTTAGAAGAATTTATTATTCAAAATTGTTAAAAAATTTACGGTGATAGGGAAGAGACATTTTTGATCTTCATCACGTCTGAGACCCTTGCTTGAATATAGCATCTCATATAAAATCAACTTTATAAATTGAGGAGAATATTATCTTTAACCTGTGCACTTCATATCAGAGATTCCCTGTTTAACAATTAATTGAGTAGCAACACCCTTTATCTCACTTAAAAAAATCATGGGAATGAAGGATATTATTTCAGAGATGGTTCATCATCTAAGAAACACCATGGATAACTTGTCTCCCTTCAGCCTTCTGCTTTGCTTTTGTTGATTCTTCAATTCCTTCTAATGTTTGCACTGGTGGAGTGACTTTTTGCACTCAGAACTGTAAGATAATAAATGTTTGTTGTTGGAAGCCATGCTGTTTGTACTACTTTGTTATGCTAACTCAAGAAATAACATAGTTAACATTTATAGGTTATCCCTAGAACATTTCTAAATTGTATGATTAAGAGTAATGTTTGCTTTGGCAAACAGACAAGTAATTGTTGCCAACAAAAACCTTCCATATATACCAAGTTAGTAGATGGGAAACATGGAATTTGCATGATTGCAAAATCTCTCCACAGGAGCCTTAAAGAGAAAGCTCAAACTTCACTGATGAAACGGGATTTGTATTGCCTCAAGCCAATTACCAAGTCAATGTCATCAACTGTCTTGATCCTGCACATGGCCCAGAGAAGATCATGGCATCATTCTTCTTGGACTTTTGCCAAATTCAACATAGAAGTCAGCAGAAGACATTCAAACACTCAGATCGAGGAACACTTTTCAAAATATTTAGACATAATCAAATTGTTAAGGTGTTATGTAGAAGATCACAGGGTGTTTGGGAAAAAGAAAAAAATGAAAAGACATTAAATTTGTAATCCAGGATTACGTCTTAGATGAGTGAAGAAAGTACCAGTGAGGCAATGGGAGAAATTGAACTAATTTTATAAATGTATGAGTACATAAAACATATAATTTAAAATGATATTTTTCTGAAATCCTTATATAACATTATCATGGTTGGGAAGAAGAATGAACTTATTTTTAGTGCTGTTTCATAGTTATGTGCAAGTGTATAAATATTTCGTATGCATACTTAAAAAGCAAATTAAAAATATTGCAGATAAGATTACAGGAATATTGGTTATTCAATTAAAGAAGCTACCTCAGACTCATAGCGTTCTATCAGTTTGGTGTTTTAATCATGAATGTTTACTGTTTTTGCTCTCCTTGTCTGGCTATGATAAATTTCCTGTTCATATATTACCAGATATATTTCCAGAAATGCTTTCATTTATATATTTTTAAATATTAATTTACAGTGAAATAAATGGAGTTGACTATAATATATTTGATTATAGATTTATTTAATATTATTTGATGAGGATAGTTTTATTCATATTCAAATTGAAAGAGATCTATTTTTTATTTTTATTCTTATTTTAAACTCTTTTGAAAAATATTATTCAATGTTAAGGCTTTTAAAGAGAAAGTATAACTCTTCTATAAATTCTTTTATTCAGAAAGGATAATTTATTTATCTTTGAAAATAGAAAAGAAATACTGGGACCTTTTCAAGACATAATTGTTATTGTTGTTTTAGTATTTCAAATATTACAATTTATTTAATTCCTTTAAGATTATATAGGCTTTTATACAGTATATTTAATTTATTTATCACTCCTTTTTTTCCATCCAGCCCTTCCCATGCCCATAATCCCTCTTACCCCTCTTCTGAAGAGATTCCCAAGTTTTGCCCAAAGCTTGGTTGTCGGCCTCTGAAACTGCTCCCATTAGCTACTGCAAGAATCCTCTTTGATGACACTTGGCCTAGGCACCGTCTATGGACATAGCAGAATATCATTAGTAATTGTCTCTAGGTTATCCAATCTTGGGTTCCTGGTCAGCACTGCAGGGTGAAGCATAGGCTTCCTCCCTTGGCAAATACATTTTGAACATATTCACCCAACTCTTTCCCTTAGCTTTTTCCAGATGTGCCGTACCTCTTTACCACGTAGCATTTTGCCATTTAAAAACTTTATAACCCATAAATTTCAATTTGTGGTGTCCATATACTTCTGAGTATAGGGCCGTCCAATGAAGTCTAGTCTATTTACCCATTAAGAAATCTGTATTCTCCTTCTCCGGAAGTCATCAACTCTCCATAGCTCCTTAACTAGCAATGGAGACTCAGGAATCCCTTCAAATACCATTTTATTATAGTGCACATATTCAAGTGAGAATTATTTCAGGTCGTTTTTAACTATTTACCTTTTTTATTCTTACCTTTCTTCTCATTTCTTTCTCTTTTCTTTAGCCCATTGATTGTCAGAATTGTTAGTTTTAATTTCCTAGTTGACTTTAATTATCCTACTTAAAGAAGCAGAAGATTCACCAGTATACTCATGGACTTAGAGCCTGGAACACTGAAGACACAAGCTAAGTAGAGCCATCAGGCTCTTGCAACTGGAAATGTAGGTAAGAGATTCCTTTTGGATGCTTCAGAAGGAAAAGTCATTCTGCACACACCTGGACATTAAGCCCTAAGACTTGTCTCATAGTTTCATTTTCTAGTGCTATGATAAAACAATGTCTAACAATTTAAGTTCCATAATTTGTGGTAACAAGTCTTTATTCTTCTACATTATAAAATTGTTATCTGAAGGATTGGCTAGTCTAAATCAATGTATTTGTTAGATATTTCTGTCATGATATTTAGTTAAGATGTAGAAGCACAGAAACAAAAGCGTGTAGTCCAACTTGAGGAAGTAGGCCTGGAAATTAACAGAACTGGTATTAAACAATATCCTAAGCCCAGAATCCTCAGTGTGACATTTAAAGTAAGGCAAGAGATCACTTAGAGTTGGAGTTGGAAGTGGTTGTGGGTGCTTGGAACTGAACTCAAGTTCTCTGCGGAAGCATCAAATACTGTTAACCACAGTACTATCTTCCTATTTCCAGTAATAATTTTTTAATGCAATTGACAAATAGCTTGCATTTATACTTTAACTAAACTATCATTTTTGGGGCTGTGTCATCCCTCCATCATATCTCATGAGGATATTTCATTAATTTCATTCACCTCATGCTAAAATTATTATCATCAATATATATATATATGTTATATATATATATATATATGTATGTATATACATGACATGTTATGATATCTTTAAGAAGCCTCCCAATCACACATCTAAGTACTATAACAATGATGTAACTACTATTCTGTTTTATATAAAACTTAACTAAAATGTGCATATTTCTGGATCCTAAGTAAGAAGTTTAGATAAGTAATGTAAGTCAGTTCGTGTTAACATATCTAGTTCAATAAAAGTTAGATAGACTCAATATTACTTTTTGCTCTTTTGCCTGTCCCAGATGCAAAATAGATGGAAAAGAAAAATCACTGTGATTAAAAACAAATCTTCTATTCGTGAATTTTAAAATTAATGTGTCCTTTGTGATAGTCATGGTCTGGGTTTTACTCTCAATTAGGTGCAATCTAAAACTGAATTTAAAATGACAGTTAAAAAAGGATGAAAAATAAATCATATATAACAATGATTTGATGTTAAAGTCATCATGATCTTAGCTGCCTTTAAGTCTGAGAGAAGAATGAATGGGCCAGAAAAACTACTGGTGTCAGTATTATTCTGCAACAGATGTACCTCTTCCAATTCCTACTTATGTGAACAGTACTGATGACAGTTTGATTAAAGGTCTTTTGCATTTCATCTGAATATTCCATGACTGCCATATGTATTATTTTCTATGTAGACTACCAGTCATGATAAATATTTGAAGTAAGAGGAGTCCCTCCACATTCTTGAGACATATTTTATAATAATAAAATTTTCACAGTGCTGAGCTAAATATAATCAAGCTAACAAGTACAGCCTCCTATGACACACTTACAAAGTAACCTAGATACATTTTTCAAGCATTATGATCCCAGATTCTTTCACATATGAAAATAAATGTCCTGCTAGAAAATGAGTAACTCTGGTGCAGGCAGTAGACATGAGGACATGAGTCACTACTAGGTAGAGAATGAGCTCTACTGAATCCCAGCAGCAATATTGCTTTATTTCCCCATAAAAGTATGTTCTCATTTTTCATCAGGAATGTTACTCATACTTCCCTGGAATTTTTTTAACTACTTCAACCAAATAATACAATCTTTAGGCATTAAGTATATTTTTAGAGATAAAACACTAATCTTGAATTAAACAAACAAACAAACAAGCAAGCAAACAAAAAAATCACGACTGGGGTACCAACGTTCTTCATGAACTCTGTCACTCCTTGACTCTTACATGCCCCCATTCATTCTATGAAAATGATGAATTTTCCTTCTCTATTTTGGATTTCTAAAATAAGACTTTGTTGCTTAAGGTACCCTATAATTACTGAAGTGCCCTTAAGAGAAAGATTGAACATAATAGTCTTAGCACTTGACAGTTTTTCCATTTATGCTTTGGCTTCCAGGAGCATTTCAGGTTTAATTCAAGATGCTATTTTAAGACAATAACTTCAATTTCAGCATTTTGAAGGGCTTGTGAAGGTTCATGGTATTTGTAACCAAAGGTCCATATGGCAAAGAATTTACTTTCATACTAGAGACAATTTTGAGTAAATTTTCTGTTTATATTATCAATATCTTAACTGATTAAAATACTTATTTAAAAAGGAAATTCCTTTTTGATTTTCGAGTTGTGATTTAGTTCTGTCTATAAGAATAATTTTGAGAGTACGATTTCTCTTTTGTTTTTATGACTGTCTGATTAGCATTCTTCAAAAATGAAGCATATGATATAAAATTTAGAGGAAATTTGTGGAGTTCCCAGTGGCTGTGCTTTGGGTATATTCCAATGAAGCTAAACATATATATGTCCTTGGACATTTATCATTTAGTAACATTGAAAATGTAGCAGTCCAGTCACAATGGGCACAGATGTAGCCATAGATTTGGGGCAAATGGCAGTTTATTCTTTGGTTAATTCACTATTTAGAGGGTTAGCCTCTTTACAATATTATCTTCAAAATACAAGCCTAGACCTAGAAGGCTTCAGACTCAGTCTCTAAGACTGACTCACTATGACTAGCTCCTTCTGAACACTGAGTTGTACTGAACTTAACTGACTCTTGTAGTTGACTGATTCAACTCACTTGCTGTTCTGGCTCAAACTCTTCTCTAAGCTGCAGGTTCAAACTGACCTTCTGAGCAGGCTGATTGTTTCTGATTGAAATTTTTGATCCTGGCTGACTCTCAGGAATTCTCTGACTCAACTGCTTTGTTTGGTTTCACACTGACCCTTCTTATCTAATATTGACTTCAGACAAACTGCCTCTGTCTTTCCCTCAGACAGCCTCAGATTACCTCTGTGTCTCTCTGAACTGAGAACCTGCTTACATATATATAGAGTTCAGAGTTCAGAGAAGGAAGCAAAGTAAAAGAAGAGTGTAGAAGCAGAACTCAGACAGAGGTAATGTAGATGCAGACAAGAAGCAAACAGGAGGCAGAGCTCAGAGAAAGTAGAAATTGAGAGTTATTTTAATTAGGTAGTCTGAATGCAGTAAGCTCATAGACAGTTCAAACAGAAGGAGATGCTGAGAAGAGCAGGACCAGGCCAGAATAAGCAGAGAGAAAGCAGAGAGCTCAGAGTGAAAAGAGGTAGTTCAGATGATACCTAGTCAGAGTGAATTTAGTCAGCAGTAAGTCTCAGAGGCTGAAATGATTGAGATTTAGGTTTAGATTTCAAGATTAGATTGTATGGAGGCTTAAACACACTAGGACAGAGAACTGAACTAGCCAAAGAATAAATTGTACCCTGTCTGCCATGAACTCAAGAGAATAATTAAAAAATCAATGCACACATCAATGCCTATACATATGCCTAGAAGCCAACATAGGAACATAATCTATAAAAAATAGGGAAAGATCTATACTAAAGCCAAGAAACCCTGCCACAGCAGGCCATTAGAACTGCATCAAAACTAAAGCACTAGATAAAGACTATAAAATAACCTTTATGACTATGAGGTCCTTGAAGAAGAAATGAATAATTTTCTCAAAGGAATCTGTGGAAACACAAACAAACAGGGAAAGGAAATGAATAAAAGAGTTCAAGACCTGAGAGTGGAAAGATAATCAATAAAGAAACATCCAAACCCAAATGAAGGAAATCTGGAAATTAAAAAAAAAGAAAAAAAGGAACATGAACAAGAGCATCAAAGGTAAGTCTCATCAATAGAACACAAGAGATGGAAGAGAGAATCTCAGACATTGAAGACACAATGGAAGAAATTGATACCGTGATCAAAAAAAAATTCCTGCTACAAAACATACAAGAAATTTAGCACATTATTAAAAGAGCAAATCTACAAATAATAGGAATAGATGAAGGAGAAAAAAACTCATGTCAAATGCCAGGAGATATTTTTGACAAAATCATAGGAGAAAATTTTCCTAACTTAAAAATGTAGATATATATCAAGGCACAAGAAACATACAGAACATCAAACAGAACAGAACAAAAAATTACCCTTTGGTACATAATAGTCTAAATGCTAAATATATATAACAATAAAATTAAATGCCATAAGGGAAAATACCAAGTAACATATGAAGGCAGACCAGTTAGAGTAACACCTAATCTGTCAATGCAGACTCTAAAAGATAAAAGGACCTGGACAGATATTCTGCAGACATAAAAATATCACAGATGCAGGGCTGGAGACTGAGTAGCTAAAAGCACCAGCTGTTATGCCCAAGGACACCTGTGTAATTGCCAGCACCCAGAAGGCAGCTCACTCCTCTTATAGGGGCTCTGATACCCTCACATAGACATACTTGCAGGCAAAACATCAATGTACAAAAAAATAAAAAATAAATATTAAAAAATAAGAAATCATAGATGCTATCCCAGAATACTATACACAGCAAAAAATTTAAACAGAATAGATGGAGAAAATAAAACAATTCATGATAAAACCAAATTCAAACAATATCTATCTTCAGCTCCAGCCCTCCCAAAGGTACTAGAAGGAAAACTCAAACTTACAGGATTAACCATATCCAAGAAAATACAAGGTATAAATAATCCCAGACCAGCAAATCAAGAGAGCAGAAACACTCCTAGACAAACACCAAAATAATAAGGATCAGAAAACACTACTCATCTGAACTTCAATGCTCTAATTTCCCCAGTAAAAAGACACAGACTAAGAGAATGGGTACAAAACCAGGATCCATTCTTCTTTTGCATCCAAAAAACACACCTTTACATCAAAGATAGACATTAACTCAGGGTAAAAGAATTGACAAAGTATTTCTAGAAAAGGGACCTAAGAAGTAAGCTTGTGTAGGAATTTTAAAAACTAACAAAAACAGACTTAAAGCAACAACTAGTCAGAAAACTACATACTCAAAAAAAAAAAGTTTACCAAGTGGACATTGCAATTCTTAACATACATGCACCAAACACATGGACACCAAATATTACAAAGGAAACACTATTAAACTCTTAAGCTTAAATCATATATTGACTCCCAGACATCTATAGTTGGTGACTTAATTAACCCACTCTCACCAATTCACAGACAGGTCATCTAACAAAAACTAAACAGAAATGTTGGTGTTATAACTGGTGTTATAAACAAAATATACCTAAAGATATTTATAGAATATTTTACCCAAACAACAAAGAGTATACTTTATTCTCTGCAATTCATAAACTTTCTCCAAATTTTACAACAGACACAAAGGACATATCACCAGATAAAAGTAAATTGAAGCAATTCCATGCATCCTATCCAACCACTGCCAAATAGAGTTGGAGATGACCAACTACAGAAACAACAGAAAGCTTACAAATTCACGGAAATTGAAAAATTCAATAGTGAATAAAAAACTGGTGAAAACAGAAATTAAGAAAGTAATTAAGCTTTCGAGACTCAAATGAAAATTAATACACAACATACCCAAACTTATGGGACAGAATTAAAGCAGTTCTAAAAGGAAAGTCTGTAGCAGAAAGTGCCTAAAAGAAAACAAATGGAAAGATCTCATACTAGCAACTTAACAGCACATCTGAAAGCTCTATAACAAAAAGAGAAAAAAAAATCACAACTAAAAGTAGTAGACTTCAAAAATAAACTCAGGGCCAAAATCAATAAAATAGAAACAACAAAGCAAACAAAACGAGTGCAAAGTATAAATGAAACAAAAAGCTGATTCTTTGAGGAAAACTAAAAAGACTTATGTTTCTCCAAATTAACTAAAAGGTAGGAAGAAGATTCAAATGAACAAAATTCGAGATTAAAAAGTGGGACACAGCAACAGATATTGAGCAACTCCAGAGAATCATACATACATATTTTAAAAACCTGCATTTCACAAATTGGAAAATCTAAAAGAATTGGATACATTTCTTGATATTTACCAAAGAATCAGGGTCAGATAAGCAATTTAAACAGACCTATAAACGCTAGTGAAATAGAAGCAGTGATTAAAATCTACCATGTAGAGGATTATTTAATCATTTAGTCCAGCAAACATAGCTGCTCTGGGATAAGATCACATTGAAAGGCCTGTGGGATAACTAAAAAGAGGTCAAATCCAAGGGTCCATATGAAGGGATCTCATTCAGAGGACTGTGTGTTCCAGTCAGAATAAGAATGTCAGTACACACCTTTAATCCCAATATGCAAAAGGTAGTGGTGGTGCAGGACTTTAATCCCACTACTTGGTAGACTGGAAGCAGAGCTCAGAATGAGTCAGTGTCAGAACAAAAAGTGACATCTGAGATAAGTCAGAGTGAAGGGCAAGAAAAATGAGGAATCAGAGGAAGAGCTGGCAGAGTGAGTCAGAGTGAAGACATACCCGACTCTCACTATAGAAAATCAGGCTCTCAGCTCAGAGAATGAGGACAAGACACAGAGGCAGAAACACAGAAGCAATCAGAGGCAGTCTGAAGAAGTCTAAGGACTCTGCAGCAAAGACACAGAGACAGTTCACAGAAAAAGTTAGTATCAGTCAGGAAGAGTAAGTCAGTTTGAAGCTGAGCAGAGTAGTTTAGTCAGAGAAGTTCAGGTGTCAGTTGGAGTCTGCCAAAATCAGAAGAGTTCATTCAGAAAGTCAGCTGATTCAGAAGGTCAGTTTGAAATAGTAACTTGAAGTAGAGTTGAGTGCAGTACAAATCTGAGTTTAGAAGGAGCTAGTCAGAGTGGCTCAGTCAACAGTAAGTCTCAGAGGCTTAAACATTCTAAATTGTACCAAGGCCAAGGCTGAAGCCTTCCAGTTCTAGGCTTAAATTTAGATTGTATGGAGGCTGAAAAGCTCCACAGCTCTAAGATTAAAACCAGGGACTGAATTAGACAAAGTGTACACTGACTTTAACTCTGTGTCAATTGCTACACTACCAACCAAAAAAAGGCCCAGGGCCAATTGTTTTAGCATAAAATTCCACCAAAATTTCAAAGAAGAGTTAATGCTACTACTTCTCAAATTATTCCACAAAATAGAAACATAGTTCCTTTAATGAGGCCACAGTTCCCTGATAGCAAAACTGCATAAAGATCCAACAAAGACATAGAATTATAAACCCAATTTCCTTTATGAATATATATATGCAAAATTTCTCATTAAAATACTTGCAAACTGAATCCAAGTATACAACAAAAGATCATCCAGCATAATCAAATAGGCTTCATCATAGATTTGCAAGTATGGTTGAATGTACATAAATCAACAAATATAATTTACTGTATAAACAAATTGAGAGACAAAAACCAAATGATTATCTCATTAGGAGCAGAAAAGATCTTTGAAAAATCTTTGTGATAAAAATCCTGGGGAAATTAGGGACAAAAGGAAAATACTTCAATATGATAAAGGCAAGTTAGAGCAAGCTCACAGCCAATATCAACTTAAATGGAATGAAACTCAAAGAAATTCTACTAAAATCAGGAAAAAAATGTTATCTACTCTCTCTATACCTCTTCTAACAGACTAGAAGTCTTGGCTAAATCAAGGGCACTTGGCTAAATTAATAAAGACGCTGAAGGAGACCAAAGGGATGTAATTTGGAAAGAAGTCAAACTATGTTTATTTGAAGATGATATGATAGTATGAATAAATGACTCTAAGAAATCTATCACAAGATTTCTACAGCCAAAAAACACTTTCAGCCAACAAGGTGTATAAAAATAACCCATAAAAATCAGTATCACTTCTGCATACAAATGATAAGCAGCCTGAGAAAGAAATCAGGGAAACAACTCCATTCATAATATCCTCAAATGATATAAAATACCTTGGGTAAAACCTAACCAAGTAAGTTAAAGATTTGTATTTATAAAGTTTTTATCAAAACTTTAAGACCCTGAGGAAAGAAATTGAAAAAGATATCAGAAGATCAAAAATTTTCTCATGTTCATGCATCAGCAGGATTAATATAGTAAAAATGGCCATCCTAACAAAATCAGTCTGCAGATTTAGTTCAGTTCTCATCAAATTCTAACACAATTCTTTATAGATCTTGAAAAGATTATTTTAAGTTGCATATGGAATCACTGTAAAGCTAGACTAAATAAAACAGTCCTGAATATCAAAAGAACTGCTGGAGGTATCACCCTCCCTGAATTCAAATTGTACTACAGAACTATAGTAATAAAAACAGGCATGGTATAGTCATAAAAACTGACATATTGATCAATGAAATAAAATTGAGTACCAAGACATAAATTAACATAGATATAGATATAGAATTTTTGCCAAAGAAAGCTAAAATACACAATGGAAAAATGAGAGAAACCTCAAAAAATGGTGTTGGTCAAACTGGACAGATGCATGTAGATAAATTCAAATAGATTCATACTTATTATCATGTTTAAAATTCAATGTCAAAGAAACCAAGAACTTAAAATAAAGGCAAATAACCTGAACCTGATACAGGAAATAGTGAGAAATAGCCTTGAACTCATTGGCACAGGAAAAGACTTTCTGAACAGAATACCATTAGCAAAGGTACTAAGATCAAAAATTAATATAAACGACCTCATGGAACTAAGAGCTTTTGCATGAAAAAAAGACACAGCCATTCAGACAAAGTGGCACCCTACAGATTGGGAAAAGATTTTTGCCAACTACCAATCTGACAAGGGGATAATGTCCAAAATATATGAACAATGCAAAAATTTGCATATCAAGAAAACAAATAATCCAATATAAAATGTACTAAAATTTAAATAGATAAATCTCAAAAGAGAAACCTCAAATTGCTAAGAAACATTTAAAGGACTGTTCAACATATTGAGTATAGGAAAATTTGTATAGGAAAATACAAAACAAAATTCAATTGAGATTTCATCATACACCTGTAAGAATTGCACAAATAAATCAAACAAATTCCAGCTCATACATGCTAGGATGTGGATAAGGAGAGCATTCATCCATTGTTGATTGGAGTGCAAACTTGTACGGCCACTATGAAAAGCCATGTAGCAGTTCTTTAGAAAGATGTGGGAATCAATATAATTCAAGTTCTAATTATAACACTCTTAAACATATTCGCAAAGGAGCATTATCTTACCACAGAGAGACTACTTTATTCATAATAGCGGCAATCAGAAAACAACATAGATGTTCCTCAACAGAAGAATAGATAAAGAAAATGTGGTACATTTCCATAAAATAGTATTACTCAGTCTTTAAAAAATGAAATTATGAAATTCACATTTTTGAAAACAATATCTATGCAACTCATTGAACATGGAAAAATCCAACTGTTGTCTACAGAGAGATTTTCATACTATGTGTGAGTGTCTTTGGTACTGATAGGTACTATTAACTCTACCAAGGAGAAACATAAACATCAAACCAGCTACAAACCTTCAATCTACAATGGTGTTCTTCCTACAAGATATGTTAGTGCAGTGATGGTACAAAGCTTGTGGGAGAAACCAACCAATGTCTGATTTGACTTAAAGCCCAGTCAATGAAATTGAACCCATACTGTTTGGGTAACCAAAGCTGGAGACAAGATTCCCCAAAGACCTAGGGTAAAACCAAACATCACTGTGTAACTTAAAGAGCAGTAGCAATAAAAATGACTCCTAATGACATTCTGTTATACTCATAGATCAGTGGCTTGCTCTGTCTTCATCAGTGAAACTTCTTCCTGCAGGGGATAGGAACACACAGAGAACCTCAGCCAGACAGCATGTTTTAGTGTCTGTCCTTGGAACACCCACCGTAAATGAGATGTCTTCATCAAATTTCTTCCCTCAGAGCATAGGGATTTTTGCACAGGAAGAGAAAGCAGAAAGAGCATAAAAACCAGAGGGGAAGGAGGACAACAACAAGGAAACAGGCCCTCTAAGTCAACAGGACAGAAGGACATAGAACTAATTAACTCACATATGATGAGCTCACATAGAATAAAGCAGCATTCATAGGACCTGCACAGGTCTGTAACAAATAGAGTCCTAGAGCTGAAATAAGATGTAGACATATGTCCCCATCCCTAACCCATAAGCTATCTTCAATCCATAACAACATGCAAATGGAAATTTAGCTTTCTCCAATGGAGTCTTACCCGGGAAAGGAACTAATCTTAAGGTTTGGCTGCATGGCAACAGGAGATGGCCAATAAAATTAACTCAATGGGTCCTTTGGAGGGTCCTTGTCTCAAAATGTTGTGCCAGACTATTTCTATTTGTTTCTTTAATTTTTGTCTTATTTATTATATTTTATTTTATTTGTACATATTTTTTATCTCTTTTTTACTGTCCAAGCCCTTTAAATAGATATTATGGTTCCCATTTTAGTGTTTCTATTGGACACCTAAGTGTGAGAATGAGTGGGTCCTTCATATTTATATACGTTTCTTTTTTCTTTTCTTAAGTTCTTTTCTTTCTCTTTTCTTTGTTTTTTCTTATTATGATGTGTTTTTCTTTATCTTATTATATTTCATTATATTTTTATCCCTGTTTGCTTCCTAAGGAGAGATAAAAACAGGATGGACCTTAGTGGGAAGGGAGATGGAGAGGAAATGGGACAAATAGAGGGAGGGGAAGCAGTAATCTGTAAATATTATGTGGAAAAAATTTTCAATAAAAAAACAAAAAATAAATTAAAATCTAATTAATTATGGCATATATAAATATATGTCCTACTCTAGTATTTGTATATATGCATATAGGGAATATATCCAAAAATAATGGGACAATAATATGAAACTTTTAAAGGTATGTTATTTTAGCAATGTCTTACAATAATTTAAAGAATTTTAAAATTAAAAGTGTAGTAATAAAATTTACTTAATATCAAAATATGAAATAAAAAACAAATCTTCAAAAAATACAAGAAAAATATTGAGTACTAAAAAATGACAGTACAATGTATAAAATAACTTCTTAATGTAAAAAAAAAGTATAGTTAAGAGCTT
This sequence comes from Cricetomys ansorgei, assembly GCA_026225945.1. Lineage (NCBI taxonomy): Eukaryota > Metazoa > Chordata > Mammalia > Rodentia > Nesomyidae > Cricetomys > Cricetomys ansorgei. The sequence goes on from JAMJFZ010002869.1 coordinate 15,528,520, forward strand.
AATATAAGAATGTAGAAGCCTAGAAGGAAAAAAAATCATACACAGAAAATAAAATTAAGGAAATTAAAAGATGCTTGTTCTCTTTCTCAGATACAGCAAACATTTGAAAGTTATGGGTTTGATTCACAGACCTGTAATGATTACCTGATATGGCTTCAACTCTGCAGAAACTTAGAACACTAGCAGTAAAATCTTGCTTTTGATACCTGTCTTCCACATATGTGAAGATTGGAGCAGTTATCTTTGAAGCTCCATTTACCTTCTTGACTCCAGCTCTGCATGACCCGATATTTTTCTGATTATATTGTATTGTTTATAATGTCTGATGGAGAAAGGAATGTTGAGTACCATCTATACTTATGTCACCTTATTCTGAAATAATTTTAGAGGTCTTACAGGCCCAATATAAAGCACTCAAGTGTGCATTTGGAAGGCATGTATTTCAGATTCTCCATATTTATGACACTGGTCAAGTGGCTTGTGTTAAGTAATGGAAGAAAAGGGGGAGCAATAGATATCATCTGAGGGTGAAATATGAGAACAATAGCCACTTTTCTTTCTTTTTATTTGTTATGGTTATTATGCATGAGTATTGAGGACATGGTTGTTCCTTAAGTAAAAGCAACCTGGATAGGTGAATCATCACATAGACACTACTGCTATGTAGAGCTGTTCAGTCCTGTAGAAGGCTCTTCAAGTCAGAAATAAGAATTTAGAGAAGAGACTAAGAGTTTCCAATTGTACCTAAATATGTACTCAAGGATCTCTTTTAAGAACTATCACACATATTCTTATCATGAAAGATAGAGTAAGGAAAGGTAGATGGATTTCTTGCCACTAAGCACACATTCTAGAGAAAGAATACAGATGGCAATGCATACACAAATTTTTATAGAGTTATAAAAATGTGATTAAAAAGTCTTGGATGAGGTCTTATGCTACTATGAATCTTATTTTTTGTGAAATACATCATAAAATGTTTCACATTATTATTTAATGCTATCTTTTTATTATTAATAAAATTAGATGTTTAATATGCTCGGTTACAATTGCATTTCTTTTGTAAGTCAACTTTTGTCTTTCTAAATAATTTGAGCTTCAAAGTAAGGATTTTTATATTTCACTCTTATGTTAATGCATAATCCTGTGAAAAAGTTATACTAGACATTTATTATCTCATATGTTATAATTTACTCTAATAATCAATTACATATGAATTTACTTAACAGTATTTTTATTTTATGCAACTTTATAAATGTAATATAATTAAAGCCATTATAGATACAATGAAACAATGATATGAAAATTTGTTTTCCTATTAATCATATAAATATTCAAATACATTTTTCTCACCTTTTCCATGTAAATTATTTGTCATAAATTTCATTAAATTTTAATCTTGACCAAAAAACAAACAAAAAAAGCACTTGAAAGAATCCCTCCATCAATCCATGTTTTAGTAAGAGAAACAGATTTAGCTGAATTTATGATAGATATGCACAAGACAAAAAACATCACAGCAAACTTTTAATACATATGGCACATGGAAAGATTTTTATTTTAAAAAGTTTACAAGTATCTTATGGAATAGAGGGGTTACCAACTTCAAAAAATTACTTGTTTAATGGCTGAAGTTTGGGGCTGTTTCTGTATTTCAAAATAAATTGGTCATCTAGTATAGTAACTTTAATATTTAACATGCTGCTCATTAGAATATTGTTGCTTTTCCCTTTTATAATAACTGATCTCATATAAGCTGTCAAGCTTATTGACAAATAAAACTGAAAGTTATTAAAAAATGATCAGCATTAGTGGATTTTGTTTAGTGGATTTTGTCTCTTTCCAAAAAAAAAAAAAAAAAGGAGACAACTGTATTGTCTATAGGCGACAAACTATTTTTCCCAAAAATTTTTTAAAAATCTAGATAAGCTTTAATAATGACAAAATTACAAACACAATAAAAAGAATGAGCTTGAAAATTTAATTTTTCATCTAGCACAATATTTTAGATTGAATGTTTGCTGATTCAGCACTTACCCTTTTCTATACTACTTCCATGTCCTTTTCTTGAGAATGGGCCAAAATTGTAAGCCGCATTTATAACCTTTAGGTTAAGGAAGGTCATTTTTAATTAATATGTTAGACTTCTCTGAAAATGAAAATGTTAGGACACAGATAAAAGCCATCACCAATGGCTAGGGTCCTCAACACTTCATACCAAAGCAGTGCTGTTACAGGGATGTGCTGGAACAGGAAAAATATAGACACAGTAGAAGGTTATTGGGTTACAGGGAGTGGATATTTAATGGAGTTTTGAGGCATTTTTCTCCCTGCTTCTCAGCCAAGGTGAGGTATACAGTCACTCACCCCCGCCCCCAGGCCTCTATTATGACAGACAACGGACTGAGCCTTAGCAGGCTCAAAAGTACCTTGATTTGGAGATAAGGCAAGAGCTTAAATTAGAAAATCTAAATCAAATAATAGCAGAATACACACTAAAAAAGCCCCATGTCTCAAGCACAAAAAAGAAATGGCTATCCATGGAATGAGGATAGTAGAATTTTAAAAGCCAACCATTATAGCAGTAAAAGAAGTGTTGGATTTTGCATGAGAGTTTGTGTTTGGAAGTTCTTTTAAAGGTGAAATGTTTTCCGTTAAGTTAACTGGAAAATCAACTGTTTTTTATTCATGTAATCCTCTTCTTCACTTTGCATTTCACAGCAGCTTGTTCAAGGGAGGAATTTTGGGTCATTGCTGTCAGCTAAGAATAACTGTTTATTTTCATTTAATTTAAACTTAAATCAACAGCATTTTGCCATGACATTTATGCTTTATATCTCCCTCCCCTCCCCTCTGTGTGTGTGTGTGTGTGTGTGCTAATTATTGGCATTCAAGACCAAGATCAGGTTCTGAGCTGGATATTTGAATACAGTTAACCATTCTACAATGCAAACAAACTGGTTACCTGAGTGAATTTGCAAGCTTCCCAGTAGTATGGGCAAATAGCCTGCCTGGTGATGTGGGAATGGACAGATCTTTAAAATTGTCAACACCTCATCACCCCTCACTTTCTCACCAGACTCTAATCCCCACCTCTGTATCACTGCTACAAGTAACCAAACGCTCTGTCTTTCCCTGTTTGGAAATGTCTTATAGATTAGACTCTTGTGTCTGTCTACTGCTTAATGCTATTTCAATTTAGTATTCTCAAAAGGGGGGAGACCTATGAAAGCATGTTACTCCACCCATCCTTGGGGATTTGCCATAGCCAAGAACTCTGGGTGAACTTTATGACACAGACTGTGCTCACAAACCAGTCGTCTTACCTGAGACAATAGTAATAAGGTAGACACACACCCTAAATGGGTAGCTCTAGGGACTCTCACTGTTTTTCATCTCTGATCACAAAACCAGTGTAACAGGAGATCCTCTGAAGTGTCACATGGATTTAACATCCCTTGTTATATCTCTCCTTCCCCATAACATAAGCCTGCAACCTGTCTTTGACATTTCCTGGTGCCCCATCACATTGCAGGCAGATTGCTTTATTCTCCATGAAGCATGCTCTGAGTTCCTGTACTTGTAAATCACAAATACTCATGTGGCAACATCTTCAAGTTGTCACATTAAAAACAAATTTGCAAATAAGTTTTGCTACAGTTTGCTGTGGAAATTTCGGCTGGAAATCTATTTGCACACACAGTGTGCTACAAAGGCCAATAGCATCTTTCCAAACTCAAGGTGCTACCTCATAAACAGCTTCAAAACACCCAAGTTTGCCCAGAGACTCTCAACCATGACCTCTAATGAATATCCATTTGGAGACTGGAAATTAATTTTGTAAATTTTGGGGGGAATATTTATGTGTGAAAGTCTTGCAAAAAGAAATCCATCTTACTTTAAGTAGGATAGTTCTTTCCATGAAGCCTGTGTAAATAGATTCCCTCCTGAACTCTCACAAGCAGCTGCTTGTTTCTGATACTGGCATTTAATTGTTTGTTTTGTGTATAATTGCAACTACATGCAATGTACCATGTTCTGAGGAAATAGATGCCAAATGTTCTTAAATCCTTTTTCAATAAATTATAATGCTTAACTAAACAGACCTTTTGAAAATGCATAGTGTTGCTTCAGATATCAGGCAATAGGTACACTGGTAATTTTATGGTAAGTATTGGTCTGTAATTCCATTTATTTTCTATGTGGATATGGTGTTAAGCAGTAACTGCCTGACTTTGGCAAAGGCAATATAAAAATATGAAAAGGTCATTGTCTGGCATTTTAGGTTAAATTAATACTTTCATTTGTAAATGAACAAGTAAGCATTAAAAAATTAATAATCATTCCTGCAACATTTAATTGTAGGATTCTTAAAGACTTGTGGATACACAGAAAGAAGATCTTAGTGGTTGACTATCTGATCAGCATGCAATATGCTATAGGCCTGATTCCCAGCACCACAAAGTGAAGAAAGACTTAAGGAACGCTGAGAATATAGTACTAATACAGGGACAGCTGGAATTAGTTTTGCAGTTTGTTTCCATGATTTGAAGGTAAGGTGAAAAATAGCATTTTCTCTTAATGCAAAGCTAGTTGCATCTTAAATTAATTGGTTCTAATGACTCTCCTTTGCACTATTCTGTAATCTAGCATTGTGTTAATGTATTTGTGATTTTTCTTCACTGTTCTACCTACTTGTTAATTAATCTATATTTTAGATACTATAAGAATTAAGGCTATCTGAGAAAAATAACTGCAAAGATTCTGGGAATGTCAAAATCATGGAATTTAACTTTTTATTGGGAAGTATAATTATTCATTTATACAATATTGAAAAAAGAATAAAGTAGTCAATGATATTAAAGGCAATATGCTACATAAGAAGTTGAATGAAGTGGAGGGCTAGAACAAACTAGCTGTAATATTTATGTTAGCGCCCTTTGAAAACAGGATTGAGGTCTGTTTTCATTTGGGAAAAGCTTGTTAGGTAAGAGAAATAAATACAAAGTCTTTGGTCCAAGGAAACCTCTCTGTTGGAGGAACACAAATAAGTTGATTGCTTGAATAGCCAGGTGGAAGCAGGCTTGAGCTGAGAGTAGTAGGCAGTAAGACCAGGGTTATAAAGTAATAGTGTTTAGATACAGCTGTTCTCAACCTTCCTAATGCTGCAATCCTTTGTACATCCTTTAATCCTTCAATTAATGCAATTCTTTGATCATTGGTTAAATCACTTTAAACAAAAAATTCTCATTGCTACTTCATAACTGCAGTTTTTCTACTGATATGAATCATAATGTAAATATCTGATCTCCAGATGGTTTTAGGTGACTCCTGTGGTAGGGTCCTTCAACCCCCAAAAGAGATCATGACACAGGGGTTGAGAACCACTTATGGAGAACTTTGTTGGGTATATTCAAGTTTCTGAATGAAATAGTGTTATATAAAGTGAAGAGAATGACATCAAAATGGTGCTTTTGAATGAATGTATTAAGTTTATAGCTTTTAAAATAAAAGAACAAATAGCTAGTAGAAGATAGATAGGATAGTATGATTGAATCGGGTGCTCACAATACCCAGCAGAGATGGCTGGAGTATCCCAATTGTGAGAACAAAGAAAAACTTTAGATGTAGATGTCAGATGTAGCCATTAATTCTGGGCAAAGGGTTTTTTATTCTTTGTCTAATCAAATCACCAGTCCTAATTCTGAAGCCCTGGAGCGTTTCAGCCTCAGTACAATCTAAAATGTTTAAGTATCTAAGTAAGACTTACTGCTGACCGAGCCACTTTGACTAGCTCCTTTTGAACTCAGGGCTGACTCTAGCTGACCTGCTCTGCTTTGCTTCAAACTGAATCACTCTCCCTGTCTGATACTGAGTTCTTCCCAGCTGCCTCTGTGTCTGCCTCAGTCAGCATCTCTTCTTCTCTGCCTTATCCTCAGTCAGACTGCTACATTGTTTCTGTGTCTTGTACCCCATCTGCCTTCTTCAGACTGCTAGCCTCATACCACCTGCTGTAACTGACTCTGCTGTAACTCACTGCCCTGAGCTTAGAGCCTGACTTTTTATGATGAGTGTTGGGCATGTCCTCACTCTGACTCACTCTGCTAACTCTTCTTTTTATTTGCATTTTGCCTGCCCTTCACTCTGACTCACTTCAGAAATCACTTCCTGTGTAACATTTACTCTTCTGAGCTTTGTCTCCTATCTCGCAAGTGCTGGAATTAAAGGCTTGGACAACTACTGCCTTCTGAATATTGTGATTAAAGGTGTTTACCAATATTCTTAACATTTTCTCTACATTCCATCCAGACTACATAGGCCTCTGAATATGATTCCTTCATATAGAACCACGAGATATAGATCTTCCCTAGCTTTCACAGATGCCTATTCCTCTAAAACAAACCAAGGTAACATCATCAAATCAGGAGCTTACAAACATTTGACAGAAATCCCCTGGGGAAGCTTTAGTGAGACAAGCAGTTGGAGTCTGCATCTGGAATCCAGGGCAGAGGAGCAAGCATGGGGTACAGGCCTTTAATCCTAGCATTTAGGAGAAAATCAGGTGAGAGAAAAACTGTGAGTCTGAGGCCATCTTGGTCCTGTCTACATGGTATGTTCTAGGCCAAGAGGGCTACACAGAAAGACCTTGCCACACAGACAAACAAACAATTGAAAAGCAGACAAACATGTAGGGCAGGCAGCATACTGTCCCCATTGGTAAGGCTTCCAAATTAAAGTTCAAATAGCACAGAACAGATAGATAATGTCATCCAATCAGTTATTTATAATCATCCATCAGAAGCTGCCTGGTGAAACTGAGGCAATTAACTGGAACTCCAATTGTTTTTTCTCTTAATGGATGAGCCCTCTTGTTAAACTTTCAGCTCTCTGTTCCCACTCCAGGAAATTTTGTCACAGAAAAAACAATAGTAATTTCTGTATTCTAGCTGTTCCCAATCACACGGGTTGTGCATTACATATTTGTTTGTTTGTTGCTATTTTAAATATGGAGCTGTTTTGCTGATGCCTTTTCTCCCATCACAGAATTATGGGTATTTTGGAGAACTCTTGCAATAAATATGCTGGAGACTGGGACAGATGGGTCTTCCTTGCTCCAAGAAAATAGGCAAATATCATTAAATCAGGTGCTTATAATATCCAGCAAAGATGACTGGAGTAACCCAATTGTGAGAGCAAAGAACAAAACAAAGGTTATGTCATCAAATCAGGAATTTACAAACATCAAGCAGAAATCCACTGAGAATTTCTTACAACAAATATACTGTTTCAGCTTTTTGAAACCCACTTTCAGTTGAAACAACGTATGAGAATTACTAATATAATGTAATGATGTAAGTTATGTGCTATTAAGGGGCATCCCCATAATCTCTTCACCTTTCCATTATTAGATCCAGATCCTTGTTTATTCCATTTAAATAATTTCCCTCATCTGTACCTGCATTGATTTTTAATACTTAGATACAGCTTCATGTTTTGGCTCCTAATTCTTACCACTGTAGTATTTATCTTGGAGAAATCTTGCAAAATTGTTGTTCCCCACATATTTGTGGACACTGTTCTTTAGTATTTCTTATTTTTTCATGTCAACACAAGATTTAAGGACTATGATTCCATGGACTTAACACATATTCCTGTTATTTCTCCCAAACTTTCCTTTCTTTCACAATATCGTCTTACTATTTGCCTTCCAATAATTTCTATCATGGTTATTTTTTCTTTTCTTTTGCTCTGCCACCCACCAGATAGCCACAGCTTTCTCATAGTTTGTTCTGGCTGAGATTCAATAAATAAGAGGGAAAGTAGGGTGCACCTGTTGTCCTAAGCTGAGGCGGAATTATGATTTCAAAGACAACTCGGAAACAAACTCTACATAAAGAAGTCTTATGAGAAAAAAATACTAAATATCCCATTAATAATATATTTCTCCTTTGAAATAATTGTTTTTCAATGTACTCATCCCATAACAAGGAAATTCTCCTTTGTTTTCTACTAAAATTATTAACATTTTCTTTAAATCTTACTCCAAAACTGGCTGTTCTTGTGATACTAGATCCAAACTTCATCTTTGCAAAACTGTGCTTTATTTCAATTATATTTTTATACCATACAAGTCATAACGTTCCATGTGCATCTTAGGCACTTTAACTATATGACAAACAGAAATCCGAAGGAAAACTGACTAACTTAGATATTCTTCACTTTTGTGTGAATTAGAAAGCAATGCAGACTAAGGAAACAATCTGATATTAATATTCCACACTACTATGATTTAGTCTCTGACTTATTCCAGTTGTGCATCTGTTTCCAGAAGCAAACAAATTCAAATTCAGTCAGTGCTAAATAAAATATGGTTAATTTAGCAGCATGTACTACATATATAGATAGGTTTCACTGTTAGAATAAATAAATATTTTGGCCTGGATAATTCTAAGACATCTTCAATGTCACATAAATGACTGAATACTTAGAACTAAGAAAATAGTGTTAAGGGTAATAATGAACATCTATGAACCTTTAAGAAGTTATCTTTTGAATAAAGTTTCCAAAGCAAACTTTTAATTACATAATCAACTTCATGACCTCTAGAAAACATATTTCACCATTCAATTCAATGATGCTCCACCTAATCACAATATTGACACATCTTGAAATTAATATTTTATTTTTACATTAAAATATGTTATTTTATTTTACATTAAAATACAATTCAAAATGGAAATCATATATAGCTTTAGTGTAGGACATTGTATATAACTAATTATCAAGTTGTTATATTTATTTATGAGAATACCACTAAATAATTATGATAATAACATTACTTTCTCACATACTTAATTTTGCATATAAATAGAATAATAAATACACTTTTAGAAATATTTATGTGAACAGGGTGTGAATATTTTTGTCAACAATCCAGTATTCATATTGTCTAACTCAAGTGCTGGGATTTTGACCAACATGTCCCCATCTATCCATCTTCCTCCAACTTTTGGAATTGTCCATACTCTTTGCTTATCAGAGGTCAACATTTTTGACTGTATATGTCCCTGGGTTCATAAGTGTTTCTGTCTCTTCCTGTCCTAGGTAATTAAGTATAGTATCACCTATGTCATGGTAAAGGACTGAAGATGTTCTCCAAATCAGAAACAGCACAAAGGTATCTTCTTTTGTCAATTAAAACATTCAAATTTTTAGACCTGGGCAATTAGTAAAGAAAGTAAATATGATGTCTAGATTGGAAACTAAGATTGTGATTATCTTGATTGGCAGATAATGCAATCTTTTATATAGAAAATTCTAAGGAAAACACATTGTATAGATATCACATATGATATTTTTCAATGACATTTCACACTTATTTTGAATACACATTTACTCCCACAAGCCAATTTTATTTTTCATCTAGATTGCAGATCACTATGTTTCTAATTTTGTAGAAATACTTGATATACTTTTCACTTACTGTTTGCGTATATGTGTGTGTGTGGGGGTGTTTATGTGAATGCATATGTATGTCCTCTGAATGTCCAGGTATTTTTTTAAGTAAATCTATCTAAAATTAAAGTAAATCTATACGTTAGAATTATTTTGAAGATTTCCTGAGATATAGTAAGTGAATTCCATGTACAGTACAAATGCATTCAATGTAGGCTTGTTCACTTTTTTATTATTACAATAAAAATCTATCATTGATCCAGATTAATGGTCTCAGGATAATGACTGGATAGCATATTTTAGGGCTTTAGCATTATGCGGGATAAAAGGCTTTCCTGTATATCATATTCAAGCAGGCTTTCTTACAAAGATGAATATGAAATATCTCATTTTGAAATGCTGTATCAACTTGTGGTTGAGCATATGGGTACACAGAGTTCAATTATGCACTGGACATTTTTGGTCCATGAAATGGTTTTTCCAATCTTTGGAGCAGAACTTTTGCCTGGAGCTGTGTTTAATAATATATTAAGCATTAAATGCATGAGTATAGCAAAGTACATTAAAGTTTTTAGGTACCCTGAGTTCCATATTTTTATGTACTTGCACTGATTTCCTTATAAAAAATTAAGTATTTAAATGTAATTTTTTAAATTATTTTCCTTGTTGTGCATATATTTAATATAACATGTATTGTGCTACATCTAATTTTTGATTAGCAAATCTCGATAGTTAATATATTTAAGATTTTCATACAAAGAATTTTCAAAACTAATATTAGTTCCTATTATTATCAGACGTTAAGTCAGAAACAATTATGATAGCTTTGCTATTAGTAACAGAGTTAAAGTTTGGACTTAAAAAAGAAATGGAAACAACATCATCATTCATATGTTCAAATCAATAGGAGATTCTTTTTCTTCTCCATGTCACCATGCTCAATCCATCAGATGTTGTCCACGAAAGTATCAATTACATGCACAGTTTGAACATTGTGAAGCCCCCCAGATCAATTGTGTATAGATGGGTCACCAAGAACTATCAATAAAGTAACAAAAGTGAAATGTATCCCCCAAGTAGAGTTCCTATTTTTAATACAAGCATTAGATGTTATCATTATCCCCTAAGCTCTTCCCTTAGGAAAATCCACAGAAGACAAGGCCTTCAGCTGGAAAAGTCTTCCCAAGTTGGTGGTGATTTGAATCTCTCCTTTAGACAGAGGAGGGAGATTAGGAAAATCTGATACATCTTTTACTAATGACTCCTTGCATAGTTTCAGAGTGATAATGCTTGCTTCTTTGGAGAATGTAAAAGATTGAGAATCTAATAATCCCTTCCATAGTACTATAGGAAGGGATTATGATTCCTCAAATTCTTCAGTTTGATTAAAAAAAAAGTATAGAATTTGTCATTATTATTTCATAGTTCCTTAATGGTCTTCAAGAATTGACCCCAAGGGATTATTCTATGTTATATTTGCAATTTTGCATGACCTCTTCTTCCTGAGTCAGATGGAAATGGGGGGGGGAGATTTGTTTCTAACCTGTAGACTATATAAAATGATGAGATGCCACATCTTATGAGGATTTTATGAGGCTATGTGTAAGGTGACATAATGTCACTCGCACGATCATTTTACATCGATAGTTCTATGCTTTAGAATATTATACAGACACATTCACATTATAATTTTGAAGAACTCATCATTGTTGTTCTGGGGTGCCTCTGTTCAGTACCAGAGTGTGAGTGTACAAGGTCAGAAGACAAGCACTGAAGCAATCATACAGATGAAGACTTCAGTTGTGAAATGGCAAAATAGATTTACACAATATCTGGAGAGAACTGGGAAGCAGATCTTTAAACCTAGGGTGTTCACATTAGTATGTGCTTGGTCAATGAAAGTTTTGAATGAGCAGTAGTATATCCAGATACATTCTGGCTTCTTGTATTTCATTTCTATTCTTTCTGAGATCATAACATATTTACATCATTCCCCCATTCCCTTTTCTCCATGCAAACCCTCTCATATACTCCTTGCTTTCTTTCAATTTCATGACTTTTTTTTTATCATTAATTATTATTGCATGTATGAGAATACACACACATACATACACACATACACTGACACACTCCTAAACACAACCTGCTTAGTTTTTATAGTGTTTCTTATATGTATGATTTTATGTTTTTTTATTTGATGTTGGATAACAAAGATGTCTACCCTGGGAAAACTCTTTCTCTCAATATCAGCATTCCTTAGTTGCGTGAAAATCTTTGTGTAAGTTTGAGATCTTGTTGCCTTGCCCTATTCAGTTTAGCAAGTCTATTCTTAATTCTGGATTCTTGATGAGTGCAATAGTTGAATGAGTAGGTGCTATTTTAAACTTGATGAGTATGTGCTTTGCTTTACAGTCTAGAACACATACAAAAAGGACAGAGTAGATTTCATGAGTATGATTAAGAATAAGGAATTCTAATAAAGTAATGTAAAGACACTTTTATAGCAAGTAAGTAGTATGGATGATATATGTTGTAATGAAGAGTCACATTAGCATCACTGACTAACTTAGCTAAGAGCTGTATGTTGCATAATACCTAAAAATATGAACTTGAGTGAAATAAAATCCTACCTCTCAGGTATTTTGTCTTGTGATCCTAAGAAACTCATATGACTTCCTCTGCATGTTACCATAGCATCAAAGAAGCTTTAAAGTTTGAAACTTTTCAAACACATTGTATATTATTACAATAAATCATAAATATATGACATATAAATCTCGGTAAACATGACCTTTTTAAGGGTTTGTAAATATCACTCTATTTTTCTTTGTCTCTCCTCTCTAATTTAGAAGATATATAGAATACAATGCTAGTCAAAGATTAAAGAAACTTGTCATCTTTATTGAAAATCTCAATTATTTTTCACTCTGAAGAGTCAGTATTTTTCAGTAATTTCGCATATCACAAATCTTCATTAATGAATGCTTTCAAATGTGTGTATCTATTTTTAAACATTATATATGGAAAATTTCCTTTTAGATTAAAAATGTATACACATACACATACACACACACACACGCATACACAGAGTGTGTGCTTAATTAACCATGTCAGAAATTGAAACCAATTTTCTAAATACAGAAAGATAGGTGAAATTATGTAAATGTAATTTATTCATCATCATATCTCCAATGTTTAGATTTTCTAAACTTTTGTCTTAGTTTGTTTTACTTCTCTGGCAATATTTAACACTATCACTTTTAAATTAAGTATTAATTTAGTACTTCATGTATGTCTAAATTTTTTTAATATATGACAAAAATTGACTTATACCAGGCATAGTAACACAATATTTCCTCTATGAACTTATATGGTCAATCTTCACATCTGATACAGATATGCTGTATAGTATATATTTGACATATAGATATATAGAGAAACCTCTTCATTCTCTGTATCTCTCTAATGGGGCCACCTCATAAAAATTAATGTATTATGTGACTAAATAAATAAGAAGACCATTTAAAATTCAGGGAACATTTTTTGATACTATTCATTGCTTATTAATTATGGGTAGATTATTAGTAATAGACTATTTTATATAGAGATTTATTATTTTTCTTGTTGCCATATTCCAATAGTTTATAAATGCTTAACAATCTTTCCTGTTTTAAACAAAGTTTTATAAAATGGTTACTATAATATATATATTTCATAACTATATATTTTACTTAGTCATAGTATTATATCCATTATATTTGAACATATAAGAACTATGTATTTATCACTGTTTAAAAATTAGCTAAAATTTTATTTTAAGCTATACTGTTTTTATTTACATTGATTAATGGGACCTATCAATGATTACTAACAAAAGCACAACCGTAGAATGTATGGAAATATCAATACTCTTTTTGGTTTCTAATAATTAAGATGTACAACCAAACTACAGTGATTTCTGAAAATGATTTCTTGGTTCTCAGATTTACTATAAAAATAAATAAATAGCTTTGATTGATTAAGTAGACATGACAGGTCAAATCTAAAGAGAATGTATATAAATTGTGGCATTCATATACTGCATTTTGATATATAACCACATTACATTTATATATATTTGGTTACAGTTCATTGTCTTTTGTTTCTTTATTTTTGTTTTTTGTTATTTTGTTTGGGATTTTTTTGTTTGGTTTTGTTTTTGGTACAGTTTTATTTGATTTCTTGACTAGGGGTTTGCTGATGTTGGATATTTGTTTTTTTGGAAAGAACTTAAAGGTATGTGGGTAGGGAGGAGGAGAGGATTTCTAAGAACATAAGGTCAGGGTAGAATATGATAAAATATTTTTAAATTAAAAATTATTTTAAATAATAAAAATATAATAAAACCGAGTAAAAATACCAACTTTCAAAATGAAGTATTTATTTTGTTGAAATTCTTATTAAAGTTCCACCAGGAAGTAACTGCTAGCTATTTAGAATCTCTATTATCAATCACCTTACCTCTGCCCTTCTTATTTTAATGTAGGAATTCTCATTAGTATAATCCTTTTAGAGAAAACTCAGCATGAGTAAAGATTTATTATCTTTTGTGCATATTGTTTTCCTTATACAGGTGGGAGAATATCCTACAAATTTTATGTCTGCTCCACACTTACTGAATCCTTTAATTAAAGAATTGTAGAGATGTACAGGGCCAAGGTAGCACTATATATTTGTCATGAGATTACTACATACAAAATCTCTACATGTGATTTGTTTTGTATGTGTACATTTGTAAATAAAATTTATACCCAAATCTCCTTTCATGAAGCCCAAGTAAATCTGGTAATAAATAATTGTATTGACTACTATAATCTAATAATAGACAAAAGGAGGGTACAATGTATGTATGCATATAGGTATGTATGTTGTGTGTGTGTGTATATATGTGTAGGTGTGTGTGTGTATGTGTGTGTGTGTTTATCTTTTCTTAATTGAATTTTATATTTTGTCAGTGTTTTTTGAAATCTTCCTATTTTTAGGCATCTTTATGGATATGCATATTAATTACCCCAAACACTATTAATTGCATATACCCTTTAGATTCTGTGACTGCATTAGCTAAAGATATTCCTAATCAGTTCAATTTCCTCTCTTTTCAGTAATGTTAATTGCACTTGAAATTTCTAGAGCACTTAGTACATTTTATTTATAATATTCTTTGTCATGCATGTTTCTAAGGCCTGGAGATATAACCAACATCTATTCTCATCATTTTATCGATATATATATACATGAATGAGCTATAACCAGGAAGTTTATTATATAGATGAGGGCCTTATTATTGTCCTAAGGATTAACATTCCATAAAGTTACCTATATGCTTAATATAGAAGATGCATTACTTGTACATATTTGAGCCTTTTAAAATAACTTCCACAATGTGGTTATTCTCTACTAAAGAGGCATGATGATGGCTGCTCCCTGCTTACCTTCCTTGCAGGACTCTAATGGTACCCTTAGCCTTCAAGGCAGAGGGCTATTTTTGAGCAGCTGGTGATAATAATGACTTCAATTGCTTGCACATTTCATTTGCAAGTTGATTTTTTTCTACAGTGTTGAAAGTCAAAGAGTGCCGAACTTTTTTCTGTGATTGACATGATTTTAACAATTTTACTTTTGAAAAATTCATTGTCTATTCATGAGCCAGTGTATTTAGGTAAGAGCTTAGTATAATTGAAATCCATTGACAAATGAGTAGGAATATCAACTCCTTATGTTTGAGATCTCAAGCATGAAACTGACATTCAATCTAATCATGATAAATATCCACAAAGCCAATAGTATAGATGAAGAAGAATGTATTTGTGAACATGAGTAATTATTCTTATACTCTAGGTATTTTTATCATCCTGTATTTCTGAATCCTGCTTTATTTTGGAAAATGAAATTATTAACAAATTAAGAGCAACACTGACTATTTCATGTGTTTTCTGTTATCTTTCATTGCGTTCTTTCTCTTTTTTTCCTTTAATTTTCTGTTCAACACAATATTTGTCTGTCTAAATCACATATCATCATTTTAGTTGAATATTTAAGGTAAATTATTAATGAATTCTCTCCAAAACACTCAGGTTAATAATATACTCAATGATGACAGAAAATGAGCCTGCTGAGAAGAGAACCTTTCTCTGTATTATAAATGGACATATTAATCACTGCAAGAGGGAAAGCCATAATGGAGGAAAGGGTGGTTTAGACACTGAGATGGGGGATGATAGGAAATCATTAGGAAAATCAATATGTTTAAATGATGAAACAATCAAAGCATCAGACTTCTAAGAAATGTACAAATATCAAGTAGAGTTATTTGGTTTTCAAAAGGGTATATTATTTTCCTATGGAAGCAAAAATGGAATGAGAATATGAAACTTGATATTAAGAAAATTAACATAAAATTTAATATTTTCCAGAAAGAAAAAATAATACTGAGTTCCAGGAAAATGGCAATTATAATGGATTACCACAATGCATTTGAGAGTCTTGCTGATAGAAGTGCCTTGGAAAATCTGCTTCCATATTTATTCTACCTTGTATAATATGCAGATTTGCAGGTACTTATACAAGAGAATGTGCATCTAGTCACATGCCTTCATATATTCTTATTGCATATATCATGTTGAATTTTTATATACTTACATGTAAACCACACAGTGCTAGTTCTTAGAACATATGTGAGCAATACGAATGAAAATATTCATAAAGAGACTTGTGCAGTCATCTTCATATTAGGTTACTTATATAGTCAACAACTCAAGCTCCTACATAACCATGAGGAATCAGTGTTTGACATAATTATAAGAAATGATAGTTAACTTTATCCATTTAAATCTGGTGTATGCCACTATGGACAATCTTTTACTGGGGAAAAAACAAAACAAATAAACAAACAAAAACAAAGTATTAAGCTCTGGTTAACAACATGAATTCTAAGGCATTAAACAGTGAGATGCCTTCTTTCTCTAGAGAATCAGAACCAATAGCAAAAAAAGACAGGTGGATCCAGACATATCAGAGGACAGTGATATTAGAGTATCAGCTTAAGGAATTGCTGTAGCTGAGAAATATATTGACAAGTCACATTCAACTAAGATTCCTGGAGTCAATTCCAACCTGTCCCTCTCATAGCTATTTGGGGAGACAATATTTTCAGCTAAAATGTCTGAGAATCCAGATGCTGTATGTTGGTAGTTACAGATCCATATTTTAAGGGCTGGAGGTCTAATATCCTGGGCCAAGAGTGGTTGTTGTAGATATCACTACAGGGACAAACTTCACTAAACTGTTAACTTTTTCAGAGGCTCTGATCATTGAATGTTGAGTGCAAATTACTTGAGAGCAGGTCCTTTCTAATCTATTCCATTCAGTTGTATGTGGTAAACTCTAGAAACAGAGACAAAATTATACTCATCATATTTCAGAAATGTTGATGAGATTCTTCAGTCTGGTAAAATTAGTGTCTACAATTAACCTTTACACTCATGTAATTGAAACTTCAGAATGAATCAAAAACAGGACAGAACATAGAGAGTTAAAAAGTAAATAAAATGAAACCAATATGATAAATGCAACACAGTAAGGGAAATAGTTAAAAGTAAATAACAAATAGCTAAAAGCTAATTCCTAATACTAATAGGGAAAACAGCAAAAACACCTGCAATATCCCAGCCATGAGAAATAATCAAGAATGAGTAAGCATTTATCAAAAATTATGTGAAATATAAAAGCACTCAACTTACCCATACTGAGATGCAAATTGGCTGGCTTTGTTAAAAAAAAATCCAAATATTGGCAGTTTTATGGCCTGAATGGTACTTCCATCATGAAGTCAGTTGTATTAAGGCTAGTAACTTTTATGGTCCTGTTATATTTACATTAAAAAAAACCCACAATGAGCTACATAAATCACCTACTAATATACTTCAAGTTCAGAAAAAAACAAAAGGAATCAAAACACCAAAGTAATAAATAGAAGATATAATATTTATAATATAAACTAATTAAATGAAGATTCAAAACACAATGCTTAAAATCAACCAAAGAGTTCTATAAAAGAATATACAACATTGCCAGGCAGTTGTGGCACACACCTTTAATCCTAGCACTCTTGAGTGAGAGATAAGTGGATCTCTGCGAGTTCAAGGCCAGCCTGGTCTACCGAGTGAATTCCAGCACAGCAAGACTTAGAACAGAGAAACCCTATCTTGAAAAAGCAAAGCAAAATAAAACAACAAAAAAGAATACACAACATTGACAAAACCCTGAACATATGAAGAGATAGAAAGCCCAAAGTCATAAAATTAGAGGTAAAACTAGAAAGCTATTAGCAGAGTCCAATGAAAGTGGTAATATTATTAGGAAACAGTTCAAAAAGACCCATCAAAAACTGATAATCTGGAAGAATTCCATAAATGCCTACTTAATTGTGACCTACTAACTTTAAATCAGGAGATAAACAGTTTAACTGACTCGGAATAATTAATGAGATGTAAGTAATAGTAAAAATATCTCTAACAAGAAAAAGCTCTCATGAATTTGCTGTCAAATCCTCCCAAACCTTCAAAGAACTATCGCCACTATTTTCACAAATAGAAAGCCAAAGAGTGCTACTGAACTTATTCCACAAACCAGAATTACTCTGATATTCAATCCAAATAAGGACAAAACAAAAAAGTAATCTATGCACATACAGTTAAAGAAGAAATTCTTTACACTTTAAAGTCTTTACTAAGAGGCTTCTGAAATGAAAATCTTTTACAATATGATAGATTTTTCTAAAGAACAATGATCTCCTTCGTGGTTAAATCTTGACATCTTTTCACCTTAAAATGTTTATGACATTGAGTTATATAACTCTTAGACAGGTATAGTGGCTTAGTTTCTGTTTTGCTAAGGCATGTTCACACAAGATACATTCTAATGATCTCTTGGCAATTTAAGTATATATGGTAACAGAAATGACAAAAATGTCCATAATCTAATTTAAGCATATGTAATGACAAATTTGCAATACTTATTCTATGGGGAAATAGAAATAATCTATATTTACGAAGGTGAGAGAGACAGACAAAGGTACAGAGACAGGGACAGAGAGGAGAGAGAACATAATAATCAACAATCAACAAATAAGTACTGTGTTTGGCATTGTGAAAGACACAGAATATGGCTGGCATGCCTTACTTTACCAAGATCTTCTACTCTAAGTGAACTAAGAGGCTTCAGGAATTAAAATAAGAATGATCCCAACTTATACCCACCTAATTAGTATTGAACACACAAAGGATTTATGTGTATATAAATTCACTCTCTTTAAAGATACATCATTACTTCATAAAACCTCAGTCCTTTTCAATAGGCTTGTTCTGAAGAATTATTTAAATATCCTGTGTATTCTTAAGACCACAATTCTTCAGGAATGGCCCATTTGTCATTTCCTTGACTTCTTGGTAGATTAAATATGACTAACTAGGCTCCATCTAACTAACATATTTTCTACTAAACTTCTGTCTGAAATTTTGCTTTGTCGTATATTTGGAGTACTACACAAACTAGCAGTTTATTTTCTATTATCACCAACTTATAATGAAAAATCATGTCCCAGTTAAAATCTAAATGTCTATGAGTAAAGGAAGGCATATTAGGAATGAGAAAGGAAGCCAGCAGGAAAGGACAGATTGTATTTAGTGGTGGAAAGGCAAATAAGATAAAAGCATGCTTTATACATGTATGAAGATATTATAATAAAATTTATAATTTCATCTGGGCAGTGGTGGCACATGCCTTTATTCCCAGCACTTTTGAGGCAGAAGCAGACAGATCTCTGTGAGTTGGAGGCCAACCTGGTCTACAGAGTGAGTTCCAGGATAACCAGAGTTACTGCAGCGAAACCATGTCTCGAAAAACAAACAAAACAAAGCTTATTATTTGTGTAATTAGTATTTATTGATAAAAAATTTCCATGTGTAAATTATTGTTATAAAAACTGCTAGCCCAATCACACTATGAAAGTTTTGTAACAGTGAGAGTATGCTTTGATTAGCTCATTTAGAAAATATTTTAGAGGGAAGTGTGTTGCTTTAAATTAGAGTAGTAGAATATAGGAATTAAACATGTTCTTGAGATAAGACTGCATCCTGCTCTAAGCTCCATATTACAGAAAGCAATAGTTGGTAAGTCTTTGTTTTGATGTGGGAAATCCCATTTAACTAGCAGCAGATAACTTTTTTCTTAGTGAGAACATACAGACAGCCTCACCTTGTTTTGTACCAACACTCCACTTGTTCATCACATCCAATGAGGCACAAACTGAAGTCACTTATTTTTAAAAGCGAAAAGACCCCATTCCTACATACAATTAGGATTGGGACCATAGAAGATTTGGACACATTAAAACCATAGAAGGAAAAAAAAACAGTTCTGTGAATTATTTATCATATCAATTAAGAAACAGTACAACACCCCATAAAATCCAGACCCATGGCATTGGCAGGGTAATGGGGTTCCACAATTTTGTCTGTTTTCTCACAGTCACATGCAAGGAGAGTACTTCTGACTGCCCCAAGGCCTACATTCCGCACTGTTCTCAATAGTGTGCAGCCTTCTCAGAATGCTTCCCACCTTAGCCATTTGTGCATCTAGACCTGACATTACAACCTTCCTCTATAGCTTCTGTACTTCAGAAGCTTGACCTTACTTGACACCTGAATCTGCTATGAAATGTCCTGGGACTTTCTAATAGGGTTGGTTGGTTATCTAACTACCTTCATAGACTGCCTTTGTACCCCCAATCTGTTTTCTGCCTCTTTCCTTTTTCAGTACTAAACATCCCCAGGGGCCTACTTTTTTATAATCATTGTGTTGTGGATATATAACATATATGTTGCATACATACACAAACATAAATGTATCTATACATACCTATAAGTCCTATGCAATATGTAATGTGAAATCTGGGTTTTAGTATTAGTAGTTAAAATTGGAATATAAAAAGGGTATCTGCCAATGTCTCAGTGAATGGCAGGGAAATTTATTACTATGCAATAAATTTTGATATTGTGGAATAAAACAAAGGTTTCCATCTGTGTTTCTGACAAAGTACTTTCATGACTTTTATTCCTTTTTTCTAAAGTCACATAAACTGATGCAAACCTTCAACTATACATTGAATTTTTTTTAAATGGACCACTAAAGATTCTGCATGCAGAGATTTTGCTCAGTTCAACATCATAGCCAGAATTTGAGTGCATTATCCAGTGTATGTACACACCTATGTATATTTGCTAAATATGTTGCAAGAATCACAACAAAATATGTGAAAGAGTCTCATCAAGATAATTTTAAAGATGAAGTCGCTTGTCATTAAGCTTAACAACCTCAGTTCAATAAGCAAAAAACACATCATGGAAGGAAAGGAGAGACTCTCCTAAATTGTGTTCTGAACTCCATGTTCATGTTTGACTTGATAATGTGCAAATATTCACAGAAACACACACAAACACACAGAGTTATAGATAGATATATGGATGGATTATAGATAGAAGGAGATGATAGATAGATAGATAGATAGATAGATAGATAGATAGATAGATAGATAGATAGATGATAGTAGGTAAAATAATACACATAATACACTTGTAACAATAAGTAAGGTTTTCAGTGCATATATTCATAATGTTTCACAATCCTTTGTTGAGTGATCAGTGAACAGTGCGATATTTTTCCTTATTTTTTTGTGAAAGAAAAATTCTGACTACTACTTGAAGACGGAATAAACACAGTCCTCATTTTATTCTGATCTCACACATTTATATTATGCCTCATCAAGAAGGAAGTAAACACATTTTCATATTTGAACATGATCAGGCATGAAAAGTCAAATTTTCTCAATTCTAAATATTCAACACTAGGTGGTTTATAAATCTAATCTATTGTAATGAGTTCACTGAGGAAAATTATGCTACTTAATATTGTCTAACCTGAATGAAGAATTCATCAGCAGTTGCTTTCCAAATCAAAGCTGTATGCTATGTTTTACGTAATCATGTAAATTACTGTTTTATCTAACCACTCTCTGTAATGGATGATATTTAAAGTAACTAAGTACTTGTTGTCTAGGTTTAAATTACAAGGGCATGAAATAGCTATCTTATAGTAATATTAAGTAAAGACAAGTTATCAACTACACTTATGAGACATGCATGTATACCAAATAGTTTCATTTCAACTTAAAATTAATTTCGTATGTGACAATAACAAATAAATATCTTATTAGAACAAAAGTTTGATCTGTGAAGACACTGATTATATTTTCATAAAATGAGATTAACCAATATGATCATGCCCAGAATCTCAAAATTATAAGTAGTTCTGACTCCTCTTGCACTTGATACAAGGTTGTAAACCTCACAGGTTTTAAACTTCATTACAGTTATGCTAAAATATTATATGTGAGTGTGTGCACATATATTTATAGGTGAATGTGTATATATAGATACACACATATATACATTTTTTCTGTATGCTCACATACATATTCCAATAAGAATATGTATGTATGTATTGACACGTATGTGTTATTCATATATACAGTTTCATGTAAATATATCTATGTTTATGTATATTGTTACATGCTGCCTCTCTGTAATTATGAAAATCTTATGATATAAACATTATTAGATGACAAGAAAGGTATATGAGAAAAGATGTAATCAAGGAAATCATAGAGGGAGGCATGACTGTTACTGGATGACAAAAGATTTATAGACAGACTAAAGACAAGAGAAACTTTTGACAGGATTTTGTTGATTAAAGATGATGCAACAACTTAACATTTACAAATGCAGATGTGTCTTAGTATAATTATAATTCAGATCAGCATAAAGCAATTAGTTAAGAGTTGCTACAGAAAGAAATAAAAAATCTTTGTCAGTAAGGAAAAGCTAGCTGAGTCTCTATATCAGGGAAATTAACATACACACACACAAAGAAACACACCCCAAAACACATACACATACACACACACACAACAAATAATAAGAATCAACAAACACCTCTCATTGATATATCTCAACATCAATGGTCTCAATTCTGCAATAAAAAGGACACAAATTAACAAAATGGTTATGAAAACTAAATCCCCTCTTCTGCTGCATCCAAGAAACAAACTTTGACATCAAGGATAGATATCCCCCCCATACTTGACAAAATAGGCTTCAAACCAAGACAACTCAGAGGGAATAGGGAAGGACACCATAGAGTCACCAAAGCTTAAATTACATATTGACCCTCACACACTTATAGTGGGTGACTTCATACCTCACTCTCACCAATAAAAAAGTCATCCAGAAAAAAAAAAAAAACTAAACAAAAAATGCTTGAGATATTTGATATCATAGACTGAATAAACTTAAGAGATAGTTACAGAACATTTCACTTAAACACTAAAAAACATATGCTCTTCTCGGAAATACCTCATGGAACTCTCTCCCTAACTATCCATATAGTCAGACAAACAAGCAAATTTCAACAGATACAGTAAAATTGAAATAACACTCTGCATCCAATCTGACCACCATGGAATAAAGCTGGCTATCAACAACAGAAACAAGAGACATCTTACAAACTAGTGGAAATTTAAAAATTCATCATTTAATGAAAAATGGTCAATCCACAAAATAATAAAGATATTAAAGATTTTCTAGAATAGAATGGAAGTACAACATACACAAATTTATGTGAGACAATAAAGTTGGTTTGTAGTGGAAGTTCATAGCATTAAATGCCTTCAAAAACAATGGAGATATACTAATACTCATATACTCATACTAATAAATTAACAGCACACCTGAAAGTACTGGAACAAAAGGAAGAAATCACACCAAAAAGGAACAAATAGCAAGTAATAATCAAACACAGGGCTGAAATCAGTAAAATAGATGATACACAAAGTTGGTTCTTTGAGAAAAAAAAATCAGTAAGAGCAAGCACACACACACACACACATACACATACACCTCCTATTTTACTAAAGGCACTTAGCAATGAAAGAACTCCTACGGACCTTCTGCTATATTCCTAGGTCCTGTGCCTAACTCAGCCATCATCAAAGTAGTTTCCTCCAGCAACTAGGAGACCCAGGAATAGACAATACACAGATAGTGAGAGATCTTGGAACACTCAGCCCTAAGTGGCATATTTCTATCAAATTCCTCCCCTCTGGAATTTCATAAAGTCCCAAGAAAGAGGGGGCCGAAAGAGTGAAGAGCCAGTACGGACGGAGAACACCAAGGAAGCAGGGCCCTCTAAACACAACAGCAACTAGACACATGTGAACTCACAGAGACTGAGGCAGCAGGAACAGGGTTTCTAGAGGTCTGTCTCAAATGGGGCCCTAGAACTCAAAGAAATAACACATATAGCCATCCCTCACCCAGAAATTATCCCAAATTGATAAGCACTTACAAATGAAAATTTAGTTTACTCCAAGGGAGTGTCACTGAGGAAACAAACTCCTCTTAAGGATAGGCTGCATGTTTACCATAGATGGTTGGCCAGCAGAAGAAGACCTAGTGCTGAGCAGGCGGGGCATGCAAACCCTTCCGCCTCCCTGGTTTCTGGGACTACAGGTGAGTGTCACCTAGCCTGGCCAGGGCAAGCAACATGGCTGAGGAAGCTACAAAAGCAAGGTTAGTACATTTTGAGACTTTCCCAGAACTATATGGACTTTGACGGGTTAGGTCTTTGCTTTAGTTTTGGTAGGTGATTCTGTCTATGCAGCTTGAATGGCACTTGTGGTGCTAAGCTATCCATACAATCTGATTGTTACAATCAGATGTAGCAAAGAGATCATTGTTACAATGCAAAATTTGGAGAAATTACAAAATATTTACTTTTTAAATTTTGTTATAATTAATTATTTTCTTTACTTCTAGTTTTTATCCAGTTTCAGAAATATCACTTTTTACTAAGTGGATCTTACATTTCTTCTTTCTGAGACATACAACATACACATCCGTACACTATCTGATGATTAAAACTTATGTGTCTGAATAGATATATTATTTACAATTTTATATATCATTATATTTCATTTATTTATTCATTTATTTTATTATTGAAAATAGAATCTTTCCTCATTCAATATATCTTGAATACAGACACACACACACACACACACACACACACACACACACACACACAAACTTCTCCTTTCCCCAAGGTCTACTCTCCCTCTGTTTCCCTTCAGTAAAGACCAGGCCTCCCAGAGATATCAACCAAGCACAGCATAAAAAGATACAATAAAACAAGGTACAAACCTTCATATCAAGGCTGAATGAGGAAACCCAGGAGAAAGAAAAGGGTCCCAACAGCAGGCAAAGGAGTGCAAAACACCCCTGCTCTCATTGTTAGGAGTTACACAAAAACACCAAGATAACAGCTATAATATTTGTGTAGAGGACCTGCTATAGACCCATGCAGACCCTTGCTTACAGCTTCAGTCTGTGATCTGACATGAGCCCTGCTTTGTTGATTCAGAATATTTAAATTTTAAAATGACTCCAGTACAATAAAATCATAAAGAAGTCAGGAAGAATTGGCTATAGGAGAGACGTTGTTCTTTTATTTACTGGCTCACATTTGAAAGTAGAGGTTAGTAAGGCAATGGTACTTTCTTGATTGAATTCTAACAAGAGAATCTAATGGATTTACTCAATGATCCCCTACAGTTTCCAAGGAATTCACTTCAATTGATATAGTAACCTGGTAAAGATGATACAGCGCTCTCACGGCATGTAAAAGATATTAGAAGGCCCAGCTTTATAAACACAATTCGGTCACCAAGCATGGCAATTTGGAGAAAGCACAGAAACTGAATTGTGATGACTTTTGTAAACTTAATGCTCATTGTGGCAGAATTGATTACTGTCTTAGTATTTAAAATTTTTCATTTTAAATTTCATTCGATTTAATCATAGTAATTTAGCACATTTAGTTGCTTTGAGGTACAATTAGACCATGTGATGGTTTACATGAGAAATGTTCCTCATAGGCTCATGTATTTGAACAATGATCCTCAGCTGGTGGATACAGAGCCCTTATGAGCTACAGCCTTGCTGGAGGAAGAACATCACTGGTAATGGGTTTTCAGGTCTTAGAGACTCTCTCTGCTTCCTGTCCCAACTTCCCCACTCTGCATCCTGTGTACAGGTAAATTGTGATTTCTTTGCTTCCTGATTGTTAGGCTACCGGCAGGTTCTACCTCACATGCTTGCCCTGTCATGGTAGGCTCTGGAACCACAAGAAAATAAACCCTTACTTGTCTAAGTTGCTTTACCTCAGGGCCCTTTATAACAGCAACACAAAAGTAGCTAATATATATGTTAATGCTATATTTGTAAGTTTTAATTCATGAAAACTCATTGCTCCTTTTTTCATTATCTGAGAGCAGCCAAGAGAATACACAGTGGCAAGAGGGTAGGCAAAGATAAAGCCAATAAAATGTGATGGCATGGTCAAAAATGATCCTGAAGTGATCATCTTGAAAAAATGCAAGAGAAGCCTGCAATATAAACCATTGGCAGACAGAGTGCTAGACAGAGCTGTTCTTACTCCATATTATGTGAAAAGAGGAACTCAATACCCACACTGAAAGCAAAAGTACCTATTTTTATAAGCCAAAACAAATCTAAAGACTTTTATTTATTTCTATTTAGATGAAAAATGTGCATATATTATTATGAACTTCAGATGCAGATGCCTCTCATTATAATGATGAAATTGGACTGACTGTCTCAGTATCTTGTGATTTCTCGTGCTTGCTTTCTTTCATTTGGAGGAAGCTAGCTGGTATTTGGAGTACAATCTGTTCCCAAGGAGTAAAGCAAAGCTGTTTGACCTTTAATGCAATTAAACCTATGAATTTGCCTCATTAGTCACATATTTATGCTAAATGAAATGGTGTATTTGTCTAGTGTAATTACATTGTTATCTAACATTTAGGGTAAAAAATAAAGAAGCATAGTCAATTTTATAAGACGTCTTGTTATGGTCCCAGCAGAAAAGAATTAATTCCTAAAGTTGTCATATATTTTGTTCTAATGTGATATTTTCATTTGAAGCATTTAGAAAGATGTATTGTCTAAAAGATGTATCTGAAACTTCTGATTTTCAAATTTATTTCTAATAACCTTAACAATTATCATATCAATAATTCCTCAATAACTTACAGTTTCTCTTCCTATTTTCAGTCCAAGGTACTACATAAAAGTATGAATTTTTGTCAGGACTTTGGTATCTCTGACATGTTAGTTATATGAAGGATCAAATCATCATATTTGTGATGTGTTATAAAATAAATATAGTTATATCTTAAGTGTATCTTGAACATTCAATGTCTATATGATGAAATTTATGGTGTAATTTATACTCTAATGCTGAAAACTAATATTTACTGACTTACTGTGGTGTCTAATCTTGTTTGTCAGTATAACTACATCTTAAGTCTAATAAAATTCAAGCAGATGAGCAGCCCAGAGGAATTTTCTTGATTAGCTCATTTGAGGTAGAAAGATTCACACTAAATCTGGATGATCTGGGATTTTAAAGAACATGCTCCCCAAGTCTGGGCTACACTTTCTGGTGGCAACCCACATAAAAGGACATGGAATTAACCTTTTATTTTCTCCCTGCTTGTTTTCGCTCTCACTTTAAAGTTCATCTACCCTTTGGCTGAGGCATTCATTTGCTGGTATTAGAACTTACTCCTTTGTAACTCCAATGTAACTGAAGGCCAGCAGCACTTTGAACATTCTATTCAGCGCAGCACACTGGGACTGTGGTACTGAACAAGTCCCAGATATATGCCCTTTCTGTGGGGAGACAGCCAATGTTGGACAACTATAATTTCTGTTCCTTTAGTGTAGTAACTACCTAGTTACTACACTAGTTTAGTGTAACTACCCATCCTCCAGAAGAGAAGAGTCCCACACATCAACACAGGAAGACATCTTATCCAGACTTCAACTACCTAACCTCCAGAAGAGAAGGTAGGCAGACTCCTTGCCTTACCCTTCTACTAGAATAACTCTTCCCCCTAAAACTCTATCCACCATGATCTCCCCATATCTGCTCCCTCTCACGCCTCATAGGCTCTGGTGTTTGGAGTCCCACCTACAAACTTGGGCAAACATCTCCTACACTATAGTGCAACTGGGCAACCAGCAGAAGAACAGGTAGGAAACCTGCTAGCTCAACCTTCCTATTAGAATAACCTGGACCACCCAAAACTCAAACCACTGCCATTCTCCCACCACCCATATCAACCCTCTAAACCACTGCCACCTACTCAACTAAGTCCCAGATACCAACAAAGCCAGATATACCCCATACCAGATGGAGACAAGACAGTCAGTCAGAAGAATAGGCAGAAAGAAAACCTGCAAACTCTGTTTTTCTGTCCCCAACTCTGGCAGAGACTCTCCTTCACAAGAGGCCATAAAGAACAGAAGAGCAGAAAGAAAAAAGAAACTGAGGAACAGGCACTCATTCAATAAAAGAAAAACTCAGGAATTTGGCACCCAAACCTAGAATAACCCAGAGCCCAAATGCCAAAATGCTAGTGTAAGAACACAATCAATGATCAGGGTAATATGGTACCACCAAAGCCCAACTGTCCTACAAATATCCTCAAACACTCTGACAGAGGTGAAGCAAAAGAAAAAGACCTTACAACCAACTTTATGAAAATAATAAAGGTCCTTGAAGAGGAAATGAATAAATCCCTTAAAAACTGATGAAAAGAAAATAAATGGAAGAATTGAGTAAACTCATCAAAGAAACACAGACAAACACAAACAAACAATAAGAAGAAATGAATAAATCCCTGAAAGAAAGCCAAGAAAAAGCAGAAAAACAATGGAAGGAAATGAACAATACTGTCCAAGACATGAAATGGAAATAGAAGTCATAAAGAAAACATAAACCAAGGGAATCTTGGAAATAAAAAATCTGGGAAAGCGATCAGGAACAACAGAGACAAGCTACAGCAACAGAATACAAGTGATGGAAGAGAGGATCTCAGGAGTTGAAGATACTATAGATGAAATATATACATTGATAAAGGAAAATATCAAATCCAAAAAAAATTACTGACACAAAGCATCAAGGAAATCTGAGACATGATGAAAAGACCAAACCTAAAAGGAAAATTCATAGCACAAACTGCGTACCAAAAAGAGAGGAAAGGTCATATACTAGTGAATTGAGAGCACATCTGAAAGCCCTAGGACAAAAAAAGGCACACCCAAAAGAAATAGACAGCAAGAAATAATCAAACTGAGGGCTGAAATTCAAAATAGAAACAAAGAGAACAATTCAAAGAATCAATGAAACAAAGAGCTGGTTCTTTAAGAAAATCAACAAGATAGACAAATCCCTAAACAAACTAATAAATATTTTATCAAAGCATTACTTACCAGAGAGTAGTAAATGAGAATATAGTTTAGCTTCCAGAAGCTGTAGTTGTTATCCCTAATCTAATCTTCTGTTCCTTACTTTGATTTTTGTCCATCATGAGTTTAGAAGCTAATTTATCTCATTCGTTTTCTTGCTTTCAGGAGGATGCTCTTTAATGATGTAAAATTCTATGCTCCAAATCCATGATGATCTGAAATCTCTGAAATGGTGAGCCAAGATGTGTCTTTTCTGCTCTAAGCTCATCTGATGAGAGGTATGAAAAGCTAATTATTGTAGAAAAGATTGTTGGTGATTTTCCAAATTATCTCTACAAAGTTTACAAGAAAGATCATCTTTAGCTGAAATTCTATACTATCTACCGTTTTGGTTGTTTGCTTATTTTCTTGATGGCCATATCCTCCTACTGAACTGCCTCATTGTTTTCTCTTCTTTTGTGATCATAAAATCACTTGTGGAAGAAATCTTAGATGATAATCATGTACTACCTAAAATCTCCACTTTCAGGGTTCAGTAAAATAAAGCACTGTGAAATATCACCTATCCCCTGGCTTACAAGGCCTTAACATCTTCATACTTGAAGTGCATGTATTTAGAAATGGAAATATCTATAATTTTTAAATGACTTTTTTTTTATTCTCAGCATTAGTGAACCAAACAATGTTGTTTGAAGTCTTAGCATAAATCTCAGTCAATAATTACAAATTTATCATGATTATAGAGTTTAGTGAGACATTCTGATATATTTAATGAGCGAAACATCCTTATTAACATATTTATTACATATAACTTTCTCCATTCCTTCACGTTGGCAATAATCAAATTCTTCTTTTCTAAACATCTTTTAGATATAACTGAACAAATGTAAGGTTTACCTTTCTGTACATGCCTAATTTCCTTGACAAAATGATTTTTAAGATTTGTAAGCCCTTTAATTTGATTATAGAAATGTTTAGGGGCGATTAACAATATTCTGTTATGTATACAAGATCACATTTGCTCTTATTCCTTCATCATATCATATACATATATTGGTTTTATATCTAGAAAGATTGATAAGTGCTGCCGTAAGCATGATTCCACAGGTATCTCTTCCAAATTCTGATATTCTTCCCCTTGGACTGAAACCCAGTCATAATTTCTAGACCTGAAAGCCATCCTATTTTTAGTTTGGGATAAGCAGTGCTTCGTTTCCCATAATAGCTGTACTCTTATTCACATTTCCATAAAAGCTTGTAACAATATCTGTATTTCTGAGATTTTATATAATATTTTTGGGTGATAAATACTTTTACTATGAAGATACTTTTACTAGGAAGATATTTCCTGGTGGTTTTGACATGCATTGTCCGGATGATTAGTGTTGTTGATCATATTGTCACATAACTAAAAATTCTGAAATACTGAAGGAAGCTCTTTCAAAATCATTAATTCATTTTAACAAAATCAATGTTATCATTTTGTCTTTTGCTTTTATTAGTTACTTATATGTCATGAATAAAACTCCCATCTCCAGTAAATAGTTTCTAGCCCTTCTTCATATTAACTGCCCATTGGTATTATTTTCTTATGTGTAAATATTATATTTTGGGTGAGTTATTTATTATAATGACAATACATTAAAAAGAATCTTTCACAATTATAGAAAAGATTTAATATTTACTGAAAGGCTACGTCAATGGCTAGTTTTATTTTTTGACTGTGTTATAGATCTAGTTGTTTTGCCTAAACACTAGTCTATAAAAGAGATATTTTGAAGACATTTTTATAAAATCAGTAGAGTTTTAGTTAGTAGATTAGTTTACAGAACATGTGTAGGACTACTTCAATCTATTGAAAGCCTTTGGAGAAAGGACTATGGTTTCCTGGAAATATACATTTTTATCCACAGACTGTCTTCACACTCCAGATTTCAACTCTATTTCCTTTAGGAATTTGTTGCCTATTATACTGCCCTCCATATTTTCAACTGACTAGCTCCACAAAATTGGTATTTTCAGCCAAATTCAAACAAAAGTCATAATACGTGGAGAAACAGAATCATGTACAGGACATTGGTCTTTCTTATCTCATACCTGATGACTTCTTTACCAATTTAAAGATCCTACCTTATATTATATGTATTTTAAAGAAGCAAATACTTTGTATAATTCTCACATTATGTCATGAATACACTAACAATAATCATAATAACTAACTAATAAAGGATAAATAAGTTTCTTTCAGTAAATAATAGTTGTATACTATTATTCCTAGGTTAAAGTCATTTTTAGAGTTTGTGTAATGAAACTCTTTTGTCTACATTCTAGGAAGTTGTGCCACACAGGCAGCTTCTCCATGGGTGACAAATTTTGTTGGACATATCCAAACCTTATTTGATAGAAATCCTTCATCTGCTGTTTCCATTCTTGTTTCATTGAGAAACTCTTCATTCTCATATAGTCTCTGCCCTTCAGCACAATTTCCTGCTTTATGTAAGAAGTCAAGTTTCAAGGAAAAGGACTAAGGTCTACAGTTGTTCTTGGGTATAGGATAAATGTCAATATGCTACTGTATACTTAGTATGTGAAAAATGCCTCCTGTGCTGAAAGGAGAGTGTGACACACAATACAAGGACACTGTTTTGACTGGTTGTCAAATTAACGAAGGGTCAAATAAAACACAGTTGGTATATTTTCCATGGTTTTCTGTTTGTTTGTTGTTGTTGTTAATCTCTGTTGTTGTGCTTATAAAAGCATGGTTTTAAATAAATTTTGAGGTTGAAAGCATTGATTCCACTAATCTTTAGGACTCTCCTTTTGAAAGATTGGAGAATTATTGCCTTCTTTTTCACATACAGAATCCTACAGTTCAGAAAGGAGAAATGAAGTCAGGTTCCCATAGGCTCTGTGCAATGGTGCTTGTATCTTTTACCTAATATGCAAATTTATTAAATACTTCTTATTTCTAAAAAAATTATCTTCCTGTTGGATACTGATCAGATAAACATTTGTGTTTGTGTTTCTATAGAGCTTAATAAGGTGAGTTTGCTTTCAATTTCTTGAAAACATAATAAATTTTATGATATAAATTTCATTCTTATTTTTCCCTTTTTCTCTTCCTAAACACCAGGGCTATCTGAAACACTTCATTATAATTCACACAAAGTCCTCTTTGATTTTTTATTGCAAAGGTGATAGTTCTGAATTCTCTGAAAAATGTAACACTTAAATTGTGCTAGTTTCTAAGACTTAAGTTTACTTTGTCATGCATAAACGTTTACATATTTAACCACAAATCATCGATGTAATGTTTTCTGAATGTGTATGTGGACATGAACTTACAATGTATAGTAGGAAAAACAAAATTTTATCTCAGAATTGATTTTTAGAACTTAATTATGCTTCTCCTAACCACATTTGTCTATGTGATAATTGGGCAGTGATGCTTATGTTAGGTGCTGAATCAAATCAAGTTATCAATCTGAGATGTGAATATGAAATTCATTATCTTGATTTCTAAATGAGAAAAGCAATTACTGTGGATTCTTCCAACAGGTTAAGGATTATATGTATCTGATTTCCTCATTTTTCTTGTACATTTAAAAAAAATGGCCATCTCTGTGTTCACA
The DNA here is from genome assembly GCA_026225945.1 of Cricetomys ansorgei. Lineage (NCBI taxonomy): Eukaryota > Metazoa > Chordata > Mammalia > Rodentia > Nesomyidae > Cricetomys > Cricetomys ansorgei. The sequence goes on from JAMJFZ010002869.1 coordinate 15,561,095, forward strand.
CTTGAATGTAAAATGTCCTTAACAATTTCACACATTTGAACACTTGGTTTCCAGATGTTGGAGCTGTCTAGGGAAGATTAAAGAATATTTAAGAAGTAGAGTCTCACTGTAGGAAGTAAGTCACTGGGGGAAAGGCCACTGGCTTCATGGCCCTGTTCCACTTCTTGTTCTCTTTTTGCTTCCTGATTACTCATGCAGAATAATATACCAACAGCTATTACTGTACCCTTGCCTTCCTGTAGAAGAATATTTAATCATTTAATGTAGGAGCATGGTTGCTTTAACAAGGGATCACACTGAAGGCCTATGTGATGGCTAGGAAGAGATCAAATACAAGGGTCCATATGAAAGGATTACATTCACAGGCCTGTGTGCTCCAGATGGAATGTAGAAAGAATGTAGTACACACCTTTAATCCTATTACCCAGAAGACTGTGGTGGTGCATGCCTTTAATCCAAAAGACAGAAGCAAGTGGAAGTAGACAGGAGCAGAGCTCAGAAGGAGACAATGTCAGACAGGAAGCACTGACTGAGGTAAGTCAGAGTGAAGGGCAGGAAATTTGATTGTTCCTATCTCACTATTTACTTTTCATGATAAAAATTAGAATACAACATTTAAATTAAATTATACTTTATTAGTATTGTAACATTTGAAATGAATATATTAAACAAAATTTCAGTTGTTTTCTAGGGAATGATCTTTCTTTAATGCTTTGACCTATTTTGTTCTGTAATTAAAAAGCAAGCAAGGCTGAGTAATTTGAAAAGAATATTTCTTTCCATTTTTATTTTTGAGAAAGCCCAAATTAAAGATGCTTACCACAGGCAAGAGTCTACAGGCTACATGGTGCTGTAGGGGGAGGAAGATGGGCAGGGGATAGAAAGGAGGAAACACAGAAAGACTAGAGAGAGAAACTATAGGAGAGGGGTGAAAGCAAGGGAATAAGGAGAGGAGACAAGGTCATTCTTTTAACAGGAATGGTCTTCCATGATAACCAGCTTCTTACTGTGACAATGTCAAAAATCCATCTAGGAGGGCAAAGATCTCTTGAGCTCATATCCCTTAATGCTTTTTCCTTTCAACACTGATACATCAAAGACACATTAACCCGTCCCTTTTGATAAGTATTGATTCGCCTTCCTTACTTTTCTATGTTCTTTCCTTCAAAATGTCTTTTACAATGAAAACCACCATGGCTATCTAAAACAAATTTTTAGATACAATATCAGGAACATTAGCTTAATTTTTCCCCAAGCTATAAATATCCCAATATGAGAAAATAAAAACATTTCGTTGTGCCTCTTTTTACCTTTCTTAGAAATAGTTTGCAAAGACTTTAGGGAGCACATCTTAAAATCGTATTTCAGATTTGACATTCTATGTGTAGAAAGTTTCTGCACTGTTGCTTAATATTTAATTAAAAATTAAAAATGTTCATACCTCCATTTTTCTGTCTACAGGAGTAGAAATTGAATTAATTGATGAGGATGTGTGGACTAGAAGTGAAGTCTGGTAGCTGAGAAAGCTAAGTAAAGCGGCCCAACTCAACATCCAGGCCACTGAGCTTTTCAGCATATGTTGAAGCATCCTGTGACTTACTCACAGCACAATTGACTTGATTCTCCCCATCATAAAAATGAAAAAATATAAATCATTCATCTTTCCACATTTTCAGACACAAACCTGGAAACATCTGTGGCTTTCTGCTTCTCTTTGCAATGTTCATACTGGTCGTAAAGTGTGTAGCTCTCCATACCCCAGGAGCCTGGAGTCTGTTTTCTTAAGAACTACTACCTAAATAAACCTGAATATTTTGACAGATTTTTAGTAACTTTTTTTGTGAGTTTTCCCTTGATAAGTTTTACTTTTTCTCCAGTATTTTGTAGTTAATGACAGCTATGACCTAACAGTAGTGAAAAGCACCAACACAGCATTTAAAGGCCAACATCTGGTACAAGAAAGCACAAAGGAAAACTGAGATATTTCACCACTAAATATACTGGAATAGATGAGATACTAAACTGTGCCAATGATATAAGTGCTTTTGCTTTTGCTTTAGTTTTTAGAAAGCAAAAGACTTGTTGGCAATAATGGTATTGGGGCATAATAATGCCTGTCAAAAATGGATGAGTAAACACCTCACAGATTATTTTTTTCTGTAACGTAAGTGCAAACGATACATCTATAAAATAGCACAAGTCCCATTAACTCTTTTCTTTAATAAGGGAAGGTTAATAATGGAACCTTAATATGATGAAGATAATGCCATCTGTCGTCTCAATTTCTTTTAAAGGATATTTTCTTAAGCAGATATTTATTTTGAAGGATCCAATATAAAATTTAAAAGAAAAATGGGTTTTAAATTGTCTTGAGATTTCTCCTCCCGAATTTTGTCTGTGAATCCAGTTGACCCTTTTCAGGTGCTTAAGGGCAGGCAAAATATCTCATAGGGTAAAATCACTTTCCACCACATCAGATGACCTGAATTCACCTCCCAGGAGCCACAGTGAACAAGGGGAAAACTCCAAGGATACAAGTTGTCGTCTGACCTCTAAAAGCATTCCATAGTATAACATATACCCCCCCCCACACAATTAACATTTTGTTTGTTTTGTTTTATTTTTTAATACGGATTTAGAGCAATAGCTTAAAGATTAAGATGATGTATTTCTCTTATAGCAAATCTGAGTTCTCAAATATTTGTCTGGTAGCTCACAACCACATACAACTTCTGCTTCAGGGGATCTGATGCCTCTTCTGGCTTCCAATGGTACTCGCATGTAATATGTGTGTAAGTACGTGTGCACACACATACACATACACTTACAAATAAATAAACAAATCTTTAAAAAGCAAAATAATGCTTTGGAGATATTTGCATTTTAGTGAAGGATATGTTATAAAACAACACTAATAAGTGAATGAGCATTTCTTTCTTTTTTCCATTCTTTTTTTTTATTTTTTCTGTTGTAACTCTGTCCTGCAACTCACTCTGTAGAACAGGCTGCTCTCAAACTCACAGAGATCTGTCTACCTCTGCCTACAGAATGCTAGGATTAAAGGTGTGCACTACTACCCCTGGGAGTCAGTAACTATTTCTATGTATGTTTTCCTGCCTACGTTTCATTGTAAGAGCAACATGCTTTCATGGCTTTGCAGACCAGGTAGACCAGCCTTTTGGAAATGCATGGAGTGTATGCCATTCATTTGTTTAGACATTCAATACTTCAACAGACAGAGTCACTTCAACATGCAAATAAGAGCTAACTTAAAAATACTAACTCCTTTCTAAAAGGAAATCATTAAATTCCTGTAGAGCTATGTAATATGCAGATTGCCATTCAATTATTAGACACATTGAAAATAAAACGGGCTTAATAAACCAGGCAAATACAAATTATTGATAAAGGCTTTTCAGGAACACGAATATGTATATAATTAAATTGTCTTTTCTTTATAAATACTGCTTTAATTGGCTTTTTTTTATGCTTTCACTATTGATTGTGATCAATAAAATATTTTACTTGAAATAAAAGCAGATGCATTAATTTGAAAGGATAACAATGTAAATAAATAATTTAAGGAAATATATGTTAGATCAGAAGTCAGAGAACTGTATCACACTGTCTCAGCCCTACTTGCTACCATTTTGGTACGGATTGCAATGTAACCAAACTCATTGATTTGCTGTCATGTCTGCATACTTACATGTGTAGGTACCGTCAGAGTTAAACAGTTCTGACATTGAGCATAGGAACAAAATATAATGTAGTAGCTATCATGGCTCTTTACAAGAGAAAAAACAATGATGACCCTCAGAAAGAAAATTGTACATACGGAAAATGAAATGAAGTTGTCACACCTACAGATTTGATGCCTAGCAAAGGGCATTTAAACATTCCATAATTGGACAGAATTGAAAGTCCAGGTGTCCAGTGGTAATCCTGTGGAGATACAGACAAAGGAGTGAGGTGGGTCATATGAAAGCCACTAAAGTAACGTTGTCACACTTACCTCACAGAGAAGTTTTACTGATTGTGTGACTCAGAGTGCACTCAGAAATCAGAAATTGCCTTGGGCTTCAAGCAAAAAAGTTTCAGATAAGTGAAATGGTATGAAATGGCAGAACCCAGACCATCTTAAACTGCAAAATCCATTTTAAAATAAATTCAAAGTTCAGGTTCCCAGGAAAATTAAGGAAGCCCCTAGTCTTCAAGGCCAGCAATAAACCCAAAACAAAATGATATGTCTGGTACATATTTTGGGAACTGAGAACTGAGATGTGTCATTTCTGGATTGCGGTTAATCTGACCATGATTGTTAGCGAGTTCCTCATTGTTTAAAATTTTTGAATAACTTTTTTTTGTGTTGGCATAAAATGTTTATGTTAAATAGTTTGCTAAATGTTACAGATTTTGTAAAAGTTTGGGTCAGGGTCATAGCTCCGAACTTTTTTTTATGATTCTTTCCCTTTTTCTTTTTTTTTCTTTTTTATGCTTGAACTCAATAAAATTTTCTTTTATTTCAACAAGTTCTGTGTGTTGGTATAATTGGATTAAAGAGACTCCACAACATAAGAAGTTCATTAAAATGCAACAGAGTCCGGAAAAAGTAATGAAAGAAAGAAACAAACAAACAAACAGAGAGAGAAAGAAAGAGAGAAAGAAAGAAAGAAAGAAAGAAAGAAAGAAAGAAAGAAAGAGAGAGAGAGAGAGAGAGAGAGAGAGAGAAGGAAGGAAGGAAGAAAGAAAGGAAAGAAAGAAAGAAAGAAAGAAAGAAAGAAAGAAAGAAAGAAAGAAAGAAAGAAAGAAAGAAAGAAAGAAAGGGAGAAAGGAGACTGAGACTATGCAAGGTGCTGTAGTCCAGACCTGGAATTAACCTGCTTACACAGACCTATGTTTTACAGGCTTGATCTTAAGCTTGGCTCCACGGTAGAGTGCAGCAAACTTGTATGAATAGCATCTACTATGAAGTTTGAAGCCATTGCAGGACAGTCTGTCTCAGGTGATTGTAGAGTACTGTTCTTTCTTTTTCTCAGTTCCCAGATTTTCTGAAGTGAATAGGATTCTTCTGCCATTCATTTCAATCATAATGCACTGTGTCACCACAGGATGAAAGAATAAATAAGATACTGCCAGGAAATACTTTATTTCTTGGTATATGTCAATGATGGTTTCATTGCTACACATAGTGAAGGTGGTTTATTTCTCCATAGCGCTCCCTACATGCATGCATTTGTGTTTTTATTATGTGCCAGACTGGTATTTCATTTTTCAAAGTAAAAATTTTTCTTTCCTTTCTCAAGTGTGACCTTTTCTCAAGTATCACCTCTATAGTTGCAAAATGCATATATTAAATAATTAAAATCAAGAATCTGTTTCAGGAAAAAGCCATAAATTGTACAAACAAAATCCAAGGAACATTTTTATGCAATATTTAACACTCATGAAAAATTGGTAAGTCAGATATTAATATCTATAGTGCTTGCTTCTACCCAGTGAGCAACTCAATTAACCCTCATCTACTCATTTAGTAAACTATAAATTAAAACACATGAAATAATGAATTTTCTATTTACTTTAACTCCAATAACTGATACATAGTTTAAATCAATACCAGATTATTAATATTCTGTTATTTTCTTACCAAGAAAAAGTTTGTTTTTCCAATACTAAGAAGAGTTTGCAGCCAGCCCATTCTCTTGAGGACTGGTCTGCAACTGCTAATGCTATTACATCATTGACTCTAAGCTTAAGGTAAATATGTGTTGCCTTTTCCTCATATGTCCATCTGGTTTTCTCCACCAAGACTTAAAAGTGTTGTTAATTTTAAATATGGTATAATTATTTGCATTTTGGGGAAAAAAAACTCTAGTTTAACAAAAGTAACAGAACTAAAACTTTTACATTCTATTCTGGCCTGGGTGATGATTTCACTGTGGTTGGATAGATGACTCAATGCTTCAAAAAGTTGTCACATCACAACTGCAAAAAAATATCCCATACAGGAAAGCTCTTAAGGGTTTCTAGGTCATTAAGTCTCTTAAAATAAAAATGTCTAAAATTAAATTAAAATAAAATAAATATTTAAAATAAAAATTAAAATAAACAGCAATAGTAGAATAGTAGTCTTTATTGGAAGATGACAAACATTCTGGATTTTAGTTCCATCACTGTTATAAGAGAAAAATATTGTTTTAGATGACTATTTTGTTTGTTTTGTTGTGTTTATAAGACATGGTCTTGCTACACAGTTCAGGATGACTTAGAAATCTTGATACTCCTGCTTTTGCCCTCTGAGCACTAGAATCAAAGGGATGTATGTATCACCAGGCCTAGTTTTTTCTAAAGATCAACATTAAGTGCTTATCTTTCTAATTCTAAACTTCTAAATTTCCACACATATTTTATTCTATGAAATGGGGAAATATTATTAAAAATGATGCTAAGCTTCAGAAAAATTTCTGAGTTAGGAATATACTAAAAGATACAGGACTTTAAATTTTAATGCATGTACTCTTTCTACAGTTTATGGATAATTAAACATCTACTTGGCATTCTAAAAACTACATTTATTCGGAATCAATCATAATTTTATAGCCTTCTGTTTATAATTCATGGTGAAATCATGACTTGTCTGTAGTACATTTGTAAACTTCAGTGTATTCCTTATCAACAGTGATTATAATGGCTTAAACAAATTGAAACCAATAAAATGCTGATGGGTGCAAACAGACTTCTTAAAGATAGTCCATGTTAAGTCGTCTTCTTTAAAGAAGAACCCACATCTCATCCATTGTACTCGTCAATACATTAGCAAAAGAGAGTGAACTAAAGCTGCATCATCAGACGGCTTTACATTTGCTCATAACATGAGCAAACTATTTTATATGTGGAGAGTCAGGAGAAAGAGCCAATGTAAAAGTGAAAAAATGTGAGAAAGACAGTGATTCCCATTGTAGAAAGTGATCATGGGTGTAGAGTGTCTTAGCCTCTACATTATGGGTATAGAAAAAGCAAATAAATGAATCTTGCCTCTAGACTCCAGAAAATAATACAACAGTAGTAGCGGCTGGATGGTAGCCCAGTGAGATTTATTCATATTTGTATGTGTGTGTGTATGTGAGTGTATGTGTGTGTGAGTGTGTGTATGCCATATATGTACTAGTCTGTACAGTGACCTGCGGAGGATATTGGGTCCCTTGAAGCTGGAGTTACCATAGCTTTTGAGCCATCTGAAGTGAGTGCTGGGAACATAACTCAGGTCTTCTGAAAGAATAGCAAGTGCCTTAACCATTGAGACATTTCTATGCCCATCCACCCCTATCAGTACTTCCATTCTATGGAGCTTTACAATTGTACATGTATGGTGTTTGAAGCTGTTCGTTTTCCTGTTACATGTTATACCATCTTTGGGAATTAATACAATCATTTCTAATAATTAAAATTCAAAGTGGAGAGATCGTTCAGCAGTTAAGTGCACTTACTCTCCTTGCAGAGTCTCTTTCTAGGACCCAGTGACTGCACAAAACTATCTGTAACTACAGTCATGTGGGATCTGACACTAGTCTGTCTTCTATAAGCACTACTCACACATGGTACTCTAGCATACATAGAGACAAACTTTCATATATATTAAAATAAGTAAATATTTTTAAAGAAATAAAAAGTAACTCTCTGTTTGCCATTATGGTCGATAGTTAGCTGTAGAGCTAATGAATGTAATTGTCATGCTATATTTTCCAATGTCATAATACTCTTCAAAATATAATATAAATGTATTATATTTTAATACATATAATAAAATATATGTAATGGGATGAAAATCATGAAATTAGAAACATGAAAATATTATAAACAAAAATGTTAAATCCATATTATAACAACTAAATAAACTATAAATGAATACAAATACATGGAAAATAACATGAAATAAGGATATAAATTTAGTGTCTAATATCATTGTCACATAATGCTTCTATGTTAAGCTTGTCTAAATAAATAAGTGAGAGTAATTGTCCCTTTGACACCTAACTTAAGCCAAAGTAGGTGTTGTGGACAGGACCAGAACTTATTCTCCTTTCTCTTTCCCTATTATTACCTTGGCTCAGTACGGGGCTGAGCTTCTACTACAAGCCAACATCAACAAGGTGAATGAGGTCTTTCAAGGTGAACGCAGTTGACACTCTACTCTGCCGCTCTCCTCCTTCTGTACCAATGAGACCCAGTAATGTGTCAAGTGTGCACTCACATCCAACAGCAACAGAGCCTGGGAACTGGCTCTTGCTATCTAGCTGGTGATAGGAGACAAGGTGTGAGGTTGAGATTTGAGCCTGGCCCTGATGAAATGAGGAGGTGCAAATTAGTGTTCACTTCTCTGAGAAAGTGTCAGCAGGACTGAGCAGAAGGAACTTTCACCACACCTGTCTGCAAAAAAGCAGAGTGAGGCACTCACTACTCCACACTTACAACAGTATGTGTGGATCCCAGTGCCGACAAACTTCTGCACTTACCTGGCCTTTTGCTTTTCCTCAGGGAGAATTTTGCTAAAAATCACACGCTAAGTGGGAAAAAGAGTCTGTAAACATCCAAAGTTTTCAGAAAATAATTGCAAAGATTTCATCATGCTAAGAACCTTGGAAAATCACAGTATAACAAGCAAAGATGACAACAGATGCCAATAGTAAGAAGAACCATATGTTGGGGTTATCTGTCAATAACCATTAAGCAGCCAATATAAAAAATGCTTCAACAGCTATGTGTTTACATGAAAAAATATATAGAAAAATTTACTTATGAGGCCAATATTATAAAAAGATATGGAATGAAAATATTTGTGCTGAAAAATAACAGATATCAAACTAAGGGGTATATTAGGGTTAATTTATACCACACATATGTTGTATCTCAGTGATAATCTAATTCTAAGTTGTAAAGAACAATCTAAGCAGAATGAAGATACTCTTCCTGATGGAGTTTAAAATGCCTTAGGTAAAGACACATAGTATTTTCAACACAGTGTCGCTTCTAGCTGAAGTCAGTCTTTCCACTTTCTCAGCAGTGCAGTAAATAGCAATTGTATCTTTGTGCTTATTCCCCAACCCTTCCAGGCATCTTTATTTCTCTTCTTCTCATTACTGTATGTGTGGATCCCAGTGCAGACAAACATCAACACTTCCTTAGCCTTTTACTTCTCCTCAGGGAGAATTTTGCTAAAATCCACAGGTTAAGTGGGATAGAAAAATCTAAAACATCTGAAGTTTTAAGAACATAATTGCAGAAAATTACTTCTGCACACAATAACTTCTCTGCATAAAATAATTTCTCATCATTTATTCTTGCATAACTAATAAGCACACTGCCATCATCTATCCCTAATTTCTCTAACGTATTTCCTGCTTCTCAAGTGTAGAGAGATAAGGAGGCTCTTCTGTACACAGCAGCCTGCAGAAATTAGCCAAACCAAAAATGAAGCACCACCTAGAACAATGTCTTTTGTTCCTTAATGTATAACTTAGATAGTTCTCATTTCTGTATGGTTTTGAAAGAGTGGAAAATGGGAAGAATAAACTGATGTTGCAGTACAATCCAATGCTGTCCCCTCTCTTGAATTCTATTTTGTATAGTAAGGTATATGTGATAGGAAAGCAGATGTATAAAGTAATTCCTATACCACTTTGAGCACTGCAAAAGCTGCTGCATCCACTTGAAGTTTGGCCCAGATGTTGAAAATGTTAGCACAATATTACTGCCCCTACATTCACACCAACACACACACACACACACACACACACACACACACACACACACACACACACACACACACACACACACACACACAAAGTGAGAGAGACAGAGACAGAGAGAGACAGAGAGAGATGATATTTACAAACACTATGTTTTTCTTGCTTAAGTAGTACTGCTTTTTGAAAACAAAATTACTGGCCACAGGCTTGTTCTGTGGTTATGGTAGACAATAGAATCAGTCTTGGGTATATTCTTTTGGAGAAATGTATGTATAGCTTGAATTCTTTCCTGACACCACAGAAGGAAGCAGAAGATATTTTCTCAGCGTATTTTTATGTAAATGAAAAGAACAGAAGCAAAATGAAGTTTTGAAGCTCTCAGTGGCAAACATCAAACATGGAGTCACGATCTTCATTATACCATGTTACTGAACACATGCTACAAACTTGTTATCATAGTTTCAAGTCTTCTCCAGAGTGTTCACTCACCAAATCATGCCAAATCACTTTCAACATTTTCTTCCCCATGAACCTTTGTCACTCACAATGGCCTCCTGCTTTTCTTCGACAGTCAGACAAGCTCACAGAGCCTATGACAGTGCTTAGGAAATATCTGTTTGATGAAAAGACATCTTTTCTTTCTTGTCTGTTTTCCTGATAAGGTTTAAGGTCATTTAGTTTGTACTTATATTTCTAACAAAGTAATTTCCTAAATTATCTAAATTTTTAATTAGATCTAATGGTCTTAAAGTGTGTGTGTGTGTGTGTGTGTGTGTGTGTGTGTGTATGTGTGTGTGTATGATGCATTTGTGTGTGCCCACCTTGAAGGAGATGTCAGAGCCTCTGTGACTATAGGCAGTCTCTGTTGTAGCTTCAGGGAATACCTTCCTAGGTTTGAAGGTAAGGAACTTTGGAAATCTAAACTTCTAATTAAGTAAAACTTAGGAGTTCTAGTTAAATTCAATGCTTAACAGAAAAGGATCAGATATTCCCTATTTTGGCAAAACAGACTTAGTTGGGGTTGGTCAGCTGGTTGCTTGGTTGTTTGTTCTGTCTTCCTTCCTTTGAGTGAGGCATTGCTAATAGCTGTTCAGCAACATTTCCTGAGCTGAAGAAACAGAGCTTTTAAAGTCTTTGCACATTTTCAAAACCTCATCAATTCTTTCTTAAGCAAAATCTGTGACTGCAATTTCTCACAAATACACACTTAGGTTGCTCTTGAATCTCTTCTGTGCAATATATCTAATGAGCAGAGCATTTGTCTATTTATTGATTATAATTGTAGTTGATTATCTTTCCCCTTGGTCTGGAATTTTATTAAGAGAATAGACATAGTGTTGTTTATTTATAGTCTGCCTTAATCCACATAGGTTTGATGTGAGGAATTGTTTGCTTTTTGTAAGGGTCCTTTGCTTTCTTTCATCTACCTTTGAATCAATTTTTGGGTTACCAACTGCTAGCATCCTAATTCAAGATTAGAACCCTGTATTGTTTGGAGCAGGGATTCTAGACATTCCTAATGCTTTTATACAGCTCTTCATGTGGTAGTGACAGTGACCCCACACCATAAATTTTTTTTTTGTTGCTACTTCATAACTGCAACATTGCTACTATTATGAACTGTAATGTAATTATCTGATATGGTGATGATTTAGGCCACCCTGGTGAAGGGGTGTTGAACCCAAAAAGGGGTAGTTATCCACAGACTGAGAATTACTAGTTTGGAGAGTCTAGTTCATTAATGCTATGTGGAGTAATACAGATCCTCTCTCTTCCTTCAGGATATAAGTGTTACAGAGCAGGTGCTAGCTGTTAGTCTTTTCTTTCTCTTCTTGCCTTTCTGGTATGGGAGCATACATAGGCTAGTCCCTAAAGGAATGAATTTCAGCTTTTCTGAGCACAAAAATTTCATGCAGTGAGCACAGCTGTGTCAGTTTCTTTATTTTCACAGAACTTTCGTCAAATCTGACTCACCCTATCATTCACCTCTTACACTTCAGACATAGGTTTCTACAAGGCCTGTAAATTCGCCAGTACCCATTGCTTCTTTGTGCTGCTTTCCTTATTAGTTATATCTTTGAAAATAGTATCTATCTGTGTATGGAAGTATGCTTTGCACCTTCCATCACAGTGTGAATGTAGAGGTCAGAGGACAACTGAAGGGTTCAGCTTCTCTCCTTCCACTATGTGGGTCCTGGGGATTAATCTCAGGTCACCAGTATTAGTAACAAGTACCTTACCTAACTGAATCATATAGCCAGTCCTAGAACTTTGTTTTCTTACTGCCAGATGCCCTAGCTAGCCATAACTTAAGAGAAAGGATAAATGAATACATTTAAAAAAATAATTTATAACATAGTAGTCACATAATATCATATATGGTTAATTTGCAGTTATATATCATGTCATCACTGCAAACCAGATCAACCAAAAGGATGTTACCTATATCCTAGAAATTCCAAGAATTCTTAACTTCTAACCTAGGGAATAAATGAACATGTGCCTTTTCATATTTTCCCTATCAATAGTATCAGTTTGTAGCAGAAGTATATGGGAAGTAGAACTCCAAAGGAGGAGAAATAATAGTGCCTTTCTAGGCATCAGATACACATGTGCTTTTCTTTGTTAAGCTTGCATTTGGGGCCCTCTACTGGAAAGCCCATTGACAGGTACCAACTTTCATGGCCATGCCTGTCAATTAGCTTTTAATAATGGTGCTCCGGAGCCAGTTTTTTATAATAGAAGTTAGAGTATTGTAGACTGTTTTCCTGCTGAGTTCGGCTGAAATTGTGAGGTTTAACCGCATGTACATGGATGGAAATGAAAATTACTTAACTAATTACTAGTTGCTCACACTCACTTTCAACTTCTAGAAGAACTTCACCTGGCCTCATTCTCAGAGATATTACAGAGCTAAGGAGACTGATTCATCTAATGTGTGTTTCTCAGAATAGGTCTGTCTGTCTAAATTGATGACATTTCTGTCTTCTAAATTACTTCTAATGCGAGATTGGGGACATTGCACATGTGTCTGTGTTTTTCAAATGAAACCTAAACCTGGTCAAAATTATTTTCATTTGAGATTTTTTTTTCTATGCAAACCCTCAATGGGGCTCATGAGAAGTGTCAGGTGAAGTTGGCCCATGTTTCAGAGGAACTCCCTCCTTCCCAAAGGATATAAAGAAAAGATTTATGACTCCAGGTGAAAAGAACAAGAGAGCTTGTGACTGTATATAAATCCAGCTTTGAGTTTTTGGTTCATTGGGAGTCTAAAATGAAACTGGAGGCAGGGGTGGGCATAGAATCATGTCTCTGTAGATAAGAAGGAAAGTTTTGCAGAATATGTTCAAAAACATGCATGAGTTGTTGCCTACTTACTCACATTAAACCTATCTCTGAAGACTGCAGTTCACTTATAAAAAATCAAGTACATTTTTGTCCTGAGTTTAAATGTCAACAATATTTTATTAATAGTTTAGAATTCCCCATGACCTCAATTAAAACAAATCTTGATAACATTTTGCTATCCTGACTGAAATACAATCCAAGAAATAGAATTGGTCCACATTCCAATGTGTTCTCCAGTACAGTGAACAGGAAATCCAGCCATGTCTGCCATACAGCCCTCTCCAGAAATATAATTCATTAAGGAATTAGAGCTCCAAGTTTTTAGAGTTTTTCCTTGCTATGGAATTTTTAATATAAAAGGCTGAATCAGGGTGTCTGTTTGTGATTTAAAAGTTCCCAAATTGAAGACTTTTGCAGGTGCACACTGGCATGTGGGTGGGATCTAGACTACAGACTAGTTCACATTTCAGGACCAAAGTGCACAATGGGTGTGGAATGAATCCTCACTTGCCCTATTAACAACTGGCCTCATAGGCAACATCTGGAGTTCTCATAGGTATTTTATGACTAAAATAGCAGTAGTCACTTCACTATTGGCTGTAGTCCTTCTGAGCTAAAAATCACAACAGAGTCATTGAGAGAACAGTCTTTTCATTGATTAAAAAGTCTCAAGTATGTTCCCCTTCCCATTTATGAAGAATTATGGAAAACCCTGAGCATTTGCTCTCCCTTCTGTTTCTAATTGAGCATATTATAGTGCTTGACAGTCTCCTGTCCTCATGGGGATTAGAAATGAACAAAACTTACTAACCTGATCATCTTTCAGTTGGGCCCTCGTGTGGTTAACCCTACTGCACTCTAGTCTGGAGTGTCAAACTTCTTGTACTACACTGGGCAATCTGCAAATTGTGTGCAGCCTGGTGGAAAAATGTACAGGCTTTCTGTTCTGCCACAGAGAACGTCAACTGAAACATAATGAACTCAGTTTTAAGACAGTACAATTGACTGTGGTGATTTCTGTGGACATTTTCTTGACAGAACAAGCCTCTTCTTCCTTTTTGTGTTGTTCTTATGTTATTGAGATAAAGCACCTGAGGATTGTTGAGATAAAATGACAGTGAGATTCCTTAAGGCTTGAAAATTTTTATGTTGCTGATCTTCCATCAGAGTGTGTTTTCTCAGACCTTTGTAGAATGTCAAACACAAACAGGACTCAGGAGTTCATCATTCTCATGATGATAGAGTCTGTATGTCTGGAATGCTTCAAGAATCAATTTTCTTCTTTCACAGTGAAGCTAGAGCCAATGACACACAAAAACAATGTAAACATTCTGACACTAGGGCCACTGAGCACTTAGTTGCAGTTCTTATTCATAAATGCAAGTCTGGAGCATGGGAGATAGTTTCAGTGGGTAGTTTTCCTGCTGTGTAAACACAAAAACCTGAGATTTAATCCCCATCACCCATGTGAAAAGTCTGGTTTGCTGGAGATCATCTGTAACTCCATAACAGGGAACATGGGTTCAGAGAATAACAAATCCCTGAAATTCACTAGACATCAGTTTAGATGATCAATTAGCTCTGGGTTCTGAGAGACCATATCTCAAAAGATAAGATTAAAAACAATTCATGAATATACCTAGTATTCCTGACCTCCACATGTGGGCACAAGTACACACACACACACACACACACACACACACACACACACACACACATGAAGACAAACAGAGGCAAACAGAGATAGACAGAAAGAGAGGAAGAGGTAAGAGGGAAAGGGAGATAGAAAGGAAAAAGGAGACTGAGAAGAAGAGAGATTATCATCCCTGATGATTTAATATGTTGCTTAAAATGTTAGGTTGTGAATATACATGTAAATGTACATATACTCATATATATAAATATATATGTTTACACAAACATATATATTTATATATTATATTTACATATACATATATGCATTTATATTTAAATATATATGTAAACATGCATCATATATATTAATATGAGGTGATATGTACATAGATAATGAGGAATTTAGTTTTTTCTCTAAGTGGGGAAACGGAAGTCCAAGTAAGATCAGTGTGTTTGGGAGTACATTGGAGAGGAATTACTGCAGTTGATTTAAAAAGAATAGGGAAAAAATATTAGACAGTTGAAATTGGACACTGACGAAAACGATAAATGATAAATGTTCTTTTCTTTAATACTTGAATTGTAACATTAAAAAGATGTGAAATGCATTGTCCCATGAAAGCCATCATGATCCATAATATTCTTTATTAAAATCTTAATAACTTTTTAAGTAACTGGACAATGAAAGCTCAGTTGCATCAAGGCAAGAAAGCCTGTATGTAAGGCAGTAGATTTTTCCCCCTGAAGTAATTTACATCGGTACTGAGCTTTTGTTTTTGAAAAATTATTCACAATTTTTTTCTTTTGTGCAAAATATTCAGAAATAGAGTGAATTTATATTAGAGGTGAATTTCTCAATAGTTAAAATTTGAACTTTTAACATATCTGAGAAATGTTACCAAACAATCATAATTAGAGGATCAATAACTTTTATTTTAAAGGGTGACATGGCAGTCATTTATCTGAGATAGAACTACTGCAATAAGATATTATGGGTCAAAGATAGTTTTTTCCAGCAGTATTCTGTAATTCAATGGCATTTCACACTTAACAAATTTAAATGGTTTAAACTAAAGTTGGATTGTCCTACTGGAGAAATAGTGATTAAGGAATATTAACAGATGATTTAAATTTTCTATATGCAAAAAAACAAAAATAAGGTGAGATCTTCAGTAAATACGATTTTTATTTATTTTTGTTTTATGTTTATGGGTGTTAACCTGCTTGTATATAAGTACACTGGGTGCATGCCAGGCTCATTGATGCCTGAAGAGGGAATTGAATCTCCTTGAACTAGACATGCAAAGGCTTGGGCTTTCCAGCTGACATATGGGTTCTGGGAATTGAACCTGGGATCTTAACTACTGAGCCCTCTCTTTACCTTCTCCCAGGGAAATTTTGAGTGATAATCAGGTCTGGAAAGTCAGTTACAAGTGCAATGATGTGGGAAGTTACGAGCATTCAAGAAAACAAACACGACATCATTAGTTACAGCTATTTCTAGTTTCTCCTCCCTCTGATATTGATTTAATATGTGTGAAAATTGTTTTAGAAGATGTTGCTCACTATCTTCTTGGTGATGAAAAGTTTTAAATACCTTTAGTTTAGCTGAGACTGTATATCCAATTATAAACTTTAAGAAGTACTTTATATAAAATGAATATCAACTGTATGGAAAATTACATAAAATTGAGAAATGAGGACTTGTGCTTCCCTTAATTAAACTATGTCTAACACATCTGGGTTTTAAATTATGTCTATTTCTCATGTTTCTTGTTAGGAGACATGACAGATATAAGATAGACAGAGCAAATTGAAAACACAAGGTAGCAGGATAATTTTGCTTTTCTAAACATGAGCAATAATTTCCTGGAAGGAAGAATCTTATAACTAAATTCCATTGATATTAATAATTTCATTTAGTTACTTAAAAATTCTTGTGATTTAATTAAGAATGCTATTTGTTTTTAAATATCTGAAAAAAGAATTTCTACTTAATTTTGAAAACTAAACTATGACATATACCCCACAATTTTAAATGATGTAGCATTTTTGTCTTTAAAATAGAACTATAAATCAATGAAAATACTCCAACAATCCCAAATACACTCTGCAATCAGTTTTTCAGACTGCATTTGTTTGTTTACATCTAAATGTGGGTTCACTTGTCTGTGTTCTTTCTCACTGATTTTCACTCTAATAGTCCCTAATGTGAAAGATTCACTTAATTATTCAATTTAAACCCTATACATTAAAGAGATTAATTCTTAATGAGTGATAAGGAAAGAAAGAAATCACACAAGAGATGGTTCAAACACTTTTAAAGGATTAACGCAAACAAGTTTGTCCCACCTATGTAAACCCAGTCAAGCGTCATCTGTAGGCTTCCGTGGTCTCTGGTGCTCTGAAAAAGCAGAAAATGTTTTAACAATTAGAGTGAGCAAATTGTAAAGGGAAATATGGTAGTGTGTTACCAATGGAGGCTTTAAATAAAACATTCTTTCTTTAATGTAGTCCTGATGGTGCTCCATCTTCCAGGAGTTGGGGCCGCTGCATTGCCAAAGGCAAGCATAAAATATACAGTAGTTTGATAATGGTGATATCTGCAGGAATAGAAAAAGAGAATATTTATGATGTGAGGGAAGTAGACATGCCTACATGTACCTTTAATCATCTTTTTCGTTTCTCTTGGACAGATTACAGAACAGAATAACTACATAGTGGTATGTCAGCTCCATATTCATTCTTTAAAAAGCGTCAATTTGTCCAAAATCAGATACTTAACCGCTTACTGTACAAAATGGAGAAAAGTAAGTGCTGGTGAATGAGTGACATTTATTTATTGTTAATGGGGATCACAGAATATATAAAATATTATTAATGCTGAGTAGAAAGGAAATACCTTTACTGCAAAAAATTTATAAAAGTTCTAAAAAAATTGAATATGTTCCAAGTGTTTATGTATTATATTAGAATGTATTTGTTTTAGCAATTTGGTTTTGACTTATTTAAATAAATCAAGTAGATACATGTTTTTAGTTTTTAATTTTATATGATAGATAAGCAAAGCTATTAAGGTAATATCATACTATATATTATTATATTATATGTTAAATCAATCTAAAAATCAAGTTGAGAACACTCTGGTAAAATACTAGATGATTACTTAAAAGAAAAATTTATAATCACCATTTACAAGTTAATCTGTGTGATTATATTTGATATTATATTTTGTTTAAAAACAATTTTATTTCTATGTTAAATTTAATATGTGATATTGAATAAAATTGAATATTGTAGGTAACATAGGTGTAATTTTATGTTATGTATTTTATGTTAAATTGAGTTTAATGGCAAATGACCTTCCTATTTTGTTATCTAAATCCAAGTGCTCATTCCTCAAAACATACATACAAGCAACAATAATCAGTTTCAGCAGGTTATATTTATATTTATTTGATTATATATCCACATATATGTAACAATAATAAACAAAAAAGAGGTTATTTATTTGAAAGAGTGTCTGGGAAGATGAGGGAAATTGGAGGGAATAGAGAGGGGAAAAATTATATAATTATGTCTATTTAAAATCAAACAAATATAAAAACAAATACATAAAACACAAATGATTAAACCTGGCTTAAAGTTAAAAGAAAATTTGGCATCAGATAAGCTCATGTTTTGAAGTATAGTCCCTTATGGGTTATTTGTTTAAATTTGGGCTCTGCAGTAAAACATAACGGTTTGGGTTGTTTCAACTACTTCAGTTAACACTTTGACCTCTATTCATTAAGTGTTAATGTTAGTCAGGGCTCAGTTTCATTATTTAACAACCTAGACTAATGATGTGATCTGCATTACTGTCAAGGAGATTGTTATGAGATAATTGTTCCAAGACTTTCTAGGCAGTATTTGCTTTTATATCATAGTTAGCTAATGCTCATTTAAAAAAAATAGATTGTTATGCATTATGTGTTCTGTTCTGACTAGTCTCTACCTCCCTCTACTTAGGCTTCATTTCTACTTCTGTTCTGCCTTTTAATTCAAATGAATTTTGAAAGAGAAGAAAGAGAATTCATCTACTGACAACAACAAAATATTTATTAAAGATAAATAATACTAATAGGCTATACTTATTTGAATACTGAGAATCTTGGTAATTTTTATTAATTGGTTTTCCCATGTCAGCTCATTACTGGACAATTGTGTCTCAAACCATGTGATGAGTACAAACATAGGAATTGTTATTCAGCCTTCAAGGCAGCCTTGGTTGCTAAATCTGCAGATATCTAAATATATTTTCTTAGATGTAGTTCTTTGAATCCAAGTCTAGTTATAGCCATGAACTGTATATTTAGTCTATAATTGTCAGAATACACAGTAATATATACCATATAAGCCACATACAACGCAATCTATCCATCCCAGTTGATATAAAGTGTATTAAGTTCTTCAAGCAATTAAGCAATCATCTAATGTAGTTTTCATAATATATCACAATTGCCAAGTATTTACATTTAATAAACTTATGATTCAATTACTTTTTTCTTCAGTAATATTTTTTTGGCTACTTTTCTGTAAAACAAACAGTATTGTTTTTACCACCACTAGTATTGACTATTTAGACTCATCCTTTATTATTAATTAAGTTAATATTTTCCACCATATTTTAATTTTTAACTTTGACCTGTTTGAATCAATAATACCACTAATCCAGGCATATATTTTGGCTCCAATTTTTTTTAACTGATAACAGTTTTATGATTTTAAAAACACGTGTATGATAAAAACTCTAAAATTTTAGGTCAATACTTAAACGTATATAATGTCTCAATGATAGCATTCAAATGTTAATGTATTTAAAGATTTTGGTTATGGTAGTTTTCAAGTATATTTTATATAAATGATGTGATTTGGAGGAGCATGTGTATGCATTTTCATTGTATCTGGAAATAGAAGCACTTTATACATTTTAGCTAAAACAAATAGCCATATTCGATAACAGTCATTTTATCCATAAGTTAGGGTACATTTAGAACAGTTTCAGAGTGTAGGACAAAAACAGAAAGAGTGCATTAGAAGTTTAACAAATCTGACTCGTGATCTGAGAACCTGCTCTACATGTGGAATCCATCAACCAACTTTAGTGGCACTTGCAAACTTCCCTTTTCTGTAACTGTTCCTTATTAAACTCAGAGGGATCGAGGATAAGTTTTTTTCAATAATTTATGACATTTGTGTCTATTTGCAACAGTTGTAAAAATACAGCATAACCAGGAAACATTGTAAAACACTCATAAACTCTTCTAAAGGCAGCCAAAAAGCTTAACTTTCCAGTGAAGTTAATGATCCAAGTGTGAGCAAAGTGTCCCTCAGCAGAGGCTGCATGAAATCTGTGAACTATGTAATGCATTATAACAATCACCTAAGGTGCAAAAATTAATACCAAACTATATTTGCATAAAGTGAAAATATATATAATAGAAAATTGTCAATAATTTTGTCACAGTCTAGTGTCTTTTTTATGAGAAAACATGTATAATATCACAAATATGAATTGCTTTTACTTTATTTTAAATCATATTTTCACCTGAGTGGTTATAATTTATTTGTATTATATAATATCCTAATGAGTTAAGTTTACTATATTTGGAATATATGTTGTTTCCCAGATGGAAAAAGGCATAAAGAAATTGTCTGATAGATTACTACATAAGCAATTACAGCTGGGGAGTGTATGCCTTTAATCACAGCAATCATGAGGCAGAGGCAGGTGAATCTGTGATTGTGAGGCTATCTTGGTCTACAGAATGAGTTACATGACAGCTGGAGTTACAACAGAGAAACCTTGTCTCAAAGAGAGAGAAAGGGAGGGGGTAATTAAAAATATAGGAAATATGATACCAATAAATTGACCGATACATGTGTGTATATGTAAATCTATTCAGGTTAATTCTACTGTGAATGAGATAGATTTGTAGAGTTTTAAATGATATCGGAAGTGCTTTTGTGTTTTGTAAATTCATTTTATAGTTCCTTCCAATATTCCATACGAAAATCATTCTTACATTATGAAAAATGCTACCTTGTGGACTGTTTATACTGTGTCAAATTTATTTTCTATTTTCTTAGTTCCAGATATGTCTGAACTTTTGGAAAGTTTGAGGCATTTCTCTGTAACTATAGAAAGGATACCCTGGAGTTTGATTACAGTCATCATTTCCCCAGAAACTGAGCTGTTGTAAAGATCAAGACAGTATCATTTGGCTTATGTTTGAATCTTTCCTAGACTGAAAATGATAAATCTCAGTTATGATTCTAGGCTTACTTGCATCAACAAAAGAAGTCCCATTGCTATGACTCTTGGATCTCTCAGGGATGCCTTACTCTGGGATCTAAAGTATGATCAATCAAAAAAAAAACAAAACCCTGTTTTCACAGAATAGGCACAGGCAAGAACAAAAAAGTTGAAATGACAAACTAATTGCATTTATTCTGAAATATCCCCTTCCCAAAGAGTGCTTTAATGAAGTACTTGAAGTAAACAGTACTTGAAGGAAACATAAATACATTGTGATTGTTAATGCTAGTATTATATAAGATAAATATCAAAAGTGATAAGATCATTTTCTTATTTATTAGTTACAGTCTAAAACAGTCTAAGGACAACAGACTGTATTAAAAAAAAAAAAAAAGCCTAAAAACAATGAAACTGATTTGACTAACCGGTGTCCTTCCTACATACCTCTACCAGAACAAAATGGCTAACTCTGAGCCCTTTCCACTCATCATATCATATATCCTTGATGACCCTAAGTACTGATTCACTGAAAAATAAAGATGGGTATATATAAATATGCAAAATCATGTACGTTGATTTCTCAAAACCAGTAAAACAGGAGAGAAAAGAATTATAAAAAAGAAAAGATAATATTTGTTCTCTTGAGTTTTGTAAATCGGAAGTGCTTGGGACCAGAGATGTGCCTCAGCTGTTGAAAGTACTGGCTTCTCTTCCAAAGGACTGGGCTCAATTCAAAGCACCCATGGGGTGCTGGCTCACAATCTTCTGAAATTCCAATCCCAGAGTCCCAGATCCAGAGGATCTGGCACCCTCTCCTGGTCTCCTTGGGTAGTTGGCATCTATGTGGGACACATAAATAAATAAATAAATATATAAATATATAAATAAATAAATAGATAGACAAATAAATAAATAGATAAATAAATAATGAATAAATAAATAAACAAGTAAATTGGTTAATTAATTAATTAATGTAAATAAAGTATTGGAATTACTGAACATAAGAGACAATGAAATGCCTTATTCTGTGCCCATAGTGCCATTACATGTATAAATGTACGTAAAAATATAATGAACTAGAGAAACGAGTTAAAAAGTTCTTTAAAAATATTTAAAGATATTTCAGTAGAAAAAAATTAATCCAAAACTAAGAAGAAACAAGCCCAAATGTACTCTGTACTCTTATTTTCCCTACTCAGACACCAGCAATGCAGAATATTGACATTACAGAATATAAACACATCCATGACACTTACATCATTATGTTACATGCTGTTAATCACTTCGCTTGCTGTGAAGTCTACTAACCTGCTATAAAATACACACATTTCCTTATTTGGAAATATTTCAACTTATTGCCTTTCTTTCCAGAAATGACCTGAAAATGAAGTTTTCAAGACATGGCTAAGCATTAATGACACTGCTCAAAGTGGGTCAGCATTTTATGTGTGCCCTCACAAGCATCCTTTTCATAACTTTTGACCTGTGTATGTTATGCTTCCAATTTAGTTCCAAACTGACAGCCTCATTATAATTAATTGAGAGAATTCTCTACTCTCATTAATTAAGAAAGCATTGAATAATGTCTCAAACAAAAAGACAACAACAAAGAGGTCATCACTGGTGAGATTTGCTTCCTAGATTCTGTACATAATGGCTAGCTTGCCACTTTGAATACATTCATTAAAATTATAAAGACTCACAGTAATAGGAAAGATATTTTGCTAGATATTAATACTGATTGTTTCATTTGTTTTCTTCATTGTTCTAGCCAATTGGCTAGAAATAGTTATTACTTGAGTTATAATATTTCATGACTTTATTTTAGGAGGTTTTGTATTTGCACTGGTGAGATTTTATGTATTTACTTATTTCTGTTTTTAAATGTAAGTCTGATATGATCAATATGCTCTTCTCACTCCTGTTCTCTGTCTGGACACTATGATTGAACATGTATAGTCCTACTACAACCTGACTACTTCCTGTTTCATATAATGGATTCTGTTCTGTTTTGCAAATCCCATCCTTAGCTTTATTTTCTTTCATTTTTAAATTTACTTAGTGGAGAAATACCATTCTTAAAACAGGTGGACTATCATGTCTTCTTTAAAATATTAAGAAAAAAATTACTTTAATTATCCCTGCAGTTAAAAAAGAACAAATTTGGGGCTGGAGAGATGGTTCAGTGGCTAAGAGCACTGGTTGCTCTTCCAGAGGTAACAGGTTCAATTCCCAGCACCCCCACCCCCAAAAAAAGAAAAATGAACAAATTTACTTTGAGACTCTTAGGATAAGTGTACACAAACATAAAAGAAGGAACAAAAAGATGAATTTAATACACCATTCCAGGGGAGTAACCCACATTAGTCATAAAAACAGACATGAATTTTACAAATGCTGGAATTGCTTTTCACAACATACCATGGGCAGATAAAGAAAAGTCTTTAAAAATATTGGGAGATATATATTTTATATATTGTCTGGTTTAGTAAAGAATAAACAGATATTAAAAGAAAAATGAGAGAAAAAGACATATGAAGTTAAAACTATAAGTTGTATATATTTGTAGTTACAAAATACTAAGTTGTAGTATGAAATAAATGTGATGTTATTATGAAGAATTCTTTATGATTTTCTTTTGCATGCCAGGCATAGAAACCATTGAGTCATATAGTTGATTATTCTCTCTGGGCTGTGACACCAGTAATGTACAAGAACTGTAAATAGATCAACCTGAAAAAAATTTATGTAAATTTTATTTTTATATTATGTCCTAAACTTACCTGTATTAGGCTGAACCAATTCTAATGAGGATAGTTCAAATATTCAGAGGCTAAATTGAATAAAATATACTTGAGAATAAAGAATACTTGAGAACAGTAGAGTGCCATAGATTTTAAGAAACTTGGGCTGGGGAATGAATCAGGGTAGAGCATTTGCTTAGCATTTACAAGGCATGATGGTCAATAAATAGGAGAGACAGGAAGAAAGTGATAGAGAGGTGTGTGTGTGTGTGTGTGTGTGTGTGTAAGAATGAGGCAGATATACAGTGACAGGGACAAAGAGACAGCGACAAAGACAGAGAGTAGGAATAGGGGGAATTAATATGAAACTGGAGTATTAAACAGCAACACAAGATATTCAATTGACAAAAGCAGAAGAAACAGGTGATTGAACTATAACAGTGAAGACATCCAGTCTGAAGATAAATTTTTTTTTAAAGTTTAAAACTAACACTAATACATACAAATGGAAGCATAAGTGATAATTTCTGAAACTTATCCTTGTCACAGATGTTGCTTTCCTCCATTATAAAAATGATATACTTTTGTCTATACTGAGGATCTTTAGTCAAAAGAATAAAAAAGTCCATGACTATAACAAAAATGATAATGTTGTTGTGTTTAGCATATTTCTTGCAAACTGCATTGCAAGAATGTTTTAAGCTGTTAAATTGCATAAGACTTTGGATAATTTATCTAAATTATGTGATATAAATTACATAAAGGTATAAATAGATTGAATTTTTAAATTAAACAATAAGGAAGCCAAATCTGTGGTTGAAGAAGCTAGGAATTCCAGCCAAAAGTAAAAAATATAGAGGGTCTAATTTATCCAGTGCTCAGAGTAAGAGAAATGGTCTCCCATAATTATAACAATAAAAGAAAAATAATAACACGAAAAGTATAAAAGGAAATTGTACCTGGCATTTCCTTTCAGGTTCATAGTTTAACATAGACATTCAGTTTCAGATATCCAACAATAAAAAAAAAATTAAAAGATAAAAATCTCAGAAAGTAGTTCTGCATCTCAGTAGATCTAATCAGTTATTAAAATAGACATGTTTTTTGTTTGTTTGTTTTGTTTCGTTTTGTTTTGTTGTACTCTGAAAGAGGTTGCTGGAAGCTGAGTCTTTCTGGGGCAAAGGAACGGGAAGGCCAATGGAAATGGAGATGATAAGACAAATTCAGACTCAAGATCAGAGTTAAAGGACTTAGTGGAGAACCCTAAACTAAATACATAAAAGAAATATAGTATAAGTTTGATTTTGATTTGGGCCTAACTAAGTTTCTCAAGACATCAGAGGAGACCCTGATAACCAAAATGATACAAGATAGTCCATTATTCATGTAGCTACATCTGCAGTGCCTCACCTTTCAAATAGGAAACATTAGCCAGTGGGGAGCTCAATGCCCAAGAAGATCCCACTACCCTTGAACTGCTGAGCTATGTCACCTTTATGGTGGGGGAACTTGAGGGTTAAGGGAAGTGTTCTCTGTGTGTTGCTGGAGACTGTGGGAGAGAGGGCTACAAGAATTCCTTCACAGCAGCTTTGCCCTTCCATAATGGCTCTGCCAGAGAGCAATGAGCAGGTGCAGATCATGAGAAAGCAACCATCATCTTAATCACGAATTGACTTAAACCCAACACCTGCAGATAATACATACCGCCAATTCTTAGGCAATCTTTCCCCAACAATTCACAAAAACAATTATTTTAAATATAATGAAGCGTCTCCAATATTCCTCTTTTTCTGTCTAAGCCAATAAAAAGAAAATTGCTTTATCTTTCCAACACAATCTAACACTAGGAAACTATTTACAAGAGGAATAATTATGAGGCTCGCTAGGATGCACAGGGTTAAATAAAACTAAATATCCATTAAGCATTTCTCAATGTCTAGCATGGTTGCTTATCCGGCAGTTTCTAAAGAAATATATTTGAGTTTAAAGCTCTGCAAAACATATCAAAGACTTCATAATGCAGCAATCATTAATCCTAATTCTTTTAACATTTTTTTTTCTTTTTTTTTCAGGATCACAGAAGATAATCCTTATCTGTCAAAAGTGTTCCCTTGTGGGTTAGAGTTCTCATCACCATAGCAGATATCTCTTTTCAGGGCAGTCTCATCAGTATCCAGATTGCTTGTCTTTCTCTGAAAACATACAGACTTTAACAGTAACATATAGGAACATTTTAACATTAACACATGTACAAAATGTGAAGCTATTGAGGTGCTACTGCACAGGACAAGTTAGACTGTGGCACAAATGCCATAAAATTGTGATTTGATCCAATATGAGGAATGCTTATTTTTCACTCCCTGCTTTTTGCAGATATAAGGCATTTGCCAGTCCTCATGTTAGTTTAGAGTAAATGACCAAACTGTAATAGGGGGTCTGATATCTCCTCCCCATGTATGCATACACTTCTATAAACTATGCTTAGCATGGCACATTTCATGCTGTCTCTAGGACACGGGTTTATTTTATTTTAGTTTTTCTCTGACAAAAGGCATTTGGATCTTGTATTGTCAAGTTGAAAATTAACAATGCAATACAGTTGAGAAAACCCCAAAGTATAATTTGTTTATAAGTAGCCAGTTTATATATTTTCAGACCATATGTCCATGAATTTGTCATTTTTCTCCAGATGCTTCACTTGTCCAGTGGTCTCTGAGTACTCTAGAGAAAAGACAGAAGAAAAATACTTCTCTGCTGTATCACTTTCCTGACTTTTTTTTTTTTTTTTGAGGTTACATTTATCTAGCTGGGGCAACATTTTTCGGATAGCAGAAAAAAATATTATCTTTTGAAATTAAAAAATTTGAAGTTAAGATAGAAACAATGATCTCTTAGTAACAAATGACAAAACTTTGTTAAGTTAGCTGTGTTAATGTAACCAGACAACATTAGTTCTAGTTAGATTTTTGAAAGTGTAATCAGACTTCCAGAAGAAAAAAAGTTGAGTAATTTTAAATCAGCTGCTTCTTGGCTCCAAGCAGTTCTGCCCACAGCAGGGGGTCCTGGCCAAACATCCTGGCTGTTTGGCATTCTTTTCCACAACTGCTACAGGAAAATATACAGCCTTTTTCATAGGGTTCAAACACAATACTCACCTTGGCTTTACACACACACACACACACACACACACACACACACACACACACAGATGTCAAAAAACTCAGTTTGTAAACTAACAATCTCTGGCTCCTGTTTCCCACACAATAGCTACTGCCAGCAGCAGGAGGGACCATGGCTAGCTTCCCAAGTACACTGTAGGTAGTCATACCATATACCTGAGCTGCTGTCAGCTCCATAACCAGGAAAAGCAGTTGAAACTGCTTTTTTCCCTGCTCCCAGATAAATTGTTTTTACCATAAAAATTTCTCCAAAACATTTATCCCAAACATTCCTAGACTGCTTTCAAGTGCTCTGGCTGTAGCCCAGGGCTAATGCTTTGAGGGGCCTTGCCAAAGTTCTCATACCTTATTGTCTCCGTAGCTCTTATCCTGTAGATTTCTTTCTCATCTACAACTGTCTTTTATAGAGCTTTCCTTTCATTCTGGATTCCTTTCTGGAGTCTACACTTTCTTATTTATTTAACTTAAAGACTGAAAAAAGTCAGAAGGGGAATGGAAAAATAAGCAGGGCATCCCTACATTATTACTCAAAAGTATGCAAGTCAACTTGACTCAATAATACATAGTATCTTGACCCTATTATTATTAATTTAGAATATTCTTCCAGAGGTTCATGTTTTAATCCTTGGGCCCCAGTTGTTTTCTAAGAGGCTGTGGAATCTTTAGTAAGTGGCATATAGTTGGTGGATATAACTCAATAGAAGTCAGGCTTTGAAGATCTTATGGGTTTTGTGGGTCTAATATTCATCCTGGTAATTTGATGAGTGTGATGCAAAAGTAATGAATTTTCCACGTAATATTTTTTGAGACAAGATATCTCTCTATCTGTCCTGTCCTATCTGTCCTGAAATTGCTATATGAAGCAAGGTGCCTTAAGGTAACAGATTTTGTCTCCCTTTCTCTCCCTGGTGATAGGATTAAAGGTTGTGCCATTACACCTTGCTAGGACACTGTGGATAAGAAAGTGGTCTGAATCCAAGCAAAAGGATGACTTCACTATCAATGTTAAAATTATGAAGAACACAAATAACTAGATTGAACATCCACTGTTGTTGTATATTAAACTCTAAATGCTGCAGATATGTCTTGTTTCTAGACTGTGATCTAAGACACCCAGCTTGAGGAAAATTAAAATGTAGTAATAAAGAGAAAATCAAACTAAACATACAAATAGCACACCGACTAAAACCAAATTTCAATGCCTATGGAGTGACAACAGTCACAGATACAGCCAGAATAATCAATGATGGAAACATATATTTAATCTAAGTATAATAACAAAATGTGATGTGAATCTTCTAAATAACTCCATTTGAATAAAGAGGAAATGTATAGAGTCAAATGGCAGCTTGATTGTACACTAACAACACAATGAAGAACAAATGGAAAATTTCACACTTACAGTGCTTAATGCACACTTTAACCACAAACAACCAGAGTGACAAAAATAGTTTTACTAATAATAAAGTTAATATTCCAATCGCGTTCATAAATAAGTTTGTATATATAATATTTGCATAGAAAAAAGCTGGATATTCAGGACTTAAAACAATGATTTGTACATTGACATTGAATATACCGGAAAACAACCAAGTTAGCAATACAGTTACAGCTGCAGTCATAGTCAAAGCCTTATGGGAAATTTTCATTCCATCAGTAATAAAAAGAAGCCATTAGCTATCAAAAACTATCAGAAAGAATGAAAATACATGTAAAAAAGACATAAATAATGCTGGCCACAGACTTCTGACCTGTCAAATTTAAAGTATAAATATCTGTCAAAAATTAAGAGAATATAATCTAGTATTATACGGCATCAAATTGCCACTCAGGGCTGAATTTAACACATCCAAAAGTAAGACGGCTTATTGCTCTCTGATCAACACTAGAATAATTTAAAAGGCTAAGGCTTCAGTGAGGAGAATGAAAAAATAGAAAATGAGCATGAGCCAAAGAACACTGAGGAGCACAAAAATTCTGTCTGGACACATTCACTAAAACAAATAAAAATGAATGATAATTTAGTATTTAAAAATCACATGTTACTAAAACTTTACAATAAGACTAGTAAGACTAGTAAGAAAACAAGAGAACATCAATATTTGAGAAAAATTCAGAATTATGTTTAGGTATGCTAAGTAAAATATGGAGCTAGTTATGCTTGTGAGGGTATGTAATATTGCTAAAATAATTCAAATATATTCTGTATCTTTTGAACCACAAGAGGAGAAACAAGGATATTGTGGTATTTGTTGTCCTAATATTTATTAAGATATATTGAAAATAGGCCAAATAAAATGAAAATTACATCAATATAGTATATGTATCTCCCTCTGAAGAGAGTGAGAGACCTCGCAATACTCAGCTCTAAAATGGATATCTCCACCAAATCCCTTCCTTACTGCTCAGGAACTGTACTGAAGAGGAGGAAGAAACCTGCAAGAGCCAGAGGGGATGGAGGACACCAAGAAAGCAAGGCCTTCTAGACACAGCAGGAACAAAGCCCATATGAACTCACAGAGACTGTGGCTGCATGCACAGGGTATGATGCATGGATCTCTCTACAAGAAGATGGGGTCTTAGAACTGAAGGGATAAGTGGACACATGATCTTATTCTTAACTCAGAGGCTATCTCCAATTGATAGCCACTTGTAAATAAAAAGTTAGCTTTCTACAAAGGAGTCTCGATGAAGAAGCAAATCCCTCCTAAGGGTATCTGCATGCCCAGCAACAGACGGCCAGGACAAAATGACCTCAATGGCAACTTTGGAGGTACTTCGTCTCATAATGTTAATTCTGGGTGTGTGTTTGGTTGGTTGGTAGGTTAGTTGAATTTTTTTTTTCTACATTACAGGTCCTTGTGTTTACATTGTGGCTTCCAGTCTTAGGTTTTTATGGGATTCCTCAGTGTGTGAAAGTATGTGTTTCTGAATCTGTATGTTCTTTTTTGTTTGTTTGTTTTTGTGTGTGTATGCTTTTTTTTCTTATTTGTTTGTTTTCTGATATTCTCCTTAGCTTTTTTTTTAATTTTTCTAAGTTTATTTTATTATTATTTCTTAGATGTGCATTTATTTTCTAAGACAGGATAAGGAAGGTATAGATGCAAATAGGAGGGTTGTGGGGAGGAATTTGGAGAAGTAGGATGGGGAAACAGTAATCAGACTACACTGTAGAGGAAAAATCTATTTAAAAAAAACAAAAAACCCTTCCATATATCTCTAGTTAGTAAGTTAATTTCAAAATAGTACTCATATATATATAGAGAGAGAGATCTAAAACAGAATTACTTGAATGCACAGGCAATGACATTACTGAAAAACAGGAGTTTTAAATGAAAATCACATTGTAGGAGTGTGATCCCTCCAGGTAAGCTATTTAGTCAAGAAGAGACCAGAGTCCTCCAAAACAACATACTCAATTACCATTTCCCTTGGTTACCTACCATATTAATATTAAGAGACCCAATTTTAAGACCACACCACATATTGTGGTAGCTGCACAACACAGAGAAATCAAACCCAATGTGAACAGGCTACTTCCTCCTTTCTTGATGGTTCGCTTTCATGGAGTCAGAATGTTCTATACATGCTCACAGGTTAGAGAGAGAGTCAATATTTACTCAGCACTGACCCCTGTGAGCTGCAATCTGGACCTGAGAGGCAAGACATGCCAACTGGTGCAATAGGAACACAACTGCTAAGATCAGGCCTAAGGCCTTGCTTGAACACAACAGGAAATTTCATACATTGTTCTGTGATCTTGGTCAAAATCCTAAGGCTTAGGATTTCATGGACCCTGGTATAGAACCTGCTATTGCTATTTTGCTAAATGATTATGCTGTCAAATTGTCTTCTAAATATTTATGTTTACACCTGTAGACCTGGATTTTACTCAATCTTGATTAGAGAAACTTCTCTGTGCACTGGGAAACAGTCAATGGAAAAAAATACACAATGTTCAAAGTTCTCAGTCTTAAATGGAACATATATATTAACTGCACTACCCTGAATACTCAGAAAACATAATGAAAAAGGAGACTGTTTAGGAAGTTTATTTCTAGCTAGCTATGTTTTATCATAATTGTTTTGGGTGAAGGACTGCCGAAGCCTTGGCAGTTTGTATTATCTGTCGGTATTGGCTTTATATAAATCTGTGATTAAGATGGTTGCTTTCTAATGATCTGTCCTTGCTCACTGCTCTCTGCAATGAGCCATTGTAGTTCACTGAGATCTCCATGTGAAGAGCAAAGAGCTGCGGAGGAAATCTTGTAGTCCCTCGCCCACAGTCTATGGCAACAAGTAAAGAACACATCCCTTAGGCCTTGAATTCCCCTACTGTAAAGGTAACATAGCTTGGGCATTAAAAGATTGTAGGATTCTCTTTTTCTTTAAGCTTCCCGCCATAATGGTGACATTGAGCTGCTAAAGGATTGTGGGATAAAACTAAGCTACAGATTTCCTTCATTATGCAAAGAGGCCTTGAATGAGAGATCATAGGTTTTGTTGTTGTTGTTGTTGTTGTTTGTTTTTTTAATCAAAAGAATACCATCAGAGCTTCTGTATCAATAAATACAGCTGAGATCAAGTGATGGGAGTTCCACTGTCCACCATGGCACTTGTCATGACAGATGGTTCCCTCTGCTGGAGTATGGCAGGGTTTGCACCTATGAAAATGTCTCCTTGTCTCTCTTGCTGAGCCACACATTAGTTTACTACAGGAGACAGAAAGAATGTTAAAACCAGATGATGGGGAGAAGTGCTATTGAATAATATCTTCAGCACTTGACATGGATATCACAATCACCAACTTACAGCAGCTGTGGTTACCTGCATATAACCTACACAAGATACAGCTAGATAAATTTCCAGTATAGGTTGAGCAGGTAATCTTTAGGCCTCAGTTCTTATTGAGGAGTATGGAAGGTGGACAGGTTTTGTGAGAGGGAGTCACAAAACCTGTGAAAATACCCTTTTTAACAGATTATATACTTCTAGGAATAGATGTCACATAAAAGTTTAATGGGAAATTTTTCTTGTATCTCTTATTAATTGTGATAACCTTGGAGATTCTCAAAGTATAGATTATTGGATGTGTGAATGAAAGCATATAATAAAAATAAGCACATAACAATATATTCATGCAGCTAAACATTGCAGCATATAATAATATATTCATGTAGGTAAACATTGCAAAGCGAACTACGTGACTATCTAATCTAATCACCTGGAGGTAGAAACTGTATACTAAATAATTACAGCAACTCCAATTAACATATTTACGAAAAAAAATTTCATCATAATTGCTGATATATAGTAGCAGTTTTACACTTTACACACTCAAAATAGTAACATGAACATATATGTGTATATATGTGTGTGTGTATATATATATATATATATATATATATATATATATATATATATATATATATATACTTTAAGAAATTATTTTTTGTTGGCAGTAAGTTTAAGTCTACTCTGTTGTAATAAAACCAGTATCATTCACAAAGGCACAATGTTAGATTGAGAGTCCATGTTCATTCAGTTATTATGTTTAATAAGTATATTTATAGATAAGCTCTTCTTATGTAACTGACAATTTCATTGTCAAGTCCATTTAAAAGCCTACATTTTATTTTCTTATTCTTAATAAAAAATGATGAGCTCTTTTCTATATCTTCATATGGGAATTTCATCAACTTTTCTGTTTTGCTAGTCTTATTTCCTTGGAGTATTTAGACTTTTTTAATCCAAAAAAAATGGTATTATAATAGACAATTTTAATATTGAAATAGGAGGACTGTAAATGTGAGGCCAGCCTAAGCTTTCTAAGACCCTGTCTCAATCCCAGTGAGATGGAGTTGCTTGTGTCAGCCTTTCTAGAAGTAATTAAAAGCCAAGAGGTTATGAGAAATGGTTCTTATGCATGGCTTCCTGTAACTCATTAAATGTGTTCTAACCTTGGTCTCTACTTGCACTTAGTACACATAGGCATGACTCATTTCAGAACTGACTTGCTAAAACAAAAAGTGGGGAATTGTAATTCTTCTTACAGAAATGAAGAAATTCTAGTGAGATACAAGTGTCTCTTATTCTAACTACAAGACTGCTGCAATAGAAGACTTTAAATGAAAGAAAATTTCCCCCATGACTCTCATTCTTGGAGATGAAAAGGCACCAGCCAGTAGGAGAAACTGTTATTCCTGAGAGAGATTTAAAAAGAATTCTAACGTCTTGTCAGTCCACCTTACAGGATGAGACTGAAACCCAGATAATGATCTATCAGTTGGGGGAAGGACCATACCTTGACCAGAATTGCTTGGATGTGAACATATTTAGCCTTTATTTAAACTTTGCTCTCACCTCAGGATCCCAGAGATTGACTGAAGGGTTTCTTTGGATCTCTTTGTCCCACTTCCAAAAGTGGCTGCACTGAATATATCCTTCTCTTCTTTCCACTATGAAGAAAGACAGAGAGATAGAAAGACACAGAGACACAGAGAGAGTGAAAGACATAGAGAGACATAGATAGACAGATAAGAGACGGAGATACAGACAGGGAAACAAAGGCACACAGAGAGACAGAGAACAAGACAGAGAAAACAACAAATGCTTCTATGATTTTCATACAGAAATGTTCCTGTGCTATACGTGTTATTATTTCACAGTCTGTGGGAATAATAGTTTCTAAACTTAAAATACTTTTCAGTAGTACCTATTATGGAATTGTAGATAAATCTCCTACCAGGAAAAAATATTCTAAGATGTGTTGCATATTTTTGCATTGAATCAATATTCTCTATTTGATCATCTAGCACTATCTAGAACTAAACTGTAAAGTAAATGGAGCAAACTCATCTAAAATACCATTCTTTAAAGGATACTATGTAATAAGAAGAACAATCAGTTTCATGAAAAAGAGTCATGATAGATATGCAATTATGAATGTGCAGAGTATGTATGTAGGAAAGAAGAGAAATGATATATTTAAGGTGAGGATTTGGTGAAAGCCATTTGTGTGGAAAAGGAAACTATATTTTAAGCTTTAAAATCCCAATGTTTCTTCATGCTGAAGAACATGGAGATAACAAGTCCCTTTAGTGGACTTGCAGAAAGAATGAATAGGGACTCTTGTTTGTTTTGTCTGTATCTCCTCAGCCTACTTAACACATTTGAGACATGTTTGGTGCATAAGACATGTGTTGGTTGAATGAATAAATCTGCCAGTTTCCTTCATGTATTTGGTTATTTTAATGGGATAATGTGATTTAAATGGAGATGTGAATGAAATCATTTTCTCTAAGGGAAAAGAAAGAAAGAAGAAAGAAAAGAAAGAAGGAAGGAAGGAAGGAAGGAAGGAAGGAAGGAAGGAAGGAAGGAAGGAAGGAAGGAAGGAAGGAAGAAAGAGCTTTCTCTTTATGTAATAAGCCCAGTATCTGGGTATACTCTTAGACTGTTCTGCACAAAGCTTTGAGAGTGACTTCCCACCATTGGTTCTTTCTGATTCCCTTCTAAGAGCTGTTAGGAGTATACCCAGGCTGGATTTTAGAGACTGGAGTTGTTTGTTAGTTAATGGATGATGAAAGACATGCTCTCTGTTTCATATGTGTTAAAGAAAATTTCCAATAATTAAATGTTAATATAGTTTGTCTGTTTCTTGATTTTTGTTTTCAATTTCTAGATTCAAAGTTTAAAGTGAAAATATCCCTTTCAATAAATTATATCTCTATGCCTTTTGACATAAAGCAACTTAATCACAGTAATAGATGGAGGTGAATAACGAAGTTGAGGGTCATCTAGAATTTTGGCAACTGTATTTTTGACTCATCTCTCACCAACACGTTTCCCCATTTACAAAAAGCCAAGGCCACAGTGTTAATACATACACCATTTAAATCTCACTGAGCCAATACAATTTAGTGTTTTAGCTCTGGAACCATATTTTTCTTTTATTCATTCTATATAATCACAAATGTGCTGGTCAGATAAACTGGTTTGCACTTTGAATACCTTATCTAATTCTTCCAATGAACCTTCCTTTGCTTAGGATAGATCACTTGATAAGTTGTCTTTCATATATATGAACATGGATGTACTTTTATAGATATATACAGTTTAGTATTTATGTAGATATATATGTATGCATACACACACATACATACACATATATATATTCATATATTATAAAAAATTGACCCTTCCTTAGATTTAATTACAAGGTGAAAATATTTTAAAAATCTCTATATTGAACATTTAAAGAACTTTTCCTTTCTCTATTACCCTAAGTAAGATTATAACACATATGTATGTATGTATGTAATATATATGTAATATATATGTAATATATATTAATATATTATATATATATTGATATATAATATATATTACATACATTATATATATAATATACA
The DNA here is from genome assembly GCA_026225945.1 of Cricetomys ansorgei. Lineage (NCBI taxonomy): Eukaryota > Metazoa > Chordata > Mammalia > Rodentia > Nesomyidae > Cricetomys > Cricetomys ansorgei. The sequence goes on from JAMJFZ010002869.1 coordinate 15,596,459, forward strand.
TATATATATTAAATGTAGTAAGAAATCTGAAAATAAATAAAAATATATAAGAATGTATGTATAGGATAAATGAAAGTACTATATTATTGCCTAAGAGTCCTAGAGATCTGGGGATATTAATATGCCTGGAATGAGGCTTAGAACTAAATGAGTCAAAGGAAAAACCACATATTTATTCAAAAGTATTAGTAAAAAACTGCAGTTTATACTTATATAAACTTATATAACATTAGTCATCCCATTATTTTTACTGCTTTCCATTCCCTTAGGACTGTCATAAGAATGAGGGCTATGCATCTTCCCTATTTTTTGTTCAAATAGCTATCTGCTTTGAGATCTGTAAATACTAGTACAAATGCTGGGAAAAAACATTTTAGACACTGTTGTAAGTTCCAAGAAGCAACACATTGGTGGACAATTCTATTTCAAATCGTGGACTCCAAGGCAATTATAAACATTATAAAACAAAATTGACATCTTTTCTATAAACAAAACCAAGGTCTAATTTCAAGCATTCAGTATGTCTGTCTCCAAAAGACATCTTCTTAGATTTGGCCTTTCATTTAATTTTAATTTATAGTTGTATAAGTTTTACGAAATGAGATTTGTTAGTATAATTGAATAAGCTTGTGTGAATGTATCCTACTGTTTCAAAAAGGGAAAAAAAAAAACAGAATGATACATGATCTCATACTATCTTGGTGGGTAGTCTTTGGAAAGCATTGATTCTAATTCATTAAATATGTTTTTCATAATTGCTATTTGGTTAATGGCTGTGAGTTAAATAAGAAACTATCATAGGATATGCTACATTGCATGTTCATTATATAAAACATATGTTTAAAGGTGTATCAATTATAAAGCAAGCTATTCACCTTGTAAACTTAAATAAATAGACCCTTAGTAACATAGTAACTCACATGAATATTCTTAACACATGATACTAATTTCACTAAGTTTACATTCTAAGGTTAAGTGAAAAATAACAAATATATTGTGTTTACATTTCCATGTTATTTGTAGTATCAAATTCATTTTATTTATCCACATAACAGGGCAAATCTTCTGGTTGCCACATTTGAAGAGAAGCAACAATTCATCAAGTAACTCTTGAAAATAATGTCAAGCAGCACTATGCAATCCGGTGAGGTAGTCTTTGAGTGATTATACAACCTGTTCTATTCTAATTTACATTAAACTAAAACTGATGATATAAATAATCTTGAGCATATTTACTTAAAATTAATGTCATCACAATTGCCTTTTGATTTATATTCATCTAATAAGTGACAATTTGATATGTTACAACAAGTTTGTCTCATTGTAACCTTAAATTTTACCACCAAAACAGCTATAAAAGAAGCTGTATAAACTTATAGTGATTAGGCACTGTGAAGTCTTTGGAGACTTCATTATAATACGCAGGAATTTCTTTATGATACAGTTTGTAATATACTTGAATGAGACCTATTCATCCTTGTTTTCTTCAGCTTTTCTATAGCCACATTTTCATTCTGCTAGCATCTTGGATTAGCCATATTTTATGAAGACATTTAAATAGGAAAGCATCAGTTGTTTGTATCACTTTCTAAAAAAATCGTTAAGTACAAAAAGTTTGGGATTTTTGCATATATAATTCAAACATTTCAGAATACATCATTTCAGCAGGTGCTTAATAAGTTTTGGTTGACTATATAATTAAAATAATGACTGAATCCTTTGACTTGTAATTAAAGCAGCACACTATATAAATTAGTTTTGTGTAGCAGAACACTTGGAAGAAGTTTTGTTATTGTGGTTTCTGTAAAAAAACACAAAATAGCATTTGGATTGGGTTTGTGTTCCCATCCAGCTGTGGTACAGTTGTTTGCAAGTTAAGATTGGAATACTTGATGCAGGTGGCTATAATTTTGTCAGGTGCAGTCGTTCTGGAACCTGTAGCTTGTTTTGGGAATTAGGTGCCGCATGGGTTTTTGGAAACTTTTGGTGTAGGGTATAAAAAGTCTGAAGCCTCAAGAGTCGGGGTGGGTGTTGGTTGGTTTATAGACCATGAGCTGAGTCGCTAGTCTGACTCACTGTCAGCTAGTCCTATTCAAGCTTAGGATAGTCTAAAGGAAGGCTGTGAAAATTTCTAACTTCCTCTCTTTCTGTATCAAGGTCACTTGCAACATCAATAATTTCTTTCTATCTTTCCTTTTTCTTCCCTAAATTGAGGGTAAAAGCTTATAGTATATTGTTACAGTATTTGTCAGTTTCACTCCATATTGTATAGCTTAGTTAAGTTTGTAAACTGCATCTTAATCTACCCCGGATAATATTATTTCATCTAATAACATAATTGCATCAATTTTGCCCTTGCAAATTCTGTACTTCTTCATTTTATTTCTGCCTATTTTTGGTTACAATATATTCTGTGATTTCTAATTTGATTCCCACATAGCTTGGGGATGAGGTATATGTAGTTCATTTAGAAGAGCTTGTCTTTGGCCTCTTTGACTTAAATAATCTAAAATAACCCAGAGTCTTCTTGTACATAACATGTTGGTCTTTCCAGAGACTTTTATTACTGTAATGGAAAGCACTGTAAGAGAGCTGTAGGGCATTTGCTGTGTAGCTTAATGTTATTTTTTTAAACTCTTAATGTATGACTGCTAAATCTTTTTCCCTTTTATCAAAAATAGACTATTTCTTCATAAAATATATTCTGAATGTACTTCCCCCTCCCTCCGTTCTTTCCAATTCCTCCGCCATCCCCTCTCTCCATGGACTCATCCTTTTGTATCTCTATCATTAGAGAAAAATAGGCTTCCAATAGACAAAACTAGACATGACAAAATAAAATGTAATAGGATGAATCTAAATCTATCACAAAGAAGTTGGACAAGAGCAACCCAATAGAAGAAAAGAGTCCAAAGAGCAGGCACAAGAGTCAGAGACAAAATTGCTCTCACATTCAGGAGTGCCATAAAAATACTAAGCTAATAGCTATAATAAATATACAGAGGACCAGGTGAAGACCCATGTAGTCTGGTGCTTGCTGCTTCAGTCTCAGTGAGCTCATGTGAACCTTGCTTAATTGATTTAGAGGGCCTAGTTCTCTTTGTGTTCTCTATCCTGGCTGACACAGGTTTTCTACCCAAAGAAGGCTTAAATGTTTTTTAGAGGATTCACTAATTTGTAAGTGAAATGCTTATAATAATAAAGTCATATTTAATTAAGAGACTACTACTTCCATCATTTGAATTCCAGACATAACACGCTGATGATATCAATCTCCTTATTGATTTTAATTTTTAATTATTTGTGAGAAAAGAATGAATTATAACATAGAAGTTTGGTCTATAATATCATTGCATTCTCAGTATTAGACAATTATTTCACCAAGTGATTTCTTAATTCCCTCAAACTTAGGTTCAGTATTACTAGAACAAGTTTAGATGCCAGCTTTGTATGGAATCTCTGTCTCTCCTTTCTATTAAAAGTATCTCCAAAGTTCATTAAATGACTTTTGTCTTCTTTTCATTTAAGCCCATTCAATCAGCTCAGGTTTGTTTTTCATCATATGCTAGTATGCTGGATCAGTCTTTCTTTCCTTCTTTCTTTCTTTCTTTCTTTCTTTCTTTCTTTCTTTCTTTCTTTCTTTCTTTCTTTCTTTCTTTCTTTCATTTCTTTCTTCCTTCCTTCCTTCCTTCCTTCCTTCCTTCCTTCCTTCCTTCCTTCCTTCCTTCCTTCCTTCCTTCCTTTCTTTTTTGTTGCTTGTTTTGAGTGTAAGTGAATCTAATCATAGTCATCTTGTTTGGCCCTGGCCTCAAACCCAATTTGTGCTTTTGTCGTTTTCCTTAGTTCTGTGCCTCCACTTTCCTAAATCTCGTCTCACATCCAGGCAATTATAACCAACTCAAGGACCAATTTTTATTTAAATAATTTCTCCAACTGTGCCTTTTAAATTATTCCTTATATGCTGGTATATTAAAAATCATATGGTTTGAGAATAGTCCTCAGGTTCTTATGTTTTAGAGGAATTTTCTGAGGACATGAGCTTTGACAGATTTTTTTTTCTTTCTATTTCTCACACTCATTAATTCTAATCATTTGCAAGTGTCTACTTTTACAACAACCCTATTAAGAACATGGCATTGGTATTGAGAATTAGCCTGAGAATTAGTATTGGGAATTGTCTGGAAATAAAAAAAACAAAAGTATGCTTTGTAGAATTGGTATTTATTGCTGCTAAAATCTCTATTTATGAGGCATGAAAGAGATATTAATTTGCTCATGTAGTACTTTAGTCAAAGGAAGACTTTATTCAAAATAAATTTTTATCACCCATTTTCCTTGAGCCTCACAGCTTTTCTCAAAGGATAATTTTCTCTTTTAACATTTAACTAATGGTGCTGTAGGAAAAAAATAACATATTTCCCTTAGCCTTCATTTAATCCTGGCTGATACTCCTGTAACCAAAGGCAATTAAGAAGAAGAAACATTTCTTTTCTCTGAAGTTTTACATAACACAGGAAACATTTACTATGAAAACCCAAAGAACTAGAGAACTCTTTACATTTCATGCACTGGAACAATAAACAGAGACAGTCCAAGACAGTCCTGTATAAACATTATTGGAAAAAGAAGATATGATTTAATGTCAGTAAATAGAGAAGTTTTAGGATATTTGCAAGCTTACCTATCCAGATTCCTCTTGGCTTCCATGTTTAGGATAAAAAGTTATTGGATGAAGGAGTTATGAACACATTTAGGGAATTATATTAAATAATTTCATTATTTTTATCTATCAAATGGAAAAAATAAGGAGAGTAGGGTATTTTCTGGGACGTCATGTTATATTAATCATAACTTTCATGAACATACTGTCCTCCCTGATATTTGTAAAAAATAACTATTAAACTTATCCATTGACAATTTCATGAATACATATAATACTCTCTAATTACTCTCACCACCAACTTTCTCTTAATTCCCTTCTACTTCTGATACATCCCTCTTCTCTGAAAATTCTTACATTCACACATTGTGTTTTATTTTCTGACCACCTGAATGATGATGATCTTGGACATGGCCTTTGGAGCCTAATGGGGTACTCAAATAGTTGTCCCTCCTTCACAATCCAATGGTATATAGTAGTTCAACAGGGATTGTAGGGCTCCTTGGACCTCTTCCCAGTCAATGAGTGACACATGTAGAGGAACATTTAGTGCTCTAATCTGGCAGCATGTCTGCTCTAGAGTAGAAAGAATGTTAGTAGACACCTTTAATACTAGTATTCAGAAGGTAGTGATAGTACATACCTTCATGCCCAAGACAGAAGGAAATAGAAGCAGAGGGTAAAACAAATACAGGGAGTTCAGGAGGAATCAGTGTTGGACAGATAGTAACATCTGAGATGAATCGGAATGAAGAACAGACAAAGTGATGAAGCAGAGGAGGACAGCACAGTGAGTCAGAGTGAGGACATGCCCAACTTTCATAATATAAAAGTAGGCCCTCAGCTCAGGTAGTCAGTCAGGGTCAGCCTGAGTCAGAAGAGTTCAGTCAGACAGTCATCCAGCTCAGAATGTCAGTTTGAACCAGTTAGCTTGGAGAAGAGTTTGAGTCAGAACAGCAAGTGAGTTGAATCGGGCAACCAGAAGAGTGAGTTGAGTTCAATGCAGCTCTGAGTTCATAAGTAGCTAGTCAGAGTAGGCTCATGACACACATCCTAGTGTGGTAATATAAATATAGAGAGAGAAGAAAGCAAGGTTTCATAACATTCAAAGGCGTTTGGTCTATAAACAAGACGTAGCCTGCTCAAACAGCTGAAATTTGAGCTAGTCTTTAATAGAGGTGCACCACACCTGGTGCACATGAAGAAATCTCACAATATGTATATAGGGGTACCTGCACATTCATGTGCATTACTCCACTATTTACAGGAGCCAGTAATTCAAAATACATGTCCATTAACAAGAGAATGGGTAAAATATGTAGTATGCACACATGACAAATTTATATTCCGTCATAAATAAGAAAAAAAATGTTCCATTTGTAGGACAGTAGATGAAAATAAGGATGCGCATGTTAAACAAAATAAGACAGACTCAAAAGACTACTATATTTTTATAATATATGTATGTACACATCACAGTAATGGAAAAGGGCTCATTTGGGATACAAAGAGAATGAGTAGGAATGACAAAGGTGAACGAAGAAGTATTTTGGTAGTTGAATGTGAATAAATATATGGCATACACGTGTGGAACATAATAATAAAAACCATTATTTTTATACTATTTTTAAATTACATGCAGAGAAAATTTTGATGGTATCTGAACTTTTTAGAGAGTGATTCTTTTAATGTAAAATGAAATCTAGTTCTACCCGAGGCTCAGTTGTTGTCCTGAGATGCCTGTCAGTGATCTGATATTATGATTCCTTCATTCCCCTCTCATTTTATACTTTATTGTGTTTTAACCTAGTCAAATTTTGTGTTCTCACCTGACCTTTACAAACTTGTACTGAAATATAAGAGTACATATTATGCTTAATTAAACACCAGATAGTTTGAAAAAAAGATCAGTTTCAATTTTATCAAGCTGGTTGGGTTAAAGGCTGAGAATCTGACTGGGGCTAAAGAACTGAAGAAAGCTAAAACCTAATGGTTTTCTTTGATTTATAACTTTCCTTTATTTCCAAAATAACCTTCATAGAAAAGGAAATTACAAGCTTGTACAGAAAGACACTTGGCTATTTTCACTGGATTGCCTTGCTTCAGCCCAGCAGTAAAAAGGAGCCTTTCAATCTATTAGAAAAAATAATAACGGTTAGAACCTGAGCAGTTATACAAAACAGAAATTGGCTTGGCCGAGTCACTCAAACCCTGTTGCTTTTATTGGATATGGTTTCTTTTTCAGTAAGTGCTTTTTGAGTCGCTGAGCCTGGAACCATAGCTACAGACGCTTGGTTTAGAAAACAGTCATACAGAGATATTGCCAGGGCTCTGTGCCTAAAAGGGAATTCTGGGGAGGAATGTCTGGGTATCTAACAGTGAGACTGTTTATATAAAATCCTGTGTTCATGGCTTTATACTGTTTGTGTTGAAAGCTCTCCTGTCTAAGAAATTTCTTCTATTCTGAACCTTCATATAGTTCTTTATTTTAAAAGATTTCTTTTTTCTTTCCTAGTTTTTGTTCTTGCTTTTGTTTTTAGACATCACTAGTAGAAAAAAAAATTAAACAAGCTCAGAATCATAAACCCTTTCCAGCAGACTGGTGAGGGACTTGGTGAACTAGTTTCAGAGGTAACCCACCCCTGACCCAGCTGTGACAATTCAGGAAATGATCATTTTGAATTATTCATGACACAATCACCCTTGACATTCTGAACATTGTGTTTGAGAATAGAAGAACTGAACAAGAGATGGTAATGGTCATTATTACAAAGCAGTAGCTGCTGTTCAGATGGTTAGGAGCACCCAGAAGGAGTAATCGACGATAAAATGGAGCTGCTTTACATTTGAAAGATTTCCATACAAATGTCTTTGAAAAATATAACTACTTAAGGAGTATTTATTTTCCATCCTTTACAATTTATTGGATATTTTAGAGGGGATTTTTCTTTTCATGTTCCATTCCAGGCACACCTTCGGGGCACACTCACAGATGTACTTTGGAAATTGTATGTCTAACAAGGGAAATATAAATCTATTAACTTGTAATTGTCCTTCTTGCAGATTTGTGGATATCTTCTTTTCTACCTCTGCCTTATTCACAGTGTTTCAAATAAAAGCGATAAATGAGACAAGGCCATTGGCTAAAGGAAAGCAGGGTATTTACCAAGGAATCTTATATTGCTGAGTAAGAAATGTCTTAGCAAATTTTTGAGGGCTTCAGAACTCAGCAGCATCCATAGCTCACTAACTGGATTGTATAATATATAACTTAAATGACTGTTGCTTAAGTTAAGCACCTACACAATCAATTACCAATTGCAAGGTCTACCAGTAACTTACTCTTATCTTTCAGTGGAAAGTGAGCTTTGCTTATATGCCAGATTGCTTCAAATAGCATAAAAAAGGGGGCAAAATGTTAAATATGATGTGATAGCTATTCTTGGTTGATAACTTGACTACATGTGTAATTAATTAAAACCCAAGGGGCTATATTCACCTGTGAGGGATTTTTCTTAATTAAATTATTTGCAAGTAGGAAGACTCACTTTTATCTGAACATTTTGAAGTGGGGAGATACACCTTTAAGATGGGCCACAACTTCTGCTGGCAGCCTATATAAAGGACATGAAAAAAGAAAGTATGCTCTCTTTGCTACTTGCCCTCCCTCTCACTAATAAGTCCATTTTCTTCACTATCATTAGAGCCTATTTCTCTGGGATTCTGGGATTTATTGAAGACCAGCTGAGATATCAATTCTCATGGACTGAGAAACTACTGGATTCCTGCAACTTACATTGATAGCCATTGTTGGACTAACTAGATCACAGCCTATAAGACATTCTAATAAGTCATAGACGTATATTGACTTATTAGATATATAATACATATATATTCTATCATATATTCTTTCATTTTATAAGCTCTGTTCATCTAGAGAACCCTGACCTATACAGATGGCATGTAAAATAGTCATATTTTATGAGCAACAAGGATATCCTCAACCAACTATCCTACATTTCCACTACTGTCAAGAAATCTAAAAGTCTTTAATTCCTTGAGACTGTTCAGGTACTTGTTTAATGATATTCTAAAATGTATTTAAAGAACTGTTTAAATAATTAATGAGGTTAAAAGATTTTATAGTAAAAGGGATACTTTATACAGAACAAGGTATATGTTTATTGTCAGAAATGATTGAAAATCTTGATCTGTCCAAAGATTGTGTGTCTTCTATACATGAAGGCCTGAGTTTAATTCAGAATAACACACAACCTGTGGATAGTACTGAAAATGTGTATTTTTAACACATAAAATTTGGAAGGACAGGTATGAAAAGTTCAAGATCATTCTAACCTAAGCAATGAATTTGAGGCCAAAGTGTTCAACAAATGAAGAAGAAGGACAAAGAAGGAGAAAGAGAAGGAGGAGATGGAAGAGACAGAAGAGGAGGAGGAAAAGAAGGAGAGGAGCAGGACTAGAAGGAGAGGAACAGGAGGAGGAGGATGAAGATGAAGATGGAGGGAAAGAAGAAGAAGACAAAGAGGAAGAAGAAGAAGAGAAAAAAGGAGGATGAGGAGAAGGAATGTGTGATTAGAACTCACATTTGTTACCATACATATTTATATGTAGTAATTTAAGGCTTTCAGTCAGGACTTGATACTATGACCTTGACCACAAAAAGAGACTTAGAAAATGTTGTGAGTTCATAATATCTAAAAAAAAAAAAATACATATTATTTTCTACTATTTGAAGCCATTTCTTTTTATTTTATTTTTGTAGCTTTTATTGGAACATAAATGTTAGGGTTTGCACCATTTTTAACAGTTACCAATCTTCTTTATAAACCAGTTCAGGTTAATTCCAGGTCTTTCAATAAAAAATAAATGTTTATGGGGCAAAGTCATGGAAAGATCATGTAAGGAAGAAATAGGAATTTGAATGTGAAAGAAAAATGTTAGCAACTGAAAAGATCATTAGGAAATATACCTAAATCACCATTTTCTTTCTTGCAAACTCCAGCAAAGTACTTATGAATGCAATGCGATAGTTTCTCTTTCTATATAATTCAAAATAATAGGTTTATAATATTGGAAACAATTGAGAATGTGGACTCCATTCGAAAGAAAAAGAGCAATTATATGCTACTCAATGAGAGATTGGGAACAGGCACATCATATTAGCTATCTAAATAGTCAAATAAGAATGACTGGACATATATAGGTAACATCATCATTCACAGACCTCATCTCCTGCTGTTGTTTTCTCATCCATTTACATGATACAATTTTTCTCCTTCTGGTTTTCAAATGTGATAGAATCCTTCTCATTATAGTCCTATTCAGTTGCCTGTCCATCTGTTTGAGAATTGTGATACAGCCTTTAAGGCTCTCTCGGTTTCAATCAGGTTAAATAGCTGTAATTCTTTATTTCTAAGTTTCATATGTCGTGTCATCAAAAGCTGTATTAATGGCTGTGAGATTAATTAATTGTTTTATATGAATAATATAAATATCATATGGTCATGACATTTGCCTTTACCTTAGGTGTATTTTTAATATACAGCTGGGAACATTATCAGATATTTGGTAACAAATATTTGAATAACATAAATGTACGGCACAGAGATCCATGTTTGCATGTTATTAGATTATCAAATCTTTGAAGAGAGTTCATGATTAAGTTCAATATTTATTCTTGGTCTTTTTATTTAATCATTATTACTGCTTAAAATATTTTCTTAAACTGATTTAGTGTCAGGAAGAGGATCATATTCCCTGTGCTGTAGTCATCTGTCAACTAGTTTAAATTTTAAAATAAAATCACTTTTATAAGCACGAGTGTGTTAATTTTTTCTCATAGACAATATTGATATTTGAAAAGATTTGAAACATGGAACTCCTACAATCGTGATGGTCACATTGACAATCATGATAATAGAGAAGGGGTCAGGGCCCACAGGTACTGAGAAGTACCAGTAATAGAACCTGTTTACTTCTTGGATAGGAGAATGGAGGAAGCTATGCAAATGGACTTCTAGTTTCACTTATTTTTTCATCCATGACTGTTATTGGTGGTGCCACAATTCTTTTGAAACTAAGCCAAAAATTTTACCTACTTTTACTCACAGGTCATGAATCATAAAACATTTATAATTCACATGTCCATTTGAGTATACTTCTGTGTAATTTGGTCCTCTCTGTCTCTAGATTATAACAGGGACTTTTAAAGCATGCATTAATACCCATATTCAACACTGTTGTGATATGATTTCTTAATTCAAACTGCTCTCAAAATAATCTTCTAAAATATATAGCCAGATCCTATTTCTTCTCTGTTTTCATTATTTCAACATATATCCAGGATAGATCAATATAAATACCCCAAATCCTCAGCAGAATGCTGGTTGATACTCTTCATCTGAATTTATATTTCCTAACTTTGTATTCTTCTTTTCTTTAATAAAGCATCATTCATGGAATATTGATTTTAAATTAAAGATATACATTTCCTTCTGAAAACCATTTTAGCTTCAACGTACAGAACTACATACTTTGCATTTTATCATTTATTTAATAACAGATATAATGTCATTGTGTTTTCTCTTGATAACAAAAACTATTTTCATAAACTCTAAATATGTTTTCATACAAATTTATTCTTGAACTTAGTTTATTCTTATTAAAGAGTACATAGAAAGTACATTTCATGTAATTTAAATTTTGTAAATTTTTATGCTATTTTATTTTCTGACAGATTGTTACATTAATAAATATTCTATGTATATTTGCAAATACTATACACTCTGTATTGCATATATAATATATATATATATAAATATATATACATATGCTTATGTATACTTGCTCACAAAATCTGTGTCATTTTCAGGTTATCTGTGCCATTATTAATGTTTTAGTCAGAGCAACTGCTATATCAGAAGCAATAAACATTTAAATGGTACTTGTAGAATTGAGCATTCTTTGTGTTTTTCTGCGTGATTTTAAAGCTCCATTATTTATTGTATATATATGATTGATTTATTTTTCTGAACAACAGACCTTAAAATATAATGTCTTCTGCAGTGTGAAAAAATTATGCTAGTTTAGTCTCTATGTTTTTTTTTTCCATTCTTAACACAGCCCCTTTAGGTCCTTCTCATTCTACTACTTACATGAAGAAAATTTTGCCCAATTGATTTCAAACTGAATACTCATATACAAAAATTATCTCTTGCACATAGATTAGAGAGTTGCACAGTTCAGTCTTACTTTGTTATCATTTAATGTAATGATAGTAAAATTAAACTTTCATTATGCCTGAATTCATGGTTCTGTTGTGGTTATGGTTGTTTCATGAGGTTGATATTTTGCCTTACTTTCCTGTATTCTATTCTCTTTTATGATTTAGATTTCTAAAAATTCATTTCAACGAATAGAGCAGATTGCTATTTTTATATGATTACTCTATGTATAAGACATCCTATGCTTTTCTGTTGGAATAGATTCAAAATTATAGCCATTCATGTGAAATGTAGAAACTTCTAAGTATGATTAGTATAATGAATACGTAACTCATATTTTGAAAAAATGAAAATATAGCCTTATGCTCATTTGAATTCATTTTCTAGTCAATTATCAACTTTCTTGAAATTTCAGTTACAAATAAAAAGTTGTTTTTTTTTTCAATTTTGAAAAACTGGAATTGTGAAGCTCTGTTCAATTTTGTTTTTCTTCTTTCTATCTCAGGTTAAACATAAGTGCTTGAAATTATTTACTATTTTGCTATGATCGATTGTTTCTTTTCATATCTGATATGAATTTTTTTATTTCTAAAACGGAAACTTGGACTTTTTACTATTTCTGTTGCTCTTTTAAGAGCCATATTTTATTTATACAGATGAAAATTATTTTTTCATTATATGCTTTAAACCTATTTTAAACTTCTAAAATTTCTTAGATAGGATTATTTATCATTTTCTCCTTATAATATGTCATGTTTTGAAGTTCTTAATAGTCTAACTAGTCTTGGATTACATAGTATTATTTCAAATGCTGTGTTGTTGACGCACTGGGTTCTTTGTCTTCTTGTGAATTTGTACTTTATTTGTTCAAAGCCAAAACACTGTTATAATTTTTAAACTTCTCCACTTGAATTCTTACTGTATATTAATTCTTTTATATTTACACAATTTTTAATCAGCTTCCCTATTTTTCTGTGTGTCACGTAACATTGTGAGGTCTCAGAAGAGTTTTAGAAAACTTTTTGGTGTTTTCCTTCATGGTTCTAACTTCTAGGAATAAGACCTTATTTTCTGATGGATGGATGGTCCCTGGAATTGTTCCATCTTGTGCTTTTAGTAAAAAGTCTACACATGTTCCAATTGAGTCTCAGATGCCTATTAAGGAGCTAAATATACCATGTACTATCTACCTAAAGTCATAAAAGATAGACAGCTCATTTCTTTATTTCTTTTGATTAAATGATTCCTTTGTCCAGACAAGTAGTTACATTGTGGTCCAGGCTGGCCCCAAAGTTATATCTTTCTTTAAGCTTCAGACACCACAGTGCTGGGATCACAATCACATACTATCACACCTGGCTATATTTCAGTGTAAGATATTTCATTCTTAGTGTTTGATACTCTATCAGAAAATTGACATGATTTTGACCCTGGAAACCCAAGTTTATATTTGCTACTCTGCTTTGATTTTCATTTGAATTTTTTCATGGAAACTAAACAAGCTTTTGACATGTTCCCGTTTCAGTCTTTCCAGGTCTGGGATTACAGATGCATGCCACCATACCTGTTTTTTTAATATTTGTCCTAGGGATTGAACTCTGATGGTTATGCTTATGTGACAAACACTTTACCCACTAAACCATTTTTTCAGCCCTTCAGCCCTTCTTTAAATCAGACTTGTGACGAACTGAATGTTTGCCATCATTGTTGCAATGTGTATAGAAACATGACTTTCTATGACATATGTACGTTGAACATATTTTAAATTTTAAAAGGCAATATCAACTGAAATACATTTATATTCCCTAAGTAATCAAATATTGAGTATTGTATGAGAATATGACAGCCATTGTTGAGTTGCTTTATTGGATAATGATTTGGAGACCCAATTACAATTAGGTAAATCAATCTCTTTTGACATTAGTTGACATAGTAAAAATGATGATAATTGTAGCAAACTCACTGAGTAGTTCAAGCCACATAAGATGGATAAAATTGTTTTGAAAGTATTTAGTTGCTAACAAATTCTATTTCCTTGCATCTGTATGTGACACAGTATGTTAGGCAGTACAGTTCACATAAAGCAGTCAAGATGAAATTCATTGCAATGATGTTGCAATCAAGTCCTGGATGGAAAACAATCAGACTATAAACATTTAATCAACAATACTGTGTGTGATTCTTGAATCCAAATGAACTGACTGAGGAACCATGCTATGCTCCTATGCAGTGATATGTATCTGCTTTCGGCTATAATTTTGGTGATACTTTTATTTGTTTGTTTTTCAATGCTCTGTTTCATTTTTCTTTTTTTTTTCTTGCTACATAGATTTGCATACAATCAGAATGTGCAAACCATCAGTACACATATTTGTGTGAAATAAATTTTACTTATTTCCTTCTTAATTTTATTTTTGAATATTTTTTTAAGATTTGGGAAAAAGGAATGCATTAATAATTTCTCAGGGTCTTGAAACTTTATACTCTTAAGAAATAAAGCAGTTAGCATTAGTTTGATATTACACAGCAGAGATGTTTTATGTAGATAAATGCCCTACTCTGATTATTATGCAAAGACTTTGTGCTTATCTTCGATTTTGATTTTCTTTCTCCACTGTCAGTTTTCGTATGGAACAAAGTCAGACTCTTTGTGAAAAGTTTTAAAGTAGAATTGAGATTGTTTTGTTTTAAAATTAAAAAAAAGAAAACATGATTTTTCTGACCTTAGAGTAGCCATAAGCAATTTAGGCATTTGACTATAATTTTAATTTCAAAAATACTTTTTCTGTGACTGATGTGTCTTTTATTTCCTACCTGAAGCCCCAAATAAATATATTTACTTAAATAAACAAAGCACCTGTAATCCTTTGCTACACATCTAAATGCAAAAATGAACTTGGTGAAAATGCTAGTCATAGTTCTGAGTGTGTTGCTGGAGCTGATGCAATGTTATCAGAACATTTCCCTGTCTCCATTTCTTCACCAAGGTTCCGGGGAGAAAATAAATAATATCACTGATGTGCATAGTAACAATACATGAAATAAGGACACAAACTTCTTTCCAATTGCTACTGGCTTCTCAGACACTTTTAGTCAGTCCTCTGAAATGAATATCTTTGCCCTCAATTTTATCTTCATTTTGCAGGTTAAAGAAAATCCCTTCACCTCCACTATGACATTTCTATCATAAAAATCTCACTGCTCAAGTAAATTCATACATAACGTGTCTTTGGTTTGGGGTTTTTGGATTCTAATTAGAGACTGAATCATATATCAGGCTTCAAGTTTCCATGATTAGTAAAGCTGAGCATGCTTCTGTAGATTTGCTTTCTGTTGGACTAACAGTCTCTATCACAACCTTATTTAACATTTATAATGGGTTAGCCATGGAATCGTAAATGAGTCATTTAATTACAGAATCTGCTTTCTGTGGTCATCAAAGAACTCAGCAGGAAACTCCAGTCAAAAGAAACCAGTCATAAAGGAATGAACTAGTTAGAAGAAATGATGTTTGACTCATCCTTGATCTAAGCAAATGGGCAGTATCTATTCCTTAGTATATAAGGAGAATAGGAAGTGCTATCATGGTAACTTAATGAAAGTACCTAGAGGGGAGTATTGTATGCTTGCACTGTGGTCTTTAGAGTAGGAACACACTCAGCTTGCTTCTAGTGATCTTTGGGACAGAGCTAGGTTTCTATGCACAACGCGCTTCTGTTTTCTGTCTCCCTTGACAGAGAAGGCAGAACAATCTTTCATGAAGAGTTAACCAACTCCCTTTGTGTAAGAATATGAAAATAATGTAACCAGTATCTAGGCAATGGTAGAAAATATTAAACCCAGTAAATCATTTTTGATCAGTAGGAGGTTTGATAAGGTACCGATTTTATAGGATATTGAGAATTTGATAATTTTCAGTGAGTCATGTAAGATAAATCAATTTATTTTACAATACTTTCACATAGATGAGGGGCTCAAATCTTTAATACAATTATTAAAAAATGTACACTTTTGATAAAGAAAGAGGATCTAGTCTGGTTGAAATATCTGGTGCTTAACTTGCTGGGATAATTGGAAATCTCAAGGGCATTGATATTCTGCAACAAAAATTTTATCTGCAACAAAAATATTATCAATAACTTTTCTCTGAGTGATTCAATATGTTATGTGACTAGAAAATTACATCTGTCACAGCTAGTATATTTTATAAATGCATCATTGTGTGTGTTGTGGTTGCAAGGAGAAATTTCCTTGATGAAAAGTGAGGAATCTACCTACCTGTGAATATAGGAACAAACATTGAGCATAAACATCACCTTAAAAATGATGAAACCAATAGACATGCTAACATGAATGGAGAAATCTCTCAAAGCTCACCAGTCCTCAACCTTAGATGAACTACAGGAAGCCAAAGAATGCTGAGAGTGGGAGAAACTGTCTTCCCCAAGGAAGAGCACAACAAGTGATTAAAAAATATCTATCAATTGATCATCCCTGAAAGCATATACTCTCTCTCTCTCTCTCTCTCTCTATATATATATATATATATATATATATATATATATATATATATATATATAAATACACAAATATACACATATACGTATATATATATACAGGAGAGAGAAATGTGAATGTGACATGCACATTGAGCATATTGTATTTATGTATCTGTATATTAATAAGTCATATACATTTTTGTATTATGTAATAATAATATATATATGTATGTGTGTATATAACAGCAATTAAATAAAAAAGAAGCCAAGCATTTAAAAGAAGTTACATGGTAGTGGTTCTCAACTTTCCTATTGCTGCAATCCTTCAATACAGTTCTTCATGTTGTGGTAATGCCCAACGATAAAATTATTTTTCTTGCTATTTCTTAATTATAACTTTGCTACTTTTTTGACTCATAATGTAAATATATGATATGCAGATAATCATAGGCAACCCCTGTAAAAGGGTAATTTTATTCTGAAAGGGGTGTGATGCACAGATTGAGAACCTCTAGACACTAGAGGGAGGAAAGGGGAGTGGGAAATGATGTATAGATGTTATAATCACAAAAAAATTTAAAATATTTTTTAAACATGTTTGAAGATAATTACCTAAATTTTGAAAATGTATGTGTATGCATATGTACAAAATATTTCTTGTTTCTACCACACATTAATCCATCATTCCTTATTATAAATACCATTGCTTGACATTTTGTGTGAAAATGAATATGCCATTCTTCATTTGAGTCATATAAATCTCCTGTAAGTAATACCTTTCTCAGTATGTAAGAGTGCTCCATGGGACATCAGAAATAGCAGTGAAAGTTCTTTCTCCAACTATTTCAATTCTAGAAATAAAAACATAACACTGAAGTGATTTGTGGGCACCTACTGTCCATGTGAGGACCAGAGCCCAGGACTTCATTTGTACTCACATTTAAACTTACACTTTTGAACAAAAAGGTGGGGAGTGAGAATATTTTTAGTATAGTCTTTAGATTACTCTTCTCATACAAATGTATGGTTACTAAAGCCTAACTTTCGTACCTAAAGAATGAGATCTTAATCAAGAAAAGTCTGATCAAGTTCCAACATCATTTTCAAGAGTAGATATATATTCTCATAAATTAAGATAACTTTTATAGATTAATATTATATGTATTTATTTGCTTATTGGTGATAAAAGCAATAAATGGCATTTACACTAATTTACATAGCAATGAATAATGATGTATAGACTCACGTTTGTCTATTAAATTTGCAAATATTTTAAAATATATTATCTCTGTACAATTTTTTTCATTGTAAAATACCCATCAAAGTAATATATATTTTAATTCTTGGTCCCTATATGGTACTGATATTTTGGAAAATTATAGAAGCCAAAGGAGACAAAGCCAATTTGGAGGAAGTCAGTCAATGGAGGGTGTGGACCATATGGATTCTTGTCCATCTTTACTTCCTCTCTGACATCAGTGTTTCCTGAACTATTAAGATGAAAGCAAGTACTTTCTGTTTTCCCTGCCACAGCTATGGGTTTCCGGTACTTCTGAGTGCTTTGCTCACCCTGAGATAAAATTACGTCTTTTTTATAGTACTTTATTAATAATTTGAATTTCATACAATGTACTCACACATCCTCTTCTCTTTCCTCCATGTTCCACCCTCCTGTCTCTGTCTCATCAAAAAAAAGTAAAGTAAGTCCAGCTAGTGTGGCAAGAGCATGTGCATGTATCATCGACATCACCACAATTCCCGGGGGCAGCAGGCTGCTATAATGATGTACATTCACCTGGCCCATACTAGCTCAAGACTGAGCATGGTGAGTTTTGACCTGAAATTGGGCCTCACTGCCAAGGCCCACAGGCATCCAGGCCTCCAGCAGGCGCCCAGACATTGCCCAGGCACCCAGACACCATACTGGCATCCAAATATCTTGCAAACATCAGGGCATTCTGCAGGCCTCTCAGATATATCACAGGTACCTAGACCCCTTCAGCACCTAGACATGCCACAGGCACAGAGCATGCCATAGGCTCCAGAGAATTGCACAGATGTCCAGACTTCGTAAAGGATGCCCTGGTGCCTGTGGAATGCCCAGGTGCTTGTAGGAAGCTCTGGTGCCTGTGGGATGTCTAGGTGCCTGCAGGAGACTCTGGGGCCTATGGGATGTCTAGGTGAGTGTGGGATATCTGTGTGCCATCAATATGCCTTGGTGCTTATGGGATGTCTGGGTGCCTGCATAGTCTCAGAGTGACTGCTCGATGTCCAGATATCTGCACATTGGCCCAGTTCCTGCATGATGTCCAGGCATCTGTAGAATTCACTGGAGCCTGTGGGATGCCCTGGTCCCTGCAAGATGTCTAGGTGTCTACAGGTTGACCCAATGCATTTATCATTCCCAAGCATCTGCAGGATGCCTTGGAGCCTTGGGGTTGTACTGATGTCTAGGCACCTGTGAATGCCCTGGTGCTCCTGGAAGGTCCTGGTGCCTGTGGGGGGAAAATACATCTTAACTCGCTTCTGGGAATAAATTTGATACAGCAATGAGAAAAGTAATAAATGTAGTATGTCAATTATATTTCATCATCACAATTTTAATTTTGGAATGGAACTTTCTTGAAGATAAGTGGAGTAGGTATTTTCCATGTCAGATTTATTGGACATTCATAGATAATGAAATAAATAATGATCTCAGGGTTACACAAAACAATGAACACAGATGATATGTCTTCAGAAACAGTGGAGTATGTTTTTTCTGTATGTTGTGTTCCTGAAGTTTTAAATATGGTAAGTTACGTAAATGGAAAGGCTATTTGGCAAAATATTAACATAGAAGCAAAAAATATTGGTTTGGGATTAAAAATACGGATGTCAGTGTTCTCACATATTAGTCATGAGATTTCTGGCACCATACAGCTTTTCTGAACCAGTCTTTATAAGTTGGCAGGACATCACTTGCTTCTATGGTTTATAAAAATAATTTTAAGAAATGTCATTATAATAGGTTGTCATAACTTAGTTTGTACAATAATCTCAGCAAGTGTTCATACAAAATTAGAAACATCTTGAAATGTAGTCTATTTTAAAATATCCATTGTGATTTAATCTATCTCTTTCATAATTATGAAATTAACGAGCACTTTCATGATTTTAAAGCACAATTAAAATTAAATTGAAACAATTTTGTAATAGAAAGTAACATAGTTTTATATCATAAAATGCCACTGAGAATTTGAATTAAATAAAGTAATGAATAATTTTTCCTTAACTGGTGTTTTCTTGCCATTATATATCTTCCTAGATTTATTTCAAAATCTTTTGCATGACTTAATGCTCAATGCATGTCTAATACCTAATGAATTTTAAACAATGATCACATGATTATAACTCACAACTGGCTTTATCATTACAAATTCCTTTCATGTAGGTGGTCAAAATTTGTTTTTGTGCATGGTATTTTTTCCATTTATAGGAAAAGCACCTGAATTTAAAGGTGAAGAAGTTATCTGCCATGAGCTAATAAATGCAAGTAAACTAGGTTTCAATTTCAGATCTGTGCTCTGAGATACATGTCTGCCCATCATTTGTATAGCCATAATTTCCCTGGATGAGTTTCGCTGATGATCCACAATGTGACATGTGACTCATTAACTTAATACAGACCTGGCCTCACCATTGATTTAGCACAGTGATTTATAATCTATCATTAGCCAAATGTCTGACAGCGATACTAAAAATGCATGTAAAGTCATTAGTATGATTTCATAACTGAGTAATTTCCTTAATGTTCAAGAACCAGAAACCAAAGGCTGCTCTGTAAATAAGTAGTGTATATGTCTTCTGTTGTGATGCTGAGAGGATGCTGAGTTGAAGCCTATGTGTTGTCCTTTACAAATGTTGCAGTATCAGCTATTCTGAGGTCCTTCTACCTGAAATAATAATTGTACTTGTTGTAAACATGGATTTATTGAAGGGTCTTTAGTCATTTATGGAGTCAAATCACACAAATGAGACACATGTGATACATATTTCATTATTCCAGACAATGCAGAATGATCTTGTACTAATTATTATATATGGCCAACATCAACAGAATGTGTGTGTGTGTGTGTGTGTGTGTGTCTGTGTGTGTATATACATGCATACATGCATGTGTGTTCACATTCTAGGAACAGAATTCAGAAACATGCACTTCTCAGGCAATCACTGCTACTGAGGTAATTCCCAATCTCATCAACAAAATATCTTAAACTCTGTGTTCACTTTCTAATCTGACTATGATTAACACTACCATATGCACATTGAGCAGGGATGATACATAACACACATTGCAAGAGTCTAGCTTCTTTACCATAGATAGGACAGGTTCCAGTGAACTATATCACAGACTTGCATTGCATGTTATAATGAGAATTTACTCTAAGGATGTATACGGCTATACAGATAAATTGGTCATGGAGGAATAGGTAGAGAATATTTGTCTTTCTTGAGGTCTTTGACTTGATCTGAAAATCATATTCAAATAATATAAGTCATTGGGGGGAAATATATACATTTTTAATATTATATGGAAGCCCTCAGATAAGAATAATGACCATGAGTAACCCACCCAAAGTGCTTACATAGTGAACAAAGGGAAACAATCATAAAAAGTAATGGAAACACACTGGCAAGCTAAAGAAAGACAAGCATTAACTAGAAGGTATTTTTTTTCTGTATCTTTAACTCAGGGTGATGTACCAGAGGATGACAAGGATTCTTTCTCTCTCCTGTTACAGAGTAGGTATCTTTCACACAGGAGTCTTAGGAGTATTCTAGTCTCTGATGACAAGAATGTTTCTTGTCTTCCATTACAGTGTAAAATGTGTGCTACTGACAGGCTTAACAATGTACATTTTTACAGGGTGCTCAGTGAATACTCGCTTGGCATAAGTAGAGTTTGGGTATTACGGGGAAGAAAATTCCCAGAAGCCTCTCAAGTCAAGAAGAGTGAAAGAACATCAAAGATAAGAGATTCTTCACACGTATGACAAGGTGGAAAGCATTTTGGGGATATCATAAAAGCCTTCTGTCTGGAATTAAAATGGAAAGGCAAAATGCTCTATCTTGGTCATGAGGTAAGAAGCAGCCTACAGCTAATACCATCACACTGGGGAGAATGTGATGTTTCTAGGAGGATTGTGATGGTTGCTACCTGATCTTACCTGTTACAAAAAATGTTTTAACTATATTGACATATGAATTTTGGATTTCTTTATTTAGGTAAGGGGGATAATGGGAAGGACAATTTGCAAAACCTGGTTTTGTGTTTTGATTTACTTTGTTAAAGATGTGGATAGAACGGGGTCTGGTGAGAGACACTTGTAATACAAGTAAGTACTTTGGAGACCAAGGCAGAAGAATTGCTAAGAGTGTTAGAGCACACAGGGCTACACAAGATATAAACAAGCTTGAGTTACCTGCTGAGACACAGTCTCAGAAAATGCATAAAAAATATGCATAGTAAGCAAAAGGTTTTAATCCTAAAATAAAAGTCCACTGGGCTGCATAGTCATGGCTTGTACACCTTTTATAAGAAAGCTAATTTACATCGTATCTTAAATGACAATAAAATGATGATTGCATTTATAATTATGTTAAACATGGAGATAATATTAATGATACATATTTTAATTATTAGAAATGTGTCACATGACTTACTAAAGTGGTAGTATTTTTAAATGTTTTATTCATTCCACAACTTGTTTTTGAAATTATTTTCCTCCATCTCTCACCACTGGTGAATAATAAACATTTTATGGTGAAAGCAAAAATTAAATTAAGGAATATTACAATCATAGACTATGGCTATTGGTAATAATTAAATATTATTTAGAATGTATTCAACTGTATATTTTACATACATAAAACATTCTGAACATACATTTGTTTACAATTAGCTAAGCAAGTTATTCCCTATGAGAACCATAAACTAAGTGTAGTGAGGGAAACATACTGACATGGAAAAGATGACCTTTAGTGATTAGATAAATACATAAGTAATTCTAGTAATGGAGGGATTTTAATGAAATGTCCATACTCTGTTTTTTTTTTTACATAAAACTTTGTAACCCCTGTTGTTAATTACAAATGCTTAAATGGATTAGACTAATTTTTTAGTAAAGAAGAGTATCTGAAAAACTAATTTTAGAATCTCTAGTGCCTATGGAATCATGACATCTACCTTCATTCTCCATAAGAGCTCTCTCACTATAAATGAATAGCCAAGGTAAAATACACAGCCTCATAACATATAAGTCATCAAATTAACTTCCTTCAGGTTTATGTTGTAACAACCCACTATTTCTTCTACACTACAAAGAAAAAAATAAACAATCACAAAACAAAATAAAAAATGCACCACAAAACAAAACCACACACACACACACACACACACACACACACACACACACACACTCACACACACACACACACACACACGCACATAGACAGACACAGATAGACACACATAGAGTGAGAGACAGACAGACAGACAGAGAAACAGGGAAACAGAGACAGAGAGACAAAGAAAGATACAGAGAGAGACAAAAAGAGACAGAGAGAAAGACACAGAGAAAGACAGACACACACACACACACACCCACAAACACACACAGAGAGAGAGAGAGAGAGAGAGAGAGAGAGAGAGGGAGAGTGATAGCCATTACAAAACAAAGTACATAGCACATACTGTTTCTTCCATTTACAGCATTCTGACACCTCCATGGATTCATAGACCTGTGAAGCTGTTACTCTTCAGTCATCTGGGAAAATCTGTGTTTCCCTTTAAAAGGTGTTGCTTTTAAATAAGAAGGGGGAAAAAAGGAAAAGTAAAAATAAAAGAAATACCCTTTAATTTAAAATTTCTCAGCATGATTCAATTTATATGGTTAAAGGTAAAGGCTAAATTGAAATTACATATCTATTTTCAGGCAGTCCTCTGCTCTTATGATACCATGAAGCTGTGCACACCCAAGAGATTAGATGCTGGATATTCAAGATAACACTTTCCAAATAACATTCTGAGGCTGACCTGTCCCTCAACACAGCACCTGAAGTCACTGGTCCTCTTCTAAATGTGCTTAATCAAAAAAATTATCACTAGGAGACTGTTAGATGAAATAGCAGGCTGGATTGTGCCTCAGTGTTTGAATGCTTGTGCGCATGAATTTACACCTAGGATGCCTGAGATAATCCCAACAAGCAAAACAAAACAGATGCATGATGAAAAACTATATATACTGCATTTATTAATAGTTTTGTGTTTGTTCTTCTGACTTCATGGAAATAAAAATCTAGGGATAGATACACCTTGCTATAAGTTTCATGTCAGAACAATACATCTTCATCTAGGAGTAGGACTCATTAGTAACTTCTATTGATTTTTTTATTAACCTTACCACGTGTGATTTTATTTTTTATTTTTTTCTGCTTTATCTTGAGTCACCTGTGTTGTGATATCTGTGTCTTCCATCACAGCTGAAATGTCTGTGATGACTCCTATTTTATGGCAATCGAATCAAAACTTCCTTATCACTTTCACTGATAACTCCATGGATACATTCTTATATATGTATATGTGTGTGTGTGCACACAGGTTTTTATTCTGCAAGGACACTTTTTGTAGGGGTGAACTATGGGAATTCTTTTATTCAAAAAATCATTTCTGCCTCTAGATAAGACAATGACCATACCTTTCTATCACACTTATAATTTCAATAAGCAAACAAAATAAAATTATATTTACCAGATTTTTAGAGCATCAGAGACCCATCAGAGCTTGACAGGTTGGAGAAAGACTGGGAATTTAAGATGCTTCTCTCTTTAGGGTATTCACTGAAGACCTTTGAAGATTCATAAAGATAGGAATATAGCCTCTACAGAAAGTAGAAACCTAGGAGATTTGACAATCTCATTTACCTGGAGAAATCAACATGGGAACTCAGGTGCCCAGAGACTGAAAAAAATTAACAGAATTATAAACATCTAATTTTCAAAATATTTTATTGTAATGGCCTTTATTATTTCCCAATTTTTCTAGAAAAAAAAAACTAAGCAGCAAGAAACACTTAACTAATTACCTAATTTCTGAAGGATTATGCTATTTTCACAAGTGTAAATTGAAATATGTTGATGATACTTAAAACCATTTATCCCTTTTCTATCCCAAATCAGATTCTATATAGATAACTTACATTTTGTTTTCATTTTATCTGATACTACATATAATAATAAAAAATAAAATCTAGAAAACAAGAAACCAAGAGAAGAAAAAAGTAACAATGTATATACAAATAGCACTTATACTGGATCTTTAAGAAACAGACTTATATAGCTGTGATTCCTATTAATAATGGGATTGATTGATTGGACAGGATATTGTATCTGGAATGAAGATGGAAATATGAGTTCAAATACATTGACTAAGCACACTTTATGAATCTGTTCAGAAAGTTTATTTTTTTATGTAATATAAAATTTGAATTTCACCTTAACCCTATGAAATATTGCCATCTGGTTTTCATTTTAGAAAGGGCACCGATTTCAGGCTCAGAGATGTTTTGTGTAGTACATATAATATATGATTTCACAATACACAGCATGTACAATTCAACCTAAACAAGAACAATATTTAGTCAAAGAAGATATTTGAAGAAAAGTATTGCGACGTTTCCCAGATCAAATCCTTAAAGCATAAAAGAATAGATTAGTTTAACCCATGATAAGTAAACGACTCAAGATTAGTGGAATCAATGGCACAGATATATTCTCGATATTTACAAATAAAACCAGAACAGGCCAGTGGAAACTGACCACTGTGATTCAGCCTGCAGAAACACTGGTTTCCCTACAAGAATTTTGTATCCATTTTTTTCCATTTCTGATCATATTTATCATTTATTCTGTAATTCATCAAGAAAAAGAGAAAGAAATATTTCTAAAGTCTGTCTACATTGAGCCTGTCAATATCATCCAAGCAGATCTTAACACAACTGATCATCCCCTTCAAGGAGTACAATCACCCCACTTTATTTCTAACCCCACACATTGGATTTCCTGACCAGTTCTTATTGTATTTGGGAGTAAATTGTCATTTCATATACTTACAGTCTCCATATACTGACAACCAACCTGGGATTACGTCTGTGTGACTTATTTATTCAGAATCAAGCATCTGACACAGTTAGTCACATCTATGCTTTCTCAAACGGAAGGTAAAGAAAAATTCACTTTTGCATTGACAGAATGGAGAGAGGGTATGTGAAGTTTGGACCTACCAGGAAGTCACACACACATATGTATATGTATACATACATACATGTATATATATCTATATATATATATATATGTGTGTGTGTGTATGTATATATGTATGTATACACACATATATGTATAGATAATTTTTAGATAAAAACAAATAATCAACCAAGAATTTAGAAAACTCCCTTGTGCTCTCTATTCCTCTTTCTTCCTGGCCTCCACCTAGGATTCTAGAGACATGCAGGAACACTGATATAATTTCTAATAATTCAAGGCCATATTATTTTGGTAAATTTTTGTCTTCTCATACACAGTCTATCTAAGACAGTAAAAGACTTCCAGGGTTTACCATTCATTCCATAGGCCTCTGTTTGCCCCTCAGTGTCTGAGAAGTCAGATTTACTCAACTGAGTACCAGTTAACAAAGCCAGCTGTATTTCCACGGAAAAACCATCTTCTGTCAACCCTCCTTGTTTTTCACTGTTCTAATGCTCTCAAGACCTCCTCACTTCTGAGTTTTGAGTGCAAACCCATCTCTGAAATATTAGAAAGTGTTAGAAGAAGAGCTAGAGAAGTCCATACTGGACTCTTTCCCTTTCAGAAGAATGTGTTAGTATCTGCCCATGACACTTTCTCTAGGCTTTGCTTTGGCTTTGATTCTGACAGTAATAAAAAATTAAGATTTTCAGGTTTTCTGGCAATCATCATATGCCATATGGATATAGAAAAAGAAATGTGATAAGGCTTCTGGGTAATTAAACTTAGGATTTCCCTCTTGAATATGAAAAAAAAAATGAAGCTGGGAATAGCAGAAAACTGCAAGCAATCTTTGCCCTCCAAGGTCATTTGGAATAAGCAGCTTATGGTCTTGTATCTCATAAGACAGAAGAAGCAGGATTCTTTAAATAATTTTTCTTTTTCATGTCCATGGAGACGGGACACTCTATCAATTCATTTATATAAAGCTGATAATTATTACAGACAAGTGATTGTAAGATTATGGATTTAACAAAAATTGCAAATTCTATTTTAGATGACATGCTAAAAGCTAGGAACTTAATATTGACTTATCAGGGAGAGATCACATGATCACAACAATGGTTTTCACAGGAAGAGGCTTATCTGCTGTACTTCAGATATGCTGACTCAATGTCCCCAAATGCAGGAAACTTGACTCTATCATTAGTGGTAGTGCTGAAAACTGTGTTTGAGTTCTCCTCTGAAATTAAAAAAAAAAAAAAGTTAAAAACTTTAACAATAGCAATTTTACAAGATAGGAAATTTTATTAAAATAAATGTTTAATATTAAATATGTACATTATAGCAAGTATCCACAAAATACAATTGATAAGATATATTTCACATGAAACATCATTAGATAAATAAATGGTACTAAAATATTAAATTTTTTAAATTATTATTTGTCTCTTGTAAAACTATTTTAGGAATACCATGTTTATAATATATAGAACTACTGTTCTATATTATGCCAAAAATACACAGTGTAATAGCAAAGTACAACCAAAAGTATAGTACAGATGTTTTATTCTTAACTAAGTATATCTATTGAATACTCGTAATAGGGAGTAGAATGTAATTGGAACATTGAGCATGGGAGATGTGATGGATTCTCAGTAAAAGGAGCTGATTCAAGCTACAGCCTATAAAAACTGCAAAGTAAAGTCTTTGTCCTGTATTTGTTTACCATCTGCCATGAAATTACATTCCATCTATTTCTGTGGGGAAAAAGGCAACAGAGATAAATCTAAGTTCACCAAGAAAGAGTTTGTGTTTATGGCAGTGCCCAGTGTGCTGATATTGCTTAATAAATGTCAAATCTGATGGATAATATTCATTTAGATGTTACATGACTGCTTTTATATTTCCCATTGCAAATCTTTGAATTATAAGCAATATGGTTAAATGTCTTTATTCTAATTTAATTTCAGAATACCTAATTATGGAAGCTACCATATTCAGTTTAAGTGTCCTAGGACTAAAGAATCATTACTATTTGTGTCTTCTATTCCATTGTTCACACACCAACAAACACTTATCGTGACCTCTCAGGAGCAGACAAGAAGATGCATGTTGTTAGTGAATTACAACTCCCATCTTCAATAACATTCCAACCTAATGGAAGAAATAGATTCAGATGTAATTAACTATAAACCTATGTATCATTTAATATATTACTTTGGGGGCACTCATTCTGCGCATTTATCTACTTTGAATCTTCCCATACATTGATTTTCTCCTCCTCTTTAATCTTAGAAGGTTTTCTTAAGCTGTATTTTGGCTAGTTGTGCTATATAATTCAACAAGCATCATAGCAACATGTCAGTTTGAAATGAATTTAGGAATATTATTTTGAAATTGTATTGATGAATGAATAAATAAATATAATCATTTAAAATACATAAGAATGTCCACTGTATGCATGTTTGAGAGTATGCCATTCTATACACTACAACCGAGGACTAACACATGAAGCAAATGTTACTCAAAAATGAATAAGATTATAAGACTTATATGAATGAGTGAAATAATAAAATTCACTTTATCTATGAACTTTATTTAAAAAAAAAAACAAAAAAATATCCTGGTTTGTCTTCTCATTTTACCATGTAGTAGAGTCTGCCTAGAACTACATGATTTCTCATTTAAAACATACTGCTTTGTGGTTTCTCAACTCTTGCGTTTACATGGAGATATCATGAAGCAGAGACTGCTCCCATAAACAAAACTTATCCCTCTTGGTTATCACATATACTTATTTTTATTACTTACAGGATCATGTTTTGTCTTCTAAAAAATTCAATAAGCTTTGTTACACTTCTATTCTTCAATTCTTTTCATGACTGAAGTCTAAGTGAATAACTATGCTATGAAACAATTATATTACTTGAATTTCTCTCTTAGAGAGCTACATAGCTAATTTAAGGGGAATAAAATAAACTCAAAATATAGCCATTACTAATACTGGTTCCCTCTAACTTCTTGCTCTGCTATCTGTGCCCCTTGCACCATGGCTTCTGCATCTTCTCTTTTCAATACATGTGATCACTTTGGCAAGGGACACATTGTGCACGAAGCTTACCTGTCTGTACCCAGTCTTCTCATCTGTAATGTAGGATGATTGCAATGCCTCCATTAGAGAGATGGATAGAGAGTCATTAGTACAGAAAACATTCTTCAGCTTGACTCTACTGATAGTATATGCTCAATAAATCTAGGCTCCATAGAGCCTGCGCTTTCAGTGTAACTTTCTCTGTTCCTGAAAAAAAAATTCTTATCATAAGAAAATGAAAAGTAATAATTTTGTTAAAATATCCTTTTGTACATTTGTAATTTTTGTTTCATGTGATTACTTTTATTGACACTGTTTCATTCATTAATATATTCCTAAATATTGCATATTAGTTTAAGTAAATAACTCTTAATATTTGTGGATGTCTGGCAGTACAAGAAATGGAATCTATATCTACAGTAACAAAGTGACTATTTTTTTCATAATGTATTAGATTAAATACAACAAGGAAATACATTTTATTTAATGTCACATTTTCAGGAAATTTTGCAAACTCTATTCTTTAAATTATTCAAATATGAGTTTTTCAAATACATGTACGATTGGATAAAATGCTTCACTGTTTGATTGAAGATACTATACTATATATCACAACAAAATTATCTCTAGCAAATTACATATACCTGAAATTAAACTGAAATTACTCCTAAGAGAAACACTTCATTAGAATTAATAGTCATAATTATGATTTATATTCAGTTATTTCTGTGTCCACACGTTGGAATATGATAGAAGTATGAGACTGCAGTCCATGCAGTTTCATGGATGGTTCCTCAGAAGTTTCAATGAATACATATTAAATTATTATACATCTGAATCAAGATTTATTTTAAAAGTAGAGAAGTACATTTGTGTAAACAGTCATCATTTTAACACTGACTTTGTAGTTTTTCCATGCATACATGCATGCTTTCTTAGTAAAATATCTTTAACTCTTAAAGCTGAGACTATGAGGAGCACTCTAAATGAAGAAGACTTGAAGCACACTTAGGATATGACATTGTATGACAGTATTTTTCTAATATTGGCTCTCCTTTATTAGTAAAGCCACAGAGAGACTATCATATTGTATACAAAACCACATTAGCAAAACAGGTTTGTGAATAGATATCTTAAATATCGAATTTCAAAAATTCGATTTTTAAGAGGCCATTTAAGATGTACAGAACTGTGAAAGTTGGAATTATGAACCACACAGAAATTAGAAATACTCCAGGATTATAAATTTCATATCATTTTAAAATTAAACATTGGTACAATTTTGGAAGTAGTTGAAGTGCTAAGCACATGCTAAATGATCTAAATAGTAACTTTTGTTTCAAAGGCAACCATTTATAGTGAGTAAACAATGATTCTGTTTCTCATGTGACACACATCAAATGTGCCAATATGTGGGTGAAAATAAAACTTTCACCACCTCTTGACTTAGCATTCTACCAGTTTACATGTGTATTTAATATAAAACATGCTTGATCATAGCCATTGCTGCTTTATAAATATTTTTATTTATTAATTTTTTTGTTCTTAAAAGATAGTGACTTTATTGTGTTTATCTACTTTTCAAAGCTATGTTAGTGGATCCAATACACATTATAGAGGTATTTTTGTTTATCTGTTGTGTATACAGTCTTCAAAATGAAGAGATGATAATGTATCAATCAGAAAGTATTCACTGAAAGTTGTAAAGTCAGAATAAAGTAATCAGCTGATCAAATTACTTCCTTATCATTATGACACATGAGAAATTCAGTGAAGATACATTGGCTAGATGGCACTTTTTCAGGATAATCAGACAATAAAGATATTTTTGAATACTACAAATATTCTCTTAGAAAAACAAAAACTCTGTTGGTCTTTTACGAAATGCAATAAGAACATATAGTATATGTGTATTTGGGAAATCATAGTATTGGAAAGCTTCACTTACATTTAGCACAATGTTAGTACTAGATATTAATATTAGGAGATGCATCAATAAAATAGCATACAGTTCATACATTTTAAAGAACAGCTTATTATAAAATAATCTTCAGTATGGTTTATTCAGTATAATCCTCAGTGTGATTTATCAGTATAGAGTTTGTGTAGGGAATATAGATCTACAATTCAGAAGACCTTTGACATTATCCTACACATTCACCTAAATCTTTCTTAAGCTCATGCTGATAACTCATTTCATGACTTATCCTTATTCCCTCAAGTTGTCACCAAGTTGTCATGCATAGTTATATTCTGAAACTTCTTCCAACATCTACTTGGCATCTTGGGTATCCATATAATATCTTGAATTTATTTTCAGATGAGAATTTGAAACTTTCAATTTGTATTGATTTATACTTTCAAGAGCAAAACATATTATTAAATGGGCTACAACTTTACAAAAGCTCCGCAGGATACACAATTCTTAACTGGTATAAATTAAGTGGATCTTATTGAACTAGAACATCAAAGATGAAAACACATGGTCTTAATATTGAACAGGGTAAACTTCATTTATGTATTAATAAAGAACTGAATGTTCACAGGAGGAAGTTCACTCAAAATAGAAGAGACATGGTCAGTGGGAATCAAAAACAATAAAATGCAGAATGTCTGAGAGGAATGTGTAATTTATTCAGTAACAGAATGTGATTCACTTGAGGAATATGGTTAGATGGCAAAGGGAAGATAATGCATAAAGTAGCTAAAGATTTGAGTAATGTGAATTGAACAATTATCTTCTATAACTATGAGAGATTCAAGATGATAAAGCTTTAGTGCTTGTGGATGAAGTGATGGATGATAAAAAGTGTTAGATCATAATTCAGCTATCTTCACTTTATTTTTAGACATATATATTTGTCTTTATTAATCACATTGGCCTAGTTATATAAAATTAGTATATAAATAGGAGAAATTTTGTGTTCTTAAAACACCCCCATAAAGCACTTTTACACATTAGTCCTAGCAGTCCTTCCTCACTGTCTAGAAACTCTGAATAAATATTACAGAACCTTGGGATGGAAATATCCATATCCCAATCATGACTAAAAGATATCTGGTTTGTGAGTGAAAACACCTAATCATTACTGTCATAAGCCATAGAGATTTTAAGGAATTTTGTCACATGTTATTCTCCTAATGGACAAAATAGAGCAATGTGTTCAGAGACAAATGAAGCACAAGGTGTGGATATTATTAAGGTGCGAATGTTAACACACAGAAACGGATCTATTTCAATGCTAATTCACAGCTGCTAGAGAGGTCAAGAAGGAGAAAAATGAATAATAAAAGCTGAGTGGTTTAGAATTTCCTAGAATACAAACAGCTTAGTATGAAGAAGAAGTATAGTTGATGTGCCTTTAAGGTAGACTCTAGAACATGGAATTTGTCTTTAAAATGTTCCTTTGTTAAGGATCGTTCCCTTTACTCCTGATCCATTTTAAGCTCCACTTGAAATAATGAGAAATACTGTAAAATTTCCTGGATGTTTGTTTTATTCATTTACTCAGGGTGTGCACTACAGACAATTTCTACATACTTAGACCAATAAGACATTGATTAGTAAAATACTTTATTAATCAAGCTGCGAATGTGGCTCAGTTAATAGAGTGCTTGCCCAGGGAGCATAAAGCCTTCCTGTTTTGTAATGAGCACTTCATGAGCTAGGCACAGCATACTTCTACAATCCTCTTCCTCAAGAAGTAGAGGTAGTAGGATCACATTCTATTTCACCCTTAACTACACAGTGAAATCAAAGCCATCCTCAGGAAGATCTTCAGGAATTATAAAAGAAACAAAACTTGAAAATTATCCCCTATTTTATATGTTTCTATGAAGACTAATTTTATTGTGTCACTAAAGTAAAATATTCTGTCACAAAATGTACTGAATGCCAGGAAGTTCAATGATTGAAATAACCTACATCAGCAAAAAACAAATTTTAGATTCAGAATGCAGGCACGGGAAGGCAACATGTATTCGCTCCACATTTAGTGCATACAGCAGGAGTGAAGAGATTCTTCTGTGAGAGGTTTATATAACAAACCCTAGAAGAATATTGAGAACTGTGGTGAGTCTGTGATTCCCTTTCTACTCTCACTATCAAGGGAAGAAGAATAAAAAATGCACTGTTCTAACTCAGGCTCCAAAAATAGTTACATTGAGAAGGAATTTTTTTTAATTTTAAGTTATTCAATGCACTTGTTACTTTCACCTCCACAACTTGCCACTATTCATAATGGGAATCCAGCAATCACATTCTGTAGTGTTTCTTTGGACTACCTTAAAGGATGTAGGTTTGAAGAACAGAGAGTAGGACTTGCCAACAGTTTCAAGCAACACCAGTCTTACTTCAGGATGACCTTAATTCTGACTGTGTATTTATACACCGTTAAGATGTGTTGATTTAAATTATTCACTACATATTACTTCCCTCAACTTATACCTGTATAACTTTTCCTTGTAATAATCCTGAAGGTGGTCAAGGATCTGTAGAATCTTATCATGGTAGTGATATAGTATTGAACATGAGTTATTTCAGTATACCTACATTTCACTCTTATTTTTAAGCAGATTGGACTACCTCCAGTCCCAAGTATGGGATACCTCCACAGGAGCTGACAAGGATGGCCTTTGAAGTCTCCAGAACAGTACCAGCCCTTGCTGTTGATTCTCTTGGGAACTAAGAGGGTAAGATCACACTACTGTTTCAACCACACAGTTAGATTGCAACCCACAGAGAGAAAGTAAGCTGAAACTGAGCTGTACATTTTATCACAGCTGGGTGACTTTCAAAACATGAGAGAATGCTATGCAGTCTGTTGGGTGAACAATGTTACTACTAGTTTTACACAGCTTTGAACTCTTCAAGCCAAAAAAATCAGACATGCCAGATAACATGTGCATAATGGTACAATAGTGGAGTAACTATGTTGGAGTGACAAATCAGCCACAGATTGAATTTGGTATCTCCTCCATAGAATTCTAAAGGGTCAGATGCTATAATCCTTGTTAACAACCCATGACTAGGAAGATCAGCATCCCCCAGAGGGGAAATGTGAAATACTATTGCTGTTTAGCTAAATTAACATAGCATCAAACTGCATTCTAAATGTCTGTATTTTTGTCCATAGACAAAAGCTAGTGCAGTCTTAAAAACAGAAGCCACTGTTTGCAGTGAACCTTGGTAAACCCAGAGAATTATGGCTGCCTACATGCTGAGAATAACTGAAAGATGAAGGTTCTATCCTAAACCAAACATTTCTACCACCTTATTTAAGGTTTAGGGAACTATGTTAAAGAAAGAATGGGAAGTATGCAAATGTCAAAATATAGGGCAGAGGGCTGTGAAATGCCATCCTCTATACTCTATACAGGCATCGTAAGCATACACCCATACTAACTGTAGCTACTCACACAAGCCTAATTCTATCAACAGCTAGTCACGGATGGGAAGGGGCCCATGTGTTTGTACTACTTATTGTTAAACTATTTATTGTTGTTCTTCTTTCATTTCTGTTGCTATGGTAAAACAACATGATCTAAAGCAACTTGGGGAGAACAGACTTTATTTGGCTTATACTTCCAGGGCATAATCAAACATTGAGGGAAATCATGGCATGGAATAAAACAGGAATTGAAACAGAGAACATAAAGGTATGGGAAAATTCTGTTTACTGGTTTGCTTCCAAGCTCACATTCAGCTACATTTTGTATATAGTTGAGGCCCATCTGCCATGATATGGTGCTGCTTTCAGTAAGCTGGGCTTGTATATGTCAACTTGCAATCAAGAAAATGTCCCACAGACATGCTCACAGGCCAATCCGATGGAGGCAATTCTACACTTTGGTTCCCTCTTCCCAGGTATATCAGGGTGACAACCAAAATTAAGAATCACAACTATTGATAGATTTTGGGAGGGGGGGTATTTTCTTTTGTTTTGTATCAAGTGCCGAGGGTATGAGGCTCCAACAGATGACCCATATCCATAGTCAGACAGATGGTTCTGATTATACTCAATGAGTCACAAATCCAACTGACATGAATATGAGAAAGGTATTTGTAGTGGGTGGATTGATAGGAGACTAAAGATATGGATACGGTTTAGGAGGGATAGTGATTACTATGCATTATGTACACATGTGAAAATATCAGAAAACAGGTTTAATTAATAAAATACAATATAAAGATTGTTCCGCATACAATGATGTCATAGAACAAAACAAAATTTACTGGATGTCATATATTCAGCTTATGAACATGAGTAATCTGCGTAGCTTGTAATTTGACTTTTATAAAGCTAAACAAAACTAAATTTCTTACTTTGGAACTCATCGCTAATGAGGTTAGGGTAAGTCACCCCTCCTAAGGCTAAGAGAATTTACATCAGAATCAAAGAAAAGTGAGATACTGATCCAAGTGGCTATAACAGGAAAAGGAATTTAACAGTTTTAAATATATGATATAACTGTCTATTTTGTACCACTCTTTATGTTAAAACTTAGTAAACACTGATATGAATGGCTTAGATGTTGTTTATCCCTGAAGGTTTCATGTGTTGAAAGTTAGGTCCCAGTGCAGATGATTAGGGTGTTGTAGAACTTTATTACATAGAGTCTAATATAATCCTAATATAAGTTAGGTTGAGGTGTAACCTAGGAAGTGATTCATGTTAGTTTCATTGAATAATCTAGTTCTGAGAGTCTTAAGAACTTAAGATTGTCTTAAGAAAGCAAGTGTAACCTCCGATTCTCTCTGACCTCCTATAATGCATGGAATATTCTCTCTTACCTTTGATGTTTTCATGATGTTGTCTTATATCAGGAGGTAGAGATGGGGCTCTTTAGAAGAGCCTAACAGACAAGGTTTCCTGATCATGGACTTTTAGCTTCCAAAAATATAAGCACATAAATCCCTTGCCTTTGTAAAGCACTTAGCTTTTAGTTTGGGAATATGAACCACCACGAGGATACATGAACCTAATCTTTTTCTGTAAAATAAAGTGGTAGAAGAAAACACTGTGTTTAGTATTTTTTAACCTTCCTACACTTAAGGAAGACTCAGATATATTTTATGAATTTCGAGTGGTACCAACATGTTAATGTGTTTTCCATGTCTCTACCAGACCAAAAACTCTAATGTAGATTGTCTCTAAAGTGCACATAGGTGTTCAAATGTTTTAAAAGGAAAAAGAACCCTTTAGCATTAATATATTATTCAAGGAAATTACTTGGGGATAGGTTGTACAGTGCATGTAATAAATATATTCAAATTCCACTACATAAATAATGAATCACATCAGTTTGTACAATTAATATTTTGCATACAAAGAGGGCTCAAGACATAAAGACCAAGTTTTCACTTCCTCCAAGATAAGCCCTCTAAGCACCATGAAAGAATTTCAGGAAGAGTAGTGCACTCTGCTTGTTGGACATGCCAACCCAACTTGCCCTAAAACAAGTCTCCTCTCTAATTATATGATTACAAAACAGGTTAGTAACACCCTTCCCTATGAATCAGTAATCACTCAATCTCTTGTTACTGTAAAGTATGTCTCTTTACTGTGTTTCCAAATGTAATTTCTTTGGCCCTGCCTGGTACACATACTTTATTCTTCAGTGGAAAACAAGTTGATATTAGTAGTAGAATGCTATGTACTGAAGTCTAGCTTTGGCTAGATGTCAGGGGTCCCAGGAGTGACGTGGAGTCAGAGAAATAATATAATACATACATGAGAAAGAGAGAGAGAGAGAGAGACATATGCAGGCACAGACACACAGACACACACACACACACAGACACACACACACGCACACACACGTCTCTATATGAACAAAGTCCAACAGGTCAAAGTTCTCTAAATGCACTACTTTGAATTTATGAACAAATGCACAGGAAAGAATGTGTACTTGGCACTGTAAATGTGACCAAGAATTCATTGTTCAGAGCCTTCAGTAGGTAAACTTATTATTATATTGCTAATGAAAAAGAGAAGCCTAAATAAAGAGGGTGTGTGACCCTTCCATGAGACATCTGTGTGTTTTTCCCCTTGGCTGCCTTCACACCTCCTCTTTGGAACCCTGAGCTGCTGGATTTTCTTCATATACAAGACGTGTGTGTGTGTGTGTGTGTGTGTGTGTGTTTGTATGTGTGTCCCACCTCTCTAGCTCTGTCAATTACGTTAGTCATCTGACTCCACTTCTCTCCTGGAACCCCTGACCTGTAGCTGAAGCTGGACTTTGTCAAGTGTCAGTTGCTCTACCTTCAGCCATCTATTTGAAACCCAGAATTTTGCACCATGCTTTACAACTAGATAAATGGGCAAATAAAGCAAGGAAATATATTTTTAAAGCTCCTTTATGGTTTCTATTCAATGTATTTTTTATTTTTCATCCACCAGTAGTCCCAAATTGTCTCAGACATACCCTATTTCTGCCCGCTGCAAAATCTGTCTTTAAAAAAAAGAATGATCCATTGAGTCCAATTTGTGCTGGCAATATTTTCATTAGTATAGGGCCACCCATTGGAGTGTGGCTGACCTATGTATGGGAGGACACATCTATAAGGAAGACCGATTCTCCCTTAGTCTCTGGAATCCATTAATTGTCAACATCAATTCAGTTAGGGATGAAGTCTCATGGGATTCTCCCTATTTGAAGCTTCAGTATTGACCGGATTTATCTTATCCAGGTATTGTGATGGTGAGGACAGCTGGTATGAGTACACGGGTTCAACAATCTCACCATGTCTAGAATATGTTATCTCACTTTTGTCTTTATTGACTCATGGCCTTACAATGTTTTTGATCCTTCCTCTGCTATAGTCCCTGAGCCTTATAGGGAAGGTATATAATACAAATGTCTCATTCTCTACTGAACATTTCTCATAAACTATTCTCCATACTTTCATCGGTTCTGGTTCTGGTTTATTGAATTAACTACCTTGCACCTGAGGAAGACAACAGCAAAAACAAGCAAAAACTTTTCTGATGACCTCTGAGAATTGTACTAATCTATTGGACTAGAGCAGTGGTTCTCAAATTCCCTACTGCTGTGACCTTTTAATATAGTTCCTCATGTTGTGATGACCCCTGCCATAAAATTATCTTTGTTACTATTTCATATCTATAAATTTCCCATAGTTATGAATTTTTATGTAAATATCTGATATGCATATGGTCTTAGGTGACCCTGTGAAGGAGTCATTTGTCCACAATGGGGTTGCAATTCACAGGATGAGAATTTCTGGTATAGAGATTCATATTTAATTTTATACTATGTTCATTTAACAATATAATAGTAGGTTTATCTACTGAAGGCTCTGGACAGTGAATTCTTGGCCACATTTATAGTACCAGATATGCATTCTCTCCTGTGGATTTGTCCTGAAATCCAAAGTGGTGCATTACCCCCATAACATTATGTCACAGCAGCACCCATTAACGTACTTTGACATGCTGGTTCTTATTGCAGCTCATAGGTCTCTAAATGGGTAATATTGTTGATGACTTTATCCTCCAGAAGTCTTCATATAATGTTCAAGTGCTATGAAAGCTAGCCAAGAGGAAGGAAGATTCCTGGTCTTACCTATATTTGATTTCTTTTGGACCTGTGACCAAAGCTCTTGTTGTCTTTAGCAGTGGATTCCTACCATAAACTTTTGTTTAGCAACAAAGAACTGTGGCAATAGCTTACATTTTGGGAGACTTGAGGGCATGTGCCCATCACCTGTCACTGAGCTTTTTATTTATAAACCTATGACTTCTGGAACATTATTCTCTCTAAAGGATAGCAGTTTACAACTAAAATGTGCACCACATAGGACCTTAAGAAATTTCTTTTTAAAAAGCAGGAAAAAGTAGTTTTGAGGTTGTATAAACTGGACTTTACAGTAACAATGTGGATCATCAATTATATATATTCATATGAATTAATATATATGAATTATATGTATATATGTATGTACATATAATTTACACATATAATGAGTGTGTGTGAAAAGAGAGAGAGAGAGAGAGGAAGCTATTCTTGGTTGTCAACTTGACATACTTGAGAAAAAGAAGCTTCAGTTGAGTGATTACTTCCTTCATAATGGCCTGTGGGGAATTTTCCTGATGATGTAGGAGTACATAGCCTATTGTGTGTGCTGTCATTCCTTAACAGGAAGGCATGGTCTGTATAAATTTGTAGTTGAGCAAGTTGAGATCATTCCATTAAGCAGAATTGTTTTGTGTATTCTGACTCTGTTACTTCTTGAGTTCCTGACCTGAGTTCTTCAGCAATGGACTATTATTGAGAGGTCAAAAATCTCTTTACTTCCCAAGTTGTCATGATATTTATCACAGCAACAACAGTAGCAGCAACTACAGTGCTAGGACAGAGGTAGGTACTCAAAATTGAGGGTTTATCTGAGATAGAGCTAACCATGTTGATTTTATGCCTTGGACTATTTTATGGGTGGAAGATAGAATTTCAGACTTTTAGTTGGAAAAGCAATTTAGTGTTCAGAGCTTAATGAGCTGGTGTGAAAACTCAGAAGATAATGCTGAAAGAAATACACACAATGAAGGCCAAGGTGACATTTCAAATGGAAGCTAGGAGCTGGTCATGTGATATTTTGAATCTGTGATTTCTAGTCAGCTGAGGCTTCAGAAACACCTATCATTAATAAGGGTCCAGCAGCACTAAATCAAAACTATGTTTTACTGGGACAATTGATACTAGTTACCAGAGATTAAAAGAAAAAAAAGCAGATGTAATTAATAGGAGATTAGCATCACAGAGATAAAATCTAGACTATATTTAATCGTGGTTAGCACAGAAGCTTTGGTTCAAATAGTGACAAGAATGCATTGGAGATGTAATCCAAATTAGATAATGTGTATGAGTTTACCCATGTGGTATTGTTTAGCATGTAAATTGCATGATTGAAGGGTCACATAGAGCAGCTGAAGCTTGGCATTTGAAGACAAGAGGATATTAGAGAAGGAGCAGTCTTAGTTACAATGGAAAACCCATATTGAAAGGATCATGGAGACAGCCTGAGGCTTGGAACTGTGAGAAGCCAGGAGAGGCCATTTTTGACGGTGCTGCTTCAATTGCACTGGAAATTCTAGCCATATTAGAGATGCCAGGACTAAGACAACCACCAAAGAACAGCAGTTTTTGTGAGGAACTGACCTGAACCTATGTGAACCTATGTCAAACTCTTTGTGCTATAGATGAAAAAGCTAGAAAATGGAACTACCCACGCTCTCCAAAGCTCAAAATAATGTGACTTTGTCCTAGATGCTGAACGTTGAATTACAGAATTTGACTTATACTTCTTGCATTTTTATTTAGCCATGATCTGATTGTAACTGTGCCCTGGTTCTTGAGAAGAGGATACCTCTATGGAATAGCCTAGCCTTTATTAATGAACAATCTTTCTAATCCAAAAAAAGAAAACCACTAATCATATAGTCAATGGTTTGATCAGTCATCATCACACATGCTTCCTTCTGCAGTAGATGAAAACAAATACAGAGACCCATAGCCAGAAAATGTGCAGAAGTGAGAATTCTTGAAACACTCAGTCCTAAAGCAGATGTCTCCATTACTTTCATACTTTCAGGATTCAGGAACACCTGAAGAAGTGGAAGCACAAAGATTGCTAAAGCCAGAGGGGATGGGGGACACCAAGGAAATAAGGCCTTCTAAGCACAGAAGCGTGGATACACATACAAACCCACAGAGACTACAGCAGCATGCCCAGGGCCTTCACAGCTCTGTGCCAGATGAGGTGTCAGTGCGGATAGAAATGGACACAAACCCTGGCCCTAAACCACAAGCTATCTCCAATTGATAATAATCCACAAATGAAAAAAAGAGTTTTCTTTAAAGGAGTTTTACTGGGCATACAACCACTCTTAAGTGTAGGCCCACCTACATAGCAAGAAAAGGTCAACACAAAATGAACTCAGTGACATCTTTCTAGGCTTTTTGTCTCATATTCTTTTGCTTGGGAATTTTTATCAACCTTACAAGGTCCAAGCAAATATATTATGGCTTGGGATTTTTGGGTTTTATGGCATTTCTATGTATAAACATGTGTGTCTCTGTCTCTCTATGCGCTACTCATGCTTTTTCTTTAGCTCCGTTCTACTATTTGCTTGTTTGTCTCTGTTTTCCTGTTTGCTTTCATTTTATCTTATTTTTATTCTATTATTTTTCTCTAGATGCTTATTTTTTCCCTAAGGAGAAATATGTATGGATATGGATTCAAAAGGGAGGGAAGGTGGGGAGGATCTCAGAGATGTGGGAAATGGTAATCTGAATATATTGCATGAGACAATCTATTTTTAATAAATGAAAGTAGAAAATATTTTTTATTATTTATTTATTCCATTTAATAGACCACTTTAACAGCACCATGTTTATGAAGCAATGTATAAAATATTTGTTCGACTTAATTTTGTCTTGTATTTCTCACATATTCATCTCTCTTCATCCATATTCTCTCCTCTAACAGCATTTCACAAAAATCCTGAATTTTTCTCATCAACTGTGAATACTTTCCAGTGTTTTCTCTTAAATCTGCTATTCAGCCTCAGTTGACACTAAACTTCCCCTTTCACTAGATGACTCATCCGCATTTTAAAGGATTATTTTCCTAGTGTCTTCTTATTTATCTTCATGAAAAAAAATGTAATTAAAAACAAGCTTTCTTTTTTGTGTACTTATCCTTTTGTTTAAAATTACTCTGTATAGAAATTGTCACTAACACCATGAAGTTCTGACAAAATAAAGCTGAATTCACATTTGCAGTTTTAAACTATCAACTCCCAATTTGTAGTAAGCAAAACATTTAACAGACTTTGAGATGTCCTGACATGTTGAACAAAGAAATATATTCAGAGATACAAAATGTCTTTACCCTTAGTGAATAAAATATGCCTGTAACATTTATTACTTGCTTTTTGTTTGAGTTTAATTTTCCTTCGATACATTTTTTCAACACAATAATATGAATCTTTGAAGGTATCAGTGGAACAATTGAGCTATTTTATCAAGGAATTTGTTCCCTATCTCTAATAGGGAAGTTATAATCATCAACTCCGTAATTTTTAATAACTAGTGGTGTGTGTGTGTGTGTGTGTGTGTGTGTGTGTGAAATTTAGCACAAGGAAGGGTTTCTGACACAGCTTTTAATGTTCTATAGTTGTTTCAAATCTTAGAACATGCCTAGTATAAGAAGAATCTCCAATCTTGACTTTCTTAAGCAGGAATCGGAAAGGCCATTACACAAAAGTCTTGACTTTTAGACATATTTTGGGAGAGATTATGGGAGGAAGGTATTCAAGTGGCTTTGTAATGATCTCAGAGAAGTAATAAAGTCAGTGGTGAAAAGTTTCCTAAATATGACTATTAAAAACGAAGGGCATTGCAGGCAGTCACTCTGTTGCTATCATTTCTTTTACTGCATGTATAAATAGTATTTACATACAGCCTACCATGTGTGGCATCACAAACAATAAAACTGGATCTGGTTATCCATATAAAATTGACTTATAATAAGTTTAACATAATCAAGATCCTATTTCACACACCCTTAATTTTCTTAAATAAGTTAAATCCTTGAAATATCTGTTTTAAAACCGAGCACTTTACTTTCTCTTTCTCTTTCCCGTATTTCTCTTGACTCTTTTCTATGACTTCTGCTCAGTCTTTAGACAGAGACACAAATTATAATCATTATTACTGTTATAAAACATGCAGCTAACTATAATCAATAAATCTTAGTGGCCCATTCCCAAAATTCAAGTTACAATTAGAACAAAACATATTTCTTAAAAAAATTCTGAATGAAAACTCATTTTTCATGCCATTATTAGAAAGAATATTCTCTAATCTTATGTTACTGAACAAATAAAAAGAATATTATAAAAACCACATCATAAACCATTAGCAATTACATGCTTTCTGTTCATATAAATAATACAAAAAGAATAATTCCCAAATCTGCAAAATTATATTTTTGTCCCAAGATGCTAGCAGTTTTAAGACAGTATGTTCTCATCTAATTATATCTGACACACACTGAAAATAACTCAAAACAAGCAATTTTGACTTAAAAATATGCAAATCATATGGTTTCTAGGAAAAGTTATATTTTAACAAGATTTCAGGCAGTGATAATTTCTGAGCAGTTAATTTACCTGTATTTTGATGCATTGCTTCACAGACTCAAAGAGTAGGAGCATCAACTGTAAACCAGGTGCTAATCTTCGATGAT
This sequence comes from Cricetomys ansorgei, assembly GCA_026225945.1. Lineage (NCBI taxonomy): Eukaryota > Metazoa > Chordata > Mammalia > Rodentia > Nesomyidae > Cricetomys > Cricetomys ansorgei. The sequence goes on from JAMJFZ010002869.1 coordinate 15,639,513, forward strand.
GTCTGAAAAGTCAAACATCATTTTACTGTACTGAGTAAGAAGTAGATATTTACATCTTTCTTTGATATATGTGACATAAATAGATTAGGAATGTCATGATTTAAATGTATTAAAAAAAGACAGTGTTGAGTGTATAGATATCCAACAAAACTATTTTACAATAATTGCTGGAGCTACTTTTTATTCCCACTTCTATATTGTATTTCATAGTTTATAATCCCAATATCTAAGGAGAAAATATGAAAGGATATTTATTTCTCTTTCCAAGAGTATCATAGAAGTGTTTTATGATGTTTGCAATTATCATGCTTGGAAAACCGAGTCATGGTATTCTGGTTTTTTTTTTTTTTAATTTCCTTTCTAGAAATAAAGTCTATTGATTCTGAATTTTGAGGACAATGTGGACTATAAGTCTATGAAGGAAGCTAACATAAGTATAGATTGATATGTAATAACACTGTGTTTGTTCTCATGAATATAGGCTAATTTCATAAGTGTGTATATGCATATTCAGAGTGAAAAAAACCTACCTGCATAAAATAGCTTTGACTCCATTATAAAAAATTAAGGGTGTGGATATGGAAATAATATTATTTAGGTTAATATTGTCAATGTGATATAATTATGAATTTATATTTGTAACATTTGAAGGATCAGAGGAAAATCACTTAAGACAACATTTTCTATATTTAAGAATTATAATAAGCATAAATACTGAGTGTATTTCATAATTAATAGCCAATCTGAATTGGCTTTAGTTGTACATATTGCTTCTGACTTTCTGCTTCTTAATTGACTAGCATGCTCTGACTCAACCTCTTTCCATCCTCCCAATTTCTTCTGCTTCTCTCTTAACTCTGAACTGACTGTGAACTGTGAACTGAGAACCATGAACTGAGAGCCGTGAACTTAGAACCACAACCTATTTCTGAACTGACTGCTTCTTTTTAAATTCTGAGAGCTGGGATTAAAGGCGTGTGCCACATTTGCCTTCTGAGTTGGGTTACTTAAAAACCTGTTCTGCATTCCGGCTGGATCACACATGCCTTGAATGTGATCCTTTCCCAGTGCAGCCATGTTCCTAGATTAAAAGTTTAAATATTTTCCTATAGCATTATACAACAAGATCATTTTTGCACCATTGTTTTCGTCATTTTGTTAAATTTTAACTATAGAGTTGAAGTTATACATATTTATGATATACAATATGATATTTTGAAGCACATAGTAATTATGGGCTTTCTAAGGTGCTAATTGATACATGATCTACTTCATTTATTCACCATTTTCTTTTTTTGTTAAGACTTGTCTTTAAAACAATCTTTAAAAATATTTTTAAAATATTCATATATTTTGTGTGTGCAATTCCAACAGGGCCAGAAGAGGGTGTCAGACACTTGTAACTGGGGATATAGGTGATTGTGAGCTGTCCTGTTTCAGTCCTGGGAGCCCAGAACTAGTGCTCTGCAAGAACAGCAGGTACTCTTAATAATTAAACTGTTTCTCTGAGTCAACATATATCAAATTTTCTATGGAGAGCACACTACTCTCATGAACCATAACATGCATTTTAGCTATAATCCCCATATTGTACATGAGATCTCCTCTTCCTGAAACTTTATTTATCCATTTAATTAAATATTCAACTTATTTATCTATATATTTTACATATTTTTGAATGTATGAGCATGTTGTCTTCTCTACCTTAAGTGCTATTGTGGGTGCCTTTATGGTATTCAACAGAGGTCATTAGAATAAGCCTCTTTCTCTCACTCCTAACATTAGAAATTTTCGAAGTGTTACCTGCTAGTATGATAACTTCTGGAGTGCCATACAAGCTTTCTGGTGTGAAATACATTCTGTTTTTACGTACTTTGCTCAGAGATATTTTTAACATGAAAAGATATTAATGTTACAAATAGTTTTTTATTTCATTTATTGAAATGAATATATGTATTCATCCTTTGACCTGTTACCAATGCTATTGTTAAATAATGTTTCTTTAACTACTTAAACCATGCTTGTGAACATAGGCAATTATTCCTGGTAATATGCTGCAGAATTTAAGTTTCCAGGATCCTGCTGAATAAGGTACAGGTAGGAAAATCTCTGTGAAAGCATGACCAGCCTGTTCTACATAATGAGTTCTAAGATAGCTAGGAATATATAGAGGAGGAGCCCTGTCTCAAAAACAAAAACAAAACAAAAAATTAAATATACTTGATCATGAATCAAATGCAGTTGTTGAATAAAATAAGTCTTTAAAATAAATTTTAAATTCTTTTCTAATATAGTATTCATGATTGGTCAGTTGACATGAAAGGCTCAATTGGAAGAATATCACAACTCAAGGTCAACAGATACAAGAAAGGAGAAAGCGTGACTGAAAGAATAAACTACATCACTTTGCTACTTTTTATCTGAGACTTTTGTTGTTGTTCTTGCTATTTCCCAAAGACACACGCAAAGTGTTATTTAGCATTTGATTCAAGGCAAAGCAAATGAAAACAGGTTTCTTTAAGCCTTGAGAATTCAGTATTCTCTTCCAACTTTTCAAAAGCATTAGATACAAAGTCTGTGTTGGCTATAATATTCCAGTTCCCTCTTTTTTTTTTTTGCTAACTATGCCCTTGTGAGCAATAGAGACACTACTGAAAAATCATAATATTTTGAAAGAAAAAAGGAACAAATGGATCTACAAACATATTTATGGAGCAGAATATAAGCAATGGTTATGATTATTGCAGAGGTATTATTATCTTCAGAATACTCACCTAGATACATAGGAAATAAAGTCTATATATGGGTATAAAAAGAAAGAACAATAATAAGTGAATAACAGGGCAAAAGAAATATTTAACACCATATCACATAATGGGAAGAATTGACTGAGTAATATACAAGCAATTAAGGAGATAGAAGAAATGAAAAATTCAATGACATGTATGAGACAGTGTTCATAAAGTTATCTCAATTCAAATTTAGAGTACTTATATGCCAGAATAATTGCTAATCTATAAAGCTGCGTTGGGGATTTATCATCTGTCAGTCAAGAGTATTGACATGCTTTTCTTAAGAAAATCGAATATAAAACTGAGGGAAAAGTAGGGTATTGAATTTTCTGACAACTAAGTGATGATTTACATTGTTTTAAGATGTGCTAGTTCAGTATAAACTGATGGTACTCAGGGAATAATAAAAGGAAGTTATGATGGAATTCAGATATTATCTATAGTAACAGAAATACAATATTCCTGGCATTGCTTCTTTTAAAAACTGAGAATTTCTTTCTTTTTTGCCCCTATACATTTATGTATAACTATTCTCCTAAAGAACTTACAGTCCCACATCATGATCTAGTTCACTCTTGATTTAAACATTAAAAGTGGGTTACTAAAGGCAGTATTAAAATTCTCAACTCAGAGAGAATATCATCTAAGGAATAAAATTGTGTGGAGAGCTACACACACACTCAACCATTGAGCCATTTCACCAGGCCCTCTAAAGTCATACTTAGCAGCTCATTCTTCCAGCAATAATTTTACAATGTTTTTACCTAAGCATTTATAAAAATATAGGATATGATTCCTGGATGGGTATAAATTTAAGATAATCTAATGCTGTTCAATCTCCAGTTTTTGTCTCAAAGATTTTATGACACGGAAGACTTAACTTTTTAATTTGTAAAGGATCTCATATACTATTTATGTGTGTATTTCTTTCATCAGATTAATAATAACTTCATTGAATATTTTAAATAATTAAAAATATGCTGTTTCAAAATAAAGTTTCCATTATGTCTTTTCAAACTTAAATGGGAACAAACAAGCATAAAAATGGCATTATAGGATTTTTATGTTTTAAATATCTTTGTCATTTAGCAAAACTGAAAATGACAAATTATACTTTAATGATTAGATTTTGATCAATAATGATGCTAGTACTTCTTATATGCAGGAAAGGTTAATTACAAAAGTTTTATTTTAGTGGCTCATAGAACAGTGGTCAGGTTTGTACTTATACAATCAATTATGTTTGAATATTAATTTTGTATTGCTTAATAACATTAGAACCTCAAATACTTTTTAAATATTGAATTTTAATTGCTTGATAAATATGAAATTGAATAAAATAGTTAATATGGACTATTAGTATAAAAACTATAAATGTTTAAGTCTTTTGAAATTATTACGTGCCAGTGGCATTGGTCTAGTGTTGGGTTAGGTATATGTTTGCTTGTTTCTTAAGATTTTTTAAGATTTATTTTTATTTTTTAAAGAGTTTATGTGTTTGTCTATATGGTGGTGTGCAGATGCCCTTAGGGTCCAGTAAAGATTATCAGACCTCACGAAACTGGAGTTACAGATGGTGGTGAGGTGCCCTACTTGGGTGTTAGAAACTAAATCCCTCTGTTCTGCAAGAGCAACAGATAATCTTAATTTCTAAGCCATCTCTCTAGTCCCAAGTTTGTTGATTTCCTATCATCTGTCTATAGTAGTACAAGCAGTGATTTTAAAAGGTTTCCTAATTTTTCAACGGTGTTATATCTTTTTTAAAGATAGTAACAATTAAAAAATTTGTGTAAGGAAAACAATTTGGTGACTATAATATCTACTGATTATAGAAAAGTGAGAAGATAAAAATATAGCAGCTATTCTCTTTATTATTATTTATTTGAGAACTTTGTACAGTGTGTTTTTAACAGATTCCACACCCCCCAACTCCTACCAGCTATACTCCCCTGTCTTTACCTACCCAACTTTATGACCTTTATGTTTTGTTGTTGTTGTTTAACCATCAAGTTCAATGTGTTCTATTCATATGTTCTTGGATATATAGGCTTCTGCTGTACTATGGCTGGCTTCTCAGAAACAATATTCTTATAACTTACTTTCTCTGTCCCAGGAGTTGTCAGTTACCAGCATTTCCTCAGCTTGGGATGAGATTTCATATCTACCTTCCCTCATGGAGATGATATCTCCTCTTATTTATGCATGATGTCATAATTGCAGTAAGTTTGTATGTGTAGGTGTCCTGCTGTATCTGGAGGTCAGTGTTACCTTTTGTTCGTCAACATTCTCTGGCTTTATAGTCACTCTGTTCCCTCTTCCCACTTATCTCTGAACCTTGGAAGAAGGTGATGTGAAATAAATGTCTTATTTAGGGATGAACATGTCACAGTCTCCTATTCTCTGCATCTTGGCTAGTTGTGAGTCTCCTTGTAATCCATATACTACAAATAAAAACTTCTCTGATGAGGGCTGAGATATGCATTATTCTATGGGTATTACAATAAGCTTAAGAAGTCAGTTTAATACTATGTTCATTTCTAAGAATAAGAAGAAGCAACTTCTCTTCTAGGGGCTATGCCGTGTCTAGCCATAGTTTATTGGCTCAAGAATGTTGTCATATATGAGTGTCAGCATATGGTGAGGGGTTTGAATTCAAAGAGAAAATAGTCGGTTAGTCCAATGATACGCATGCTACTTTTGTACCAATGGCCATATCTTGTCAGGTCAATTACTAAAATTGGAACTTGCAGAGTGCATAGCGGGGTAAATCTGATGGATAAGTCTCCAGTAGCATGAATAGCACCTTCCAGAATTATGAAAACTTGCCATTTTAGGAATAAAGCCCTCATGCCAGTATCAGCTGACATCGCAGTACTCTCTGACTTAAGTACATGATGTCTTCATCAATAGGGTCTTAGCAGGTGTGAGTGGCAACTAAAGTCCTGGGAATAACTTTTAAGGTTTGGAAGTCTGTTCAGCCACACTGGTCAACACCGACAAAAAAGATAACTTTTTCCTGGTACTGTGTTTTTGTCAGCTTGTGGTCTTTACTAGGGCATTGTCTTTCTTTATAGACTAATTATATTTAATACATACATATTATTTAATATGTTTCTGGAAGCTTCTACAGCATTAGATAGGTTTGCATATTGCTTTTTCAATAGTCTTCCCAATTGAGACTTCTAGCTGAGGAAATGAAAAGAATTATAAATTATAAATAATGAGGAAGTAGTTTAAAATTCCCAATTATTAGTAGGATGCATTCATAAAGGATAAGTGACCCTCTTATCTAAAACAGCCAGTCTGTAAAGGATAGTGGTGTAGAGAATTGGTTTTGTTACCACTGTGGAGAAAATTGGTATGACTATATAACAAGCATGCTCTATGGAAAGGCAGAAAATAAAAGCAATTATTTTTGTCATTGCAAACAATGGACACATTTAATGAACCAGTGTCATCGTATACAAGCTATCACAGAATTCTAGTATAACAAAGTAAACAGGTTCAGACTTTCTAAGAGAATTCTACTTTAATGACTTTTACAATAATAGCAAGGGAGGACTCTTTGTCTTCCATCCATTCCTTCTCAGGTTCCTTTCTGTCTCATATTATTTTAAATATGTTTAATCAAATATTTGATATCAAGTCATTTGATGATTATCCTGAATATTGAAAGGATTCTCTGTTGTAGAAATTCATTTTTAGTTGTGCTTAAAATAATTGTTTTTGTGCACTGTTGTAAAAAGGGATGCATAGGCCTTGGCAATTTGTATTATCTGCAAATGTTGGACTTCTGTGGGGGATGTTTGATTGCTTATGATCTGTACCTGGGGAGTTCTGAATGAATAAAAACAAATAAACTCAGATGCTTGCGGTTCCACTGTCCAATTAGATGTCCAGTTAGGCCAGGATGGAGGTTCCTTCTGTTGAGGTCCGGCAGAGCTTCCACCTATGAAAATACTTCTGTCTTTTCTTTGGTGAGCCGCCACAGTAGGTGTACAACTTGCCACTTATAGGTCCATATGTCACACTCATCCAGTGTGGAGATAAGGAAGAACAGAAATTCCAGACCTCACAGAGACAGGTGAAGTATGCTCAGGTCAGCTCCTAGAGGATAGAGATTACATATACATAAAAAAATGAGTAAAAGGCTCCTAAACTAAGGAGAGAGAGAGAGAAGAAATAAGCCTCTATGAAGAGAAAAGGCTATGCAATTAATAAATAAACAGGGGGAGGGGGGCTCCAAGATGAGAGCCACAGAATGGAGGCCCTTAGAGATAAAGAATTCAGCTGGGAGCAGGAAAAAGTTTTAACTGCTTTTCCTGATAGTGGAGCAGCTGCTTCCCCCTGCCACTGGTGGTAATGTATTGTTTCACAAACTGAGTTTTCTGGTATCTGCTTTGTATGTATGTGAAGCTCAAAATGTTGTGTTTGAGATCTACAGAAGGGGTTGTATATTTCCCCGGAGTGTGGTGAGATAAAATGCCAAACAGCCAGAATGTTTAAACTGGAGATTCTTCCCATGGTCCAGGACCCCTGATGTTGTGGAAGCTGAGGCTTGGAGCCAAATGGTCTCTTAGTTAAACTGAACAGTTTTTTATTGTTTTTCCCTGCAAATCTGACTACTAGTGATCCAGATACTGGTGATGGTCATGAGAACTCCACTCACTAGGGAACCTTTCCTGCAGGCATGGACTAGTTGTTTTTCATGCAAAACAGACTCTATTTTAAAATCTGGGAAATGTTTCCACAGAGTCAGCACACAGAAGCTGTCTTCCAGAAGTGGCTGAGGTTGTATCTAGTGCTGGCAACTGAACTTGGTACTGTAAGAGTCACCCAGGTAGTGCTGGTTTTGAAGGCATGAATGGGTCTTTGGAGAGCAGCTGAGGCTTCACACTGTGAGAAGCCAGGAGACTCCATTGTTGAAGGTACAGCCTTGGTAGTAGTTGAAGGCCCAGATGAAGGAGTCATGTAAAGAAGTTGAGGCTTGGAATCATGAAGAGAGTCCAGGAGAGGCTATTAGTGAAGGTGCAGCCCAGTTGCAACAAGGGACCCCAGCAATTTTTGAGATGCCAGTACCATTGAACAACCACCATGAATAGCACCAGCAGTGGTGTGAGCCAGTCACAGCCTGGTGGACAATTTGTGTGTGCCACAGAAATCAGAGACAGAGAAGTGTCCTAAGCCCTTTGAAGGAGCCCAGAAGATCTTGAGGAAGTTCCAGATAATTGGAGATGGATAGTGTTTTTCTGCTGTTCAATGACATTGTGAAAAGCCTGATAGATGTTTGATTTCATTTGGTTTTATGCATTAGCAACTCATGATTATTCCTCTTGTAAATAGTTTTGTTGGTATAGTATTAAATTGTGTTGTAAAGGTAATGTAGAAGAACATTTGGAAGAAGTTTTTGTTAATTTGGTTTCTGTAGAAATACAAAATGGCATTTGGATTAGGTTTGTGTTCCCACCACAGCTATGGTACAGTTCTTTACGAGTTAGGTTTGGAATGCTTGATGCAGGTGGCTATAATTTGGTTAGGTACAGTCATTCTGGCACCAGTAGTTTGTTTTGGTAATTGTGTGCCACAGGTGGTTTGGGGAACTTTTGGTTTGGGTATAAAAATCTGAAAACCTGAAAGTCTGGGTGGGCATTTGTTGGTGGTTTCTTGGTTGGATTGCTATTAGTTAGTGTGATAATTCCTAAAAGAACAAAGGTTTGAGAGAGTGAGTTTAAACATCATGAGCTGAAATGCTAGTCTGACTCACTGCCAGCTAGTCCTTTTCTAGCTTAGGACAGCCTTAAAGAGGCTGTGAAGATTTCTACCTTTCTCTCATTATTTATCAAGGCCATTTGCAAAAGCAGTGAATATTTCTTTCTATCTTTTCTTTATCCTACCCTACAAAGAGGTTAAAAGATTGTGGCATACTACTATAAGGTCAATTTTTTTAATGCAGAAAAGGGAAGTTGTTGTGAAGTTTATTTTTACTTGTGTTTAAAGTAATTGTTTTGTGCACTGTTGGAAAAAGTGATGCATAGACCCTGTCATTTTGTGTTGGCCACAGGTATTGGATTTCTGAGGGGGAGGTTTGATTGCTTAGGATCTTCACGTGGGGAGTTCTGAATAAATAAAAACACCTGAACTCAAATGTTTAGGGTTCCACTGACAAGTAGGGCACTGACCATCAAAGTGGTTTCCTCTGCTGAGGTCTGGCAGGGTTTGCAGTTATGAAATATGCCTCTTATCTCCTTGTTGAGTTATCACAACAGCAAACTACTCCAATACTCTAATAATATATATTTTCCTACAAAACATAAGACTTTATTTTCCTTACAAATTAAGTTACACCTTGATTTGTTTTCCATCTGGTAATTATTTTTCCTTTTTTTTTTTTTAAGTTTCTTCAAGACAGAGTTTCTCTGTTGTAACTTTGGCTGCCCTGGAACTGTCTCTATAGATCAAGCTGGCCTCTAACTCACAGAGATCTACCTGTCTCTGCCTCCCAAGTACTGGGATTAAAGGTGCCTTTTACCACTGCCCATTGTACTTTTCCATTTTTACAAAGAAAAGTATTTATAATTTTAGTAAGGGTTGTTGTAGTTTGTCTTTTGATATTTCCTTTTTTATTAAAATATTTTAACTGTACATAATGGCTTTCAATACATTTTCACATGTTTCCATAATGCATTTTTATGCTATTCACTCACCCCATTACCCTTTTCTATACCTTTGCAACTTCTTCTGACTCACTTTCTTTTCCCATCTAGCCCATTTCCATATTGTTTGTATTATCCCATTAAGTTGCATTAGAATTGGGTAAAGAATTGTTTTCAAGAAGAGGCTATGCCACTAAAGAGAATGTTTCTTTCTACTTTACCAAATATTAACTATCTAATATTCCAGAGAGAAAGTCAAGACCTCATGTATTCTCTTGTCATCCATGATAGGAGAATGTTGGTAAAATCTTGTATAGATCTTATGTAGACAACCTTCACGAAAATCAAGAATCCAGCTACCATGCTATGCTAGAAAGTCACACCACTACTCTTCTCCTTGTAGCTCATACATTCTTTACATCTCTCTCTGTGACTCTGTAATGTTCTGTGAACTCATATGTAGATGGCACTAATAAAGGTATAACAATTATGGCTGAGGCTTCAACTTTGATTTACTCTGTGACTTGTTAGTAGGTCATCTCTCTGACCATTTAGAATCCTCTGTAGTTAATATTGCCCACTTCCAAAGAAACTTTTAAAGTATTCTTTTAATTTAAAATTTTAAATTTAATTTAATTCCTTTAACTTAAGTGCTCTATTATACCATCACTACAATTTAAAACATCTTTTCTTCTACCCCCATGTGTCACGTTTTCATTCCTAAGCTGTATATAAATATACTAAGTCTTATGCAACTATACATATCGTGATAATAAAATTTGAATCCATGATTCATATATGAGAGAAAATACATGGTATTTGCAATTTGAGCCTGAGTTACCTCACTTAATATAATATTTGCTAGTTCCATTCATTTTTCTGAGAAGTTCATTTTTCCTATGGCTAAATAAAACCCTATTGTTTCTGTGTACCAATTTAATTTTACTAATTAATAATCTACAAAAGTATGTTTTCAGAAGATAAAATTGTATTGCAGAAGTTTAGTCAGGACATGATTGAGTAGAAAAACAGAATAGAGCCATTTTAATGGCTCTAATTACATTCTAAATGTCAGATCTTGTTCTACAATTGGATACAAATGATAAAGGAGAAAGAAGAAAGGATTTACTCATAGGTATTAGTTTAATAACAGTGTCATTGATGAACTGTAAGTTTATTAATTCAGATGTTGAATTTGTGTTATTTGGTTATATATATAGCTGAAATATTCTGGAAACAATTGCATATATTGTTGTACATGTAAGAGAAAATTCTGTACTAGAGAATGATTTGGAGATAACAAGCTATGATATCAGTAATCTAAGCTTTGAAAGCAAATTTACAATTAACCAGAGGGACTAGATAGCCCAGGAAAGAAGCATTGTAATATAGGCCTCAATGGTACTATAATTTAAATAAGAACAAGAAAGAATAAAGGAAAATGACTCAGTGCCATGGAAGTAAAAGTTTCATATTAGGAATATGTTGTGAAAGTAGGTGAGGCCTCTTAATGATGAGAGAAGATGGTGGTAATGATAAAATAAATCTATTGTATGATTACATAAAATAAATGTGAAAATAATAATGACTAGAAGCTTGAATAGGCAAAATAATAATTACTAATAGTGCATCATAAACAATTGAACTCTTAAAAGTGAAGTAAAACAATATGGTTGTTAGAAGCAGACTATGCTATCAAAGTAAATCCATACGTTCTTCTGGATTCACAGGTGTGCATGTTGTCAGTTATATCGATCATTAGAAAAACAAGTATTCATAGCATAAAGAATGGCTTATAAAGCCTTGAAAAGTCAACTGGAATAATTACTATTTGGAATGAAAATGGGAAGCACTGTAATTCAGATAGGAACTGTTCTTTAATATAAATACCTTAAACATGAGATACATGTATGCATTCAAAGGATTTCAGTAGACAAAAAATAATCAAATATGTGATTTACACTTGACATTCTCTAAGCATTCTGAATAATAAGTATAGATAGCCTGTATGGAGGCAAGGATATGAGATGATGATGATGTATAAATATAACACTCTAGTGATGAAGACAATTACTGAAGTGCCATAGAAACAGTGATAAGAATGACATAGAAAATGAAGCATGGATGGAAATATGGGGAATATATTTCAGGGCTTTGAAAGACAGTAGATTATTTTCTAATTGAAAATAGATTATTTTTTCTCACATAATATATCCTGATTAAAGTTTTGCATCCCTCTACTACTCCTAGTTCCTCTCAAACTCCCCTCCCATCCATTTCCTCTCCCTTTGGATGCCATTAGAAAACAACCAGGCTTCTAAAGGACTACAATATGTAAAATAAAATAAAATAAAATCTAACACTGGATTTGTGCAAAACAAACAAACAGAATGAAAAGACCTCAAGAAAAGACCTACAAGAAACAGAGACAAACTCATTTGCACACTCATAAATATACATAATCCCATAGATACACTAAATGGAAGCCAAAATGAGCATTCAGAGGACCAGGTACAGACCTGTACAGGCCCTGTGCATGCTTCCTCAATTTCTGTGAGTTCATATGAGTCTTGAATATGTTCAGTTAGATGGCCTTGTATTCTTGGTGCCTTTTGTCCCCTCTGGTTTTATACTTTCAGCCTCATCTTCTACAAAGTGCCCTGCTACGTGAGAGGAGAGATGTGATAGAAATATGCTGCTTAGAAATGTGTTCTTCAAAGTCTCTCTCTCTCTGCATATTGTCTGGCTGTGGGTCTCTATATTTTCATCTACTGAAGGAGGAACATTCTGTGATTATGTTTGAGCAAGGCACTGATGTATGAGTAAAGTATAATATCATTAGGAGTCATTTTATTTATATATTTTGTTGTTTGTATTCCTTAGAACAGTAGTATTTGGATTTCTTTTACATTCCTTGGCTATCTAGTTTCATATTATTGGTTACATAATTGATTTTGGGTATGACTTATATCTCATGGAGTGAGTCTTATGTCAAATCAGATATTGGTTGATTACTCCGACAATCTTTGTACCACCATTGCACTAGCATGTCTTTCAGGCAGGACACCATTGTAGATTGTGGGGCTGTCTTAGAGGTAAGAGTGGGTTAAAGTGAGTCTTAAACCCCAAATTTCTCACCTTGAGAGCAGCAGGAGGTTGATTGGCCCCCACTTTCTTAACCATGGCAAAACCAAGCTAAATTCTAAATACTGCCTACTTCACAGAAGGTCATTAGCAAAAGAATGTGGTTTGATTCCTGCTTATCTGTACTTTAGCTGGAAGCCTAGGGCTGAGCCATTCTTCTAATAAGGTGTCTTCCTCTTTTCCCAGTGGGACCACACCGTATGCAGAAGGTGCCCTTACAGGATTTTGACCCTTACACTTGAGTTCCACATACAAATGGGAATACTCTACTATCCTTGCCTTAACCAATAGCTCCCTGTGTCCGGGTAGCAAAGACCCTCCGCTGACTTTATCCTATATATGTAACCACCCTTGCTTCAGTAAACTGAGATATTTCACTGACAACACTCTCCCCAGAGTCCTGGTCACCCTCACTGGCTCACAGTTCTCTTATCTAGGACCAGATGGGTGTGTGGCAAGAACCAAGCGCCCCGGAGACTTCCTGCCCAGAAGCTGCTGTTGCGGCCAGCGAACTGCAGAGCTGCGTCGCAGAGCTAGGAAGCTGTGGCAGGAGATGACTTATTTTATTTTACAACAGTTGATCAAAGGATTTGGTGCTCATTTGGTGTTTATGTTTGTCTTTTGGTAGCATGCAGAGTACCTTTCTGTACCAAAGGTGATAGAACATAGGGTTGAAATATCTATGTAGTCACCAGTTCAACTTCTTGATCAATGGGTTTTGTAGGTGCCGTCTTCAGTAATGAGGCTGTGCCATCAATTTGTGGAGCGCAACCTATAGTCTTAACAGTCTGTGTTGTTTGAGGATTCCCAAGGGATCCCTTTTGCCAACAACTCAATTAGATGTAACCAAATTCTGGTATTGGAAGCTTCATTTGTTGACAAGAGATGACCATCTGGTCATCTGTGCCATTGATTTGGCAATTTTGTGTAGATTGACTTCAGGTATGTATATATTTTAGGAAGTTTCTACTCTTTTAGTAGTCCATACTTCCCCTCAAATGTCTCTTAATTTTAGCTGTCTCTTCCTATATTCCTTCCCTCCCTTTCTGTCCCGTCACCCCTCACTTGATCTTACCACAGCAATCCATTCTATTTCCCTTTCCTAAAAGAATGTATCTGTCCTGCCAATTTCCTTATTTATACCTAACTTCTGGAAAAGCACCAGAATTTTATAACATATCACCAAAAACTTGGGAAAAAACTGTAAATAGACAATCAGGGTAGTGTTGATCTGGAAACTTTAACACAGTTCATATAAAGATGAACAAAGATACTAGATAAAGAAAAGATTTGCAAAGCATACATTTGACTAGTGGTTGCTCTCAAGGGTATTATTGCAAACTACAAATATATAACATCTAAGAAAAATCTGAAGATGAACAAATGAACCATAGGCATATGGAATAACTGTACACTACTACAAGTTATTTTGGAAAAGGACATAAAACTAGTAATCAAATAAGAATGGCCATTATATAAAAGAGGAACAAAATTTAAAGAAATAATTGCTAGAATGTGGAGAATACAGAATCCTCACATACTATTAATCAGAATATAAATTTTGCGAACATTATTGAAAGCAGCGTGGTGTTCTTCCTCCACTATTAAAATATAGTTATAGTTATAGCTATCATAGGCTCCAGCATTATCGCTACTGGGTATATATTTCTAGGAATGATCATTGTGCCAAACAAAGGTAAGAATTCCCATATCTACTGAAATATAGTTCATAATAGCCAGTGAATGATAGTAGCCAATGTGGCTATCAACTGAGGAGCACATAAAAATGTATGGGCCAAGTGACTCTTTGTACCAGCATAAAGAATAAAATCCTACCATTTTTAATGACATAAATGAAACTGACATCATCATATTGAAGGAATTAAGCCAAGAAAAGAACTGTCATGGAAATAACACTTAAAATTAATTTTTAAAGTCATTTAATTACTTCTGCTATAATCAAAATCATCCTGTGCCATCTATCTATGCAATATTGTGTAATAGATAATGTTGAAATTCTATCCATATTACAATACAGTTATTGAGCATGAACTCCACAGAAGACATTGTGTTGTTTTCTGGTTTTGTTTTTTTTTCTTAAATAAAAGAAGTCTCAAAAATCTTACAGAAAATAATCCAGTGAATCTTCTTTAAGGAATTATATCAATTGTCCAAGATCTATGTCAGTCATTACAAATAACACACTACTTCATTTCTCTCTGCTTTCTCTTGTGCTTATCAATGACTCCCATGAAGAAAATTTTTCAACAAAATGTAAAGGAAAAATATCCAAACATTTATTTTCAAAGAATATATATGTACCAAAGAAAAAGTAGAAGAATATGGCATAAAGAGAATTATATTATCCAAACAGTAAGGAAAAATGACACATTCTATCTATCGGAGGCAACTAATCCAAGGTATTCATGTTAATGAAATTCTATTTTCTTTAAGAACATAGCCATGAGTCATTGTCCTGAGAATGAGCTCCAAGATAAAGCTTCTGTAAGTGAGTTGAGTTGGCATTATAAAGACATTTAGACTCTAAATTTTTAAAAAGACTCACTTGGAGATATGTCAGTCAGAGTGAAATCATGAAGCGCTATCAGCATTCTTATTCTCTAATAGTTTTAGAGGTATAAGTTTGTCTTTTCTCCTTGACAGTTTATAATGGCAATGATTTGACAAAATGTAACTGTGAACTGTCAGTTAAGTTTTCCTTAGTCAGACTCCTTTCTGAGGACCTAGCTCTCAATGTAAACTAAGGAGTTATGCATGCTGCAAGGAAGAAAGCAATCAATGATCCTCCCCAGATGTAAAGTCTATAAACTATGGCAGTAGCCAGCACAGCAAGATATGCTCAGGGGTGCAATAGTGGCAATTCTATCTCAGAAATAATCAACATCCATCTAATTAGATATAAGACTTACTACTACTACATTTCTAAACCAATATAATGTTCAATTACAGTCTAGACACTTACCCCATGCATCCACATAAAATGCAATTTTCATCTACTACCAAAGAAGCTTATTTTGCAACAAAGAACATTACAAAACTCACATCTGATAAAAACGTAGGGAAGAGCTGATCATGTAGAGTCCATTTTCAATTGATACATGCGCAATAAAAGCTCCACAAATAAGATTAGGGGAACATTTAAACTCAAATATTATTCTCTGAAATTTATCAATGTCCGGTAGTGCCAGTATCATGTGTGTGTGTGTGTGTGTGTGTGTGTGTGTGTGTGTGTGTGTGTGTGTGTGTTGATTTCCAAATGCCAGCATTGGTCTAACATCATTAAACACTAACATGTGTGCATGTCTGGTGCTGTACCTCTGGAGTACAAGTATGTCTGAGAAGGTATTTTCACACGTGCTCCCAATCAACTTGAAAATTCCTCTCTGATTTTTTTTTTTTGTTTGTTTTGTTTTGTTTGGAATAAAGATACTTGTTTGATTTTTTAAATTTATTATCTATTAACTAGTTTTTAACCATTACTGCTTCAATCAGAATGTAAAAGCTTTGAGTGAAAGATACTTTGACTTTTTTAACTTGTTTAGAGAATCTCATAATACTTATTGAATGACTTGGTGGAAGTCTGATTTTCATAGTCATCTTTTGAATCTAACATTGGTAATTTTATGTCTCCATGTTTGATAATTTTCTTCATATTAAATCTAAAAGCCAACAGGAATCTCAGGCCCACAACTTAGATGTAGAGTAGCTGATAAAAAGTAGCAATTTTCAGAATAAACTTTCTTCAAGTCACCATTTGAAACTGGGTTTTATAAAGTTGGAGTTTCTAATTTCACAGTTGATTCCAAGTGATTGATGTATACCAGTATCTCAATTATACTGAATCATGGTTCTTTTTATATCCTCCCATTTTTCTAGACTTTCATTTTCCCAGGTCCTGTTATGTCTCTGAAAATATTATGTAAGAATTACTTTTTTGTTTGCATGTTTCTTATATTGATCATTTCTTTTTGTTAAGAGTAAAAGGCAGTTCCTCATGGTCAATGCTTATGGCATGCTTTTATTGACTTCTGAAATGAATTGGAAAACTCTAAATTCATAAGACTTATACTTTTCTAGTGATATTTTATGCTTTAGTTTAATGTTTACTTATAAAAATTACTTCCTGGAAAGAGCAAAGCATTCATTTCATATCAAATCAAATTCAATTTTGTTCTCACGACAGATGTGTACAAGGCATTTATTCTTCCAGGGAAATAATTTAGTTTGCAATGTTAGGTGTATATCATTTATCAAAATTTCTAAAGTGAGAAGTTGTATGTACTGTACAATGTAGCCATCTCAAACATCATTAGAAGCCTTCTGTAACAATGCCTGTAAAGACTACCTTCAAGTTAAACAGGCAGATCACCTGATAGTGCTTCAAAAAATCAGCTACATTCATAGGCTACCAAATAAAATTTAACTGAAATTAAACAATATACAACTTGGAATCCCAGACACTCTTCTATGAAATTTACCCAGCAATAGAACTATGAAGATGAAACAATATATTCTTTTGTAGTAATAATATTTTTGAACAGAGAAAGGGACAGGGTAGACATCTATTCTATAGATGTGAGCTAAGCTGAGTAGGCATTTTGAAACATGTCAGTATAGAAATACCAGAAGCCTACGAATATTATCTTACATAGCAGAATGGACATTGAAGATGTGATTAAGATAAGCTAAATATCTTGGAATGAGATTAATTTTATTTATTGTAATGTATCAGGCTGAGCAGAAGTGGCACACTCTTAATCCTAGCACTTGGGAGGCAGAAACAGTTGGATCTCTGCGAGTTTAAGACCACTTTGATATGCAGAGTGAGTTCCAAGACAGTCATAGTTACAACAGAGAAACCCAGTATTGAGAAACCAAAAAAATAAAAATAAACCACAAACAACAACATAGAAATGAGAGAGAGAGGGGGGAGGGAGGGAGGGAGAGAGGAAGAGAGGGAGAGAAAGAGAAATCTGATGGCCTAAGTCAGAGGCAAAATAGAGAATATCACACTGGGCTGTAAGCCAATCTATGACCACATCCTCCAAAGCTGCAAAACCAATGGAAATAGATTTGTACCTAGAGTCTGGGTTGGCACCGTATCTTGGTGATTCTCTGACTGCCTCATACTGAATTGCTCTGCTCAGCTTCAAACTTACTCAGGCTTCCATTCTGATACTGACTTCTTCTGCTGTCTCCCTGTCTCTGTCTCAGACTCCACAGAAACTTCTGTGTCTTTGCTTCTGTATCTTGTCCCTCTCTGAGATGTCACTGTTCCATACTGCCTCAGTCAGCCTTGTCCTCAGACAGAACCTTTCATTGTCTCTGTGTCTTATCCTATCTCTGCTTCTCTCCTCTATCTTTCTGAGCTGAGAGCCTGTTTTTGTATTGTGAGAGTTGGGCATGTTCTCTCTCTACTCACTCTGCTAACTCTTCCTCTGATTTGTCACTTTGCCTGTCCTTCACCCTGACTAATCTCAGATGTCACTTCTTGTTTGATACTGACACTGACTCCTTCTGAGTTCTGCTTCCTGTCCTCTGAGTGCTCAGATTAAAGGTGTGCACCACCACTGATTACTGGGATTAAAGGTGTGTGCCAACATTCTTTCCACCCTAGGGTAGCCATGTTGCCAGAGTAAAAGATTAAACATTGTTTTCTACAGATAAGCACAAAAATTCTAGGAATTTCCTTATGAGGCCTTGGCCACAGGTCCTCCTTGTTGTGTCTACCATTGAAAAATCTCAGGAGAGAAGTAATTAGGGCAATGTATATTTGAATATAATTGTTAAGCTCTTACTGACCAGGAGAAATAATGGCAAATTAAAGGCCTCCTCCTACATGTCCTTAGAGTTTTTGGATATGTGATTTATGAGATGAGGGGCCATACATGACATGCCCCCAGAGAAAAACCATTACCCTACGTAGTAGTATGATACTAAACTAAAAAAAGAATTAGGCATAAGAGTTTGCCATTTGTAAGAGTACATTTCCTCTTTTTACTAGCCCTATGTTAAAAATTATTTCTTTGAATCTTTGCTCAGTTTCCATTCTGATTTTATTTTTATTATTATATATAGTATATTACACTTTCAAATGACTCATCTCAGTCACCTTCCATGAATGAACAACATCAGAACTACAACTTAGATAAACTTTCTGGAACATGGTCATAGACCATAATAGAAAATATTGAGTACAATCTTGTCCTTTCTGTATATATTAGAGATTTTATAGATAGAATTGTGTTCATCCACCTTTGCATGTTTCTAACAAAAGCTTAATATAATCACTGTCTCTGAGCTTCAGGAATGCTCTGTCACTTAAGGTATTTATGGTTGCATGTCCTTTTGTGGCATGTTGGAATAGTTTGAATTGATAGGATACATTAGTTGCGATTTTTTTAGATGAAAACCTGGTTTTCATTTAAATGAACTGGTCTTATTATGATGAACATTAGTCACATAGACACTGAAAGATTTCATTACTCTAAGGGCCCTGTTGATATAATATCTGGACAACCAGTCCCAGCTGTTCTTCTCTGACTGATATCTTTTGGACATATTTTCACCCAACGTTACTGGAAGAACTTAGCTCACTCTATGCTGCTTCAGTGGGAAGAATCTCTCATTTGATTTGCTTTGGATTTTGTGTTGATTTCTTATATGTTATCACTAAAAAATATCATGTAATACAAAAGTTTCTAAATCATTCTAGCAAATTTATTGCAATCAAGAATAATCTGAAGAACTTTTACATAGACAATATTCAAGATCTAGGGAAACAAAAAGTTTCTTTGCACATTCTTAAATATAATGTTCATACTCCATTCTTGCTCTTCCCTACCAACAAGTATCTAGTTCAAGTAATGAATGAAAATATGATTAATAAAAATAAAAATTTGTCAGAGAAGAAAGGGATCCATTAGTTACTGTTGTAGCACTTTGTAGCACCAGCATTGATTTTAATTCATTATACAACAAAAGCTTGTACCAGAAGGGTATCAAACAACTGTGATATATTTTTGTTGGTGGTTAAGTTCATGTTATTTTAATTGCATAGCTTCTTTACAGTTATTGGTTTAACCTATTCCCTTTGTGAGAGAGTAGTTTTCAAATGATATTGTCTGAGGTGCATATTAGAAAGCAGAAGAAATAAGTCTTGATGAGTATGGATGTGTGTAAATGAATGAAGTTCCCACTCTTTAACATTCTGTTATGGACTAAATACACTTTCTTTAATATTCTGACATACGTGACTATAGTTGGTGAGAGTGTTTTTGAAGAGACAATTAAGATTAGTGAGGTTATTAAGGTAACTCTTACTTGATATGCCCAAGTGTATTACAAAAAGAGGACATCAAAGTAAACAAGAGAAAATACATATATTAAGTACAAAACACATAGAGAAAAGACCATGAAAGGACACAATGAGTAAGATTCACAAATCACATAAGGAACCAACTCTGTCGACACATTTTCCTAACACTCAGCCCTTAGAATTATAAGCAAAAATGTTTCTATTGCTTAAACCATCCTCTCTGCACTACTTATTATGACAAACATTTAGGATAAATTCTAGACCATATGTATTAATTTGATAAATGCACCCAGTGAATTTCAATTATAAATTTGATAGTACAATGTATTTCAAATCCATTATCCAGTTCTTTTAGAGTAAAAATTAACAATTTCATTTCTATGATTTTGCTGGCATTTCTAATTACTGAGATTCTACATTTATAAGAGCAAAGACTAGCAAATTTATAAAATAACACAGAGACTCATAAATTATATAAATTGCAAACATTATTTCAATTGTGTACTGTCATGCACAGATACAGTTGATACATCTTTTCAAAATAATTGAAGAGTAACAACATGGTAAACACTTTTTTCTTGAGTTTCCAGTTCTATTTTTTTCTTTCTTTTCTTCATACATTTTGTGAGTAAACAATATATTGCACTAATACGGTACAAGTAAAAATAAGGCAAAACCAAGCACTAGAGAGACCAGAACATATCACCCATAATACAAGTGTGCATGACTGTGAAGCCATTTGTACCAAACTTTAAAACCATACTGCTGCTCTATTGATTATTTCCAGCCAACAGCACTTGAAGAATTGCAAATGGAGAGACAAGATCTCTCTGAACCCCATTCTTCTGCCTAAGAGACACTCCAAAAGTACTTGAATTCCATCAACCCTACACATCTAGGGTAGCATCATCATCCTTATAGAACTGGCTTACACCTGGAGAAGAGACAAGAAATCATTACCTGAACCAGTCACACCACTTCACAGGCCTAAACACTTATGAAGACTCTTCTAAATGGAAAAGTCCCATCTTCGCCTTCTTTCTTTGTTAAGCTTAGCTATGATTTTTTTTTTTCTCAAACTTCTTGGTTTTGGACTATTTTATAGACTCAGTGGTCACGCCTAAGTAACACATGTGGAAAGTATTTCCTCTCTTCTAAAACATCATGTGTTTGTAGCATGATCTAGTAGACTTATCCAAGGATAATATCATTTTTAAGAATGAATTGGTTTTTGTCTGATTACTAGTTTTCAAATTCTATGCAATTTCTTGTTAATAAATACAAGCAAACCATTCTTTAATTTAAAAAATGTTTAATGACAACTTTATGTGTTTATGTGGTATATTGTATAATTTATTTTCTGTATAAATTATATAATGATTAAATTAGAATAAGTAAATTGCATCATATGTTATATATGATTCTTTAGTATATGTATGAAATATGAAATTATTAATGAAAAAAACTAACATTTATATTATGACACAAATTTATTTTTTGTGTGTATCTGTATATCTTTCTTTTGGTGCACACAGTTTTTTGGTAGGATGAGGTGACTTTTGGATATATACCCAGGAGTGATAAAGCTATGTCTTAGGGTAGATCAGCACCCAATTTTCTGAGGAAACACCATATTGATTTCCATAATAGCTGTACAAGTTTGCACTCCCACCTACAATGGAGGAATACCCTCTTTACATCCACGGCAGCATGAGCTGTCCCTTGTGTTATTAATCTTAGACATTCTGACAAGTGTAAGACGGAATTTCAAAGTAGTTTTGATTTTAATTGGATTAATTGGTTTGTTAATATCTATTTCTTAAGTTCTTTTATATTTTGGATATTAGCTCTATATCTGATGTGATGTTAGTGAAAATCTTTTCCCATTGTGTAGGCTGTCTTTGTGTCTGATTAACAGTGTCTTTTACCTTACAGAAGCTTTTAAGTTTCAATAGGTCATATTTATTAATTTTTGATATTAATGCCTGAGATATTGATGTCTTGTTCAGGAAGTAATCTCTTGTGCCCATATGATCAAGACTATTCCCCACTTCCTCTTATATCAGGTACAATGTATCTGGTTTTATGTTGAGGTCTTTAATACACTTGGACTTGAGTTTCCTGCAGGGTGATAAATATGGATTATTTGGATTTTCCTCTATGCAGATATCCAATTCAACCAGAGTCATTTGTTGAAAATGATTTCTCTCTTTTTTTTCAGTGTGTATTTCTCACTTATTTATGGAAAGCCACCTGTCCATGGGTGTGTAGTTTTATGTCTGAGTCTTCAGTTCACTAAAGGGGCTTCCATGGCAACTGATGGAAACAGATTCAGAGATATACAGTCAAACATTATGAGGAGAGAGAGTCTAAATTGGAGATCTCCAATAGTCCTCTCTGTTGGAGCTCAGAGAACCCTGTTGAAGATGGAGGAGAGATTGTAGGAGACAGAGGGGATGGAGACACCAAGAGAACATGGCTAACTGAATCACTAAGCAGAGCCCATAAGTGTTCAGAGACTGAAGTACCAATCATGGAGCCAGTATGGGTTTGTTATGGTTCCTCTCTGTATATGTTATGGCTGTTAATTTGTTGTTTTTGTGGAACTTCTAACAGTGACTCTCTTGCCTGCTCTTGGGACCCTTTTCTTCCTAGTAGGTTGCCTTATCCAGCCTTGATATGAGGGTTTGCCATGTCTCATTGTTCTGTCATGTTTGCGCTCTTTTCAGAATTGAAACAGAAGGAGAACAATTCTGGGGTAGAAGGGAGATAAGGGGACTAGGAGGAGTAGGGGGCTGGGAATTTGCAGTTGGAATCTATTGAATGAGAGAGGAATAAAATAAATCATAAAAAAATCATATTTTATTAGTCTTGCTATCACACATATTTATTATTCAACTCTCAGTTTATCATTTTGATGTTAACATCATTAAATACAAGATTCTCTAAGATATTTTCATGTAACATTCAAAAAAATTAAATTTTTGTCAGATTTTTACTTCTATTTCTAATATAGGCTACATTCTTTTCTTTATTTATGAAACACCTTGTTTTATTTTTGAAATTATAAATTAATTACAAAATTTCTCCCTTCCCTTTTCTTTAACCAAACCTTCTCATATACCTATTACAATTCTCCTATAAATACATTGTCCTTTTCTTTTTTTTACTAATTTTATTAATGTGTGTATATATATACATATATATACACATATATACATACATACATACACACACACACACACACACACACACACACACACACACGTTCCTAAATATAAGTCGTTCAGCCCATATAATGTTAACATGATTGTATGTTTTGTCACTAGAAAAACCAGTGGGAGTGTTTTTTTGCAGAGAAGACCACTTCTCCTGCTTTGAGCTTTCCTATGTTGTTTATAGCTGTTTGTATAGGGTTGAGGTTCATGGGCTTTTCAAGGTTCAACTTTTCAAGGTTCATGGTCAAGTTTCGCATGTTTATTGGTGCCATCCTTGTTCAGCTCATGTGTGGACAGTCATGCTGGTTTTAACGTTATTAAAATTATATTTTTCTTAAAAACAAATCTAACTCTGAAACAAAGTAGTGTATTGCTAATGATGTTAGTCATAGTGATATAGTAAAAGCTATGTGTGTCATGGGGTATTAGAATATATGATGCTTCATTACAAATATGAATTTGAAAAATATCATACGTCTTAGTATCTTTCTAAATTAGCTAGATTGACTTCTCAACATTCATTGTGTTCTCTTGTTGATGGTTCTTATATTTCTCTATTGTAATTTTTTGTTATAAAAGTTATAAAATTACCCTTTTCGATGCTTAGTATGCATGCATTTTTCTGTTCCTTGAAGTGACAAGAATGTGGGTTATTTTCTGCAAGTGCAAATAAATGAAAACTAGAAAGTC
This sequence comes from Cricetomys ansorgei, assembly GCA_026225945.1. Taxonomy (NCBI): domain Eukaryota; kingdom Metazoa; phylum Chordata; class Mammalia; order Rodentia; family Nesomyidae; genus Cricetomys; species Cricetomys ansorgei. Next base: position 15,663,349 of record JAMJFZ010002869.1, read on the forward strand.
AGTAAGATTCATCTTTAAGGAAGTCTGCCTCTTTGCCATTGGTCTTACAGAGGTGACTGGAAACTTATGTCATTGAAGACTCACCTAGAAGGCACATGGTAGAACTGTCAGGATCATCTTTTCTGGTCCATAATCTCATTAGACTCATCCTTGTCTTTAATCATTTAAAGCTTAGCTTCATTCAGGGGGAGCTTAAGCACAAAACAATATTTAATATAAAAACTCTTGGCTCTACTGAGTAATTATCCAATGAAGTAGATTAGATAAACCTGCCTTCCCACTTCAACCTGTGTTGTTTTTATGAGACTACAGACATGTCAAATTAATGAAAAGAGGTACACAAAACATGATTCAGAATAGGTTGGCTTTAATTTTGGTCTAATTGCAAAAATACTTGAAAATATTTAATTTACTGTCAGCAAGTAAATAGTTGGGGTTTTTTTTGTTGTTTTTAACCCTCCTTATCATTTTGCCAAGGATGGAGGCTGGGTACTGAGGAACATGCCTTTAATCCCAGCATTCTATTGTCAGAGGCAGGTAAATCTGTGACTTTAAAACCATTCCAGTATACAAAGTAAGTTTTAGGCCAACAAGGGCTATATAGTAAGATCTTGTACCAAAATAAAGAAATAAACAAACAAAAGGAGCTCTACAAACAAATATGTGAATTGTTAGATTAGGTAGTAGAGAATATTATTATTTAGAGTAGGGCATTGGCTACTTCAAAGTCTTTAATTTCTCCAAAATTTCTTCAAAGAATGAAACACACCAGGTAATGGTGCACACCTTTAATCCCAGCACTCAGGAGACAAAGGCAGGCAGATCTCTGTGAGTTTGAGGCCAGCTTGGTCTACAGACTGAATTCTAGGACAGCTAGAGTTACAACAGAGAAATTCTGACTTGAAAAACAAACAAATAAACAAACAAAACAATGAAACATAATAGTAGTATATGCTGAATTAAATAAAGTCATATAGTTGATAGAAGACGAGGAACCAAAGGAGTATTACAACCAAGAAGGCACTTTAGTGGTATCAAAGAACACTGAACAAAATTTCATGGTTCTTTTTGCCTTAGAAATTTGCTTTATGAAACCTCAAGAACGGCAATGATCCATTAGTTTAACACCATTGGGAAGATCTGGCCTGAGGTCATATCTCAACTTGATAATCAATATATTCAAAGCCAAAAAATATAATTGCTACTGAATGAAAAGAACACATTTCTAGGAACCATGATTATGAATAGTTTTATTTGATGCCTTTGGTACAATACGTGAATATATTTATCATATTTATGTGTCTCGTAGCTCTTGGGCTGAAGTATAGTTGAAGTTTGCATTAGTAACTAAAATTAATTTCCCAGTTCTACTCTGTGACAGCTACTTTGAAGTGCAATAAATCCCAGGACATGTTCATCAACTATAAGTAATTACTAATAAGTGACAAGCAAATATTTTATTTTGTAGCTTTAATTAGTAATTATAAAGTAGTACATTTCCTAGAGTGTAATGGTAAAATAACAAATAGCTTAAATTATTTTTAAATTGATTTTTTGTTTTTGTTCCCAGTGAAAATTATGGATAAGAATTGAAAATTTATAGTATGCAACGCGGCATGATCTATATTTCCCAGAATTATGTCGCTTTAATTGAAAACAAGAAATCTCAACTTGCATCCAGTTTCAGCAAGCTACATAATATTACCCCATCTCTCAAGCCATCAGCATTTTTCTGCTTTAATATTACATTTCACTATTTTTAATCCAAGTAATCAGTATCTTAATTTGGAAACAAAACATTTCTTGGTATATGACTATTTATTACCTCTCAGTTGATTCACAGTCCTGTGAGACAACTAGCAGTTAAAAGATCATTTATATAGCAATCTGGGAATGAATTAGAATATCATTTAAAGAAAGATGACAGAATGCACAATAAATGATTTCCAAAAGTGTGCCAGCAAATCTGTTCTGAAAATAGAGAAACATATATTATTCTGTTTATGTCTGTTACCTGTGTTTCCCTGAAGGATATCTGCCAAGCAAATGCGAAGAACTGAGAGATGAGAGAAAAAGACTACATGTCTCACCTTTCATAGAAATATGTCAGTGGTAAATTTAACTTAAAGTATCAACAACTGGCCAGGCAATGGTGGAATACTCCTTTAATCCCAGCACTCAGGAGGCAGAGAAGGCCAGCCTGGTCTGCAAAGTGACTTCCAGTACAGCCAAAGTTACAACAGAGAAACCTTGTGTCAAAAAAAACAAAAAACAAAGAAACAAACAAAAGATCAACAACAGGAACTATAGTCATTTTATGGAAGCTCTACTGATCAGAGGTGCAGAAGTCTACATGTGAGTAAAATAAGGCAGAGAGGGCAGGAGTGAAGCAGGAATTCAGTGGCATAGAAGGACAAAGATGTTCTTGTTTTTGATGACAGTAAAGTGGGTTGTTAGTCTTTGGTATTATTTGTGTTACAAATACTATATCCATTTGTTCCTCAGTGTCTCATTGATAAAGCTCAGAATGAGTCCTTTGAGGTACATAAGGAAATGTAAGTTAAGAATTGTAAAGAATGAAATAAAGACTGTAACTGATGTCATAACCTGGAATTATTCAATCATTTCACTCTCACTACTGCAGTCAATTAGCAGGGGATTATGGGATTTCTAATGTAATCATAGTAAAAGCAGTGGTTGGATGTAGGTATGGCTATTTCTTAAAAGAAAGCTGATCAACATTACTAATAGATTGTAATAAAGGGCATGAGAAAAAGGAAGAACTTAAAAATAATTCTTTTTTAAAAATTGTTTCTTTTATTTTTTGAGAATATAATGAAATTTTCCCTTCCTTATCTTCCTTCCAACCTTATTATATACAACCCACCAGTGTTCTCCTTAATTTATGGACCCCTTTTTTACTATTGGTTGCTAAATTGTGTGTGTATGTGTGTGTATCATTAATATATACTTATACGTGTGTGTGTGTGTGTGTGTGTGTGTGTATGTTTACATTCCTCTTTAGCCTTGATCTCAAGAAACTTATACTATGATATCTATTGATAAAAAGAAAGCATTGATGGTTGTGTGTTTGAGGAAAAAGAGCCATTTGTTGAATACATTTAATTTATATACATGATGGATCCTATGATAGAGATGCTGAGTAAACAAAAGATTATGTAATTAAAGTTACAAGGAGAAAATGAAATAAAATATCCATAGTTGATATTCCATACAATCTAATTGTTATTCAAGTTCTCCAAATGGGATGGCATTGTTTATATATTGTATGCACCTAAAGAACTAAAATCTCAATTTTCAAAAATGAGTAAAATATAGTCATATATAATATTTTAAGAAATATAAGACACTAAATTCACCTATAAGATTCATTTTAATAAGACACAATAAGGCCATTATATTTTTTTAAGGTGTAAGTCATTGGAGAATTTAGCCAGAATGTTTTTTAATTGGGAGTAAAAATAAAACCTTGGTATACATTTTCCTAACGGCCAAAAGAAAACAAAGTAAAGTGAATGAATCAGAAAATTGGGTCAGGACAAAAGGAGAATGGGGTTAATGGGACATTTTGCATATTTTAAAGGGGCCTTATGGTAACATAACAGTGAAGAGGAAACAGATGACACTTGAATACAGCGATAATCACACTGGCAAACCTCAGAGCCGCTGAGAGGAGGTGTGCTCATTTGCATTTGGAAGATTTGTCCTTGCACATGACCCTGAACATCCTGGTTTATCTCTTGAGTGGTATACTGTATGATTAGTTGGTTTAAGGGTAAGCATATTTTTTTTTTCACTACTGTGGTTATCTTCTGTGTTAATGAATCAAAAAACTTAGCATATAGAAAAATTTAAAGGATGATTATAATTTGCGAGAATTGTGTGTTCTACTGTATATTTTTCTCAAAGTTAGGAAGTTGAGAGATCTTTCCAGACCACTTAAACACTTGAGAAAAAAAATGTTCACATTCCATTTCAACATATATGCCAGAATTATCCTTGTTTTCCTTTCCCCTTCCCATCTTTCTTCTTCCTTCTCTTATAAGGAAATGACATTCAAAATGAGCATCTCTTGAGCTGTTGATCTGAGAACCATATTTATGATAATGTAAATGTATGCATTGATTTTGCTAATTATTATTCTGGCGGGTTCATGGGAAAAGTCAGTTTATTTTTGGTAATTCAATCTAAGGTCCTAGAGGATTTATAATCTGTACAATATAATTTTAAGAGTAGACTTAGAAGTCTTCAACCTCTATAAAATCTAATCTTCAAGATGCAAGCCCATAACTAGATGGTAAGCCTAGACCTAAAAGGCTTCAACCTGTAAGACTTACAACTGACACTCTGCTTCTACTCTCTGCTTCTCCTCTCTGCTTTTCTCTACTGAGTTGAGAGTAAAGCCATGTGCCAACACTTCCTTCTGTGTTGGGATTAAAAGTGTGTACTACATTGCCTTAACCACAGAAATCCCTTTCACTTAGCATTAGAACAAATGGAGGACAGGATTAGTCTGACTAACATTTTTTTCTGAATTCCATCTAGATGACACAGGCCTCTGAATCTGATCCCTTCATAAAGGCCTTTGAATATGATCCCTTTCTAGCTATCACATACGTCTTTCAACATGAGCCTTTGCTAGAGCCACCATGCTGTTGTACTAAAAAATTAAATGTTCCTCTATACGATAAATTTTCCCATCTAGATGCTTCACTCTGAGCAGTTGTAAAGATTTGAGTTCCCTTTTGAATAAATTCCATGAATTACATACAATTTACGTGTAGTAAATTCTGAACAAAGAAGCCTGGAATGATACGCTTTAAAGCCTGTGTCTTCCAGAGGAAGAGTATTTCTTGTGTGGACACTGATAAGTCACAACACGGAACAGAAATGAAGAAGTGAGTTCTGCGCAGAACACTTTAGATTCCATTGTTTCTGAACTATACAATAGCTTCTGAAGGCAAATGATTGATGGGATGGAAATGGAAGATGAGCTGATTCTAGAGAAACGATGGTAACATGAAAATATTAAGGGGAGCTTAAATTAATTTTTAATTTGAGAAAGTACATAAATTACTAGATGAAGTAATATTGAGAGTCAAATGAAACTTTTGATGGAGCTTCAATATAATATTTTTGGAGAAGTTTAAAGACACTGTACAGACACAAACTAAAGGATGGTCTTTGCAATATAATATTAAGGGAACACTTAGGGACTATGCTATTACTTCCTCTTCAATATAATAAAATAGCTGACAGAACCAATTGCAAGGATTATTTTGCCTCATTCTTAAAATGATTTCAGTATGCCATAGTGAGGAAGGCATAGAGGCCAGAGTGTCTTTACTCATCTGATATAAAAATCTGATATCCTTTTAAAAGGATTAATGCTACTACCTACCTAATATTAGTTCATATTTCTAAGTAAAGTACTTAAATAGGGTTATATTGGAGCTATTTTGCATGACTGTTATACTTGGAAACAGTGGAGAAATTATCATAAATATGTTAGTGTGTGAGACAAAAGATTCAAATCCACTGGTGAGAGGGCACTCTAGAGGTTCCTGATTTTTCAAGTATTTTAATGCCCCATCTATATAACTTTCAAAAGTAAGCCTCCATAGTTCTCCTAGATCCCATATTCCCATAGCACTATCTATGTATGTAATGTGCAATATTACAGTAATCATAGGAAGATTTATTATTTTCTTATTTTTGAACTGTGGTGATAAGTATAACAAATTTTTGAAATTACACTAATTATAATTGTTATTACCTATAATCCTTATAGAATATGTACTCTAATAGATGTACTTAATGTTTTTTGACTCTAGCCTGTCTATAATTACACCAGTGTTTATTTTATGACATAATGCATTTTCATAACAGGCACATCTAAGAAATTAAGTTCACGTTACTAGTATGAACTGGTTAAGAAAGTAAAATAAAATTAAGACACATTAAAGAATATAGTTAAATGAGCCATCAAAAATACAAATTTAGCTCAGAATATCAGGAATATGTCTTATACCTTGAATAATGTCTCATGATACCTAACAGCCATAGGTCAGCAAGAACTTGAACAGCAAGAACTGCATTTGTGAGGAATTTCTCTGAGGCGTTTCATTTTTCATTCAAATTCTTCTGTCTTACAATTAGCCATACAGGCAGAAATTAGCTTGCAAGTAATTGTACTTCTAATGGGTTCATTGAATAATGACTTCATTACCTTTCTCCTAAAATACAGGGACCTCTCTCCAATTGTATGCCCAATTACCTCATTATGACACTCTTGGTTTTCAGCCTCAGTATGGTAAGTACAAACTCTTTGTGAGTCAAACTTCTAAATATGTGAAGGGCAAACTTTAAGTATGTACCCATTGCTGTAGTCTATGATTATTCTGTCATTATTTTTCCAAATTTAGAACATAAATCATTGATCCTACCTTGAATCTAGTGATTCTTAGCTTCAGGAACTCACTAGGATCTCCCTATCTTATTTTTCTCTATCACATTATGTTGAAGGTAGCAGTAGCACCTGTGTCTTCTTTGTGAACTTGCTTCCTGTGCTTATTTGCATATTATTGTCTTGTGAAAGATGGTAGTTGAACAGTATAGCACTGTGATGGCATCTGTGTGGTTATAATTGATGCCTCGATGCTGAAAACATCAAAACATATGCAAGTCAGGTGCTGAACATACTTCTTGCTTAGCTTTGGATGACACTTGTATTACTCTCCTTCAGTCTTTTGGTTGAATTAATTATAAGGTCTCTAGATTGAAGTCACGAGAAGAGGATCAAAGAACTTGTAAGAATATCCTAAAAAATGGCACAGTAGTCCTGAGGGGGGAAAAGTGGAAACAATAGAAAATGCAGGGGTGAATCAGTAAATGTTAAGTGACGAAATGATTATAGACAGAATACTGATAATGAAAATGCCATATACTTCATGAGCTAATGTTTTGGGCTCTTTCTAAAGACTTTTATTTATTATGTGTGCATGTCTGTGCAGGTGTCTTCCACAAGTATATTAATACCTGCAGAGGCTAGAAGAGAGTGTCAGATCCGCAGGAGCTAGCGTTACAGTCTGTTATGAGCCACCCTACTTAAGTGTGAGGAACCAAACTCAGTGCTCTTGAAAAGCACTGGTTGTCTCTGATGTATCTCTCCAGCTTCATGTTGTGAACTCTTTATCGTGTGAAAATAGATAGGAACATATGATAGGGACTCAAAATATCCTTTTGTTTCAAATGTCAAGAACTTCCTCTAAATTTCTAGTATTTTATTAAGTATCAGAGCTATGATTTATAAATAGCATTATTTACTCTCCAGGTCATCAAAAAGTACATATTGAGGGGGATCATGGAAAGAAGACATGAAAATACAAAAGGAATATTGGAAAAGAGTATGCTAGGGCTAGGACAACCAGTAGATGTGTCCTAGCATTTTCTGTTTTGTAACTAAAGCATCCATTAAGACCCTGATATAATATTAAAGGTTCTTGGTAGATAATCAGTATGAAGTAATATATGAATGGCTCAATAGAGAAGACTGTAGAATTTAGACGAAGAAATCCACATTATTGATAGTTGAAGTTATTGCTCAGATGAAAATCAGAATCTGTGGATGAGGGTATAAGCACAAGGATGTAACCAGAAAATCTTTGTTTTTGCCATTTGTTGATTTGGTTTGGCTTGGTTTGGGTGCTGGACACTGTGTCCAGGAGCTGATACACAATAAACACATTCTCTGTCTCTGACTTGTCCGGCTCAAACAGGTGACTGATTTCTTCATGATCAGCTATTACAGGAGAATATTGATTTAGGATTTAAATTTACTGTAAAAAAATGTCCAAAGTTTGCAACACCATCTATCCTCAAGAAAGGAGTTAGTTGATCAAGGATTGCACTGACTTTGGGATTAGCATCTCACAGCAATGGAAAATTGACAGGGAGTGAATGGGATGGTATCTAAGCAGGAAATGGAATGTAGACCTATTTACATGTGTATATATCAATACAAACTCATCCACCAGAGATGTATAATAAGGAGAAACACTGAAAGAGAGGAATATAGACAAGTCTATTGTTTTGTGAGTTTTAAAAAACATTTTATTTTTTAATATTTAGCTTTTTATGTACATAAAATATGCTGTAGATGAGTACATAAGTACATCAATGTACATTAGTACATTTATAGGAACAAATATAAGAACAATCGTAAGCAATTGTTCTATATATGAGTCTAAAATTAATTGTATTTTCCATTTGTATAATAGGATGCAGTTTAAACAACTAGGAGGAGAAATTATTTAATGTGATTATCAACATTATATATTAACATTAATATAAATAATTATAGTCAGATTTATTATAATGACAAAAACAAATATATTATTATATTTTTTGGTGAGTTGATAGCCTAAAATTTTTTAAGTAAAAGCTCAGATCCCTACTGTTGTATAACATTTGGCTTGAGGATTGCAGAGTAAAAAAAAAGCAACACATGTTTGTAATGTCTGTGCATGTGTGTAGATGTACACATAGAGTATTTGTTTGTATAGTGATAAACTATCATCCAGAATCTCCTACAGTACTTTTACATTTTAGTACTTTATTTCAAAACAAGGAAGAGCAAGCATGATTGGACATTGGCAACTCTTTTCTCAAGGTTTGGGATCATTTCACGAAGCAGGAAGAAATAACCTGGAGTTATATTCCAGAAAATGAGTAGAGCTGGGATGAAAGAAATCCTTGGTGTAAGTTAATTTGCTTCTGATTGTGTTTTATTGATCTTTGGTACCAGGCTATTTTCTGAATAGGTGCTAAAAGGTACAAGAAGTAACAAAAAGCAACAACAGCAAAAACTGTGGTCATCACATGGCCCAGAGGCTGTGTAATAAGAGTTTCAACTCAAATGCCCACAAAATAGAATTAAACTTGTTATTGGGACAGAACGCTTTTTAATAATTGTAATAACAGGAGATATTGGGTTATAGTGGGAAACCCTAGAAGGTTTCCAGATTTTGTGTCCCGAAACAAGGAATTGGATAGTGGTAGAAGCAGAGATATTTTATTAGAAAATATATATATATATATTTTTTTCCCAAACTGCAAGCTGAAAACAGTAGAGAAAAAGAGCCCAACTGGAAAAAAGACAGGGGTGTTTATGTGACAGTAAGAGAACATTGTCTCATTTGCATGGTACAGGCTTTCTTTTGCTCTCCTTCATATGGCGCTGTAAGCAATTCTGCATACCATAAGATCATCTTAAATTCCCTCCCAAGAATGTATTTTAGAATTACGATGAGTCCTCCCTGCAGACAATCTAGAGTTTTCTGTACTTATACTAATGGCCACAGCCTGTTCCGGACAGCTGTAGTTGGTCTGTAGTGAGGAAATCCAGCCTTCCTTTGACAAGATTTTCCTCTAAATTTTCAGGTTTTACATAACGACTCATTAACTGTTTCCCCCATCTCCCTTCCTCCCACTCTCCATCTCTTGCTCTCCCTCTCTCCTCTTCTTCCTTCATCGTTTCCCTTGCCTCAACAGAATTGCTGATTTATACTTCTATTATGTTTAGTTCTTGACCCAATATCTTACTATATTTACTGGCTTCTTCACTTATTTATTTTTCAACCAGCTCTCATTGAATGTTCACTATGCTCCAGGTACTTTCCATAGATTTGAAGAGTTTAGTATGATAAAAGGGACACTCAATATGGGACAATTTTAAAACCATCTGTGTTCAGGGGCTTTCAGAACTGGTATGTACAGAGCATCAGCTTGTTGAAGTTAAAAGAATTTTCTAATGTTCCTTTTTATAAAGTAATGCCTTGAGGGTCAAGCATAGTGGTTTGTGCCTTTAATTCCAGAATACGGGAAGCAGAAGCTGGCAGATCTCTGTGAGTTCAAGCGCAGCCTGGGCTGCATAGTAAGTTTCAAGACAGCCGCAGCTACACAGTGAGGCCCTTACTTGGAAAAAAGAAGAATAACAACAAAAAAAGAAAAGAATAGAAAAGAAAAAGAAAAAGAAAAAGAAGAGAAAAATGTCTTGAAATACTTCTTTAGAAACTCGAAGTTTTCCTAATAACCTAATAATGCTATTCTTTTTATTCTTTAATCACCCCTACATTTTTTAAAGGTTTTTGCAATGACTTGGAAGTTGTAAAATGAAACCAATTTTGTTTTCTGTCGTCAAGCATTAGTAGCACTGTGGTCCCTGGGTAAGGCAGTAGTTCTTGGTTCTTCGTCTCACAGAGATTAAAAACAGAGTAACAGTGGTCTTTTCCAAACATAATACAATGTGCACGTAGCCAGTGCATTGGGATGTGATAGTTGCTAGTGGATATTTCATATGTTTTATCTCCAGCCAGTCCTGGGAAGCTATCATAAACCATGTGAGATGAACTATCAAAGCTGGTCTTTGGGAAGTATCTTTTCCCATCCATTAAGCCTGCTTATTAAACAAGCTTACAGAAAGGATAATTCTATGGAATGAAATAGAAGGCAGTTGACTTTTCAACACTGATTGAAAATTATACAGACACTTCTCAGGAAGAGAAATAAATGGTTATTTACCACAATCTAATATTTTCATTTTGTCCTTTATTGTATGCTCCAGAGATTTAGTTTAAAAGAAATGGTTGATAAATATTCTGGCTTAGCATTTTCCAGACCTCTTACTCTATTTTTGTATGTGTTTGTGGGTCATGGGTCCATGCTTTTGTCAAGTTCCTATCCTTAACTTTTTTATATATAAAATACATTCTATTTTATTTAAATGAAATAATGATGAAATTAATATAGTAATTACTTGTCTTATTTTTCTGTTTCTTGAATGTTAATTACAGTGCAGCTATTCCAAGTTAGAATATCCCAGAGTATCTGGAGCATGTCAACTGGAATAAGATAATTCAATAAATTGATTAGATTAAAATTGTCTACTAATTATATATAGTCAGACTATTCCAGCACAATGATTTTGATCCAAACGTGTGAGGTTTCACAGACAATGGGAAGGTTCTTAAAACACTCACTATGGCTATCAGAATCATGTTGCTTGTGTTTTTAAACACTCATGAAAATGTGGTGATTTAAAGTTGCTTTTTTTTAAAGTAGAAATTGTATATGAGTTTTTCAGAACTATAGCCATTTTTGAAAAAAAAAAAAAAAGTAGAACAAAGTGAAGAAAATGCTCCACAACTGACATGCAATATAGAACTATGAGTATTTTGCAAATCATTTTTTAAATGATATGCCTGAGTTTCTGGTAGAATAGCTTTAGTTTCTGGTAGAATAAATTGTATTTTAGTGGAAATAAATGGAACCAATGTAATTTACTTTTCTGACATTTATGTGTTTGTTTTCCTTCCCCATTTAACTTTACAGGAATCATAAAACTGAATTAGTTAGAGAACCACTTCTGTGTTTAAACATGTCTGCTATGTAATTGCTGTGTGTTTACTGACAAGAGGTCACCACTCTGAATGCTATGAGCAAGCATGCACCAGACTTATATTTAAATAGTATCTCATTAACAATGTATAATCAGATAGTTATTATTTATAATGGAAACATTTTTGAAATTATAATTAAACTTCTCCAAAAGTATAATTGAGAAGTAAGGTAAGAACTTCCTATCAAAATCATGTTGCAAGCTGAGAAGGGAGAGTGTAGCTTGCCATACAGATTGTGTACTTTTACTAAAACTGAGTCAAAGAAACAGATAACATCATTGTTAATGATAGCATCAAATTTTTCCATCTATGTTAAATGTTAAAACCATGTCATCTATAGTCATAAATTAATTATTTTCAATTATTTGAATAATTATTACATTTTTACCCCAGGAGAGTGAGTTAGGCAGGGTCATGTTGATATTCCTAATGTACTTATGAAGAAATTTAATCTTTGAGTGAAAATAAATTACTCTAACATGATCTGAGATGAAATGGACACTGGTAGTTTATAGTATAACAATGCAGTAATGGCATATGATATAGGAGCTAAGGATTTATATTATACACACACACACATTTTGAAACTTGAAAATGTGTATTATAAGTAATAGATATATTTGAGAAGAAATAATAGAAAATATGTATAATAATCTCTAGTCACTAAACGTTAAATTGTCATACTGTTGAGTTATCACTAAAAATATGTTATGATGGCTAATTCTACGAATACTAAATCATATAAATGAAACATGTAATACTAAGAATAGCAATAAATGTTTACATATATCTAATATTATTGAAAGATTATTTTGGTCTACTTTGCTTAATGGAATGAGCTGAGAAAACATACTCATACTCATATGCAAGCACATAAAAGTAGAAATGGTTTTATTCAGACAAATATGTTTTGTTTGCTATGTGTACTTAATTTTGAGGTCATTTTATATATCAAAGCACTGTTTTCCATGAGCAAAAGGAATGAGATATGGAAGATAAAATGAACTGAATCTATTGTAAAGCAAAGTGGTGAGTAATGATGGATTTTAATGACTAGAAATATTTAAAATGGAGGAATACATTACAAAAAGAGACCTTAAGCAAAAATGGAATATCATGTCAGCTAAACAGAGTTGAGGTTGTAATCTGCACATTTATCTTGGTATTTTGAGTCCATACCACAAGTTAGGTACATTAAGAAAGCTCGTCTTAGCACTAGGTGAGAAACAAAGGAATCACAAAGGAAAGGACTGAACAGTTTCTAGCAAGAGGGTTTGTAGAGATGATTCAGCAACAGCAGGCCTCATATGAGTTTCACATGTATTTCAAGCTTCAAGTTGAAATACCTGTAATTCCAGCTCCATGGAAATTCAATGTTTCTGGCCTCTATGGCATCTCTACTCAAATATATAACCACACAGAGATATAAAATTTTAAATGATAAAAATAAATATTCAAATAAGTGTTTCTAACAAAAGGCCTTCTCAAACACTATTGCTCTATTGCATTTTTCATAATCCCCTCCTCTGTCTTATAATAATCTGTGCTCTTAGGACACAGTGTAAAATATTTGAACAGTATTGTATAATTAAGCAGTGGCTTTAGAAGTAAAAATAAAGTGAATCCACAAAGACATCACATATGTTGTTTTAGCTCTCATTAGGAAGCAGGGGCAGGGAGCATTAAAGATCATATTAGAGAGAGACCAAGGAATCAGAATGAAAACAATGTTACTGCCAGCTTGAACATTAAGAATATTACTTTGAACTCTCACAGAAATAGCTGAAGAACTCACAGAATTCGCCCCCCCCCTTATTTTTTTGCAGAGAAGGAAATTGATGCTGCATAATATTTAGGTTCATATACTTTGAAGAGATGAAATAGTTAAACACTTTTTAACCCAGCAAAGTGCCTGTTTTTTGTTTTTTTTGTTTTTATTTTTTACCATAAAAAGACAGTGTCTTAGTTACTTACCTATCCATAGAGGATTGACATAGGCCAAAATGAAAGCCTAAAAGTAACAGTCCCAAGCTTTCAAAGCTTTGATTATTTTACTATAAATAATTGTCACAATGAAGCTGTCAAAGACAAAACATTTGTTAAAATATTAGTAAATATTTAATCAGAAAATATTTTTTCATAAGAATGCTGGAAAAAATACTTTCTTTTATTTTCATTAAATACTTTTTCTATAGACTCCTAACTTTAATTCATAAGAATGCATACATAAGAAATAAACTTCATATGGTTTAAAATATGCTTATACAACTAATTCTTCAATGTGATTGTAAAACACAGTCTTCTATGAATAACTAGTGGTGACTTTTAAAATATGTTTCATTTGAGGTTACTATTTTGCATGAAGGTGTCTCTCACATTATGGTTATAGATTCTATAGAATTTTCTAGAAAAATCATGACTAGAGATTCATTCTAAATAAACATCCCAATTTTCAAAGAGAGCCAAACCATTTAACTTGGGATAGAAATTAATCTTGATTAAGAAAACAAATACTTGAATTTTATTTTCTCTACAGTGATATTAAATTTGTTTATTTAAATATCATAAAATATTTAAGTAGATTTGGTTATTTAACATTAGCATTTTGTCTCAAAGTAATTAGGTCCTTAACTAGCCACAACAATCTGTCACGTGTAATCTCAAAATAAAACCATTCTAAGCAAAATATCTTCTCCCAAAGGCTAATCTATAATGTACTGTCAAAATATTTACAAATCAGTTTTATGGTTTCTTAAATGGCTAATTCATGTCAAATTGGGGGAAATGTTATTTTTAATTCAATATATAGTATATTGTAACTCTCTGTAGTTAAACATAGGCTCCTTCAAAATGTTATATAGGGACACTGTCCCATCCCATTGGTTAGGTCAGTCTTGTGATGAGATTGTGCTTATGAAGATGCATATGTTTTTTGTATTAGTCAGCTCTTCAATATTACATCTAGTAGGTTACAAAATGGTACATATGGATGAAAAGATATTGTAGTGGTTTATGAGAATTACACTAAGAAATCATTATAGATTATCTATTTGGTGGTACTAATATCTAGTGGTCAGGGGAAATAAATAACAAGATAGGTACTCAATGAAAATTCAATAAGGAAAACAGAAACTTCTCTTTATACTATGAAATATTGAGATCTGTAACCTTAAGTAATTTAAGTGTCCTTGAAGTCTTGAACTGCCAAAATTTTAGTCATCAGAGTTCCTACTGTAAATGGTAGATGGATCATAGTGTTTCTCTTTCCTTGCATATTTTATCATCTCTATTTACTAGAAAAATAATTCCCTCTCATGACCAGTGTAGATTTATACCAGCTAATTAAGTTCTCTGAAAGCTAGTATCAATTTCATTCATGATAAAATAGTATGATTTGTTTTTAAAATATCAATTTAATCAGTATTGAAATGATTATTTTTAAACAAGTTGATAAATATTTCTAAGAAAAAGCATTGGATTAACAAAATAATTAACCAAACTACATATGAATTAATAAGCAATTTTTTCTCTGACTCAAAAATAAACAGACTGAGTGTATGTTGTGAAAGTTTATTTTTAGTTGTGTTTAAAACAATTGTTTTTTTGCACTGTTGGCAAACGGGATGCTTAGGCCTTGTGTTTTGCATTGTCTGCAGGTGTTACATTTCTTTGGGGGATGTTTGATTGCTTAGTATCTGCACCTGAGGAGTTCTGAATCAATAAAACACCTGAGCTCAGGTTCTAGGGGTTCCACTGTCATTTGAGTATGGCACTGGCCATGACAGTGGTTCCTTCTGCTGAGATCTGGCAGGGTTTGTCGTTATGAAATATACCTCCTTGTCCTTCTTGGCTGAGCCACCACAGCAACGTTGTGCTACAAGTTTATCCTCAAGAATTTCAATATTTTGTAAATCCTATTAAGTATAGTTAATCTTTTTATGAACACACTTATTAAATACTGTTTGCATAGCATCGAAACTAATTTCAGGATCTTGACTTCCTAGAATTCCAAGAAATTATCATGGTTTGATACTAACTACTGCAAAGTATTACTATAGAACACAAGCATACATTAAAAACTGAGTTTAAGAACATGCATAAAACAGAGTTCTTAAAAATCCAGAGGTAGGGTAGCAGAAAGGCTACTCTAGTAAGATTTTATGGTGTGTCTTAATTCTCTCACTGGATACCTGCAACTACTCACTACTAAATGAGTGAAGTCCCATGTTCAGGAACAAACTCCTGAATAAATATATCATGAAAATATCCATACATTTATTTAGTTTTTTTTAGATTTTTTTATTATTCATTTTTTTCTTCTCTTGTAAAATACATCCCAATACCAGTCTTGCATCCCTCCACTTCTCCCAGCTCCTTCACATCTTCCTGCTCTCCGAGATCCACCTTTTGACTCTCACTTCTACTTCCCCTCAAAAAAGAGCAGGCTTTCCAGTGTTACCAATTAAACAGGGTTAAGCAAAATAGAAAAAGACAAGGCATATGTCAAGACTGGGCGAGGCCATCCAGTAGAAGTAAAGGGAACCCAGGGGTCAGAGATACCCTTCATTCCTACTTTTAGAGTCCTACCAAGAGCACCAAGCTAGAA
Source organism: Cricetomys ansorgei (assembly GCA_026225945.1). NCBI lineage: Eukaryota > Metazoa > Chordata > Mammalia > Rodentia > Nesomyidae > Cricetomys > Cricetomys ansorgei. The sequence continues at coordinate 15,679,435 of JAMJFZ010002869.1, forward strand.
AACATTAAGATATATATAGGGAACTTAGCACAGACACATTCAGGCTCCATGTCTGCCGTTTCAATCCCTGTGAGCTCCTAAAAGACCTGGTCAGTTGACTTCGTGGGGTGTGTTCTCCAGTGTCCTCAAACCCTCTAGTTCTCACCATCCCTCCTCCTCCTCTTCCATGGAGTTCTCCAAGCTCTACCCAATGCTTTGCCGTGGGCCTCTGCATCTGCTGTCATCCGCTGCTAGAGGAAGCCTCTCTGATGGTGCTTGGGCTAGGTGCCCATCTATGAACATAGCAGATTATTGTTAGGAATCATTTCTGAATTATCCTGTTTTGGGTTCCTGGACAATTCTGCAGGGTCAGGCATAGGCTTCCTCACTTGATGTGGGATTTTTGCCCTTCGATTGCACCCGCCTTCCCCAGTTAGAGAAGGTGGCTGGTTCAGGTTCCCTATCCCCATTAATATGAGTCCTCACTAGGGTCACCCTAATAGATTCCAGGTCTCCAGATCATGCTCTAAGGGTCCTCCAATTCTGGTTGATCTCCGAATATTCTCTCCCTCCATCCCTCTCCCCCTCCCTGATCGCTCCTGTTCTCAAACCCATCCTCCCCAGTCCACCTGCAAAATCTGTTCTAGTTCTCCTTCTCTTCTGGAGGAGATCTATGTGTCCTCACTTGGGCCCTCCTCATTGCACAGTCTCTCTGGGTCTGTAGATTGTAATACATTTGTCCTTTACTTAACAGTTAATATCCACATATAAGTGAGTACAGAACATGTCTGTTTTTTTGGGACTGGGTTACCTCACTCAGAATGATTTTTTTCTAGTCCCATCTACTTGCCTGCCCAATTCTTGATGTATTTTTTTAATAGCTGAGTAATACTCCACTGTGTAAATATACCACATTTTCTTTATCCATTCTGCAGTTGAGGAGCATGTGGGTTGTTTCCAATTCCTGGTTATTATGAGTAATGTCACTATATATTTACAATAGCCAACTTTGCTTTTAAAATGATTGTTGAAAACTCACTGCACTCTAAGGTATGCCTGTTAGCCAGATTTATGTGACAAACTGAGCACACCAAGAAATGTTCCTGTCCATAACTTTATTCTACAAGACCATAAGTTGTCTTTGACTTTGACATAAGCATGTACACAAAATGCTCTGACATAGTTTCTAGGTAAACTATAACCTTATACTGAACATGCTCAGGATAGTGCCTACACCCAAAATAATTCACATATATATTATATATAATAAAACATATAATGTATAATAATATTACAAGTAACATATAAAATTTAATAATTATATATTATGTGCTAATATAATATATAATATATGCATATATTATAAATATGGATGTATTATATTATATGCATTCCCTATTGTTTATTTTAAGGAAGACTTTGCTTTGGAAATAAATCCCATGTTCTTCTTAACATAATCAATTATATGTCTTCTTTCCAATATTTCATGATTATGCTCATTTTTTACTTTGCCTTCAACAATAAATAAACAAAATAGAAATGTATGAGAAGCATTTTCAACCCTTTTGGTTACCTAATCTCAAAGCATTTTATAGGGGTCAGTCAGACAGTCAAAAGAGACCTTCATCATGCCTTTTCCTGTGTTTGCAAAGGTCAAATCCACATTAGATAACCCTAAACCCTGCAATGAACTTTATTATGAAGAATTCAATGTGGTGAAATGCAAGTCTACTTGTAAGAGAAATGGTCTTTTTTGACAGGGTATTTTAGAAATTACGTGTAGAGTCTTAAAAGATCAGACTTGATAGAGTCTTATGCAAGTTTTATATTCGCAAGCTTGTTGAAGTATTCTGCAGTCTGCATTGATGAAAGCAAAAGGTAAAGTGTTAATCCTGCATATAATATTCATGATTATATCTGAGTATTTATTTTGGTATTTATGGTGGTCTGTAAGTGCTCATTATCCATAACACTAACTGAAGTGTGAAGTCCTTGCTGTGAATTATTGGGAAAACTCTGATGTAGCTTTCATCCCAAGGGGTTCTGGTAGTGAATATTAAGTAAATAACAGATTTTGGTAAGAGAAGACAGAATGGATTTTCCAGCATAAATCCTGAAAAGAAATACATAAGAATTGAAATATACTGCATATAAAAAATTCAGCATTCTGGAAAATTTATCCAAAGTGACAACTACCAAAAAGAGACTGTATTATGCGAACAAGGGAACTAGAGACTAGTGCTGTTATGTTTTTAGTGTGTTTTCTTGTACAAACTGTTTGAGCAGAATGTAGCTTTAAAGTTTATTTTTCAACCAGTTTTTTTCAGTATGTTTTGGCTGCTTGTATAATACTATTGAGTCCAAAGTGTTAAATCTGTCTGAATTCAGTTTTTGCTTGGCTTTATCATATTCAGATGCAAATTTGTTGTAGAAATTTATCTTTAGTTATGTATAAAATAATTGTTTTATGCACTGTTGGGTGAGAGGCTATCCTAGGTATTGGTGTTTTGTACTGTTTGCAGGTGTTGGGTTCACATGGGGGATGTTTGATTGCTAATGTCTGCATTGTTATCAGTAGAATACCTGATGAGTTCTGAATGATAAAAAACACCTGAGCTCATACACTTAGGGTTCCACTGTCCAGTATGGCATTGGCCATGATGATGGTTACTTCTGCTGAGGTCTGGCAGGGCTTGCACCTATGAAATCAACTCCTTTTCCTCCATGCTGAGCCGCCACAACAGCAGCATACTACTACAGAAAACTTTCCTCTATCCAGACAAATAGTTACCTTTACTGCATGCCACCGGAAAAGGGAAGAGATGAAATATTCATTGTAGTTGCATATGCACACACAAATATATAAAGTACACTTTTCTATTTGTTTATATTAAATTATACCACACAGTTTTTGTAAATTTCCTGGCTACATTAATGCTTCGGTAGCCTATGTAGTTTCCTAAATGTTGGTTTCCTAGACTAGTATTATTGATCTATTCATTATTAATTCAGATATGATCTCACTATAAAATCTGAAAAGTACTTGAAATCGTAATCCAATTGCTTCACCATCTTGAAGACTGGAATTTAAAAAAAGAAAAAGAAAAGAAAACCATTATGTGACTAGAGAAGAACATTTACAAATGCATTTGTATCATTCAATTAATAAGTTCTATTCACAATCTGCTACATAATAATTTAAAATCATAATTCATTGCTTAATAGTGCCATATTAACAATGCAAGGGTAGGATTAAATGTTGTTTTGTACATGAAATAAGTGTGTCCTAGTGTTTTGAGAGTAATAGATGAAGAGTCAAGATATTCTGAAATTAAATTATGGCATAGGTCAATTTTTTTTTTTCAGTAACCAATGGTAGTATGTTTGAACCACTGTTCCCAGAAAAGGATAATCCTCATACTGATGACTTAATGGTTCAGAAGTGATTGTCAAAAAATATGTTCTTAAGAACATTTCTGCCTGGATTAACTAATGGTATGTAAAATTTCCAAGATCATATGATTCTGATTATACTTATCTATTAACTAACTCTAAAAAATATCAACTAATATTTTTCATGTTCATTGATATATAAAGTGATGATTCTGTTGTAATATTTGTATATATTTTGAGGTGTCTTTTCCTGTTAACTCTGTAATGGATATAATTTACTAAATACATATTTAAAGATTCATATTCTATATGAGAAAAGACAATAATCAATAATCTGTGTATGAAACTGAGGCAAATTTCTATAAAAGTCTTCTATGTAACATTTTTAAAGGTTTATTTATATTTATATCTCTATCTATTTATGCATGCATGAGTGGATTCCCATACAAGTAAAAAGAAATACTTGGATCCCTAGGGATTGCGTCAAAGTTATGTTCTGAGCTGCTGAAGTGGGTGCTGGGAACCATAGCTCATTCCAAGAACATCCCGTGCTCTTAACCACTGAGTCATCTGCTAGCCCCTTAAAAATATCTTAAAACATGTGTCAAAGTTATAAGTATATGGAAACATTTGTATTGATATATGAGTGTAGTCACTTTAAAACATGAAATACAGGTTTTAATTCATAGTAAAATTGTTATTGGTCTAATTCACCTATATGTAGAAAATTTGTCACTGGATGCCATTCTTATAAAAGTCTTTATGGTGTATTTTCTTAAAATGGTCTCCTGCAATTGAAGGGGAAAGTAAAGTTTCATCGGCCAAAATTGTTTTTGTCTTTCAAATATAATTGTTTAAAATTCATTCCTATGCTCCACTGAGCTAGTTAAATTTAGTAGAAAAATAAAATATGTACACAATAATTCCCCATATTTTTGATATAATATTAAATCCAGGAAGGCACACAGATCTCTCCTAGATCTCAATTAAAAATAACAAGCTTTAAAGTATATAACATATGTGTGAAAATATTTCAAAGGAGGTACACCTGCATCCACCGTTGACTATAGGAAGAATTGGGAGATACAGTAAGAGGGAAAAATAATGTAAATCTATTGCAATACAAAGCAAATTAAATATAAAACACAGTAAATTTAATGTTTCTCATATGATCTGATTTCTATAGAGATATAAGAATATTTTACATAATGTTAAATCTGATATTAAAGAAGACAATACTCTCTCCTAGCTGCTGCAAAGTAAGAGAACTGAAAAGCAATCATCTGGGATGGAAATTACAGATAAGTATATTTTCAGAAACATTTCTCATTCCCTTCTATATCTACATTCTTTTTTGCTCTCCCCCAAAAAATCTAAGTCCTTCTTATCTGCCGTTTAGCCAGAATCCAGTTATAGTGCAAGCTAACTGCCTCATAAATAACATCCTCTTAGCTTTCCAGTCACACCATTCCAATTCTGTATTTTGTCAGCAAAAGTCCTGTTTTTAAAAATAATACTTTGGCCATCTGCTTGCACATATGTGCTACACATCACTGAGTGTTAGATTCTCTCCAAGTTTTATAGACGGTACCACAACCTTGAATGTGTTTTCTCTCATAATTAGCATTTTACAACCACATTAAATTGATCACAGGTAAACTGTTTCATTTTGGTGTGTTATTTTTATTGTAATCAAACTACTTGCTGGAAAGTGATTTTGTAGGCAATATATTCTGGTTATAAAGAGTTTTCTTTCGTTTTTATAGCAAATACATTATTTTAAAGGTCACACTTGTCAGACCTATAAACTAAATCCCAGACTTGCAATGTAAGACATCCCTCAAAGGAACCATCAGTGTTTACACTGGGGTGAAGAATGTTATCTTAGCATTCCATCAGTTTCAATGACTGATGATGTCATTTACGTTTTCTGCTTCTGGCTCCTCCCAGATGTGAATGAAAGTGCTCAGTCAGACAAAGATTCCGCGTTCAGATTTCATGGTGAATGTCATAAATATGTACACAAACATATATATTAATACAGAGACACATATATTACATGGACTTCCCTGTATTTCAGCTTTAAAACCTCCCCATTTTCTGAAGACAAGATAAAACTGATTATTTTTATAGTAGGATCTCAAGTTTATATCTCTCAACTTAAGATACACATATTCATGCATCATTTGTGGATAAATTGAAGAAAATTTTATTCAACTTAGAAACATACTCATTACCATGAGGAATAAAACTTTCCAACTCCTGCTTGGCTTTTGGTTTTGTTTGGTTTTGATGTATATTTTCAGGTTTCAATGACAATTAGCATCAACATGCATTGTTCACAGAGTTCTATTATTATCTAATGTATCATTTATATAATGCTGAAAGCCTTTTAAGCAATGAGTAGTCAAACTTTTTTAATAAAAATTTATTTCATCAGAGAAAATTATATAACATAAGGTTGTCTCCCTATAGGACTGGTGGTGTTAAAATGTTATTTTACATTTAAAATGTTACAATGTATCGCAAAGCTCATGAGAAAATCAAGAGGACTCCAGTTTCCCACTTCATGATCATACCTGCTGGGTTTGTTTTTTTTTTTTTTTGTATTGTCTGCAGGTATTGGATTTATATGGGGGATGTTTGATTGCTCAGTATCTACACATGCTATCAGTAGAAAACCTGAGGAGTTCTGGGTCAATATAAACATTTGACCTGAGACACACAGGATCCTATTGTCCAGTATGGTGCCTGGCCAGGGATGGTGGTTCCCTGTGGTGAGGTCTGGCAAGGTATGTACCTATGAGAAGTCCTCCTAGTCATCCTAGGTGAACCGCCACAGCAATGTACTACTACAGATAACTAAAACAAAGGACTCATCTAAAATGTGTCGACATGTCAAGGATGCATTGATGGGAAAAATATTAGAGAGACAGGTAAAATCTAACTTCAGTATAGATAAAGTAGCTCAGGAAAAATTTAATCAACCTAAAGGAAGAGTCCAAAAAATGTAGAGATATCAAAAGTCAGTAAAAGTTTGATTAAGAAAGGAATAGCACTCTCATCCAAAAAGCTTCTTTTTGAAGTAGATGGTAATTAACACAGAGACAAAGAATGGCCAAGGCCCAGAAAAAAAAAAAACACTGCACAATGATATATATATATATATATATCATCCTCATAGTTACCATTTTTATCTTCTCTCATTAAAATTAGGTTTTTAAATTACAGTAAAATCTATCTATATGCACTGTATAATTAAAAGTGACCTATTGTGTATATTAATTGTGCTCACAGTATATTTATTGTGTTGGGCAATTGTCACTCCCATTCAGTGTTCTGTTCATCAATATACATATATAACTGAGGTATTTATATATACACACTCATATATGAATATATACACATACACATATATGAATATAGATACATACATATATATAAACAATTATATATATAGTTATATACATTATATATGTGTGTGTGTATATATACACATACACACAGACATATACATATATGTCTCCTCAAGGATAAAGCATCATTGTAGAAGAGGAAGGATGAAAGAGTCTAAGAGCAAAGTTGTGGAACTAAAAATATATCTTCTGAACACAGGAGGGAAGCCACACATAAATTTGCAGGATATTTGGCACCATGCACAAATCTTGTGCATGGCTAATCCAGACTGAATGTCATCTGGATAGTGCTATCAGACACACAATCCTACCACAAGCCATGGAGAGATAGTTATTAACTTCTAGGGAAAAGACAGTTTTCTCTAATAGTATAGGTAATCACATTCTAATGGAAGTTCTATAATATGTGGGATAGCACAAATGATCTTAAAGATGGAATTTTATTTTTATTTTTTAGAAAATGTGGAGTGGATAGAGATGGTGGTGAGGTAGATCTGGAAAGAACTTGGGTGAGGTGAATAAGATCAAATCATCATGTTAGAAATCCATACCTCTAAAAGAACTAATAAAATAAAGAAAAGGTCAGTAGTTTTTGGTGTATGCTGAGCAATTTTTATAAGGAAGACAATAATAGCTCACAAGGAAGAATACAGAATGAGAAAAAGGCAGGGCTTTATGAAAATGATGGATTCCAAAAGTGTACAATAAAAAAAGTGGACAAGAAGCAATGTGAAAGTCACCATCTACAATGAGTGCAAGTTAAATATAGTGCTGACATACTAAGTAGCACCAGCTGAGCCTTAACAGAGCACTGAACAAGTGTGGCAGACACACAACATGGTGAATAGAGATACACAGAGTCAGTCACTATAAATTATATAGTGCATATCAGGTGGGTTGTATTGTACTTTAAAAACAGCAAATTTTGAAAAGAATGACACAGCCATATCATCAGAAATGGGACAAGTGCCCTCCTAGGAAAGCACGGAAGATCACATAAGACCAAGGTATCATTAATACTAAGCATAATTACATAGAAAAGCTGATTTTGCACTTTGCTGTTTGGACATCATTTGCTACATTCATATAAGCAAGAATAATGGCTGCAATCTCAATAGATGGCTTTAAAGTTCCAAAATCAACTATTATTTTTGAACAGTTCCCAACAAGAATTCTACTTCTCATGAACTGATCAGCACTAACCACACAAAGTATCATATCCAAATTGTATATTTTGTATTTTCTTATACTTTACATGCTTTAATAGTATGTAAGGATATATATATATATATATATATATATATATATATATATATACACATACATATATATGAATATATATATACATATTCCTTTGACAAATAATTTTTTCAAAACATATTATTTCTTCTAATTTTTAAATTAGTATATAATGACATCCTTTTCCCTTAATTTTTCTGGCCCCAACCACCCACATAATCATTTATTATTCTTTATAATTCAAGTTCTTTTTTTTCATTAATAGTTGATACATTATATATATATATATATATATATATATATATATATATATATATATATATATATATAAATAATTTGATATTGGATAAGCAATTTAATATACTTTTTCCTGGGGAAGATTATTTTGCCTGTTCTCCACATTCCTTAGTTTCCTTTGTGTATGGCTAAGTCATCATGATGGGTACACACTTCAGAATGTGATTCAGTTAAAATGAGTTGTGAACTCATGAACTTTGCATGTAAATTGATGAAACCAATAAAGATGCAGTGGTTCCCAACCTTTCTAATACTGCGAACCTTTAATACAATTATTCACGTTGTGTAACTCCCAACCATAAAATTATTTTCATTGATATTTCATATTTGTAATTTTGCTACTGTTATGAATCTTAATGTAAATATCTGATATGCAGATAGTCTTAGGTGACTCATTGCAAAAGTCACTTGACCCCCAAAGGGAGTGTGACCCGCAGGTTGAGAACCTCTGACATATAGTGAGGTATCACAGGCCAGAAAGACAAATAACACGCTTTCTCTCATCCAAGGCTCCTAGTTCCTTTTCTTCAGATGTGAATGCATATTCTGGAGTAACTGCAGAAAACAGAAAAGTAAAATAATTTTTAAAAGATATTTAAGGGCTGGAGAAATGGCTCAGTATTTATATTGTCCTTGAAGAAGTCTGCAGTACAGTTTTCAGCATATGCACCAAACAACTCACAGGTGTCTGTAACCAAGCTTGGGATCTGATGCCCTTCCTGGCCTCCTCAATGCATGTGGTACATACATTCTCATACATACATACACATAAAATAATTGAAATGTGTCTATAAAAATTAAAAGGAATTCTTCATTGGTTCCTTCTTCAACTTAGTTTTTGGAAGGTGAAATGTTTCTAGTAGCTACTATTTCAGTTGCAGTTCATAATGTTTGATGTACACTCTAAATCATTATTTAATTGAAAAATCACAAAAGGTATTTCCATAGTAAAGGAGTGCTAGCCTCTAGTTACTAAGTTACAAGTTTTCTTCATTTCCAAATATTTGCTGTCACCTCCAATTTCAGTTTTACTTGAGTTTTTTCTTCACAAGGTTGAAAATTCCCTGATATTTCTCTTTGTCATTTTAACCTAACACTAATATATAGTTGTCATCCAGATCCTTAATTAACAGAGACATGTTTAAAAAGAACCCAGTAATTTCTGTTAGATGATGTTAAGACTTTTATGGACTAACATGCCAGAGACCCTGCCTTCATACTCCTTAGTTAATCCCTTATTTAACTCCTGGTAACTGATACATTTCAAGTAGAGTTCCACAACCCAAGGTTTTCATGACTTCAATGATTTATTATTATTATTGTTATTATTATTATTATTATTGTTGCTGTTATGTTGTTATTGTTGACAGTGTGTTAAGTTGAATTTCTTTAGACCAAAGAAGTCTGAAGAGCTTCTTGACAGTAATTTATTATAATTCATTGAAAAATTACAATTTAATCATTCTTGACACATTTATAAAAAAGTGAATCAATAGTTTCTCACTTAGTACAAATTCCTTCAATATGAATTTAGAAGAACGAACTAGTAGTTCTAGTATTTTTATGCTTGATTCTTTTTGTAGTATACTAAATATACTTTGTTTTCTCAGTTTAAAAGGATATAGTAATAAGGAATAATGATTTCTATTATTTATGTTTAAATATTGCGAATTCTAAAACTGAAGTACTGTTTTCTGAAATGATGGCTCATTCAGCTGTATGCCTGCCCCTCAAATTTGAAGACCAGTAACCAATTAAGATGCCCGAGTTAATGGCTTACCTCTATAATTGTGGTGATGGGGATGGTGTAGAAAAAACCCTGAGGCTTTATAGTCAGCAAGTTTTATGAAACTGATGAGCTCCAGGTTAGGTAGGAGATCCATATCAACAAATAAGATGGATAGTAACATTATAAGGTACCAGATATTGATTTCTAACCTCTACATTGAAATATATATATATATATATATATATACACACATACACACACACACACACACACACTCACACACACTCACACACACACATTCACATAAGTACACCACATTCACTGACAAACAAAACCAGCAGGCTATAAAACCTGAATGTATTCTGGTGTTTAACATGCTAAAATATAAGGAAAATGTTGTGATAATATCTTGTGTGGTAAATGTAACACTTACACATGACTTTTGACTCACCCTTAACATTTTTCATGATAATGCTAACAAATCATATTAGCTTAAATTTACCACAGAGTCACAATTTCGTGAATACTATGTTTGCACGCATTATATTTTTAATCTTGAAAACAAAATAATAAATGATTATAATAGAGAAGACGCTATAACAAGTAGCTTAGAGAGGTTTCTAAAAATCTTTCACTCAGTCCTTACATCTTAAAATATTGTTAACATAATGAGCAATAATTGAATCCTATTTTCAAAGAAGAAATAAAGTGATGCTAACATAACATTTCCTTTCAAATGTTATATCATGAACAGTGACACTTGTGTCCATTGCAAGATCCTCTAGGGGGGTGGAGAGAGAGAGAGGGAAAGAGACAGAGAGGGAGGGAAGGAGGGATGGATGGAAGGAGGGAGGAGGAGGGAGAGAAAGAAAGAAAGAGAAAGAGAGAGAGAGAGAGAGAGAGAGAGAGAGAGAGAGAGAGAGAGAGAGGCTACTTGTGTGTGTTAATAGCTGTATTTACAGTCTGTCCTATTACATGCCCAGAGGCTCTTAAGGACCACATAATTAAAAAGCCAGTTTGTGGTGATGAGGTTTAGGCTTACAAAAGAGTCTTAGGAAGTCTGGGTTTATTCTAATTAAGTGAACTACCCGGGTGCTAAATGAAATTCTGTGCTTGGCAAGCTCCCTTTGCTGTAGTGTGGAGTGATATTTGTGGATGAAATGTTCTGGGGATGGATGTTAAAAGCCCTTGTGCCACCTCGACCCTCTCTATAATTATTTTCTGCAAACACTCTGACGATTGGCAGCTGCTTTGCAACCTGGGAGTGCATTTTAATTGGCATCACATCACTCCATGTCTGAGGGACTTATTTCTCTTTCCACAAATTCCCTCCCCTCTTTTGCTCTGTTACTTGAAATATGTGGGTTAATGTCAGAGGCATTTTCCATTATGAATTCTTCAGGTCTTTTGTGTAACAGGATTGCTTGTTTTCCTGAGAAAAGAGGAAAAGAAAGATAAACGGAGAGCATAAGGGGGGATGAATCAGGTATAAAGCTCTGTAAAACTTGAGTCTTTTTTTTTTTGTTTTAATCTTTTAATCTTACTATTTTCCCTATATCTTAATGTAGTCGGGTAAATTTTATTTTGATAGACATACTTTGCAATATTGTTATGTCAATAATATTTTCAGAGAATAAATATCTTTTGTACCAAAGCATACCACATTTGTCCTAACAAATCAAAAAATTTAAGATTTTGACTAGTTTTAGGCAAGATTTTGTTCTATTACCTGAGAAAATATGGCCCACAGTTTTAGTGATACAATTCTGTTAGTTCAAGTCTAACTTGGTCTCTTGTAATTTCTCAGATGTGTCTTCAACAAATGACACAAGATAAAGGAGAAATGAGCTGCATAAGAGTATGGGCTTTGGAATAAAGTATATCTGAATCTGAATGTCAAGTGCTCTTTAAGATAAATATTGTGTTCAGTTTAATGATTAGCTCCTGAATCAATTAGTTGGAAATACCAATATTAAACACAAGTGAACAAAAAGAAGCTTGGCAGGTATCAAATATGCAATTAATGAACAATAGTAAACAATCACAATTCAGTAACATGAAAAGAATTAGTGATATCCTAAACCATGAGCTAGCAAGGAAAGAAATTTAGAGGTTTTTGTCAACTTTGAAAAAAACAAGGAATGTTAAAAATTTGTAATTTCCAGGTCCGGGATTTGGTTACTCAAGAATAATTTTTAAAATTTCAAGAAGTACCTTAATTACTATTTTCATATAGATAGGTCAATGCTATTTTTTTTTCATCTTTAGAGTATGTTAGTTACTCTGTAGATGCATAATAGAACATATTATATTGAAGTCATTGTGTTGACCCAACAGTTTTATGGGAGTTTTTTTGCATATGTGAATTTATGGTATAAACATTGAGATTTATTTTAATAGATGGCATATGAGTTAAATCCAAAACAAACTTAAAATACAGAACAGAACAAAAATGATTAATGTATAGGCTCCAGGCTTCTGATATTCATTATAATTGGACAACATCACTGGTTTTACATTCAAGGTTAGTTATGAAACTATTTTTTCCTGTGCTTAATTTGCTTCTGATATTGCTAAACCATTGTGGTGGTATTAATGAGACACATACCCCCAACTCTTGGGAATTTGAACACTTTTTCTCCTGCTAATGGCATTATTTGAGGAGATTTAGGAGAGCAGTCTTGCTGAGGAAGTACAGCATTGATGATGAGTTTGAAAACCCCTACTACTTTCTGTTCACACTCCTTTCCTTTACCACTTCCAGTTCACATTCCCTTCCTTTGCTTGCATTTCAAAGTACAAGCTCTCTGACAGCTGTTCCTGTTGTCCTGCTTGTTGCCAACTGCCATGTTTCCCTGAGGTGAAAAACTCTTGGACTCTTCCTCCTCTGAATTCACAAGCCAGAATAAGATCCCTCTTCCATAAGCTGCCTCTGGTCATGGTGTTTTATCACAGCAAAAACACTCTTTTTACAACCACATTACTAGAAGAAATCCAATTGTGTTACAAAGTATGCTCATTTTGGGGATGTTATAGAAAGAGACTGAATTAAATATTAAACACGTATCAAGTTATTGTTTTTTGAAACAATCTGCCTCTATATAATAAAATTTATACTAAGTGGAATAAACAATTTCAGATAGTAAGGACTCTGATAGGTTATAATTTATTAATATATTTATTTAAAACATTCATGTATTTGCAGTTTGTGTACATATGCATGAGTATATAAATTGTATGTATGTAACTCTAAGTAAACAGATATGTTAGTATGCACTTAGAAATTTGTGTAGAACAAATATTAAAACTACACATCTATAATAGAATTGGGTAGAGCACAATTATTTATTGAGTTCCAACAAAAAAAATTAGTATAAATGATAGTGATTCACTATAATCTATCTAAACTTTTGTACTTAAAGCCCATTTTATAAAAATAAATAAACTCCATTAGTCTATATTACAATGATATTGATGATGAGACTAACATAAATTTCCAGTTTGACTTCATATTTTCTCCAATATTATCATGGTAGTAGGAATCATAAAGAACTGCTTACTTTAGTGTGTCTAACATTGCCTTACAAATGTGAAGATGAACTTAATCTAATCTGCCTTTTAGATATTTATCATTCTGATTGCATGGACAAATCTATAATCTTTCCTAGATTATAACAAATGATTATGATTGATTATTACCCTCAGATAGAAAATATGCAAAAAATAGTTCATTAAATAATAATAAAAAACAGTTCATAAAGGAAAGCTACAAAGATAATAATTGAGTAAATAAGTATTTATCAATGTTTGACCAAAAGAAAAGGGGGAAGCAATTGTTATAGAAAAGGAGAATCAAAAGTCCTCATAAAAAATAGCATCTGAGCGGATGACGGTGGCTCGAGCCTTAAATACCAGCACTTGGGAAGCAGAGGCAGGTGAATCTCTTTGAGTCTGAAGCTACCCTGCTCTACTGAATGAGTTCTAGGACAGCCAAAGAACAGAGAAACTCTGTCTCGGGGAAAAAAACAAAACAGAAAACAAACAAACAAAATTACATCTGTGGAAGAAATGTTCATGGCCTTGTTTGGACAATTAGAAATTGCATATGGTTTTCCAATTAGAGGATTGAGAGTAAGGTGAGTAAGGCATATGGTGTAGGCTACCTCCGGCGTCCTCGTAACATGCTCTGTTCTAAACATGGCAATTCCTAGTGTCATTCAGGAACGATAGACATATTTCAGCAGTGAGGTCTAGTGACTCTGAACCCAGGGAATTCTCTGTACCTTAAATTTGCACTGTGATTAAAATAAACAAAACCCCATCTAAAGCAATTCAAATGTGTGAGAAACACAGTAAACACTCTAATATTTATTTGTCTATTTGGAATAAGAATTGTCAGTCTCAGATTCCATTTAATAATAGAGGAGTTCACATCAAATGGAGCTATAGCACCATTTTATGCTGTGCTATTAATTTTATATCAAGATTTCCATTCAGTTTAACAGAGTGATGAATATGAGTCATGAGAAACTAACGATTATCCAAATCAATGTGAAAAATTGTAAAATTCCCATGCCTCAGTAACAAACTATGGTAAACTCCGGAATTCATTACTGTGATTACTACTTAACCACGAAAAATAATGAAAAACAAAATACAATAAAATAAAATAAAGATCAGAAGAAGGGTTGGAGAGATGAACCCACAATTAAGAGGACTTGCTGCTTTCTCATGGGGCCTGGGATCAGTTGTAATCACCTATGTTGCAGCTCTCAGTCACCTGTGGCTCCATCTTCAGGAGTTCTGATGCACTTTTCTGACTTCTTTTGCATAATCATCTATTTCGTGAAACACTTACCAGAGCCTGCGCTTTATTCTAATCTTTGTGATTTTTTGTTGAAAGCAAAGCACAGTGTTTCTGTCTCTCAGCCACTTCTGGCAATGGCTTTGGCTCCGGGAGAAAAACATCTTCAAGATTTCCTCTATTTGAACCACGGACTCTAAATGAATCTTGTTTGCGTCTTTCAGTCCTTTCACATCTTTCTGTGCTTTTAGAAACCTCTGCTCAGTTTGAACTTCTGGGTTTTCATTTTTTTTCTTTTCTCAAGGTCAAATCCCCTGGATTTAGCAAAAAACAAAAACAAAAAAGCGTTCATCACATGTTTAGGATATCATAACTATTGTTCTTAAGGAAACCTATTGTGAAACAACCATCAATACACGTGCTTTAAATAAAACAGAGGTTTACAATTCGTAATTAACTTGCTTCCTGTGCCATAGCTAAATGAGATCGAAATTAATATTCGCACAGACATTGTGACACCAGATACCAAAGTCTCAACTGCTGTCAGAGATATTAAAACTGTGGTTTTTTAGCAACAGCTCTTAAGTAAGACAATTTAGATTTTTTTAGTTTTAATTCTTCCCATGATTAAAATGTTTTCCAAGTCTACTTGTTTTCACTGTGGATGTCATCTTGGATAAGTTATATTGAACTTCTTGTGAATATTACACTTTTATTTTGAATGCAAATCAAAAATATTTATTTGTTGGAGTATTTCTTTAGAAATAGTTACTAAGTCAAAAGGATAGTCTCCCACGACTTCTTGGAATGAAACACCAACAACATTCGTTTTCTTATCATTTTGTTTTCTCAGCAAAAATGAAATTATAGCCAAGAACAATCATATTTAATTTAGGTTTTCTGTTTCTTGGATTCTGTTATTATTATTATTGTTGTTGTTGTTGTTATTTTATTATTATTAATTATTTTATTATTTACTTATTTACTTATTGAGTTTTCTTCATTTTTATTATTTAGTTTTTAAGACAGAGATTCTCTATATAGCCCTGACTGTCCTGAAACCACACTGCCCTCAAGCTTAGAGATATTCCTGCTTCTGCTGCCAGATTGTTGGGACTAAAGGCGTGTGCAACCATTGCCCTTTTTTAAAGAACGTCATTTCTCATGTGTCCCCCATGTTTAAAGGATTGGTTTTGCTAAGCTAAATTCTAATGCATTGAGCAATCTTTAAATTTAGCAAGATTTCAAGATACTTGCACTTGCTGCTATTGTATTTATTACATGTAAGTGGGTTATATTGTAAAAATATTTTCTCAAGTTGGAAATGTTATTTTTTATTTAATACATTATTGATCACTAAGGAGAGTAGCAAATAGGAGAAATAGTGAAATGTAGAAATAGATATTTTTGCATTAACAACTCTTCTTATAACACACACCCACAAATATATAAAACTGTACTAGTGCTTTTAACTTATTTTATTTTCATATGGGAAAATTAAGGAACAGTTGAAAATTTATATTTCAATTTGATTTCTTGACTGTGTTTGGCTAAATTTATGCTTATACATCATTTCCAGTGAGTGATTTTTGTAGGTCCTGTATATGATTTTAATTATATAATTTTGCATATAAATATTCTGAGGAAAATGGATAAAGTATATCCTTAGAGAAATTTTCTAAGATTGTGACTTATAACACATTTTGTCTGCATAGTACGTCTTGCATTAATTTTGCCATGTTAAGCTAAAAGAGCACAGGGTCTGGGAGACAGCTGAGTAGAAAAAAAAAAACAAAAAACCAAAACTTGTCATGCAAGCATGAGGACAAGAGTTCAGCTCCTGAGACTCCAGGAGGGCTAGGTGCAGTACTGCGCATCTGTAATCTTGGTGCAGTACATCACGGCCTGTGCAGTAGAGAACAGCAATGAGATCCTGTTTTATAATAAGTTGTAAGTGAAAGCCTGCCATGTAAAATTTTCTTTTAGCATCTACATACATGTTGTGAGACATGAAAGCTTGCTCTTACAGATACACAAAAATGCACACTCACACGCAATGAATAAATAAACAATGTAAAATTAAAGTCGTTTTACAGTTCCTTGCCTAATCTCTTTTAGAATGATATAAATCACATTTCTAAACTGTTACAATTATAAATGATGCAAAGTGTATGATTTAATGCATTTACATTTAGAAGAATCCCTTATAAATATTAGAAATTGGTTCCGTACTTGTATATTAAAGGCTACATCAAAATGAAGTTTTAAATACAAATGTTTGGCTTTCTGGTGTACATAAAAGTTGTTTTTACAATATATAACAGTCTACATTCTGTGTGATAACAATTTGTCTTTAAAAATCTCTGTCTAGGTATTAATAAAACATACTTTATTGGTTAAAAATGCTGACACATGTTGCAGTCACCTTGCTAGGAGATGGCCATACTCAGGGTGACTTGTAGTGAATGACAAGAGCTAGATGCTGAGGTCCAGGAACCAACAGCCATTTCTTCAAATACATCAACAGTGGAATTTTCTGCATTGACTCTTTCGCAGTAGTTGGTTTCTCTGTAGCCTGTGACGCTGTTGGATGACCTCTTACCCACCCCACGGTACATCTTTTTGAGTTAGAGGATAAAACTCTGCTGCTGCTTCCTGTGATAGTCTAAATCCTTTGTTGTCACCTCATCCGTGTTCACTTCAGCTGCACCTGGAGTAGATCCTGTGTCACTACTCTTCGTTTGTCAATAAAAGGCAGCTCCTCCTTCATCCATTGAAGTTTTATCGAGAGATTTCAGAGATCGCTTGAACTCAGACTCCATGTCTAACTCCAGTTTTCTTGCTGTCCCCACCCCAACCACCACCCCTTGCCGCCCACCCTCATACGCAGCTGCTTCCTCCACTCGTCTCCCAAAGTCTTCCTGAATGGTAGAATCAACATTTTTTTCTAAATCCTATTAATGTTTATATTTTTACTTCTTCATATGAGCTGCAAATATTTGTAATGATATCTACAATGGCCAGTCCTTTCTATAATTAGATGTATGATTAGCTGTGCTCAGACCCATCAGGTAAATCATCATATAGGGAAGCCATTGCATCCCAAATATATATGGCTTAAATCATAAGAGTTAAATATGAACGTATATCTGGATCCATAAATTGTGTTATGAAAGTGAACACTTTCATCTTATCTTATATCTCTATTATAGGTCTTGGGTAACAAGGTAAGATGCCAAGGAACAGTAGTAATTTTAATGGGTATTTTTTTTCCTGAGAGGTTTATCTCAATAGTTTAAGACATTTAGTAAAACACATTATAAGCACACATACTATCATCCTAATGTGGTTCTACACAAAGACAAGCTAAGTAAATTCAGGATAATTCATAAATTCCTTGGAATTTTGAAATTAACATTTGCTTTAGCTTAAAGTAAGAAGGGAAGATTTTGTTGTTGGTTTTTTTTTGTTTTTTTTTTTTTTTTTTTTCCATAAAAGAGACTGTCCTTTGAAGTTTAGATGCCAGGAACTGTCTGTTCTCTTGTGCTGAAAGTCCTGGGTAGTTTCTTTGAATAAAAAGCTACTTCACCTGGATGGATATCAAACACATCCACCTTCAGCAATGATCTTAGGTAGATGCCTAAGCCTTGGGGTCGCATTGAAGGGAAGGCTGCTGCTGGTTTGTTTTTTCCCTACTATTAAAACTTTCAAAACATCAACAATGACCATTTTACTTGATTATCATTTAAACATTTACTGCAAAATGCTTTTAATTTTCATCAAGAACTTTTGCTTTGCATGTAAAATTTGTTTGAAACAAGAGAATGAACTATAGGCCTACTTGACTTTTGACATGCCTTTTTTTCTGTGCTTAGTCATTCTAAGTCATTCTAGGTCAAAGTGATGGATTTTTTTGGTGTTGTTTTTTCTTTGAACATTTGGAGGTCATTGTAGGCTTATTAATTGTCCTGATTGCAATACTGCTTAGAATCAGTAAGTAGGGAATCCTGAGAAGAGAATGGGAGACAGGAGAAAGGGCAGACAGTAAAGCTGACAGAACACAACATTTGGATCTTAATTTAACAGTCTTTGATGGAACTGATGCATGATTTTTCAGTTATATACTGATGAAAAGCCACTATGCCAGATATAGTATCATTGAAATTAAAAAATGTAACAAAGAAGCTAAAAATCACATTCATAACGTGGTTTTTAAAATCCTAAAAGTTTAAAAACTGCTGTATCTGAAAATGCAGAAACTAGGGTTTATAAAATTAAGTTGACCTGAATATTCTTACTAACACTCCTGCAATTTTAGAATCCACAATTCTGAAGAAGGAGGAGCGTGTGATTTTTGCTGTCTTGATTGCATATATTGTTGAAGGCTAGACTGAGGTACATGATAAGACATTTTTTCTTAAAATAATGGTCATGAATGAAATAAAACAAATTGTTGTGAAATATTTTTTAGTTATGGATAATATTCCTGTAAACTGTCCTTGTAGCACGTAAATGGAGTGGCCACTCATTTCTCCATATGATAGGGCATTCCTTAACCTTAAGGCAGATGAAGGTTAGTCTCCATTCATTTGTATATTGGAGGGCTGGGTGGAGATGGGGATGATTTGAAATGAAAAAGCACCTAGGGCTGGGACAGGAAGGAGAAGCAAGGAGAGGCATCCAGGAAAAAATATGGAATGAAGTCTCTGCCTAGCCACCCGAGTATTGAATCCCTGAGAACTGACATGGCTTGTAATTAATAAAAAGCATTGAGAAAATTCAATAATGGACTCATATTAAAACACTGAACATAATTTAACAACAAATGTTTACTAATTCCAAAAGATAAGCTTTGTTCTTTTAGGTATTATTTTTATTATTGCTCTTTTGAATTAAATTTTTTCTAAAAATTTTGTTACTACACATTCATTTTACAAAACATTAGGTTTCATAAGGTTATTTTTGTGCATGTGTTTTTTCATTAATGCACATTGTTTATCATGTAGTTTGATTGTAATGACCAAAAATATTTTGATGAATGTTGATAGAACCTAAAATCATCACCTTGCAAATTGTGTCAGTTTTCAAACATAAAAATATACATTTCATAATTTTTAGATCACTCACAAGTATGAACATATTTTGTATTAATTCATTTACATAATATTTCTTATTTATATTTAGGACTATCTATAGCCTTTTTTTAAAAAGAATTTTCTCCCAAAGTAAAGATACTTAGATGTTGACACAAAATACATTGAGAATACTCTGCTAGGGTTCAGAAATGCACTCAATCCAATATTCTTAGTTGAAAAAATTTTGTTTTGTTTTTTTTCCATTCTGTGGTGCTGTTAGATAGAAACCGTGGCCTAACATTTGCTATGTAAATGTTTTCTCCCTAAACTGCATCCAAAGAACAGATATTTCTTCAAAAACTAATTAATTCACCAAATAATAAAAGAAAAATAGACTATGCTGTGAGCCTTTCACTCACAGAGATACAAATGACTAAGAGCATTAGAAGTTAAAGAAACAGTTAATTTTCGTCCCAGCTTGTTTCAAGGTGATGAAAGCTGATGATCTGTCTACTACAGATCTTTGACCCCTCAGCCCCATAAAATTTTACCCTCCGGTCTTCCAGCTGCCTTGTAATTATAGGGTGTTCATGTTGATTCACTCTTCCATAGGAGTTCATTGCCAATGAGTCTTAAATCATTCAAGGTTCCCCTTTGAAGTTTACACAGACAGAGATCCTCTCTACCTTGGCTTCAGATTGAAGGTTTAAAACAAAAGGTGGAGTTCAACAGCTCCAGAGTTTCTTCCTGGTCTACCACAGTGAGAGCTTGATATTCTACCTCCTGGTGGTACTGTTTTAGATTAAAATATTTTATTTTCCTGATATCAATTTCAACTATGCATGAAAAGTTTTTTTCTTTGGACCATAATATTAACAGCAATATGTTAAACAATATTATGTGGAGCCTCAAGAAGAACTACTGACTCTCTGATAGTTGCTTAACTTGGCAGAATGCTAACAGTTCTTTTTTCAAAGGATATAGGAGAAGACCTGGGCAATATGAGGTTTAGAAGAAAAGTTACACCAAAGCTTATGCTGACATTAGTTTATACTGAGCTAATCACATCCAGGTGGTGCCAAGTACTATTCAAGGCCCAAATGTCAACCAAAATATGCCCATAGCACTCATTTTGATGCTAATTTGCAGAGTTGATATCTTCCAGGACATTTCCTTCTTGGGCATTTAGCCTCTAGAAAATGAGAGTCAATAATATTCTCTCAGATTGGATTAATTATATTCATTTATCAAATTAAATACTTAAAAATATTCTAAATCTGATTTTATGCATACATACACAAACAACATATAAACAGGTATACCTTAATATCTGGTTAACTGGTGACATCATCTATAGGGTTTTCAGTTTTGTAAAACCTATTTGTAAAGTTATCAGATCCCTAAGCTAAACTATTTTCTCTCAATCACTTTATTTTTTTCAAATATTGCAGATCAGTCATTTTGAGACTATTTAGAAACTTATGAAATGTGCAAATGAAAATTTATTATCTATATGGAAATTTTAGAAAGATATTTTACAACAGAATTCATGCCACCATTTATTTTATTAAAAATAGTTTCAAGTGAAATCATTATTGTCTTTGGAGAAAACTGCTTGGTACCAGTATGATGCTGGGTATATTTGAATGGAACCTGTAAAAGTAGGGTGATGAGGTTGGATAGCAAAACTGACGATGGGGCAGTTTTGACATTCATTCCGTCTAGTAGCCAAAGGAACATGGTTAAAGTACTGTGTATCTAAGCATTTAGTCGCCAGTGAAATTGATTTTTGTCTGAAAATATTTCTGACTTGTAACTTTGTAAATAAGAATGGAGGAGTAATAGCTCAGAGGAAGAAAATACATTATTGTCCATCTAAATATTAAGTAAATGTATCATGAACTTTCTTATGATGCTCCTACCCTGGATAAAGTCTCATTATCTTTACATAAAATTTTGGACATATAATAAGATTCTATTGATAAAAAGTTTAAAAAACTTTCTTCTATTAGTCCTGTTCACTAGAGAAACAGAAGTGATAGAAGAAATGCATGGATTTATTGTGCTGACCTGAATAATAGGGGCTGAACTAATCCAAACATGACTGTTCACATCCTGGAGAGTCTGAGGTATCTCACCAGCCCTGGTCTGGTCCTGAAGGCATGGGAGTTTCCTGAGTAGCTGCCGTCTTCAGTCCACATTCGAAGACTAAAGAAGCTAGGTTCTGATGGCAGTCAGGAACAGCAGCAACAACAACAACATGCGGATAAACTCACGAACACGAAGTAAAAGTTAGCAAACAAACAGAATTATTTTTTTCCTTAGACCTCCGTATGTCTAAATCCTTACCAAAAGAAGTAACCCACTTTGGAGGAGGGCCTTCCCTCTTCAATGAATCCTTGCAAATGTCCTGACAGACCTTACAGAACTTTCAGACCTGTCAAGACCTGTATTTTAGATCCAATCAAATTGAAAATAAAGACTAATCATCCCAAACCCTAGGATCAAAGAATAGATAACTATTCTTTTCAATTGCTGTCTCAACTTACAAATAACAGAGTAAAGGGACAAAGAAAAGATAAGTGGCAAAGAGTAAGGGCACTGCAGTCTTTTCACAGAGTATGAATTTTGCCTCCACTTACTCCTGTCTGAAATACTATGTTTTTTTGTATGGTTTTGTCATTATGCTATCTAGTCTCCACCTTGCCGTTTATACAAAGGAATAGCAAATATTACTATATCATATCTAGCACACAAACAACTAATGAAGAAAATTTTGGTTTTTTATGTTTTATTTTGTTTGACACAGGGCCACACTATGTAGCCCTGGATAGCCTGGAACTCTCTGTGCAGACCAGGCTTTCCTCAGACTGACAGTGATCTGCCTGATTTTGACTCGTGTGTGCTGGTACTAAAGGTGTGCACTACCAGTCACCATTTCTAGCCACTGGAAAATGTATTAGTTATTGATCTACAAGAGCCTTTGTTATAAATAATAAAGAAACAATATAGAGTATGTTGCTTATTTTAGTCCAAATATTGGATTTATATCACTTCAAGAAAATCTTTAATTGCAGAGAGAGGTTTCAGAAACAATCAGGGAGATCATTACATGATGTTTTAAACACAAAGTATTCATTTTTCCTATGTGTCTAAGTGACAGTAACTAACAAGCTCACAAAGCTTAAATCAAGTTTCACCTCAATAATGAGTTCTAAAAGTGTGATTTTCAGAGTTCTATGGATTTCCAAACCTTGGTCAAGGTCTGTAAACATGTGTTCTTTGTGACAAGTATGATGTGAGAAGAGATAAGACCTGAAAAGAGAAAAATCTTTATCCTCAAATGAACCAATCCATGGGAGTTAATTTATGCTTAAAATGTGTCTATTATGTAGGTTTAAACTCCATGATGGTCTAATTAAATTATTTGGGAGAACACTAAGAGATCGTAATGACAGCCCACATTACTTGAGTAATTATCCTGTCAAGGCTATAATTGTTCTCCTGAATGAGAAGAGTTAATTTTGAAGGTGGGTTTCTTTTTTTCTTTTTTTTTCTTATATGTTTTATTAACTCTCCTAGCTTCTTCTTTTACATATCGGGTAAAAAGAGTTATCAGAAAAATTGACACCAATCACTTTTGAAGATCTTCATAATATATGATGTTTCCTCACAGAGAATTATTTGTTGTGACCAGGGAAGAGATCATAGAATTAATTCCTCATCACTGATAAATTTTAATGCCTAGAAACATTAAAATAAAAATTTAATACCAAAGATGTGACAGTAGAAATGGGTATGATATATATTGATCAGGGCATCATTTGTTCTGTATTAGAAAACACTGAAACATAAAATAGTCTGATATATCTGTAACTGATATAATCCAGTCAATAGATTGGTATAAAACATACAAATGGAATAAAAAACAGTCAAAATCTCTTCTTAAAATAGGCTGCAACAAAAATTTGTCTTCTTCTCTGGACCATGCTGAGAGCCATACTGATCTATGTATAACAGGATTGTTCAGAAGAAATTTAGTATGTTCTTTATTACAGAGACTTATAGCTTGTCAGATTTCTGAGAACAAATGGCTAACTATTGTTCAGCTTTAAATGAGATATCTGTATAAACACCTCTCTCCCAAGAGCCATTTTAGAAGTGAGTGTTGAAAAGATTTAAGAATAGGATCATTTGATGAGTGTTGTAAAATGCTGTCATCCAGAGAGGACAAGGATACCCCAAACAAACGCACAAAGCAACTACAATAACTTGTACAAGGATGGCCCTTCCAGCTCTCCTCCATGGTCAGAGGAAATGTTCATGAGTCTCCATTCTATCCTAGGGAGCTAATATTCCTTATCGTTTGCTGAAGGAAGGGTACCATGATTTTCTAATGATATAGCCACTGGGCAACAAAATGAGAAGAATAATGGGCTTATAGAGAAAAGAGAAAGGATAGAAGAGGGTAATAGGTATATATAATAACAGTATTTTGCCTATATGTATGATACTATCAAAAATAAATAATTAAATAGTAAAGAAAATATAATATAAATAAAAATGAAATGTATAAAACATATTTGTCTTTCTTAAAATTTATTACTTCATATTTTGTTGTCTAAGATAACCCCCAATTTCTTAAATTTCCATTCTCTGTTTTCTTGAACATTCATTTCCCACACCTTTTGCTAATTAATAATCATAAATTAGTAAACTTTCCTCCATTGAATGTCACAATGTCCATCTCTTTAGACATTTTTGGATAGGCTGTGTTTTAAAACACCATGCTTTATACTTGTCAAAATCTGTGTGTTTCTCAAAAGACTGCATTAAATATTCATCATTGTATCCTTTCCCATATTTCATAGTATAACTCTCAGAAATGCAAATAACTACTCATTAAATTTTCTGTCCTGTTGTTCGATTAGATCATTTTCTCAAAAATTAGTAGCTCTGTATTGAATGTAAATAAAAGAAGACATCCTTGCGGGGGGAAAAAGGTGATATTCTACAGAAGATACAAATCCTTTGATAACAGAAAATGTGTGAAAATCACATGTTGGCAACATCCCAATTGTTCCATGCTGTGCATTCAGTAGGAATAAGAGATACAGGACTCAGAGTGGGGATTAAAGAAAATCATGTGAAAAGAAGCCTATCTGTTCACTACAGACTAAGAAAAAAGATACATTTCAACAAACACAATTGAGAACTGATAGGAGGAGCAAACAATTGGAGCTATAGTATCTGAAAGGGATGTCTCTGTACTCTTATTCTTCAGTGATAGTCTGCTGGAATATATCCAGTTTCTACTCTGGTAATAATAGTCTATAGGTTATTAATGAACTATCAAACACCACTCTTGCACTCGTGACTTATTAGTCATAACTCCAAATCAAGAAATAAAGTAAATATTTTTAAAAGAGCAATAACAATAAAAAATTGTAACTCACAAATTTTGGTCTGTGTTCTAATTATTTAGAGCTGAGATTCCAATACTAGGTCATACAAAACTCTGAAAGGGGACTTATTTATTTTCCGTATCCCTCCCTGTTACTTTTTTTTTCAAAAAGTCTTCACTGCTGCTGAGCTCCCCTACATCCCTTCAGAAAACAAGTAGAAAAATGAGAGTTAGAGCATGTCATTATAGTCTTTGTAAATGACTCAGTATTTATATAAAAGGTTTTCAGGTATGCATTCCTTATGGGCAAAGAATCCCATTACCACTGTATTGTTGAAAACTTGTCTGTTTCCTTGAGGAGGAGAAACAGCACCAAAGGAAATTCTATTGTTGAGATTGAAAAGTTAATTGAGTATTTTAAAATATTTGTAACATAAAGAACTTAGGAAATGGGATGGTTAGAACTAAGAAATATTTAATAGATTAAATTTCTATCATGAATGTAAGATCATTATTACAATGTCTTGTGTACTCTATGACAAGAACACTAGTCATTAATTATATGTCTGTGTTAAATATATAAGATCTTCTTCATTGAATGTAAGATCTACATAGTAAAATAAATAAATAAATAACTGCAGAATGGACATAAAGCAGAAGAATGGAAGCATGTAGGAAGATACTTAGAGAATTGCATACTATGAATATGGATGTAAGGCTTAGGTGAAACATGTTATAAAATATTTGAACTCATTCCAGCACTGGTGACCCTTTTGCAAACCCAGATGTTTAAATGATGGCTCAATTGGGATGTGTGGGATTATAAATATGTCCCATCTGCTGCTACCGTCTGCCCATTCTCCAAAAGGTACAAAATCACCTATTATACTTGGCAGGCAAGCAGTTCCCATTAAAAAGTAACCCAAAACCTTCCCTAAGGCAAAGTCTTTCAGCATTCGTCTACATGGAATAGATGAAGGTCAAGACCATCACTTTGTTAATGAATCACTGGGTGGAAGTGCTATGGGAAATATTTTATGATTTAATTAAATGATATAAATCAGGCTAGTCATAAACAAAAGTGAGAATAAATTTAAATGTTTGACTCTAAAACTCCAATCTGTATTTGGTACAGTGACTGGATAACGGAATACTTGTATTCCAATGAACTCTTTTCTAGAAGCATTTCAATTTGTTGAGAATATGCAATCTCAAATTTTACATGTATAATATCACTTGTAGCATTACTAGTAGTAAGAATATGTTAAGGATTTCATGGCTTCTGTCATCTGTTATTTATTTTCTGAACACTTCAGTTCCCCCACTCTGAATTTTTCTTTCATATAACTTTTAATTTTTAATCACTCTAATACTTTTGTTATCGACTACCTACTTAATTAGATACTATGTGAAAAAAGAAAACAGAAAGTATTTCTCTTATTTCTTTATGTACAGTTTGCAACAACATGCCTGACATGCAATAGATATTAATTAAACACATTAAAATGAATATATATCTATATACTACTTAAATTTTACAGAGGGAAGCATATAGTTTATATAGTTCACCAAAATTAGGAAAATAACTTCAGATTTCAGATATTTCAAATCTTTCCATTTTCTTCATAAAGCCTTACCATGCTTGTTTTCAAAAGCTAAATTTAAAAAAACAGGATAACAAAGGTTCATAACTCCTGAAATGAATATCAGGCATTAACTTGTACTAGTTCACTCTGTAAGGTGAGTGCACACTGAAATGTTTCTTTTAGTATAAAGAACTCACAACTGAAAGGTAGATGGCAGAAAGTTAGATAAAAGTGCACAGATAAAATAATAGAGAGATAACAAGTAACGATAGAGGATATACATATGTGAGTTAGTTCAGTTACAAAGTCTCAGTGCAGTCAGCGAACAGACAGTTCAGACGGTCGAAGCTGAGAAGAGCAGAGCCCGTCCAGAATAAGCAGAGAGAAAGCAGAGAGCTCAAAGTGCAGAGAGGTATTTCAGAATGCAGCTAGTCAGAATGAACTCACATAGCAGTCCATCTCAGCGCTTGAGACATTCTAGGCGTAGGTTTGAAGATTGGATTGTAAGGAGGCTAAAGCCTTCTAGGTCTAGGCCTGTATCATTAGTATTAGACTGCAAGAAATAATAATAAACCCACATCTACATATTACCAACATAAATTTTCCTGTTTGATGAAGGAATACTTGTTTTTAGTTAGAGCTAGCTATTTGCATTTCTCCTTCTTCTTCCACTAGTATAGTATCCTCTTTTATCAATGTTTCTCAAACTTATACAAGCATCATAATCTTTAAGAGAAGCTCATTTTCCTGACTCTTGAGGCTCATTTGTAGTGACTCTGAATCCTTGGGGCTAGGATAAAAGTTTAGTCATTGGTCTCCTAAAATTTCTTAGAAGATTATCATCACTGTCAAAATCTAACCATTGAAAGATTATTCTAAAGAGTTATAGTGAATAGGAACCAATGTAAATTATTTCCTTCCTAAAAGAGAGAAAGATATTTTAAACAGGTTATTAATAAGTCTTTGAAATATTGTAAGTATTGAAGAAAACATGGCCCCCATCAAGTACACTGGAGGTGTTTTCAGGAAGGTTGCATTTATGAGGTTGAAATGAATGTGGATATACAGAGCAAGAGCAGTAAATAGAAACATGGCATTACACAGAGAACAGCAGATTCTACCATTTTGCAGGGAATTTAACCCATCAGAATTCTCTTAGAAATGCAAGTGGGTCCACATCACAGAATAACATGGTGTTCATCTATCCTTGGGAGGAAATGTCTCAATTTGCTGTAGCAATTGGGACAAAATAAAAATTCCTTGAAGATAGATTTTGTTCTGGACCCTCCAAAGTCTCAACTTCTGGAAATGTAAAATGTGGATACATTCTAAGGAAGAAATTATTTTGGTACAATCCACCAGAGCTAGCCTATTTGTACCTTTGAATGTGCTCATTTTTAGTGTAATGGCAAAAATGAATTTTCACTTCAGCTACAGATTTCTTGAATAACGAGATATATTCTTTTTGATAGGAACTATCTGTAATTCTTTAGTCAGCAAAAGTAACTCAGATCTCTTATAAGAGTGGATCTTCAAATCTGTTAAAAAAAAAAACTTGTTATTTCTTGTGTTAGAGTGTACTGAAAATAGTGACTCAGCATTTTAGTTTCAGAACTGCCAGGATAAAGATTATGAAATGAAAAATGTTAGAGATAAAATATATTTTGAACTATTTCACCTTCGATACAAATGATTTAGTAATTGGTTTGGCCTGAAATTATAACATTTGCTTTAACTCACCCCACTAACGAACAGATGCATTAATTAGCCATAGAGCAAATAGGACAATTTAGATAATTAATTGAAGTGGAATAACCAGTCAACTTATCTTATTCAAGTAAACTTTTATTGGTGTGAGGGGTATAATTATGAATTATACCTAGTATAATTTATCTATACTATAAATTATCTATTGCATTCCTTTATGCTATAGATTAAAAAATTGAGGTCAACAGGTTGCTTTTTATTCATTAAATCATCCAGAATTTATGGACCCTGGGCATCTGCCTACTGTCCGACAAAGAAGAGGATGAAATGAAGATGAAAATAACACTCTGATGCCTTTCAAGTAGCTTAATTTTTGAAGAATGGCTAATTAAAAAGAAGACAAAAGAAAGAAAGAAAGAACTTAAACTTCAATAAGGAGAGAAATGAAGATACATTTGGACTGAAATTAGGAAAAGTTTCTGGAATAAAAATTAATCAGGAAATGGCCACGAGTAAATCCAGTTTTGTAATTTAACCAAAGGACACTCCATTGAGTTCTGTAGGAAGCTTAGTGTCACAAAGTTGTGTAGAATGACTGGGAGCTATAATGTGCTGAAGGGTAAATAAAGGTCTTAGATTTAGATTTCACTCAAATTGTGATTGAAAGTCTTTTCCAACTGCTATAGTTTGAAGGTAACCAGGAAATGAGTAATTTGGCTCAAATGCAGTAAAATTTCAGGAAGATGAGTATCTACCTAATGGTATGTCTGTGAGGTGTGGGTTGAGAGTCAGAGACAACAATTATGATGGAAAAGGAAAGCTTGTGGATTGGTGCAGTTACACAGGCATTAAGGAATAAAATCTCGAATGACGTTAATATTAAGTGCTGTTTTCATTACTTTTCTGAATATTCTGACAAAATACCTACAGAGGCAAATGAAGGATTGAGAGTTTCATTTTGATTCACAGTTTGAAGGCACAGTCAACAACAGCTTGAGGCTGTTGGCTATATTGAATCTGGCATCAGAAAGCAGAGAGGGACAATGGATGCTTTCCATTTCACTTTCTCCTACCTATTAATTCCTAGACCCCAGTCACCAATGCTCCATGTGTCTTCTTACATTCAGCATTTTCTTTATACAGCCTCATAGGTACTCTCAGAGGTGAGTGCTCATGGTGATTTTAATCCAGTCATGGTAACAGTGAAGATTAACCATCACAAATGGAAAGTTGTATGTAAAGGGAGGCAAAACATGTCAATGGAGTAAAAATTGATAAACGATTTTAGGAGAAAAGCTGAGACCTTAGGGGATCTCTTGCAATTTCAAACTAGATGGGAACAAAAGACATAGTGTGGTGCCAGAGTCTTGGCCTAGTATGTTCCACAGCACACTTACTGTGGCCAGCCAATATACTTGCAGCAAACTGAGTAGATCACTACGGTCTGGGGTTCCATGATTCTTCCTAGCACCCTTCATTGTAACCAACCATATGCGATGTTTAATGCTATAAGAAATTCTCTACAGAAATCTCCAACCTGAACTTATTTGGGAAAATGAATTCTAGAGAAGAGTAATCTGGCTGAGCTCATTAACAGAGCAAAAAGTCATCACATGGACATTGTTGAATATCAAAACATACATTGAGGTCAAACAATAGGTGACTTAAATCACTAATATTACTGCTGGTAAAATAATCAAACAAGCTTGTTCTAATATAAACTTTCTTTCCATGCTAATTTAGTACATAGTTGTTATGTTTCCTAATCACAAGAGAATGCCAAATACATGAATACACAGATAACTATTTAATAGTAATTATACATGTTTGAAAGGAATAATTATGAACAATCAAAATATCTATGAGGTTAAACACTTAGAACATGGAGAGAATAGTAAGATAACACATTCCAATGTGATTTCCAAGTACCCTTGTCCAGTGACTCGCAATCTCATGTAACTCTATCTCCAGAGTATCTAGAATGTTCTTCAGAACTCCTCTGTAGGTTCTCATACATGTACATATTCATTCATTCACACACACATAAAACCACAATTAAAGAATAACGTTTAAAAGTACAAAACATTGAACAATTAAAAAGTAGATGAACATTAACAAAGGTGATATGGAGTTTATATTCTATGGTATAAAATCATATGTAAATGAAGGAATAGCTCACTGGTTGTAGTTGTGGATGTGAATGCAGATGTTGATGTTGCTTTACCCAGACACAGACAATGGTTTAGGGAAGAGGACAGTTTATTCTTTTGTCTAATTAAATCATTGGTTCTTGCCTAGATCCCTGGAGCCATAGGGCTTTTGTCCTCTTTCCAATCTAATCTTAATCCTTGAACTGGAAGGCTTCAGCTCTTGA
Organism: Cricetomys ansorgei; assembly: GCA_026225945.1. Lineage (NCBI taxonomy): Eukaryota > Metazoa > Chordata > Mammalia > Rodentia > Nesomyidae > Cricetomys > Cricetomys ansorgei. Next base: position 15,710,438 of record JAMJFZ010002869.1, read on the forward strand.
ACAGTCTAGAACATTTAACCTTCTAGCCCAAACCTAGAAGGCTTAGCCCTTAGCCTTCTGAGACCTACTGCTTAACTTAGCCACTCTGGCTACCTCTTTCTGAACTCTTCTGATTCAACTAACTCTATTCTTCTGCTGAGCTATGATATGTCTCTATGTCTTTCCCTGAGCTCTCATTGCTTCTGTAGCTGACTGTTTTCAACTAACCGCTTTACAATTCACTCCAGCTGTAGCTTCTGTAACTCCTCCTATGTAACTGAGTCTTCAACTTACTCTGTTAACTGCTCCTCAACTGACTCTTCAGCCTGTCACTCAACTGACTGACTATCTTATTCACTGTTTATACTGCCTCTCTCTCTCTGACTCACTTCAACACCTGTGTAACTCTCTTTTACTAAACTGAGAGCCTGCCTTACTAAGCCTGAGAGCCCAACATGAGAGTTGGATATGTTCTTACTCTGCTAATTATTCCTCTGATAGTCACTTTGTCATTTACTCTGGCTCATCTCAGATGAGTGACACTGACTCCATCTGAATTCTGCTTCGGGTATCTGCTTCCATGTTTTTTTCTCGGGATTTTAATCTTTAAGCTTTAGCTATAGACCACCAATGCCTTTTGAATATTGGGATTTAGAGTGGTTGCTACCACTGCTTTCTGAATACTGGATTAAAGGTATGTCTATATTTAATCTAGACAACAAAGGCCTCTCAATGTAGCCCCTGGAATGGCAACCTTAGCATTCACACAGTTATTCCTCTACAACTGATAAACAAGTATAAGAAGGTCATTGAATACATACAGATATTCAACATTTAAATCTATATTAATATTATATAAAATAAATTTAAAATGTAATGCTTGTGTATCTATCTACCTATTTATTTATTTTACCAATTTTTAAAATAAAGTTCAGGCCTACGTTGGATGGAAAATTTGTTTTAATTATTTAAATAGAAATATTTTAGCAACATACTTGAATTATTTGTAAATCGTTCATAAAATGTCTTTATTAATAAAATTATCAGAAGTTTAGATGATAACTTATCTAGATAAAATCAGTATTTTTTTTTACTTCTGTGTTAAAAATACAATTGCAATTAAATTAAAATAAATCACCCATTTTCTTTTCTCTATTAACTCTTAGGCTCCCTACTCTTAAAATGAAAGCTTTTCTTTGATTATTGTTACATACATATACTTATATGCATATATATATATATATATAATATATATATATATATATACACACATACAAATATGTAAATACAACTTGCTAAATTCTTTGTTCGTTTGCTTGTTTGTTTGTATGAATTATATGGTTTCAGCACTGACCACTCTGTATTGGATTAAGCAATAAGAGAGCTCATCCCTGGGAAAGGATAATTTTCCCTCCAAAGCATCATTAGTTGCTTATAGTTCTTTGGGAGTGTGATTCTATGAAAACTCCCATCTTTGCTGATAGCTATTGATACTGCTATTGTCCTGGTCTTATTAATCTAACTATTTCTAGAGGAATATTTCACTTCAGACTTCCTAGTAATCCAGCTTTCATAATTTTTCTTTCACTCTTCTGCCATGTTCCCTGAGCCACAGAAACAGGAGCTATGATGCATATGTATCTGTTTGGATTGGAATCCCTCCATATCCATTGATTTCTGCATTGTGTTCAGTTATGTTTTATTATGATGGTCTCCATTTACTGTAGACACTTCACTGATGAAAGATGATAGCTACATTTGTCTGTGAGTCTAAGAATAATATTTTCAATATAGTTGCAAATTATGCTGTTTTCAAAAAGTGTTGGTAGAAGAATCTCTTCTAAGATCCATGACATCACTAGCCCCAGATAGGTGGCTATGTTTCTAGTATGACGCATGGTTTCTGTCCTGTTAGGTGGGTCTTAAGGCCATTTATAGATATTGATTGCCATCAATATGAGACTGACATTATTGTACCTTTATGTATATCTTGCTATGCTCCCCATCATTGTGGTTAATAGATGTCAGAGTTTGCAGGGTTCTTTCTGTTAATGTGTAAGCTAGACTACAGGCAGGAGGCTTAAGTTTAAAAGCAGCTCTAGTAATCTGAGTCCCGTGTCCTAAATCTGTAGTGGATTCAGCAATAGAGACTTACCTTCAATCTCTGAGAGTCATTGAAAGGCAACAGCAAAACCCTCTATTGTTTTCAGAGTGATGTGGACTACCTTGACTGACCATCTGAAAGGACAATTTTCATGCCCAGAACTGGATTTCGTTAGTCTATGAATCTTCAAGAGAGCATTGTCATATCAAGTGATATGACTTCATTTAAGATTTACTGCTCCTTCTTCTCTGATCCTCCTTCTGTATTTCACTCCCTTACTCCAACCAGAGTTCCCTTACCCATGTTTGTCTCTTCATATCACCTGTATCTTTAACTTCTTAATATTTTGTAAAAGGATGAAAATGTTCTTCATGTGACCTGACACATGTTAAGTAATGTAATGCAGAAAGTTATATAGTAAATTTTGTAGAAGTAGTTTTATTCATCTCTGAGCTTAAATCCTTCATGTTGTCAAATCTGGACAAAGCACTATTCAAATTCATCTTAGAATGGTTGTCAAAACAGAGATTTCAAAATCAGGCCCAGATGACAGTCAGCTAGCCTACCTTTAAAATTTCTAAATCTCCCTTTTAAAAGATACTCTTCAGCAAGGCAGTGGTGGCGCATGCCTTTAATCCAGCATCTGGGTGGCAAGGCAGGTAAATGGTGGTGAGTTTGAGACTAGCCTGGTCTACAGAGTGAATTCCAAGAGAATCAAATTACAAAAGAGAAATCCTGTCTCAAAAACCTGAAAATAATACATTCTCTTTATATTCATTTACTTTATTTCATGTGTATGAGTCTTTTGCATGCATGCATTTGTATGCATCATGAACATGCCTGATGCCCATGGAGGCCAAATGATGGCATCAGATACACTGGAATTGGAGTTACAGAGAGTTGAAAGAAGCCATGTGGGTTCTTGGAATCAATCCTTCACTCCAGATTTTTCTTTTTTAATATAATTTACAACAGTGAACATTCTTCTTCTAACTTCATAGAAATATAAGCTATGATTATCTTTGAAATCACACAGTAAAATGGAACAGTGACACCATACACACATGACACACAAACACCACACACATAGAAATTTCTTTGGAAACTTCTTTCTCAAATTGTGCAGGTTTGGAAAAGGAAAAAACAAAAACACCATGCTAATCATGGTTGTGTACATATCTGAGCAGCATGAGGATATATATACACATGCAAATCTTTAAAGCATTGTAATTCTATTATAAAACATAAGTGGTGCTTAACATTTATCATTTTAATGCAAACATAAGCCACTTATTTTCATAGAAAATAAAATCGTGTGCTTTCATGAAAGTTTAGTTGCTAAGCGCCAGTATGACTTTAAGCACTCTGTGCTGGTATCGGCTTAGTAGACACTTCCATGACACAGAGATTCAATTTCATGCTTAATTCCATCCCATTACCTGACTGCCAATCTTTTTGTAGCTCTTGACAAATAAGCATGCGCTGGTTGTTGTGAAGCAAATACTATCCTGGCAATCAGTTTCTCCTTTCATTAAGTTATCGTTGAACCAGGGCACTTACAAATGGCTCCACTCCACAAAGCAAACACATTCCAGTAGAACCAATGCCAATGCTGGCTTTGCTTGGCAATAGTGAGCATCACACCAATGTAAATAGCCCATCTATCCTCAATACAGAAAGAGTAGAAGTTGTTAGTGTTGTGAGCTGTGTGGTGAGTCCAACTGTTTGCTGTGGCCTAGTGGAAACATCTGTCTTTTAATTATGCTGCTTTTGAAAATATTTAATCTGTTCTAGTTGCAATTGACTAATTGCTTAATTGTCAAACTCTGCAGAAAAAAAATATCTATAACCAATTGTTATGTATTATTACCAAAAGTATGGAATAAAAAATAAAGACTATTGACAATTCAGACAAATGAGAGTAGATTTACTTATTTAGCTTTTTAGATTAACTGATTAACTCTCTTGCTGACTATTCATTTATTTGCTGATCTGCACCTGCTTGAAAATTGTAGCTTAATGATGTCCTTTGAAGCTCACAGTGCTCATTAGCATTCTACAAAACCCTCATGAACTTTGATGTCTAAACAAAGCCCTCATATATGGAGGTCGAGCAAAGGCCTAAGTGGTCTCAGAAGGAGATCTGAATATCAAAGGCAAACCAAGGTTTGACACAGGGTCCTAAATCTTCAGTTTATTTTACTTAAACTCAAAAGATTGCTTCAAATTTTAGGCATTCCAACATTATTAACTGCCAGGGGATGCTGTTTTAATAAGATCAATCTACTATATTGAGTATAATTGTCTTGTAACACTTGGCTGGCCTGTGGAGAAAGTCTTAAGCAACAAGGCCAGAGAGAATTCCAACCTTAGTTATAGTGTTCTTCAAAGTGAGAAAAGTCAGAGAATGGGATAGGAATTCAGCCAAGTTTGTATGCCATTCCTGGACTGTAGTGTGGCTTTTATAGAAAAATTGGGTTCAATTACACACGAAAATTGGCACCATAAAATAATAAAATAACAAAAATTGTTAGTGTCAGATCAATAAGATAATTAAAAGAAGATATTTAAATATGATGCTATTTAGATAGTTGTTTCAATTTTACAATGGGTATAAAAAAAAATTCCAAATGCCAACATCTTCCTAAAGTATTTGGATTCAAATTCTCATCTTATTATACTATTTAGAAGACTAAATATCTTATAATGTATAAAATATCATATAATGCAATATGACATTTGAGTAATATTTGACAGCAATAACATATATAAGAAAGTCAAAGATTATATTCTATATATTATCTTTGTTGAGACAGATTCTTATGTAACTTAAATGGACTCAAACTCACTTTGTTTCTGAGGATTTATTTTTTAAAATTATAATATAATTACCCCATTTCCTCCTTTCCACTTCCTCTCTTGAAATCCTTTGATGAACACCAGCTGTCTCTCTAATTCATGGCATCTTTTTTCTTTTTTATTACATGTATACATAATATATATTCTTAATTAATAAATAGAATCTTCTCACACTGTGTAATATTATTGTGTATATACAGTCTCAGAGATGACTACTTAGTATTGGATCACTTGTTGGTAGGTTCCTTCCTGAGAAAGATCATTTCACCTGTTCTTAGCATTCTCCATTTGCCTATAGTTCTTTGTCCAGTAGAGAAGCCTGATGAGCCAGACATTTATGATACATATAATACATATAAGCCTGTATGTACACAGTTCAAATGAAATTATCCCATCCTGGATGACAATGCTTTCTCCAAGAGCCATACTCTAACAAAATCCTCAGTGATAGGCATGAGAAGTCCCTTTAAATTGTGGACCAGGTTGTCCAAGAGAATCACAATAGCCTTATAGGCCATTGCTATTGCCCTTGGTGAAGGGATGAAGATATGCCCCTGTTACTTAAGGCACCCTGTGCTTCTGAAATAAGAAATTGGGAACCTGAGTCAATATAATCTAAAAACTTCCTCATTATAGAGTAGCTTTCATGGTATTAGAAGACACTATGCAAGCTTCAAGGTTAGAGAGGCAACCAAAAATTTTATCCAGCTTTGATACACATGAACCACAACAATACACATATGTTAGTGGTAAACAATAGCTCTCTAACTGTACTTAAAAACTTCTCAGTAGGAGAGAAACCATGACTTGTATTTCAAGCCTAACTAATCTTCTGGGGCTAAGGAAGTAAGAGATCTGGGAGGAGAACTTGGCATTGCCACTTTACTGAACTAATATACTCTCTAACTACATTCTAAATATTTCCCATATATACACATTTAAGTGTAGTCCTCACTCCTCATCAAAGAAACTTTTCTTTGCAGGAAACTGAGATCAATAGAGAAAGCTACAACCAATCAAAATGGAGAGAACAATAGGCTGTGGGTGTCCAGCATCAGTGAATACAATTACAACACAATTTCCTGAACATAAAGTTCAGGGATCATTGTGGAAGAGGTTATGGAAGATTGTAAGAGTCAGAGGAACAGGAAGTTGTTTGTGAGATTGTGTCTACCATTAAAGTCAGAAAGGCTACACCCATTAAGTCTCATCAACAAGGCTGCCTTAAAAAGACTTGAAAAATATGAGGGTGGTTATAGGGATGAGGAGCAATTATAGGAGGGGGGACAAAATTTATTAAAACACATTATGTGCATATGTGTAATTATAATTCAACAAAATATTTCATTGTGAAGATGTATATATATATACATGTATATACATATATATATACATATATACATATATATATTTCTCTGCAGTTAATTACTTTCTGTCCATAGAAAAAAGGACCTTCCATGATTAAGAAAGTACAAAATAAAGAAAGGAAGAAAGAAAGAGTGAAAGAAAGAAAGAAGAAAATAGAAAGGAAGGAAGGAAGAAAAAGAAAAGGGGGGAGGGAGGGAGAGAGAAACCAAAGCAAAACACAAAGCCCCATCTGGATAACGTACTCCTCAGTTGAAATTTTTATTTTACTTAACGATCAAAATGCCCCCTTTTCTCTCTGTAACTAGATTCCCCAAATTAAGAAAATATCTAAAACACTTTAGTGAATGCGTTAATAAACAGAGCCTCTCTGAAGGTTACCATTGTAAAAGGCTGCTAACTTTTCATATGTCTGCTTTTGTAAAGAATTGAGTGTTTTGTGATTTGGGTAATAAGTATATACAAGGATTTTGTTACTTCTGTCTACAGAATACCAGATGATTACTACATAAAACTATAAGGCATTTCATTATACAACATATCCCTGACGTATTCCCTAGGTTAATGTTTTCTGCCTGGAACTTACTAGACATAATGCAGAGGCAGACAAATGAATCTTATTATATCCACCATGCTTGTGAAAATATATTGTTTTAAAATCTTATAAAATCTACTCAGAACTATGATTTATACACAAAACTTTTGGAGTCCCCCCATTTTTCTTCAGAAAAAAATTGTCAAAAAAAAATCTGATAAGGATGTGGGGAAAGAAGGACAATTATTCACTGCTTGGAAGAGTCTATACTGGTTCATCCACTGGAAAAATCAGTATATAGTTTCCTCAAAATCTAAATAAAGTTACCATATTTTGAAAGTCACCATTCTGTATATACCTAAAGGATTCTAGTTGCTCAGTAGCTCCTTACTAAAATGTTGTTGAAAACCATGCTTCCATTTTTAGGTTCTCCAGTCTGTCTGAAGACTGAGAGAACACTCACTGATATTTGTTTACTCTACAACATCCCTATATATGAAAATCCTTTCCTTAGTCTTCTTCCATATTCTAGAACTTTCAGGTGAGTTGTTCCTCATTTATCTTTCTGTACAATAATTGGAAGTTTTGATTTTACTGAAAGAAAACTAAATGAAGTTAATTCATCTGTGAAGTTTGAAATTTAAATGACAAATACTGAGCTGTGTATGAACATGCATGTAAATATTTCTCTGTATATGTAAATCATTCTTTCAACGTGAAAGTTAACTTAAGAATTATTGACTCCATTTACTTTATAGTTTTTCTCTTAAAGGAGGTAGATGTTACAAAATTAGGCCAAATGAAACTTCATTCTCAAATCTTTTGAAATCATCACAAGATGTATTAAATCCTGGGTTACCTAAACTGCTTTTGATTTTTGTTTGCTTTTCAAATCCCTGCAGTACTTCATATGATTAAATAATGGTAGTCCAAATACAATAAGAAACCATGATTAACTTAAGATATCAATTCATCTTTTTCCAGTTATATGTTTTGTAATTACCCAACTCTCATTTTATGTTGTTAGTTATAATAATAAACATATTTAGTTGAAAATAATTTTAAGTCATTCACTAACTAATATTTCTATTTTTAATATTTATCTAGAAATATAATTAAGGAAAGTCAACATTTAGTTACTATTTCAATATACTTGCTTTGCTTGAGAGACATAAAATCATAAAATATTCTGCTTGAACACTAAAACACCATATCTTTACTTAATGTTCTTGTATTATAGTTGGGTAAGAAAATGCATAACTATAACAAATATATAAATTATGTAGCATTGTTCCAGTAGACAAATTTTCTGGTAAGTGAAGTAAGAAATATGCTTAGATAGTATCAAGAATTATTTTATTAACTATTAAACACCAAAAATCCAGTTAGTTTTAGATTAATAAATGAATTACATTTATAAATAAAGGAGTATGTAGTTCTCAAAAGATTAAAAATGGGCAGTGAATATTTTTAAAAGTATTTAGTTCCCTTAGCTATCAGGGAATGCAAATTCAAGATTTGATTTTTTCCCCCCATTTTTCTTCAGAAAAAAATTGTCAAAAAAAAATCTGATAAGGATGTGGGGAAAGAAGGACAATTATTCACTGCTTGGAAGAGTCTATACTGGTTCATCCACTGGAAAAATCAGTATATAGTTTCCTCAAAATCTAAATAAAGTTACCATATTTTGAAAGTCACCATTCTGTATATACCTAAAGGATTCTAAATGAACATATGGCAGAGATACTGCTATATCTATGTTTATTTCTGTAGTATTCATAATAGGAAGTACAACCAGCTTACACATATAAAATGAGATGGAAAGCTAAGGAAAATGTGGCACACATTCACAATTGAATTATATCCATAAAAAAAGATGAAATTACAACATTTACAAAAACATATAATTTTAAAGAATGTTATGTAAGAAAGAAATGCAAGACTCATGCAAGTTAGGTTCAAACTCTGGGTTTGAATGTGTGTGTGTGTGTGTGTGTGTGTGTGTGTGTGTGTGTGTATGTATGGGTTTATGTGTATGTGTATTTGTCTGTAGGATGGAAATGTGAATTAAGGATCATGAGAGGTGAAGAACATATTGTAGACAGTAGTGGGGAAGAGAGGCAATACAGAGGATCTGAAAACAAAATGGAGACTTTTTGTACCAGTAAGATGAATCCTTAGTTCACTTTTGGGAAAGCAGTCAGAGTAGAGGGGAAAAAAGCAAAATTAATAATGTAAATATATGAAATTATTATAATGAAACACAAGAGGAAGTATTAGAACCTTGGAAATTAAGAAAAAATATTTTAGTGTTTTTCATGGCATTGTGTAGGTTTCATTGTAGATTTGAGGATTGTTTCTTCTTCGATAGCTATATCTGGCAGGGCATGACATTTTAATCCATTAATCTATAATTTCAAATATTTTTATAAACATTTCATAAAATAGAATTTATTATAAATTAAAAATCAAGATTCATTCATATGGTTGTCAGAGAAGTGTGTGGCAAACAGATAAATTAAAACTAAATCACAGTATAATGTCATAGCTGCAAATATGCAATGACATTGCTTATCACGAAGTGTGGTGTATCTAGACAGTCAGTAGTATCCTATTAAAAGAAATAATCATAAATAATACAAAGATTAAAGAATAGTAGAGTAAGAATGGTAGAGAGAGTAGAGTATGTAAAAATGTCACTTCATCTAAGACCTTATCAAGGTTTATCTTTTTTTCACAGAATACAGTGTTTCCAATATTTCTCATTTCTTTAATTTTTCATAGAAAAGCTTAGGGACCACACTCTTCACAGTATCACATTTCAAAAGTCCTTGTAACTGAAATTTTTATTGTGTGTCACCAGAAATTTCTAAGAATCATACGTGCTGGACTAAACATGCGAGCCACTTTAGTTGATCTGAAACGGAGAGGTAGTTGTTAGAATAGAAGGACCACAGTTCCATTTGAGCTATTTAAAAATGATTGCATTAATTAATAACGAAATGAAAACCATAAATTAAATATTATGTGTTCAGAATTACTGAAAGATCAATTTTTATTTATTTTTCACTATATGGTGTTACCATAAGCTGGTTCCATGACTATAAATCCTGCGCTTTTTGAACCAGAACTTTGAAGAACTGGAATATTTGATTTCCTGTGTTGTCAGTATGATGAACAACTTATAAACAGAATTCTGTATCTGTCAACCCCATTTAGTTTCCTTAAGCAACATGAGTAAGATTTATAAACTGAAATAAATCTCTATTTTAGGAGGATATAAAGTCATATAAAAGCTAAAACATTAACAACTTATTTAAAACCTATTCTGTAAGTTCAAGTACTTTTTTATGCAAAGAATGTTCAATATGCTACGGATGGAAACATCACTCCTTGGGGCTTGCATTCAAAGATTCTACAAAATGATTCAAAGAGTAAAAATTTATTGAGTTATTTTTCAAAGCATCTTTTTTTTAAAGAAAGTGACATCTTTGGCTTTTCTGAGTACAGATATTTAAAATCCACTCTACTGAGAACACTAAAAATAATTTTTACTAATTTACAGGAAAAAAATGTATGACTTATCATACTTGATTTTCCAACTCTGGTTCCTTGTTCCTAACTCTCTGTAATCAGTTTTAAACGACTGAGTATAATGACTGCTAGGCTTCCTTTGTATAGAGCTTCCCAAGTATGAGCAAATAAATATTTATTAAGTCATATTTTGAGAAAAAACAGAAAAATTATCTTGAGATGTAGTATAGAACGTATTCTCCTGATCATTCCACAATAGAGACAATTAGTGCTTAGATGGCAGAACAGTGGAGTTCAAATGACACCCTCTGAGAATTTCATCATATCTAACAATGCAGACTTCAATCAGCCCAAAGAAAAAAGGAATAGAATTTTTCATTTCAAAAAGATTTTCTCAGTAACTTTTCTTGAACCAATCTGATTAAATTCTGACCTGAAAACAGCGTCAATAGGTGAATCTTCTTAAAACTTCAAATCACCGATAGCTTAAACTTTTTATGATTTATTCTTTGGGTCAATTTATCATTCTATGTACTATGATGGCATTTCCATACCTATATCAAAACTACAAACCTCTGTGGGAAATAGGAAACTCTCACAATATACCAGTTTCTTGTTTTCTTTCTTTTTTTCCTGTATCTGTGATTTTTATTAATGGTTTAGTATTATCCTGTTTCATGATGTTTCAATAAGAGATGTCATAGAAGATAAAAATAACTTTGGAAATGGGAGGTCATTTGCAAAAATGTTTTGTATTAATTTATTATTTTTGTGTGTGTGTGTGTGTGTGTAGGAACATTTTATCTTTTAATTCAGTAGTAGCATGGCTGCTCTAACAAAAGATTACATTGGAAGTTAAGTCTGATAGTCATTTGATCTTTTATCTTGAAGCATTGCTGACCTAGGGTAGAAAGAATGCTAGTACACAACTTTAATCCTAATGTAGCACACACCTTTAATCCCAATTCAGAAGGCAGTAGTGGTGCATGTCTTTAATTCCAGTACTTTGGAGGCAGTAGTGGACTTCACAGAGAGAAGCAGAGAGTAGAGGCAGAGTTTAGAGTTCAGAGAAAGAAGCAAGGTAGAAACAGAGTTGTGGAAGCACAACTCACAAAACAAGGTAGAAGCAGACACAAGGAAGAGCTCAAAGAGAGGTGGAGGGTTAGTTCAGTCAGGCAGTTTGAATTCAGTTAGCTCACAGTTCAGTTCAGAAGGAGAAGCTGAGAAGAGCAGCGCCAGTCCAGAATAAGTTAAGAGAGAAAGCAGAATCAGAAGCAGACAGCTTACAATTTTTGTTGGAGTTCATAGTACAGCTCAGAGTGAAAAGATGTAGTTCAAAAGACAGCTAGGCAGTCAGTAGTAAGTCTGGAAGGCTGAAAACGGTCTAGGTTTAGGCTTGAAGATTAGATTGTACAGAGGCTGAAACTCTCTAGGACTGGAGATTAAATTAGGTAAGAAGAAACTATATGTCTAAGGTTAGAGGTGTGTGTGTGTCTGTGTGTGTCTGTATATGTCTGTGTGCATGTGTGTGTATACATGTGGAAGTGAAGAAAACTAATGAAAGCTGATTTTTTGTCCTTTTACCACATGGGCTATGATATCAAATTCAGGTTGCCAGATTTTGCAGTAAGCACTCTTATACTCTGAGCCATTTCCTCATCCCTCATTTTTATTTGTTTAATTAATATAGCAAGTTATGATCCTCCTCCTTTCTCTCCTCACATCAGAGCAAGAATATAGCACCAACATGCATACATACAACCAGCAAAACAATTTTCACTCTATTATGAATAATTGCTTTGCTTTACAAGATTCCTATTTGTTCAAATCTTACTTTCATGCAGATTATATGTGCCTCCTATTACTCTCTAGACTCAAATTATTGGTAAATAAAAGGATTTTCTTTTCTCCCACTCCCATCCCATGCACTCCAATGTTTGTTGTGGTGAAGTGCCCATATATTTCCTATATCAAAATTATTTGTTTCATATTTTTGTTCCTGACTTCATTCTATTTAAAGATTTTCAAAACACTTTCCAAATTCTCCAAGTTAGTCCAAAATAAACATTCAGAAGTGCTAGTGATTCACCTTCTTCCATCTTTATTACAAAATAAAATATTATGAATGTGCTCCTTTACTGGAAAACTTTCCTATGTGAAGCCAACTTTCCAACTTGGACACTATTTGTCAACCCTGACTTGTTCTCCCAAATGCCTGTTACTTGTAGCTATCCATGTTGCTTTCATTTCCCTTTTTCCTTGCTCAAATTGTGGTTGCCAGACTGTGGATTTAGTAGGTGGAAGAAAAATGAGCTCAGAAAGAAAGAGAAGTCAAAATGTCTCTTTCAAAGATAACAAAGCATATCTGTGAGACATGTATTTGTTTCAGCTCACAGTCTCTGATAATTCATTATCTTAAAGTCTTTTTTCTTCCTGTCAATTATTTTACAAATACACTTATTGCCCTAGGAAAACACAGTACATTTGCTTAAACTGTCTTCAAAGATCTAGCATTGATGTAGGCAATCAGAAGGGTAATTTAGAATGCAGTATGTAGAAATACTTTCAGCCACAGTTGATACAGTGCTCTCGTAGCAGACCTTAAATCCACTAAAATTAGGTGCAGTGAGGCACTCTTATAATCTCTGCACAAAAGATGTAGAGGACAAAGATCAGAAATTTGAGATTATCTTCAGATACAAGCAAATTCAAACCCAATGTTGTCTGTATCAGAATGTGTGAAAGAATGACAGAAAGAGGGGGGGGGAGGGAGGAAAGGAGGGAAGGAAAGAAAGGAAGAATTATTGAGAGAGAACAAGGGAGAGAGATAAGAATATGTTGTTTTGTTTTGTTTTTGTTTTTGTTTTGTTTTTGGGACCCATTTCCTCCAGCTGTGTTGCCTGGTATACCCTCCATGTAGGGACTGCTGCCTGGCCTTGCCCATTTGTTGTACCCTGTTTCAGTGATGACCTTGGGAGGAATGATTTCTTCTATGGGGAGAGGTGGGATGTGAGAGGGAGAATGAGTGGGTAGGGATGGGGAGGATTATAATTGGAGGAAAGAGGGATTGGAGGAGCTCATAGGAATGGAGGGAGGTAGGAGAGATGTTGATATGTATTATACAAAAAAATAAATTAAAAAATGAATATTCTTTTATGAAGTAGTAGACGTCTGATAAAACTGTGTTTGTAAGTAAATAGGCATGTGTTAATTAGTATGTCACCTTCTATGACATTTTCTGAGATGTCAATCTTTCTGGTCAACTCTCTCTCTTACTAGATTATTTTTATATAAATGTGAAGACCTAGGCAGCATGATAATATGCATCTCCTAAATCATGGAACTATCATCATTTGGAGAATAGATAAGTAAGTACATATTTATTGCTCTTATTTTCTATATATTCTTGATAATAGTTCTATTATTAACATGTAAAGGTAATTTATAATCCACAATAGTCATTGAGTTTGCATTCTATTCTTGATACTTAAATGACCCAGCAGCATTTGTCATAATATGTGTTTGTAAGTATTTCCCATAAGTGAAAATGAATTATTTAAAAATATTCATTTTCTTTGGTGAAGTTAGTTGGTAAAACAAAATCACAGAATATTATTCTTGAAAATTTCCAAAAGACAAACATGATCATTTGTTTTGGTGGTTTTTTTTCAATATATAGAGATTATTTATACATATTAAAATATTACTATTAATTTTGATTAAAAAAACATTAACCATTGGAAAATATAGGCCTGGCATCATAAGTAGAGGAGACATCAACAGACTGATGAGCAAAATATTCACATAAGCCTTCTTCATGAGGAGTTGGTGGAAAGTTCAAAAGTAGATACATAAAATTTTCTCATCAATTTTGAAGAATTTGCCAAGAAATGGCAAAAAGAATGAAGACCATCCTGGAAAAGGGAAAGTTTAGTGTGAAATTAAGGTTAAAATAAAAAAAAAATCTTTGACAGGGAATATGAATAATTACATTCCACTCAAAGGTGATATGGAAGGAAAGAAATAAGATCCCAGTGCTCCCCAAAAGAACCATCTGGTTTCTTCAAGGATAAAGCATATGCATTCAGTCTTCTCCATTGCCAAGCAGCAAAGATGAAATATGCTCTAAGCATCAAACAAAAGATAAGGATCCATACATACAGAAACCAGCTGAGCTAAAGGAGAAATGTGAAAAGGATCTTGGTGCATGACATATCAAATTCAAAAGTTAAATAGGAAAAATGAGCTCTGATAGTACAACTCCAAAGAACTATGTGCTTGAAGAATATGAATAGAAAGAATAGGAAAGAATTGAAGACAGGTAATGGGATAAAGATTACCTATCCTACAATGATGTGTCTGGAGCGTTCTGTTATTTGGCTAAGAAGGCCAATTAAAAAATGGCTTACCAGTAACATCAATAAAAACCATAACAGGTTTTTTAAAGAAGGTAAGACTTCATGTTAAAAAAAAAAATACCAGACTGAAATGGTTTAGATACAAACGTATTGATTTTATGCATATGGAGAGGAGGAACACATGAAACACCACAAGTCTAATGATAGTTGAAAGACTTGGTTCTCCTGGAGGATCCAACTCAGGTCATCAGGCTTGGCAACAAGCAGCCTTAATTTTGTATCCATCGCAAGATGTATTTAGGTACTTTCCGTGTCTGCAATAGAAGGTAACATTTTAAAACGTCAATTTTTGCATGTTTCTGAATACTTTAAGCTATTTCAGTGTCTGTTACCCAGAGTTACATTTTAAAATCTCCACCATAGCTTGTTTCTAATTAGTTGGTGGTCTCTTTAATATCTATGGGTGAGTCCAAAAAAAAAAAAAATTACTGGCAATGGTAAATTTTGGTGGGAGTTTCACACTTTGAGACTTTTTAATCATAACAAATATGTACAATTAAAACTATTAAATATTTCTGTGACATCTATATTTTTCTATTCTCTTTTATTTTCATGCCAAATTAAATTAACCAATTCAAGTGTGAAATTTTCTTTCAATTTGCTAATGTATAAAATCTTTGGGTAAATGGTAGTCTTTCCTGTTTTTTCTATGAGACCATGTCTAGTCTTAAACTTGTGACTCATGTGCCTGTTTCCCTTGTGCTGGACACTGGAAGGAACAATCACACCTGGACTTCTCCTGAGTTTGGTATGTCCCTATAATGTATGCATACTTAAGAAATCTTAATGACAAAACCACTGTGCTCTGTTCTGGTTTATTTTCTGTTTTCACAGTATTCTCATCTGTTCACATTACCTCGATAACTATATAGACCTCGACAAAAAAGATAAACAGCTTGTCAAAATGTAGACCTACATATTTGCTTTATACCTCTCTCACCCTTTACAACCAAATCTATTTACATCTGTTCTTCACCCAAGTGGAAATTTGTCTAACTTTATATACACCTGAAAAGAATTGCAAGTACCTCTACCTTGTTTTACTTTATATGTAGTTAGCACTCAACAAAATAAGCTGAATTCCATAACGTTATTATCTCAGGGCATGAGAAATTGCTCAGACAGTAAGTCCTTACCACACAAGTATAATGACCTTAGTGGGTATCCTTAGAAATCACATGAAAACCTGGGCATGGTACAGACAGCCTATAATCCCAGCACTTCAGAGGTGAGGACAGGAGGATGTTGGAATTTACTGCAAGCCAGTCTAGTAGAACTTGTGAGTTTCAAGTTGAGTAAGATAAGTCTAGGTGGAGGATTATAGAGAAAGATCCCCAGTGTCACAAAGAAATCCTAAATTTGTTAATAGTTTATAGTAGGACATACTACTAAGAATTTGAAGATTGTGATCTTTTATAACTGAATTGGACTAGGTTGAATTCAATTGAGTTGGCCAAGGGGATCCTATGGAAATCCCCCAAAAGAAACAATGCTGATACTAAGACAAATGGTCGCCCTTTGTAAACCAAAAATGGGGCCGCACTGCTTAGGACAAGGTACACACACCCAACCGGATGTGGAGAATTGGAATTCATTCTACAAGAAGCCTTTACCCCTATGTTCTAAACTCTTTGGTTGGGGAAATAACTCTGCAGTCTGTCAAAAGAGAAACATGGATACCAACCCAGCCTTAAGACCTTTTATCTACAATCACTCCACTGGAAGAAACCCATATCTCACACTGGTTGGGTACCCAAGAGCAAGAGATTAGATAACCCAAATGCCTAGGGTAAAGCCAAATGCTATTGGTCTAACAATATTAAAAAATCAATAAAATGGTTCCTAACAATATTCTGCTAAACTCATAGATAAGTACTTTATCCAGTCATCATCAGAAAGGCTTCCTCTTGAAGCAGATGGGAACAGATGCAGAAACTCACAGCCATTCATTATGCAGAAAGATGGTCTGAATTGAGAACTCCATCAAATCCACCCCCCCACACACACCCTGAGAGCTCAAAGAATCCTGTGAAAGAGTTGGCACAAAGATTTTAAGAGTCAGAGAGGGTGGGATACACCAGAAGAACACAGCCCTCTGAGTCAACTAAGCAGGGCACATACAAGCCCACAGAGACTGAAGAAGAAAGCGCGGGTCCATCGAGGGTTTACATTAGGTCCTCTGAGTATATAATTATTAGTATTTTTTACTAACTAAAAATTTTTGGTGTTTTTCAGGGATTCCTAACTATGAGAATAAGTAGATCTCTTACTTTCTTGCCTGCTCTTTTTCTCCTGTTGGGCTGCTGTGTCTGACTTCAATAAGAAAGTTTTCTCTTCATATTATTTTATTTTGTTATGTTTTGTTCTCATCTCTTAGAATCCTATTCTTTCTAATGAGAGACAAAAAAGGAGTCGACCCGGAGGGGAGGAGAGAATGTAAGGATATATTATATGAGAAAAGAATCCAGTTTCAATAAAAAAATAAAAGATTTAAATGGCTCATATTTACAATTTTATGGAAAGAGTTGCAATTCTGTTTATTTCTCAAAGTAATGTGTATTAGTATCTACTCTGTTTTGATTAAGTTTTTAAATACAGAAATAAAGTTGAAAATATATGATAATGTATGTTGTATATGGATAATGCATTTGTATTTTAAAACAGGAGCTTATAGTAAGGAACATCTTTATGAATCAAACTATTATTTTGAATTACTTTGTCATATTTGGATTTGCAGATTTTCAGGTAATCACCATGTTCTTCTATACACAGCTTTACTCATGTTGATTGCTATTAAAAGTCATAATTAACAGAGGATGTCAAATAGCCTGCAGCATTTGAATAAAGTTGCCAAGTTAGTCCATTTCAACCACTTCTAGTAACAACATCATTTGTTCAAAAGGATCTGCAATGCAGAGTTTTCATTATAACTTGGGGGGAAAAAAGAAAAACCAAAATCAGACAATGGAACAACAAATCAGTACAACTTGCATACTTCACTAATAGTAGGTGAACCTGAAATTGTAAGCAATTAAGAAGGTAAAAATCTTCTTAATTTTGTTATTACAAAGTGAATGTACCATGAAATAAATGTGGAGTTTTTGCAATGTTTTTTTACTTCCTCAGATTTGTAGATTTGAAGCTCTTTGCAATTTTTGCATATTCAACAAATTTCATTTGTTTTGACAAATGAAAAGGAAAGAGACAGAGAAACAGGCACAGAAAACTAGGAATGTGACTCAAAGGTGGATGACTTTTGTAACATATACAAATTATTAGGCTTCATTCTCAGTATAGCCAGAATAAAAAATGCTAGATTTTTTCTTCTTCCATGTAAAATAAAGATTAAAAAAAATCACTAAAATAAAATAACAGAAACCTTCCCAAAACATCTTTAAGCTTTCTAAATTCTTTTAAGTTAGGATCCATTGTCATTTAAATATAAAAATCTTCATTTTCATAAGTTTTTTTCTCATTAGCAATTAGTCCCTTATAAATGGTAGAATTCAGCTTTATACCAAATTTATAGTTATTCTTGGTTTGGTGATTTTTTGTAGTAATTATAAACCTAAGCAATGGTATGCCAGAAAGTCACCTGAAGGCAAACTTCCATAAAGTGCTTCTTTTTCTATTGCCCAGCTGGGAAAACTTCATACAGAGTTTTGTTTTTTTTAAATTTTCAGTTAATGACTGTAACAATCATCAGCATTTGTCAGCAAAATCTTAGCAGAACTTTAGAACAGCCAAAATGAGTGTTAAATATGATTCCTGTCACAGAAACCTAAATATGCATTAAGATAATCTTTCTAATTTGGAAAGTTTGTCAGGACATTAAGTTTTTGACTGATAAATGGCAACAGGCTTACACTAATGCTAATCATTTATCAAAAATATTATTGGGGGAAATACAAAGAAGAAGTCTACAAGCAGAATAAAGTACAAGTTGAGGCATAAAATAGCAAGATGCTGTCTCCTCAACAAAGACAACTATGCAAAACAACTATTAGCATATTATTTGCACTAGAGTCTATTCCAAGCTTGTGACTTCTAGTGGAAATGTTGGGTATTAGACTGTGTGTAATTTCAGTACAATTTCACTTACATCAAACACAACTCATAATGACACCTTCCTTCTCTATTCCTGTTCTCTATTCCTGTCAGGGAGCCTGTTGTATGATCCAGGAGAGCTGTTGTCATACTGTTGGTAGGAACTATATTTGGTTGTGTTTGCTCTTATTACTGGCTTCTGTTTTTTTTTTTTTTTTTAAGACATGGTTTCTCTGTTATAATTCTGGCTTTCCTGGAACTCACTCTGTAGATCATGATGGCCTCTAATTCACAGTGATCCGCCTGCCTCTCCATTCAGAGTACTGTGATAAATGGCCTGTGCTACCAAGGCTGGGCATACCTCTGTTTCTTATTTTAGAGGTATAATATTAGAAATGGGCAGGCATTTTTATGGTCCTCATTAAACAGCTGAAGATGGCACCCTTTCAGACTAAAATCTATTTTAGCGAATCTAATGGATTATGAAATTTCAATTATGTTTAATTTCTTACTTTTTCATTGATTTGGTTTTCTATTTTGAATGTAGTTATGATCTGTGAAACTCAAAGGCAACTTTGTTAATTGAGGAAAATAGAGTCAGCACTGGCCAAGAGTCATGTTCAGAAAAGAGCTGGAAGACCATAATTTTTACTCAGGTTGTTTTCTAGTACACACACAGTCTAGAATTATGAAGACAATAAACAATGTGAAAAAAATGAACAATTAAAGGAAAAGTCTGACTTGTGTATCTATCTCTTTTAATTCCAAATGTCAAATTTCAAACAAAAATTGTAAAACATAGGAAATCAAGAGAGTGGTTTTTCTCAAGTGTGAATCAGCTCCCAAACAAAACTTTATAGTGTATAAGAAAGTGAGACTTTCCAAGATAAATAGAACTGAGAGGGATTTACTGTAACTAGTAGTGCTGGCCAGGAAATATTGAAAGTATTTCTCTGGTTCTATTTGGGGCCATACCTCTTTAAAAATTCTTCACATAGTGACTTTCTTTTGCAAAATGAATAATGCGATGAGTATATGAATAAGTAAATGAATTACCTTGAAAATGTGTTTACCTTTAGACAGACGCACCAAATCAGCAACGAAAAACAAGAAATGACGCCAATTATCTCTCTTATTCCAAATCCCTAACCAAATATTGTCTATTTTAACCATTTAAATGTTGTGAAATAAGTCTTTAAAAAAATGACCTCACACTTCATCTAGTGGATGAAAGTACTGATGAAGTATTACTGACTTAGCTAAAATATACAAAAGTAGAATTAGACATAACATAAGGTAAAGCTCCCTGTGTTGTAACCGACTGTTTTATTCCTTCTTTAACACTTAAAATAACTCTTAATTTATTTGGGTTTATTTTAAAGAAGATAGGGTTTTTTTTTTTCAATATAAACAAAATTGAGGGACTGGAGAGATGCTTGTAGATTAAGAACACATGTTTCTGTTGCAGAGGGCCCAGGTTCCATTTCAAGCAATCACATGGCAGCTTATAACCATGTGTAATTCCAATTCCAAGTGACTTATTACCCTGTTTGGTCTTTACAGGCAACAGGCATGTATGTACAATACACATACAGGCATTCAGTCAAAACACTCAGAAGTATAAAATAAAAACCAATCAATCTTTTTAAAAAAATGGAACCAAGCAGACAATTTAAAGAAAAAACAATAAAGCAAACAAAACAACAACAACAACAAACCTAAAGTATCTGTTTTAGAATACGGTGCAATGAAGTTAACACATTTTCAAGTATGATTAAAGCTGTATTTAGACTGTGTCTCCATTTTTTCACACTACTCAATGATGACATGGTTGCCAAGGAAAGCTCAAAAGAAAATAAACAAATAGAAAGATGAAACCTGTAGGTTTCTGCCCTCTCTCTGTAAGAACTGTCGCCTACTGATGTAATCCATCATTGGAAATCCAAACAGAAAAGTAGCCAATTCTGGTGGTTTAAATAAGAATGCCCCCCATAGGAATAAATATTTGAATGTTTAGTCACCAGGGAGTGGCACTATTCAAGGAAGATTAGGAAGTGTGACCTTGTTGAAGTAGGCGTGGCCTTGCTAGTGGAAGTGTGTCACTGAGGATTTTCTTTGAGATTTCAAAAGTCGACAACAGGCCCTCCAATGTCTCTCTTTGCTTGCAGAATAAGGTGTTGCTCTCAGGTTCTTCTCCAGCACCATTCTGCCTTCTGCCATGTGCCCTGCTGTGATGGTAATGGTCTAGGCCTCTGAAACTGTAATCAAGCACTCAATTAAAACCTTTCTTTTATAAGAAGTGACTTGGTCATGGTGTCTCTTCACCACAATAGAATAGTGACGAAGACACCAATTAAGAATAGATATGCAACCAGTTTTATCACAGACTTCAGAGAAATGGGTTTTAGAGGAGGCATAATTAATATAGCAACCTTAGTGAGAAGCTATCCAGGTTTATAATTGCTTTCATTCATCTAAAGTATCTAACATTCAAAACAACTTCTGCTCTGTATGTAGAATATCTTGGCAAGAAGACCAGTTCTCATAAATCATGTGAAAAGATAAAATAATATAATTTTTCCTTTTTGTAGTAGAAGTATTAAGACATGTATGCTGTGCTTTTCGACTTCATTGGTAGATAATTATATAAAATGCAAATTAGGTGTATACTTGATCAAACTTCTTTTTGTCAGAGGATGACACCAATTGGCTTATGTCACTGCAAGGCTTATAATGCATTCAGGTGAAGCTTGAAGTATTACTAAATTGTTTTCCAGAACTCTAGTGTTTACTTTTAAATTTTTACTATGAATCTATTGTATTAAGTCCATTCCAGTTCCTTTTTTGTAGCCTCAATGGTTGTAAGATTCTGTTCTCCTGCAATGATTCTAAAATGAGGACAATTTGACAGTATACACACTTAGCGATACTTGCCACAGCTAAGATAGAAACCAAAATGTATCTCATGGAAAAGGGCCAGGAATTCTGACACCATCCTAAAATAAAAAATACTCAAGATAGCAACAAGGAGAAGCTGATGTTTTAAAACATTAATGCAGGTGTTGAAACATTCTGCTCTGCATCTCGAGCTAGTCTTCCTGATGTGATAACCTCAAACCATATGGAAAACTGGAATGAGATATTATCTAAGTATAAAGCATACAGCGCATTTTTCAAACTAATGAAAATATAAAGTTCTACCATTAATGATTTTATAGGGAGCAACTGTTGGAATTATCATTTTACATTTATTGGTTCAAATAAAATACATTAGAATAATTTCATCTTACTCTTTTATTGTACCCAACTTTAAACTGCATTCATGTCTTCTATTATAACACACTGTTCATCTAGAAGTACATATTAGTATAAACTGAATAAAGGTAGTCCTGTTGTAATAGAAAATTCTACTGTTTAAGTTGAATAATACCTAAGCAAAAGATGCATGGAGGGAAGTATGGGAAGTGTTCTGGAGACATTAAAATTGATTTTTGAATTTAAGTTTAATTAATTTTCATCAAAATTGTATGCACATAATAAATTCATAAAATATTAGACTTCATAGGTCAAGAATCCTACTCCATGCAAAACTTCTACTTATTAGAATTGTCTTCATATGAATCACTCTAGCGCAGAGCTTAACAATACATTGGTGGGGTACTGTGACACTGACTGTGTGCAGACCTGATTCAACAACATACCCAGAGTTGTGTATACTCAGTTCTGGGAGAAGAGTACAGACTGACTGATGGATGCTGTTGTGGAACCAGAGAAGTGGAGAAGCAGTGGCAGCAACAGGTGTCTTCTAAGAGTGAAGGTGGATAAATGTACGAGTTCAATGTTTCACTCTTCATTGTTCTAGGCCAGTGCTTCTGAAGCTGCATCACTTTTCAAATACATACACTAGAGTTTAAAACAACTGGGAACTAGCTATGTTCCAGCTCAAAAGATGTGAGAAACCCTTAAGTGTGCGCACGCTCATCTAGGGAAGCCCTGAGTTCTAAAGAGAAAATATGATTCTTGAAGAGTTTTATAAATTTCAAAAAGTATTTTACTTGAACAAAGGTCACGATAGTTTAAAATTCCATTTCATGGTTTCAGTTGAAATAGCTAAAATATCAAAATTACATTTGTAAATATATTTAAAAGGAACTAACAAATGCCATTATTATTATTTACACAATTTTTAATTGAGATAAAATAAGTACCAGAACCCAAAGTTTATTTATTCAGTTTCCTCCTCCTCCTCCTCCTCCTCCTCCTCCTTCCTTCTCCTCCTCCTCCTTCTTCTTCTCCTCTTCTTCCTCCTCCTCCTCCTCCTCCTTCTTCTTCCTCCTCCTCCTCCTTCTTCTTCTCCTCTTCTTCTTCCTCCTCCTCCTCCTCCTCCTCTTCCTCCTCCTTCTCCTCCTCCTCCTCCTCCTCCTCCTTCTTCTTCTTGTTTTCTGGCGTGATCTCACTATGTAGACCAGTCTGGCATGATTATGTGCCCTGTTAAAATGACTAAAAGCCAGGCAGAGTGGGATTACCATTACTATTCCCCAGCCAGAGTCTAGGCAGTTTAGGTAGTAGAATCAGTAGTTCAGGCCAGACTGTGTTAAAATCGCAAGACACTGTCTCAGCCCAAGGGAAAATGGAGGAGAGAGAGAACAAGAAAGAGAGAAAGAGTAAGTAAGTGATAGGACATTCATAATATTATACATTTATTACTGCTATCTAACTTCAGAAGATTTGTCTTAACACTAAAGGAAATAGGTTGCACATCTTCCCATGCTATGCTAACAAGTAATTTGTATCCCTTGTTAATTGACATGAACTAGACATAATAATACAAATGCATGTAATTACAGGACATGTTAACTCATATTTGTATTGTTAAATTTAACATAATATTTTAGACTCACATTAATCTTTAATGCATCAGAAATGCATTCTTTTTGTGTATGATAACATTATGGTATGGATATAATACATTTTATATAATATTTTATATGACATCTATTTATAATGAATATTTGGATTGTTGGCAAATATCTGGAAAGTTTTCTACCTGAAAACTAGACATTTTCCATCTACATGTTTTAGCCATCTATTGCAAGTGAAGTGGTATTTTGTTGAGTTTTTAATTTACATTTCATAATATCTAGTCATTTTAAGTATATGATCATGTACCCTGTGTTCATCTTTGAAATTGCATTTGTTTATTATTTTGATCATTTTTCCTCTAATTTAAGTTTTTTTTTCCTTTTATTGTTGACATATAAGAACACTTGACATAATCTTAATTTTAAACTCCCAGATCCATGAGTGACAAATGATTTACACCTGATTTATCATAGTTTGTGGTGGTCTTTTCATGTGCAGATTTTTGAATGATTTACAAATTCTAATTTATTGATTTATTTTTTTCTTTTTTTGTTTGGGGTTTGATTTCCTATTCAAGAACTGACTTATTGCTCCAAAGTCATATAGGTTGTAGTGCTTTTCTTCTCTTCTTCTTCTTCTTCTTCTTCTTCTTCTTCTTCTTCTTCTTCTTCTTCTTCTTCTTCTTCTTCTTCTTCTTCTTTCTTCTTCTTCTTTCTCCTCTTCTTCTTCCTCCTCCTCCTCCACCTCCTCCTCCTCCTCCTCTTCTTCTTCTTCTAGAAAGTAATGACTGGTTGGAGACTTGCTTGAAGTGGATGTTTTATAAGATTATAGAGACAATATAACTTCATATTTTGTAAATGGCTTTTCAGTTTTCCTTACACTATTGGATGAAATGATTCTTTTGCTCCTAAGAAGTATTGACACTGATGTTACAAATCAACTGAGAACACATTCACCTGAGCACAGATCATTGACCTATTGCTGGATTCTGCCTCTAATACTAGTGACCAATGTACTTATCCTATGACAGTTCCAGTTTGGACCACTACAGCTTTGTCTTACACATTCTAATAATGAAGGGTTTGTTTGTCTGGGCTTTCCACAACCTGAACTTCACACTTTTATACAGGAATTTTAGGATTATCTTATATTTTTCTGTAAAAAAAAATGCTAGTTGGACTTTGATGTGAAAGCATTCTTTTGTAAATTTGGGTATGATTGCCATTTTAATGATATTCTTTCTCAATATCTCTTATTCACTTAGTGACACTGTGATAAAACAGCAGATCAAATGTATTTAAAGGAAGAATATTTTATTTTGTCTTAGAATTTCATAAGTTCTCGTCCATGGTCACTTTGTGGCTTTGTCCACTGCTAGACAATCCTGGAAGCGGAGGCTGCTCATATATGACTCAAAGAGTACAGAGAGGCAACTCAGAATGTAAATCTTCCAAAGGTATGTGTCCAGTGAACCTCTTCATCCAACCAGATCCCAACATACAATAGTCCTCATTATTGCTGCGTGCGTCAATTTATCGATGAAGTCAATGACTTCCTGATGCAATCACCTTTTAATACTTTCACCAGCTAGAGATAGAGCCATTTTATAGGAATATCCACATTCAAACTATAACATCATTCATAAGCTCAGATTTTTTGTCATTTATTTAGCTTCTCTAATTTCTCAATTCATTTTTGAGAACTTTTATGTACATTTTTTGATTTCTAGTGATAAATTTATTCATAATTATTGTATTCATTTTAATGCTCTCTTAGATTTTAAAATCATCTTCAAATTGTCCATTTCTAGGGTACAAATATATCTAATTTTTGATCTTTTAAACTTTAATTTTGCTACATTGTTTTCTAGTTATAATTGTTTTTAAATGTATACAAATGCTACAGATTTCTCATTCTAAAATCAGGCCATCTGCAGTCTAGATGGCTTTACTTCTTCCACTCCAATTTTAATGCTTTGTTGCCTGACCTAATTTTTCTGGGCTAGAACTTCTGATACAATGTCAAATTCTTGTTGCAAAAGCAGATGTCCTTGAACATTCTCCATAGAATGGTGTAAAATACAGAATCTAAATGCTGGGTTTTGTTTCTTCCTTTTGTTTTGCTTTTGTTTGTTTGCTTGTGCTGTTTCCATTTCCACAGATGCCCTTGTTGGTCTGAGGAGCCCCCGCCCCACTGCTATTCACAGCAGGTTGAGAATTTTTACCAAGAATATGCTTTCAGGTTTACTTCTCTCATATTTCCACACAAGAGATTAGAATGTGCTTTACTAAGGGTACATGAAAGGATGGTTAATTACACATTCAAGAAAACCTTAATATAACTAATTTTTGCCAGGTAGTGGTGGTGCACTTGGGAAGCAGAGGCAGGCAGATCACTGCGAGTTCAAGACCAGCCTGGTTTACAGAGTGAGTTCTAGGACAGCCAGAGTTACAGCGGAGAAACCATGACTCTAAAATCCTGCCCAAAAAAAGTAAGAAAAATATATATATAACTAATTTTTTCAACATAAATAATTGGCTGCTATCTAAGTTTGAAAATACCAGATAATATGCAATCAGGTTTTTATTTACTTTGAGGATATGTTCTTGTGTTGTTCCAACATTTTCTCTTACAAATAACATCATATAGATGATGTAATCTCTATTTTGGCCATATTTCATGATGCAATCCTAAAAATGATAATCCTCTGAGCATTTGTTCTGACACATCTAAATTAATTTCAATCATACTTGTCTTATTTGCAATTTTAACTAAAATTGTTGACTCTACCACTGATTTCATCATTTCTGTAAAGAAAAGTTGCAGAGAAACTCTTTGCTTCAGTGAAAATGTAATACAATGTTATTCAGGATTTTACTTGGGTATGACCATCTTTGTAGCTACTAACATTAAGGGTACTTTAATCTTAAAATATTGGCATTTTTGATTTTTTTGAGGAATTTTTCTGAGGAGCTTTCAATCTTGATTTTAACTATCTACGTAAACGGGGTCTGATTACAGATGTTTTGCTGTGATTCGTCACTATCTTTTGGTTTTTCTGTAGTGTTTCCATCAAAAACTGTGCTTTTTTTTTATCGTTTTCTTGTAAAAACCATGGCAACTGTTGTTAGTTGTCAACTTGATTGAATCTGGAATCAACTAAGAGATATGCCTCTGGACAGTTTGTAAAATAAGTTCTTGTATGGAATGACTAATAAAGGGTGCAGCTTTCCAGGCAACACCTTCCAGTGACTGGTCCATTGATAAGGACACTGGTGAGGAAAATCTTTTCCCCAAAGTTACCTCTGGCTGGTAATTGCCACTACTTTCTTGCTGCTATTGCTGATACCATCTTTGCCTGAAAGAAGAGCACAGCTTCTTTGGGCTCCCACCGTCAACTGAACACCAATATCTCTCCAAGAATCTGTAGGCCTTCAAGGACCAGACTAGTGATAGTGAGACATCTGATCCTTATAGTTGACTCAAGTAAAACATAAGGCCATTCTGATTTGTAAAAGCAAATAAATACTTTTGGATTAAAAATAAATGCCAAACAAGTCCATTAAGAATAAAAGAAATTTCAGTGTCCACAATCTGGATTGAGATTATTCAATGTGACTTCATGCAAGTCAGATAATATAAATGAACTCAATGTCTTATTCCAAAATAAGTAATAATCAGATTTTAAGATATTAACTATGTAATGCTTTTAAATAGAATTTATAACATTTTGGGAAATTGAACCATATATACAGATAGAAGTAAGAAAGGGAGGCTGAAGGATTTCAATTAATCTCTTAAAATTTCCTATAAGATAAAGTAACACAGTATAAATTGGAAGCAGAATTTATAAGTTGAATACATCACTAATATTATCTTTTTTTATCAGTATTTCTGTCATTTTTGCTAAAATGTTCATGATAAATAATGTTAATATGTAATATTAAACATTAGCTTATTGTTATATTTTGATCATCTCTAGATAAAACTATCAGTTTGGATAATCCTAAATATGGATTAAAAATATTGTGACAGTAAGTCAATTTGTTGGAACCAATCATGATTATTTCTCTGTGTCTTGGCATTCCACTTGCATAAATCTTTCCAAACCATTTTTTTCCATTTTTATTGTGAGAGTTTTCTTATTTTCCCTATAGTTTTACTGAAAGACAGTACCTAATAAATATTCTTCGATGAGAACCAACCCAAAGATTTCTCTTAATTTCAGTGTGGAAGGGTCTTTACAAAACAAAGAATTATTAACTATGCCAGGAGACTACTCAGTTGTAGAACACCTGCCTATCATGAGTATGGAAATCCCTGAGTTTGATATCCAAGTTTACAAATGACAAAATTTAAAGAACAAAACATTTTTTGTATACACACAGGGCTAATGTTAGAAAATGCTAGCAATGGACTAGTCTCACCAATAGTCCCACTTTATAAGCCAAAAACATAATTAGATTGAACATGGCAAGTGAAATCTAAACCTAAAAGCCTCCATAAGGTTAAGACAAATTTCATTGTTTACTTGAATGACAAGAAGCTGCACTCAGAAGAAATATGGCATATATCAGGTTCCAAAGAAGCACTATTTTCTTTCAGGGAACTTAGCAAGCCCTTTCCTCACAGGGGTAAATGCCATTACCCTCTACAAGGTGGCAAAAGTGCCTCTTCCAGAGTCTACAGTCATCTGTTTTCTGGGTGATGTCATGCTAGTTAAAGGATTGAGGTTGTAGCAGATACACTTGAAAAAGTTGCATAGGTTGGTTCTCAATGAACATTCTATTGCCAACCAATTTCTTCTTTCAGATGCAGTGTTGTATTTCATTCACTTTCCAACTGCAAATTATCTTTGCTCAGTTCTTTGGGGTGTCTTTCCTTTTCCCACTATCCTGATTTGGACATTGTCATACATTTTTCTTTTGGGATCAACCACTACTGACAGGTGGATGGAAAAGCATCATACAGACCAATTCTGGAACACACCAAGAAAAGATTTTGTATCAAGGAGCCCATGGTACCCATTTCCATAGATTTATAGTCTCTGCCAAAAGGAAGCTCCCCTGCCATGGCTTTATTCTGCCTGCTTCAAAACAATACAGTAAAGGTAGGTCATAGGTATTCAAATATTAGACAAAGAAGACAATCACAGCAGGTATCACAGTTGATCTATGCCAGAGCAGGCATTTTGGGCCTTGTCAGTTGATCTCGGCTTCAATACTTTTTATATCTTTAAAAGGAGTCACCTAGAAAAGTCTCTCATTTAGAAAACCTAGAAACGTAGTAAATGTTCAGGTACAAGGAACTGTTTGGTTTTTTTTTTTTGTTTTTTTTTTGAAATGATACATGATTTGCATGGATGGGGAGGTAAAAGCTCCTGTAATCTGAATGGAGGCTAAAATGATGGCAGGTTGGTGTGTTCATGCTGCTCTTCACTCCTGTGAATAACAAAGAACACTGCATGGTCAGGTTTGAATTCCATAGCATGAGCTAATTTTAACCTTTCCAAACGAGAATAATGGCATCACATAAAATAAATGGCACAAAGGAGTGTATATTCCATGAGTAGAAATAACAGAGTATGACAAAGAAGGAAAGAACTAATCACCTAAATCATGCTTTGAAAGTTTTACAGAAAAAAAAAAGAATATCTATTACGATTGCTAACATATCCCAAAGGGGAATATACATGTATTTACTTGCAAATTTACTTTGTGACTTTTGCTATAGATTTGTTTTAGTCTCTGTCAGTCATATTTTTAGTAAGCCTTTATTATATTAGAAATGTTTAAAACTTAACAGTTAAAAATAAGCATTTCTTGCCTGTCAGTGGTGGCACACGGCTTTAATCCCAGCATTTGGGAGGCAGAGATATGCAGATCACTTTGAGTTCCTGGCATGCCTGGTCTACAGAGTGAGTTCCAGGACAGCCAGACTTAAAACAGAGAAACTCTGTCTCACAAAAACAAACAAACAAACAAACAAAAAAAAAACCGAAAACAACAACAAAAGCATTTCTTTAGTAGTTGCTGAGAAGAAGTTGTTTGTCATATGCCATTCAAATTTCTGCTTATTCAGTTGTAGTGCCTCTGATTTTTAAATACCTTAAAGTCAAATTTGGTAAAACAACAACAACAACAAAAAAGAAAATTAATTATTGGGGTCAAATAATATAATTGTTGAAGAAAATTCAATTTTCTTGTACCAAAATTTTATCTTACCAGGAAACATTAGGATGCTTGAATTATTAGGTCATATTGTGAAAACTACCTAGAAGCAGTATCACTTGAGCTGAGTTATGAATGACAAGCTGGAACAAGCAATAAGTTAAAAGGATGTTCCACTCAGAGAGAAGAGTATATGATTTCGTGGGAGAGCATGTCAACATCAGATTCTATTCTTTTCCCACTTGTATCTACAACCTATTTCCAATATTTACTCCCTCACAGCAAGTGTCTTTTTTTCCGTTGTTGTCTTTGGTACCTAACTATCTCTAACTCTCTCCTCTTCAATTTGGCAGGCTAGAAGTACCTAGCAGTTAATACCCTTGGTCGATGAAGTATTGGATTTGGTGATCACTATCACACCATTGCATTCTGATTGTACATTCTAAACTGCGTTCCAGCGTGTCTTCAGAACCCACAGCATGAGAATCCCTAGTTCACTGCTCCAGTCTATGTGTACAATGCTTGCCTATCTATCTCACTTTCTTCCCTTTCCCGAGTGCTTCTCAGGATAATATTATGTATGAATCTGTTAAATTCTTGTCTAAAGACTGTAAATAAAAGGGAAATTATAATGAGAGCACAATTAAAGACTCTGAAAATTGAGTTTTGGGCATGAATTCATGGTAGAGTACTTGACTAGCCTAAGCGAAGTTACAAGTTGTAAGTATTATTCCTCTCTTTTGGCCTGTATAAGCACCTGC
This sequence comes from Cricetomys ansorgei, assembly GCA_026225945.1. Lineage (NCBI taxonomy): Eukaryota > Metazoa > Chordata > Mammalia > Rodentia > Nesomyidae > Cricetomys > Cricetomys ansorgei. Next base: position 15,741,073 of record JAMJFZ010002869.1, read on the forward strand.
ATTCAGGTGTGTATAACACACACACACACACACACACACACACACACACACAATTTTCCTTTTACTGAAAATATTTTTCTCATATAGTATATCCCGTAATTTTCTCTCCTCCTACTTCTCCCAGTTTCGTGCCACTTCCCCTCCTAATCAGACACACTCCATTTGTGTCTCTAATTAGAAAACAAACATGCTTTTAAAGGATAATAATAAAATAAAGTAAAGTAAGATTTTTTTAAAAAGCTAATACATTAGTATTGCATAAAATAAACAGAAGGATAAGACCCTAAGAAAAGGGATCAACCTGCCCACAAACACACATATTTGCAATGATAATCTGCTTGCAAGATATTCCAGGGTAATGGTAACACAAAGCTTGTAGGTTTTACCAATCAATATCTAATTTGAATGAAGTCCGCTTAAAGAGATAGAACCCATACATGACACTGCTTGGGTGATAAAGATCCTGAGATTAGATAACCAAAGGACCTAAGGAAAATCCAAATAATACTGATTTGGAAAATACCTGTGAAAAGTAATACCAGTTTAAACTTAAGAAATAATTTTTTTTTCCTGCTGTGTGCAAGACACTACTAACAAGAGAGAAAAAATAGTGAAGTGCAGACTGGGAAACAAAATTGCAAAATACAATCTGGTAAGAATCTTCTATCTAAAATATACAAATTGTTTCTGAATAGTCATCAGTAAAAAATAAATATAAAAATAACTCCATTATATATGAGGAAACAGCATAAACAGATCCCACAGATGGCAGAAACAGATAACAAGCTGCTAGATGCAGTTTTACCTTATGGACTATCAAATCCAAACACTAATGAGACACCACTAAAATGCATAAATTATGAAATGCTGGCATTGTTGATAACTAGCAAAGCTGCAGAAGAGCACCAACTTCAATTCCTTGTAAATTACACAGTTATATGGTCATCTTGGAACTGTTCAGTAGTTCCCAACAAAGCTAATGGTAGTCTTAAGATACCACCCAGAATTGCACTTCTAGACATTTTCCAAAGTAGTCTATAAATACATGCCCACACATGAACTTACATGAGAATATTTATAGAAGAGTTATTCATAATTGATAAAAAAAAACACTGAAGCAAGCAAGTTGTTCTCTAACAGGTGAATGCATAAATAACTTTTATACCACAGAACAAAATATCTTTTAAAAATATGACAACAAAATGATAAAAAGCATATGGATGAAACTTGAATGCATGCTGTTAAGGGTAAGATGCCCATCTGTAAAAGCTGAATGAGCAGAATGATGTGGCTCATGCATATAAATACACCACTCAGAAGGCTGAGGTAGGATTGCTATGAGTTTCTTGGAGAGTTGGCTGCATGATATAAAAATAGAAAAGTTACTTAATATACATTTCAATTATCTGACATTCTGGGAGATTCAAATTAATAGCTAGAATAAGATACCGTTGGATACTAAAATATGGAAGGAGGGTAAGAGCCAAAATACGCAGCATTGGGGAATTAGGTCGTAAAATCCTTATAAGTGACAATCTAACTGTAGGGATATAATATTCTACTTATCAAAACCCATAGAAATTTAATCTCATAGATTATACTTTTATAAAATACCAAGGCATTATATAGATAATTGGTGAAATTTCGCAGGATAGAATATTGAAACTGTTAACTAATGATCTGCAAATGAATATAATACTATACATAATTGTATATGTGCATATATATGTGTGTGTGTAATATATATAATCTATATCTATATATATATATATATTTCAGTGATGGTCAAAGAAAGATAATGTAATGGCCAATGAATCTAAGAAGAATATTATGTCTGTAATAAAGAATAAAAGAAAAGATGTTATTACATAATTGATAAAAATTATACCTTATACATATTTTCTGAAGTGTGACTCTCAAGACACAGGAAAGGAAACAAAAATAGTTAAAATGGTAGATAGAGGGTACTAGATTTCTTTCCTTTTTTATTGAAAATAGACTCTTCCCTCATACAATATATCTTGACTAAGATTTAACATCCCTCCACTCCACCCAGCTCCCTGCTTTTTGTCTCTTCCCAGATCTATTCCTCCTCTATTTTCTGTCAAAAGAGAGTAGGCCTACAAGAGACAAACAACAATCAAACACGACCAAACAAGATACAATAAGACAAGGCGAAGACCCTCATTTAGAGGCTGTGCAAGACAACACAATTGGAGGAAAGGAGTCCTAAGAGCAGGCAAAAAAGCTAGAGACACATCCACTCCCACTGTTAGGAATCCCACAAAAAACACCAAGCTAACAGCCTGCATCAGCCTCTGGGATCCATTGCAGATCCTTGAACAACCCAGGCTGACGCTAGGCAGAAGGTCCCTCTCCCAGAACTGACAGAGGTACTAATTTCTTACTGCTGTTTTTTTTTTTTTTTTAACACACAAGGAAAAAATATCAGAAAGATTCATGTGATAATGCATTACATTAATAAATATCAGTATTAACATATGATTACTATCACTACAGATGTGAACATTTGAACATGATTATATACATATATGCATATATTAAATTTAATATGAATTTAGTAAGCATGTAAAACTTTTCAGGCTTACTGCACACAAGTTTATCTAGGTCTTATATCATTTATAATTTTATTCTCCAATAAAGAGATTGAGGAATTTCCCGAGATCAGCCTTGAGCAGTAGTGCTATATTTTAAGGAACTACTACAAACACCCATCTACACAAAATGATATAAGTAATTGAGTGAATGAAGACATTAATGGATGATAGTAAGTAAACAACAAAGAATGTCTACTATGAGTTAGTGGACTTCAGTGGAAAATAGGTATCCACCGTGACTCATGTAACCTGAGTAAGACAGGACACATTGAGGGTGAGTGTATGTGAGGGCATATAGCACACAGATTTTTTAATATTCATATTTATTAATGTTGGCCAGATGAGGTTTTCTGTATTTTCCCCAGTGTTTCTTGCAGATGAAACTGTGTACAAGCAATTGTCAATCCTACACCATTCAAATCGTGTTCCATTATTTTAAATGCATTGTGACAATTTCACATTTCAAAATAAGTATTCAAGTACATCTGACTGCAGATATGAATACAAGTATTAAGTTTTATCCAGACAATTCTCTCACAAAATAAATTATTTAATAAGTATAATCTTTTGTCCCTTGTTTTTTCTTTGATATTGCTCAATGTGTTTCAGGATACCAGCTTCGCAAGTGACATTGTAGCAATAAAATACAATAAAATACAAGTTAGGTTTGGCCTTGTAGCCTCTTCAACGTCCCTAACATGATCCTACGTGTCAGATATCTGTGAGCCTCATTTTATATTTGATCGCTTTGTGTGGCTATTTAAATAGAAATGTCCCTAAATCTTAATCTAAACCATTTGTCATAAACATTCATTAGTATTGAAAAACAAACAAAAACAGCAAAAGCAAACTTAGGTACTAGTGAGATGGATCCTATCTCTAACACTCAACAGAAAGTGAGACAATGAAGGAGATTGAAGTGAAAACTTGTATTCATATCTGCAATCAGATACACTTGAATATTTACTTCGAAATGTGAACTTGTCCAATTGCATTTAATGTATTGGCCAAAATTTGTGCATGTTATGAGATTTAATTTAAAACAACAAACAAACAACACTTGGAACATGTGCTAGAAGACAACTGGTTGGGCTTTCTCTATAGGTTGGTGAGCAGCAAGTACAGGTGAGGAATGCTGCCTATATATTTGACAAATAATCCTTGAATATTATCATTATATTATTCGCACACACACACACACATGCACACATATATGTAGTGTTTGTATGCATGTTTGTGTTTATATAGTGTTGTATATCTCTCTGTGTGTTTGTATGTGATTTCTGTGTCTCTCTGTGTGTAGTGTACGTCTGTTTTTCTGTTTCTATGTGAGTATGCACATGTGATGCGTGTGTCTCTGTGTGTTTCTGTGTTTGGGTCTGTTTGTGTGTGCATGTATGCGTGCATGAGTTTGTGTGTGTTTAATAAGCACTAGTAGTGATTCTCCTGAACATTCATATTTGAGAGCTGTTTTGTTTTATTTTTTTGGGCATTGTTGATTTGTTTTAACATGATAAGCTTCAAACCCTACAGGTAAGAGCTATAGAAACTTACCACAGAAGAACAGAAATATTTTAATTATATAAAGTATCAGTAATCTTCAGAAAAGTTGCTAGTAAAACTCAAAGAAGAAATATATATAAATCACATCACCACTTGATTGTACATTGAACGCTTGCCTCTCCTCTGCCGAGTCTGGAAGCTTTCTCCATTGTCCTGAGCTGACTGGCTGTAGCCAGCATTAGTCTCATGTATTCACCTTGGATCTGGATATGGCTAAATGGTTTCTGATAAAGAAATTACACCAGCTGGACAGGTTTCCTAGTTACCTTTCTAAATGCTTTTCATTCATTTTATTTCTATATTCGTTCTTTATTCACCAATTTTGCCCCATTACTTTTTTAAGCCAAACTCTTCGAAAGCATGAGAACTCAGGTCTGCTTAGACCAAGCAAAGGCTAGATCAGATGCGACCTGTAATTTGCTGAATGGGAAACAAACACAAGGCAAACAGCCGTCTGCCATCTGTTGATGCAAAAAGCAGCAGGCCAGGCCTGGCATTTCAGCAGAACTCTCCCATTGGGAAATCAGAAGAGAAAAAGCATTCAGTTCATCTTTTCTCTTTCCTGATATGACAGATCCTTTGAACAACTTTGAAGGGGGAAAAGGAACATTTTTAATAAAGAAATTAAAAAATATAATGTAAGTATTTGAGCTTAATAAATGTTTTTTATGCATTAAGAATCCCACCACTCCATGGTAGTGCTACTGAATGTTTAATACCTGTGATTTTTCAGGAACACAGCAGAGTACCAGTGTCCATTCTTGCAAAATTCCTAATCAGCCTTTTTTTTCTGTAAGCCCCTAAAAGGCTCTTGGGAAAGTTAAAGGAAATGAAGCAGGTGTCATCAGCAGATAGGAACAAAGGCCATGATGGTGTCTAGAATGTGAGTCCTGGTCTTACATGACCAGAGAACATCTGTTTTACAGTTTTAGAAAGAGATAAATACAACAGAGCAGGTGGCCCTGGTGACATAGATATGTTAACTTGGACCACGCACTCTTTTCTAACTTGGCTGAACATTGTCATTGCATTTAGATGCAGGGAAATAACAGAGATTTCCTTCCTCTGTATATCCTCTTAGTAAGGTCCTTCTTGGTTAAAGGTTGCAACCATTATAAATTGCAGTCTGTGGTTTTATAAGGCTCATTACATAGTAAAATGTGTATTCCATGTACAATATCCAATTATTCAAACACCTTTTGTTTTTGTGCAAAGAATCATCTTTTAAAACAAAAAATCATTAAATGTAAGAAAAATTACTTTTATGAGTTACAGTAGTCTACAAAATCTATGCAATGTAATCCTGGAATCAATGAATCATCCCTATGAGTACACTATATATACCATAAGATTTTACCATTAAAAAGGTGGTAAAACTATTTTCTTTTGTTTCTTTCCCACTCCTTTCATGCATTGGCAAAGGAAAACCCACCAAGTACCAACAACTGCAAATTGTAACTGGTATGCATAAACCTAAGTTGCTCTCCATACCTGACAAACTTGTTGTATATTAGGGCTGGAAGTCTATAATAAACACAAATTGGTGCAGATGACAGTGTGATTGATACCGCTAGGTACTACAGGGATACAGATTCTTCCAAAGGGTTAGAACACGTCTCAAAGAGAAACATAATGTTATCCTCATAGGGTGGGTCAGGAGGAGTGATTTTGCATTTGTATTGATAGTTTTGATAAATATATCATTCAAGGAAAATTTTAGGATAATTCTTCAAAAAATTATACTTATAAAATACAATTTTGAGACAAGTCCTTCTATATCCAAAATTCTGTAACTTCCTCAGGATTCAACCAAGGGCATCCTACACACTGATGTTTAATAATGGATTGCAGTTCTTCTTGGCCCCATATTTAAATATAAATAACACAGGCGATTGACATTGGTCTTGGTCATTTTCCAGTACTTGGAAGTAACATCTGTTGCTAATGACAGCACACTCTTTGGTCACAGAATTTGAAGAAACCAGGATGACCAATGAATGGCTTAGCAGAGCTTAGCCTTTGCAGCAGTTGGGTATAAAATAAGGTACAGTTCAGGCTCAGACTCAGTTTTGTGTACTTATTTGTTAACTATCAGATAATGTCACAAGCTAATATTCATAAGAGATTACCAAATTAATAAGTAAAAGATTAAGACCTTGATTTGAGAAATTTTAATGGTAAAATGATACTCTTCCTAGCACCTTACAAATGTATGAGAGCAAGACATTCCAGCAGAAGATGCAAGATCAATAATATTTTGTAAAAAAAGCTTAGGGAACTGAGGAGGAACTAAGAAAGTTTTTCCTTTCTGGATGTATTGCCTCAACGGAATAGAGAAAAATTAATTTAAGCTAAAAAAGGAAATGCATATAAAATAATTTAGGATAAGAGAATTATAAGCAACTTAGTACTCATGGAAAGATTTGACCTGAAAATACAAACTGGTGAGGTAAGTGAAAATAAATGAAGATTCAACAAGCTCACCGTAAAAGAGGAGACAGAATCTCATATGTATTATAAAGAAGAAACAATACCTCGATACTGATTCCTCTAGCAAAATAAGCACGAGTTGACAATTATAAAATATATCATTTCTCACTATGGCCGCAACAAAATGGAAAACAATGCATTCTTTAATCAAGAGGAAGAAATAAGAAATTTTATTGCTTAATGTAAAGTTATAAAACCATGTGATAATATCAGTGAAACAAAGTAATTGAGAGACACTAATATGACTTAATTTCAGGGAATTATTATAATTTTAAGGTAAGATTCAAAGTTGTGTTTTTATGTACTTGCTTACTACAAAAATAAACAGAGGACATGTAGAGAAATAACTGGTTTAGCAAAATATTGTGATTTTGTTCAAGTGGCACAAATAATGAAAATGAGGCAAAGAATTTCAGTTCATCAGAAAATGTTTAGTAAAACTGATGGATATTTCATTCTTTTGAAGGGAGAAGATACAATGAAAAACATTCTCAGTAAAGACAGAAGTTTGATAAATTGACAGTTTACATAAGCCAGTGTCTTGTTAGGGTTTCTTAGTAGGTTTTCTATTGTAAGAGATGCCATGATCAAGGCAATTATTATAAATTATTTACTTGGGGCTTGCTTATGGTTTAAGAGGATTTAGTCTAGTACAATCATGGTAGGGAGGAAAGGCAGATACAGTGCTGAGAAAACAGCTGAGAGTTCTATATCTGAATCCACAGGCAGCAGGAAGAAGAAGAAATCTCAAAGCCCAGCCCCAGTGACACACTTCCTCAAATAAGCCTACTTCCACTCCAACAAAGCCACAACTCATAATCTTTCTCAAGTACTGCTGCTTCCTAATGACTACCCATTCAAATATGTGAGCATAGGAGGTCATGTTATTCAGACTACTACAAACAAGTTATTCCAAAATCTGTTGTGCACAAGAACTCTGATGGACTGAACTACCTGGATTCACATTATATAATGGAGAGTGGCATTTTGAAATGTAGTTTAAGCCTGAAATTCCAGGTACACTCAAACTTCACCATCAAATAACCACTAAGTTAGACAGCTTTCGTGGAACAAAAGACAAGAATTGCTAAACTGAATTGCTTCCTGCCAATTTGCAGGAAGTTTCAACAGTGTAGATATTGAAATAGCAAAGTATTCTAGAGAAAATTGAATACTCTAAGAGTTACAATATTGTAAGAGATAAAACTTTCAAAGCAAAAAGGAAAACAATTCTCTGTGAGTTGGAAGATTATTACTATAACTAAATTCGGCAAATTTTATACTAAGATTCTATGAAATTCACATGTCTGATTTCTATAGAAGTGAATGCCAATAAATGGAAAAAAGCTGCAGGGTTTTCAGTGGAGCTAATTAGCAGATATGAAAAAGAAAAGCTAACTCTTCAGAGGATAGACTCCACCTTAGGGCAGTGGTTCCCCACCTCCTTAGGGCTGTGATCCTTTAATATAGTTTCATTTCCATTGATACTTCATAACTGTAATTTTGCTACTGTTATGAATTGTCATTTAAATATCTGATGCAGATGGTCTCAGGTGACTCCTGTGAATAACTAGTTCAACCGCAAAGGGCTCATGACCTACAGATTGAGAACTACTGCTTTAGGTAATCCATTTTCCATTAACAAATACAAGGTGTAGATAATGATGAATATATGATAGATAGATAGATAGATAGATAGATAGATAGATAGATAGATAGATAGATAGATAGATAGCGATAGTAGATAGACAGACAAAAAGACATGTGGACATATATAATCTTTCTAGCATGTAATATACTTGAAATATAATTCTGGTTTGTAATTCTTATAGTATGCAAAATATTTTGTTGATGAGTGCTAGCAACTTGCAGAGGGTAAAAAGGAAAGATGTCAGAGTAAGAATGAGAGGAAAGATGGTATCCAAAGTCATAGAAATGAGTACTTACTCTCAGAATAGTAACAAATTTGTGAAGTGTGTGGTATAAATATGGATGGAGAAGGGAAATAATTTCTCTGGTTGTCCTAAAGCAGACTTTGGTAGGTCTGAAGTGATCATAATGAAGTTGTCCTATTAGACATGGCATGGCATGTCAACATACCAGAAGAGTGATCACACTTCCAAAAAGCAAGTTTCTTATATATCATTTTTAAAAAATTTCCCCTGTCACACATGACAGTGTAAATCTCATTTACAATGTCAGAATAGTTTTATCACCATAAGTTTTTAATACAGCTGCCAGAAAAAATAAATATTGAAATTTTAAAGACTGTGAATATATCCATCCTTCTGTATTTTAAGTTAGCTTCAAAATAACATTTTCTTTTGATAGTCATAGTGTGAGTTTCAAAATTAATGTTACATCACTTAATTGTAGCGATCTTATTTGTTGGTGCTTTCTGCCCCTCTTGGTCTGTCTATGCTTCTGTCTCTGTCTCTCAGAATCTCTGTCTCTCTCGCTTGTTTGCTGTTTCTCTTTTTCTCTTGCTCTGTCTCTCTGTCCCTCTCTGTATGTGATAATTAGGAGAATGAAAAATTTTAGCTATCATATTTACAGAAGTCTGAGATTGTCCATCTTATTCATTAAACTTTTTTAGTCCTAAAAGTTCTGAAAGTGGTGTTTTAAGGAGTTGGATAGATGAGGATGTGGGGAGGTCCTGGGAAGAATTGTGGTAGGGTAAATCATGATCAAAATGTATTGTATGAAAAAAAAATTAATTTCAATTAAAAAAAAACTTTTAGTTGAAGTGAATTGAATTTTTTGGCCAAATTCAAGACTGAAAAATTATCAAAAATTATCATTTAGCAAAAATCACATATGTGTCACCATATAGTGAATTGAGCACCATATTGAACGTCACTGGTCTGATCTTTGACTCTTCTGTGAGAAAATGTCCAAGTGGCTACCTAGTGCACTAGTAGGACATCAATGAAGTTGTTCATGCTGTGATTTTGATATACTTTTTATCCCAAACTCTGTCTTGGTGCCAGGCCTTTAATCATTTATACATTCCCCTTTATTATTATACCCTGCTTACTTTTTGTTTTTGTTTTTGTAAGATTTTTGTTACATCTGCTCTCAAAATGATCTGTCTGGAGCCTGCATAGTATTGTGTTTCCTAACACTGTAATCATTTATGAAATCTTGATTTTAAGTCTCGTTTATTCTCTGTCTGCTTGTCTGTATCTATGTTTCTCTGTCTGTCTTTCTCTGTTTCTGGTTTCTGCTATCTCTGTCTTTCTGTCTGTCTCTGTCTCTTTACAACATTATATCATTATGAATTTAAATTATTATATGGTGAGGTTCATGGACTGGAAATACTGTATTTCATATTTCTTTTCATGTCAGGAGAGTTCGTTACCAAGATTAAAGAAAAACAAGGAAGGATATAACAAAAATGATCTCGAAATGCTGACTTAACTTGAAATGGATTCCAACTAATCCTAGGATGAAAGTCTGTGTGAGAGAGAAGTTAAAAGAGTGTGATTTCTTAAAATATTATGAAGATATAAACTGACAGGACATGGAAAGCAGAGTTTCATCTTTGTCTTTTATCATAGACATATTGGCATCTCGAAAGTTGTGCCAAGCATTCCTCCCATAAATGAGATATCTGTAGAATCTCAGGATATTGGCAAAGTCAGCCAGGTATATATATTTAACTTGTTAGTTTTGGAGGAAGATATACTGTTGAAGTTCCAGATACCCCATCACACTTTTCTATTTTATAAGGAATTTACTGAAAGATAAATGCTGATTCTGTCTGGTTTCTATACTGAAGAGTGATCTGTCATTAGTGAATATGTTGGCAAAGAGTCTTGTAAAGTCAGGAACTATTCCAAATGGGAATTAATGAGGTGCAACACTGATCTTTTGATATTCTCAGCCTTCATCAGGGTCAAAAATCTATCTTTAGGTATGTCTGCAAATCAATTAACCATGAGTCACATAAATGGTTAGAATGTGACTTTAACAAGTTGCCCTGTCTGCATCTTGATGTTTTCATCTTTTCTGTGAAAAGAATGTCCAGATGATGTAGCAGAAAGAAGATTATGATTTCAAGGGGAACAGTCATGATGAGTCCCTATCTTCCTGAGCCTGATAAGTTTAATCCAAGTTGCCTGGGAGGAAAAAAGTCATAAAATACTTTATCTGAAGCAAGTGCAAAAATACTCATAAACTCAAAGGTTAATCACTGCTCGAGAAGAGCAGGCAAAGGATACAGGGCAGTTTTATGTCCCTGTATTGTGGTGCCCTTATTAATCACGTTATGGGTTGTGTTAAAAATATGTGCCTGCACTTAATCTTCAAACTCTCATAGAGAGACAGACAGACAGATGTTGTGGATAAAGTATGAATGATGACAGGAGGATTTATTCAACTAGATATTCACTTTCAGAAAAGTTAATCAAGGTGAAGAAACATGTTTCAGTGTTTTGGTCTTAGTTAGTTTTGTTTCCGTACTACATTTTACTGATATTTATTTTGTCCTTATTTTTAAATTTAAAATTTCATCTATTCTGGGCTTGAGATATTTACTTCATTTATCTATCTGTCCATTCTATTGTATAGTGACAGATGAATAGCTTGATCATGTGTGTAATGATCCCTTCAGAGTCACTAAATAGCATATAAGCGGATTGGAGAATTATGATAATAGGCCTGAGGCTGCTCCATCTTCAGACAGAATCATCTCTGATCCTCAATTCATGCAAGACATAGTTTGATATGTGACAACATAAAGGATTCATGTAGGTATAAGTGAGAAACAGTACAAAGGAAGTTCCTAATACATTGTAAGTCACTGTGATCAAATCTATCCATAAATAGCCTTCATGTAAATGGTAATTCATTTATATTTTTTAAAAAAGGTAAATACAAATATTTCACCTAGTAAATCATACAATTGCTTTTGTACTGTGGTAACAATATTTGACAGCATGCAAATGTATGCGTGTGGCTATGTCCTGATTAAAAAATGTTTTAAAAATAACATTAAGGGAAGACCTTGTTCCTTGAACTGCCATTTGTTGAGTAATGACTTAACTGTAAGAATAAGATGTGAACCTTAATATGGCAGAATAAAAAAGCAGGGGCATCATGAATCTACCTGGAATAAGCTACAGGAAGTGGGGTCAAAGCTCTAAGATGAAATGTGTGACAAAAAAAAAAATCTCCTTTTTCAAGAGCAAAATATAATTATGAACTTTGCAGAATAGAATAGGACAGAAGCCTAGAATCCATTCAGGGGGGTCTAGTATGGTTTGGGAAGCACTTTCCTCCCAGTGAGGAGTACAATAACAGAAGGTCTGATCAGAGCCACTGCATAAGACTTGGGAAAATTTGTACTATTTTTGCAGTAACAAACATACTAAAATACAGAAGAAAAGAAAATAACAGAGATAAAAGCACTGTAAGACAATGTCATCAGAAGAGGGATGGGGTAGGGGTTGCCTAGAGAATACTACTTTTTGGATCCTCTAACAGAGCATCTGGAATCAGCACTTTAAAAATTATTAGGACAAAGGGAGTTAGGTCAGTAGGTACACGTTTGCTGTGCAAGTATGAGTAAGTGATATCAGATTCCCCGCACCCACATAAAACTATTATGTCCCCAGCACTGGGCAAGGAGGCAGAGCCAGGAAGATCAGCCAGGATTGCCAGCCTATCTGAAAACCTCTCAACTCTTTGGTCAGAAAGAAACATAACCAAAGAGAATAATAGAGACTATTCTAAAGTCAAATAGACATCAAGCATCCTTCTCTGGTCTCCACAAGCAATTGCACAGGTGTTAGCACTCAATATACAACTCTCTTCACACACAAAGATCCTTTATACATTAGCAGCTTTTCCAGTTTAGATTCTTCCTGAACCACATACACAGAGAACACATGGCAAGTGTCCTGGGACTATACTCTGAAATCCAGCAGGAAGATTAGCTCTATACTGCCAAGAGTGACCAATTTGTGCTGCCCAAATATTCTCAAAGTTGGTATTGACAAAAATAATGAATAAGTTGCAGAACGGAGCTAAAACTGTTCTCAATGGTCAAGAGAAAAATCTAATTTCATCTTGAACACTAATTGAAATGCTCAGTTATCTAAACTTTGCTTCATTGATTCTATCTTCTAAATAGTGTTGTGTGTGTGTAAAGAAATACATTCATATGTGTTTGTTAATTTGGTCCTAAATATAATTTTTGTTTAAATAGAATGTGTGCTTTTAGGTTTGATAAAAGGAATTAAGTATCACTTGTGGTTCACATATGATCCAATTATTTTTGTTTTGCTGATTCCAGGATTGTAAGTCATAGAACTCATTTATATTAATGAGCAGGTAAAGTTTGAGTTATAATATCTAATAAATACATTTGTTTATATTTCATACCACCATCCTGAATAGCTCTAGTGTGTTCTCTTAGGCAAAATGAGAACCCTGCTATATGTCTTGTCACAATTCTTAAAAATATAAATGTTATGGCACATATGCCATCAAATTTAAACTCAATGTTCAGCCATGTTAGTAATTATTTAAGAAGTGCTCAGCATCTCCATTTTTCAATAGTTGAAATTTGTATTTCAGTAATAATTTCCTCAGAGCCTAAAATTATTATACCACAGCTTTGGCACAGTGTCTCCTGCCCACCCCTTTGCTTACTTACTAATCCTTAAGGTTGGATGCAACTTCCACTTTTACATTAATAAACAGAAAATATTCAAAGATTTTAGAACATTAAATGTATATTGACAGGGAGAACAATATTTTAAAACATCTGCTGAAGTTTTCACTCCAAGATCAAGTTACATTAAGTTTGATAATGAAGCACTAACCAGATGATGAAAATTGCAAGCATGGATGCAGGGAAATTATTGTTGATTGAACATTTTGGATCATTCTCTGTGCAGCAATCAGAGGTGGGTGGGAAAGAGAGAGAGACAGAGAGACAGAGAGAGAGAGAGACAGAGAGAGAGACAGAGAGAGATTCTTTCACCAGAATTACTCCTCAGTACAGATGGACAATTAGACCTCAGTACAGATGGACAAAGAAAATGGATTTCCAGCTTGTTATGTAGTGTGATAGAGAAATACAACCTCATTAAGTCCCAGGAAATTTATTACAATTCAGTGTTGACCAGAGAGAAAAGTGATGACTTGACTGTAACTCCTGTGTCTTTCTTCAGGAAGGAGAGTAGAATAACAGGAAAGCATCCCTCCAGTGTGATTCTGTGAAAAGGAGAAAAGTATCCCAGAATCTGAAGAAGAAGAAGAAGAATTAGAGAAATAGGCTTTGCCACAAAGCCATGTTTTATTTAGTTTCCAAAATGGCCTCTCATTAAGACAAGAAATTTAGAGTTTATCAACAGCTAACCATCTGATGGAGAACATGACAGTGGATTTACAACTCTCATCTTCCTCTGCAGTGATTGTTATACAAAAAAATTGTCAGAATCAGTGAATTATAAAAAATGGAAATAGGTCATTACAATTCTGAAAATTGGAATGTCCAAGATCTAGTACAAGCCCCCTCAGTGTGTTACATCATACTCAGTGTGATGGCTTCCAGCCATCCCTGAACAGCACCTTCTAGCTGTGTCTCTACAAGGTGGAAAGGACAGAAAAGCCTCTAAGAATGAATTTATTATATGTACCTGCTTTGTGAGGATAGAACCTTCATTGTTTAATAAACATTTGATTTAATACCTTAAAGTTGGGGAATAGTTTACAAATTGTGGCAACACAATTGTTTAGGTCATAGCGATTTATTTCCCTCAAACTTTTAACATAATTCTCATCCATTCATTCTTTGTCACAGTATGTTTCTTCAGGGTACAAACTGTGATACCTGGATGATACCTTTATTGATATTTTTTCATGTCCTTCAAATTTAGAATGTTAACTGCATATGATGCAATTATTTTTTCATAGAAATTTGAGTATTGTTCTTTTCTAATTTTACATTGTTATTCTGCATTGTTGTTTAAAATATACCACAGTGGCTTCCTGGTCCAGCAAGGTAGTTTTAGGACAGGATTCTAGGCAGTCTACTGCAGTCTCATACTACCTTTGATCAGAGATCTGCCAGCCAGGGAGAATGAAGAGGATTCTCAGGAAACAGTTCTAGAAGTCTTGAACTCATTTATTGGGGGAACAGGTTTATATATTTATAGCAAAAGGAAAAGGTTTCTGGTATTCAGGGATATCTTTGGAAGCTCATTAGCTAAGAACAGTACAGAGGCAGCTTTCCCATTTGCATGTTGGGGTTTCTGCTTGGGCCTAGGTGTTTTCCAGGGACTGAAGGGAGAGACTTTATATGGTCACATCGGAAGGGTTTAGTTGCAACAATAGGTAAACTATTCTGCCAGATTGCATACCTTTAGAGGGAGCTATGCCTTGCTATGAGCAAGCAGCATGGCTTATAGTTTGTCAGAGCTATGGAGAGGAGGGGCCACACTCCTACCACTCTTGGAATGAGAGTTCCAGGGTTTTAAGTGTCCTCAATCCACTTGGACAGCCCCCACATTGCATAAATGTGACTTCAAACATTTGGTAAGACTTTTTTATTTCAGTAGAAAAATATTCAGTTAAACATCAGCATATTTATTTAAAAAGACATTCTGTTTGCTTTTAAAAAGAGATTATGTCCAGCTGTTGGTAAATTTTGAAATCTCAGGCCTCACAGAATTTGACTAACATAAGAATTTAATAACATATTTTAAAACTTTCCTCTCTAGGTATTGGGCTAATATAGGTACTGAATTTAGTTTATAAATTTCTTGGTTTATATCAATTTTTGCCAGTTTGCATTAAATTAAATCAACACTTAGGATTCACGTGTTATAACAGAGGGCACGAAATTAACCTTTGTAGATTTGAATTTTAATTTTTGTTCTGTCTCATAAAAAAATGAATGTAAAACTTGTGCATTTTATTAACAGGCATGTATATACATGCACAATATTATAAATGATGTCCTTTGGATAAATTTTATTCCTGGTTCCAATATTACTAAGATGCAACAACTTTTCCAAGAATCCCACTTATATATTTTTTTTCTTAACATTAGTTTTGATTTGTTTGAAGGAAAATTTGCTGTATATGAACAATGGTATAGAGGAATATTTGATCCTTTAATCCAGCAGCATGACTGCTCTAGGGTAGAAAAGACATAGCACATGCTTTTAAGTAACCTGATTCAGATGGAAGTGTAAGTAGTTGCACATCCCAGCCCTAAGGATGTAAATGGAAGCAGTTATTTCAGCAGTAGGTTAAGGTTCTTATTTCACAGCTCACAGTTCATGGTTCTCAGTTCAGAGTTCAGAGTCATTTCAGAGTTAAGAGAGAAGCAGTAGAGATTGAGATAATGGAATAAGATTGAGTCAGAACATACAAGTCAATTGAGAAGCAGAAAATCATTGACAGAGTAAAGCTTAGAGTGAGTCCACACCTTTAATCTGAGAGTGAATCAGAGTGAAGACTTGGCAGAATGACATCTAAGATGAATCAGAGTGAAGAGAAGGCAAAGTGAAGAATCAGAGGAAGAGTTATCAGAGTGAGGACATGCCCAAATCTCAGGTTATAAAAGACTTTTATCAGTCAGTCAGTTAGAAAATCAGTCAGTTAAGACACAGGCAGTTCTATAGAAGGAGTCAGTGTTAGACAGGAAGAGTGAATTTGGAAGAAAGAGTCAGATAACAGTGAGATTCCATTTGAAGCCTAGGAAGGCAGTTCAGTGTGAGAAATTGTGGGAGTCAGCAAGAGTCAGAAGAGTTTAATCAGAAACAGTCAGCTAGCTCAGATGGTCAGTTTGAACCAGTCAGCTTGGAGAAAAGTTTGATCCAGAACATCAAATGTGTTGAATCAGTCAGTCAGAAGACTCAGTTGAGTTCAGTACAACTCTGAGTTCAAAAGGAGCTAGTCAGAGAGAGTCAGTCAGCAGTAACTCTAGAAGACTGAAATATACCAGGTCTAGGTTTAAGTTTAGATTGTATGGCGGATGACATCTTTTAGGACCAGGGGTTGAATTGGCTAAGAATAAACTGTCCTCTGCCATGAACCCACAAGAATAATTAGTCAAATCAATGACTAGACCTTCTAAATGGTAGTTAAGAATCCAGTATCAAATAGTACAACTTAAACTCCTAGGCCAGTGCCTCAAATTAGTTATTTGACTAGTTGCTGTGGTAATCTGCCTGCCTTAGTTCTTAAATATATGCCAAATGTCTTCTACTGAGATTTTAAAATAAGAAATGCCTACAATGCTGGGGAACAAGATGAGAACATTTTTAATTCCTCAGGGAATTTCAGGTTAATTATTGTTTGTAGATTCCAGGTTGTTTTGATTATGTTTTCAAGGGAAAATTAGCAGGGGAATTGAATGTCAGCATGAAGAAAGTATACAGATATACAACAGGATGTTTTATATACGTGAAACTACAGTGTAATGAACTATGTCACTGTACGTGATTTTTAAGGTTAAAATAAAACAAAAATTTCAAAGGGAGATTAAATTTGTAATATTGTATTTGTTGCATAATTATTACAATTGTTGTATAATTATAAATTATTTTAATAATTGTAAAATCATTTCTAAATAACAAGACTAAATATATATCCTAAAAATGAGTCTGGTGGTGCATAGTTATAATCCTGGCCCTGAAGAGGTAGCATGCTAGAGGATCAGAAGTTTCAAATTATCCTTGGAAACATAGGAAGGTTTAAGCTAACCTGGGCTTCATTATATCTCAGTTTGTAAATGAGGGAAGGCTGGAGAGATGGCTTATCAATTAAAGAGTTAAAGCAATTAAAGACGTGCTCTATCAGCTGACCAAATATTGTTTCCCAGCACCCACATAGCACATTACAAATGCTTTATCTCTAACTATAGAACTGTGCAACACTTTCCTATGGCCTCCATGGGTATTTCCACACATATGCATCCATATACACATAAATTTAAAAAAATAATGTAAAAAAGATTATATTAAATAATATAATATATATGCTAGAGAGACCGAGGAAAGCATACAGAATTATAAAGAAGAGAGAGAATCTGATGGGGCAGAATTAATGAATTAATTATGCTGAGGCGATGCTAGATTGTAAAATCTTCAAATTCTTGGTCATTAAATTAAGAGAAAGAAATATGTCAACATATGAAATATTGCTCCTTGTAAATCTATATCATCTTTTATTCGTTAAGGAAGATGAGATATTGAAATGAAATCAGAATCTCCAAATGAGTACAAATGTAAAACTTCATTTGTTCTAAAGATAAAATAACATCAATATTTATTACTGGAACAGCTGATTTTTCCAACATCACATGTTCTTCCTGGCCATACTAAGAATTATGGAGGCCAAGAAGGTTGTTTGCTGTCTGTATAAAATACATTCCACTAGAGAATGTCTGTCTCCTTGACAATAGTTTTTTGCACTAGTGACTAAAGCTAAAATACAACTCTATAAAAAAATTTTTAGATTTATTTTCTTTTATTTGTATAAGTATTTTGCCCGCATGTTTGCATATATATCACATGCAAGTTTGATGCTCCTGGAGATCAGAAGATCTGTTGGATCCCCTTAAAATGGAGTTACAGATGGTTGTGAGCCACCATGTGGTTGTTGAAAACTGGACCCAGGAACTCTTCAAGAGCTACAAAAGTTCTTCCCCACTGAATCATCTCCTCAGCCTCTAAAATAACGAATGATATTTTTATTGCTATCTCTCCAAAAGAATAAACCTGAGAACCTGTCAGGCTCATAATTTGAAACCAAAGTACTCTTTCTAATTCTTCAGAGATTCATTATTTTGTGTAAAACAAAGCAGGATTGTTTAGGTATCTTCTTTGAATTATTTTATCATTTCTATTTTGTACGGTTCTGTTTGTTTGTGTGTCCTGTTTTGTTTTTATCACATACTCTATCCTACTAGGCTATATTCCCAGTTTTATTTTTCACTTTATACGTTGACATAATATCTAATTTTTCAGGATGACTTTGCATTAACACTGTAGCAAGATAGGACTTTACCTTGCGATCCTCCTGCGTCTACTTCCACTGTATTATGTTTCTATACCACCTGGCCTACCTTATATTCATAAATAATTTCCTTTATATGAAATAGTAACTTCCCCTGATTTGTGTGCATGATGTCACTGAACTGCAATATATTAGTATTTTTAACCTTGAGAATTTATATTTTCACTTGCTTTCTTTCATTTATTATTTTTATTGAGAAAAATTTTGTTTTCATAAAATATATGTTGATCATGTTTTTTCCCTCCCCAAACACCTCCCATAACCTACATCTTTACCCAGCCAACTCCTAGGGAAATGAGAAAGGAGGAAGGGCAGGAGGGGAAAAGGTGTGGGGTGGAAGGAAAGATGGAAGGAAGGAAGGAAGGGAAAGGAAAATGAACTAATATTGTGATAGCTACATTAAATTCATTTAGAATATAAAGGTGAATTCCTACAATGCTTTTGAGAGCTTAGACATTTAGCAGAAATAATTGACCCTTTCCTATTGTTTCAAATTCTAGACTGAATTAACAGTTTTGAAAATGTATTTTGTGTCTTTTTGTTGTTGTTGTTGTTTTGTGTTTTGTTTTTTGAGAGAGGGTTTCTCTGTCACAACTTTGGCTGTTCTGGAACTCACTCTGTAGACCAGGTTGGTGTTGAACTCACAGAGATCTACCTGCCTGTATCATCGGAGAGCTGGGATTAAAGGTGTGCACCCCACTACCTGGCTGGCTAGTTCTTAATATATGGAAATTGCAAAGATATTTTTAAAATATATAAAATAAGTAAACACACACATATGTATACATGGGTAGTTATACCGTGAACAATATCCATTTAAAAATATAAATGGTCACTAAAATAAATGTTGAAGGCTAATTTTTAATTACTTGGATAATATTTATCATGATATTTTTTCTTGTGATTACACAGCTGGTTCTTGAATACTCACATTTTTTTCATTTAGTAGCCCACAAGTTTTAGTGCTTTATTAGCTTATTTAATTTTAGAATCATGAGTGTATATCATTTTGGAAAGCAGAGCAGTGCTTAATTATTTTAATACTTGTGGAACTAAAAGAAACGAGAGGCATCATTGCCCTTGTAATATGAAGTTGTACATGTGACAAAATAAAATCAAATGTATTTTATTTCTTCAAAAAAAATTTAATAATAAAATGCTATGACTATGGGACCAGAAATAATCCTTACATCGTATGTCCATGTATTACTTGGACAGAAACTTTTGCCTCATGAAATGGTAAGGGACATATCGCTGATACCAACAACTCCTTCTCAAATATCTCTTTTTGTCTGTGTCAGTGTATGTATAAGTGTGTGTTATATGTGTGTATCTGTTAACATTGATGTGCATGTGTGTGCGTTCTTACGGAGCCCAAAGGTCATTGTCAGCTGTACCTTTCAATCACACTTCATCTACCTCTTCATTTGAGAAAGTATCTCTCACTGAACATGGAACTTACCAACTGGGCTAGGCTGATCCTCCTGTCTGTGCTTTATTATTATTTATTATTATTTATCATTTATTTATTATATTTCAGACACTTGCCACTGTAAATTCCTTTCACCTGGATGATATGGATCAGAACTTAGATGTGCATGTCTGCACAGTATGAATTTTACCCTTGAGTTGTTCATCCAGCCTCTAGCCTAACTTCTCCATGCTTCATACTAAACTTCTTGCAGAAGAGATGTTTGGGGCTTGATCACTGAGACTCAATTGGAGCAAGAAGATTCTCCTAACCAGTTATTAGATTATTCAAAAGAAGTTCTTTACTTGTTCTCGTCTATCTAGATGCACCCATATTTTAATATGAACATGAAATAAATATCTACTTCTTATGTTTCTCTAATATTCTACATTTGCACAAGATTTTCAGATTCCTAATGAATACCTAGCCTGTCTTCAAAATGCAAACAATCTTCTCTACTAAATTCTGGCCACCAAGGCACTCGTTAGTAATAAATGTCAGTGATTATATATTAGGTCACTTATGAGAATTCACAACCCTAACATTGTCCTTTGCTCATTCTGCAAGCATATTTGAACTTTGAAGATGTGTTACATAGTTCTTGCAATTGGAAATAATTGGAATGTGGCTAGATAAATGCTCACATATCAGCAGAGTGAGAAATTGTCATGAGTAGTATAAAAATAACACTTATCACTAATGGGACATAAAAATGTCATTCCCTGGGTAGTAACTTAGTGTTAAAAATTGCTCTAGAGAGGTAGAAGCAATTTCAGTTTCCCTCTGACCTCCAGCGGTGTCAAATTTCTCTGGTTAAGATAATTAATTGCAAATAACTGATTAAGAAATAAAAAGAAATTACTTGTGTATTAGTTACTATTCCTCCTCAGTGGGATAAATTGATCAGCCATAAACACATATGTATTTCAGAACTTATATAGAAAGGGAAAATGGGCTGCATAGTTAATTATATTTATCCTTGCTAATATCCTGCTACTTTTTCAGTTGAAAGAACATAAATCATACAGATATATTGAAAAACAGTGTCATATGTTCAAAAATTTCATAGTTTAGGCTAATTCTTCTATAATTTTCATGTTGATTTCATTCTCTCTGTAGTCTCAGATGGGAACTAAGTTATAACTTGATAAAATATTCATATTACAGTTTTATTATCTGTTATCAAATAATACAGTATCATCTTATTACTTAATCATTGATTTTTGGTTCAGTTATTTCTTGTTTGTTTTTTTCATTCCAAATAATAAGCATTACATATTGGCTTTGAGTTTTCACAAATAAATACTTGACAATGAAAGAAAAGAAGAAATTAATGTGGAGAAATAATGCCATGATATAAAAATAATGCATTCCATTCAAATTAACTAAAAATGACTTCAGCTTTTAGAATGCAGGAATGGCCAAACAACCAAGAACAAACATAAGCATAATTCAAACTTTTTGCTTTTCCCTTGGAGAGATTTGAATATTTTACTAGCAGAATTCATAAATGTAAAGCTGAGGAACCACATTCACTGCAAGGTTTGTCTTCTCTACTAAGTCTTCAGTGTAGTATTTTAAACAAATCTCTGAAGTGTCCAAGTCTAACCTGATGGACTAATTGGTTTATCAAAAAAATTCTTCATAGAAGACTGGGTAATTTGTATGCAGGTACATCATTAAATCATGGGAGAAACTTAGGAGCAGATGTGTAACTAAAATTCATACCATGGATGATTTGGAAAAGTGGCAGCACTGAAGACTGAATCTATATAGCTCAGCACTTACACTAACAGAGTGTCCTCTAGCACTATTTACTTGTTTCTTAAAGAACTTTGGGGATAGAGAGGACTTTCAGAAGATATTGTGAAGGCTCATATCTTTCTCCCTCCCTCCATTATTTCTATTTTATTATTTTAATAATCATACTGAGTAGTAGTTTCATTTGTGAAATTTCCAATAAATACCTATCATTGGATTCTGCTGATAGTCATCCCCTCTTATATCCCCTTGTTTTCTGTAAATGCACAAATCAGCCACACAAACAGTTCACAGAAGAATTTCAAATGGGAAATATATATGTTATCACATTTTCAACATCCTTAGTGAATGAAAAAATAAATAAATTAAAAAGTAAGGGCATAACTGTTGCTACGTATGGTGGAGGAGAAAGTGTATTGTAGATAAAAGGGAGAACATAGACAGAGTCAGAGACAACTGGGGGAGTACAGAAGGGACATGACCCTGAGCTGGGCCATGTGTGGAGAAGGGGAAGAGAAGAGGTAGAAGAGGGGAACCAGGCACAGCAGCCAATAGAACAAAAGGTTAAAAAGGACAGGTAAGCAAAATGGCTGAATTATATAGGGAAGAGTCTCTGAGGAAAGGGCAGCTCAGCCACTGGGCTGGAGAGTTTAGCATAAGGTGTAGGGTATGCAGTCATACCATGTGACAGGTAGGGACTAAGGGATTCTGGGAGAACTTGGAAGCCAGGTCTGCTTTGATATGTTAAATAGGCACCTCACCAATTTCCCCCAGGGTTTGAGAATTAAGGTTAGGCATTAAGGAAATGCCAATTAAAATTATATTGAGATTTTATCTCATCCAGTCAGAATATTAACAACAACAAAATGAAAACAAAGGGTGGTGGGGGTGTCAGAGAAAGTGCACCCGTAGACATCTCTTGTGGTGTGTAAATTAGTGGAGCCATACGGGAATTAGCATGGCATTTTCCTTAAAGAACTAACCATGCGATTACTACACGATGCAATGTAGGATTTGTGTTTGCTCAGTTTCCTCAGTTTGCTTAATGAACCTGATTCATTGATCTATTGGTTTCAGACCTGTGGCAAATCACCGTAACATAGGACGTCAAAACTATATTTCATCAAAAGCAGTAAAACTAAGAGAGGAAGAGACAAGAGTTTTATAATTTCTTCAAGAGCAGTCACATTGAGATAAGGGTCTCCTAGAATGCCCCATTTCAATAAGTTTCTATCATTTCTTAGCTGTATGCTATTCTGGAATCAAACCTTTAACATTTGTATAATTAGAGGATATTTTGCTTCTAAAATATAGATAGAGCTCATCCTATTAGCTACTGGTTTGAATAAAACAAAAATTCTGTCCCTACCTTAGGGTGAGAGCATGACTTCTACTGACTGCCTTTCAAATGGACATTCACCTGCATTCAGACTCAAATAGAAATATGAGATCTTAAAGCTATTGACCTTTTACGGAAACTAATGTCTCTTCTGGATCTGTGAATCTTGAGATTTGTCACCTTCAAAATTACGTGAGCCAAATACTTACATAAATCACTCAAACATATACGTGTGTGTGTGTGTGTGTGTGTGTGTGTGCGCGCGCGCGCTGTTATTGGTTATGTTTCTCTGAAAAAGATAACTAATACAACCACAATACAGTTTTTCTCTACCAATCTAACTTGGCAGATGAATTATATGCCATACATATTTACATTTTAATTTTTGCCAGTGATTTGAGATTGAAGATAGAGAACATCTGTATTATTATGATTCATAGTATTGAGACAGTGTGAACATGTAGCTTCTGAAAGTCTTATTAAGTCTCTCCTTTCATTCATCAATGATTGGAAACAAATTGCTCTGTCTTACAATCAAAACACTCAAAGGTTATTTGATTCATCTATATTTTTCACTGTCTCATCCATGGTTCAAGGAAAAGCTTCATTGTTATTTTTAGAAAATAAATGTATTGTCCACGGATATTTGTTTTCCCTGTTTGAGATGAAAATGTGTTTTCTCAGGTGTATGTAGTTTGGTTGAAATCACTGAAGTGTTAATCTTGCTCTTTCACGTGATACAGTTTTACAGTACATATGATATGTGCTATAGTTTGTATAACTCCATTTTCATTTGGTAATTTTTACAGGGGAGCTTGCAAGTTGTAAACATGTGCCAGAGATATAGATGTTGATTCTGGGCAAAGGTAGTGTATTCTTTTGTCTAAAATGCTGGGTTTTGTCCTTGAGTCGCAGAGTATTTCAGCCTCTAGGCAGTCTCATCCTCAGTCTAGAGATGGGAGGCTTCACACTAAGCCTTCTAGACTTACTGTTGACTGAGCCTTTCTGATTAGCTCCTGATTTCTGCCTCTTCTGGTTCAACTCACTTTTGTTCTTACTCAAACTCTTCTCCAAGCTGCCCTGTTGAAACTGACCCGAGCCAGCTTACTGTTTCTAAATGAACTCTCTGACTTTGGCAGATTGTGACTGATGCTCTGACCGCCCCAGACTGAACTGCTCTGCTCAGCTTCAAACAGCCTCACTCTTCCCATCTGATACTGACTTCTGCTGGCAGTGCATGGAGGAAGTGGGTGCAATTCAGATAATTGCACACATATGATATATGCTATTTTTTTTTCAGCTTTTACTCTTCTAGGGTTTGTGGAATCCATGGTTCCTTTTTGTGTAAGTGTGAAGTGTAAGAACACGTGCATCTTTTTTGCACTTTGTGAGAAATACATAAAGAATATTATTAGAGCACAGAGGAAGAGTGGATAGTAGAGAGAAGGATTAGTGAAAAATTAAGGTAGGTGACTCTAGTTGTCAGAAGAAACATCAGAACTAGAACAAGAGATGTAAAGTTTGTAGTATAGGAAACTGGAGCAAATTGGTGTCAATATGCCTAAAGGAGAAAAGCGAAAATAGGATACAAGGACTATGAGGACACGAGTATCTTTTCATATTAGTATTTATATATAATAAGGTATAAATAACCATATTCCATAGACAAAAAAAATGGTTGAGTCAAGGAGAAAATGAATAAGGATGGGACCTCTTAAAACTATCATAGTTTGTGCAGAATATATTGGGTACAAGAAGAAGTATAGGTTTACATCTAATAATTGCTAAATTTCACAAGTGTATCATTCATGCACCATCTGCGTACTTTGTCAGTCACCATTGCCTACTCTCCCTGTCCTCTCTCTTTCATCTCTCTACTTCTTGCCACTGTCTTGTCTCATTCTAGGAGGCTTCATTTACCCAGCTTTACCCTAGTATGATTCTACCATGATTTCTTATCCATTTGCCTTTTGAGATCATTTAATTCTCATATAAGTTAGGCTGCTGTGAACATGTCCTTGCAAATATAAAGGTTGTCTCTTATGTGGAGTGGAATAAATGAAAGTAGTCTTGACCTTTTCAAGAAAGTGTTTTTAGAAGCTTTAAATCCCAGAGTATGACTTTTGTGATGAACCAGATTTGAAATATCATATGTAAAAGTCAAGGATGTATATAATTGGTGCTTATCTGATTTCCTTTGGTCGTTATTACCCTCCTTATTATTCAGGAATTTATATACCTAGGCAGCAAAGAGTATGGGATATAGTTATTGTTCCAATAGTTAACAAAATTTCCTGCAAAGTACAGGGAACGATCAGTGTAGGGTGATGCTAAGTGAGTGACATTATTTATAAACCACAAAGGGAATGATGAATGTGTTTTGATTTCCAATGCTTGCTTTGAAATTAGTCACCATTAAAAGGAAGGAATAAGTACAAATCTTTTAATTGCTTATTGTTTATTATCTGTGTGTATGTACATAGTATGCTTGGTTAGTACATGCATATATGTGTGTGCCTATATACCACAGAGATGTGGCCTTCAGAAAAAAAATGTTGGGAATAAGTTCTCTCCTTCTACTGTGTGAGTCCTAGAGATCAAACGGATCCTCATACTTGGCAGTAAGAATCTTCACCTTCTGAACAATTTATCAGTTCCAACATGTTTCTATTGGCCTCTCAAGATAGGAATAAAGAGGGAAGATAGGTGTATGGTAAACAATAAGCATCTTAGATAATATGAAAATGAAGAACACCTTTTTAAATTGGCCAAACCCCTTTCCCAAACTAATTTACAATTTTGTATTCCAACTTGCGGCCTGAATACCCAGTTCCAACACTTGTCATGTTCAGTCTTAGAATTTAAACATCTGATTGGGCAGTAGAGGAGTACTCATGTGCCATTTCATTGACATTTCCGTAATGAATAATGATGTTGGACATTATCTCAACTGTTTATTGGCCTTTCCCAAACCTTCTGTAATTAAATGATTATCTGGAAATGTATTACCTAGGTCTGGGTTGTCTTACTTTTTCAATTATGGATGCTCTTTCTATCTTTCTATCTAATCCTAAACTTAACTATAACCCTAATCCTAACCCTAAGTTATAATACCTTATTATCTATGTAATTTAAAAATATTTCACCATATTTGAGTTGCCAGTTCATTCTTCTGTCTTTGTGCTTCAATGTAAAAAGGCCTTAAATGAATTGGTTAATATGTCAATTTCATTATGAATTATGTTTGTCATTTATAAAATTTCACGGTTCACATAATTTTTCCCATCATTTCTCATGTTTTTCAATTCAAAATTGTACATGTGGATCTGTGAGCATTTTAAGCTAACTCTTCTTCCAGAGAGTTTGAGGCATGGTTAGAAGTTCAAATTTTTGCACTAACATAGAAAATTTTTTCTGAATAAGTTGATCAGTGAAAAATATAAAAATGTGTGTCACAGGCTGGAAACATGACTCTGTAGCCAGAGTGCTGGCTGGTTTTGCAGCGGTCCTGAGTTTGATTCCTAGCAGCCCAATTAAGCTGACAACCACAAATGTATAACTTTAATTCCAGTTTCAGGGATCCAACCCCCTCTCTGTAGACCACAGGGAGCAGGCATGCACATACTGCACAGGCATACATTAAGGTAAAATACCAATGCATATAAATTTTAAAATAAAATATTTTAAAATTCAATGTATTTCTGAATTCTCTTTTCCATTGTTTGTCTAAATTGACATTAGTATCATGCTCTTTAAATTAAACTTGCATAAGATTTGAATGCAGAGTTTTCATGCATTTCAAAATGTATCAAATTTTATACTCAGATCATAGTATTTAATAAAAATATACATGTTGATTTTTAACTAAAATGTATTTTTATGTCTTAAATTTACAGCTGTGAATCCTGAGAGATACGATAGCACCTGAACTGGCAAATTATGAGTACAATTGTGGCATTAATGTTATAAGGAGTTACCAAGTACTTTCTTATTAGATTTAAAGTCCGTGCCACAAGACAGAATTTATGCGTGGAACTGTTAAGAGGAACAAAATCTTGTAGCTGCCTAGATTCTAAACTCCAGCAGAGATTTTATTGTTATCATCCTACTCAATACAGATAGTAATAATCTGTCTCCTAGGTTCTTCACGGATGCGGTTAACATATAGGCAGGCAACATACCATAACACACACACACACCACACACACACACACATGCCTATAAATTAGTGTGTCTCTCAAACATCATCAGAGATGCTTCACTTGCAGTAATCAGGAGAAAGAAATATAATAGGTCAATATGCAGAGAATATGAAATGGTGGAATATTATAAATTATCAGCCTTATCAACATTCCTTCATTAAAGGCTCAGAGATTATGACAGAAGAATGAGTGCAAATATTGCAAGAGACAAAATAGTGGACATCTGAGGTGAAATAATATTTGATGCACATGGCAAAACTATTGCACACATGAAATTACAGAGGCTGTAACTACATGCACAAGGTCTATACATGATCAGTTTCGAAAAAATCTCAATCATATGTAAAAGGAACTCAACAAAGTTCTACCCATAAATAAGAAGATATTAACAATTGACGGTTATTTATTTAGAGAAGAAGAGGCAGTTTTCTTCAAGAATGTGGCCGCCAATATTCCTTCTTTATTATCTGTTTAGTATTTGCTAAAGCTGGTGTATCTGAATTTTAAATTACAGATATTTTGATACCAAACCTCATTGTCATAAGAACAAACTTATGTTTAACTCTATATTTTAAATTTTTGAAGCAATATTAATTGCTAGGTAAAAGGTTCAGTTGGCAAAGTGGCTTTTTTGCAAACATAAGGACCTAACTTTTAATCTCAGAAATCATATTTTAAAACAGCAGGGTATTCTGGTGTGTCCTTTTAATCCCTATCCCCACACCTGGCCTCCCCTCATCCTATTCCCATCCTCCTCCAGCCTACCTGCACAGCTTGTTCCACCTCACCCCACTAGAGAGATCCTCCCATCACAACCAAGCCCCTCCTTCTTGTTCAGTCTCTCCGAGTCTATGGATGATGTGGCCATTGTCCTTTGCTTAACAGTTAGTAAGCACATGTAAGTGAGTATATTCTGGAACTTGGTTATCTCATTCAGAATTACTTTTGCTAGTCCACTCATTTGCCTGAAAAATTCACGTAGTCATTTTTTAATAGTTGTGTAGTACTCTATTGTGTAATGTACCACAATTTCTTTATCCATTCTTCAGTTGAGGGGTATCTAGGTTGTTTCCAATTTCTAGTTATTATGAACAAAGCTTCTATGAACATAGTTGAGCACATGTCCTTCTGGAAATATGGAACTTCCTTTAGGTGTATGTCCAGGAGTGGAATGGCTGGGTCTTGAGGTAGGTTGAGTTCCAATTTCCTGAGGAGTCACTATATTGATTTCCAAAATGGTTGTACAAGTTTATACTTCCACTAGCAATGAAGGAGTATTCTTCTTTCTCCACACGCTTGCCAGCATGAAGTGTCATTTGTGTTATTGGTCTTAGCCATTCTGAAAGGCATAAGATGGAATTTCAGAGTAGTTTTGATTTGCATTTCCCTGATGGCTAAGGATTTTTCTCAGCCAGTTGAGAGTAAACATTTGAGAATTCTCTGGTTAGATCTGTATCCTATCTCTTGATTGGATTGTTTGGTTTGTTGTCTAATCTCTTGAGTTCTTTATATATTTTGGATATTAGCCCTCTATCAGAAATGGAGTTGGTGAAAATCTTTTCCCACTCTGTAGACTGAGTCTTTGTCTTTAATAAGACTTTGTCTTATTAAAATTGTCTTCTGCTGCACAGAAGCTTTTTAATTTCATAAGATCCCATTTGTTAATTACTGACTTTAGTGCCTGAGCTATCAGTGTTATGTTCAAGAACTTGTCTCCTGTGGCAACATGTTCAAGGCTATTCCCCTCTTTCTCTTCTATCCAGTACAGTGTATTCGGTTTTATCTTGAGGTCTTTAATCCACTTGGACTTGAGTTTTGTGCAGGGTGCAAATATGGGTCTATTTGCATTCTTCTACATTCAAACATGCAGTTTGACCAAAACCATTTGTTGAAGATGCTGCACTTTTTCTAGTGTGTATTTCTGGCTTCTTTATCAAAGATCAGGTGTCCATAAGTGTGTGGATTTATGTCAGTATCTTTGATTCAGTTTCACCAATCAATATGTCTGTTTTTATGCCAATATCATGCAGTTTTCATACTATGGCTCTGTAATACAACTTAAGATCTGGAATGGTAATACTTCCATGACAAATATACCCTGGAGGTCCTTAATGTGTTAAGGCTTTTGAACTTGAGAATATCTGATAAGTTAGACAAAATAAAGTCTGTGAAAACTGTGTAGCTGGGTGAATTCACATTTGTTCTTTTCTAGGTGCATTTCTATAAAATACAAACAACAGAATGCTTATGAGTTGAAGTAGGAATAAATTATTCTTTAAAACACTGGTATTTTGGTTTGCATATGAAATGTTTCTCTTGTGTTGTGGGCAGGCTTGAACACATATTAGTGATCCGGAGTGATTGATAGTGATAGTCTTAAATTCATTTAAGGTCATTTGAGTGGTAAAATCATGCAGAATTACAATATTGGACCTAGGAGGAATACTAAAGAAACAGGTCCATGGGGACTTGAAATTGAAAGTTGCATCTTGTTCCTCATTTCTTCCTGGAAACCAGATAAATAAGCAGCTCTGCTCCATGTGAACCTGCCATGATGTTTCTTTTATGATAGGCCTAAATGCAATGGCTCAGTAGATGATGGATTGATACAACTGAAACCATGACTCATAATGTATTTAGATTTGGGACAGAGTTTCTCTGTTGTAACTCTAGCTGTCCTGGAACTCACTCCGTAGACCAGGCTGGGCTTGAACTCACAGAGATCTGCCTGCCTCTGCCTCTCCATCCTGAGTGCTGAGATTAAAGGTGAGCACCACCATCACCACCACCTGTCTTATTTAAAAATATTTAATTTGTATTGCTCAGGAATTTTAGAGTAGGGACTGGAAATTCACTAGCAGAATGAGGCAAGTGTAGCAAAAAGAAGACCATTTACATAGAACAGCGGAAGGTGGGGAAAAGCCTGGAGTTTTCTGATTAACGTTTCTACAATGGACTCATTTTGAAAACTTTGTACTGTGTGAGTTTGTGTGTATGAATATATTATCACTTTCTTTTTCTTTTTTCTTTTCTGCCATAAAAATTTGGAAGTAAGGAAGTAAGGATAGAAGGAAACAAGGAAGGAGAGACAGATAGATAGATAATTGCTTTGAAAATTTAACACCAGCTATGGTTTCTGTATTTAGCCCTTCTGTATGTAACAAGAGAACATTATCTATCTTTATAAGTTTGTAAGCTTAGATTTCAACAGAATTTGTTTGTTTATTGGTGAATTCAGCATATAGCATTCAACTCTTGAGTGTGAGTCTTAGATAATCTTGGAAAACATCGTAGAAGTACTAGCATATTAGCAGAGATGTTGTTTATTAATAGTTGTACAAATACATTTTCAAAAAGCACCAAATTTGCTGGTTTACTCAGAAAATGATTCACTTATCTACATCACATGTGACCCAACAAATTAAAACACGTAGCCCAGGTGAAGTACTGTTTCAGGGACTTAGCTGAATCACTAAAATATGAGACAGATGTGACACTCTAAAAAATAAAAAGAGACTCCCCTTCATCGGGATAAATGAAAAATAAACCCTGTGGACAAACAGGTATATTTGCCTTAATAACCTGGATTACCTAATATTCTAGCTTCCTTTCTCTTTATGTGATACAGCATTAGTCAAAAGCAATTTAGGGAGGAAAAGGTCCATTTTGCCTTAAAGGAGGTAGTCTGCCATGAGCTCAAGTCAGGTTCTTGAGTCATAGACTTCTCATAGAACCCTGTTTATTGTTTGCCTTCCATACTCATGTTAAGCTAGCCTTCTTACGTGCTGTCCACTGTAGCCTGGGCCTTTCTACAATGCTTAGAAATGGAGACAATGCTGTAGACACATGTGCAACAGCCAATTGAATGTAAGCAGTACCTTAATTGAGGTTCTCCTTCTTCTCTTTTGTATCAAGTTGAAAACCAGTTTTAGATATCACATGTTGTCTGTTTGTTACATATTAATTTTGTCATCACATATATATATACATATGTATATATATAAATATTATATATAAATAAATAAATAAAAATATATAAATATGTATATAATCCTCTCTTGAAATAATTGCACAAAAGGCATCAGGTCTATTTTGCTTCATTATAATTCTTAAGGAGACATTGTTAACACTACATGAAAGACAAGCAGTCATATGATTTCATATTTAGCAGCATCTTGCCTGCAGCTGTGAGCAATTGTATCCTTGCCAAGTAGTCTGTTGCATAATCATTCCAGATCAGGCTTATTATCCAGAGCATATTTAGTAACACAGATCTTGAAATTAGCAAAAGACTCACAAGGAGGATGTTGCAAACACTTAAGTCTGAATGATAGCACTTCAAATCCCCTGTTTGGAAACCAGACCACTGAACTTGGATAAAGTATCTTTCCAGATGACAATAGTTGATAGGAAATGCACACTTACATTTGCATAAATACCTAAATTTAAAGGATGACATGACAAATTCAGAGAGATTTTCTTAGTCACTCATAGTTCTTCAACGGCTAAGTGAATACTGTAGAATCTAAAAGCAATGGGCATGATCTTGATTGAGTTTCAGTTCAATTTACATACAAAAGCCAAGAAAAATAGTTCAGGTTAATCACAACACTAAAAACTGAATTTTAAAACAATTTCTTTCTTTTTATTTGAAATGCTACAATGCATTATACTGTTTCTGTGTTGATGGCAAAAGCATAGAAAATTTCCTTCTGCATATGAAAATTGGCTATATGAATGTTCAAACTGTTTCTAGAAAGTATGAGATTCAAAAATATAGAAACACATTTACTATACACATACAATTTATTTGTTTCTTAGATTTGTGCTAAGTGCAATAATAAAAAAAAAATGATTGAGCTCTTCATAGGCCCCGTGAAATTGATTCTGCAATGAAGATTCTTGCATGTCTCAACATTCACTTAGGAAAACACATCACTGTAGATACAATAGCTGTAAGGATTTTAGTCAAATTTGTAAAACTCTCATCTACTCACTTGATCTCCATGATTAACAGAAGAGAGTTATTCTCCATAATTCACAAGAAAGCTCAAACATGGCACAACCCAAGGTGGGGTCGGGGTGCAAGGTACACAAGGGCAGGCAAGAGGTTCAGAGACAAACACCCCTATTTCAGTCTGTATGAGTTCTGAAGAGCATCAGGTCAGGCAAGCTCAAGACATATTTGTAGTACTAACAGGTTCCATGTCTGCCACTCCAGGCTCTATGAGCCCCTAAGAGTGCTGGTCAGCTGACTCTATGGGGTTCCTTCCTCTGGAGTCCTTGTCTTCTCCGGTCCCAGAAATCCCTCTTCCACTTCTTCTGTGTGGTTCCCCAAGCTCTGCATTTTGTTTGGACCTGGGTTTCTGCATCTGCTCCCATCTACTGCCATGAGAAGCCTCTCTGTTGAGGATTTGGCTAGGCATTAATCTATGAGGAGAGCAAAATAACACTAAAAGCCCTCTCCTGTCCGTCTGGACCCCAGTTTCTGGCCTGCCCTGGTGTTATCATCGGTCACGGTTTCCCTCCTTTAGCATGGTGTTCTGCCTTTCCATTGTCTCTCCTGGGAGGATAGGATACAGGTTTGAAGGTTTTGTGGCTGGGATGGTATCCCAGTACCACCACTGGAAACCTTGCCTGGTTACATGAGATGGCCTGTTTAGGCTCCCTGACCCTCCATACCAGAGATCTTTGCTAGGGTCTCCTCAATGATTCCAGTGAGTTTCCAGTGCATTAGGTCTCCCTTAAATGTCCTCCAATTCTGGTCCTCTTTCTATATATCCTCTACCTTCAACTCTGTCTGCCTTCCTGGTCTCTTTTCTTCCTGTTTCCATCATTCCCTGTCCTTCCTGCATCTTCTGTTCTATTTCCCCTTTACCAGGGAGATCTCTTGTGTCCCCACTGGAGCCCTCCTTGTCACATAGTCTCTCTGGGTTTGTGGATTTCAGCACTTTTGTCCTTTGCTTAACAATTAATATCCACATATTATGTGGATATGATGGTTATCCATGGATAAAATATCATGTCTGTCTTTCTGGGATGGAGCTACCTCACTCTGGATAATTTTTTTTCTATTTCCTAACATTTGCCTGCAATATTCCTGCAGTCATTTTTAAATAGCTGAGTAATACCAGCTGTCTGGAATATTTTAAGCATCTTTCAATGTATTAAGCATCTTTCAACGTATTAAGCAATCATTGCTCTATGACCAAAACTGATCTATAGATAATTCTATTTATGTACTTGATATTTGGTAATGAATTGCATTACTATTATCTGGAAAAGCACTTAAAAACCTTCTACTTGTACAATGTCAAGAAAATCCTTTTAAATTGTATTTATTTTTTTGCTGTTATTTTTTACATTTTAATAAAACAATATTAAGAAAGCTCAGAAGTCCCAGGAGGTTGTTTTAATAGTTGCAAAAGAATGATAATTCAAAATGGTCTTGATACTTTACTAACACGAAAACCAAAGCTAGTCCCTTAAAACTCACTTCAGTTTTTCCTCAACCCTAGAACATAGTATATCTTCCAATCCTAATTGATAAAGTTTCAAAAATCCCAAAACACTTGTTTTTGGCTTTCCTTGGACTTTTCCTGATAAGTCAGTCTAGCCATACTGTACCTAGTGATCAAAAGTTCAGAGTAAGCCTCAGATGGAAGGAACCTCTAACCCTGACTTATCTGAAGCAGTGAACTTACAATGTTTTGTAAGATAATGACTAGACATGTGAACTAACAATTCTTACTGTAACTGTTAAAGATCTTTAAAACAATTCTATGAATACTAAGAACTATCCTGACATGCACTTGGTGCCTGATAAAAAAAAAAAGTTAATTAACTAAAAATAATTCTTACATTGTTACTGACATGACTGTTAGATATAAAATTGTATTAAGTGCCTCTTATGGCATGTAAGTTGATCTATAGTCTTCCTTGTGAAGATGACATTTTTATATTTCTCTCTTTTGATGCAATTTTGACTCATTTTCAGTAATATTGACATAAAACAAAACATTTCTCTTTAAACCAGGCATGTAAAATAAAAAGAAAAAATGTGTATTAACTTATCAAATCTCACTACTTAATTGTACTTGTGCACAATATTTCTGCCTCACAGTATAATCTAAATGCTTTTCAAAGCAAGCTAAAGACAACTTTCTTTCCAGGAGATATAATTAAATCTGCAGTGTGATCTGAACAAAGAGACAATTTAATTTCAATTTGATGTGTTAAGAAGTTTCACAGGAGAGCAGTGTGGAAGAACAGCTTCTTGCTAACTAATGTTGGCCATTTCAACATCTCTAATAGCATAAAGCTAGATCATAACTTTACCTTGCGAGCCTCAGGTATATATAATAGCTGGATGAATTTTATTATGTCAAAATTAAAAATTTTAGCCAGGCATGGTGACATTTGCCTGTAATTTCAGCATTTAAGAGACTGAGGAGGGAGAGTCATGAGTTTGAAATCAACTTGAGCCATATAGCAAGATTTCTTAAAATAACAACAAACTAATTTTAATTTGTTGCAAATATAATTAAAACAACGAAAATCAAAGAAAGCATCATAATTTTGTAATAGGAACAAAAGTCATTTGACGATAAGTAATATTTGAATATCTTTGACAATTAATTATGAATAAGAACAATGTAAATAAGCCAAACTTAACTAAAAATTCAAACAGAAATTTGTTGGAATTCTTGAGTGTGCTAATGAGTGGGTTTCTGATTCTTGTGTCTCCTCTTGGGGTTTCTTCCTTTTGGTTCTTTTTGTTTGTTTGTTTGTTTTTGGCTAACACTGATGTGATCGTTTCTGTTTTATCTTGTTATATTATATTTTGTTATTTCTGTTTTATCTTATTGTATTATATTTTGTTGCATGTAAAAATGAATGAATGAATGAAAACCTAGCCACTAGCACAATGGTTAACAATAAACTGTTGTTAACTGATACCTGATATATGCTAGGAGAGGGAAAATCAGTTTTCTCCAATATAACATTGGGTTATATCACTTCTCCAAGACAACATATAATTGGACTGTGTGTGTGTGTGTGTGTGTGTGTGTGTGTGTGTGTGTGTGTGTATACGCAGTATCATTTGGTAAAGTTTGTTGGACTTTTTATTTGTTTGCCTGTTTCCTTTCTAGGTGTGGTTTTATTTCGCTTTCTTGGTTTTGGGTTGTTATCTTGTTGTATTAGGTTTTTATTTGTTTTTTGAGAAATAACTTAAACGTTGAGTGAGGTGGGATCTAAAATTGTATAATTTACATAAAAAAGATATTTTGAGAACATAAAATTTTGTCAGACCAATTATTATATGAATAGGTAATTTCATCAGTTTGCAAAACATGCTACAATTTTTCAAAGATTGACAACTGAGCATACAAAACGTTTTGAACTGAACTGAGTTGTGCTTTTCAGTGAATACACTGAAGTCCTTATTCCAATGTGAATATATAAGAAGAATGGATATTTAAGGAAATAATTTAATGCTCTGTGTCACAGGAGAAAATAAGAAGAGGAATGATATTGTTATAAGGAGATGAACAACCAGTTAAGCATACAACAAAAATGAGTGAGAAATAGAGATCATGTAGCCTTAAGCTAAGGAAGGTTTGAAGTTCCATGAACTAGGGCATGTATGGACAAAAATTACCTTCTTCATCTTTAATTTACACTCTTAAAAACCTATAAACAAACAAGCAAACAACGTTTTCCTGTGAGGAAATCTACTTAGTCTGTTGCAATGCCAGCACAAGGAAACTACTGTACCAAGGGTGATGGGAATGTTGAATAGTAGGACGTTTGAGGTGGGAAATAAAGTTGGAAATTCTACTTTTAAACTCTATTATTATATTCACAAACAAACCAGTAGCAGCTGACCTTCCTTTGTCAAAAACTGGAGAGAGTTTTGATTGTTACTGAGTGAGGAGGTGGAAATCTCATAAAGTTTCCAAGATAAAGTTGGAAATCATGTAATTCCAAATGCAGCAAACAGGATAAAGAAGTATTCCCTAAGGGTCTAAATATTCCTCTGTTCAAAAAACCTATATTGAACATAAAATAAACAATTTTATGTACCCATATATTAGGAAACATATATAACAATGTCAATATTCATTATCACAAACACTGAAAAATCTAAGAAGTCATGTTTACATTACCATGGAATAAATAAATTATAGTATGGTTCACAGAATTATAAAACTAAGAAATCCTAATTACACACATACAGCAAACACATGTACTTTATTTGCATCAAAATACTTAAAAGACAAAAGACAATACATATTATTATCTGTGAGCGAACAATCAATCATGCACTTTTACTGTAAAAAGAGAAAATAATTTGGGTTTTAGAATTTAGAATCTGGGAACAAAGAATAACTATGATATAAATAGGAATAGAAGCCTTCTTGACATTATCAGAAAAAAATATATGTATTTTTATATATACTTATAATCTACATATATTATATATGTGTATAGATGTGTGTGTGTGTGTGTGTGTGTGTGTGTGTGTGTGTTATAGCAGTTTATTTTTAGTTATGTACAAAATAATTGTTTTGTGCACTGTTGAGAGGGGCTGCCTAGGTCTTGTAGTTTTGTTTTGTTTGCAGGTTTTAGATTTCTGTGGGGGATGTTTCATTGCTAATGAGATGCATGCACTATCAGTAGAACACCTGAGGAGTTATGGATAGATAAAAACACTTAAACTCAAGTGCTCAGGGTTCCATTGTCCAGTATGGCATGGGCTATGGCAGTGGTTCCCTCTGGTGAGGCCTGGCCATGTTTGAATATATGATTATGCATCCTTGTCCTTCATGGTGAGTTGCTACAACAGGGAACTATTACACATATATGCACATATCCTGATGTGTAAGCAAGCATTTAGTCTTCAGTAAGTAATTAATATACAAGTTTACATTTTATGTGTATTTTATATGAGTTTTATTTTCTAATTTTGAAGAATACTGTAATCTCATGCATACTCTTACCACATAAGACAACTTCAGCTTTACCTGTTATGAAAGTCTCATCTACTTTTTAAAGAACTGAATTCAGCAATGAGTTTACTTATTATTTTCAGTTCATAATATTGTGAAACAATAAACTATTGTATTAATATATTTCCTGAAATCTCTTCTCTATGTTGGCTGATCATTTGTCACAAATTAATTATCTGCTAACGTATTACTATTTCCCAAAACTCAAAGATATTTCATGGTACGGAAGTATTATTCTTTTTCTCCAAAGTAGAGTAATTCATGATTATTTCCTGGAAATAAGATTTTGTTTCAAGAGGACTCTAGGAGATAATTAGTTACCAGTTCATATGGTACTGAAAATAAAATTATTCAAACTTTGGAAATAGGTTAACTCTCTAAAATTTCAAATTAAATAAAAACTTTTAGCTGTACCTTGTATCAGTCAATCCTGTAGGGAATAATAAAGCCAATCATGATAAATTTTCTTCATGCCACTCCACAAAAGTTAAGAATCAATGTTCAAGAGACTATACGTTAGCCAACTGTTCTTTGTTTCAAATACTGAATGGTTTTCCTGAAGTGAGATTCTTACACTTCATCTTTTAATAAAACACTACAATGAGAAATCCTTTCTTTTAACTTTCTCTATTCTCCAAGTAAAGAGGTGAATATTCCTATAATGAATTTCTAACTAGCATAAGCTAAAATTTCTAAGTAGAGAAAGCAATCTATTTTTATGAATATTTGTATTTATTTGATAAGCAAAAAGGAATCTACTTTCAATAATATAAGTGGACTCTTATTTTTTATTTTTTGGCTATTTTTCAAGACAGTGTTGCTTTGTTGTAACTCTGGCTGTCCTGGAACTAATTCTATAGTGGCCTTGAACTCACAGAGATTCACCTGCTTCTGCCTCCCAAGTAATGCTGGGATTAAAGTCATGTATCACCACTGCCTACCTTGTGAAAGTGTGTTTCAATGTTTACATTTTAAGTTGATTTAGTATTTGTTTATTTTCCCTAATTGTGCAGTTAACCACAAATTCAATGGGCTTGCTAAATAAATACATATAATTAAATCACAAATTAAATGTGCAAAAGAGGAAAGTCAGGATCCCAGATTTGACAGTATATGAGCCATGCAATAGGAGAACAAGAAATTTAATAAGAATTCAGTGAATTTCATACATGTTTTATATGAATGAAAATATAAATATGAGTATGTCATTTTAGTCATGATACTGTACTGACATTAATAGTGTATTAAAACCATTGAAAATTAGTCAAGAAATTTATTTGATACAACCTATGTGTGTAAATATGTTTAGACAATTTCTTTAGTCAAAGTACCTAGTCAAGAAGGTAAGTGACATATTTTTGATATTGAATGCTACTACAAAAATGCCAAAGCCTTCTAAGTGTAATTAAACTGGAGGTATAGGTTACTGTGGGTAATTTGTAAAATAATAGCTAAATTCTTGTGGATTGTGAGTAAAGAAAAATGAAAGGTGGGACTGCAGAATGGTAAGATAGAGAGCAAAGGATGTAAATTTAAAGGTCATTCACAGATGAAAAATTAGACATAGAAATAAAATGGACCTTCTTTTTTTTTTTTAAACCAAAAGAATCAGGAAACTATCTGCTCAGTTTTTGTTGTTGTCTTTGTTGTTGTTGTTGTTTGTTTGTCAATAAAAAGGTGACTAAAATATAGTAACAGTTTCCATGTATATTTTTCTGCACTATTTATTCATATTAACTTGGTGGCTGGTGAGTTAACACAAGTCTCTCTGGGAATTTTATATTTAGGCAGTAGTAACCTTTATGCTGATGTTTAATCAGCCTCATCCATATTTATATATGGGGACTGATTAGAAGAATATTACTTTTTAAATTCTTACATGATGATAATTTTGTTTCAGTCAGGTACATTAGCTTCTAACCAAAGTGAATAATTATTCCTAACACTTCTAAACTGGTTGTACTCAATGGCACAGCAATGGGAATTGCAAACCTGTAGACATTCTGAACACTGCTCTAACTATTTACAGAAACCTAAACTTTTTCTCTCTAGCCACCACTGCTAGAAGCGGGACATTTCCTAGGAGACAACAACTAATGTCTATTTAGGCAACATAGAGCGCTGTCCATGGACCAAATAGTTCTATCAAAGTCTTCCTTGCTAACCCAGCTAAACTTGTGGAGATTACAAATAGCAGTGTGCGTGAGGAGTTACTTATAACCGTTATTCATTCCTCAAAGAAAACTGAATTGCTAAAAAGCCCACCCTAGCACAGATAACCCACTCCTGGCTCCTTCCAGTGTTCCACTTTTCCAACCTTGGGGAAGGACCTTGTGAGTCTTGTAATGCTTCCTGAGTCTTTTATGGTTTGCTAGTTTCCAGGCAGCTCTTAGGAATTTCCCTCTTCCTTTCACAAGGAAGTGTTTCACTTTTGAGGAAAGAGCTACACAGATATGTTCATGATAAGTCTTAATCTGAATGTTGAGGATTATCACCACAATCTAAACAATGATCTCCAGTTCATTGGACATTATTCATTTTTTCTTCACAATTTACTGATTCATATTAAACAATATTTCAAATTTAAACCTTATGTTATTAACTAAATAATGTAGATTGCATATTTTTAAAAAATAGCAAGGCAATCCCTCCTACAATGAGTAGGAACATTCATTGAAGAAACTAAGTCATAAACTCAGTCATAAGCCTACTTGTTATAAAACACACAATTCTGAAGTACAATTGTTAGACTAATTGCTGATCAATCTAAATAATTACATTGATATCTTTTAAAATATTTGCATTTATTTCTTGAAAATTTTATTTTATACATGCATAGGATATAGTTTGGTCATACACACCTCTAACTCTCTCCTCTAACTTCTCAGCACTTTGCAATTTATTTCCTTCCCAACTACCTACCCTTAATTCTTTCTTCTTTTTCTTTACTCTTTTTCTAGTAGCATTTGTCTCATTGTTTGAGAATCTCACATTGCATATAATACATATTTTTATCACATCTCAACCTTTCCATCTCTTTCCATTTTCTTCCTTCCTTATCTTCTCTATTACTTCCATCTCTCAATTTCATATTTTGTTTTCTATTTAATCCCAATAAATCCAATTATTTTTATTTGTATGTTCATGTGGTAGATGTGAAATATTTACTGGAGCATACATAGCCTCTCAGAACCAGTATTTCACCTGTTTTGCTAAAGAAAATGAACTCTTTCTTTGCAACCAATTATCAAGTGCTGAAAGCTAGTCAGCTAGAGATAGATATTTATGAACCACTCCATAATTATTGTTGGGACTTTGGTTAGCTTACTTTTCTTCAGGTTTTATACAAGCAGTTGTTGTATAAACTGCTGTTTATTGTTGCTGTGAGTTCATGTTTTCAAAGGTTTATGACATATCCAACAGTCCTCTGTTTTCTAATATGGCCCACTGAGTCCAGTTCTGCTCTTTGTGTGTGCACAATCATGCAGCATGGACAACTAAGATGGCCACACATACACAGAAAAGTGAATGTCCCTTCCTCAGCAGTCATCAATTCACAGTGGCCTTTCAGAAAGGAATGAGACCTCAGGAGCCCAACCGCTGCTGGAATTTCAATTTGCTTGAGCTTGTTCAGAAAACCACTGATGCTAGCTAGTTCTTGTATGCAACAGTTATGTCGTGGTTAGGGAACATTATTCAAAGTATTTTCCCCAATCTTCCAGCTCAATGTTGTTTGAAACCTTTCTTTCTTCCTTGATCTTCTTGAATCTTCGGGTAAAATAGACAGATGGGTTATTTATGACAATAGATATTTTAAATTAGAAAAATGTGTAAATGACATAAATCAGTAATATGAGTTTATACTGTATAAACCTTACTTTATATTGTCTAAAATATTTAACTCCCACCATGATATAATATTTTAAATTCAAAGTGATTTAAGACTTGAAAACTTCATGCTTTTTAATCAATGAATTTTCTGTATAAATCATGTGTTTGCATTTATTTTATAAAGCTATAATTTTATTATAAAGTTGCAAAAGAAGACATTTTGCTTCAATATATGAAAATCAATAAATGTAATGTATCATGTAAATAAAATGAAAAGGAAAGAAAAACACACAATCATTTCATTAGATGAAGAAAAGGCCTTTGAAAAAAAATCCAACACTCCTTCATGGTAAAAGTCCTGGAGAGATTATGGATTCAAGGGACATACCTAGGCATAATAAAGACAAGTTTTCAGCAAGCATTATAGCCAACATTAAATTAAATTGAGAGAAACTCAAAGCACTTTCACTAAAGTCAGTAACAAAGTTGTCTACTCTCTCTATTTATACTCCATCTAGTTCTTGAAATCTTACCGATAGCAATAAGACTACTGAAAGAGATCAAGGGTATACCAATTGCAAAGGAATAAGTGAAAGTATCTTGCAGATTATATGATAGTATTGATAAGTGATCTTAAAAGTTCCACCAGGGAAAACGTATAGCTGATAAACTCTTTTAGCAAAGTAGCTGGACACAACTAGCTGAATCAATGATGCCCAACAAATATATAGCTCTAGAGTCTATTATGTCCATTCATCCTGTTCTCTAATGATAAAAATGCTTTCCAAAATATGTTCAAAGTATTCAAAATAAGTTTCTATTTTTAATTTATATTGAAACCCAAATGACATGTTAGTTACTTGTATATTTCCCATTGTACTCATGATATAATTGAGATGATTCCTCAACTTATTTAGTTTATATGTTGATCATTAACACTAAACTGGTGGGTTTTTTATGTATACTTCTTATTTCTTGGTCCCTTTCCTCACTTATATTAACTAACAGCATTTGACTTTTTTATGAAGAGTCCTATATGATTAGAAGATCTAGGAATAAAATAATCACTCTTTCACTTGTCTTTTATTTTTTTATGCAAAAGAAAAGTAGTATAAAAAAGCCAAATATTTCATGACAAAAAGAGAATATGTATGTGTGTGTGTGTGTGTGTGTGTGTGTGTGTGCACGCATGTGTGTGTGTATGGAAGTGTTCACTGTGCTGAGTGGATGCAATATTTTGACCCCCTAATTGAAAAATATGTTTGTTATTTTCAGTCATCTATTTGATGCTCAGTTCTATGGAAATACATCTACAATATATAACATGTTCAATAAAATAAGCTCATGTACTTGAGCTATTGAGATATTCATTTATTTGACAGAGGCAACTTTATCATTAATGCATGGTTGGCAGCATTAGAACAATTTAATATAACAAAGCTGTTTGCCATTACAATTGGGGTAACATAGTAATTTACCTTTTTCCAATACTATAACTTTGATTCTCATTATGTAGCTAGTGTCTTCAATCTCTAACTCTAGTCATTTTGCTTTAATGGCAGAAAGAAGAATCTGCTTATTAAGAGCCATAGCAGGGCAAATTAATTGTTCCTGAATAAAAGCCAAGGTTATTTCTTCACTTTATGCTTTGTCTAAATTGATGAGATCCTCATGATGTATTAGATAATTTTCTCTATGTACAAAATTTGCAGTCAAGTGTTTTAAAGCAAAAATGTGAAAATAATTTGGG
This sequence comes from Cricetomys ansorgei, assembly GCA_026225945.1. Classification (NCBI taxonomy): domain Eukaryota; kingdom Metazoa; phylum Chordata; class Mammalia; order Rodentia; family Nesomyidae; genus Cricetomys; species Cricetomys ansorgei. The sequence continues at coordinate 15,784,150 of JAMJFZ010002869.1, forward strand.
TACCAAGAAGCACAACCACTCTTTAAACCATGGAGCTACTTACATTGATGTGGCTGTGGGTGAATGAGGATAATTAAGTGCCCGTTGCTGACAGGGGAACCTCCATTCTCTTTTGTTCCCTCAGGATTAATAAGGTATTTCTATTTTAATGAATTTTCCCAATTATAACTTTGTGTGACATCAATTCTCCACCATACAATGACTTGGAAATTGAAGTCAGGAGTAAGTGCGTAAAGTCCATGCTTCAGTAACACTTAATATTTGGTATTGTCTGAAAAATAAATATGTTTTCCTCAACAACAGCACTTATAATGGAGATGATGTTCTATGTTGTTCATTCTGTGATCCAAAAAAATAATAATAACAATAATAATAAGAATACAGTTAGCTATTATTAGCTGATATTTTTCTTGTTTTTACTACCCTTGTGCTTGTCTGTGTATATTTACATGTGTGTGTATAGATGAGTCTATGTGTGTACATTAGTTCCTAGAGAGAAATTCTTATTTCTAGATATCTCTGTCCCACACTGGGAATACAAGTCCACAGGCAGCCAGCACTTGCTTTTTATGTAAGTGTTGATGCTTGGAACTCAGGTCCTCAAGCTTGCACAGCAAGTGTTCCTAACCACTGACCCATTTCCCTAGTCCAATTTTTAACATAATATTTGTATTAATTCTTTGACAATTCCATGTTCACATACCACTTTGTTTGATCATATTGACACACAGTTACCCACCCTCTAACTTCTTCCAAATCCATCTTCCAGGTCCCTATCTCTTCCCAAGTTCATTTTCTTTTTCTTTTTCTTTTCTTTATTACACTAAACAGTCTGATTTGAACTATAGATATACTTAAGATATACTTAATTATAGGTACGGGCTATCTGGAAGTGTTTGGTTGACCTATCTGGTATGACACTCTTAAAAATAATGGAATCTCCCTCCCTAAGACACCATCAATTATCCATAAACTTCAGTAGAAGTGAGAGGCCTTGAGCCTTGTGCCATATGCAGAAATGTTGACTGGCTTGATTTTGTGAAGGTCTTGTGTAGGCAACCACAACTGCTGTGAGTTCCCAAGCATAGATGTCATGGCATATCCATAAGTTACTGTATCTCTATATCCTTCCCCAGTTCCTGGCTCTTACAATCTTTGCTTTCCTCCTTCAACATGATCTCTTAGCCTTGGGAGAAGGAGATGTGACACAAATGTCCCATTTGTGTCTAATCTTTGCAGTTTTACAAGTTGGGAACTTCAGTGTTAATGACTGTCCATCCAGTGTCCAAAAAACTTCTCTAGTGATCTCTGGGAGCTTTATTAATCAATGAGTATAGAGCAATAATTTAAAATGAAGTTTTATACTATATTTGTCTGGTCAAAAAATAGTAGCATATGTTAAACCTACTAGTGGACCAGCTCCAGAATTTGATGCCTCTACTAGGTTTACAATTTTAAATAATAAGTACTTACTTAATATGTTCCACTTTCCAAGTGAAGAAATTGGTACATAATTTGAATAAACACTTATCAAAAACCATGCAACTAATTAACAGCAGGGCTAGCATTTAAAGTCATGTATCTAAATTTCATATTATATGCTCAATCCTTAGAGTAGAGTTTTTAAGATAAGCAGTTGATATTTCATTGACTCAGTTTTTTTTTCTACTCATTGTTTTTATAACCCAACTTCACAAAAGAGGAGAGCTATGCCTACCAAATAAAATACTAGCTCATCAGATTTCAAAAAACTCTGAAGTTGGGTAACCAATGTTGTGAACACTATTTACATCAGCAGGGGAAAGAGGCGTATCAATATCAGGATATTGTAGTAAAAAAGAATTGTAGAGCTATCCATGCAATGATAGACTCAAATTCTTAATTCATTTCTGATTATTGTTTTAAAGGATTTTATTATTTGTATCAGATACATTCAAATAAATCATACAGGTGCTTCCATCCAAAGTTCCAAGTAACATTCATCTATTTATTTGTGTAGTAAATGATTATTAAACATCCATATAAGATGAGTGCCTCCAAGTTATAATGATAACATTTTAAATATATAAAATAGAGATTAATAAGATTTATGATATTCACAATAATACAGAATCCGTGGATAACATAATTATCTGTTGCTTAAATTTTGTCTGGAGACTACTCAGGATAAACTTAGAAAGGCTGTGACATGAGAGGTTACATAGGGTCACATTTTCCTTAGCTCAAAAAATCTGTTTCATTTCTTTATCACAGGAAGGAAAGAATTGCCAGCTGAAAATAGAGTAAGGTCTGAAGAAAGTTAATCCTCTAAATCATTCCATGTGATTTTTTTTTCAATTCCTACCAGGAATTTTCAAGATTTCAGAAAACTTGTAGCAATTGGGTAAATGTTAAGGTACCTAGTTTCATGAATCTGCTAAAAAAATCTTCATGTTGGGACATTTTTGAGCATGTGGCTCTTATATGCTTATGTACTGAGTAAATATGCATAATTTTCAGCTAATCAGACTGATTAGATAGTCATTCGGGGAAATAAGCAGGAGAAAGATTGTAGGAAATATGTGAATTGTAAAGGACTATTTAATCATTTAATCCAGTAACATATCTGCTCTTGGAGAGGATCACATTGAAAGGTCTGTGTGATAGGAAGGAATCAAATCCAAGGTTCTATACAAGGGGATCATGTCCAGGAACCTAAAAGGGAGCACACTTAGAGGCCTGTGTAGTCCGGATGGAATGTAGAAAGAATGTTAAGTATGTTGGCAACACCTTTAATTCCAGTATTCAGAAGGCAGTGGTGTCACATGCCCTTAATCCACAAGATAGAAGCACACAAGGAGCAGAATTCAGAAGGAGTCAGTGTCAGAAAGGAAGGGACATCTGAGATAAGTCAGAGTAAAGGACAGGCAAAGTGACAAATCAGAGGACGAGTTAGCAAAGTGAGTCAAAGTACAAATCCAACTCTCATGATAGAAAAGCAGGTTCTCAGCTCAAGAGAGTTAGAGGATAAGACACAGAAGCAGTGTGAAGCAGTCTGGGGCAGTCTGGGGAAGTCTGGAGAGTCAAAAGCAGTCTGGGACAGTTGAGGGAGTCTGAGGAGTATAAGGCTGAGATACACAGATGTAGTACAGCAGAAAAGTCAGTATCAGACTGGAAGAGTAAGTCAGTTTGAAGTCTAGCAGAACAGTTCAGTCTGAGGTAGTCAGAGAATCAGCCAGAGGCAAAGGGTTCCATGAGAAACAGTCAGACAGCTCAAAAGGTAATTTGAACCAGCAGCTTGGAGAAGAGTTTGAGAGAGAACAGCAAATGAGTTGAACCAGGAGAGTCAGTTGAATTCAGTACAGCTCTGAGTTCAGAAGGGACTAGTCAGATTGGCTCAATCAGCAGTAAATCTCACAGGTTTAAATGTTCTAGATAGGGTGGTGACTGAGGCTGAAGCCTTCCAGTTCTAGGCTTATGACTAGATTGCATGGAGAATGTCATTTCTTCAAGGCTCCAGGACTAGAACTGGGGAATGAATTAGGAAAATAATAAACGGTATTTTACCTTGAATCTGCATCTACATCTGGCAAATCTACGTCTACAGAGATTAGTTGTGATGAAAAGAAAATAACAAATAAAGAATCCAAAGCAACATCTAAAGGACTACTACAGTGGTTATTTCAAGCTCAAATCAACTGAGGACGTATAACTTTAGACAGGGCATTCCCGTGATCTCCATGCATACCCCAAGCTATGGAGCTTATACTGTAGAGTTCTCATTCACATTTTAGGTTCAGACTTAGTTTTAATAGTTAGTGCTAAGCAATTATATCTGCAATGAATTTGAATTAAAACATCTTTAAAATAATCCTAATTTCCCCTAGTTTCTAAATCTCCTTCCATTTATTTTCTAGAAACGTCCCTAGAAATAACCTTCATTAACCTGTTATACTTTAAAAATATTGTTTGTCTAAGTAGAAAAGAAAATCATGTTTTAATTATTTTATAGTTAAATAATTTTAAATTATTTCTTTTTTCTTTTTGTAAATAGGGTATATCACTGAACATAGTACTTAGAAATTGGGATAGACTTGCTGGCCTGCAAACCCAAAGAATTCTTCTATCTCTGCTTCTCCAGGGCTAGGATTAGAGGTATCAAATACAGCTTTTAAAAATGAATGTTGTAGATTGACCTGATGCTTGTGAAATAATCACGTCCTGGTCCAAAACGTTTTTGTCAGCCTCAGATTTTTCAAAAGGCAAGGTTCAAATTATAGTTTAAAATTAGTATTTTAAAATTAAATATTAAAATTTTAATATTTAAAATATAGTTTTGTAAAGTTTTCTAACTAGTAGAAATGATATTCCCCAGCCATTTCCCATCACTGGTGATGCTGATGATGAAATAGACAAAGGAGTTTGTGTGTGTGTATGTGTGTGTATGTGTGTGTGTGTGTGTGATTACATATATATATATATATATATATATATATATATATATATGTAAAATTTGTTAAGTACTCATGGCTTTGTCATGTTAATCTGATCTTGTGTTAAATTGGAATTCAAAATTTAATGAAAGATTCCTCCTAAGAACAAAGGTGGCAAGAGGATATGACTCAGCTGGCAAAGTGATTTTTGTGAAACTATGTGGACCTGAGTTCATATTCCCAGAACTTGCATAAAAACAAAACAGGACATGTTGGCATGTGTGACTATCACCAGTACTGAAAAAGTAAGAACAGGGCATCCCCAGGTCTGCTGGTATATAATGAATAGGCCAGTCATTCAGGGAAATGCTATCAATTGAGTAAGATCTGCAACATCGAAGCCACCACATTTATAAATACACATACCAGACTCACCTGAATATACAAATGCCCAGCACAGAAAAACAAAAATTTGTAGCACACACTCAGACACAGACACTCACAAATATATGCACACACACAGGAATCTTATTTCAGACTCTAGGACATGAAAATATGAATGAGTTTTTTTGATCTTATATCTTGAATTTTAAAATATTTGTTCAATGATAATGAATTACATTTTAATATATTTAACATTTATATTTTGGTATTGATATAATTTAATCATTTATGTATTTTGGTTTTCATCTATTTCATAGTTACTAAAACAAATTTATGAACAGACTTAATATACATTGGCTTGGAGAGAGGAGAACAAAATGTGTGCAATGCATACAATGAAGAATTCTGAGTTGTTTACTAAATGAAGTATATCTGCATTCAGCAACATGAATAAGCCATGGAAATATAATCCTGAGGGTGGGACTTTTGGATGATAAAAATAAATGTAAAAGATAAAATGCTGTATTGCAATGGATTTTTTTTGTTATTGTTTAATATTGAAGACAGTTATTCTCTTGGGATGATAATTTACCAAATGACTTTCCATGGTTATTTTGCGCTACTTTGGTCTTCACCTTTCACTAGAGATAGGGAAACTCTTGTGTTTGTTCTTTTGCTTTTTTATTTGTTTGTTTTGTTTATTTGTCTATGGTGCATGTTTGTGATAGAGTGTGTGCATTTATGTGTGCATGAACATGTATTATAAATAATACTTTAACAATTCCCACAACAAACATGCACGTGGAGGCTAGAGACTGATATTGTTTGGAGTCTTCATCAATTGCTATCCATTTATTTATTTTTCTTTTAGAAAAGTTACTCACTGAGACCAGAGCTCATAAATTTAGCTAGACTGGCTGCCCAATACCTCACAAATCTCCTTGTCTTTGTGATTCTCAGAAAACAGAGTTGAGAATCACCTTATTAATCTTTATATCTCTAAAACTGAACAATTCCCAATTTTTTCTTAAAATATGTCCTATTTAGTTCCTAGTTGTCTGTTTATGCATATTGTTGGAAATTGCAAGACTTTAAAAGTCCTCTTTAAAGAATTTAAGTATTTTTAAATAAACACATTATAGAGTGTCAGTTATACAAATTATTCAAATTATTTAATACACACACATGCTATATAAATAAAACTAATTTATTTAAGGAAATATTAGGATGAACTATGTAAATTAGTGACAATCATATCTAGGTTCTATCCTAATGTAATTCCACATATTGCTTCTCACAGGTGTTCATGAAGTTTAACTTTTGTCTATAGAGAGAACGAGAGACGTGGCACATTTCTCTGTTTTTTTCCCAGGGAACACACAGTTTTCCCTCCTCTTAATGTGTCCAGGGATGACAGGTCAGTTTGAACCCAACAGTTATTCAGAATAGTAATGTATTTCCATCATTTTATCCTAAATAAATAGAATGAGTTGGCATTGAACAATAGCTGTGCTCTAACAAAGAGCTTGTGTGAATTCTGCTGGCTTTCAAAGTTAAATAGTATCTGCCACTCTCCATACCTTTCCATTAAAGTGACTTTTCTACACCTGTAACAAAATTCCATGACCAAGACAGCATATAGAAGATAATTTTTTGGGGGTTTATAGTGCCAGAGTGTTAGGGCCAAACCAAGGGATTGCAGCAAGAACAGCTGACAGCTCACCTGTTATACTATTTCTTCTAGCAATGCAATAACTATGAATCCTCCCCACATAACCACCTAATTTAAACTATAGACTTTTGTGACATTTTCTAAAATGTACTTGATCACATTTACCCCATTACCTGATATTTTCCTCATCTTACCCCTTCTAAACCCCTTCCTATTTCAAACTAGCACCAGCCTTCTTTCTCATTTACGCATTATTCATTTACTCAATAATTTTTATTAGGGATATTTATTGAAGTATGGGTGAGAGTTTATTCATGGCATGAGCAACTTACCAGTGGCTAACCTCTGTAGACAATTCATGTCATTTTTCTATTAACTGAACCTAGATTTTAAGTGTATTCATAAATATATAAAGGAAAAAATGTTTGTTGAGATTGAATCAGTCATACTGTTTTGATAATTTATATGAATTGAACAGTCATATCAACTGCTTTTTCCTATTTATTACAGGATGCAGAAATATGGATATGTAAGTAAAATCTATCTAATGTCAAGTATTATGATAAAAACTGAAATATAGTAGCTTATTTTGGATTGTTTGAGACAATTAAAAAGACCTACGTACAGAAGCTGAGGGATATGACATTCAAACACAGAATCCTGAATCAAAGGAAAGAGTTTTCGAAGAGTAGGGACTTGCTGACATTGTGTCTTTATAGAAGTGCAATAACCTTCCTATGCTAAGGGGAAATAAAAGAACAGGACAACAAGGATATAAACAGCAAGAAACAGTATGGTACAAAAGGAGATCCGAATAGTCATTAGAGTTCTGGCATTGAGTCTGCCTAGATAGTTAAGAATTGTGGGTTCAGAATGTGTGAAACGAGGAGACACACAATTTCTCTAACCAGGAAGTGACATGAGATAATACACAGTTTTGAAAAATTATTCTTACAGCAAATTGGAAATTGGACTTAGAAAAGGATCAAAGGTGTAAGTCAATACTCTGATTAGTAAGGGATGAGATGTTGAAATTGGATCTGGTTTCACACTTTTTATATTAATCTACTCAAGCATTTCATACTGATAATCAAATAGTAGAAGGATAGTTATTACAAATACATAGAAGAATTGAGATTGCTTTTATTGTTCCTTTCACATTGAATTAGAATGCTGGTGCTGAAACCACTTAGATACAAACAATCAAAAACAAAATATCAAAATACACATCATTTTTCATCATATATAGGATCATGAAGAGAGTGAACCTGATTTGAAGATAGTATGAGCTTGGTCTGATAAAAAACATGTTATCCACAACTGATTCTCCTCTTACTTTACTTTTCTCCTAATTATGGCGGAGTTTTTCCTATTGCACAAGGTGCAGACACCAGACATTGTCTGAAAATTAATGAAACTTTTTATTTATAAGATTTGAGAGAAGAGTAACCATATCTAACCTAGTATAGTATTTACTTGTTCTGATACAAGTAGAAACTTCTGACTTTCTGCAACAATTTAAAATATACTTTGGTAAATAAATTCTTGTTCATTGAGTCTTGGTTTAGTAACAGCAGTGTGACGTCATTTAAAGTGATTTTATAATGAATGTGTTCTAAGTTAACAGAGTAAAATACTATCAAGATAATTTCATCTGTTCCTCTTTCACTACACACCAATGAATTTTTGTGCATGTCCATATGTCAAAGGAGAAATAAGGATCTAGCCTCTGAAGTCACTGGTCAGTCAGTCCAGGCTGAAAACTATAGTCTATATAAAGTCTGAGTCTATATAAATATGTGTGTGTGTGTGTGTGTGTGTATATATATATATATATATATATATATATATATATATATAGTCTATATAAAGTCTGAGTCTATATAAATATGTGTGTGTGTATATATATATATATATATATATATATATATATAGTCTATATAAAGACTGAGTCTCTTTATCCTCTCCCAGAAAGTTTCTTATGCACTGAAGTTGAGGCCTAGTTGTTTGTTTTTTTAACTGGATGTAGCCCAAAAGAGCTATCACTGAATGAGAAGATATGAAAGAACGGGTCATATACTTAGTATTCATCTATTGTCCTGAGACATTTGCTATTATACTGTTTTAGTTCCAGCCAGAATACCCTGCCATGGTTCCATATCGTGCCATGAAAATGGAAGCCCAGGGTCAAACTTGACTTCCTTCTTATTTTTCCACCATGAAGTTGTTCTTTGAACCCTAGCTTTAGTAATGTCTCTTATTATTTAGTTCTACTTATTTTCTTTTCTAGTATAAATAAACAGAAGCACCACTATTCACTTTGATATACATTGATAGAACTTCAGTAAAAATATTTGCCTGCCTACATTTGTGCTTCTTAATATTGCACCAATTCGTCTAAAGAAAATAACATTGGTATTATTTAGCTTGAAACACTTTTGCCACTGTCATTTTAAGGGACTATGTATGGTACATAAATATGCATTGTATATCAATCAATGAGTTTTTTTCATGAATCAATACGATGAAATTGTGATTAGCTTATATCATCTCTCTGATTGTATTGTAATTTTATTAGAGAAAATAGAAATGCCTAATACACTTGATCTAAACTTGTGCCTGTTTTTTTTTTCATTTTCCTTATAGAATGTATATGATACAAAGTTTAACAGATCTTAGAAATTGGAATTTTCAACTTCTCTTACTCAGTGACTACTTATATTCAGAACTCAATTGCTGAGAGCTGGCTCTGGCTCTTGGGCTTTTATAGATGGAAACCTAATTCTTTAGCATTTTCATCTGATTGACCTTACGTTGTTTTCCCAGCCTTTGCTAGATGCTGACTGGGTGGTCTACTTTGCTGATCTCTTTCCATGGTAAACAACATGATGGAAAGCAACCAGGTGAGGAAAGAGTTTCCTTGACTTACACTGCCAGATTGCAATCTATTATTGAAGAAAGATGAGACCAGATCTCAAGCAGGAACCACAGCAGAAACTACAGAGGAACAAACACTGCTTACTGTCATTGTTCTCTCTAGATCATCCTCTGACCACTTTCTATACAACTCAAAACCACACCAAATGAGTTTGCAGAGACTGAAATGGCAAGTAGTGAGCCTGTTTGGATCTGCACCAGGTCTTCTGCGTATATGTTAGGGCTGTTTGCTTGGTGTTTTTGGTGGGAATCCTAAGATTGGGAGTGCAAGTTGTCTATGACAACTCTGCTCTTGGGACCCTTTCCTTCCTACTGGGATTCCTCATCCAGCCTCTATATGAGGGTTTGTTTCTTGCCTTACTGTATCTTGTTGTGTTGTGTCTGGATGATTTCACTTGGAGGCCAGGAAGCCTGCTCTTTACTGAAGGAAAATATGTAGTATACCTGATCTGAAAATGTATATATTTTAATGTTTAAACCTTTCAATAAAAGTATTAGCTTCTTGATAATAATTTTTATTTCAAAGAGTAGTCAAGTTATTTAATGATTTTTCAAAGTGAAAATATATTTATCAGCAATTAAAATAAGCAATCCAGTCTAACGACTGCCAATATAAAGTTATGATATAATGACAGCTTGTCCAAATGGTAACTATTTAATGAGTTTATTACCAACCTAAACATTGATTTCTTAAATAAAATTATAGTAATTTCCCAAAGTATCTGTAGACATTTTATAATTTTAATGAATTAGAATCTGTTCCCACTCTGAAAACCATTTCCTCTTTCTGTGAATAATGTTCCGACTTTTACAAATGGAAATCACACTTTCATCTCAAAATAGGAGGTTATCTTGATTTTTTTCTGAGCTCCAAGAGGAGAGAAAGGTGGCTATAACAAACCTTGACCACCAGTATTGCTTAGGATTTAGGTCTTAATGGATTGTAAAGTTTTATTTCTAGATAAAGTACAAACATAATTCTGTTACTACTAGCCAACCTGTACACACACATAAATAACACAGACCAAACTATAAGAATGTTTTGTCAAATCAGGGGCTTCCTTTATGTCATGTCCAATTCTGCATATGTAGTAATTACTATTCTGACTTTTACAGTGGACCAATTTTCAGCCCACAAACCTAATATAAGAGGGATGAAATCATCTATCTCTTATCTATCTATCTATCTATCTATCTATCTATCTATCTATCTATCATCTATCTATCTATCTATCATCTAAGTATCACCATGTACCCTCCCTTTCTATCATCTATCTATCTACATATCTATCTGTCATCTATTTATCTGTGTATCTATCTGGTGTCTATCATCTACCTACTATCCCTATGTCCATCATCTATAATCTATGTATCTGTCAATCCATCATCTATCATCTATCTACCCTTCCTATGTCTATCTGTAATCTATCTATCTCTATCTCTATATTTCATCTATCTACGTTTCATCTATCTATTATATATCTATATACCCACACATCACTTCATGTTATATTTTATACACAATCATCTATCTTTAATCTATGCATCTGGATTCTTTATTTCAACATCTATTTTAATTAACACCATATACTGTTACCATTTTATAATATTTCATTTTATAAATATGACTGATTGTTCATCTGTTTTCCCATCTGTTTAAAGCTTTCAAAAAATTAATAACAAATTACTTCATGTTAAGCATAATATAAAGATTATTTTTCTCTAAATATCAGTCCAATTTTTTAATAATGGTATAAAATAGGCACTCTACATGTTTGTGTTTTAAGCCTTATGTTCTGAAAACTTGCTTTATTTATGTTTTTGTCACAGTAAAACACTTTGTGTAGTTTTCATGTTATTTGTGAAAAGACAATTTTATTTGCTTCCCTAACACACACACACACACACACACACACACACACACACACACACACAGATATAGATATAGATATATGAATAGATACATATATCTATGTATACATATTAGTGTAATTTGAGTGGTAGATTTGTTTATTTTTCTTTAACAGACAAGTATATTGTATTCATATACATGGCGCTAAGGTTTGAGAAACACATGCATAGCATAATTGTTTTGTCATTTTAAAATTTGGCCTTTGTCTTATATATTAATATATAATGAACTTTGGCTTATATATTAATCTTTTAAAATGTGCTAGTACCACTTGAAGGAAATTACAAAATTTTGATAAAAGAAATCAAATATCTAAATATATAAAGATATTTGGAGATTGGAAGACAGTATTTTTACAATACCAATTCATCCATGCTGGAATGGCAGATTAAGCACTTTTCCAATAAAAATCCTACTAAGTAGTTTTATAGATCAAAGACAATTTATAGTTGCAACTCATTTTTATATATTATATCAGTCTCTGTCTATGAATTGGTCCATAATATTGTGAATATGCAAATTGTAATCATTGACAATCATATTTAGTATTTAGAAAGAAAAGTCAATGCTCCATCATAACTGCCCTGCATTATCTGTGAATTGACAGAGCATAATATCAAAGTTGATTGCAATTGACTGTTAAAGTATATTGCAAATCTTTAAGTGTTATGAGTTTCATAATCATAATTGGTATCCTAAGAAATTTGTAAATGTGGACTCATAAAATGATTGACTTAAATTGCAAAAAGAAAAAGAGGGAGCAGATCAGAAAGTCTAATGACTCAATATACAGCAGAATTCCATTGAGTCTTCTTCAGTAAAACCTTGAAGTTTTTGTCCTGATTGTATATATTGAATATATTTGTTTATGTTGAATAAGATCTTGTACTTCATTATACTTTTCAGTAACATTGTTTGTATGTGTGTGTGAGAGAGGAGAGGGTAGTTGTCTTGTTATCTTTCTAACATATTTGAGATTCTGTTTATGACCACATGATTCTGATGATTCTTGGGCTCAGTCTTTTTAAGATGAACAGACACAGTGTACTTTTTCTTAAGTACTTGTTTTTCCCCCTCATATCCAGAGCTTCTTTTCTGCTCAGTTGGAGAGTAGACCTATCATTTTGGTACTGAAGTTATTTCCATGTTGTATTGTCTGATTTTTATTTTATCTTGTCCACAAACATTCTGGTTTTTCTTTCTCAGCTTCCTATACAATGCCAGGTCACACTAAAGTCAGACAATGATTGTAACTCTAGAGGAGACACAATTCTGTAAAATCAAACAATACATGGATTGCCCAAAATTGCTGTACAGAAATATTTGTCTCTTCGTAGTGAGTGAGTAGTTACAAAAGTGTAAAAGTGACATGTTCCATGTTTCTGTCCTGTGTATTTATGCAGAATCTGGTTTTCTTAGTGTTAGTGTAAGGATAAAGCTCATGATTGTCTTTCTTTATGCAAAACAGGATTCTATAACCTCTGTTTTTGATAATCAGTTTTACAAAAAAGATTCATCTTGAATCTAGAAGTTTTTTAAAAGGGAAGTTTTAGTGCAAGGATGTCTGTGAAGTTATATTATTTTTAGATATATATATCTCAAATAAGGAGACCAGATCTTGATATTCCCTTCTACTTAATTCTTAAATGCCATTGGCCTGAGAAAGGAGAATATGCTTAGTCAAATTATACCATTTATCTGATATCATATGAAAGATATAAACAATGAAGACTCTGTCTAAAGAAAGCTTTGTTTCCAGAATCATCAATCTTTATTCCAAAAAGGAATAGTGCCCACATTTCCAGCAACAGCTCCTACTTCATGAACTTTCTTGATTTCTTTGGGTACCAGAAGGAGTCATGAAGGCAGACAACTGGGTGGAATTTGAACAACACACTAGAAAAATATAGGGGCTGGAGAAAAGACGATCAAATGTCATTGTGTAGTAGACAGCTTTATACTTATGTGAGGTTCACTTATGTAAGGACTAGGATGACTATCTACAGAATCAGATATTAGATGGTCAGTGAGAAGACATTGATGTCAGAGTCTGGAAAACACAATCATTCCCAACCATGTTTGTCAATCATTCAACTGAATAAGTTCCACAACTACTTTCAGCGCATCTCTTATGACTGCAATGGAAATTTACTTCTCTTTGTTTATTTAGACCAAAGCCACAAGAATAAAATAAAATTTTATAGAAAATCATTTCTAACTAAAAGAAGTGACAATTAATATTTATATAGCACCATTTTCTTAAAAGGAAGGTTATAAGAATTAATAGTCCTCTCTGAGATTTTACTTTGGTATTCTGTTTTATCATAAAACTAAATTTTATACATTCCTCTTTAGGTGTAAATATTCTCTAAAACTCTGTATTAGAGAATTTTTTTTTAAATCCCATGGTTTTTTTTTTCTTTTCTTTTTCTTTTTCTTTTCTTTTCTTTTTTTTTTTTTTGTAGCAGTACACTTCTTTATCCATTGCATCTGAGAAATCTGCAGTAACGAAAATGCAGTCTCTAGTTTTGCCTATCTCTCTCCTACAGAGCAGTTTCTGTTTGCCCTTACAAAAGGCCCATATACTTCCAATTTTATTAGATCATTAATTCTAAGCCTGAGTGAAGTTATGGTGCCCTGATAAAACCTTCCACTCTCATAAATACCAGAAATATAGAAGTTGGATTCAAGCATCTAACTCTGAATTTTGTGACTTCCATAACCTTGACTTCTCTTTTGATGCTGTTTGACTCTTTCCTGTTTGGTAATTTAAAGCATTATATTAAAAAAATACACTGTATTGTAATTTGTAATTTCAATAATGACTACTAGAAACAGTTCTTTTGTCTTTGATTGACCACATAATAATTACAGGGTATTTGTACAAATACTTTTCAAAGATACAGAATTTCAATGTATATGCTATAGTAAAGGAAATTGGTATAACGTCCTGAAATAACTCCTAACTTTTCAAAGATCCCTTAACTTGATGTTTTCAAACTTTGTTATATTGTATCTTTTCATGGCAACTTAAATTCATTATAACTTTTTTTGAGTTTGAATTTTGTGTTCAATAGCACATACTACCTACATGAAAACAAACAAACAAACAAGCACACAAACTGGATGAATACCCCAATGTGGAGTAATGTAGAAAATAATCTTTAAAATACTAAATGAAGAAAACAAAGAACAAAGCAAGGAAGATTATATTGAAAGAAAACTGGAAGTGTCAGAATGAAAGCCATGAGTACAGGCAGTGAACTGTGAAAAAAGAGGGATTAAATATATTAAAAAATGAATGATGAAGAGCTCAAGCAATGCAAACACTTGTTTAAAATTAGCCTACTCTTGTTTTTTTGAGTAGTCATACATTTAGACTATTTTGTTCTTTAAAATATTTTGCTGGATTAGATAAATGTGCAAGCGATTAAATTACAAAATTTGCACATTTCTGACATCTTCATGTCCTCATGTCATTACGTGAATATCAGCAATAAAACATGGAGGCTATGAAAAGAGAGTGTAATTGTTTTGACCTTTTATCTGAGCCTTGTAATGATTTGCATAATCAATCAGGCCTCACTACTATGCTTCAAATCATCTATTGTTCTTCAGCCATTCTGGTGAATATAAAGCCCTGAGTGCTTTATTTCCTAAAAAGGTAAAAATGAAAAATTATTAAAGTGATATACATTTTCAGTGTGGGCTTACCTGCTTAATTGAATAAGTATAGCTTCTCAAAAATTATCTGAAAGTTTCTTTGGGCCAGGAGATGTGTCATATCTATATTTTTTCCTTTTTTCACAAACATATGTTTGGGAAATTTGTACATGTATAAAATCAAAAAATACTTTACCCCCTCTCCAACTACTCACATGTTTTTCACATATCCCTCTACCTACTTCATAGTTCTCATTTTCTTATAACTCATTAAATCCAGTTAGTACTGCCTATAGGCTGCATATATATACATATGTGTGTGTGTGTGTGTGTGTGTGTGTGTGTGTGTGTGTGTGTGTGTGTATGTGTGTGTGTGTGAAGGACATCCACTAGAGAATGGGAAATCTAGTAGTGGATACATCTTCAAAAAAAGTGTTTCCTCCTCTCTCATGAGCTGTCCACTAATAATGTCTCCAGAATTAGATATGTGTCCCGGAGATGGTCTATTCATTTATAGCATTTTTGACTGGATTATTTGGCATGGATCCTGAGCATGAGATCTTGCTCTGATACCATAAATGCAATATCTATGCCATGTACAAAAGACAGAAGTCCACTGTACTACTTATCACTTCTCAGCTCCTATATTCTTTCCCTCTACACTCCTGTGATGTTTCTTGAGCCTCTGTGTTAGTGTGGGGGTTTTGATATAGATGTATTATTTAGGCTGTGCATTTAGTCTTTTCTTCTAATAATTTTGACTAGTTATGAGTCTCCCAATTGATTACTGTCCCTTGACAAGAAGAATTTTACCCAACAAAGATTGAGACCAATTAATGTCTATAGGTACAAACATATATGTATATATATATATATATATATATATATATATATGACAATTTGACAGCATGACCATTTAACAAAATAACCATAGCTATTTGTATCTAGTGTCTATAACCTCCATAGCCATGGACTTTTAAAATAAGATTATAAAACATACATGAAATTACTTCCCATGGAAAAGGCCTTAAATATAATCAATAATTAAGTCAATAACTTCACCATAATCATAATGCCACCATTGTACCAGTAGGTACATCTTTCCAAGTGTATCAGTATTGTGGCATTTGGCATCAAAGTCTGAAGAAGATTTGCATATGTAACTTACTGCACTATGAAACCTAAATAGCAGGAACAAGTTTTCTAGTTGATTTGAAATTGATGTCTCTGTGTCTGGCAGCCAAGGTGTCTGATATGGTCACAGATATTTTCTAACTGCAGGTAACCAAGGGAAATAGCAACAGCCTGTATTATTTTGAATATCCCTGGTACCGCCCTTGGGATAATTCACATACGGTTATCCCTTGTATTCTGGGAGTAACATTGTCAACCCATGGAGAGTAATTCTATTCTAAATCTTTTATTTTACTATTGTATTTTGAAATTGGCTTATAATCTAGCATGTTTCCATAAAATTCTCTTCTCTCTCTTCAAAAAAAATATCAGTAGCCTTCCTTTATACAATGACAACAGGCTTAATAAGAAATTAGGGAAAGAATCCATTAATGATATATATACACACATACACACACTTACACAACTGACAATAAATCTAACCAAGAAAACTAAGGACAGTTGCAATGTAAACTTTAATATAGTTAAGAATTGAAGAAGACACTAGATGAGAGAAAGACACTCATGATAATGGGTTGATATTGAAAATATGACCAAAATACCAAAAAAGAATCTGGAGACTCATTACAAGTCAAGTAAAAAATAAGGAAATGACACTTTTTCACAAACATAGAAAAGAAATCACAAAATTTAGTTTTATGAAGGCAAAAACAACAAGAAAAGAAACACAAGGATATTTAAAACAAAAAGAATGGAAGACATATAATTCTTGATTTCAAATTATAATGGGGTGTCACAGTAATAAAAACAGCACTGTGCCAATGCGAAAATAGACAGATCTGTTGAACAGAATTGGAGTCCCAGATTTAACTCTACACAACCACAGTCACCTGATTTCATACATGATGCCCAAAATATATACTGGATAAAGAACTGCATCTTCAATAAATAGTTCTGGGACTGAGAAAACTGGATTTCAACTTATATAACAATTAAACCAAAACTTTATACCTCACCTTGCATAACACTCAACCCAAAATTGATCAAAAAACATCATTATAAGAATTGACACCCTGAAATTTCTAGAAGAATAAGAAGAGGGCATGCTCCAAAACCTTTCCAAATGAGATCCTTAGAGCATAGAAATTAAAAGCAACAATAAATAATATGAACTTCTGGAAATTCAAAAGCTTCTTACAGAAAAGAAAACTGGGAGATAAAGAAGAATCCCATTGAATAGAAGAATATCTTTGGCAGCTAACTCATAGAGAACTAGTATCTAGAATTCACAAAAATCCCAAAACACTAAATATTAAGAAAATAATCAACTTGCTGAAAATTGGGGAGTGAATCTGGTTAGAAAATTCTTAAAAGAAGAAGTGTAAATGGCTAGGAAACACTTAAAAATTGTTTCCACATCTTGACCATCAGTGAAATGTAGATGAAAACCACTTTAAGATTCTATCTCACAGCAATCAGAATGGACATCATCATTAAATTCACATGGTAACCGGTGCTGTTGTAAATGTGGTGAAATGGCCTCTTATATACAGCCAGGAAGAGTGTATGTAAACTTGCAAAGCCACTTTCGAAATCAGTGGGGAGATTTCTCAAGAATCTAGAAATGGAACTATAACCCAGCTGTACAACTCCTGAAATATACTCAAAAATACCTTAAAATCCTATTGTGTGACTTTTTTATACACCTGCTCATTGTTGCTTTATTCACAATATCTAGGAAATGAAATCTAACTAGAAATCCAACAATGTGTGAATGGATACAAAAACATGAGACATATGCTCAGCTATAAAGAAGAGTGAAATTAAAATGTTTGTAGGTAAATGCAAAAAATAACTGGGAAAATTATAGTAAGTGAGGTAATCTAGTCCCAGAAAGAAAAATGCCAGATATTCTTTCTCATATGTGTCACTTAGCTTCAAATTTTTTGTTTTACGTTTAATATGGGGTAAAAATGGAAGCCAGGAAATTAGGAAGGTACTTTTCTTCTCTTTTTGAGGGGCTACATAATAAGGGATGAATAATAACAAACTACAGGATAAACAAAAGTAATGAAGTGGTAAAATACTAGAGGATAAATAATCAGGAAGGAGCATGGGAGTAGGGGAAATAAAGAGGTAAAGAAAGAATATATGAAAAGCCATATTTACTTATTATTTCACACTATAACTTAAATATGTGCAAGGATAAGAGATTACACATAAAATAAAAGAAGATAGACAAATAATAAGGGTTAAAAGGGCAGGTATGCAGGAGAGGCTGAAGTATATTGTTTACATTTTGAGGACACAAATTAGTTTCTCTTGGGTTGCAAATCTTAAAATCACCAGTTAACATGAACTTAGTTTGAAATAAGGAATATGCAGGGGTCATCAAGATATATAGCATTATGATAAGTTCAATTTCAGTGAATAGTAAACTTGCAAGAAGGAGAAAGCTAGACATACTGGAACAAAACCTGACAACAATAAAGGTTTGTGTTAGGCCGTTTTCCCTTGATAACAAAATATCTTAATATAAGTGGTTTATATCCACAGAAATTTATTTCTCACAATATCAGAGACGAAGAAGTCCATGTTCCAGTTGTCTGATTAATGACTATTGAAATATTTCTTCTTTGAAGATTGTGTCTCACCACTATAAAAATTCAGACTCTTTAGTCATGTAATGGAATTGGTCCTCTTTGTGATGCTTTACAATTATGACTTAATCACTTAGTAAAAGTTTGTCTTCTTATTATGATCCCATTGCACATTAGATTTCAACAAATGAATTTCACAGCACATAGATATTCAGACCAAACAATGTCAAATATTGAAGTGCCTAATCTGAAGATCAAGGGTTGCCAGAAAACACCAGGAATGAAAAGAAAGCAAAACATTCTTTCACTAGAGACTTCCGCAAAAGCAAGTAGCAGCCAATCAATATCTAGAGCTTGCATTTTTGTTAATGTTGTTTAATGAAAGTAGCTTTGGTACTAGGGTATGGATTCCAGGAAATGAACATATTCACAGTTGCTTCCAGTAGTAGTTGCCAACAAGTCTTCATTAATCCACAATCATCATTGACCTTTGAAAGCTCTAAGCACATGTTTCACAGGAGAGAATTCTGCTATCTCCTCCCATTAACATTCTTAGGTAGATAGTGAAACGACCCATTTCCATGAAGAACACACAATTAGTTCCTAAGCTGTAGAATATAATTCATCTAAGTGTAAAGATGATCTTATGTTCAAAAGTGAATGCTGCTACTTTTCAGTAACAAAACCCTATAAAAACAGAATATATAAGTGAAGAGTGTTTGTAATCTCTAGGTGTTTTTTCTTTCTCTCCTTCCTTTAATTATCAAGGAAAAACAATCAAATGAACAAACAAACACAACAACAACAACAAAATGAAAAGGCATGAATCTGCCTATGAAAAATATCAACAATTAAAATGTTATCTAGAAATTTTATGAAATGCTAGGACAAATCTCTGTGTTTTATGTGGTAATGAGTATTTCACTCCCAAGTGTTCACAGAGCTTTCCAATGGGATTTCCCAGCTGCATTTACACTGAGCCAAATCACCCTGTGAGGAGCAACATTCCAGCCTGCATTTAGAGAGTCCAAGGTAATAGAATGTTAGGTAGTTGAGCAGTTTCCAGTGACTAAATACTTCATTTTCTTCAGTTTGCTAATGCATCTGAATGACTGACGTAGTCTGGGTATATTTTCAAAACTTAAGTAAGCAGAACAGAGGTGGTTGGAGGAAGGGACATTGTCATCTTTAAATTTCCATCTTTATTAAACTATTTTTTACTGAAAAATTTCCCATGTGCCCTCACTTCTTTTGCTGTTCCTCATTTATTAAATATGAATCATGTAAATATTCTGGGCCAGGATCTTCAGTCCTTTGAACTTTCAAGAATATGTTTTCTGCAAATCATGAGTTTATTTATGACTACACCTTTCTCTGGACCAACACACAACTAACATCAACTGTAGGTTTTACTGAGTAACAATTAGATAGGACATATTTTGCTCTTGAGCTCTCTCAGGTTGATGTTGGTCAATGAACCGTCAGCATTCATGACAATTAATTGGTGACTCTATGCAGTAGGGCTGATTGAAAAGAAATCAATAAAGAGGTATCCTCACAATAGCAAACAAGAAAATACCATCTAAATGGTTAAAGACTGAATAGTAAGTACTTACCATCAGGAGGCAAAATGCTGATTGTTGTATAAAGAATGGCTATGGTAAGTAGAAGCCAATGGGTCTGACATAGAAAACTATTGCACTGATTAAGAGAACACAATGTCCCTAAGGATGCATATCCCAAAAGAGCACGTCAAACTCTATCAACTCAGCAAATAAGAAAGACTTATACTCCATAGAAGCCATGCTACTTGCCGTCTATAAGGCATACACTAATATATTTAACTTTTAAATATTTTTTTCTGTAAATTAGGGATAAAAATTTATGCTTCTCCGTTTCACTGGCAGATTTAAATTTCATATAAGCAAACAGATAGCACAATTATCAGTATAGAATCCAGAATATTGAAAAATATTAAAGAATTGACCATTGTTTAGAATAATTAACATAAAAGGATTAGGACAAGTTTTAAAAAAGAGTAGATTTTAAAATGTGCTTTTTCCCACTGAATAATAAGATATGTTTATATTTCTAAACTGTTTCTAATACAAACAATTGGAAATGGAAAAAAGAAACTTTTGAAAAACTATGTGTTAATTAACTATGAGAGCTAATTTCCTTTTCTACTACACATTATTAATGTTGTACTTTTAAGTAAACATATGAAGAACATTGCATCTTTGAGGAAGTAATAAAGAAGAGACAGCTAAAGTTGTTTTTCAGGACTTTATAGTGATAGAAGTTGATTTCAGTACAATACCTAATCTTATGGCCAAACGGCAATTTTATATTATGCATCCGGAGGTTTTCCTAATTAAAAGACAGTAATTATTTAAATCTATATTAAATGCATGGCACAAAAGAGAAGACAGAAACAGCCTGTCAACATGTGACAGCCACCTGCCAAATTACAAATGAACAATGATAGTAAGTGAAGGCATATGACATGAAATCTGTTCCTGGATATGAGGATGATTACATTTGGCAATACTGAAGCTGAGGCTGTGTGAGAATGAATGGTCTTTCTGTAAGCTCCAAAATCATGCTACCTCTTCTAAGCTGTAAATCCATTAATTCTCCAAATCTTAAAGTGAATATTCTTCTACTCGGTAATTTTTCAATAAATTAATAGCTTTATTAGTGTAGACTATTTTCTCTCATTTCACAACTCTTGGTATTAATTTATTTCCTTGAATTCGCCCATTCCTCATGTAAATAACGATTGGCTGTAGTTACTTCCTAAAATATTCAAATGCAATAAGATCATGCAAAAACACAGAGACAGTGGCAAAGTGTTTAAATTTCATTTCAGTTCCACTACTTGTTGTACTACTTCGGGTGAGGCCATTCTCTTCTGTGAGTATTATTTCATTTGTAAGTCAGAAAATAATAACATCTTTCTTTTTGGGATAGTCAGTGCATTTGATTCAGAGTGTGTGTGTGTGTGTGCGTGTGCGTGTGTATGCACATCAGAGTTATGTGTACTTCATTGTGAATGTGTGATGAGGTCATAGGTTTCAGTTCTGAGGCTAAAGATCTCTTTGCTCTCTTATGACAGAAAATGGGAATCAGAACTCAGGTCCTTTGCATGCACTGTAAGCAATATCACGCTGGGTTACATTCCCAATCCACCATTACAGTTTTGTTTATCTATTTTAATTTATTTTCACAAGTATTATATATCTTTGAATTTTCAACCATTTAGAGATTTGTAATGCTGTATTTTTATTATCTTAAAGCACTGATCACTGACAACATTTAAAATAAATGCAAGCATATTATTATGTAAATAACCTTGACATATTGCTGACATAGCTCATGTAGAGGAATAGCCCTGTGTGAAAGCTAAGGTTTACAGTTCAGGTGTTATATTCAAAGGCCTGTGTGGTCTGGATGGAATATGGAGACACCATTAAACCATCAGAAAGTCATGGTAGCAAACACATTTAATCTCAGTATTCAGAAGGCAGTGATAGTTCAAGCCTTTAATACCTAGAAAAAATAATGGAAGCGACACAGGCAGCAGAACTCAGATGGAATCAGTTTCACACAGGCTGTAACATCTGAGATGAGTCACAGTGAATGGCAGACAAAGTGATTTATCAGAGGAAGAGTTAATAGAGTAAGGACATCCCAACTCTCATGAGAAAAGGGAGGCTGTCAGCTCAGTTAAAGAGAGTTACATAGGAGTTAGAGTGAGATTTAGAAGTGAGTTGTAAGAAGTGAGGTAAGTTGAAGAATAAGTTACAGAGGAATGACAGAAGCTGAGGCTGGAGTGAGTTACAGAGAAGTTAGTTGAAGCAGTCAGTTACAGAGGCAGGATGGAGCACTGAGAGCTCAGGGAGAGGCACAGAGACACAGAAGAGCTTGGTAGAAGAAGCCCAGAACTGAGAGTGAGTTGAATCAGAAGAGTCTGAGTTCAGAAGGATCTAGTCAGAATTGTTCAATCAGTAGTAGATCTCAGAAGGTTAAGGCGAGGCAGATACTAGTAAGAATATATGTCAGATGAAATATTTACTAATATATATGAAATTTGAAAGTTCATTCAATTGTTTCATAAATGATTTTTATTTAAAAATTTTAGGTTTCGGCATGGTGGTACACACCTTTAACCCTAGCAATCCTGAGGTTTTTTTAACCCAAATACTAAATCTCATGAAATGTCCTAGAATTGATGTGTGTTTGATAAGTTTCATGGTGAAGACAAGAGGCACCTAAAAGCCTTCCAGATAAGCAAAGAAGTAACTGTCACTTTAGTCACTATTGTAAAGATACAGCTGTTAGTCTCTTAATCCATTATACAAGTTTTATCCCACTTAAATGAAAGTTATAGGTGCATAATTTATTTAAAAACTAAATAATCAGGTATCCTTTGAAAGATATTGGTCGAAATTAAGTACCTGAGCAAGTGTCAAAAGACTTTTTTTTTTTTTTTCCTTTACTGAGTAACTTAACTTAAGGAGCTCCGAAAAGTTTTGAATGTATCACCTTTTCAGTAGA
The DNA here is from genome assembly GCA_026225945.1 of Cricetomys ansorgei. NCBI lineage: Eukaryota > Metazoa > Chordata > Mammalia > Rodentia > Nesomyidae > Cricetomys > Cricetomys ansorgei. Next base: position 15,807,424 of record JAMJFZ010002869.1, read on the forward strand.
TAGTGCAGTATACAAGGACTTCATTTGGTCAAATCCTATTTTCCTCCTTAAAAATTTAACATCTGGTTTCTAAATTTATTTCTCCTTTAACAAACCCGAATAATAGAGTCTCTTTGTGAACATTGGCTGGAAATTCAAGAACCGATAATTCTGTCTAGAGTGTTATCACTAGTTTGTATTGGAGATGTGTTTGTGTGTGTGTGTGTGTGTGTGTGTGTGTGTGTGTGTGTGTGTGTGTGTGTGAATGGGTACTGAAGGCTTGGTCCAAGATAGTAGGACTATCTAGAACTTATTAGATCATTGATGAGTTCATAGCTGATTGTGCCATTGGAAAGTCGGGGCTAATTTGAAATAGTAGATAACTGAGAAAGTGATTTTGATGAGTATATCTTTGATATAAACCCTTTCTCTTGGATGGCTGTTTATTGTTGATTTCTTTGCCATCATAATATGAATGGTTTTGTACCATTGAATCTCACCCACTAGTAAGCGGTTTAGCCTCACCAATCATAACAACCAGTTCAGCTGATCATGAATTGAAACCTCTGAATCTAATGAGATAAAATAAGTCTGTCTTACTTTTGAGTTATTTTCCCAGATATCTCCTTATGGTGAGTAAATGATGTTGATGAATACAACATGTGAATGCTCATGCAAATGTAAGTGTTTATACAAAATAACATATTTATGCTCTGTGGAATAAGATTTTGAAAATCAAAGCTGGAGACTCACTAATTTGTAAGGGGAGCTTTTCTAAAAGTATTTTCTGAAATTCGTTTTCACAGCAGCATCTTTCAAGTTAATAAAACAACCACAATGATTTAATCTAGACACTGACTTAAAACTCCTCTACCACAATTTTCTTACAAGTGTAGAGAAGCACTTATCCTTGGCGGGCACCTCATTACTTTATGTTACTGACGGCTGTTGTACTGTGTAATGAATGTAGGAGGGCTTTGTCAGTCTGTCACCAAATCCTTTCTTTCCAGAGTCTGACATAGTGAGTATATTTACATGCAGCAATTGCTTTTGAAGAGTGAATATTATACCTATAGGAGTCTGCTTATCAGTTCATTCCCTCATATTTCTCCCCTTACTCAAATTATCCTGATTATGAATCTTTGCAATAATGTTCAAAGATTTGCATCACTGGGAAATAAGTCTTTAATACTGTGTATTATCTCTTCAAATATCAGTCCTCCAAATTATAATCAGCACTAAGAAAATCAATGTTGAGCTTACACTCATCTGCATTCCCATGTTCTTAAATTGTGAAAAGCTTCTAACAGATTCACAGAATATATAACTCCAGATTTTTAAGAAAGTAAATTCTTTATTTCTTGAAAACTTAAGAGAATAGTATTATGTATATGCCTTGGTATTCGCCTTGTGCCCTTAGAAGCCAGAATAAAAAATCGGATCCCCTGGGACTAGGGTTACGGATGTTTGTGAGCCAACATGTGGATGTTGAGGACTGAATCCTGGTACTCTGGAAAGGCAGCTATTGTTCTGAACTGATGAGCTACCTCCTTGGCCATTGGTACAGAGTTTTAGAATACTGTAATGTACTATGTAGGAAGAAACAAAGAGAATCTCAATACAACTATGAAGAAAACTGTTACATAACTTTCTTCTATCTAGAGAAGAACTCTGAAGTAGATTTTTGTCCTGGGTCTTTAAATAGCAGGTAAAGTCCTGTGAATATTATGAGGTTGGGAGAAAGGAGAGAGAGACTGACATTTCTAAGAAACAGTTTTGATGGATGGAATGACATTAATAAAGAAAGAGACAAAAGTACCAGGCAGAATCAGCAGCCTTCATTTGATCTTTCAAGTGCAGGACACAGGAGTTTAGCCCAGTGGGGAACTGGGTAAGTAGAGTATTTGAGTGCTTTAAAATGCCAGAATATAGAATTTTAAATATTGTACTATGATTTCTGCAATTATTCTTTCATGATTAAATAATTATTGCATATATATATTATAAGGTTCTCTTTTTATAAAAAATGTATATTTTTTCTAATGTATTTCTATTTATTATTTTAATTATATTATCTGACAGATATTTATATAGTATGTAGGTATTACAAAAGCATGTATATGGCATTATTGCTATTATATTTAAGCCAATTTTAATAAGAAATACATAATTATTAAATTTTATGAACTTAAAACCTGACACTCAGAAGCATAGATATACTGTCTAAATTTACAGGACTGTCATTCTTACCTCTCTCTGTTGGAATTCAACTCAAACATCTCAGCAGTGAAATACTCAGGTGACTTAACGACCATGATAAAATGATTTTATTTATTTAGAACTTTAAGTGATTTTGTCCTTTTTTCATATGTTATAGGGATCATGTTCTGCCTTTTGAGTTATGACAGTCTCTCTCATTCTAGTTTTACAACATTGTCCTTGTTAACCAGAATGTGAAGCTATCCTCTTGATCCTGGACAGACTTAGGGCTTCCAAGGATGACAAGAGCTGTGAGAGTCTGTTCCTGGAGTTTGCTGAGTCTCAGTACCTTCATTTGCAAATCCAGTGTCTTTGTACTCGGTTATCTTGAAAATCATTGCCAAACATTCAAATTTAAATGATGCTATCTCTATCAGTATGAAATGCAAGCCTTTGCTGTTTTCATTTTTTTTTAACCAGGGGGTTCCATAAGGCTATTATTATTCAGAAAATATAAAAAATTGAAAGCTGTTCTAATTTCAAATAGATTATTTTTATGATTTTCAGCTCTTGTATAGGAAAAGATGGTTTTAAAAAAAGAACAGGAATGATAAGAAGAAAGAAAAGCTCTGAAACTGTGGATCTGTCATTATATTCACTTTTGTTCTGTAGCTACAGAAGGCAAAACTCTGCTTTGAAATAGTGCATTGTATTATTCTGTCTGTATGGTAGTGTGGATGCAGATTTGGGATATCAGATACTCTATAGCTTTTCTTATTGGAACGCACATTACTTAATCCTGGTCTATTATTTATGTACAGGGAAGGGAATAAAGTCTACTTCATAGTGTCATGAAAAAAATACATGAAATATTTCATAAGAACTGACTGACGGTGTGTCTGGCACACATATCTATATGTGTTCGATATTTACAGTATTTATATATGTAACCATTTAAATAGTTATTAATACCAGTGTTACCAACTAATACCAGTGTTACTCAACTAATGAGTGCCAAATGCTACCCCTGTTACTATTAATTTATAAAGAAGTGATTGTAACTCAGGTGTGGCAGTCTATGCCTGTGATGCCACCATTTGAGGCTGAGAGTGGGGCATAACCACATTTGTGTTTGTGGCAAGTTTCATTAGCATGGTGAGTTCTAGACCAGCCAGGACTAGAGTGTCACAAAACACATAGATTGAGATTTTAAGAGTCTGAAATATATTGTGAAACACCATTCACTTTAAATATTCATCTATTTAGCTGCACAATCAAGAGGAGATTTTGGTCCTGTGATGCTAGGCCACTGCTCACTGAAAAGCTTTTACAATACAATACATACACTGTAAGAGAAAAGTAATGAAATTTCTAAGTCTTTTAGTTCTTCCATATCCTGCAGAAAATAGTCCAAGTCAATACTTTAGTTATTATATATGAAAGGTTAAAAAAAGACAGACCCATCATCTCTTGCAAGTGTAAAACAAGAACATAACGATTTGTTGGTTCAAGCTGCATTTGCTAAACTCAAAATCATGAAATATTAGAATTGTTTTATAATAATTTGGATTTATAGTAGGGCATGATACCTTATGGTGCTTTTTTGTGAAATAGTATTTTATTTCATCATTTAATCATAACCATAAACTCTTTTACTTTCAGGATAAAATAGCCACCTAAATATAGCCACTATTTTTTTTTTTTTGTACCCAAAATGACTATTCCCAAGGTTTATTTATTTTTTGTCCTAGACTTTTGTGGGATTGCCATGGAGCTAGATAGTGGGTTGAAGCAGCTAAGAAACATCACACCATCCCAGAAGGTAAAAGCATTAAGAGTTCAGCTGCTCCTCGCCTTTGACCCTGGCCAGATCCCAGCTAAATATTAAATATTGCCTATTTCACAGAAGCAAAAGGAAAGTAACTTGATAGGTGTTTATCTGCCCTGTGGCTGATGGGATACCTCCCTCTTTGTCTCTGTGAGACCATGCCTTTCGAGGAGGCACCCTTTAATAGAGAACTGGTGCCTAGCCCCACATGCAAATAAGGCTAACCTAATGCCCTTGTTTTGCCCAATGGATCCCCCATCCTGAGTATCCAAGATTCTCTCCTGCTTTGGGATACATGCAGCAGACACCCCACATTAAAGAGAGTGCTGCTTCCACCAGAAGAGACTCCTAGGACTGATTCATTGCATCTTGTTCATTGGTTCTCAGCTCAAGGAATCAGGGTCTGTGCTGGCCCCAGAACCCCCAACCCCTCCTCTGCTGCTCCCCCAGCACAAGTTTCCTGCACCTGGCCAGGGCAGGGAACCAGCTGAAACCCAGCGGGCTATGGGCTGGGTCAGAGCAGAGACAGCGTGGGAGACCATACTAATCTTAATGAATGGTTTTTCTGTTCTTTCTTAATCCTACTTCTCCGGAATAGTGAAAGACATCCGGCTTGTGTACCTTTTGACCTTAATCTTAAGTGCATTGCAGCATTCCTGAAAGTCAAACCAGCATGGCTTTCAGTTCTCCATTTCTGAAATCCCTTATTAAAACTTTGTTGTGTTTGTCTGCTTTATTTGCCTCGGGATAGAATGTTTTTACTTGTGAGCCATCCACTGTACCATTGCTGCTTCCAAACACCATTTCACTCTTAAGAAAATTAAATATGTACAAAGGAAACTTTTGATCAATTTATAAATGGAGAAAAGGCTGAATAATAAGCAACCATTTGCAATGTTTTTAAATTGTCTGCAAATATATGCACATAAATTTTTATTTATTATTTTTTTTGTTGTTTTTCCATACAGAGTTTCTCTGTTGTAACTCTGGCTATCCTAGAGCTCACCCTGTAGACCAGGCTGGCCTTAAATTCACAGAGATCTGCTTGCCTCTGCCTCCCAAGTGCTGGAATGAAAGGCATTCACCACCACTGCTGACTTAATTTTTTATATAATATGAATACAGGATGATGTGCTAATATTTCCCATTAATTAGGTATATAGACTATGATCTTTTGTTAGAAACTTTTGCATGCTTCTATTGAGTCTTGTATTAAAACAGAGACTCAGTGTTATTACATGCTTATGACATCAAGTCTATGAGCATCATAAGAGTCATGGCCAGAAAGGAGTATAAATTGTGATCTCATTTTGTAACAGATCCTTAGACCTTTTAGTATTTCAATGATTAGGATTCGCAGCAACATTTGTGAGGGTATTTATAGATATTGATATTTAGCTGTCTATGGCTTTCACTGTGGCAAGACATGATATTTCGCTATTATGACAACCTTTTATGTTTATTAATTTCAATAAAATTTTATTCAAAACATTCCATTTAGAGAATAAAACACATAAATTTAATGCAGTGTAAATGTAAACAAGTAACATGTAAATAAAAGTTTATTGAATTAACAAAATAATTTCAGCTCATTTAGTTTGAAAGGTGTGTGTGTGTTCGATACATTATGGTTTAGAGGAAAGAGCTAATTATTTTGTATATTACAAAATAACAGTAGCACAAATTTTTTTTTAAATAATAAAAATAGGCTTGGTTCTATGATTCAGTTAGAATAGTATTTCAGTTAGTAATAGTATTAGAATAGCATGCACACAGCACTGGATTTGATCTTTGGCATTGCATAAACTAGGCCTGGTGATTGACACCTGTAATTCTAGAACTCTCTAGGTAGAAGCTCAAAGATCGAAAGGTCACAAAAGGTCAGTGTCATGGTCTGTTACCTAGAGTGTTCAAGGTAAACTTAGAAAAAGAACAACAAAGATAAATTTGAAGAACAAGGTAAGGAGTTTAATATCCAAGGTAAGTTTAATACTACAGGTAAGAAGCATTTCATGGGCCCATAAGAATAACTGAATCCAAGAAGTCATAAAAGACGGTCTCCTTAGGAGTAACCAGCGGTCTCATAGAGGTTGAGGGGAAGGGAAAATGTGAGTGGTGTTTGTGTAAATTTACTCTCTCTCTCTCTCTCCCTCCTCTTCTTTCTCTGTCATTCTTTGTGTGAAGCTAAAACTGTGTTGTGCTGTGTGTGTGTGTGTGTGTGTGTGTGTGTGTGTGTGTATGTCCATGCATGCAATGCAGGTTGGCCAATAGCTGTGTTCACATGCTTGTGGCACTTGATTAATAGGAAATAAAAATAGCATATGAATTCCTGGTATCATCAATTTCTAATTTTTTTCATTCACGGAGTTATAACAAAGCAGAACATCGTTACATGAAATTCCATTTTAAAGTAGTAATCCCATGATTGAACTCTAAAGCAACAAATATTTCTGTAGACTTATAATGTTACTGTTTTTTAATTATAATCAATCATATTTATTGACCTTGGAATAATGTCTAAAATGAACATCATTCTGCATTCCTCACCTGATTCACCTCATTCCCTGACTATATACAATTTTTTTGTTATCAAAAAGTCAGTAATACAAACACAAAATGGTGTCTGTTGTGTGATTCATAACAAACTTCAGGTTTCACTGCTCTTTGAACAACAAATACAGTGCCTCATCCACACACAGACACCTTGTAGCTTATTGTCCATTTACAGCCATGGTTTTTATGTATTGCAAGCAGTAATTGCTTCTAGCAATGTAATGCCTTACCACCTTACCATAATCATAACACAGTTTCTAAATATTTTTTTTACATGGCAGTATCTGTCATGGGTTGACTATTATGTTGGGTATTATTATAATTCTCTCTGTTCATAGCATTGTACTTTGAAGACGTATGCACTAGAACTGGCTTCTATCTGCTGAGCAATTAAATGGAGTATTATAAACTGGATGGAGTATTAGGAGAGACTGCCAATTTACTTGTAGAATTTGTGTTCAGTTGAGAAGCAGTTGCAGCCCTGAGCTCTCTAGGAAAAAAAAGAAAAAGCACATTTTATCAAAAATAATATGAGGCAGTATGCTTCCTTTATAAGGTCTGATATTCACTTCTCTGCTCATTAGAAGGTGATAATAGTGTGGGCCATCCAGCAAGGATTGACTGTTTAAAAAGATGTAGAATCAAGAAACATATCAAAACATCCTATCCTCAGACCCTCTTCAGAAATTCTGCTTCTGCTGTCTGCTGATCAAGATCAAATGGAAAGATAATAAAAACAGGTATTTGGATTATGACTTCTAGTCAAAGTTCAAAAGCACCCCTCCTCTCTCTTACCATACTTCTCTCTTTTCTCTCTTTCTCTCCTAATATCATTGGAACAGAAGCCAAGTATTCTTAAAGTGCTCAGTAACCTGTGCAAATATTCTTATGTCCTCATCCATACAACAAAAAATTTAAGAGTATAATGCAAATCAAAATAACAGAATAAATCATTTCATGGTCTGTACTTACTACATAATCATGACCTGATTTTCACATCTGAATTCATCATGGTCTAATACTAGGCATTAGGTTTATAGTTCCTAGAATTTCATAACACAAAAATGTTACCCAGGGTACAGATCACATTTTCTTATCATCTTAAATAGCACAGCCTAAATAAATTTCTCTTTTTCTGAATTATTATATGATTTTCATGTATTTATTTCTTCTTTACAGTTCTTGAATAATATTTATTTGGAAATATTTTGCCATTGGTATTCGAAATGATGGTGATTATTTTGCACTCTTCAGAGTTTAAAGGTTAATAGACATACAAATGATATTAGAAGACTTCTATACTCTTTGAGCTTCCTTGTGCTTCTAAAACATGAGACTATATTTATTAAATTCCAAGTATAGCAAATGGAGCATAATTAAACTGTCAGGTATTTATGTAGAAGTGACAAATTAAATCTTTAACCATGCTTGAGATACTTGGATTTAGTGATTCTGATGGCCATAGGTCATTTCCTACTACAGTTACTTTGATTTTGAGTACTCAAAATTAATTCTAGGAGCTATTAGACTAAACTAATTCATTTTAAGAAGGGAACTTGTATTAGTAAACTTTAATCAGTTAACAAAATTAACAAAACATAGGATACCAATTAATTGTATCCTTTATTTTATTTGCAGTCTTGCCCGCTGTAATTTCTAGTGAGCCTGTAGGAGGATGGCTGTGAACCAATGAGAAGGAATATTACAACTCAAGTAAAGAAATAAGGTCAGAGAATAAGGTCAAATATATTCTCTTTAAATCATGCTCTACAAGAACTCCCAAGCATTTGCACACATGCCATCTTTATCTATTTGTAGGACACACCTCTGAAGACCCCAATGTCTCCTAGTAGTGATTACATTTTTAATATTTCACTATCTTCCAATGGCAGCCTCATAAAGACAAAACTCTCAACAAATGTCTCCTGGGGACATCAGAACAAAAGGCAGACAACAGCAAGATCAAACCTAAGTATAAAATTAACAGTGCTAAATATATATGAATTTATCTAACTAGATAAATAATTAGCTATAGCAAAGAGATGTCATTGGTTTTTCCAGTCACTTTGGTGTCACAAGGTAAAATCTCATCCTGTTATACCATTAAAATCCCAATGCTAAAACCTAGACTTTTTTTGATAATGGAAGAGGAGGAAATTGAGCAATCGTTAGTATTTGTTAAATTTGAAGCAAAGTAATCCTGCCACCTTCTGCCAAAATTAATCAACCTCTCTGAAAGAATAAGTATTCCCTAAATTATTTAAGCCTGTACCATAATTAATATACAACATTATAGATTTAATTAAACTTCCATACCAAGGAAGGCCCAAAGTTAATTAGTGCCGTAGCCCTAAGCATTTCAAGTACACTGAAAAAGTAATTTGGTGGTAAAAGGTATGTTTGTTTATCTACTGTAATTTAAAAGGATTTAGTTGAATGTATAATTTCTACATTAGATTTTCCCAACCTTACATTCTTTTCTTCTGTAGCTGTACTGTTTTTGTATAATGCTTATTAAATAATCATAGATTTACCGAGGATGGGTCTAGTTCTACACGTAGCCTTATTTATCAAAACTCTAGACTCAGAATGACAATATAGTCCAAATTCTTCCACTGTAGATCTCAAAAGCACTCGTTCCATTTCCTAATTTGTATCTTCAGTATATACCACACAACTACTGAATAACAATTAGCACCCCCTTGCCCCAACATAGAAAGCCCAGCTATAAGTCCTGGGAATCATTCTCTGATTATTTCGTTTGACTATCTGCCTTCTGAGAAGAAACTATCTGCTGTGGTCTAAATGTTGTTATTCCCTATAACCTATATATTGATCTTATAAGTCCCAAGATGATGGTATTAGGGACTGGAGCCTTTGGGAAATTATACAGATGTCTAGTCTTATTGGTTGTGACCTGATATAGTTATCATTAAAGTTCAAACAGAAAAACCATGCTGTAGGACTGCAAAACAAAACACAGATATCTATATCTTAAAAGTTCATGTCTCAAGTTTGTGATATTGTATTGGGCTACATTCATAGCCATGAATGCAACTTTTGCCTCATGTAGCCAGTGGGAATAAAGGCATTTTTTAAAAGGCCACAGAGAGACCCTTGCTTTCTGCCGAAGTGATTTAACAGAGAAAGTGGAATTGTGTCCTTATTAGTCATTGAATATTCAGGTAAATCCTGCTTGAGATTTCCAGTTTCTAGACCTCAGTGTAAAATAAATCAGTTGTTTATGAACCACTCAGTGTCGTGTGCTTTATGGAAAAAAAAAAAACAAACAGAAAAAAAAACAAACACTAAATGGGCAAATGAGCCACTAATTCCCAATTTTACTACCTAGGAAACTACCTGGGGAATAAAGCTTCCAGAACAGGCTTTTCCAATATTTCAATTGCCTAGTATTGCAATTGTCACCAAAGATACTTCATTCACTTCATCTAAGACCCTTGTTTCCTAGCCAGTCTCCCTATAGCTTTAGGGAAGAAAACTCTGCATTTTCTTAAGAAATATTCTAATTCTATTTAACACAATATATCCATTTCCTCTCATATTCCAGAATGATGGTGACTCTGTTGTGTATGTCGATTATATCCAAATTATCTATCTAATACGAATAGCAAAAGAACATAGAAGTTAATGTGAATCTTTAGCAGACCTGGCTCACCAATCACACATATATAAGAGCTCATTACTTGCATTTATGTGCCTTCCCATTTGCTTTTGTAGGCTAGTTGTCCCTACCAGTCCTCACACCTGTTGATAAGATTGTCTCATTATAGAAATCACTCACCATCCTCACTCCTCAGCCTCCTTGACTTTCCCAATCGTAAGTTACACATGCCTTTTGCCTCCTGTGCTAAGAACATCACTCATAAGTTTCTGTTGACACAGAAGTACATAATTGTATATGCCATGTCTCTATCCCACTAGAGATGATACATTAGAATGAAAAGATATGCTTTGTCTTTATATTGGTAGTGTCTGCAGCACCATCTGGTTTATAGTACAGTTTTAAGATTTTCTTCAGATAATCTTGTACATAATAGATTCTAGATATATCATACTAGTTGTTGCTTTCCATTTAAGTACTAGGTATTTGCATTTATTGTTAACATATAATTTTTCAACCCCTATGAAATATTTTATATATATGATGCCTTTCAAACCAAGCCTTTTCAAACAAAAACAACATCACTTCAAACATCTTCCCTCTAGAAAACAATTGGCTGAATTTTATACCAGAAAATCTAGGCACCTACTACATTTCTACACAGAAATACAGTCCATAGGCAACAAATCAAAGTCACATGAGAGCCTAGAGTTCCAGATGAAGTTTCACGAGTACATTTAGACAAATCTAATCCTTTCCTCCAGGTTCTAATCTTTCTGCTCTCCCAGCTGATTGTGCCTATCCTTCTCCACGTACCACTAATACAATTTTAAAGTCCCACTACAGCTACAATCACAAGGAAAAAAATTAATGTTGTTCTGATCATACATTTTTGTCATTAATCTCTGAAGATAGAAATGGTTTGAACTTGAAAGATGCAGATAATTTTGGTGACCTTGATCTCACTCTGGGAGTATGCTTTGTCTCCTGGAGGAAATTAACTTGATAAACATATGCTCTCATAAAATCATTAGTTGACATATAGCATCTTATAGTGACCCTTCAAAAGAAGAGCTACCATAAATCCAAACATCTGTAAAATGTAAATTCACAGGGCATAAAAAGTCTTTGAGGTAATACAAAGCAGAATCTAGTCAGAGGCCTACAGGGAAGATTAGCAGAATTTATGCCATAACTGTAAACTTAAATACACTAAAAGTAAAGGACCTGATTAAAGTATCTCTGCCTCTCCCCTATGTATATTGTCTAATACATTTTCTAAAGAGAAACAAGTGAGAATAGACAATAAAAGTCTCACATTTGGAAAGTTTCTTCAAATCTTGATTATGGGAGAATATGCCAAAACCCAATGTCTTGCTGTTGAGTAAAACTTTCTGGAAAGAATCCAAAATATATAGATTTGGGGTTAGAGAGATAACACATTTTGTAACTTGTAGAAAAATGGATGCCTGATTTTAAGCTATCAGAACCTGTGCAAAAATCTTAGTGCTTTAGAGGTATAGACAGAAGAATACCTGGGGCTTAATGTCTAGCTACTTTAGAAGAATCAACAAGCTCCAGGTTCCCTGAGAGATACTGTCTCAAAAAGTAAGGTGGAAGCTCTAGCCCAGTGATTCTCAACCTCCTAATGCTGTAGACCTTTAGTACCATTCTTCATGTTGTGGTGCCCCCCCACCATAAAATTATTTTTGTTGCCACTTCATAACTGTAATTATGCCAGAACATAATGTAAATATATGATATGCAGATGGCCTTTGGTGACACTGTGAAAGAGTCATCCAAACTCCAAAAGGATTGTAGCTCATAGGCTGAGAACCACTGGTCTAGAGATAGTTCCATGATTAAGATCACTGGCTGATCTTCTAGATGACCTGGGTTTGATTTACAGTATAGTACAGTCTATAACTCCAGTTGCAGTAGATCTGATGCTCTCTTTTTGTCTCCGTGGATATGCAGGCATATAAATGCTGCATAGACACACATGCAAGAAAACTAAAATATCAAGAATATATTAAAATACACAGTAAACTAAAATTTAATAATAATAATAAAATATGTTGGAAAGAGATTGAAGGAGACATGATGTTGACACATGACCTCCACAGGCATGTATACACAATCTTCCATAAACACATGAATACATTTCCACAAATACATTAAAAAATTTACATCTTTGTATTGGTATTTATTTAGGTGTCTTATCATTTAGTTGTATCTTCTCATTTTTAGGCTAATTTTCTATGTAAATAAAAAATCATGTTTCTACTTACTTCTCAAATATCACATCTAACTTCTGTAAATAGATAACCTCATCAGTACTAACATCAAATTCAGGAATCTATCACTTAAATATATAATGTTACTATATTCATATGTTTATTGAAAATACATATTTTCAAATACTGTAACTAACTGTGTATATGTTTATAAAAATTATGTCAGTTTTTTATTTTTTGTATTTGTTCTCTATTTTATTCTTGTGTGTGCTTCCTCTACTTACTCCTTAAAAGCCAAGATTACACAGGTTTTATAATCTTTTCAAAATCCCTCAGATTTTTATAGGTCACATCGCACTAATATATATCTATTTCCATCTGTGTCACAAAGACTTAAAAATACAAATCCTAGAACAAATTGTTCTTCTGAGCTGAAGAATACAAGTTCTGTCATTGACTAGCCATTCTTTATTTATTTTTTTTTTTCAAAACAGGGTTTCTCTGTTGAAACTCTAAGTGTCCTGGAACTCACTCTGTAGACCAGGCTGGACTCGAACTCACAGAGATCTGCATACTTCTGCCTCCTGAGTGCCAGGATTAAAGGTTCATTTTTAAATGAACATCACCTGATGTAAGTTATCCATACAAGTCTCTCTACAACCCTTCCAAATCCCTATTCAGTTGATGGCCCTAACTCCCCCAGCTTTTCCAAGACAGCCCAATAAAGCATATAGAACAATATGTCTGTTGAAGCTCCGAAGTTGTGTGCTCTCTGAGAGAAACAGATTAAGATATGCTGTGGTTAACATTGTAGGGTCATGCCAGAGGTGGGTTGTGGGAGAGTAGAATCAGTATCTTCTGATAAAAAAAGAATATTACCAATCAAATATTCCTTCAACTTGACGTTTAGATGGAGGCTTTCAAAATCAACCAAAGGGGCCTTTATGAGTGCATTACCACAGGTGAGGTGTAAAGGAGTCTTCTAAGAAAAATTCTTACAGAGCCAAGAAATATTTACTTTCCAAGGAAAGTAAAAAGACATCTATTGGGATTCAAGGATGCACATCAATGCAGGTTCTCAGCACACTCAGCTGAAACTATGTAGGTAGCCTGAATATCATAGTGACAGAAAGAATGACAAAAAAGGAGAAAAAAAAAAAAAAAGGATCTACTTGCCTTTCCCTGTTCCCTGGGAAACCTGCCTACCCAGGTAGCACATTGAAGATTTCATGTCTTCACTTTTGAATGCATTCCAAGGCTTCAGAAATGGGATTTCCTGAATCTGAAATGTCTGGTGCCACTAAACCACTACATTTGTCAGAGTTTAACAGCCTCCCTCTGTGTGAAGGTAAGGTAAAGGGAGATCTCGCTTCTGAACTTGATAGCTCGTTTCAAGTTTGCTTCCTTTATGAAGGCCTTGCCCTTCTGGAAACACCTTCACCGACAGCTCTGCAGGCCATCATATTCAAAAGTAATTCTGGGATTTACAGTACACTTCGTTCTGCAGTGCTCCGGGGATAAGAAAGCCAGGAGCAGGTAAATAGAATAAAGCGGAATTGGTAGACTCCTCAGACTTAGTTGCTTGCTCTTAAATTAGGAGGAAGTTATAAAAAAAATGGTTATTTCCGTTCATTAAATCAGTTCCAGTTCCTTCGCAGATCAGTTGTGAGTCATTTAATTTTAAATTTCAAAACCCACAGCTGTTTTATATGATGTATCTCACTAAAAGATTTTTATTGCTTTTAATTAAAATTCATATCTATAAATTATTTGCTGATCAAAGATGGTATTTACAAAGTTTAATGAGAGATTTTGATCTTCAAATAGTAGCCTCCTATTCAGTTGATTCATTACCTAACATTTAAAGGACTCCACTATTAATTATCCCCAGCCTTGCATTATTCTCCTTCAGTCCTGATATGAAATACTTAACAAAGTATTTTCACAAATGTCTTATAGAAAAATGGGCAGAGTATTTCATTTACAGTTAAGCTTTTCAAGGGCTAGTTCATAGCAAGAAAAGCTGGGGATTTTTCAATGTGGATGTCTTGTCTCTTTATGAAGATATTGTTATTGTAAGGACTAGTTATTACATGCATTCCAGCATGTCATTTGATTTTCCATTTTTTTTTTTTTTTTTTTTTTTTTTTGAAACTATGGTTGTCAAAATATCTGTTTTCCATCCACTATTTTTAAGGTCTGGAGCTTGAATTCCACTATCGTCTTTTTGTTTGTTTGTTTGTTTGTTTTTGTTTCTGTTTTTTAAGTTGTCTTATTCGTCATTTTTTTCTATTACCACTTCTAAACACTTGTCTGTATTTATTTGATCTACCCATTACGTTATTTCTCCCAACTGGGTGGGAAGGGAAAAACCCAAAATATGATACTTAATCAGTTCTGCATTCCTTCCAATGTTATTCCTAACTTAAAGTACCATAAAAAGTAATTTCTTGTCAGAATGTATTTTTATTGAATTTCCTCTACACTTAACTTCAGTGGCATTGCCTGTTCTCAGTGTCCTGCCTCCCTGTCAACTCACTGGCACAAATTATTTGTATCACATTTCAGGAAACCATCAGTGGAGCTTTCTTGTTTCCGTTGATTAGAGAGTCAAATCTTTGGGTCCGATCTTAAGTGCTAAGGCTGTACAAATAGATGTGTGCTCTCTTGGTAAATGGAGCCCTACATTTCTTATATTGGATGCATTCCTCTTTTCATTCTTTTGCTACAGTTTTAAAGAAGTGCAAGAAATTGTATTTCTAGAGGATAACCTTCCCATGGCTCTGATAATATGTGGCTTTGAAATTAAGACCTTTATAGACTGCTGAGAAACATCTGATATTCCATAATTACTACCAGAGTGGGGGGAAAAAGTCTTGTTTATGTAGTAGATTAAACAAATATCAAGAGGTTCTAAGGCCCATATCTAATTGTTTACCACTATTCTTTACCACTATTCTTATACCACAGCATTCAGATCTATATCAATGGATCATTTCTATTAAATTGCATATCAATTCAAACCTGAGAGTCTGAAATTTCTAAATACCTCAAAATCATCCTCCAAAACTAGATTAGAAATAATACCATTAACTAATTGTGACCTAATAGGAAGACCAGTTTCACTGAGGCTGAGTAATGTCTGTTTTGTCCCACCAACCGTTACTAATTTGTAAGACTATGTGACCATGTGTATTGTTAAAAGAGTTTCTCTTCCACTCTCATTATTTTAGAGTTTTTTCTTTTGCTTTTTTTTTTTTTTTTTTTTTTTTTTAGACAGGATTTCTCTATGTTTCTCTATGGTAACTGGCTGTCCTGGAACTCACTCTGTAGACCAGGCTGGCCTCAAATTCACAGGGATCCTCCTGCCTCTGCCTTCCATGTACTGGAATTAAAAATGAGCTGCCACCACCAAGCTGTGGTTTGAGTTCTTACTGTTATCAATGTTTAAATTAATTGACTAGTGGGTATTGTAATAAGTTATTCTGTGTTTCTGGAGTCTGGGGAAGTTTAAGCACTTCTCTAATATTCGTGGAAAGTAGTTTTAGGAAATCAAGTAAGACCACCTAATTCCTCCTATTTGACTAAAACAACATATTCATAGCTCACAAAGAACTTCAAGAAATCTTTAGTTCCTGAAAGAGAGGGTGTATCTGCACTGTTGATTTTGAAACAATTCTAAAACTAAAAGATATGGCTGAAAGATCTATATAATACAAAGTACAAACCATATGGGGAAATAAAGCCCCAAGCTATAGATGAGACAGAGTTGAGTGCAGTCATTTGGGGAATTTCTTCTCTAATAGATTGTTTGTGCACAACATTAGAATTTGGACTGATGGAGAAATTAGTGAAGACTTTTCTTATTGGGGGGTATTCATAGGTAGTCAATGAATATAACTGAACATGGATTGCATGGAAGATACTGGATGAAGGATTACAATGCACAAGCAAAGACTGTATCCTACTTGTCAGGATATGGGAGACTTTTCATGCCATATCACTATCACAAGTTTAAAAAGCATCATTCACTGCAAAGTCCTGAACTAGACTGGCCCTTCTGCAGAGGAGTGCTGTTGTCACTCTTGCTTTTCCTCATCTGGCTGTCCTAATTCTATATAAAACTCTCAATCTCTGGTAAGACATTATTCAGGACTTCGATGATTTCCTTAGGTACCCAAGGCTTCCATTACCATAAATTACATTATGGAAATTTAAGAACTAAGTCACTTTCATTACCCTCTTGGCTCAGCTTCACTAGGTTTGCTCTGTAGAATGAGCATTTTTGAGCTGTGTTTCCAGAGATAATCGTTCTATAAATCCACTATGGAAATTGGCAAAGTTCTTAAACCAAACAAACAACAACAAAAAAAAACCCAAGAATTATTCTTCTTAATAAAATATTTTTTCTTTCTTGTTATTCTTTGATACCTCAGTCTGGCTCACCAAAATACAACTGTACAATCCTGCAGACAGTTACAAATGGTTTGAGACGTGACTTAGAAACAGAAGATGTGTTTAAAAGATCCTACTGTTAACTGTTATCAAACTTTGCAAAATAGTAACAGTATCTTGTGTGTTCACACAGTCTGACACATTGTGGGACACTAGATGCAAATGCATGAGAAGCATTACTATATAATTTACGACATTGATATTATTTACATTAAAATTAAGACAATTTTTATTTAAGTGAATGCAAAAATCTCTAGTAGATAAAATATTAATCTCATCTTAAATATTCTATAATTCTATTCAACTCTTGGTAAAATATTTTCTACATCAAAAGTCCACATCAAATTCAAATGTATAATTCAAATATTATATTAGAATAATAAGTACAGAAGTACATAGAATAATTTTTAAAAAGAAAACAAGTTCATGATAAGTTTCTGAATTTTTAGTAAAAATATTTATGAAAGCCTTTGCACATCTATTCCATTGGTGGGATTTATCTCCAGTACAGATTCTATCATTTGATACTGTTTGCTTTCTTTTGATTTACCACTAATCAATTTGCACTGCATCCATTGCATTTATCTCCGTTTTGAATCCTCTGATGTTTCAAGGGTTGAGTTCTTTGTGAGAGAATTCCCATATTCATTATTTCAATGGCACTTTGCCTGTATAGATGCTCTGATGTTCAGTTTGACATAAAATGTGTTTAATATGCTTTTCCACGTGTCTCACATATGTGATACTTCTTGTACCAACTGTCCGCTTTGTAATAGAAATTGATCTCAACTAGGAAATTGATCTCATATTTCTCCAGAGTCCTTTATACTGGAGATTGCAATTTGTTTCAACTTTATGAGCAATAAACAGATCTCTACTGTTTTTCCATTCTGTAGAATGTAATTTGTAAGTATTTCTCTAATATTCTTTTCCCAGAAAGGCCTTAGTTTAATGATAGTTTCTTGCTTTCAGAAAATACCTTGTTAGTTCCAACTGAGATCCCAAGATGCAAAAGATGTAGCTATCAAAGTAAGGTAGAAAAACAGAATACAAAATTTCATAGAAAATTATTAAAATGTGTAAATGAGATCAGACACAAAGGAAATAGTTGAAAGTATCTTAGAAATACACATTTTGAGAATATTTCTTGATGAAAACTATGCTTCGAACCTCTTTCCTCCGTTGAAAGGAAAGATAGTATTATGGATATCATTGAGCAAATGGATGTGAGTTGCAGGAAAGATTGAGATTTTGGTTACAATTTATACTTCACTGATAATGAACAAAAAAAAATCAATGAAATAATTCTGCAGTACAATGGCCATTCATGACCATGAAAATACTAAATTTAATCAGAGAAAATTCCACTGAGAGAATGGAGGAGAAAATAAAGTTGCTTATTAATCATTTCTACTGCATTTTTTTCTGATTAATAAATCTCTCTTTAATTATTTGTAACAATTGTTTTCTCTGAGTTGGAAATCAAATAAATTCAAACAACATCTATCTATAAATCCAATGCTATACAAGGTACTAGAAAGAAAACTCCAATTCAAGGAGGTTAATTATACTCATGAAAACACATGATTATACTCATGAACTATTTTTAGGGATTGTCCCCATGCCTAGCATAGATGGGCAACTGAAAATGAACTTGGTCACATTATTAGAGGATTTTTAATCAAATAATGTTAAGCCAGGACATTTTTTAAAAAGTCTTACAGGTCTTGTGAGTATATATTATGACGTCTAGTTTGGGGTTTTCATGACATTCATACGTGTGCAAAAGTTTGTGTCCTTGTGCCTATGTGCATTTCTTGTGCTTTTTCTTTGGCTCTGTTTCTCATTTTGTTACATCCCAAATGATTTGTTTTGTTTTGTGTTTTTCAACATAATACTTTTATTCATTACTTGAGTTTCATACAATGCATCTCAATCACACCCTCTTCCAAATCCCCCCAGGTCTACCCTCCTACCCCTGTGCCCTCAAATTTAAAAAGAGAAAAAAAAAGAAAGAAAAGAAAGAGAGAGAGAGAGAAAGAAAAAAGAAAGAAATTGAGCCAAACTTGTTTGGCAGGAGAATGGATCACAGGCATGACCATGTTTTTTTGCTGGTGGTAGGCAGCCTGGATCATGGACATCCATTTGGCCTATATTAGACTGAGTTTAAGCATCACAAAATTCAACCAGAAGTTGGACTTCATTACCGACACATATAAGGACCCAGATATCACAGAAGCACCAAGACTTTGCATAGGCACCAGGATATTGCCCAAGCAACTGCATTCCACAGGCACCTGGATATCTCGCAGGCACCTGGAATTCACCCACATCACACAGGCACATGGATATCATGCAGGCAGCTAGACATCATGCAGATACCTTAACATCTATTTTATTTTACTATTATTCCTGTTTGCATGTTTATTTTCTAAGAAGAAAGAGAAAGAGTTAGGGTTAGGGTTAGGGTTAGCATCCAGGTGGGAGGAGAGGTGGGGAAAAACTGGGAAGAGTAACATGAGGGAATAAAACATAAGCAGAAAATATTGCATGAGAAATTGATTTTCAACAAAAGAATAAGAAGAAAGTGTAATGACTAAAGTAATATAACAACAATAAAATTGCAAAAGATCATTTTAATATGATTTATTTAGAAATGAGTGATTCAATTTTTAAATTATTCAAAGAATTTCTTATACTTTTGTCTGCATTATATTTTTCAGAATAGGCTCAATTTTCTTAATATTAGTTTAAATCTACAATTTAAAAATGGACTTATAAAAATGATGACCATTTTCTTACTATGGAGATTTTTACATTCCCTATGATCAATTACACAAATTTTAATTCTCTATCATTGTAAGTTATTGGTGGCTTATATTATCTGAAGAGAATACAGTAAGCATCAATTCTAGCAGTTATATAAAAATAAAATAGCCTAATGAGATCTAGTTATTCAAATGTGTTAGCTAAAGAATTTGATTTTTAAAAGGGTTGAATGATTGGGAAAGCAAAAGCCCATCCCCACGCTAAAGTAATATTTCCAGCAATTTTCTTCATTCTTTCATTTGCAGTATAAAATATTTTATGAAACATAGTATTGCAATTGAATATTTGCTATTATAAGAGGCTATTTTGATGTATACATGAGTGTTCAATATGAAATAATAGGTACTAAAACTGAAAGAGCCCATAAGTCTTTTGTTTTTTCACTCAATTTCTTGGATGTTATATTGAATAAACCTTAAACTCTATGGAAATTTTAATGTGCTACCCTGTGAATTCTAGAATTACAAAATTTGACCAAGTAAGTATAATTTTGTTATTTAATTTGATCAAATTATGAAATACATATTTCAATACAACAGAGCTAATTTTAGTATATTCACTAAAACACTAACAGCAATGGCATAACAGCCACCAATCTAGAATTCTCAGTTAACTAAAATAGCTGAAACTAGATTATATATGATTCCTAATAAGATATATTGGGGCTTTTAAATATTATTTTTAGATAATATCCATCTAGTCACAAAAGACTTGAAAGGAAGAAAATTATAATTAATCACCCCATTAAAATTTAGAGCATTCCATGGCTACTTATAAATTCATGTTCAAATGTGTGGTTTTTACATATTCTAAAATTTATTTATCTGGGAGGTGAGCTTCAAGTACACTGAAGATTTTAGAAAACTCTTAGTAACTGGTAAATCAAGTAAACCAATTAAATTAATTAATTAGTTGCTAATTTACTTGAAAGTGATGAGACATGTACACAACTGTCAAACATCATGACCTAGTTCTCATTTTCTCCACCCAGCAGTGCACACTTCATATCCTACTCAAATGCAAATAATTTTGTGAGATGGAATATGACCTCGATCATAGAATACACTTCAAGATAATTTTAATGACAGAACCAACAGGATATTGGAAAGGAATACATCATCAGTTGCAAAATGAAATAACTGGGAGCTTAAAAATATCACAAGGGGATTTTTAAATTTAATTATAAAGTAGTTATAAAATTGACAGTTTGTATGTCCAAGTGATATAGTATTAGAAGACATTTACAGCTTTAAAAACTGCCTTATATTAACAAGTGCAACACACACACACACACACACAAACACACGCACAAGCGCACACACATACACACACAAATAGATGGTAGATAGATAGATTATAGATAGATAGAAATAGAGAAATAGAAAGATTTAAAACAGAAATGTAAATGTCTACACTACAAGAATCAGCATATTCCTGGAACAAGAATTGGTTATCCATTCAGCACTAAACACACACACACACACACACACACACACACACACACAGGAGCAACAGCAAACATATATGTAACATTAATACTTAAAAAGACAAGAAGCCATAGATTTGTAAAGGAGTGTGTGGCATAAAAATGTAGGAGGAGTTGTTATGGGGGTGGTGATTTTAATTTAGTATTCATTTCTGAAATTCTAAAAAAGTAAATTAAAAACAAATAAACACTATTATAACTAAAGAGAGAGAAGCATTTGTTACCTCTGCCTTCTGTAAAGAATGGGGAATTAATAAATCAATAAGAAATATGGAATAAGCTTCACTGAGTGTGAACTACTAAGTAGTGTGCACTGAACACTCCTGTGATGAAGCACGCAGCCTTATGACATTGGTGACTTTGTTATATAATGTATGGGGGTAAATCAACAACTTCTATTGGTAATTATTTTAATTTTGTGACTAACTCTATTGTCAAAACTGACTTATAAAAGGAATGACAGTCTGAATAAACTTAGTACAGAGACACCTGCACACTCATGTTTACCACAGTATTGTTCACAAAAGCAAAATTATGGAATCAGCTTAGGTGCCACGTTTGAGGTGAATATACACAATGGGGTTTTATTAAGCCATAAAGAACAATGAAAGGATATTGTTTTCAGGAAAATGGATTTAATTGGAGAATAGTACATTATGTAAAAATAATTCAAACTTAGAAAGACAAAAATAAAAGTATAAATCTAAATTATAAAATTATATAATAATATAAATTAAAAACTGGTAATATCAGGCAATATGGCACATAACTTTAATTCCAGTACTCGGGAGCAGAGGCAGTCGATCTAGTGAATTTGATGCTAACCTGGTTTACATAGCAAATTCTGGGCCAGCCTTAGCTAAACAGCTGAACTCAAAAAGATAAATAAAATTTTAAAACTGACAATAAAAACCATAGAAAATTAGTAACTGTGATTAATTTCTTTAAAAAGGAATTTGAAGAGATTGAAAGTTTGAATATTGGAATGGTTGGCTAACACAGCAGGAAGAAAACAAAAACACTAAAAATGATTTAAGTAAAGCAATAAAGATTAGCAGACTAAGAAAAGAGAGTACCCGCATAAAGGAAGGAAAGAAGGGAGAAAAGGAAGATGTAAAGCAAAGGAGGAAAAACAGAGTGGCCAGGCCAGGGCATGGAGAGGAAGAAAGGTGTAACTATGTACCATAAGAGAGGGTGTCAAAGCAGCTTCAAAGAACTGAAAAAGAAAAAAAAAATTACAGGCAGCTTGGTTTCAATTAATTAAATTATTCGGACAGCTGGCTTTTTAAAATTACATCAGGTACCAACATCAATTCAAGATAAAATAATCTAAGTAATCCCAAGAGAATGATACATTTAATTTGTTTATGCATTAATTCTTGTTATATTAGGTAATCAGGAATTTTTTTATAGAGAATGAAATACTTAATGTTTTGTATTAAACAATATATTAGGATAAGAATCTGTTTGTGAAATCAAAAACCGTGGGTATTTGAAGCATACCACAGATTCTCCTGTCAAACAGTATGAACACAGCTGAAATTAACAACATAGAAATAAGCTCAGACATCCTAAGGGCCCTTCATTGAAGAAAACTGAACTTCACAGTTCAAGGGCTTCCTGAATTAGTTTTCATGTTTTGAAATACTTATTATTTTCAGAAGAATAATTATGCTATGCTTTAGTGTCTTAAAACCAGATCCTCATTTTGAATTTGAAGCAATGCTCAAACAAGTCCATACAACTAATATTTTGACATTAGACTTTGTCTCACCCCTACCTAGATATGGGACCAGGTAAAATGGTTCAGGTTTGTCTCCAGCAGTCAGTGGGTTGTTAGAACCAAAACAAGAGAATTTGCATTAAGCTGTGGAAAGAAACACATAACAAAAACCCACCTCAGATGTATCTGATGTATCTCTAACTCTCTTACTGTGATGGACACATAAATGTTTGCCAAAGCCTCATGAAGCTGATTACAGAGCTCTTTTCTGCATTGTCAGCATACCAGAAGACCCTCCTGCTTCTCAGATCTCAGTTTCACTTTCAATATCCCCTGAGGTACTTCACCCAGAGGACTGACAGATTGCACTGCAGAAACATGAAGAAGTATAAAGGTAAAACAAACAAAAGAGGCTATGGAAATTTAAAAAAACATAATTGATTTATTTCATCTTCTTCAAATACTCACCACAGTCAAAACAAGACATCCTTTGGTCATAAAATGTAAACATCTGAGAGTAAAAGATAAAAGATAAAACGTGGTTTGGAGTCAGAAGATGTGTACCTGTGACTGTGTCACATCTGTCATACAACGGACGGTTTGGAATAAAGACATAGCAAAGTTTGTCAAAATAAGATTTTGATGTCTGCACAGTTCCAGTTGTTCCTCCCAGGACAGCATACAATGGTGGATAACACAACTTACATTCACGGACTCACTCACGAATATTATTGCTTCCTATTTCTTCTGCTTTCATCTATGAACAGTAGTCCAGGGATACCAATATCCTAGAACTCATTTTGCCTATTCCAGAAGAAACTCAAAAGCAATTTTTTTGTAAAAAAAAAATAATAAACTCTTTCCTTTCTGTTTCTTTTATAGTTGTGCCAGGCCTGTCTTTTGCTATTGCTTGATAATTTCCCCCATTTTCACGTGATTCTCATATATCAATTTCCTTTCTGTTTGAGAGTTGTCTGTCTTTTGCTATTGCTTGATTATTTCCCCCATTTTCACGTGATTCTTATACATCAATTTTCCCAATACTGGTCACAACCCCAATGCCTTCATCCTCATCCACACAAATATACCTAGTAACATACTTCACTACTGATCCCTATTTCTTTCAATAGAGGTAAAACCCATTCAGATCATTCTACATTCTTCAAACTCTTAATCATAGGCAGTACTGATA
This sequence comes from Cricetomys ansorgei, assembly GCA_026225945.1. Classification (NCBI taxonomy): domain Eukaryota; kingdom Metazoa; phylum Chordata; class Mammalia; order Rodentia; family Nesomyidae; genus Cricetomys; species Cricetomys ansorgei. The sequence continues at coordinate 15,831,527 of JAMJFZ010002869.1, forward strand.
GCCATAAGAAGTTTAGGGATAAGGAAATAAAATCTTAGTAAGCCAAGTTTGTTTCCAAGATTTAGACAATGCTGCCCTTATTTTTCTCATACTTAAAAACTGGATCTTCTAATTGTTCAAATTTGTATATTGCATGATGATTTTAGCATACCAGTGCACAGAAATAACTCATTACCCGTGGTTTATATGTTTACAATGTTTAATTGTTAATTTATCACCTTTATTTGTGTGTGTATGTGTGGTGTTTGAACATGGTTGAGATACATGCAAACAATAATTTACAAGTTTTCGATTGAGTTATATGAAGCCTGGACAGTTTTAATTTTACCAGTATTAATTGTACAAATGTTTTCTGTCTCTCATAATTTTTCCACCTCTCTTCTACAATGTTCCATGAGACATAGATGCAGAGGTTATGATACAGACGATGTATCCATTGTGGCTGTGCTCTCCTCAATCCATTGATCACTGAATTGTATTCATTTGTGGTTTCCTTTAATGGTTTCTATTGGCTATAAAAAGAAACTTCTTAGATAGGGAAATCACCACGTTCTCTTATTACTGTTATCTCTGGGTATATGGAAAGATTTAGAATGTAGCAAGGGATTATGCTAGTCTAGCAAAGTAGAAGTAGTAGATTCTCTTCTTACATCCATGACTTCACTAGTCCCAGGAAGCTGGCTAGGTTTCCAGTACTTGGTTTAATTCTCTTCCTGTTGAGTAGGCCTTTATTCCAATTAAAGGGCTGATTGTTGCTACTGGTATGGGAGTGCACTTATTGTAGTTTTATGAATATCTCACTGTTCTGGTAATTGTCTTGGTTTATACCTGTTATATATTATACCTGGTTTATACCTGGATATGACTGATTAATTGCTTTCTTCCCTAGTCAGCTCACATAGTTTTTTCTGTAACCATGAACTCTAGATCTCAAGAAAGAGTCTAGGTAAAAAATATCTCTTTTATGAAAAATTTGGTGCAATTCCAAACTTGGTCATGGCAATGAAAAAGATAAAGCCCAATAGATGGAGCTAAATATTTATTGTCATTATGAAGCGCCCAGGATTGTCTACTTTTCTTATTGACCAGCCAATCATACCTTTATCTTTCCTGAAGACCTATATGTAAAATAAAAACAACAAATTTGGAAACAAGAGCTTCTTAATTACATGGTGCTGTATTTAATGCTGAGAAAGAGATTCAGGCCTTATTAAACTTCTTACTTAGCTCATGCCTGAGGGCAAATGATTATCTTCTGTTCATTCACAACCTAAATATTCATAAATCCTTACAGCAGGTATAATACCATTATGTTAGTCTACTGAAGTATATTCATCTCCATGACCATAGAAATTCACCAAGCAAATGATATAGAAGGTCCAAAAATATCCCCAATTCATTTGGTCTGTGTTGGCTCACACCTTAATCCCAGCACTCAGGAGGAAGAGACAGGTGGATCTCTCTGAGATCCAGGACAGCCTGCTTTACAGAATGAGTTCCAGGACAGCCAGAGTTACAACAGAGAAACCCTGTCTCGAATAAACAAAACAAAACAAAACAAAAAAAGGTGGTGCATAAGCTGAAAAGTAAGTAAGTAAATAAATAAATAAATAAAACTGGACACAGGGTAGGTTATCTCTTGCATTTATAGTCTTCTTGCTCAACCTGTCAAGCTGTGGCCAATCACAACAGCAACAATCTTTTAACACATACATGTGGACAAATAAAGGGGAATCAGGAAGAGTTTACATAAACGGTCTAATAAGCAAAGGGCGGGTTGAAAACATCCTCACAACTCTAGCCTGCAGTTCAATTACTCACACATTCTACAAATATTTATGTTGCAGAACTATTGCAAGCCTAGGAATACTTCAGTGGAAAGACAAGTGTGTGCCATACCTTAGTGCAGATGTAGGAAAAACAGACATTATTATGTAAATATTGAGTAACTTCAGAGAGTTGCTGTTAAAATAAAAAGAAAATGATATCATTCAATACAGATTTTATACAGTGGGAGAACAAAGGATTTAAAGTTAAATAAAAGCTCAATTTCTTCAGCAATACAAAACCATGCCATGTGCTGTTACATAATTAATCTTTTAGCCTTTCCAGTATACTCACCTATAAAACAGAGCAATAAAGATTATATAGATGTGTAATTCTTGCAGGAGATGCAGGAAATATAAATGACAATGAATACACTCATGCTTTGTAAAAGCACTGTGCTAAGTTTCTTACCCAGCACTCTGGTTTTAACTCTCATAGCATTCCTAGGACATACACACTACTCCAGTGCCTGTCGTAACAATAGAGAAAAGCAGTGGAGCAGCTGGGATGAAGAGAAGGCTCCGCAGCTGAGACTGAGTCCTCCCCTTCAGAGAAGCTGACCATGTAGGATGGGAGGCTCACAGAAACTTGAAACTCAAGCACCACAGAATCACATCCAGAAGAACACACTCAGACACACGAAATTTATACACTAATTAAAACTAAACAAAGGTTTAGAAATTTGGAAGCTAGAAGGGTTAGAAAAAAAGTTCCCAAGTCATTCATTTCATGAGTGAAAGAAATTAAACCAGAATTCTCAACACCACATTCCACAGCACACACATACCCATAATTCCACCTCCATGGAATCTGTTGTTCTCTTCTTACCTCCAAGGGCAATTGGACACATGTGTACTTATACACAGAGACAAATAAACTAAACTCAACTAAACTAAAATGCATCTTTCAAAAAATATCTTTCAGTACAGCAGCCAGTAAATATAAATGTAAATGGCAATTATATTTACTGAAGTTTATAGACATTCAGGTGGAGATCCTCATTGCTTCAATAATTAAGATTTTCTTATCCTAGCAGGTTTGAGATTGAGTCTTTAAATACGTAAAGGCATTTTTCTTTTTACATAAATCTTCCTGAGAGAAAAAAAATGTGTTAAATAAAATCGATACATTTCAAGATTGATTGTTCCTGTTGTTATTGCTTTGTATTTTAAGAGCTTCTGTTTGTACATTCTGGAGAGGTAAGATGCAGAAAAGAAGGGATATTCAGAGATAGAAAAAAAAATTATTGTTTCAGAACAAACTGAAGTAAGATTTGTGCAGATCCCTGGAGTATAGTATAGTGTGGAGATACAAAAGTCATAGGAAGGATTCGCTTATCATCAAGGAGATTTATCTTGTCTGTTGGGTTCCAGCATGGAAGTCAACTCAATATTCCCTTCAAAAAACAGCATTATGGAACTAAATATACAAAGAGTATAGAAAAGTTGAGATAATTGATGTGGTTCTGCTGATTTTTATTTGTTGTTTGTTGTTTGTTGCTTGTTGTTTGTTTTTGAGACAAGGTTTCTCTGTAGTTACTTTAGCTGTCTTGGAACTCACTCTGTAGACCAGACCAGGCTGGCCTAGAACTCAAGAGATCAGCCTACCTCTGTCTCCTGAATGCTGGGATTAAAGGCATTTGCCACCACTGTCTGGCAATTTTGCTGATTTTTACATAAATATTATGTCTCATCATGTTGCTGCCAGGCTAATAGTTTCACAGGAATTTGAAGTATGGAAGTATGTATACCGAGACACATGCATATTTCAGTCTGAGAGTATCAAAGGAAAGGGAATAAGAAGAAAATTATAGAGTGTAGAGTTATTGAGAGTAACACAATGTGAACTTAAATATTGATTGCGATGGGCTTTCTATTCCTGGCAAAGTAACCTCAACCTTTGTGCCATTATCTGGATCCCCTGCCTCAGATAAAGATATGATGTCCAAAGAGAAATGATATTAACAGCATGCACAGTACAACACTTTCTTTCTTTCCTCCTCTTTCTTTCAGTCAGTTCTGGATGGAGCCAAGCCCAGTCAGAAGAACACAGAAACTTGCTTTTATAGGCAGCACCACCATTAAAGGGACAAAGCACCACAGAGATTTAAAATGAACAGATTAAGCACGCCTGTCACTCAGGCTGGCTGTGTGTGGTGGCTAATGCAGGCGGCTCCGCTCTATTTGAGCAGAGTCTCTTGGGAACAATTTTAGAAGTGTGACTTAAATGGAGTCACTGTAAATGAGTCTGCACAGGGAAAGCACAGAATATGTCATATGAGAAACAGGCTGTTTGTGTCAGAAAATACTTGACAACCTGAAGACACAGGGAACATTGCATCCTAAAGAGAGAACTATTCAGGATTCAAAGCATTTAATATTAATATGAACATGATTTGAGAATTGATATCAACACACTACTAAAATCATAAATGCTTGTATATTAAAATTGTATCCTGATATGTATTTAGCACTTATCTAACAAATATAGAGAGCAAATAAAGCTGATAAATAGGTTTACTATGAAGTGAATCAGTAAATCTTTGAGGACTGGATTTTCTAGTAATCTTTATGCATGTTAAAAGTGAACTGCTCAAATAGATGTACATTCACTTTATCTCCTTTACTGCAATTATGGTAAAATAAAGTATCAGAATTCATAATCAGATAGGTCTGATTCCTATGCCAGCAATGCCTTGACCTCTGTAACTTTTCACAAGCCATTCTTACTTTTTAAGAACCTTACTGTCCATTCCAATAATTATAGCAATGTATAATTTCCCATGTTAAAGAGAGAATTCAAGAAGAAACCATGTACAGGAATAGGCAGCAGTCACCAGATCACAATCCATTTAGTTATTATTAGATATAATGCACATCATATCCATTAGTCTACCCTGTTATCATTGCTTTAATCTTAAAAAAAGAAAGATTGTAAGCTAGATCTTTGTCAAAGAGAGAAATTTCTAAGTTATGAGAATAACTAAATGATTTACATGGGTTATTTGCTAAAAATAATATTCTTTTAAAAATAAATTAAATAGCATATTGTAAAAAATAGTTTAACATTCAATCACTCAATAAATCACTTAATAATTCCAATGCATTTAATCTATGCCCTTCTATTATTCAAGAAAATATTTTAAATGCATCACACATAATTCATATTCCACAGACTCATCTGCCGATAATTTTTGACTACTTCCCAAATTCAAGTCTTAGACACAAATCACAGTAAGGAAGGTTGTGAAATCTGTCACCTCTTTTATTGCTAGGCTTGACTCAAATGATCCATCCACTAAGTGGATATTACCCTCCTATATCACAACACAACAAGCATCTCTCCTAAAGATGTAGGATCAAAACTGATGATCTTTATGATTGGATCAGAAAGAGGAAGTGATGGTTTTCCATCAATAGCTTGCAGCAAGAAGCTGACCTATGGCAGAATCTTCAAATACTTATGAAGGACAATTTGTGAGAGAAAATGAGGTTTAACATTAAAGGACAGAGATCAGACACAATGGCAGTGATCCAAATAATTGCACCTCTATGACTTGAATGAAAATATCCAAATCATAGTTCTACAAATATTTCACGCAGTAAAATCACCCACTCATGATTAATATTTTACTTGATTACAAATTTATTAATACAAAATTTTATAACCTCCTGTTACATTGCTGGTGCCATTTCAGGAAGTCAGAACAGAAAAAAAAAATAGGAAAGAAAATAATTTGAATATGCAGCATTGAAAAAAAGTTTAATGTCATATTTTGATGGCCTTCATTGTAAAAGGGTAAACCAAATTGTCCTTTTATTCCTCAACTGCAAAAACAAAACAAAACAAATCAAAAATTATAGATTATTTTAATATACTTATAAAAAGTGGAGTATTTTTAAAAAATTCACAGCTTACACTTTCCAAGAGCTCTGTCAGGAATGTTTTCTAATCATAGGTATATTTCACATTTATCTTTAACCATTTTGAACTGGATTCAAAAAGAATAATACTAGAAATTCTAGCAAGCATTCACATTGATGAGAGCTAACCTGTTATGTCAAACTTCCCTGATTTATTAATTGATCATATATATGTACCCCATCTTTAGATTTTTACATCTTCAGGAAAACAAGACTGTATATGTAGTTTTGTACTATAGTGCTGTCCTAGCATTTTTGAGTCTTTAAGCTCAATTCCTATTATAGAAAATATACAAGAAAGCAAAATAATATGCAACATAAATAAAACTAATTTTTGACCAAGGTAACACTTTCAGCATTGTTTATAAACAGGTAGCTCAAAATAACGTAAAATGGTTTAGGCATCATAATTGATCATGAATGTTACATGACTGTCAGTGAGGTTGAGTAGAGAGAACCACGGCTCCACAACAGGAACCTAATTGGCTCAGCATCTACTTCAGGATATATAAATAACAGTTCTGGATTCAAAATTCTGTTTTATAAGAAAAAGTAGCACTTTCTACTATTTCTGAGGACACAGATTCAGTTCCTAGCACTCAGGTGGTAGCTTATAACCATGAGTAACTCCAGTTCTAGAAGATCTGATGCTTTATTGTGACCTCCTCCAACAGCAGATGTAGGCTTCATGTATAAACCTTCAACCAAGAAAACACTCATAAGCATACCAAAATAAAATATTTCAATATTATAGATAATATTTATACCCCTTTGGATTCTTGCAGCAATTATAAACAACACGACGAATGACTCCCTGTTTATATGTCACCTAGTAGGTCCTCAAGTCATGGTAGATTCACCAAAGAGTTAGTAAGGGTTGATGTTATCTTCAATGTAAGGCTGAGTTGTGTGCTGTTTATAGAATCCTAAAATTTGTATTGAGTTTTAGTTTTGTCCTTATATATTATTATCCAAGTCTACATTTGAAATATTAGTCTACATTAACATAGCTGGACAATTGATCTATGTAAAAATAAATTTCAAGGGAAGATAACCATTCTGAGAAGACAGAGAATATTTGATTACTGGCAAGAGATATGTATGTAGATGTCTTGACTCATAATGCTCTTGTCATAAGCCTATATGTACTTTGGGATTGTAAATCTTGGTAAAATATGAGTATTTCATTAAAGTAAAATTCTCCCATATCAACAGAGATTTGTTTAAAATTTAATAATATTTTTTTCTAAATACTTCACGGAATGTAAGTTTGACCATGAGGAGGATCTTATCAGAAAGACTCTTATAAGTAAATGTGAGGATTTTATAACCAGGCCATGGCTGTATCTGTCAAGTACACAACCGATGAGGTCAGTATCAATACTTGTTTGATATGACTGTAATTCCAAAAGAATCAGAAAACTTATTACTTAAGGGATAGGTGCAAAAATTACTATTCTCACTCCTTCATCCACACACCAGAAATCACAGTACTGAAGCGGAACAGATAACCTCAGTGAGAGATACAAAAGATCCTACAAGACACTGTTGAGATCACAGTCTATACTCTAGCTAAGTGCTTATGCATTCTTCAGTCCCATTGTAAAGGAACATCTCTAAGAGCTCTATATACTACAAGAATGCAACCCACCAGCCCTCCAGGGAAAATATATTGTCTAGACTGTGTAATAATATCCTGAAGCAACTTCTCATACGTTTTCAACCCTCTCAATTTATGAGAAGATTACAATGATGTCTTTAATACTCAGCTCAGGTTTGCTCAATTGTATATCATGTAGCTTCATGTGTGCCAGGAGAGTAAGTGAAAACCATGGTCCACAAAAGGAATAACAAGAGTATTAACAAAGAGGAGACAGAAAAGAATCAAACATGTCCAACTGAGAACATTAACAAATACCCAAACTAATATGGAAGCAAATAAATACCAAAATCTCAGCAAACCAGAAAATCACCTAACAAATTGCTAGGAAATACCAAGCCCCTGTCCATAATAATCATAAATGCAACCATCCCAATTCACCAATACAAAGACTAAATGAATGAACTAAAAAACAATGACCAACTATATGTAATCCCCAACAAAACACACATGGAAAGTAAATATGCGCCCCTCTCCCCAACAATGAAGGACAGAAATCAATCAAATTAAATGTATTTTAAAAATCATAGCTATACTTATAATTGATAAATTAGACTTTAAAACAAAACTAGATAGATAGATGAGATGGTATACTATATATTAATGAAAGAAAAAATCCTTCAAAGAGATATAAATTTATAAATATTTATCCACCAATTATTGGAGTTCAGAATCTCACTAAACAATAAGTAAAAGGCATAAAAGGCAATGCTGATCTTTACATATTAATAGTGAAAGGTTTGATACACTACTATCATACTTAAATATGTCTTTCAAATTAAAAGTAAGCAAAAAACACCAGAGTTATGATATATTAAAAGTCAACTAAAATTAACAGATACATACAGAATATTCCACCCAACAGATAAGAGAGTATACATTCTTCTGGGTGACAAATGGGATCTTCTTCCAAACCAATTACATAATAAAGCTACTAATAAAACAATACGAATACAAATTATGAGATAATTCTTGTATTCTATTAGATTATAATGGAATAAATGTAGAAGTCAACAAAAGAACATACAAAATCTACAAAAATTCATGAAAAGTGTTTATGTTTTTAGGTAAGAAATGTTTCTTAAGTTTGTGTGTCATTCTTTCCCAGCTACCATGCTCATATTTTGTGTTGTTTCAGTAACTTCTGAATTAAAAGTGTGTCACAGAAGAAGTCAGAGAAGAAATTGAAGCATTCTTAGATTCAAATAAAAATGGGAATACAATGTAGGAGAAATCTGGAATACAGCCAAAATAAATCTTAGAGGAAACTTTCTAAGTGTAATAGATCATATTAAAAGACTAAACTGACTTTAAATAAACAACCTATTAATGTAGGCTCTAGAGAAACAAAAAGCCTCCCCCAAACATTATAGTTAGCAACAAATAATAAAAATCATGAAGAATTGATGAAATAGAGAACAATATACAAATAAAACAAAGAGCTGGTTCTTTGAAAAATTTAGTAAGATTTGCATTCCTTTAGCCAAACTGATAAAAGAAAAAAGATGACTGTAATTAACAAAATTAAAGACAATAAGGATTTAAAACAACAAACCTCAATGAAATACAGAACATTACTAAGGACTTTAATGAGATACTGTCAAGCAAACTGAATGACAGCCTGGCAGTGCTTGGGAGATAATACTTTTGGATGTCACCTAGAATCTTCAATAACTATTCAGGCTTTGTAGTACAGCAAGAGTGACGGCTCTGCAGATTCTATTATGGTTCTACATGTTGTGTTCCTCAACAGAAAGAAAATCCAGCCATCCACAGTAGTAACATCCTTTAATCAATGACTTTGTTGGAGTTCGATTATCTATCCATGTTTCTCTTTTACCTCCTGTGCCAAAGTTTCCTTGGATGAACTCACACATATAAAAAATCAATTTTTTTCTTAGAATGAACTTATGAGAAAAATTTAAGATGAACTAAAATAACTACTTTTTATTTCAAGGGGCTGGATTTAAATATGGCACTAGGAGAGAATGTTGTTTGGAATTTTTAGAAATGTGGAAGTTGGGATCTGTTTTCACGAAAGGCACACAATCAGTGGCTTCTCAGTAAGTTAAGGTACGTCAATGAGAGAGTCTCATCCAACAGATGACTTCCACTTGTGTTATAAACCCCACTATAAAAGGTAGCTGCAATATTAGAAATAAATTAGATAGCTCATACTTAAGTACCTTATGAACCTTTAGCGCATACGAATACATATTCTGTCTCAATCCAATGATTTTGATGCATGAGTGAAATTAATTTTGTTCAGAGATATTTTAAACAAGTTTGAGGTGATTTTCATGTTTACCTGGTGGCACTTCATCTCTGAAAGTGCTCATTGTGACCCCTCTTTGCTCATAGTTCAAAATTTGATTTTTACAGTGAACACTAATCAAGTTGAAGCAAATAATTGAAGAAACTCACATAAAGTCTTACATTATGCTATGTGTTATAAAATTATATAAAATAAACCTGGAGTGATGGTTGCCCTTGGTATCTAAGACAACTACCGAATCCCCTCTGAGTAACAGCTTTTCATTTTTGTTTCTCAGTAAATTACGAATATTTTGTATCCTTAAATTATTTACTTATGTTTATACAAAATACCAGAAAAGAACTGTTTTTAGATTAAAATTGATGAATGAAACTAATCAAACCTAACATCCAGAAAAGTAGCATTAAATCAATGGTGACTTCTTGTTTGAGGAGTTAATGATTTTCAATAAATAAAACTCAAATGGTTTCCCTGAAGGAGAGTCTCATTTTTATGCTGAGTCACTCCTTAGGAACCAGTGTTTCTGAAGGAGTAGATCTCATTAACCTGGAAGAACAGCAACAACAACAACAAAAAACAGACAAAAAAAAAAAAAAAAAAAAAAAACAAGAACTAGGTATACTTGGAAAATGCTGGTTGGCACTGGTTTTAATAATTAGTCTACACTTACTGAAGCTGAATTCATATGAGAACATGTAAAGAATAGACAAATAAAGAAGAATTGAGTTTAGACCACTAATACATTGGTCTGTATATTAACAATGCCAAGTACACCTGAACAGGATCTTAGCCCTATTACGAAACAATGAATAATTTTGTATATGACCTTCCACTTGATATTCAGTCAACCTAGGCCATTGTTACTTCAAATAATGAAGAAAGAAGCTTTGGAAAACAGCACTTGCCAAGTCAAAAGATTACACTGTTACAAAACACTTGGCAATTTAGGGAATGAATATATTATTTCTTAAAATAATGATATTCCTGAGTTGTTATGAAAAACAGCATTTCAAAGGCAATTATGGAGACTGACGAGATGATTCACTGGTAAAGTCTTCTTCCTGCTCTTTCATAGGACCAGAATTCAGTTCTCCATATCTATTTTAGATGTCTCACAAGTACCTCTTACTCCAGCTCCAGGAAATATAACACCCTCTTCTAGCCTCCATAGGTGCCCAGACTCAGGTGACATATATTCAGAGACACAAGCACACATACACACAAATATTTTAAAATAATTTTGTAAGAATTCTGTATCTTTAAAAGTTAATTATTAAAACTCAGTACATGTTGCTACATTTCCATGGCCAGTAGGGAGTTCTAGTTGATGTATTCACTAAGATTGCACTTTTTACATTTGTATTTTACCTGTGCCTCAAGGACAGAGCATTATCCTGGGCTGGCTAAAAGGAGAAAAAGAGATGGGATTTTCTAATTTGCTAAACATTAGAAATATACCACATATTATTCAGTAGATGATATTCTTCCATGGATCTGTAATTATAAATGATGTGAAAGAAAGAGGGACATATCTTCACAACTTTCTTCTCACTTTTTGGGGAGAGATGAAAAATTATTGAATATAGAGTGGTGAAGATGTCTCAGAGGTCAAAACTGCTTGCTGCTGAAAACTAACAACCTGAGTTTGATTCTTTGGTCATTTGGTGTAAGGAGAAAACCAATTGTTGAAAGGTCCTCTGACCTCCATACCTGGGCTACTGACACTGATGTTCTTTCTTCCTCTATCTCTCATAATGAATAAAATAAATGGAAAAAATGAAAATTGCTTTATACTGTTAGGCTTTGTACTCTTTCATTGTAGATGTATTTGGTGTGTACATATGTATGAACATCTGTACGTGTGCATGGCAAAGACACAGAATGACATCAGGTGATCTGGTTTTTTCTACATCAAGTTCCACTTTATTTACTGTGGCAGATTCTATTGCTGAAAACCGGGTTCACAGATTTGATTATTCCAACTAGTTAAATTGCCTCAGAAAGTCCTTATCCCCAATTCTTAGAGTATTGTGATTGCAGGCCTGAAGTCCACCTGGCCTTCTATGTATGTGTTGTGAATCTGAGCTCCATTGATTATACTGGAGGCACATATTTTATCCACAAAGCCAAGTCCCAGGCCTTAATTTTTGTACTTTTATATTCCGTAGTTTAGTACCTACAGAAAATGAAATGGAAATCAGTCCAGCCATCAGAAACATAAACCCACAAGACACTCTAGTAGATTGCAGGCAGCTTGGTAGCCATTTAAGTTTATGTACTTGGTGGAAGGAATGTTATTTAGGCCTTACAGTCATTTTCCAGGCTACAATAAAAAAAAAAATCTGTATCACATGACTACTTCATTTCATATGCTCTTATCGCTTCTCAGCTGGTCTAAAGGATTGGTATCCATATGTATAAAAGTCTGTTCCTTTAACTATTTAAGTAGGCTACATAGAGTTTACATAGCAGTTTGTGGTGGGGGTGCAAAGAGTGGATTATTTCAAAAGTTTATACAGCAAAACAAACCAACAGTCTGTTCCTCTGAGAATGAAACTACCAAATGTTTGCTGCTGGTAAATGGATATGCTCTGAAGCCTTCCCATGAGTTTGCTTTGACAGATGTCTGCTGATGGACATTTGCACAAAAGCTTCTGGAATGCCTTATTTTATACCCAGTGTCAGTTGGCACATTACTTTCTTATACCTTCTGTGTTTCCATTAAATTAGGCTGGAAACAAAGACTCCTATTTACTGAGCAAATTCTTTTCTTTGTGAAATGGTGAACAATTACGACCATTACCCTGTCAGCCATTTCCATCAACTCAATTAAAAAACACCTCCATGCTGCTTTCTGAATCACAGTCACTCTGATTGGAGCCTGCCTTTGCCATGCAAGAGTGTTAAAGTGTATAATCAAACTGGGGAGAAGGTTTGGAAGGACTGTCCATTTTTAACCTTTTTTTAGGATTCTGAGAAAATTAACTGTGTTCCTTGGTTGTTGGCAAAATGTCATGTCCATATCACAAGGAAAAATATCCCCTGACTTAAAAAACAAAGACCACCACGAATATCAAAGAGGCAGTAGGAAAGTTTATTTTGATGAATTAGGTATCAAAGAAGGGACACATATAAGTAGAACAGGGTGTGGTATTTATTTCTGCTTTTCTTTTTTGAATGTTTATGTATTCCATTCATTTTCAATTCCAAAAACATAAGAAAAATGAAAAGAAAAAGTTAATCCTAAAATAAAGCCATAGTCTCTAATGTGTTTCAGAGGTGGTCTTTTTAAATTATATTTTAATTAACTCTTTGAAAATGTATACAATGAATTTGGATATATTCATTCTCCACTGCTACTCCTATCTCTACCCAGATCTACCCTACCTGACTACTCCCAAGTTTCATGCTTCTTATTTTTGAATAAGCCATCAACTCCAGATTCTACTGTTCATGTATTCCTGGGTATAAAGCCATTTCCAGGAAAATGGTCAACCTATTAGGAGTCACATCTTTTAAAAAAATCTATTTTCAATGGGAAAAAAATGGTTCCAACTTCAATGTTCAAACACCTTTGTAAAACATAATGCCTAATTTGATCATGTATGTTAAGATGTATGTTTCAGGTTTTCTTTATTTTGCTAGAAATCTAAGAGCAACTGCCTTATTGTGAAAAGTTATCAAGTTTTATTGCAAGGGTTTCTGATACAAATATTAATGACATTTCAGCACTAGGAAGACAAATACAGCTAATTAACTGACTTGGAAAAAAATGAAGCTCCATCTCCAAGGTTGCTTTCAGATGGAGACTTGTGAACCTACATAGTTTAATGCTGACTTTCTTGCTTGATTTTGAGCAGGTTTTATGCCAGTAACAATACAAGTGTGTATGTGCAGTGGTCCTTCCACTTTCATAAGACATGTTTCACTATAGTCCTTCCTGACATCTGGCTCTTACAATCTTCTAACCCCCAGTCATTAATGGTGCTTTCATTCAGGTTGGTGGGGATGACACAGAGGTCCATTTGTGGCTGAGAGCTCCAGTATTTTTTTTCTTTTCTGTATTTTAACCTGTTGTGAGTTACTTTTTAACTATGGTCTATTGCACAGAAAACTTCTCTGATGAGATATGAGATACATACTAATTCTTGTGCAAGACAAATTATCTCTCAGCACACACTCCTGAGGTGCTTTTTTAAAATACTAGACACCAAACATTACGCCATCTGATTAAATGTAACTGTTTTAAGTATTACTCAGTTAATAACTCATATAAAAGTTTCTTAGAAACTTTTATTCTAAATTCATAGAAAAGTTACTTTTAAAATTTTAAGTGTAAGGTATTCATTTATTATGTAATACATCCATTAAATAGTATTTTACTTGGGCACCATGTTGGGGAAATCACATTGAGAAAACAAAGTAGAAATTTATTTGACAACTACAGTCATCTAAATACTATGCTTTCTAATAGTGAGCAACACATTTATTCAAAAAGTATTTATTAACACAAGTGAACACATAATTATAATTAAGATCACTTTATCTTAATATATCTTAATTAACTTTAAAGGGCATAATGACAATGGGAATTTGGAAATGCATATAGTATACAAACTGAGGTCTAGTAAAAATTTGCTTTTTCTCATATTTAAAATGACTATTTAAATCTGTAATCAACCAAAAAGAATTGAGAAAATCACAGGGCAGTTTAGGAGAAAATATTTGCAAATTCAATTACAGTGGACTCAGAGTCCAATTTCAGTGGCACACTAAGTTTTTGGAAACTGTTTTCAGGTGAAAAAACATGCCTCGTGTCAAAATGAAGTGGGAATGTTTGCTAAGCTGGACAAAAGTTAAAATTAGTTAGTTAGTTAGACTGATTCTATGTTACATAAAACAAACACTTTGAGCTCTGTTTTCTGTAGTCTATTTGAATATTCTAGAGACATAATTTGATCCTAATGGCTTCTTGGTTCACAAATCAGAATGAACTTCCTAAAAAGCAATAAATAGTTTTCTGAATAGTTAAATCCCACTATTCATTGTTTAATATTTACTTAGAATTCTAGTTTGTATTTTCATTAATAATAAAAATATTTTGTTAGAACCTTAGGGTTATTGTACAATTAACAGTAACATTTTTATCAAAAGTATAAAGCAAATGATTATTCATTGTTCTTTCATTAAGTTTATTTAATTATACCTGCTATGTAATTCTGGGAAAGAATACGAACCAAGAAGTATTTCTCATGAATTTTGAAAACATATTTAAGGCATTTCTTCATTTTCTTTTAGTTTGTTTGTTATTAAGTTTGTGGGTTTTTTGTTTGTTTGTTTGGGTCTTGTAATTTCTAATTCTCAGTTAATTCCATAGGAAGTAAAATGTAATATAGAAGTAACATCATTGTCAAATCAATATACAAATGAAAAAGTGGTGATGCCATATAGAAAGGTTGTTTGTAGTATGGAATTCAAAATTATCAATGCTCAGTCAGAGAATCACAGATAGTACTTAGAAAAAGAAATTATGAACGAAAAGACTTATAACACGGAGCGCCTCATTTATCAACAAAAGAAATGTATACAAGCTCATATCCCATGTTATTCTGAGTCAAAGTACATGAATTTGGAACAGAGCTATATTATTCACTAATTATAAATGTGGGAAAAGTAGACCAGTTCTCATACCAAGAAAAAGAGAATTAAATACTTAAAGAAAAGTGAAATGGGATTTAAACAATATGATGAAAAAACTTGCATATTAAGTTTATTGAAGGGTGTCAGGATTAATTTTAATTACAGCTGAGGTCCCGGAATGAACTTATTTTGTCATCATGCCATAAGAAATTGATTGTACTGGACGAATTCTAGGAAGAAAGAGACATGAGAAACAGTACAGGACTTAAGAGCACTGTTTGTTCTCATAGAAGATCTGGGTTTGATTCCCAGCACCTACAGTGCTCAAATTTCAAAATCCCTTCTGGCCTCTATGGGTGATACTTCATGGACATGGAGTACAACTATAAATTCTGGCAAAGCATCTATACATATAGAATAAAATTGAGGATAAAATCATTTTCCTTCATAAAAAGACAGGTATGGTGACTCATGTATATCAACTTTGTATTTGGGTCTGAGACAGAAAGATTGGCGTAAGTCTCAGGCTGCTCTGTTCCCATGTAATCAGTGCCTGCCAGTCTGACTCTGTAAAAAGAGCCTGACTCCAGAAATCTAACTCACCAACTAACTCACTAACTACATTTTAAAATAAACTTTAGAGGGAAAGAGAGGTAAGGATCTTTACAACTTCTCACCATATTAAATCAACACTCCAGTTTTACTATTTCCAACCTTAGTAATGGCTAAATGTAATTAATAATTTGGTGTTATGTAAAAATAGTTACATTTCAAAAGCTTAATATTCACATTTATCTACTAATGGTTATCATATACCAGACAGACAAAGGTTATTTCCACTAACATACCAAGTTTTTTTTTTGTTTGTTTGTTTT
Organism: Cricetomys ansorgei; assembly: GCA_026225945.1. Classification (NCBI taxonomy): domain Eukaryota; kingdom Metazoa; phylum Chordata; class Mammalia; order Rodentia; family Nesomyidae; genus Cricetomys; species Cricetomys ansorgei. Next base: position 15,847,727 of record JAMJFZ010002869.1, read on the forward strand.
CTTTAACGGACAATCTGAGTTTGTGAGACATAGTGTGGAAGCTGGTAACCTGCCTGGAGGGTGCACAGACTCAGAATATAAATTGCACTCCAGACTTTTATAGGGTCAAAGTGAGGTCAGAATTGGCCAAGAATTACATTTTTTCTTAGATTTTTGATCCCTTCTTATCTTGCTCCCCACTCGATGGCTTTGTTTTTGTTTTGTATTGTTTTGGTTATCTGTTGGCTTGTTTCCTTTGAGATTTTGCCCTTTTTTAAAGACTCATCACTTTTACAATGCATCAGGGTTGATTCCCCGGGAACCTGCTCTCTGGATACTGATTAGACTTTCTAGATTATCTCATGTTTTCAATTTTCTTAAGTTCCTACTGTGATTATTTCCTTCCAAATGGTTATTTGGATTACATTTTTTTAAAAAAATTTCTTCAATTGGAAGGCAGGTTATGATTTTTAGTTATCCTCTTTCTGACAGCTACCCATATACTGCTTATTTCCCGTAAGCCCTGTCTGCAATCCACAAGTTACGCTTACAAATTTATTTTGTGACTATCATACTGCCCTGTTTAGATTACATATGTTTGGAGATTTTTCTCTCTTCTTCAATGAATGTATTTGCAATTAGTTCAGCTACTATACAGGAAAGATTACAGGATTTCAAATCAAATGGTCTCTTTAAATACATTAGGTGGGTGTTTTTCAAAGGATATTTTGATGACTTTCTCAATACACTGGAACATACTTGTATTTTATGTTGTTTGTGGGGTTATCTATGAGTGTCTTCTACCAGAAATTAGTTCATATGGATATTTGAGTACTAGACATATTTTACCAATTTTTTTTCTTCTGTTTTTTTTCATGAATTACTAAGAAAAAGAGAGAAAAATCTCACTGTAATTATGGATTTGCTCATTTTTAATTTATTTTTAGTTGTTTAAAGCTCTGTTATAAAGAAAATACTGACTTATAAAGGCTGTACCTTCCTTTATATTGTGTTCTATAATTTCTTTATTGTGAGTAGTCCTTTTTTTTTTTTTTTTCTGAAGTCAGGTCTTTCTGATATATCCATTTTCTTCCTTTACGGTAGAACCTCACGGCATGTTTTTTCCACATTGTATTTTAACCTATGTACTTTAATATAAAATCTAGGGTTCTTGTAGGTAGCATATTGGTGTCTTTACCTTCCTTTTTCTGTTGGACACAGTTGTATTCTAACTGGGAAATCTTGGTCTTGTTGTGGGCTACATTATACCATCAGGATCTGAAATTGGAGGTTGAACAATATCATCAATGCTCTTGTTATATTCTTACTATTTATTAAATTTTTAAAGTTTTTTTCTTCTCTCATACAACTTACAGAACACATCCAGCCCCCTCCCTCCACACCACTAATTTCCTTCATCTCCCCAAGATCTAACTGCCATCAGCACCCAGAAACATCCCTCCTTCTCCCAAGAAAAGATCTGTCCCCCAAGGGTTACAGTACAATTTTTTCAATGGCGATATATTAATAACGATTCATGACAATTCTCAGGGATCAAATACCTAGGTGGCTTAGGTAGAGCGCTCACCCCATAGCCTCCTCATACCTCTCTCCTCATGGTTCTCCTGCCCATCTCTGCTCTTCTCTCTGCTTCAGCCCCCAGGTGCTGAAGCATCCAAAACTCCTCCCTCCCTCCACACAGGCCTTCATTACGCAAATGAATGGAACATAACACTTCTCAAGGTCTGCCAGCAGACATGTTGCCTTATCCTGGCCTGACAGTGTCCAATCTGGGTGTGAGTCAGACCATAGATGGTGATAGGTAACCTTCGTCTGCATTAAGGCAAACAAATGGCCTGTTCATATGGAGATCTGGGTGGCTACATCATTGTTTTTTAGCACAGAGGAGTTAACAGTTAGGAAGTGAATCTTTTACATCCTGCAAGACATCAGGAAGCAGCCTTACCCCTAAACAGCATACAAGAGTATGATTCCATAACTATAAAATATCCCACAACAGACTCTCATGGATTTTTTTTTAACTGTTTTTCTACAGGTAACAATTTCCAAACTGTATATATATAGGACATGAATGCAAGATATCTTGTAGCAAAGAAGCTAAGGTATATAACATTTGCACATAGATATGAGCTACCTCTTCTTAAGAATGTTGTGTGCTGACTGAGACAATGTTGTCAGTTGAGTTGAATTTGGTTTCTGTTGTCATATGCATACCTCAGCTCAGCAGAAGTTTTGATTAGTTAAATGTATTTTTCTCCTTAGTGTTGGACAGAGAGTTCCATGTTATATGTGTGTTCCATGTTATATTCCACCCCATCCTCAGATGTCCCTTGTGCCACAGAAAGAAATGGTCCTTTTGCCTTGCTATACTGATACAGCCAAGTCTGAAGTCGAAACTTCATTCCTGGGCCCAAGGATATGGTGTTTGTCAAATACTCACATTCCAATGAGCAAACCTTGCTATCACATCTATTATTAGCAGCAATTATCCCAAAGCTGATCAGTGTGATTCTGATTAATCCCCCACAAATTCATGGACTGTGAATGAAAATAGAACAACAAAGGTGTAAATATAGCCAACATGTTTCTAAAGACTACAGTGTGATAAGTTTTCCTCTGTCAAGTATTATTTATTGTAAGTTATAGAAATAATACAGTGTGAAATGCCCTTGAGTAGAAATGCATACGAATATTTTATTATTTAAAAATTTGGTCTTATGTAAGATTATAGATATAAAGAAATGCCTTTTTTATATGACTAACTCTTAAGAAAACTTAAAATGACCTTCTAAAATAATCTTTCAATTCTTTTGAGATTTTAAAATAATTACATCCTGTGAACCTACTCTTTCTTTCTCCAAACCCTTCCATTTATCTCACAAGAACTTTGGTCTTTGTGAAATGTATGGCTTCATTTTCTTTAATTGTTATGTGTGTGTGTGTGTGTGTGTGTGTGTGTGTGTGTGTGTTATACATATAATACTCCTGAATACATAAATATCATCTTCTCAGTCCTTGTAGTATATGTATATATGTATATGTATATGTATATGTTTTTATGTATATATATATGCATACTTATGTATATATATGTATACTTATATGTATATGTTTTCAGGGCTGATCATTTGATATTGGATAACCAATTGGTATGCTCTTCCCTGGGAATACTGTTTCTCCAACTCTCAGCATTCCTTAGATGCAGGTAGTTCTCATAAGCTTGAAGCATCCTAAGCTTTCCTCCTTCCATGTTAGTATGTCTATTGGTGCTATTCTTGTTCACCTCCTGTTTAAGCACTCCAAGAGCTGAATGTGGAAGAGTGAGATGACTTCAAACTCAGAGATATTTAACAGCCTGTCTGTAGACAGAGGAGTGAGACAGCTATGATAATTTGAGGTCAATTCAAATGCTTTGATAAATCCTTGTTAGGTAAATCCTAACAAGAACAGAATCAACAAGACTCAGTAACCATTTATTTTTCTTCTGCTACAACCGTTTCGAGAGGCTTGTAACTAATTTCTCCTGTCCCCCTCCCTACAGGGCATATGAAGAGTTACATCTAGCACATTCTAAAACAAAAGTCAAGTCTTTCCTTCTATTCTTCAGTAAGTAAATAAACTTAGAGTTGACAAATTGGTGCATGCAATTTATTTTTGTGGTCTCTCTTAATCTCTGTCTTTGTTGTGCTTTTTGATATAAGTGTGAATTTCCTGGGACCTGGATGTCTCAGTTGCAATATTCACTAGTAAATAAGGTAGAGTGGGCAAAGGTTGAAGAGAATTTGAAAACTCAGCCCAGTGCTCAATGCACATGACATGTCAGAGAATTCTTCCATAATTGCACTTTTTTTCTGAGAAATAAGTTTGGAAGATTGAGAATATGGGAGAAGAGCATCTTATGCATTATTTCTTTAAAATATTTGCTGGAAATGTAAAAATAACAGACAAAAGCCTGTGGGCTTAGTAGAATCATTAGTGCAAAATGATGTACCTGGTTCCAAAAACACATCCAAAAGCAATATGGAATATAAGCCAATTCCCAGCAGTTTGAATTTATTATTTATGATGCCAGTTAAACAAGGCTAATGTGCTCTGCAGAAGTGGTTACAGCAGCTCTGCAATATTAGTAGAAATTAGTCAGATGTTACCAGCTCAATACAAAGTGAATTTGCAAAGGTTCAGCAAATGACAGTTTGGCTGAGTTAACATGACAGTTGAAAGCATTCAAGCTGTTTCAGTATTGGCAAGTGAGTTGAGAACCAAAGTCAGCATTTATCAGTGTTGGAAGGAAATTAAACTGAAAGCTGGGAGGAGCAGTAATGAGCTGAAGCATTTTACCTTCCAGCAGAAATGTCCCCAACCCCCTCTTCCTCCACTCTAATCGGCTGGCCCTGATTAGATTCAAGAGAAAGAAAAAAAAAGCACAAGGGTCACCTTCTTTGTATTGGTGGATTCTTCTCTAGTCAGCTTTCTTTACTAAAATTTGGTGCCTTCGTATTACCTTCTAGCAGTGTGCTCTAATAGGGTACTACAGGCTAGCTACTATGTCAGTTTCCCAAGGATATGATACAGCAGAATCTTTTTTACAATATGTTGTTGATGAATAAATTATACTGTTGCCCAATGTGCTTAAAATAATATTTAATTTTCAAATGTATAAGGTCTTCCTCATAAATATGATAAATTAATGTGTTAAAATATTATTTTTGTTTGAAAAATTATACAGTGCATCAAGAAATAGAGAATGCACAAATATTCAAACATGTTAAGTAAAGACATGTTAATCTGTTTTAAACTTTTTTGTGGGAACTATCTACAATTGATATTTAGAGAGATGTAGATTATTTTTGAAACTATAGGGGAAAAATCATACATTTTCAGTAGAAAACAAACAGGAAAACAAAACAAAACTGAGGAAATCCCTGGTTAGCCTGGGTAAAAGTAATTTCTGCTTGTTTACTTCCAACCCTTTTCCCTATCTCTGTTATATATTCCTATCTTTGTTCTCTCCAACTCTCTCTGCTCTTGTATGATTCTCCTCACTTATGGTCAACATGTCAGGGATCAATGATGCCTGGCAATCTAGCATTTATTAGTTAGGTGCGTGCACACACACACACACACACACACACACACACACACACACACACAGATATTCAAGTCCAACCTCAGCTACACAGCCAGTTATAAGTTATACAAGATATCTGAGACCCCTAAAACAAAAAAGGAAATAAAAATTAATGAAAGCAATGATCATTTTCCTGTGGAGTTGTCTTAGGGTTTCTATTGCTGTTACAAAATACCATGAGCAAAAGCAGTTAGAGAGAAAGGTGTTTATTTGGCTTAAACTTCCACATATTAATCCATCACTGAAGGAATCCAGGACAGAAACTCAAACAATACCTGGGATACCTGGGAGCAGGAGTTGAAGCATAGGCCATAAAGGGATGCTGCTTACTGGCTTGCTTTCCATGGCTTACTCAGTCTGCATTTTTATAGAACTCAGGACGACCAGAACAGGGGTTTAACCACCCATAATGGATTTGTTCCTTTTCGTTCCATTTAGTTCTATTGGTCCCCCACCAATTACTACTTAAGAAAACGTCTTACAGGTGGATCTTTTAGAGGTATCATCTCAAGTAAGGCTCCCATTTATCAGATAACTCTAGTTTGTGTGTCAAGTTGACATAAGACTAGTTAGCCCAGGAATGTTTGTTCAATCACTGAATAGTAAACCACAGGAGCTCAAGAATGGTTATGAGTTTCTGTGAGTATAAACACAGCATTGTTATCTTTGGAATATAGGATCCTGTAGCTCACATACAGACATGAATTAGATGAAATTATGTGTCAGAATAGAGGACTTTGGCTTTTTGAAGCTAGGATTATTCAAGTTATATCATGATAATTTTCCACTGTACTTTAAAGTTTGGATATTCTAGAAATACTATTTTATGTTTTGGTTTGCTTTGAGAATGCCAAGTATTCTTGATTGGCCTGGTACTCACTGAATAGGCATGTATTATTCACTCTCTGAAGTGATAGATTACAGATGTGAGCCAACATACGAGACTAATCCTATTTCGCAATCAATCTCTGAGATCTTTCTTTCTCTATCTGGATTAGTACTCTAGCACCTGACCTAGTCTTAATGACATTCTGAAAAGTGTATGTAATTTTGTGATGTCTCTAGAACATAAAGCCAAATAAAATAATATCCTACATACTTAGGTAGTAATATGACAAATATTCCAAATAATAGTTGTGAGACTTGCCCCACATGTGCCTCACAATTACATGCCTCACATATAAATTGTAACATTAGCTTATACCTGTCCCTATGGTCATGAGCCAAAATTTTTTCTTGACCTTCAAAATAGATGGAGCAGGTTGGATTATTTTTATATAGTATTTAAATAAACTGAGTCCTAGAGATAAGAACTAAACCTTTAACAGACATAAGAAACTAGGTTATCTAGGATATCAACAACTAAATGCATCAATTTGCTAAGATCATTGTAAAAATCTATCCAATTTATGTAGCCTTGGCTAGATTTTATTGACAAGCTGGTGGGGAACAGAAACCCAAAATCAGATGGTAGCTGGATTGTTTTCTTCATAGAGCAGTGCGGGAGGACTTTTCTGACTGCCTTATGCTATATATACTGTCCTTATTACACATGTCTATATTCAAATTTCGATGTTTTGTACAGACCTCAGGCAATTTGCATGACAGTACACTCTGGTGAGTTCCCTTTAGCATGATTCTATATAAAATCTCTATTTCTGAATAGTAAAGTTGTAAAGCAGAGCAGGGCTCATGAATTGAATACATAAATCAAGGAAGGGACACTTTGCAACCCACCCATGTCATGAAAACCAAATTATTTGATTAATCTCTACTTCCCCTAACCTACAATCCAGCCACGAAAGATGAAGAATGATCAGAAAATTCCAGAAAATTAAAAAATCACAAAACAGACATAAATGATCTGAAAATAAGGTGGATAATGATGGGAGCCACAGCAAAGACAAAGTAACACTCAAGTAACGCAGAGGAATTCCAGTTTGCAAAATCAATCTAGAGCTCAATTTACAGACAGCCAAATCTCTTCTTAAAATGTGAACTGATTACCTAAACCAAAAGTATAGGAGAGAATAACAGGGGATTTAATGTTTCATTTAGTATATTATAATAAATTAAAATTCTTTTGAATTGACATTGTTCTATGCTGCATAAACCTGACTCTATGTACTTTGCTGTTGTTCTGTTAAAGGACCAAATTATTCTAAGTTATTTACTCCATTTATTTAAACTTGTCTATTCTTTTTTACTGTTTTTTTTTTTCACTTTAAGAATGCTTTAAGCCATTGAGCCCAAGTCAATGGACAGACCAGAAGCCTGCAGAAAATTGGCTGTTTCCCCAAAGCCCTCTCCTCAGAAGCCTCTCCCTACTTGCCTCCAGCCCTGCAACCATGGACCAAAAAACTCGAGGACAACTCCCTGTGATACCTCAACCCAGCCAGTGAAGAACCATCCCCCAGTGTAGTACTACAATTCTGCATGGCTCACCAAGGATGGCAAGGAGGCATTTTCATACATGGAAACTCCGCCAGACTTCAGGGAAGGAAACCATCATCATGACCAATGCCATACTCAGCAATGGAACCCTGAGCATCAGAGCTCAGGTGCTTCTATTCATTCAGAACTCCTCAGGTGCAGATCATAAGCAATTAACATCCCCCACAGAAATCTAACACCTGAAGACAACACAAAACACCAAGACCTAGGCTAGTCTCTCACCCAACAATGCATAAAATGTTTTATACATAAGTAAATTACCACAGTTCCCATTTTCTGTATAAAAAAAATGTTTTACATTTACAACACAATTTAACACTACACCAGCAAAAGTAAATATAAGAGGAACAATCACAAGGCTTACTAATGCACAGCACCAAGTGAGACCAAACATGTATCAAGCTTTTTACAATGTCTTTGGACAGCAGAAAAGCATTATCAATGTCCAATTATCTGGAATTCACTCATTACCTTCTGGGATCCTCCTCCATAGGGTTTGGAACTTGCTCTGCCCTCTGAAGCACACACAATTTGTCCTCCCAGGATCTGGCTGGCTCACACCACTGCTTCTGCTGTTCTTGGTGGTCATCCCATGGCATTAACATCTCTAGAACTGCTGGGGTCCCTTGTTGTAACTGGGCTGCACTTTTACCAATAGCCTCTCCAGGGCTCTCTTCATGGTGCCAAGCCTCAACTTCTATACATGACCTCTTCAATCTGTGCGTTCAACTACTACTGAGGCTGTACTTTTACCAATAGCCTCTCCTGGACTCTCATAGTGCCAAGTCTCAGCTGTTCTCCAAAGACCCCTTCATGCCTTCAAAACCAGCACAGTGGGATGAATCTAACAGCACTAACTTCGGCTGCCAGCATGAGATACAACCCCAGGCAGTTCTGGATAACAGTTTCTGTGTGCTGACCTTTAGGAAACATTTTCCAGGTTTTATGATAGAGAAAGTGGAAAAGAGCCTTGGACACACTGGCACAGGAGACAGGTTTTTGAACAGAACACCAATAGCTCGGGCACTAAGATCAATAATTAACAAGTGGTACCTCATGAAACTGAAAAGTTTCTGTAAGGCAAAGGACAAAATTGCAGCCTACAGAATGGGAAAGAAATCAACAATGCTTCTGATAGAGAACTAATGTCCTAAATATATAAAGAACTCCAGAGACTAGACATCAACAAAACAAATAATCCAACTTTTAAAATAGAGTATAGATCTAAACAAAGAATTCTCCAGAGAGGGATCTCAAACAGTTAAGAAATATCTAAATAAATGTTAAACATCCTTAGCCATTAGGGAAATGCAAATCAGAACCAGTTTGAGATTCTATTTTATACCTGTTAGAATGACTAAGCTCAATAGCACAAAGGACAGCTCACGCTGGTGAGGATGTGGAACAAGGGGGAACATTCCACCATTGCGGTGAGAATGCAAACTTGTTCAGCTACTGTAGAAATTAATATGTTGACCCATAAGGAAATTGGAAATTAGTCTTCCTCAAGACCCACCAATACCACCCTGGGAATATACCAAAAAGATACTCCATCCTACCACAAGGACACTTGCTCTACTATGTTCATAGCAGCTTTATTCATAATGCCCAGAAATTTCAAACAACCTAGATGCCTCACAACTAACAAACGGATAAAGAAATTTTGGTACATTTACACAATACAACATTACTCAGCTAATTAAAAAACTGAAATCATGAACTTTGCAGGCAAATTGATGGAAATAGAAAAAGAAATCATACTGAATGAGGTTACCCATTCCCAGAAATACAAACATGGTATGTACTCATTTATATATGGATATTAACTGCTAAGCAAAGGAGAAAGGTACTAATATCCACAGACATAGAAAAACTGTGCAAAAAGAAGAAAACCAGTTGGAACACAGGGATCTCCCTGGTAGAGTGGAAATAGAAAAGAGTATGCATTCGGGTTGGGTGAGGATGGCAATAGCAGCAGAGGGGACCAGGAGAAGGAGAGGAGCAGAGGGAGAAAATATATGGAGAGATGACAAGAATTGGAATACAATTACGGGACAATCAGGAGACCTGGTGTAGTGGAATCTCACAGCAATTTATGAGGGAGACCCCAGTAAGGATCCCTGGTAATCGGGGATAGGGAGCCTGAATAGCCCATCTCCTGTGGCCAAGCAAGGGTTCCAGTGATGAAAATGGAAGACCATCCCAGCCACAAAACCACTGACCTATGTCCTATCTTCCCTGCAAAATCCTTGTTGACAATGAAAGTGTAGAACGCCAAGCCAAAGGAGGGAACCCCTGCATGAAACTGCAGTACAGGCCAGAAACTATAGACTGGAGATGATTTCTAATAATGTCATGGTCTACTCATAAATCAGTGTCTAGCCAAGTCCTCACCAGAGAGGCCCTTTCTAGAAGCTGAGAGAAGCATATAGAGAATCCCAGGGCCAAATATAGTGCAGAGATTGGGGAACCCCATGGAAGAGGGAGAGGAAGAATCCAGAGACCACAGGGGTCTAGGACACCAGGAGAGTGAACCTCACAATGTCAACTCCCCAGCACTCTTAGGGGCCCTCAGAGATTGCAGCAACCATCAAGGAATCTGTCAAATCCTCTAAGTACATCTTATGGATATCTGGATTTGTGTTCTTGAAAAACTCCTACAGGATGGAGTGGGGTTGTCTCTGATCCTCTTACCTTCTCTTGAGACCCTTCTGCTCCTTCCTGAATATATGACCCACTCTTGATGTAGGGATTGGTCCTGGCCTTGTTCCATCCTTCTGTGACATGCCCCGAGTGTGGCACTCGGGAGGATGGGGGGAGGGGCATGGTTCATTTCTAGGAAGAAGCGGGGGCAGACATTTGTGGAGGGCGATGGGATGGTAGATCTGGGGGAAAAGGGGAGATAGGTGAAGCTGGGGGGTTGGAAAAGGGAGAAAGGGAGTTGGGATGTATTGTATAAGTTCTATGAAAGAAGAAAAAATTTTAATATTTTAAAAATAGATTGCTTTAGAAGAAGTAAATGTACACCAACCAAATGATGAGGCCGCATGGATGATGTGACTGTTGGAGTGATGAAAGATAAGCCTGCACTCTCCCTGCTTTATATTAGCAGCTTCTGGACAGAAATTATCTTAATTAATAAGTATTGATACCTGCTTACTCTAGAAGCTTGAGCAGGGTGATTGCCTCTACCTTTCTTTCTCCTTCTCTTCCTACTCTTCTAAGACCATACAACCAAATACCTCTAATTCCAAGGCATGGTCACAGATCTCCTTTAATTCTATCCCAAAGTTTACTTTCATAAATACTTGAAAATTGAAACCTACCCCAAGTTGTCCACTTCCCAAAGGAGAAGCGCAAGCTAATGTAATAGCCCGATGTGTAAAGTTCCTCAAGGAGGGAAGTAAGAGATGATGAGATTTGAGGGCAGTGTATGGGAGCAATTTGTAAAGCTCACAAGAGAAATGACAGCTTGATGACAGAATCACTTCTTGGTCCTGGACCTTAATTAATCAGAAACTCTGAGTAACTCAATAAGAAACAATAGAAAAATTCTTCTGAGCACTTCACAGATTATGCACTCCTAATCTATGGGGATTTCTTTTACTATTATTACTTTTCTTTGTGTGCAGCAGATTTGTTGCCTTGACATCCACACTCAAGAGTTATTGGTTTCAAACCCAGCTACATTTAAAAAAAAAAAAAAAAAAAAACTATCAAGCACTTCTCAGGTTTTCCACAGCTCAAAGCAGAGTTGGCAGCCAGCCCTGAAAGATGAACTGTACCTCAACCTGGTGAGTGTGGCTATGTGTGTAAAAGGGAGCTTGGGGATGAGGTAGTGAGGGCTTCCAATTTACAGAATCCCAGAGGAAAGAGAGCTGAATACTTCTCTAAATAAGGGAGCATCATGTTCCCCTGCTACAGGGAACAAACGGAACTAATGTTGTTATGACTAAGTGCAAATATCTTAGAAATTCTATTCTTGGAAATTTAGTCTGTGTCTCTCTGTTTCTGTCTCTCACTGTCTCCTCTCTCTCTCTCTCTCTCTCTCTCTCTCTCTCTCTCTCTCTCTCTCTGTATGTGTGTGCACATACATAGGCGTACATGCTAGAGAGTCAGAGCCATCAGATCTCCTGGAGCAGGAGTTGTAAGTAGTTGTGGCCCATTGGATGTAGGTGCTGACAATGTAACTAAGGTCCCCTAAAGAGAAATTTGCCCACTTAAGAGCTGAGTTCTCTTCACTCCCCCTTTCTTCTTTCTTTCCTTGTTTTCTTCTCTACCTTCTTTCCTTCTTTCATTTCTCATTTTTCTCATTTTTTTCCCTCTTGGCAAATGAAGAATTCCAGCTGTATTATTAACAAAAGCATAAGTGTATCAGCGATGATCTCAGTTTACCACATATAATCTAGAAATCTTAAAATGTTGATGTTTTGGGTACTTTTTTACTGTTATGACAAAATGACATGACCAAGGCCTCTCATATAAATAAAAAGAGTATATTGGGTCTTAGATTTCCAGAGGGTGAACATGACTGTAAAGACAGAACATGACAGCACGCAGGTAAGCAGGCATCCTGCTTAAGTAGTAGCTGAGCTTACATCTTGATCTGAAAGTGAGAGGCAGAGAGAGAGATAGAAAGAGAGAGCGATTGAGAGAGAGAGAGAGAAAGAAAGAGAGAGAGAGAGAGAGGAAGAGAGACTACCCAGGAATAAAGGAATATATATCCTGATCTTTTGAAACCTCAAATCCCACCCCTAGGTGACATACTTCCTCCTCCAATGCCATATCTCTCCTTCAGACTTCTAAAAAGCTTCACCAAACTGTGACCAAGTTTGCAAATACATGTTCAAATATGTGATCCTATAAAGGTTTCACATTCAAACCACCACAGCTGGTATTCTGTTGGAACACCAATAGTTGGGGTCTGAATTAATAGCCCTCTCTTCTCATCATCAGAGATTATGTGAATTAGGAAGATTGTAATAAATATGGAGGACAAGAAGTAGCCTTTGAAATTTGTGGAGCTGGTAAAGATTTGAAAACACAAGTCACGTTTTTGATTCTTTTCATCTTTCCAAAACATGATTTGTTTGGTGTTACTATGGGATCTGTGCTGAAGTTCCAATTTTAGAAGGGTAGTGAACAGCATTATAGAAAGTATTTCTGGTATTTCAGAAAGGGGATCGCAAGAGCCAGAGAGCTAATTTCTTACCAAAATACATGTAATGAGGTGGCAGTAGAAATGGCAGCCAGAATCAGCTCTTATTATACCTATCATTCTCTGATGCAAGAATGCCTGCCCCTTTTTTAATCATACTCACTTAAAACTGCAGGAATGCTGCCAATCGGTGGGGAGAACTCTGTTAGCTCCACTGAATTTCCCTACCAGTCACCTGTGGACATTCTGTGGTACAAAGATCAGAAGTGAATGTTAATGCGTGGAGTGACCAGAACCAATGAAGGATAAAAATTGGTGGAGAAAAATACAACATCCTCATCCTTCAGTGACAAAATTTGCCAGTGTATTTTCAGCATAGGTTCTCAGAATGTCTGCGAATGAGCTGAGTTGTTGGCCAACAGTAATGACTGAATTCCCTCACATTCCCTTCTACGACTGTTTCACTGTCTCACCACCTCCAGAAATCACTTCCAGATGCTCGGATCAACCCAATTCAATAGAAAACTCTGCAGGAACCTGGGTTATTCCTCTATATTGTTCCTCATGTCTTCCTGTCACTTACCTGCAGTTTTCTTTCTAAGTTGTTTTGAAATCATGACTCTTTAAGAATAACAGGAAAGCTAAAAGAAAATAAATGTACAGGAGACAACCATTATATGCAGGTGAACACATTTTCATAAGTATGTAAGTACGTGCACATATACGTATATGCAATAATTTAGTATATCATGGTCTATGTTCATAAACTTTTTACTTAATATAGCATGGAAATCCTTTGGAGTCAGTAAACATTGTCTTATAATACTGTACTTACGTCGCATAAAAGATAATTTGGTCTGTGTATAATAAATAATTTTTAATATTTTGGATTTTTTTTCTGTTTTATACTAGCATAACCACTTTTTGGAAATAACAAAACTTTCATCAACAAAACTTCTCTTTGCAACAGATGGCTAACATTATAGAAATCTATAGTTGATGTCATGTAAAGTTGTAGAATCCGGATCCAACTGATACATGCACTACATAACTCCTGTGTTTAAGTCTCAGGATCATGTGTAAGACAGAAAACATATTGAAAGAATCAGAGGAGCAACTGGGAGTTTGATGTTAAATTGTGTGTCCTATGAATGTCAGAAGCTACATGCATAAAGTCACCACCATGATTTCCTAAACATAAGCTGACCAAGGAAAACAACAATAGTTATGCTAACATAATGGTAACATAATAGATAAAGTTCACAAGGCCTAAGCTCTACTGAAAGAACTACAGGTAGCTAAGAAATGCAAAGTGGGAGAAATAGTCTTCCCTAGGGAAGAGAAGAACAATTGGTTATCCAATATCAAACTGTCAGCCCTGAAATCAAACATTATGAATAACAATATACAGAGAAAGCAGGTTATATTTACATAATTAGACATAAATATGTGCAGACATATGCACATATCATGGCCATGAATTTGAAAGACGTCAAAGCATGGTATATGGGTTGTGGGGAAGAAAAGGAAGAGAGGAATAATGTGATTATATGATAATTACAAAAAAAATCTTTAAAAAATTGTCTAAGAAATTCTCTTGTTTATATTTCTCTTCTTTCTTTCTTTTCTTTTTTTTCCCTAAAGACAGGGTTTCTCTGTTGTAATTCTGTCTCTGGCTGTCTTGGAACTCAGTCTGTAGATTGGGCTGGACTCGAACCACAGAGATCCACTTACCTCTATATGCCAAATGTTGGGATTAAAGGCATGCACCACCATCACCCAGATCTTATTTCTATTTCTAACAGCAGAGGGGAAAAACTAACTTCAATACAGCTGGGTCATAGTAACACAATACTATGTGTTACTTTCCTACTTTGATTTCTTTCCCACACCTAAGCCAAAGTATTTCTTACCTGAATATTTGCCCTTTCTAAGATTTTTTTGCACATGATTTTATTTTTACTTTTGCACTTTAAATTAAAAAATCTGCAATATTTCTTAAGACAATGAAGTCAGGAAAATTTTATATTGTATCAAAAAGGAGATGTCAAACATAATACTTTCTCTGGTATCAGCAGGGCCAGTCACAGAAAATAGGTAATACCTAAGATTAGGACACTGCCATCATGAAGGATTTTGAAATAATTCAAGATGTTGGTATAAGCAGAAAGTTATTTGTATCCAAGAATAGAGGCAACAAAGTTTTAAAAAGACAAACAGATTATACCAAACTATTATATTTTTATAAAACACGAGAAAAAGAGAGAACTGGGAAACAATTTGCAAATTACTGATTCCAACAAAGGGTTGATATGAATAATCTATGCAGACCACGAAAAAAAAAACACCTGAAAAAGAAAATAACTTAAGTTTAAAAGGAACAAATATCATCTATTTATGACTATCGTAAACATAGCAGCCACACTTTTTGAGAATGGGAAAAAATTTTGCTGTGAACTTTTCAACCTAAATTTCTCTGTGGTCAAAAAACATCCACAGCAGCTGCCCAAAAATTCCGTTCTAAACAGCTGCTATGTTTCATGGGGCTAGAGGGGTGGTAAGAATGTACCGAGGGATTGGGGAAGAAAGGAGCTAGCATTTTTGGAAGTAATGGGAATGGAGATTTAACAGGATATTTTCTCTCTCTCTCTCTCTCTTTTTTAATGTATAAGGGAAAGACTTAATCAACAATATCCTGCCTGTCTTTAAGCAAGCTTCTAGAAAAAGAATGGAGGACCGTGTTAACCCCACATAGGCAAGCTAGTCTTTGATTTCCTCTGTGATGTAAGATATACCAATGACTCTGCTTGCTTTCTCAAAATGGGTTTAATATCATATGGAGAAATTGAGCCTCTTCAGGGGCTTAGGGAGAAAATGAAATTCTTTCTGGGATGTGGTTTCTGATCAGAATTCCCACAGTTGAAGAAGTAAGTTATTTTGGTGGAAAACAAACAAACCTGTGTAACAGAAAATAATGAAAAGAGAGGAAAATGAGAAGGAAGGCAGGCAAAGGGGAGGAAGAAAAATAAGGAAAGAAGGACTGAGAGATAGATAAGGAAGAAATAAGAAAATAAATGCAGGAAGGGGGAAGAAGGAAAATAAAGCATTTAGTGTTAATCCATTCATAAGAAAGCATCATTTTGAATACCACAGTGTCTCTCTAGAAAACAATTCTATCCTCATATCCATACTAGAATAATAGATATTTCAAGTAGGAAGGAAAGTGATTTATATAAGCAATGCTAACTTTCATAGAGTCCACCAGCTCCTATACATTCCTATGTTACTAGGTATGTACAGCACCTAATACACCTCCATGATTTGGTCTTATGAGGGTGTTCACACACATATTCACTTGCCCAAATTCATGCATCCAGTACCATCTACTCATGTTTATGTATGATGTAAACATGTCTCTAATACTCTGTTTCCCAAAATGAGATGAAAAATATGCTTCTAGCTTTCCCAGTGTACTATACCTGCTGAAGTATAGCTTATGCCTTAACGTATAACATGATCAGCTCTAAGATGGAAAGGAGGTGGATGTGGCCTACAGAATTCTTGGCCCCTACATCAAGGCAATGGAATAAGCAGAACAATACAATGAGAGCTGGATATATGCTAATAGCAGTGGATTTGTTCTCATTCTACAGCATAAGTAAGAGTATAGCTCATTAACTTGTGTTGATGGCACATGCCTTTAATTCCTGCACTCAGGAGGCATAGGCAGGAGTACTTCTTTGAGTTCTAGGCCAGCCTGGTCCACAGAGTGAGTTCCAGGACAGACAGAGTTACAACAGAGAAACCACATCTAGGAAAAAAAAAAAACAAAAAAACAAAAGAGAGGGTAGCTCATCATAAGATTACCTAAGCTTCCAACTAAATCTCTGATTTGCAACTTCCCCTCTGCTACCATTTCACGCATTTTGATGAAGGACGACAAAAATGTGTAGGAGATAGAAAGTAACTTAAACTTTACTATACATGAAAAGTATTATTTAAGTTATGGTGATTGTGATACTTTTAAGTGAGGCAATTGTTAACATCATTAGCCCTTAGATTTCATTTGGAGACATTCTTCAATCTTGAAGTTCAAATAAGCTTGGTTCAATCTTATGGGAAATAGGTTTATGGGTTTCTACAGGGAAATGAAGGAAGAATTGAATAATTCCAGAACATTCCTGTTATCTTATTTCTTCATGCATATCACTTTGTTTGCTATTTGATTTTATGTTTTTCTTATATTTGTTATTGGCAAAACAACTCTCTCTCTCTCTCTCTCTCTCTCTCTAT
Organism: Cricetomys ansorgei; assembly: GCA_026225945.1. Classification (NCBI taxonomy): domain Eukaryota; kingdom Metazoa; phylum Chordata; class Mammalia; order Rodentia; family Nesomyidae; genus Cricetomys; species Cricetomys ansorgei. Next base: position 15,864,760 of record JAMJFZ010002869.1, read on the forward strand.
ATATATATATATATATATATATATATATATATATATATATAATTTTTTTTTTTTTTTGTAGATGGGATCTCCCTTTTTAGGACAAAAATGGCTTCCTATTCTGCTGACTCAGCCTTCCCATTATTGGGATTACAGAAAGTTAACATCATGCTATATTTGTTGACTTCCTTACACACATGTCATTAAAAAATTATTTTATTGAATTTAGTAACCAAATTCATTGGCAGTTTGCCAATTCTACGTCTATTCCATACTTCTATTCTACTGGTCCAGAAACACTAGATTAAAATATTTTCCTTTCCTTAACTACTATGCTTTTAATCACTGGTAGGCTCTTCTGGTTTTCAAATCATGCTTCAAGTGCCTGGACAAAGTTCTTAATCAGGAATTCCCATTCTTATTTTACCACACAGAGAAATAATGGGCACAAGTAGTAACCCTTTCAACATTTCCCTGTTTCTAATGGGCTCCTGTTCAACTAGCATCAGAGTAAGTTTCAAAATCGAATGTTCTGCAAAAATCATTTCAGAACATGTGATTCCCTCTGCTATAGGATCATCAGTTGCAGAGACTTACTCCCTAGCTAGTAACACTGTTTTAAATGACCTTGGGGAAACAGTGTCTTGATGGTCAAGCTTTAGGGATGGCTGTTATAACTTTCTGGTTACCCAGGGACTTAAGGTAGAACAAAGCAAAATAACACACACACACACACACACACACACACACACATATACATACAAGCATATATACACCTATATGATATATATTGATATGTATATATTTTTGATATATTATAAAAACATAAAAAATCAAATAAGATATATATTTGATTCCTAATACATGACATGATTCCTAATATATTCTGCTATAGTCATAGATCCATGCCACGCCAAATCGTCATAAGAGAGTGTTCTTTCAGCAGCAAATATGAACAATTGCAGAGACCCACAGCAAGACATTATGCAGAGAGAGATGCTAAAACTGATGTCTCCATTTGGTCTGTCCCCTTGGAGTTCCAGGAACTCCACAGAAGAGGAGCAGGAAAGACTGTAGGACCCACAGGGAATCAAGGAATCCAGGAGAGCACATCCTAATGAAACAACAAAGCAAGGCACATAGGGGCTCACAGAGACTGAAGCTCTAAGAGCCTGTGTCTGTGTGCCCCAGGTCCTCTACATACATGACAGAGCTTGGTGTTTTTGTAGGAGTGAGGGTGCCTTGGACTCTTGCCTGCTCTTGAGATGCTTTTTTTCCTTCTGGGTTGCTTTGTTCAGCCTTGAAATGAGGGTTTAAGCCTTGTCTTACTGCATCTTGTGCCGTGTTTGGCTGATATGTTTAGGAGATCTGTTCTTTTCTGAAGGGAACTAGAAGGGGAATGGATCTGGGGAAAGGTGGTGGTGGTGAGAAACATGGAGGAGTGGAGGAAAGCAAAACTGCTCAAGATATATTGTATGAGGGAAGAATTTATTTTCAATTAAAAAAAGGGGAGGGGGAAGAAAAATGGAATATATATATATATCTTTCTGGTTTCTACTTTTGTTTACAAAATTGTCCAAATATGAAAATGTCACATGGTAATCTTGGGCTGCAATGGCTGGGTACCTGCAACTGCAGTGTTGCTGACCATAACTCCTGATCTATGAGCCAAAGTAATCCATCCTTTCCATACACTGTTTCTGTTAGGCACTTTGTTACATAGATAAGACAAGTAACTAACATGCCTATATTCAAAATATGCCATTGCTTTGAGTCACTATTATCAGGAAACCTCATTTTTCCCATAATAATGCTTGACACGATCCAAGAGGATTATTGTATTCTGAACAATGGCCTTTCTGTGCAACTTTAAACATGACTTTGGAATATTTATTTTTACTCTTTTCTCATGAAGTGTTTTCCCCTCACCTACACTTGTACCTCACTTTGTTAATACATTGCAATCCCTAGATTACTTCATACAAGTCTTGGATTCCAGGACTGGAAGGAATCCAAAATCTGCAAATGCTAAAGTCCTTCATGGAAGTGATGTACGTTTTTGAATATAACACACAACATAAAGATTAAATCATCTCTATGCTACTTTAAAATACCTAGCACAATGCAAATGTTATGTGAGCATTTGCTATAACACCCTTAAGGGAACAGTGGAAAAAATATATGGCATGTTTTCAGTACAGATACATTTTCTCTAAATATTTTGACTGGTAGCTGTTAACTATTGAGTTTGCCTATTTGAAATCCTCAAATGCAGTGGAATGGGCTAACTGTATCCCCATCTCAGATAAGAACTGCTCTCCTCTGACACTGGTGGATATGTTACTTCAGCTTCTTTTCTGCAGGATATGCTAATAATATTGCCATAATGTAGACCATTCAAACATATCAGTTCTGTTGTTTAACACTCTCGGTACAAATTAGCAATAGTGAAGAATTATTTCCCTCCTGCTAGATTCTCAATAAATAGCAATTTTGTTAATTAATTAGCAGAGTCCTATCAGAATTAATCTAAAGATAAATCTGAAGTGTACACTGGATCTTTTTGTCCCTCTTCCTCATGTGGCCATATTGGATAAATCTCCCTCTGCTTTCCTCTTTCAAAAATATTAAGTAATGGAAACAAGCACTTAGCCTTAAGGACATTTTCATGATTAGCATGCTTTTGATGGTTGAGTCATTTCTCTAAATCTTCTTGTACCCAGAATGAGGATCCTAAACGGCAATCATATTTTTCTGAGCTGTACTATGAAAGGTAATATTTTGTTTCTTTTGGAATAACTTATTTATGTGACAAAACTTTCATTTCTTTCAATGGTAAAGAAAAACCGAAATACTTCCTAGAGTTCTAAAGCTGAGAATATTTACATCTGTAGAATTAGTCAGGACTGACATTGATGTTCAGTTGAACATCTCCACTGAATCACTGTGATAGAGAGCTCTAGTTAGCATCTCTGGATCTGCTTTCAACCTTTCTTTATCTATTCCCTGCTTCAGAAGGCTTGCTCATAGAAAGGCAATTATGCATTCTCTGTTATCTTGGGTCATAGTTTCAGTGAGTAGAGAATGGGTGCAGTGCACTGGAGGTCACTGGAAAATCACCTGTTCCTCATCTTCACTGGAACCATGCAACCTACTGTTGCGAAAATGTTTCGGAATGGCCAGCACTTTTCCAGGTGTATTTAAAATTCCTCATATATTGTTTCCTGAACTCATTCATCCAGCCATTTTCAAGGTGTGTTTTCAACTGTCAGTAAGTTATCTTTACTAGTCCATATCAATGATGCGTAAATGGACACTCAAAGTACTGTATGCCCTTTAAACTATGAAGTCTTTGATTTGATCTGATGTACTATGTGAGATCAAATCCCCCACACTTCAGATATTGATGAGGTGATAGGATACACTAAGCTATCGTAACACTAACTCGCAGCAATTGTACTATGTTGCTTCCTATATACAGGCATTACACTCAGTGTCCCTGCAAAACAATTTTCTCCAAGGATCCATTCAAAATTTTAATACAATTAAAAGAAGTAAAAGGAAGCTAACAATTGACATAATCTCTTAAAGGGGACAGAAACAAGTGAATGACTATTCCTTTCTCTCTTCTCTTTCTGTAACATTGCTGTGGTATATATTTTACTCATTTTACATAGATCTTGTAGTGTCTCAGCAGTATAAAGCCCAGGTTGCGCATGGAAGGCAATGGCTTCGAAAAAGTATCTCTGAATTGGCTGCTTTCCACTCTCATCTCATTCTTCGTTGTCTCTAAAGCACATCTCTTGAGAATATTCCAAAGTAAAATATCTCTTGCAAATACACAACTCACTTGCTGGTTCCCAGGAAAGCATCAGTTTTCGATATGGCAAGGTTGAAGAAATCATTATACACCTTCAAATATACACACAGTTTTTACTTGATACTAAAAATATTTGTGGTGGAGAATTATGAAGAAATCACAGTGGAGAAAGCACCAATGCTTAAGTCATTTCTAGCATGTCTCCACCTCTGCCATGTACATTGTCAACCCTTAACTTGCTCATGCCACCATTATCACAAGAATAAGAATAAATGTACTTTATTGCACATTGAATAACACATCAGTAAATTTTTCCAGTGTGATTTTTGACAGGTCTCAAAGAGGTTCATAATAGCATTTCCCCCGAGGACACTACTACCATTAGCCAGAAGTAATAAAACCTTTTAGTGAAAGGGAAATTGGAAAAATCTTTATATTCTAAGTACATTTCAAAATTGCATACATTTAAATTTAGTTTCAGGCTTATAGAATGAATTCCTAGCTTAATTTCCATGGTAAAGCCATGGGCAAACAGGTGCTGGGAAGAATTTTAATTCTCCACCCTCTCAGAGCCTGGTCTCTAGGATAGTTGATGTCTGAGTGAGCATTTATGCTAAGGCTGGGTAGACCTATTCTGAAGGTAGTGTTGTCCCACTTCACGGAAGCTGGTGGTTCAAGCAATGACCTTGTGATTTTCGGATGGCAGGAGTTTGGAATATTTCTTGTGTATTGAATTGCTAGCTTGAGCAAAGGAGACTAAACATCAAACAGTGATTAGCTATATCCAATCTCTATCAGCACAACCAACTGTAAACTCTGAGAAAGAATGTACAGTGGCATCAACATAGCAGTCAGTTTGCATTGAATAACCGCTGCAATTTTGATTTCTCTTTTTTATCTTTTTGCATGGACTCTGGTTAGTGATAAGAAATGGAGAGATAGATCTACAGAAGGAATTAAAGTAATCAAGCAAGATCCTACATAGGAACATCCAGAGAGGAAGCAAGAGTGTCTGCTCTCTTGAGAATTCCAGAGAGTTCTGTTTCTGAAAGGCTCTGCGGAAGATGCCCATTAATAACATTGCCTTGGAGGCCTAATGCAAGCCTCAGATCATTTGAGGATTTTCCTTCTCTCTTTAAAATTGCATCTTGTTGTACAAATTAGTGTCCCTGTCCTTCCATATTCTGATTTACATTTATAGGAAAATAAGACAAAAAACATAATCTAGGAAATCGGTGTGTTATTCTTCAAGGCCTGTAGGCTAAACCACAGAGTTCAAAGTTCTGAGTACCAACCACACACTTACTCCATCACTGCTATGTTGCACAGAGCCCTAGATCTAGTTGTTGTCTATAGACCTCGGTTTCCTAAAGGAAATGGTTCAGTGGTGCACTCGTGTGACAGAAGTGAGACACATGTAAGAGCCCTGAGCATCAAGAATTCCAGGGAGAAACAGCAAAGTTGAGGTGTGTGTTCCTCCTCCATGTGCTAACCTGGGATATTTGTTATCATCAGGAAATCCATTGATCTAAGTAATTTTTTTTCACAATTGCTTCCTTTCTGAAAATATCTTGGACCATACATTTTGTCCATATCAAATCTAGCCTATACATTGATCTCTACTTACCCATTTCACTCACTGATTCTGCTCAGTGTACATTAGGAATATCATCATTCTGACTGAGTCAAAGATAGCTTTAGTAAGCAAGTAAGTGGGACCCAAATGAAAGAGGAGTCAATCTATTACTATATCTCTCCATTGAAATTCTTGCTACTCTTTGTTAAATTCTTACAGCCTGTTTGAAATGTTATGGAGTTTGTTTTGTTTCCAAACTGCCCTGTAGTCCATAACTTACACTTCCAAATATAACTGTTATGGGTAGGCTACAAACTGATATGAGAGTCTTTGTTTTTTTCCACATGTAACTTTGTGTGTAAAGAATTTAATTCCCTGGCAAAACTGTTTATTTTATGACATGGTATCACTTGGAGAGGGGAAATGAGAATATGTCATCACGAGTAAATGATGTATTCAATTATTTCGTCACAGTATGAAGAGTTCAGCTTCAGTTTACACCACATTTATAGCACAAACCTCAGTTTCATTGTATCTATAAAGTTGAAAAGAATTGTCCTTTTTAATTAGGAAGGATTATAGCTGGGACAGATTTTATGCCCCAATATTTTATAGAGGACAGTTCATTATTTGAAAGTAGTGCCAGGTAAGGGTTTTGTTGTTGTTATTATTGATTTTTTTCATCAATCTAAATCTGAAATTCTTTGAGGAGGCAGCAAAGTGGTAAACCTCTCTTTGCCAACATGATACATTTGCTTTCTACTCTGTTATTGTAACTACATTGATAACAGTGAGTATTATATTATATAATGAATTCTATCACCCACTAATAAGCTACATGGGGCATTCATTCATTTCCTTTTACTAAAGTCTTCAGTCAAGTTCTCTCTGAAGTACAACCACAAACTCAGAACAGCACTCTGTCTTCTGATGAGAAACCCTTTGCTGAGGTTACGGCGGACACAGAAACTGATGATCGAAGTGTACTTGACATTGTCAAGATTGAATTGTAAAAACTATTTGGGCCCCAAGGTGAAAATCAAGTCACTTTTACTATTAACAGTTAAAACAGATATTAGGTTTAAAAAGAATGTTAGAATTATAACATTGTGGGACATTGTGGTAAGTAAGCAAGAGGGCTTTAAGCTGGGTGTGAAATAGTCAAACTGACCAGATAGGAGTCCTGTCATTTGACAGGACTCTGGGGAATACAGCAAGGCTTGTATCAGTCCCAAGAGGAAATTCACTACTGAGGAGGCTAAGCAAGGAATCATGATTCTTTCCTATAGTAAACTTTTCAACTTTGTTGTTGCTTACATATTTATAATATTCTTGCATCACAAATATAACTAATTATAATGCACTTAATGACGGATGGTGATAGCATATAAAAGGCCTCCGTTTATCTCAGGAAGGGTACCACTCCAGAACTCCTGAGGGTAAGTAAGGGGAGTGGACAGAAATGGAAATTCCTTACATTACATATAAGTCTAAACACTAGAGGCAGCCTTTTGCTATTATCACTCAGAAGAGTCCATCTTCCACTATGAGAGTTGTACTTACTTTCCACATTTACTTTCAAACCTAAATAAATAAACCTTGATTACTCTCTGGCTGTATTTGTGCCCCAGTTCGAATTATTCTCCATTGGAGACACAAGAATAGACTACACTTGAGATCAGAGAGTGTGGTGCTCCTCCTCTGCAACATAACTGCACGTGTCTATCTAGAAGTAATAATCCCTAATGATCTCAATATGACGATGTTGAATTTGAGGATCAGGTATATACTTCAAAAATAATGCAAATAAATAACAATTTCAAAGAACATTATCGTTGGATAAAAACTTAGATCAAGAAATAAGTGCCACTTTCATTTTTTAACTTTGAATTAAATGTTAGTTATTAATTAGAATAACTTCTAATGTATGTATACAAGAGAGGCTTGAAATAGTTCTGGGATAAATCTGTAGATTTTTGTTTTTTTTTTTTTCTTTTTCAGATGAATTGTGACTAAATAAGTTAACAATATATATACTCTTAGTGATGGATCTGTGATATTTTTTCCCATAAGAGAAACATTCAAATTCTCCAATTAAAGGAAAAGGTAAAATAAAAGTAAATATCCTGGCACAGGGTTAAAGGATATACTAAAGCTTTCAAAAAGCTAGGGGAATTGCATGGAATTATATTAACAAAAACGTTGAAAAATATATTGTCTAATAAAATTAAGGAAGCCTTAGATGAGTAACTATTTTACAGTATGATTTTCTGAGGGAAATGTGGCTATTAACAAACTTCCTGTGGACTTACTATATTAAGTTCTATAGTTTAGAGTATAAGAGGCCATAGATTAAATATAGAATTAAGAAGAAATATAAATATAAATATAAATATAAATATAAATATAAATATAAATATAAATATAAATATAAATATAAAAATATATATATATATATATATATACACACACATATATGTGTGTGTGTGTGTGTGTGTATGTGTGTGTGTGTATCATTATAAAAATATCAGTGGCATGTATTTGGAATTATCCTGTCTGCCTATATTTTTGTTTTAGCATAGTGATTTAAGTAGACAAAGATGTCAAGAAAATTAGGACAAATACAATTTGACTAATTTAAAAAATATGGTAACTTCCTACTTCTTACTTCTTACAAATGCTCAGCAAAAGATAAAGTGTGCATGGTTGTATAAAACATGGAATGTGATCAATGCATACAAGTGTGATTAGTTTGTTCATCTTTCTTAGTACTTATGACAGACCTTGGAACTAACTTGCATAATTCACATAATCCAATGTGCTGTTTGTAATACACACCAACACCAAACACAACTAGAAATAGGTTTCCTTTAACTCCTCCTTTCCACCTGACCCTCCTCTGCTTCTTTCTCCTCCAATTCCTCCTCTTCTACCTCATCCTCCTCATCCTCTTCTTTCTTCTAAAATAATTTTGTATGTGGACTTAGTTGGTGTTTTAATTTTAATTTGTGCACTTCCAGCTTGATATTTAATATCAAGTTACCTATACTTGAATATAATTTTCAAGGTGTTGATTGATAGATTAATTAACCTAACTTTGTGTTCTTCCTCTCCAGGAAGAATGTTTACTCTCTTCACAGGAGATTCGAGTTGAACTTCTCTGAATGAGTGTATGAAAAATCTTGCTTGCTCCTTTTAATTATCCTCACATCTACGAATGATTGCCTTATCAAGTAAATATGCACTATAAAATCCAAGAACATTTTACTAAAAAGTCTATTATTTGTATGTGGTGAAAGTGTAGCACCTACATTTGCATCCTAGTGTTATCACTTACCAACACTGTAGCCCTCAGGTTCTCCTCTATAGGGTGGAGATGGTTGTATCCAAAATATCAAGTACTAAACCACATTGTACATGCTATATTGTTATGAATTTTATTTTATATTTATTACTAAATGACTTAAAAAACTGGCATCCATTTCTAAGTAGTTGTCCATACATTTTGAATGTTTATAATGCTAACAAGTGACATAGTTAGGTTATGAAAACATAGATACACAGTTTCATTCATTTGGAATGTAAGAATATTCCTACTAAAGATAACAGTGTTTTAAATTTTGCATATGCTCTGATAATTATAAAAGACATTCAAATTCCAAATGAAAAGTCTCTGAATTGAGATAGCTTCATCCTTTTTCTGTGGAACATCCACTTTCATATCTTCAAACCACTGTCATGGAAAAACCCAGATATAAAATTAAAAACCAGGTTGTAAGAAGAGAATAAAAATGAACACATTTTATTACTTGTGTCTACTCAGAATTTCAGCTATGATATTTAAATACATTCTATATACAACATTAAGAGTGTTATAAAAACATATAGTCTACTAGTACATATTATATATTGGTATTGTGTCTGGAGCTTGCTCTTTCTTTCTTGCCTTAACTCTTTGTGTATTTGGTTCACCATCAGGCCAATAAACATTTCTTAAACCAAATGCTAGGTGGATTAGGTTGTGGATTACTTTTGATTATAGTCATAATCATTTATTTTGTAATATAGTTCTTATATGCCACCCTAGCAAAGACTCATTATTATTATTATTATTATTATTAAATATTACTCTTTATTATTATTTTTCTTAAAATGTGTCAATAAGCAGAACTTTAATAGATTCATGCTACCCAATTTTATAAAGCAAATTAAGAGGAAAGAGGTGTAATCCAAATCAGTTAACTATAAAGCTATATTTTATTGGGAACATTCTCTTGTATAGACAAAGTGAGAGACCTCATAGCATGCTACTGGACTGAGGTAGAGTACATGTCAACTCTTAAACATTCATAGAACCTCAATATAACTTTCAGTATTTGGAGTCTCCTAATCTAAATTTAGGATCAAATTGGAAAATGAAATTATAGTCAGAAGCATTTGTTGAAAAAAAAAAGTTGTTTCTTATGCAACTAAAATGCAATATATTATTCAACCAAAAATGTAAAGTAGCTTATGTAGATATGTTTAGATGTATATTCCAAAGATATCACTGAAAGTATGTAAAAAATAAAATTTTTACACAAAATTTATGTCAAAATTAAAATTAAAAAATTCATTCTCTAAGATTCTGATGTATTTACTTTAGAATTGCAATCTTAAATGGTACTAGGCTTCTTGTTATTTTTCAAATAGATTTGATTTACTTCAAAGAAAACGTTTCTAAATTAGTTTGTAAAGATTTAGTTATATGTTTCCAAAATTGTTCAGGAAGTTTGAATCTTAATCTTCATTGATTAATGTGATTAAAATAATTACAGTAATTTTTGTATTTGAATCAATGTCTCCATAATGTAAGAGTTAGATTTGAACTATGAAAACTTTAAGACAGTACCAGACTCAAATAATTATAGATTATATATACAGGTATTTTATAGTATATTTAATATCATGTATCCACTAAACATTGTACATTATTATTATGATGATCTTCATTTAAATAAACAAATGTTAGCAATATAATAAGAAATATCTGAAATTAGTATCCCTATGATACTAGACACTCCAGAACCATTGAAAATTGAGTAAAATTACTATTAGAAGATATTAAAATTGTGAGCTCTTTTTGTATATTCTCTTTCTTTAAAACTACACAGCTTATTGAGCTAAACAATTATTGGTATTAAGCTAAGGAGAAAGCTCACAAGTTAAAGGTGCTTCTTGGTCTACCAGTAGGCTCTTATTTGATTCAAGAATCCATATCTCGCAGCTCACCACTGCCTGTAACTTCAGTCTCAGGAGATCTGACATCTTATGTAGCCCAGAGGCACACACACCCATGTAAGAACTGTAAACGGCCATGTAACTAAAACTAAACCTTTAAAATAATGATATATTTAAGAATATTATCAAAGATTGCCAGGAATTAAAGTCTACCTTTTGGCACAAAAGGAAGAAGGAATATTTACAACTTTAATAGAAAAAAAAAACATAAAGTAATTCTGGCAACAATTTCTTCAATATAATTAATGTTTGTTTATTTATTTCTTGTAAGATTACATTGTGTGATCTAGCTCTATTTGTAACTTTCAAGAGATACTATGATATAGTTAAGAACACATCTATATTCTTATTCCTTTCTAATTTTATCTTTTATTTCATTTATGATTTCAATTTTTAATCTTGTTAGCTAGAAACATATATTTATAATTAAAAACCTCAAAATATAAGCCAGAGGTAGGAAAATTCAGGTCAAATGCATAGAAAAACTTTTAAAAAATAATGGAATAATATTTTTCAAACATATGGAAAATTATATGTATAAAGACATAGAAGACACACAAAATTCCAAATATGTAAGGCCAGAAAATAAACTTCCATTCAGTATTCTAAGGAACACATAGCAAAGAAAATGTATTGTAAACTGCAAAAGGAGAAATCAGATGCAACAAAAAAAAAAAATGACAGGCTCATGAGCAGGCTCATGAGAATAACAACTGATTTCTCAACAGAAATATTAAATGCAAGAAGAGATTGGTGCAAAGTACATCAGATTCAGAAAGATCACAGATTCTAAAACATATTACTGTATCTGGAAAACTTAACCGCTGTATTAAATAAATAAAAAGAAATCAATTTTTAAACAATTAAATAGCTAAAATAACCTATGGCCACCTAGCCAGCCTTACAGAGAATATTGGAAGGGACATTTCACAATGAGAACAAGCATAACTATAAATATGAGGCTCCATGGGAAAAGTAAACGATGACAGAGTAAATGTTGTTATACAAAATAAGAATAAGAAGTAAGAACTACAACATTGTTAAAACAAGAATAATTAATACACATCTCTCAACAACAATTCTGAATATTAATAGTCTCTATTCCTCACTCCAAAGACAATGTACAGCCAAGTAGATTGAACAGTAGGAACTATTTTACGGGAGATATAATTTAGCTCAAAGTAAGTATAGAACCTCTGAGTAAAAGGAGGGGAAAATGTCCTAAGCAAGTAGAATCAAGAGAAAAGCAGGTATCACCACCCTAATACCTGACAAAATAAACTTCAAGCCACAATTATTAGAAAGAATAAAGAGGACTACTGCATTCTGATCAATGGAGCAACCAACAAAAGGTCGTTATAATTCTAAACACATATGTACTAAATTTTGTAAAACACATACTACTAAGCCAGGAGTCATAGATTATTTCAATATAGCAATAACCAATTAATTTAAACACCTCACTTTATCTAGTATAGAGTTCATCGAAAAATATAAACAGAAAAATTAATGCTAAATGTCATTATAAATGAAATAAGCTTAACAAATAACTACATCATAAGCCACAAAATTACTATAGAATATACATTGTTGTCAGCAGCCCATGGAAGTTTCAATTACATATATAAAATAACTGGATATAAAACAAGTCTCAACAAATTTAAAAAAAAATGACTGCATGCATTTTAATGGATCACAGTATGTTAAATCTTGAAAAATAGAGAAAATTATGTGTCAGAAAACACACAATTCTGTAGAAACTAAACAAAACTTTATTGACTAAGCAAGTAAATAAAGGAAGAAATTTTAAAAAAATGTTTTTGCAACAAAATGAAATGAAAGATATCATATCTTTGTATGAAGTGAAAGTAGATCTAATTTATATATATATATATATATATATATATATATATATATATATATGTATATGTATGTATATATATATGTAGAAGTAGGTAGTTAGAATAGTAGTATATAATATATAATGTATAGCATATAGTAGTATATTTTATATATATACATATATATATGTATATATATATAAAATTCTAACTACCTACTTCAGAATATCTGAAACAGGTCAATTAAATAATTTAATGATGCACCTAAAGGGTTTGAAAATAATAAAAATTCAACCCCATAAAAGGTTGATGAAATTTTTAAAAAATTGATAACATCAAATATTAATTATTTGAAAAGATAGAAAATCTTGGGAAAATTCCTCATCTAAGTTAAACAAAGATCGAGACAATATAAATTTAACAAAATTATAGATAAAGATATGCATCATGACATATTTCACAGAAATTCAAGAAATCATAAAGATTACTTTAAAGCCCAACACTCTACCAAGTTGGAAAATGAAACAATTTCTAGATACATCTAGGTCACCAAAATTAAACCAAGAGAAATTCACCAGTTTAAGTAAGAAATTATTTATTTAAATTATTTATTTATTTAAAGGATATTGAAAGTGCAATAAAACAAATCTCCTGATGAAATCAAGCCCAGGTCCAGATGAATTCACAGCAGAACTCTAACAGACATTTGAGGCAAAATTACTGCCAATGATTTTCTAACTATTCCATGAAACAGAAATAAAAGGAACACTTCCAAATTCGTGTTATGAAGTTAGAGTTTTACTAGTAAAGAGAATCAGATAAGGCACAACTAAATCAAACACTAAAAACCACTGTCCTTGATGAACATAAATGTCAAAACTCTCTCCAAAATATTTGCAAACTGAATACAGGAACACAGGAAGATGTTTCCCAGAAATAATGGGATGGTTCACTATCTTTACACAGATTCTTTCTCATATATGGATACTGTATCATAACCTTTGTGTTTTAAATTGAAATACTTGTAGCAGTAGGGAAACTAGGAAAGGGGCATTAGGGTGTTGTGGAGGGAGATACCTTAATGGAAGATAAAGTTTGGGTACTGGTACAAAAGTGGTATGACTGTTATGTGGACAGCTACTCTTTGTATTTGAGGCTCATTTTCCAAGACTGTTCATGCATGGTATTATAGACATAGTAAAAACAAAAACAAAACAATAACAACAACAAAAGGGCAGAAGAGGTTTTAAATCCTAGGGGTTAATTTACCATTGTTATCTAGCTAAGTTGTCATGGAGCAAAGCTACCTTTAAGAATATTGCTGTTTACACTCACAGAAAAATTATATTCCAAGCTTTAAACAAATAATCTGTTCTTTGCAATGATAGGAAGTGACTATAGAGACACAGACTGCTTGAGGTGACAAGAATAATTGGTGGTAGGAATGTTTCATTTATTCTTGCCTGTATTTCTAGATAACAGATCCTGAATTAAGTCATCTGATTTATTAACTATTTCTTTTTTTTGTTTTTTTTTTTGTTTTTGCCACATATATCAATCACCAAGGTTCCCATGTGAGTGACACATCCTAGAGAAAGCCTTAGGGTCTTTGTTTTAATGGGACATTCCTCTGGCTCAAGTTTTCTAGAATAAGATCTGCAGACTGTCTTTATCAGTTTTACCACAGGGACTATGGCCAGTTTTCTCCACTTGGTATACTTTTCTACTTCACCTAGTCAGATGATGACTCTCTTGTCTTTTCTCTAACAAGTTATTACTATATTCAAATTTTAGAGTATATAATTATTCTTCAAGATAGGCTTCTCCTGTTCTACCTCTTAGGTGACCTTTGAATGTTATCTATTATCATGGCTAAACTTGATCGTTAAACTGACACACCTGGAAAGAAAGAAAGGCAATTATTATATTGCTTCCACACGATTGTCTTGTGGCCTGTTGATTGTTTCTTTATTGTTGATTGATCTTAGAGGTCCTGAATTATTGTGGGCAGTACTATCTCTAAACATTAGGGCCTGAGATATATAAGAAATGAACTTAACAAGGCAAAGTAAGCAAGACAGTAAGCAGTTTTCCCCTGTTGGATTTTGCTTCAAGTCCCTGCCTTTGAGTTTCTGTCGTGGCTTTCTGCCATGATGGACTGGAACTTGCAAACCAAAATAAACCCTTTCCTTCCCAAGTTGGCTTTGGTCAATGTTTTATCACAATGACTACCCAAACTAGGACACGTGCAGTATTTCTTTTTCTTCTAACTGTATATTCATCAGATGTATCATTAATTACTTTAGATGCATTCTCTTCATCATTTACACTGTATCAAAAAGAGAATAATTTCTGGAATATTACTATGAGATATCATTTCCAGTGCCTGGCTCAAAGTAATCATTTAATAAATATTTTGTGAATGCTTGAACAGCCTTTTGTGCTGAATACATATGATTGCATATTTTCTTGGAAAATTATGTTTAATTTTGAACTGAGCTTATGGATCAAAGATAAATTTTATTCTCACAAATATCTTTGAAGAGTAATTAAATAATTTGAAACAAATTTTACTCTGTTTTTGAACAAAGCCCATTTACCACTACAGAATGTTGTATAAAGTTTCATACAACTTAGGCATTTCTAGGGTATAAATTTCATACAACTTGGATATTGCTAGTTGAACTTATAAAATTAAGTTTTATTTGTGATAGCCATAGCATAGGATTATACTAACATTTGTTGCAAAAAAAAAAACTCCAGCAATTATTTACATTTCATTATGAATTTGTTTTAATTCTCTTGAAGGACCTCTGAAGGAGGCTGGGGCAGATTGAGAAAGTAATTGCACAGGACTGTGAATTTCAAACACTAACAAAAATACTGTTATGCTGTTTTGAGGTCATTATGAACCTAATCTTTTGTTCCCCATATGTTAAACATGTAAAAATATAGTCTTGAGTATCAGAGATTATACAATCTCTCTTTATATCATCTAATTCAATTTCCCAATATACAATATTGAATGTTAGAAAACTGAATGCTTCTGAATCATCCAATAGTTATAAATGCATAGTGAGATGTAGTTGGAAAAAAAAAGTTAGAATTTATATTAATTAGCGTGAGGTACATGAGTGGTCTAGATTGTTCCAGGGATACAGTTATTTGCTTGGGGAGCATATGACTTCCAAAATGTTGAATGCAAGGCTAACCAAGCATGGAGCACTTGGAAAATGGTACTAGTTGCTTTAGCAGTAAAGTGTCTTTGCAGCAAATCAACTCTGAAGAAAAGTGAGCATTCTGGTTGCCTTACAAAGAACCTGTGAAATCTCTTTGAGCTCAGAGACATCGAAATTCTTAACTATCAAATACATTATTCTACCATGATAGAGGCAGTTCGTTATCAATTACATGAGTGTGTTCCTTGGTAATCAATGCAGGTTAATATTTTTTTTTCTTTCTAGAATTAGTTTCCTAATTAATACAAGTGAATTTTAAAGTGGCCTTCTGAGGAGCAGCTGTGTTATCTATTGTTTATGGAACAGCTTTGCAGTCATGATTGTTTTTTGGCATTGAAATAGAAATGAGAGTGATTTGCATAAGTGGAATATTATTTGCTCTGCTGATTATTTTTCCCTCATTTTCCTTTTTGGTATACTGCTCATTTGTTTTATTTTAATGATAAGTGACTTGCAGGCAGAAAACAACTGAGTGCTATTTTTTGACCTCACAAAACAGACTAAAAATATGTTCACAGAAATCAGAATTAGATTAAGCTTTGCTTTAAATTAACCACAACTTTTTCTTTGAGCAGAGTCAAATTTAGCTGAAACCCATTTAAGATCTACACATAATATGTATATATAAAATGAAGTTATACCTTCATTTGGAAATAGACTTTATAGAGGAGTTTTTAAACAAAGCATGATGTTTGAGATACTTACTGTCACATTCCATACATTGTCTTTAAAATGTAAGATTTTTACATATTGTTCATTTAAGATTTTCAATGCCTCTTTCACAGTAATTCTTAAATTAAATGCATGTTGTGTTAAAAAGAAACAAACATTTTCAATCGAAAGTTCCTACTCTTGTGCTTTGTTTTTACACATGACAATGGTTAGGAGTTCCTTTGTGTCTCCTAAAATTCCTACACTGAAATACCATTTGCTCACAGTTCATAAAGGAAACTTGTTTAGAAATAATGTCTTTAGATATAAGTTAAAATGAGCTCCTTCAAGTAGACCTTAACTTATCATAACTCAGTTATGGTAAGTTATATATATATATATATATATATATATATATATATATATATATATATATATATATATACACATAGAGGAAAAATCACATGAAGAGAACCAGCAGATAGAATAATCTGGGACAGATTCCTTCATAGAGTCTTCAGATCAGCCAGGCTTGCTGATACCTCTATCCCAGATCTGTTTCATCCATAACAGATAAAATACATTTCTATAGATTTTGTTCTCCCATTGTAATATTTTTAAAAGGTGACCTCAGAAAACTGACAAGGATATGTATTTGCTGCTAAATGGTCTCTTTCAACCAAATGTTTTAAAAACATCTTTCAGTTACTTGTTAGTGATAAAGTAGATAGAATATAAAAGTGATAAGGGAATTAAATTTACTTATTCTCTAGATGGGAAACAAGATTCTTTCTGTACAACATCCCCATGCTATTGCTTCATTATTCGCAAAGTAGTCATCAGTACTATCTAACTCATGAAAAGAGATGCATTGAAATACATGAAACACAGAAAAAGCTGATGCAAGTGTTGAAACTCCCCTTAACACTTCATAAATTTTAGAGCCTGTAGAGGTGACAATGCTCCAGTACAGACTGTTTTTAAAATATTTGTTAACACAAAGGAAGAATACAGCTAGAAATCAGCTACATTTCTGAAAGTAAAAATTGATTTTTAAAGTATTATATATACTCTTTCTTTCTAGCTCTCTCTTGCTATATACACCTATAACTATATATGTATATGTTAATATATTATATACAATATATTTATACAAATATTATATGAGATAATATACATATACATAATATATATAAATATACATATTATATATTCATAATATATATAATTATATATAATATATACATAATATATTTTAATGTGTAATTACTTAATTATATATATTATATATTTATATATAGCCATAGATATATAACATATATAGTAAGATATGTATATATATAAAACCATAGAGTAAAACAACTTAGAGTATTATGCACCATTTTAATGATTAATCCAAACTTTTTTAAACCTTTCTAGGAAATATCATGTGTGCACTGAGCACTGTCTTGAATGCTTTCCAGAAAGAAATTATGACATTAACCTATCCTGCTGATAAAACATTGCCTTAGTTATTTTTTTTCCTGCTACTGTGGTAAAACACTTTTACAAAAACACCTCAGGAATTAATGGTTGATTTTGGCACACAGTTTGTCACAGTCCATCATGACAAGGAAATAAAAGAAATGAGAGTTTAAAGCTGTTGGTCAAAGAACACCTACTGTCAGAAAGAAAAGAACAATGAATATACATGTTCAGCTCACTTTTCTCTCATTGTACAGTTTAGTATTCCAAAACTGTGAGTGGCACCAACCAACTACAATGGTTAAATCTTCTCACCTCACTTAGCTTAGTCAAGATAATGTCCAACACGTTTGCACTCAAACCCATAGCCCAGGTAATTTAAGATGCCATTAAGTTCACAGTTGATACCATCAAAAATATTAATCCTTCAGTAAAGACTTAACACATGCGTGTAAATATGTCTATCAAAAAGGGATACTGAGAAAGGCAGCAAATGGGGTGAAGTTCACTTCTGGAATATATATTTATCTGTTTCCTTTACCTGCGTTTCTTTCTTTACCATTTTTACTACCTCTATGACTCCAACCAATGTGACTGTATCACACATGATTAGAGAGGATCTTGTTGCTTGGAGTTACTGTCTCTGGAAATGTACCCATAGACATTCTCACTGAGCCCTTAGGCATGTCTTAATCCAATCCAGTTTACAACTAATGTTGGCAATGATAATATTCATTCAGAAAACTGTTACATATGGCTTGGTATGAGTCAGGCTGCATCCTAGGCTTATCTTTGACGTTAGCTCAAAAAAAGGAAAGAGAAGGAAACTTGACTAATAATCTTTCTTTATGTACATTTGCTGTGCTTATCCTGATTTACAGGTGTCAAAATGTTGGCAGATAGAAAGTGCTTCCTAGATACAGACATAAAAAGAAGTCTTATTTGTTTAGACTTTTACAGAAGCTGTGCTTACCTGGCAAATGGCTTTTAATCATCCTGAGGTACTATTTGTTCATAAAACATCTTTCTTATATGTCATATTCTTCAACCTATAAGTTATTCTAGGAATTTTTTATTGTATTGTGGACTTGGGCCCAAGTAGAGTAAGAACAAAATGAGTGAAACATAAG
Source organism: Cricetomys ansorgei (assembly GCA_026225945.1). Classification (NCBI taxonomy): domain Eukaryota; kingdom Metazoa; phylum Chordata; class Mammalia; order Rodentia; family Nesomyidae; genus Cricetomys; species Cricetomys ansorgei. Next base: position 15,883,740 of record JAMJFZ010002869.1, read on the forward strand.
CCAAATAATGCATTTATTATTTCAAAAGAGTTGTAGGAAGGGAAGGAAAATAATTATGAAGGTTTCAACCTTACCTAAAGAGTAGTAATAGACAAGAGAATATGGTGAGATAAAAGCGTCCCAGCAGACAAAAAAGATCATGACCTAAAATACATAGTGTGGAAAATAATATGTACAATAATACACAAATTTGTAGAAAGTATGATGTCTATGAAGATGATGAAAACATTCTTAAAAAGCAAGACCTTATGCATTATGGAGGCTCAAAAAAGCTAGGCTACAGAACCCCAACTGTAGTTGATAAAATCCTGGATATAACATTGTATGTAGTTTGGAAGACAGGAGAACAACTCTTTGATATTTGGTTATATTATCTATACATATGGTTGTATATTACATTACATTAGATTATATACACAAATTATTCTATGGTTAACTCAACAAGAAAATTATTATTACACTAATGCTAAATTTTGTTAATCATCTGAATATTTGTAGATAGTCCACATAGTTGAATATATTAGGTTTCATGTATGAGACTAGTTTTCATTAAATAAATAGTAAAATGTGTCTGAAGGCTTTATCAGTGCTTAGTTATATCTCCTTGAAAAGTCTTGGAATATGTGGAAATATTTAATTTTTATTTTCTAAGCATTTGTGTTTTGCCTACATTCATACCTGTGTGAGGGTGTCAGATTCCCTGGGACAGGACTTACAGACAATTGGGTGCTTGGATTTGAACTCAGGTCCTCTGGGAGACTATCCAATGTTCTTCATTGCTGAGCCATCTCTCCAGGCCCCTGATATTTTTTATAATATAAATGAATAGTAATACAACAACAATCGTGAGATATATTCTTAGTGTTATAAATATTTTTCCCATGAAGCTAGGGAGATAGTCAAGTAAACAAAACCCTTGGCACACAAGTGTGAGGATCATTTTAAAAGGCAGGTAAGTGTGACAGACCACATACAATTTCAGCACATTAGAGCAAGAGAAGAGGGTGCTCAGGACAGACAAGCAGGCTAGCTAGATTATGATCTCTTGCCTCTATACCCAAGCACATACACATGCTCACACAAAGAAGACCACAAGTGCCTACACACTCACACATGTGTGAACTCACATAGAATTAAATCTGTATATGCATCCACATGTATACACCACACATACACACAGAGAGAAAAATAAGTTTATTTATGTACAGAAATATTTATCATAATCTCTGCAATGTTCTCTTTAACATCAGATCATGACACAAAGATGAGCAAAAGCTAAAGAGTGCTAAGATAACTTTAAGGAATTTTAACAAGGCTACTTCATCTACTGTTTAATTCTTGACACTTGAATAAAAATGTACTCACAATAAGCAAAAGGTACTCCAATTCCACAGTCAGTTGTGTGTGTGTGTGTGTGTGTGTGTGTGTGTGTTTGTTTGTTGTTTTTTTGAAACAGGGTTTCTTTGTTGTATCTCTGGCTTTCCTAGAACTCACAGAGATCTTCCTGCCTCGGCCTACTAAATGCTAGGATTAAAGGCATATACCACCACTGCTTGGCCCTTGTACTTTAAAAAAAAAAAACAAAACAACAACAACAACAAAAAAAAAACACACTACACAGTGTCAACTGACTAGCACTCTTACCGAGCTGACAGACACTGAGGGGGCAGACATGGAACCTGCTGGATGCCCTAAAAATGTCTTATGGCTATCTGAATTAGTATTCCTGCAAAACTCCTACCCGCTGGTTCCAGGAGTCTCTGACTCTTACCTGTCTTTGGCACCCTTTTGTTCCTGCTGGGTTGTCTAGCCCACCCTTGACTTAGGGACTAGTACCTGGCCTTGTTCCATCTTGTTATGCAATGGTAACAGTTATTTGGGGGAGGGAAGTATGGGAGGGTGTTGTGGGGGAGGGGAGGCAGAGGATAGAGCTGACAGAGAGGGGAGATGAGGACTACCAGCCGGAAGAGTGGAAGGAGGGAGGAGCCAGGTTTGGATGTATTGTATAGTTACATGAGAGAAGAAAAATTAAAAATGAAATAAAAATAGAATAAAATGTGGGCTCTGCTCATCAAACCTATGTGAACATAGGTAAGTTCATAACAGAGTTGGTGAATTTACAGATTACATGTGATCTCATGGACCCAAAAAATTTTGTAAATTTAATGTGTCACTCACCATTATTGTTGACTTGTACTGGTAGTTAGATGATAAGAATAAATTGTTTAGATTATTTGACAAAATATTCAGCCATGCATTGAGTATTTGTTAGTATGGCTCCCACAAGTTCTGTTATTGCTCTGTCCCAGCCCCCAGCAGGCTGCGTCTGGCCCAGTTTTCCCTACTGGCCAGGCACAGGGAACCCAAGCTGGTGGAGCAGCAGGGGAGCACAGGAGAAGGTAGATGGGATTCTGGACCGCCATGGACCCCTGATCCCCACTCCCCTCTGCTGCTGAGAAAGAATGAATGAGACCCAATGAATCAGGCCTTGGGACTGTCTTCTGGTGGAAGTAGAGATCATTTTAATGCACAGTATAGTTTACATATATGGGGCCACAAGCAGGGAAGGGTCTTTGGTATCCAGGGCTGAGATCCATTGGATCAGACAAGGATATTAGGGTAGCCTCATTTGCATTGGGGCTCAAGTCTAAGTGTCAAGGTCTTGCAAAGAAAGGTACGTTCTGCACAAGGCATGGTCTTACAGGGAAAAGAAGGAAGGCATCTTATCAGAGACTGGACCCATCCCTAGCTTTCCAGCTACAGCATAGATAAGGACCAATCAAGCCACATTCCTTTTGGTTCTGTGAAGCAGGCAATATTTAACATTTTTCTGAGTTCTGGCCAGGGCCAAAGTGAGGAGTAGCTGAATGCCTGACATTCTCATCTCCTGGGATGACTTGGGGTTCCAAACTGGCTTCCACCCACTCTTAGCTCTATGACAGTCCCACAGGTATTCATTCTGAATAATGTACCCTTTGCTGATTTTGTCAGTGTTGAACATCATAGAGTTCAAAAACCTCCATATTAGAGCTTACTACATACCCTGATGATATGGTTTATGTATAAAATAATCAATGGCTCTGGGGTCATGATAAACTAAGTAACATGTGATGAGGTCAACAACAAGAGAAATGCAAGAAATAAAAGGATTGAAAACACAAGATTTATGAAGTTTTTGCTAGTGTAACATTGTATACTATTTTATAAGTAAAGGTACATTAAAATGATTATATTAACATAGCTATTAGATACATAAATCAGAGACTTATTCACTGTCATCAAGCATTAGACACCATACATAGTGTTATATTTTATATGAATGCTGGAATAAGTATTTGTTCTAACTGTAAAAAATTTTTACATGTAAATACTTTGCCTGCATTTATGTCTGTGTACCCTGTACATCCCTTGTGCCTACAGAGGCTGGAAGAGGCATCAGATCCTCTAGAACTGTAGTTACAGGTTGTTGTGAGTCATCATGTTAGTTTTGGGAATCAAACTTGTATTCTCTGTAAAAGCAGCCAGTGCTCTTAACCACTGATCCATCACTCCAGCCCTGAAGTGTTTCGTTTAATCACATCATTGTAACTACAAATACATGAATAATGTGAGAAACTTCAATGTGGCAGTGGTGGTATCATCAGAGAATAGAGTGGTTCAGCTCAGTTACACACTCACAGTGCCACCGCCTTATATATTTCCGTGAAGGGATTATATTTATGATATCATTTCATACACAAGAACTTCATGATATCCCATTTTGACTTGTGTCATCTACTTTCTTTATTCTTCACTATTCTTCTCCTTCAGAGCCTTTGAAAGAAGGCAGAATATGTCTTTTATAGAAATTATGTTTCTTAGTGACTGTCCTCTACAATTCCCTCGCTGTCTGTAAACTGTATGTACCAGGCTATGAAATATTCAACAAATGCAGTTTTGATGTCTTTCCTGCTGGAGACCTCTATTTTACAAAACAGATTGTTTGCAACTGTGTTCCCCTTCTGCCTAATGGGGACCCTGGGGGAATGTCATTGGCTTTGAAATTCAACTACATATTTCCGACAAATAACAGTGTCGAAGCCAATGAAATCTGATAGCAGCAGACATTATTCAGTGATTTCTGAGTGCAATAGGTTCATATTTCTCTCTCCTTTGGGGGATGAAGGCAAAGGACACATAGGGATGTGTCAGCTAAAGCCACATATAAGCAAATGATTTCAAAAAGTAGTGAAGCAGTTCATGTTCTTTGGAGTCAAATGGGAGTCCTAAACTGTCAAGCTTAGGTTCAGTAGAAATGGGTTTCTCTTTGGGGACCAACAGACGCATGCATTTGCCTCCCATTTGGTTTGCTGATACAGCAGTCATATGCTGGCAGGTGCTGGCTGGGACTGCCAGAAAGAGGAAAGCAGAAATAAATCATTTCATTCTATTGGGTTCTCAAACCAATACCGAGAATTAATGTTGCCTCATGAACACCAGAGTGCTTCCCAAGAACTGGGAAAACCAATACATTACTGATGGTGCAAGCTAGCATTGTATAGAGAACAAGCCTTAGAAACCAGTAAGGTATGGGTTCACAAGCAAGAAACTGCTAATACAGAAGCTGAAATGTCTTGTACATTGAGATTTTATGATGCAAACCATGAAAATGTATCAATATATTAAGAAGCATATATACTAAGTTTGATGGCATCATTTTAATTTAACACCCATTTTACTGTGTATCTCTTGTGTGCCATGAATTAGAAATGCAGTATCCAAAGTACAGTCTCTGACTCCTAAAGTTAGAGTGTACTGTGAGAACTAGATGGATGCAATTAGTTTCCGGGTGGGGTATTAAAGCATAGATTGGGCACAGGATGCTGTGAAAAGAGGAATACTTCCTCCAAACTGAAATGGTTCACAGAGGAGACCTAATCTGAGGACCAGTGGCTATGACATCATTTTAATGTTTATGAGGAGATAAACTAATTAGAGCCATGTGGAAATGACAAGGGAAGTGCAGTAGTATGCTACTGTGGTAGCTCACCAAGAAGACAGGTTCAAATGCCAGACCTCAGCAGAGGGAACACCGTCTTGGCCAAGGCCATGCTCAACAATGAAACTCCAATTTTTTGAGCACCAGTGTTTTATTGATTCAGCATTCCTCAGGTGCAGATCATAAGCAATCAAACATCCCCTACAGAAATCCAACACCTGCAGATAATACAAAATGCCAGGGCGTATGCATCCTTTTTTCCAACAGTGCACAAAAACAATTATTTTAAACACAACTTTAAAAAAAAATCTTCCACAATATTTCCCCTTTTCTGTTTTTTTTTTTTAATTTCTTTATCTTTACAACAGAATTTAACACTACACCAGCAAATCACGAGAGTTTCTAATGCACAGGACCTAAAGAAACCAAACATCTACCAATCTTTCTCTCTGCTGTCTTTGGACAGCAGAAAAACATTATCAATGTCCAGTTATCTGGAATTTACTCATGGTATTCTGGACTCCTCAAAGTTCACCTCTCTGGCTCTGTCCTATCCAAAACACACAGTTCATCATCCAGGGTTTAGCTGTCTAAGACCACTGCTGCTGCTGTTCTATGTAGTTGTCCCATGGTACTGGCCTCTCTAGAACACTGCTGGGCTCCCTTGCAGCAACTGAATTGCACTTTCACCTATTGCCTCTTCTGGGATCTCTTCTTGGTGCCAAGCCTCAAATTATCGGCATGATCCTTTCTTCTAGGCCTTCAACTACTAATAAGGCTGCACCTTCCCCAATGGCCTCTCCTGGGCTCTCCTTATGGTGTCAGTCCTCAACTTCTTTACATGAACCCTTCATCTGGGACTTCAATTACTACTGAGGCTGCACTTTTACCAATGGAGTCTCCTATCCTCCCACAGTGCCAAGCCTCAGCTGCTCTCCAAAGACCCCTTCATGCCTTCAAAACCAGCAACCCCTGGGTGACTCTTACAATACCAAGTTCAGCTGCCAGCATGAACTGGAGCAAATCTAGAAGACAGTTTCTGTGTGCTGACCCTGAGGAAACACTTTCTACATTTTAACATAGAGTCTGGTTTACTGGAAAAATAACTAGTCCTTGCCTGCAGGAAGAGTTCCCTTTGGAGGGTAGAGTTACTGCTTGTAGACAGGTGGCTCCACGATCAGGCAAAGTGATAAGAACCTTCCTTTTTCCTTCTCCCAGCTGAATTCTTTATCTCTAAGGGTCTCCATTCTTTGACTCTCACCTCAGAGGTTTTTCTTCATTTATTTTTCACAATTTTCTCTTCAGAGAGTTTTATTCCATTTCTCACTCTCTCCTTCCTTTGGGAGACCTGTACTCATTATATTTGCATACACTTAATCTCTATCCTCTGGTAGCTTCCCTGAATGTACTTTACTGGACTCTGCAAGGTCTAGAGATACTTTCTCTTCTTCCTTGTCTCCACATTGGATTAGCTGGCATAATGTCCTGCCCCACAGTGGTATGTCATTTGTATCAGTATGCTACAATCTTTTACCTTCTATTTAAGGGAGGAGAAGGAAAGACAGAAAGAAACCTTCACTGCTTTTGCAAGTGGCCTTGATATAGAATGAAAGAAAGGTAGAAATCTTCATATATTTTTAGACTGTCCTAAACTTGAAGAGGACTTGCTGCTAGTGAGTCAGACTAGCATGTGAGCTCAAGATCTATAAACTCGATCTTTCCAAACTTTGTTCTTTTAGGAATTAACAAACTCAGGACAGCAACCCAACCAACCAACCACCAACCAACACGCACCAAGACTCTCAGGGCTTCAGACTTTTTATACACTAAGCCAAAAGTTCCCATATACCCATGAGGCACACAATCCCCAAAACAAACTACAAGTGCCAGAAGGACTACACCTAACCAAATTATAACCCCCTGCATCAAGCATTCCAAATCCAACCTGTAAACAACTATACCACACCTGGGGTGGGAACACTAACCTAATCCAAATGCTATTTTGCATTTTTAAAGAAACTAAAATAACAAAAACTTCTTCCAAGTGTTCCACTACAGGAAAGTTTGAGAACATTTGAGATTTATTACTATGTTAGATTTTTCTATGTGAAATGATTGAATGTAAAGAGGTAAATAGGTAACATAAATGAAAATCCAAGAAAGCCCTAGCTGTACAGATTAGAACTCAAAGACAATGTATGGTACTTTGACACCTGGGAGAAACATGGAGGTACTCAAATACCCAAATCAATGTTTTTTTGTTTTTTTGTTTTTTTTTGTGTGTGTGTGTGTTTGTGTGTTTGTTGTTGTTTTGAAACAGGATTTCTTTGTTGTGTCTCTGGCTTTCCTAGAACTCACAGAGATCTGCCTGCCTCTGCCTACTAAGTGCTGGGATTAAAGGCATATACCACCACTGCTTGGCCCTTTTACTTTTTAAAAAATGTTTCATATACATTTATTTTTATATATGCTTGGCTTATACCTTTTATTGTATTTTTATTAATTCTTTGAGTTTCATACATTTTATCCTGACCATATTGATATACCTCAAATTATAACAAATACACTCCCCTCACATTCCATACTTCGAGTTCCATGGGTTTGGTTCCATACTCCAACCTAACTTTGAGTCCTCACGGGTTTGGTTTTGGTTTGTGAACACATGTACTCTCATTAGTGGTGCCTATGTACTCTCATGTGTGTAATCATCCTCTGTAGTGTGTTAGATTTACCCCTAAGCAAGTCTAACTCCTCATTTCCTGGAAGATGTCAATTATTAATAGTTCTTCACCTAGGCTGGTAATGCCTGCCTGCATCCCTCTTCAAAGATAGGACTCTATCTGGCTTGAACTTACAAAGTTACTACTGACACACTGCCATGAATGTAGCATTATCATGTAGTCATCCATCACATCTGGATTTTAAGATCTTTCTGGCCCCTTTTCTGCAAGGATCTGAGTCGTGAGAAGAGAGGATTGTGCTATAGATTTCCCATTTAGGACAGAGCATTCCACAGTCACTTATCCTCTGTACCTTGGCAAGCTCTAGGTCTCTGTGTTAATCATCCTCAACTGCAAAAAGAAGCCTCACTGATGAGATTTGAGAGATGAAGTCACACATGGGTATAGGGAAAAATTGTTAGGAGTTTGTTAATGCCATGTCATATTGGAAGAGTGATGATAGTAGTAGGTTCTTCTTCATGGCCTATGACCTGTACAGCCACAGATTCTTGGCCTTCATAATTGTGCTAATTATAAGTTTTATCTTGTGGAGTGAACCCTAAATTAAAGTAGAAAGCAGTTGGTTACTCTCACGGTATTATGCTACTATCATATCAGAAGGTTATTATTGTAGCTCAAAGCCTTCACACCTGAGTAAGATTGATGACTACTTGTATCCTCTGGCAATGTGTATAACATCTTCAAGCAAGATGTAATGCTTCTTTCTTCAGAATGTGGAGAAGGGAGAGGACACAGTTACCTTACATTGTGCTTAAACTGATAATATTGATTAGGAAGATCAAACATAGTTCTTGATTAACTGTGAAGAGAAAACATTATTTCCTATCAACTCAAAGAATTAGTCAAACAAAGCAATCATAATTATGTCTTTCACTCTACTCTATGCTAACTACAGTGCTTCCCCCCACAATCACTGTGGGGTTTATTTCCTTGTTGTTACTGTAACAATTAATAAATGGGACCTTATGAAACAGAATATTCTGTATGGCAAAATTCCAAAAAAGTGACAGAATACATAATTGGAAATGACTTTTTAACCAATTAAATATCCCATTGAGGGTTAATCGTCAAAATAAATAAAAGAACTCAAAAACTAGATATCAGGAAATGAAATAACCCAATTAAAAACTGGGATAGAGTTCTAAACAGAGAGTTCCCAAAAAAAGGAAACTCAAATGGCTAAGGGAAATGTAAATATTCAATATTCTTAATCATCAGGAAACATAAAATTACTTAGAGATTCCATCATACACAAAATGACTAGGATCAATAAAATAAGAGACAGCTCATGCTGACAAGGATGTGGAGCAAATGGAAACTTGAACAGCTGCTATGGAAATCACTATGGTAGTTCTTCAGAAAGAAGAGAATTGATCTACTTCAAGATCCAGCTATAGCACTCTTGACAGTGTACCAAAAGGATGCTTTCATATTCCATACAGACACTTGCTCAGCCATGATTACTGCTGCTCTGTTCATAATAGGCAGAAATTGGAAACAACCTAGGTATCCATGAACAGAAAAATAAGAAAATGTGATACATTCATACAATGGAATATTACTAAACCACTAAAAATGAAATTTTGTGGGAAATTGATAAAACTCAAAGAAAATCATCCTGATTGAGGTAACACAGACCTAGAAAGACACATATAATATGTATTCACTTTAATATGGATATTAACAACTATTTTAATGATTACCAAACTAAAATCTTTATAACCACAGATGTTTAGTATAATATAAGGGCTGAGGAAGGGGGCAATGGATAGATCTTCCAAGGAAAGGGAAATAGAATATTTATGGATGGAAGGGGTAAAGGCAGATGAGATGGGAGGACAAAGTGGAATGGGGGGAGAAGGGCGAATGAGAGAAGAGACAGATAAAATTAAGGACCACTTGAGTAGTATGTAAAGTTTATACAGTAGAAGCTTCCTAAAATATACATATGTGAAGGTGATTTAAATAAATAGTCAAATAATGGTAGAGACAGAGCTCCACCTGACCATCTTTTGTCACCAAACAAAGCCTCCAGTTTGGATTACATCTAATTGAGTTGTTCCGGGGAATCCCCAAACAATAATAAATATTCTGAAGGGTAGTTTGCATACCCAGCAGTAGATGCCCAACAGGAAATGAACTCAAGGCACCTTTGGAGGTTCTTTGCCTCATAATTTTATGTCAGGGGCTCCTTTTAAAATTTTTTTATTTTGCCTTATCGCTTTTTATTTTATTTTATTTACATATTTTTCTTCCCTTCTTTTACCCTACAGTTCCTTATGTACATATTATGGATTCCAGTTTAATGTTTTTATGGGATTCCTGAATGTAAGAATATGTGGATCTCTGATTCTTGTGCCTTAGGCTCTTCTCTTCTATTTGTTTTTTCCAATCTTACTATGTTAGTTTTTGTTTTATCTTATTTTATTTTATTATCAGATAAACCTCCCCACTCTTTTTTTTCTTATGAGAGACAAAAATAGGAATGGATCCAGATGTGAGGGGAGTTAGGGCGGAACTTGGAGGGGTAGAGGGAGGGGAACTAGAACTATAAACAGAATACATTATGTGATTTAAAACAAAATTGTGTTTTGTTTTGTTTTTTATTCTTATATTTGTTTTTTTGAGACAGGTTTTCTATGTTGCAACTCTGGCTGTCCTGGAATTCACTTTGTAGACTAGGCTGGCCTCGAACTCACAGAGATTCGCTTACCTCTGCCTCCTGAGTGCTGGAATTAAAGGCATGAGCCACTATCACCCTGCCAAATAGTCAATTTTAAATAAAAGAACAATAACACCACCCAAAAAGATGAGTACTGGGCATTCCATCTGAGCAGTGGGGAATTTTGTGTGTTCAACTATCCTAATAATACTAGAAAGAATTCCTCTACCATAAATGGAATAATGAGAAAGTAACACAATAATAGCTAATGGAAGACTCATTTTATTTTGGCAAGTAGGGAACTTTATTTAATCTTGTAGTTGAAGTGGCCCCTCCAAAGACAAAATTTAATTGGCCTTAAAAACCACTAAGAGTTATGTCCTTTAAGAGCTCATGAAGGAACTGCCTTCAAAAGTACATTAATGTTTTTATGTGACTATATTATTGATAAAGAGAAAGAGTTTATCTGAATTTATTATCTCAATTTCCTCTATGCACACTTTAACTTCTACCATGTTATCACAGAACATAAGGACTATTTCCTATGCCTTAATAGTCAACTTCCAAGCCTCTGAAGCCATAAGAAATAAATTCATCTGTGTAGAGATATGTGTTTGTGTACTTGTTCATGAATATGAATATGCATATGTATATGCATGCATTTTAGAGACCAGAGGTATAAGTCATTCATCAATCTCCATTACTCTCCACCATTTTTTTAAAGTCTCTCACTGAACCTGGAGCTCACCGATTTGGCCAGACCAGGTGGCCAATAAGCTCCAGAGTTCTATCTCTATTTCCCCTGCATTGGAATTACAAGTACATGTCACCACGCCCAGCTTCTTACATGAATTCCAGGGATCTCAAGTCCTTATACTTTGTGTTAAGTGCATTAACCACTGAATAATGTTCCCAGCATCATGACTCTATTTATGAATTATTTTGTCTGTAGTATTTTGTCATAGTGGTAGAAAATTAACTAAGGCACCAAGAAGGACCAACCAAGAAGGATAGGTTTATGTTTTGCTTGTTATTGTAAGTAAGAATAGAACACATGAAAGATGTAGTGCATTCAATTTGGACCACATGTTTGTGGTTTCACTTATAGAAAATGAACAAAGAGTATGAATAATTCTACTAAATGGAGGTGAAACTCGAGGGAGAAAGGGACAGGAAAGGGGTTGCAGGTTGATTGGCAGGAAATCAACCCTTGCAGTTTCCATCTTCTGTGTGAGGTAGGAACAATGAAGTCCTTGAAAATGATGCAGGATGTGGTCATGTCAAGGATTTGCAGAGCTCAGAGCAAGGTAGGAAAATCTAAATAACTGCAGTAAGGAATAAAAAGATGATACTCAGGAACTCTGAGTTACCGCTGCCAAAAGTCTTTTACTCTGCATGAATGAAAATTAACACTGATCTCTCATTCCATGGATAAAGTAAGTGTCTTTGCTTCAGAATCTTTGAAGCATAAATTACCTGAATGCCAAGAGAGCTGATGAAAATTGCTCAGGCCAAGGATTCAGGACTGAGTGGATGAAATATGTACCTGTCTATGTATTTATGTTTATGTTGCCCTGCTACATAGCAATTTTTTGTTAATTTATAAATGATTGTCAATTTATATGTTTGGCAAAAACATGTATTTGCACTTTTAGAGAAGCATACTCTTGGAAAGTTGCCTGAAGGTTAAAAAAAAAAGTACAAAGGAAATGATGTGTTGACGAGAGAAACACATATATTATTGAGAGGTAGTAAAAAAAAACTAAGGAAAATCATAGTATGAATGACATTATTCACATAATAAGCAACAAACGTGTTAAAAAGGAAAGAGCTATGCTTTATACTTTTGCTCTATTTTTCTCTTATTTCACTGTTATTAATAGAAAAGTTGCATTTTTACACTCCTTCACAACGCAATTAAAGTTTTGTTCTTGTCTCTGCGCTGTAATGTAGATATTTCTAAATTAAATATGAATGAGAAAACTAAATGAAAAAAATAAAAATTTGGGCAAAATGCAATATAAATGGCATTAGTATAACTGCCTTGACAAAATTCTGAGGTTCCCTTATCAGATATGGCTGAAATTGTGTGCTCTATCAAAAATAACTATGTTTAAAAACAAAATCTTTATATCTGTGCTTAAGTTAAGCGTACCTGAGTACAGTATGCCATTTTCTAACCTCTGCTTTCCGTATCAGAGGCAGTATGGAAAAGGACACACACAGAGTGCACAAGTAGAAATGAAGACACTGGAGTGACATGTCTGGAATGATGTGCATATATGACAAAGACACTGAGAGAGTTGGGAATTCTTCAAAACCTGTTCAGAGATAAGGAGCAGTCATCATCAGAGCCTTCAGACAATACAACCTACATACCATTGGTTTCTGAGAGCTGATCGTAGGGACTTTTAACGTAAGTGTTTCTCTCGTTTTAAAGTACCCAGTTACGGTCACTGTAGGAAATAAATACATCCCAAGAACCATTCACAAATGCTTACAAAATGCTCAGTAGTGGCATGAGACAAGTCCCTTTCTGGCTGATTATTTGTTAATTCAGGTGGCGTTGCTTTCTGAGTCATCCTATTTTTGCTGAAGTTGTCATTACCAAAGGCTCCAACATTCTTTTTGTTTTAGAAATGCTTCACTTCCAAAATCTAAAATCAGAGCAATGCAGCATTAGACCAGCATAGCAATCATCTCTGTAGGCTCAGAAACGTGTGTGCCTAAACTTAAGAAGGACTTTTACAAAGAAGGAACTTAGATTTTTGAGAAAATTTTTCATTCCAACAATTGACCCAGCATCAGTTCATTACATTTGACTTCTGTGTATTTTACATATATGCCTGTATATTATCTCAATAAGTAATATGGAAAGAAAATGAAAACTGAAGAATAAAGGAAAAGTGGAATGAAAGGAATGGACGACTTTCTTCCAAAATGCTAATGAATAGGTTTGGGAAATCAAATGTTACTTTGTCAACATTAAATATCAAGAGTTACTAACAATTACTTTTCTTTAAAAGCAGAAGATATGTAAAATGACAGGCTGAGACCTTAGACATCCTCCTCTGTCATCTTTCATGTGTATGCACACACATAGACACCAAAAAACAAAAAAGAAAAGAAACTGGAAGACTATGAAAATCGTAGATGGACAGGAAGCAATAGAAAACATTTGAACTTCCTTATGAACAGGACCACAAATTAAAAATAGGGTTTTTTTTGTTGTTATTAAGAAGGTATAACTAAACTAAGTAATATTTTAATAATTTTAATTTGGCTGTCATCTGAGATTTTAACTAGTAGTCTAGACAATACATCATGGATCCGAAGTATCTCTCTGAATTTAAGTAAGTCTACTTTCAAAGTTTCTAAACTGCACAGTTCCTTTTTCTCTCTGTAATTAGGAGTCAGCCACATTTCTTTCATGCATGCAGTTCAAAACCAAATCTCAAAAATATTGTAGAAATTTATATATCAGTATAATCAAAATTACCTTTGTCAGTAGAGGAATATTCTCAAGGACAGTACTCAGTGAGCATCTGTTACATCCTAGGTTAATATGAATGTGTGTCCTGAGTAAGAAGATAAATTGTAAAACAGATTTTGAAAACTCCCACTTATATTAGTGATTTCATTGCATTTGTTCTCCTAATCATCTTTATTTCCTCCTTTAGCTCAATGTGACCTAAGTCATTAATATAAGACAAACCAAATTTTTATAATAACATGAGAATAATTTTATGATTTCCAATGTAATAAATACTTAAAGTGCAACAACTTAAACAATTTCTGGGAAATTGCTGTGCTTTCTGTGCGTTTGAGTATTTCTGCAGAGCCTGTATGGCCTCGAGCAGAACTGCAGGCTCAACTTCTAGGCTCAATTGTTGATGCAGAGCTAAAATTTCTTAGAAAAATTAAATGGAGTTTAATTTAGTTTTACATTCTCTACTCCCTGACCCTTACTGGGAGGCGTGTCTCCCTTTTGAGTGCACCTAAATTTGTGAATCATCAACTTCACAAATAATCATGTAAATTAATGACACTTGATAAATATGCCTTTTGCAATTGCAATAATGACGAAACTGAGTTTTGTTAATGGGGCCATTTATAGCTCACTAATTTTAGATCAGAACAATTTCATGTTTTTTTGTGTTCTGTAATTGTTTTCAATGTCCTTGCTCTGTCTTTGAATTCGAAATGAATCTATGAAAGACACTTCTTCACTAATGTTTTTAGCATTCCTCCAATACCATCTCTTACTTAAGTTACAGTTTATATTTTCAGGAAATAAATATTTACTGCTCAGTGCAGATAGACTCAGACAAAGCAGAAGAAGAATTCTTCCAGTACTTCTCACCTCTGAATACATTAAGATCAGTCACCTCTGATTATTTTAAGATCAATGTAGTTTTCCTCTTTCAAAAGTAACCAGAACAGGATTGGAAACAGCACCATAGGTGACAGGCTGGTGCTTTGCTCATCTACTTTCTTATTGGATAAGGTCTTATTCTCTTGGATTCAACATCAGGCAATCTATTGTTAATTGTTCACTGGCTACCCCTGGCCTTTATACAACCTCTGCCCAGATATCAACTGCTTTGACTTTAGAAAAAATATTTCTTTCCACCACACATGTCAGTAGTCTTTGAGATTTCTCTAGCCATGATTATGATACATGTAAGTGCTAAATCTTACCTGTTCCTTAAGAATACCACCCCTACTGACTTTTACCTTTCAATTTTCCATTCTATTCTCACAGATGTAATAATGGCTTCTTTCTATATAAAACAACAAATTATATTCTTGTTTGCCTTCACCTTTTCTATCTTATCACTTATAGCAGAGGATAGTAATAATTCTGATACTTTTATCTTGACACATTTTCTCCCTTTATTCATTGTTTTTCTGTGTGGGTAATTACATTAAATCTATATTTTATCTTTAGAAAGGCCCACCAACTATTTAATCATCTAAGCCTTAAATTCTTGGAACATGAACTTAAACTCCCATACTCCCCAACAATGAGAACGAACTAGAGACCACTTTTGATTCATATATTTAAGCGCCACTAAAGATGTTTTCTTCTTTTACACCAGTGTCATCTGGGAATACTCTTCCATATTCTTAATCTACTTTTCTATTCTCTGAAGTTGAATTTTTCTCATGCTTCTAAATTTACATCCTAAAACTTGGTGTACTGCTGTGAAATTTTCTGTGGGAGGTGAAGGGAATAGCAGGCATTGTATACTCACTTTTCTGTTCTTACATGTACAGACCCATTTTCATCGTAGCCACCCTGAAGTATTCTCCACAAAACTGACAGGAACATTACCATCTCTTTGACTTTTATTTGTTAATTTCTCTATTTTTTTGACTCTTTCTTTCTGAGTATAACATTAGGTCATCAGCCTGGGTGCAAGTCTTTTTACCCACTGAGCCATCTCTACCGCCAACCTTTTGTATTTTAACTGTGATCTACCAAGCATCTCATCTTTTTTCCTAGATTTTTTTATTACTATCCATCTACTATACCCACTTAGCTGAGTATAGGTGTATCTGTCAAAACTCCATCATCTCATGATGCTTAGGCTTTTAGGAACTCCTCTTTAAAAGAAACTCCCACACTCCACACTCCTGTTCTTGGTGTTCCATATATATTTGACAGTCAATTATAATATTAACTGTATTGGCAATTAACTTAGATGTTGCCTCCATACTGGAAGAAGTGGTGGTCAAGCAAACAGGTACTACATGGCCTTCCAGGGAATGAGAAGCAGCATGGTATTTTTTTCTTCTTCCACATATTGTCCCAATCATACCTTCTTATAGCATATTAGAGAAAGCTTTATTAATGTTATCTTAACAGAAAAACATACCCCAGAAGCAAGAGGTCACATGGGAGAGCTCATTCTAGAATACATCATTAAGGTTCAATCTATTTCAAGTACAATTGACTGGCCAGTTCTTTGTAATCTCCTAAGAACAACAGTTCAGGGCCTTTGCATATGGCAGCAAAGGGTAGAAGGATGGGGTCTATTATTTGATGTTTGTGAGTGTTGTGAAGATTGATCCTTGTTGTCAACTTGACATACCTAGGAAGAAAGAACAACAAATGAGCAGTTACCTCTATCAGATAGGCCTGTGGACAAGACTTGGGACATTTTCTTGACTGTGAACTGAAGGAGGAAGGCTTTTTTGAAGTGGGTGGTCCATGTCTAAATCGTTAAGATCAGGCTGTGTATGAAAGGAAGCTAAACATGAACCAGAAAGCAAGTCACTGATTAGCTTTCCTCCATGGTATCTGGCCCAGTGTCTGCCTCCATATTCTTGCCTTGAGTTCCTAGTTCGAATTCTTTCAAAGATGGCCTATGACCTGTAAGTGTAAGATGAAATATAACCTTCGCCTTTCCAAGATAGCTGTGGCAAGGGTGTTTATCATGATAATAGAAACTAAACTAGAACAAGTAACAGATCTTCCAACAATAAGCCAAAAGTTCTGGAAGACAAGATAAGACTGTACTACTGGCAATCCAAAGTTTCTGTCCTAGAGACCAAGGCCTACTCTATGTCAAAAAGTAAATTTTTGTAGAATTAGTATATATTTAAAATCAATTATATTCAGCAAAAAAAATTAGACACATTCGATTTTCTTAGTATGTTTCTAAGCTATATTTTAACATAGCAATCTGATTTGACTTGGGTAGATCATTTTATATTTACCCTGCTATGTTTAACATATCTACATTAATTTAGATCAAAATGTGTGATAATTTTCATGTTTACAATTCTTAATTTTTAAGTTACTTAACATTGTGATTCTCAAGTAGTTTAGGTGAGTCTAAAACATCACTTTTGTGATCATCATTTTCAAATTCAATTCTATTGTGCCAAAATACTGCTACTTCTTTATTATTTAATTAACATATAGTATATTAAGACCTATTTTCTGGCTAAACTTATTATCTACCTCACTATGAAATATGTATATTTGGAAACATGCAATATTCAAAATACTGGGCTCTAGTGCTCTGCAAAAACCATGTGTAGATACAGAGGGGTAAAATTCAGTTTTGTGTTACTTTATAAAAAAATCATTTATTTATATGAGTGCTCTATCTGCATGTACATCTGTATGCTATAGGAGGGCATCTGATCCCACTATAGTTGGTTGTGGTCCACCATGTGGTTGCTGGGAATTGAGTTCAGGACTTCTGGAAGAGCAGTCAGTGCTCATAACTCCAGCCTTTGT
Source organism: Cricetomys ansorgei (assembly GCA_026225945.1). Lineage (NCBI taxonomy): Eukaryota > Metazoa > Chordata > Mammalia > Rodentia > Nesomyidae > Cricetomys > Cricetomys ansorgei. Next base: position 15,901,376 of record JAMJFZ010002869.1, read on the forward strand.
GTTACTTTCAGTAGCTCTACTGGCATTTCTTTTAACATGTTTTAGAAAATACTGTGGTAAGAGGATTCAAGTTTTGAAAATAATTCTAGATTTGTCTATGACTTTTATTTTAATTTACCCAACCTTCACCATGTCTGAATTTAATCACCAGAATGTATACAATGAAAATGCTAAGTCTTTCTGTTGAATTACACACTTTTTTTAAGAAATACTTTCTGAGTATATGCCCACGAATTGTATAGCTGGGTCAATTTCCAATTTTCTAAGGGATCTCCATATTGATTTCCATAGTGGCTGTATAAGTTTTCCCTCTCACCAGCAATGAAAGAGTGTTCCCCTTGCTCCACATCCTCACCAGCATGAGCTGTCCTTTGTGTTATTAATCTTAGCCATTCTGACAGGCATAACGTGGAATCTCAAAATGGTTTTGATCTGCATTTCTCAGATGGCTAAGATGCTGAACATTTCTTTAAGTGTTTCCCAACCATTTTGAGATTTCTCTTTTGAGAACTCTTTCTTAAGATCTATCTATACCTCATTTTTAAATTATTTGTTTTGTTGGTGAGAGTGTCTTCAACTTGCTCTTGGGACCCTTTTGCTCTCCCTGCATTGCCATCCCACCCTTGATGAAGAGAGTACTGCCAGTCCTTGTTCCATGTTGTTAAGCCATGACTTCTTGAGCAGTAAACTTGAGAGGTTTATTCTTTTCTAGGGATGGGACGATGGTTGGGGACAGGTGAGTGCGGCAGGGTAGATATGAGGAAGAGGGGAGATGGGGTGAACTAGGAGGAGTGGAGGGAGGGGGTAGAGGGAGGAATGTATTGTATGAAAGTAGAAAAATAAACTAAAAAGAAAGAAATACTTTTCTGTTAGCTCTGGTATTCCTCCAATTATATCTGTTCCTCTGTGTATTCAAGCAGTCAATCTACTGTCATTTTATTGTATATAACTTTTTCTATTCATAATATTTAGCCAATCAATTTTTGACACTTAAAATTTATTTTTTAAATAGCACTTAATTGGGTTATGATTTATTATTTTAGTAATGAGAGTGGGAGTAAAGACAGGGAGTATTGTTGAGATTCTTTTTTCAATATATGCAATATTGCTTTATTCTCCTGTCTAATTTGTTGTGCTGAATATTTCACTGTGATTGATTTCTGTGTGTTATGTTTTGTTTTGTTTGTCTTTGGATATCGGTGCCTTTTGTGTTATATTCAATAAAATAAGGAAAGGCCTTCTGTGATGAATGCTGAGAAGAGTTTCCTGTTTTCTTAAACGAGCCCTACAGTTTCTTTTCTTCTCTTTAAATACCTGGCCACATTTCTTATAGAAGATTTATGAGGAACTTGAATATTTCACTATTAAGAAAACAAGATGGGTAGAATATAGGGTAATTATCTAAATCAATATTTCTAATAAATAAATAAATAAATAAATAAGACCTCCTAATAGAAAAGAATAACAAACAAATGTTTAGTATGACTAACCAGGAAGGCAATATAAATGAAAATCAGGATGTATACTATAAACATTATCTGATTCCTATCTTAAAAATATGTTTCAAAACTGAAATTTAGTATGCCTTCTATATAATATATATATACTCACAACTGTATATGAATGCTAATGCGTAAAATAAAAAGAATTGAAATTTGTTAAGAATAAAACTACTTTCTATTTTCCATGAAATATTATGTTTTTTAAAATATTTACTTTTATTTTTATTTTATGCATGGTGTATTTTGTCTGTATGGCTGTCTCTACAGCCCTTGCATGTTTGATTTCCATAGGGGTTAGAAGAGGACATTGGATACCCTGGAAATGAAGTTATATATGTTTGTGAACTGCCATATAGGAGCTGGGAATCAATCTAACCTGGGTTGTCTGGCAGAGCATCTAGTGCTCTTACCCACTAAGACATCTTACCATCCACAACATATTAAAATTTTAATGTCAAATATTGTATTGCCCTCAAAAAGACCTCTCATAATAGGAGCCTACTGTCTGAATAAAGCTGCCATTACCAAAAATAATTTGAGATTGGAACATTATGTGTTAAAATGGAATTTTGGTGTAGACTCTTAATAGAAAAAATAGTTTATACTCAGAGATGACTTGAATTGAAGTTTTACAAGTTGTTGACTAAAGTACTCTTAATGTCTTGAGAATATTATTAAAAATCTCCATCAAAACTCTATCTGGCATCCCTTAATATAATCACATTATATAATCATTTCTTAGACGTAATAAATACATGGGCACATTATCTAACCCAAAGTTCATGACCCTGCTTTCAAATAATTACAGTTCATCACATTAATCTTCTTTTGGATCCTATTCAACTCTAATGCTCTATGAGCGATTGGAAGGAACTTGTGAGCTCAGAATATATTTCCTAAACAGTGGAATATCTGCATTTAGTGATCTCCAACCTAATGTGTTTGCCTTATGAGACTTGCATTATGTATCATAGAAATTTTCTGTGTCTTCCTCTTAAGTGTATAACTTCATTGTGCCATATACAGACAATAAAAACCTTCAAAATGTTTTAATTGGTTACAAAGAATCAGTAATCATTGAATATGTTTTAAAGATCTTTAAAATATTTTTCAATTATCTAATTGACTTCAATGCAGCCTTTGGAGATCCTGCATGCATTTTTAAATGTATCTAAAAGGGACTTGAAAGTTTATTTGAAGTAATCATTATGATCCCTGTCTCAAAAACAAACAAAAAAGTTTTCATACAAATACTTAACAGTAATGTAGTCCATTCCACCATGCTTCATTACAAAATATACCTCAAGTAAGACAATTTGCATATCTACTAACTTAAGTGTTTTCAAATGTAATCCTTTTCAAGATACATGTATTATACAAATTTATAATAAAATTTTATAATGTTTACGAAAAATTTTTGCTGTGTATAAGACACATTAAATATACATATATTTGTGTCAGTATGGGTGTCTCTTTATAACTCTACTGAACTAAAATTTAGATACCCTGAATTTGTCTCTTCAAACTATGTAATTTAGAGTTGACTGTTCAAAGAGTCACAATACACTTAGTTTTAGGGTTCCTTTATAATTCTAAGAGACATCTTGCAGTTAGTAGGTAATACTCCTCACTAACTCCCTAGCAGTAAGTATCTACTTTATACTGTTATGTGTTTACACTGAATGTTTAATATACAGAGACTCTTATATATACTTATATATGTATAATATGTATATTGTATATACATATATATATATTGTATATATGTATATATATGCTCATTTGTGACTATATTTCTTCATTTAGCAACATATTTAAAAAAAATAAAAAAAAATCCATTTGGTGATATGAATTGCTAGATTATTTTACTCGTATTTTATATTTTATATTTTACTCGTATAAATTATCTACTCAATAATTTCTATTGAATTCACATACATAATACATCATATCTATCCATTGACCTTCTGTACAATTCTATGAGTTGTTTCCATGAATGTTTCATTTTCTTTGAGTAGACATTTTATTTTTATTTTTCTTGAAGAATTGGATTGTCAGTCAAATATTATTTCAATGATTAGTCTTTTTGAAAAATTGGCAGTTTTTTTTTTAGTCTCTGGTTCATTTTATTTATTTTCTCAAAAGCAATTCCAATTCATATAGTCTATCCATATCCTCATTAATAGTTGTTATTATTTGTCATTTTTATCATAGCAATTAAATGTTGTTCATCATGGTGTGAGGTTATGCTTCTATATTGAACAAAGATTTAACCCTCTTCATAATTCTTTTTGATCCTTTGCATATCTTCTTTGGGAAAATATTTATTGTATTTTTAATTAGGATATTACTTATTCTTTATTTAATTGAAGAAACAATTATCACTTGATGTAGAAGTCACATTTTAGGGAGAGATTTGAAGCTCTTGGTCCTCATTATCCTTCTAGACAAAAAAACCATTCCAGCAGTCTCCCGCAATCTTGACAAGGGCCAGTTTCCTCTGCCTTGGTCATTTTACTCCTCCTTGTTTGGGGTACCCAACTCACGAAAACCTTGATTGAAGGCACATTGTCCACAGGACTCTCGAGTACATGGTAAGTAATCTCAAACAAAACAGTATCTGATTTGGGAGATTTCTGGATTAAAGGGAAGAAAGGTATTTGAGGATTAAAGTGACAAATCATTTACTTTCTCCTTGTAGGTTTTGCTTTCTGTTCATTTTATGTTGATGGTGAGGTTGTTTCTAACATATAGGAAATGAACTAACAGAGAAAAAATGTTTGAAAATATGTAAGAAATGATCATGTAAGGTTAAAGTTGTTAGTTTCATTTTTTGCATATTTATTAATTTAGTTGTTGGGATGGGTGAAGCATTTGAGAATAAGCTTAAAATATTTATGATTTAATATATAAAGTTTTCAAAGGATAAAGAATTAGATAAAAGATCTAATTCTCAGTTAACAAATACTGTTATTTAAATTCTTAACTTTATCATGGGTTAAATCTAACACCATCCTTGTGTAGATTCTATGTTTGTGCAAACACTCCATGGTCCCCGTTTTTAGTAAATGAGAGTGGGTTTATACTCTTACCATGTTTGTATTTCAGCAATAACAAGTAGACTTTCTGAAAAAGATATGTTTCCTTTCCATTAGCAATAAAGAATTCAAAATAATAAAAGATCTGCATATAGATAGACTGTACAGTGAAATCTGTCAAAGACAATCACTTTTGCCATGTTTCCGTGACTCTCATGAGATAACTTGTTAAATGTCATTGTTCTAATGCATTATCGTGTTATTTTCACAAGTACAGATTAAAGTACAGTCACATTTATTTTGAACAAATCTAGAACAGATCAAGTATCTAAGTAAGATCAAGTTCTAAGTAAGAGATTTCTGTGGTTTGTTTTAAATTTTACCATGATACATTCCTACCGAATCTTTCTCTCTAGTTGGTAGTTGAATAATAAAGAACATCTATAATATTTTGATTTTAAACATCAGTTTGGATTACTTAGGGAAGATAATGTACACACACAGAACTCTGAATTTTATGCAATAGAAATTAAACTGATAATTGTAACACTGTAGTGAAAAGTTGGTATTTTCTTTTTCAAAAAGATGCCTGAAGAACAGTTAATGCTCTACCTTTCAATATATTATGCAGTTCAGTCACTTCTGTTCTGGCATTGGGTAATCACTAAGTTGGGAATATCCAGAAAAAATGTATCAAGATGACTGAATGTTCTAGATATGACCACTTAAGAGCAAAATGTATGAAAGAGTAAATATTTATCTTGGAGAAGAAAAGGCAATTCCAAACATTAAAATTATCTTTAGATGATGTATGGTAGAAAGACTTTTGATGTAATATTTATAAAGCAGAAAGTTTAACATAGTTGTTAAAAGAAACCTTTATTAGAAGTTAAAATATTTCTAGATGTATCTTTTGACATAGATCTGGGCTCTTGAGCAACACTCTAGTAAATCTGGACATCCATTCCCACCAAAATATTCTCACTTTGTTATATCAAAAAGCACATGTAGCTTTAAAATATTTGTTCTACACAGCATTTAATATTTCATCATTTTATATATGTATATATATCACATACATACATATATTTACATATATGATATATATGTATCTATATGATATATGAATATATATATGAATATTTGTGTGTGTATGTGTGTATGTGTATGTGTATGTATATATATATATATATATATATATATATATATATATATATATATATATGGAAAATATATATATTCCATGCTTCCCTGTACTGTGGACAAAATCCTGTAGAGGATCTAATCAACCTATTTCTGTTCACTTCATACAATCAAAATGAGCTAACTGCAAGGGTGGCAGAAGTAAGGACAAAAGAACATCAGTGCTATATACGCATTCAATGCTAGCATTCTTCAATGAAGCCCTTTCTAAGCATCTGCCTTTCTGAATAAATGGTTACACCCTTAATGAGGTACTGATGAAGCATATCATCACCAAATTATCAACATAGCCAATATCAGTAACAGTATATGGACTGATGTCTGAAAGAATCTAAATTAATGGTGATACATATACAGCTCTCAGTGTTCATTCTAAAATATTTTCACAGCTATGGGCAGAAGACATTACTTTTTAAAAGTCATTGAGGGATAGACCAAAGGACAATAGCTAAGGATCAATCCACAGAGTGGAATAGTAACCATAAAATAAATCTTTGATTTTATTTATACTCTATGAGAGTAGACTATAGAACAATATAAATGTTGCTCATATTTGCCCTTAATTTGTTAAATTAACCCAGATTATGATGAGCAAATGCAAAGGAAGATTTTGAATGGGAGTAAAACAAAAACTTATTCAGAAAGGAAAAAATGCCACACACACACACACACACAAACACACACACACACACACACACACACACACACACACACACACAAACACACACACTCCTCGTGAGATATGAATGAAGGAAACAGATTACTCAGACTCTTAGGGAGTAAAGGAGAGAAGGTTATTATAACTGTTTATATAAAGTCAATGTGGAAAAGCAGTTGATTGGAACATGAATGTGACATGAATTGTCCTAAGCATTCAAATATGGCTGGGTAAATATCTTTGGATATGAAATTATGGATATTCTGAAATGACAGAAAATGTCATTCTACAATACCTTAGTTAATATGAGGAATTTAATTTTATGGTATAATATAAATTGGAATTGTGGAAGATGAGCAGCAATTAAGGAGACTAAATAAATAATTACATTGAAACAAAATATATTAATTATCTATATGTAATACTTAAATGAAGTTAGAAAGACTATACTGCTAACTTTTCTTTCCTAATGTTGTTCTGAAAAGCAAACCAATGAGGAAATGGATCTTACTAAGATATATTTTAAAATGTTACCTTAATGTGAATTCACAATATGTTTAGAGTTTATACTACAAAAGTACTTTCATATATAATGTGTTTGTGTTTATATGCAAAAATTAATGTAAAACCCGATTATTTAATTTAACATGCAAATTTCAAAGTAGATATTCATTTGCAAGAATAAATATAGAGCTATTATTTTCTAAAAGTTAATTACTGGATTCTCCACAGGATTGATTACTTCCATTTTTTTTTTTTTAGGTAAAAATTGAACATCCACTCATTAGAAATACAAATCATATGCTTTAGTACCTACATAACTTAAAAATTATGTAGCAGTAAGACTATTAGGGTAATTAATATTAATAAGAATTCAATATTTTATATTATCTTGTTTTTCAGTAGAAAATAAAAATTCATTGACTGAAGATAATATAACTATGGGCTTATCTATTAAGCCTCTTAACAGATATTTAAAAATCAATATTTAATAATTCAGTGGAAATTTAAAGGCAGTAAATATTATATAATTTTAACATGTAATCTGTTGTGTGAATTAAGGGAATAGGAATAAATATTCTGTAACTGACTTTTGTTAAAGGCTAAAAGTGTGAATATCATGCTGACACTAAATTTATAAAATAGTCAAACCACTCTATGCTTCTTTATGGGTTGTACCGTGATCCTTAAACTTCAAATAACTGCAACTATCTTAAAGAAACTGAGAACCACATGATTCTATTCATATCTTTAAATAATATATAACATATAATTACACTGCTAAAATCATCTCCAAAGAAAATGTGAAAATTCTATGTTTCTACAACCACTGTAGTTGTAAACAAAGAGTATCCTTTATCCAAAATGTGTTTCAGAGTTTCTATTCTTTTTGAGATTTGGAACTATTGCATATTTGTATTGTAATGATGTAATTGGACCAATTATAAACAAAAAACAATTTATTTTTGTAGTCAATAAACAACCATTTTCCCTTATTGGCATATAAGTTCAACCAAGTAAATTCTGACATGTCGTTAAAGCAATGAGTAATCATGTGTTGGAATTAACTGACCTCTGACCTACACAGGAACATCCCTAGACCTTCTACATCAGCTGGAAAATAAAATGACAGTCTTCACCTCCCAAGTTGTTATTTCAATTAAATGTTTATTTTATCTGTTCTAATTTTTAGGTAAAAGGAATATCAGAAGCCCGATCTGGTGGCTTAGACCTGTTATACCAGTACTCTGAAGGAAGGAAGATCCTGAGTTCAGGGTCTGCCTGTACCTACAAAGCAATCTGAAGGCCAATTGGTACAACGCAGTAAGATTCTGTCAAAAGGTAACCAAAGAGTGAAAAGAAGGATTTGGCTATAGCCAAGTGGTACAGCATACATTAATTGCATATGAGATTCTAGGTTCAACTGCTAGCATCTCAAAAATATAAAATAGAAAAGAAAAATATAATATCAGAAGCAGATGAGGCATCAGGAAGATGCCCTCTGCAAATGACCAAGTTTCTGAATGATGACATTTGAAACTTTTCCTCTCAGGGTCATCTGCCAATTAGCACAAATACCTGATAACAATTTATGTATTAAAAGTCTCTATGTGGTTACATTAATGGACAGAATATTTTATTCTTATTGCCACAGACTTTCCACATTTTATGTGTGGATGTTGATTTCTGCACCCATTTTCATTATCACTGCTATCAAAGTCAACTTGATTTAGAATAACTGATAAAATATTTTTGATGTGTCTTCACTGAAAATTTAAAGACAGATTCAATATATTTTTTAGTTCTTATGCATAAGAAATTTAGATTTTTTTTCTTATTTGTCAACCTCAGTTCTTCAATCACTACCTACTTATGGTCACATCAAACATAATTGTTGGCCAGAGATGTGTAAACTCTGATTTCAGTCAAGAAGCCAGGCATGTACACTTTTGTGTTTTGCTATGCTCTGCTAGCAACATAGAGTTGGAATCTTGTAAACCATATTCATTTTGAAAGCCCTCAATATCCATATATATGTGGTGTACTGTTGATACCACGCTATTGGAGAAAATGATATTTTTCTTTATTAGACTTAAGGATTTTCCTTGGTAATATGATTAAATTGTTTAGTCATATTTTGCAGAAAATGCACATTTATAAACACATTTCTTTTAGAATTTTTGGTGAAGAATGAATCCAAAATTTTCCATGGATTAAAAAAAATCTTATGTCTTTTTAAATATAGTTTTTTTTCTTTTCGATTTTAGTTTGTAGTCTGCTCTTTGGTGAATAGCAAAGTCCTTTTTTTTCTGAGTTATTTTGTCTTTACTCACCTTTTTAAAACATATGTACTTTCTTATTTTTTTTTTTTAGCTTTCAGTGTATAATACTGTTGTTCAAAACACCTGTTCTGTAATTTAAATGCCTCCTTTCATTTCCTATATCAAAGGCAAATGAAACTAATATCCATAATTCCCACTGTTTTCATTAATTCTTTTGAAGATATGTCTTTGCTAATTAAATGCATATACTAAGGTCAAAAGGTATGGCTTCCAAGCTTTCTCATTCCTGACAAGATTACATTGGGATATAACAAAAGTAAAGGGGTAAAAAAGGGTGAATTACTTCTGCTTTTGTTTATTCTTTATGTGAAATACTTAAGGATTGTTAACTTTGCCTGTGATGTTTTGTTTGCTGTTTCTTAGAGAGGTGAATTCTGAAAGTAATCATTGCCCTGTAATGAAGAGAATAAGGAGCTCAACAGCTGGCCACAAGCTTTTGGCCTGTGTAGCTATTTGAATGTGACACCAGTCTGCTTTCCCAGACATCAAAGTGTCCCTGGCTGGAATTGACATTGGCCACATTCCTTGTGTCTCACCACAGAGCATCTGAAAAAATTAGCCCTACTCATGTGCTTAGTGCATGGATCATTCCACTGAAAATCTGAGTTTGTTGTTTGAAAATAAAGGGTCTGATCCAATAAATCCTCCCAAGTTCCTTCCTGACTGATTCCTTGCTTTGGAACCAAACATAACATGAAAAATGTACTTCAGAGAAACATTAGAAACACACTGCCTATTTTCAAAATCCAAAGGAACAAGGCATTCTCATCTAGAATATACATGTCAATTTTCACTTGGCATTGACTAAAAGTAGTTCTGTATGCCAAGAAGCTCCTCTCAGGGGAACAGAAAGAACAGTAGGATAATACTTTGCAGCACATGAAAGTCGTGTGTCCTATCCAATATTGTCAATATCTTTCTAGAAATCTGCACTATACACTCTTACCTCAGCAAGTTTGAGGCTTGTAACTATTAAAAAGAGACACATGGAGAGATTCTATTGGTGTTTGTAATTATCTTGTTTTTGCATGAAATAGAAATAAATTGGTTTGAGCATACAATTCTAAATTATGTAAGATAACAAATACTTCAAAGGTCTGGAGATTCTGTGGTTATCCATAAAGAATTCTCACAGAAAAATCTGCATTACTGAGAGAAAGCTATCAACAAATAATTAGATTATACTAGACCAACTATAGATATTTTCATAATAACTAATATAAGTCAGTCAGGAATTTTCAGTTTATTTTTTCCTGAAGCCTCTCAATCAGTTGCTGTAATTTAGGTAATGAATGCATTTGCATTTAGTTTTGTTCCTGTTCTTTAAGCTGTGCTTGCCTGCGTGCACATTTGTCTAAAGCATTTTCAAATACTTTCTCCCACAGGTGGCTGTCATTAAAGAATATCATTTACTATTGTATAACAGATACTGTTGTACAGATACTGTATAACAGATACTCTAGTATACAATGGAGAGGTAAACAAATGAGAGATCCAGAAGTCTTCTTTTAGGAGATATATAGTATTCACTGGGGATATAGAGCTGAAATTTGTTCAGAAATCAGTTCTGGGTTCAAAAATGTGTGTGTTTTCATGATTAAAAAATGAGTTTTTCTATAATTGTGTTTTTTTTCAAACTGGGCAAAGTTCTAGAGAACTTTCACTTCCTGAGACTGGCAGGTGTACTCTCCCAGAAAACACTGTGAAACCTTGCAGAGACGAAGCCATTTGGCATTGTGACATAATATTTGCTAAATTATTTACTATAGATTCTGTGTTTACTGACGATCCCCAGTATTAATTAATTTTTAAAGACATAAATCAAGATTCTGACTTTCATGACCCTGGGATGTGTGAGTCATACAAACACAATCATGAACGGCAACATTTTCCCACTACAACATGAGCTGCAGAGTAAACGCAACTACATTTGAAGTTACTGGCATTTTGCAAAGATGATCTTTTACTGCAAGTTTTCTATGAATCTGACATTTTATCTATAGAGATAAATAACAAGGTCATTCTTCCATAACACTTTTCTAGCCAAAGCTACAAGCTAATATGTGCTGACTGTCCACTTTTCATTCTCCAGATAGTTTCCCTTTCATCACAAAAATAGCCCCAAGAAATCCAAAATAGGAAATCAATGGGGCCTATGTGAATCCAAAATATGTATGAATGTATTTGGGTTTGTGGGTTCATTTGCATACAAGCTTCTTTTTTTTTTTTTTTTCTCTCCCTGACTCTCCAAGAACACAGCATGTACTAATATTTGGGATATCAGGACAAATCTCTCCCTGGGCATCACTGTGTTTATATAATTTGGAAGCTTAAAGAAATCATTGTCAAATGATAACGAAATAGTGATTCTGCTACCATCATCTTGCCAGGCTTATAAACACAGTGATTAGAGAAGAATATAGTGGAGTCAGGAGCTGCAAATCTCTGACTGTTGTGAGTTGGAGGCACTTTCTGGATCACTAACTTTGAGAACCTTGCTCAGATGTGTGAGGTTTGTATGGCCACTGTTCTTTCTCTGGTTTATTAAACAGTTTTACAGGTGAATCAAAGTTTTGATATGGAAAAAAAATGTAAAGGAAGGAATGAGAAAAATTTGGTGTGAAAGACTTGAACAGTATTCTAAAAAATAAAAATTATAAAGAAAGAAAATAAGTGAGGGACCAATAGTTTTTGCCTACAGGGCTAGGTAAGATTAGACAATGTCATTGGCCACACTGCACCTGATGGCTATAATTGGGTCAGGTTGTGGAGAAAATGAAACCCTGTATTTTGCAAATTTATATGACTTCCTTTTTCATGGCCCTGGCAGCAAGCATGCACCTCCAGCCAACATGAGGCTTCTACAGGCCTGGGATCTGAATAGAAATGATAAATCTCTGGACACCGGGAAAACTTGGGATCCCATTCTTTCTTCTCACCAATTGTAAGAGCTTATTTGATGTCACACTGATCTGGTTACCTATGGCAAGTGTGGCTGGACCCAGATAAGAAAGGATTTCCGACAGCGGTGAGCTGTTAATTTCTCCCAAATAGAAGATCTAAATGAAAAACAGAGAACGTGGAAGGGAGGGGGCAGGAAAGAGCATGGAATTAGATCTCAGCTTTAAGCCAAGTAGAGAATCAAGGACAGATGTAGAGTTTCTATCCTTTTTTTAAAGGAACATCTGCTTAAAGACAGTAGGCAAAATAGAATGAAATCCCCCCTCCCTCAAGAAGTGTTCTAAAGCTCAGTCCTCACCTATTCCTTCAGGCTTCTCTCTCCAAAACGTATTGATGAATTTCATATTCCCTTTGCAATGCTTTCTTTCTCTAAATCACTTTCCATTTTTTAATCTCTATATTTATTGAAAGAAGACACTCAGAACAAATTGTGACACTATATGAAGGTCCTTCTCACATTTGTTTCACAACTATTACTTCTTATTCTCTATCATTTCTTTTTTTAATATTTTTAATATTTAATTGTATTTTATGTACATTGATGTGAAAGTGTCAGATCCCCTAAAACTGAAGTTATAGACAGTTGTCAGCTGTTATGTGGATGCTGGGAATAGAACGTACATCCTCTGGAAGAACATGCAATGCTCTTAACCACTGAGTCATCACCCCAGCCCTCTCTATCATTAACTCTTCTACCCAACAACCTGTGAGCAAGTCCTTTTGCAAAAATTCTGTGATACTTATTAATATTAATATTATTAATTACTATTATTATTTAAATCTTGATGTGTATGATGAATGTCTGTATATAATGGATTTTGTGTGTGTGTGTGTGTGTGTGTGTGTGTGTGTGTGTGTGTGTGTATGAATGTATGTGCATGTTTTTCTGAAATGATGTAGGAATGTGTGTGGTCAGAGTCAAATCTTGAATACCAGTCTAACTTCTTCCTTGTTTGAAACAGCATTTTTCTTTTATTTGTTTGTTTGTTTGTTTTGTGATGCCAGTTTGCTGCTTCATAAATCAGATTAGTCAGCCTGAAAGCTTCCAGGAGTTTTCATGCTTTAATGTCACATCTGACAGTATCAGCACTGAGATTTTTGATGTGATTTGTTTCATCTAGCTTGATATGTGATCTTGGGATTCGAACTCAGGTCCATAGCAATCGTTTTATCCCCGAGCCATCTCCTCAGAAGTCAATTCTTTTCAATGAATCTGAAATTCCTTGAAAATAAGAATATATTTGCCTATGTTTATTTATTGTCTATCATTGTAATTAGGGTAATTTGAGCTCTTATTATGTATTGGTGAAATCACAAGTTCTGCTCCTTTATGAAAAAGTACTTCTGACAGCATAATAGAAGCCACTATCTTTCAAGAAACCTCATACCAGATTCTGTTCCTTAACCATATCCTTTTAATCAACCTGGGAATTTCTCCATTCTCCCTCATCATCCATGCTATACTTCAAAGGTCTGTTCTAACCAGTCCTTTAGACAGTTTCAGAAGTTTTTGCTGGACTACGCATGACAGTATTGTGATCACTAAAACCTATATTATTGGGTTGTATCTTTGTCCCCTTCTAGTTTTTCTTTTCTATGGTTCCTCCTATGATTACTTGCTTATAGGATGGAATTTGAACAAGTAATCAGAAAAAGTCGGAGTTAAATATATGTAGATATTCATCATAAGAAACCTAGTTAAGCATTGAAGAAGCAGATTAAATAGACATGATTATTAAAATAGGCATCTAGGAAAAGAACATCAAGAGAAAGCTGGAACCTCATCAAGAAGGAAGGGAATTGTTATCTACAGGTGAAACTTCTTACTTACCTAGAAAACTTCAGTACTGCTTTTATGGTCTTGAAATTTATCTAATCTGAATATCCAGGACACAGCTCCTCTTAACATTAACATAACATTAATTATATCTGGAAAAAAATGGCTTCAGAATTCATGCACTAGTATTTGATAACTGGTCATTATGCTTTAACCAAGATAACACATAAATTGTTTACACCTGTGTGCAGTCTCAGGGGCAGCTTTGAGAGAAACCAAAACAATATAAAGTCCCTGATCAATCTAATCCTGTTTCCCCCACTACAGTTACTGTCTGCCAAATTTTAGTCATGTTCACCTGCTTTTGTTAATCAAGTACATTGATCTATGCTGTTTCCTGATGCCTTTCCTTTGCCTTCAGTGTTCTGAGCCTTAAAAGTTTTGTGCATACTGAACTAGTATATACTAGTAGTAGTGGTAGCAATAGTCATAGTCAAATGTGTTAACATAGTTCAAATTCTGGTTTCTCTTGTGATGGTAACCTGAACACATCTACATTGTACTTGTCACGAATTTTGCATCTAATTATGACCTTAAATGTTGATGTGAGGAAAATGCAGGGAAATTAAAATGACCCAGATCCTTCTGCAGTGGAGCCACTGACTAAGTGGTATAACTCTTAATTCTCTGATCTATTCAGTGAAAAAAACAAAACCAAAACAACAACAACAACAACAAAAAACAAAACTCTCTTTTCCTCACTCAGCATTTCTGCATTATATTGTGTAAGTAGGATTTAGTACAGCCTACTTGGAAATGTGGATATAGAGTGGTTCCTATCACATAGTTTATGTAAATGAGGAAAAGTTTTCATTTAATTTTTCTTTATTACTCCAGCATTTTTCGAATTAAATATTTTACAGCATATCATTTGAATTAATGAATCAGGGGTGTCCAATTTTAGAGGATTTTAAGGGGGATTGTCTGGCTCTCAACAAGAGCAAACATTTTATGCTGATACTTTTTAACTTGCAAAATAAAATCATCAAACTCTCTGAAGACTTGGACATTTAAATTATCTTATGATTAGACTAAAAAAGAAATCAGGGAAGCATTTTATTGTGACCTCCTCAAAAGCTCTAGTGGAAGATATCCAAGAAAATACATGAAAAAAAATAAATTCAATGAATTCAGAAATGTAAGATTTTATAGTAAGAAGATGAATTCTGCCCTTTGACTTCCTAAGTAACATAACTGTATAATGATCTCACTTGCTGCAGAGAGGTATCCTGACATCTTTATTATATTTGCCTTTATCTGTCATAGGATCGGTCCAGGCCAGCAATGTCTCCATTTAACGTTTCAGTTAAACATAACTAATTAAAATATACTGGTCTTCTTAAACAAGACCATCTCAATTGATTCCTAACCAGAATGACAATTCACCTGTTTTTCTATGGTTGGGGAAAATTAGGGAAATGTTGAGCAGAAATATACCGCAAGTTTAAGTCTTTAAATGACTTTGTCTTTTTTGTAACTGACATCCTGGAATTTCAAAAAGAGTAATTTTTATTTCATATATAACAATGGACAAGGTTATTTAATGTGTAGTAATTCACCATTTTATTTTTATGAAGTGACCTTGTACAAGGAGTTATAAGGCTCCGTTACTCGTTGATTTGTGCCCTGTCTTAAAAGATGTCTTCAAAGTCTAATTCTCCCTTCATCAGAATATGACATTTTTTTGGAAATACAGTGACTGCAGATGTAATGAATTAAGATAAACTTGTCCTAGAATAAGGTACTCCCCTTACTTATTATGAGTAGTATTCTTACAAGAAGTTCAATGTGTGAACACAGACAGCAAGACAGAATGGAATGGAATGAAGAAAGGTGGAATTATGTATTTACAAACCTACGAGGCCACGGACTGCCAGTTAACCATGATAATAGAAGGAAGAGTTGAGGAACAAATTCCCTTTAGGATTTGATAGAGCAAGGCCCTTCAACCCTGCGACTTTAGACTCCTGCATCCAAAACTGTGAGACAATAAATGTCTGAGGGTTTAAGCCCTGCATCTGGGGGGGCGCGCTTTGTTGCAACCATTCTGTTAAACTAATGCAATACTTCTCGTAAGCTAAAGGATGTACTTTGAAAGAGCAAGAATGAGAAGTTATCGGGCACAAGAGAAAATTAAGAAGAAAAAACAGCTCCTAATAAATAGCAAGTTGAAATACAAGGAATGAGGCTGTTCTGTATCCACAAGGTAAGATGGTGAAAAGCTGAGGACCCAGACACTCTGAAATGTGTTAGGAGAGGAACAGGGTTGTGAGGTTAGGAATTTGGGAGTTCTTAAGCACATTGATGAGGAGTTCTCTCTCTATCAAAGTGGATTGGCCTCTGTGGGCCTCTTCTATAAACAATATTCATTGAACATCTACATGTTCAAATGAGAATTTGGAGGGCAGGTTCTTTTATAAGCAGTTCTTCACTCATATGGGTGTTTCCCTCTGTCTTTTTGTCTCTCTGTCTCTCTTTGTATCACTATCTCTGCTTCTGTCTGTATGTCTCTCTCTATCTGCTCCTGTATCTGTCTGTGTTTCTCTCTGTGTGTGTCTCTCTCTACTCTCTTGTATCTCCTATCTTTATCTCTCATCTCATTCACCCCTTCCTCTTCAACCCCCCTTCCCATTCTCCCTCTTTTTCTGCCTTCTCCTCTCTCTCTCTCCTGGGTAAGAGAACAAACTCATGCATTTTACACATCATATTCAAAACCCTGACCTAAACCCTGATCCTGATCCTCATCTTGCTTTTGTTTTCAGCTTTTCCTACTTAGCTTGACAAATTTATTTCAGAAAAAGCATTTCCTAAAATGATCCTAATTGAAACATGAGTGGCCTTAGGCCTAATAAGAAAATGGAAAAAGAAAGAGGTCAGATTTGGATAAAATACAAATTTAAAACATAAGGCCAGATGAAGTATGAACAACTTAAACAAACGTATTATTAAAGGATATTGCTTAACTTTCAAATTTGCTAAAACAAGCTCAACAAAGATATTTTTTTCTTCCTCTTTAAATAACTTTGGTGAATCAATGCAAACCACACTTGAGCTGTTTCATCTGAATGTGTTCAATTTGTAAATACAGGCAAAAGACTAAAAACAACAAAAACATCCTATTAAAAATCAGTCTAATTGGCAGAATGCCTTTTTAGCTCTTTCAGCAGATTTAAAACTCTTGGCCAAGCATCTGAATTTATGGTAGTTTTATCTTTCATCACTATTGTCAGATGACCTTCATCTCTGTGCCCAGAACTCAATTCGCTGTGGATTTACAAGGTCTAAGTCAGCCCTTGAACTTGGTTGTGAAAGGACATTTGACATAGAATGTCATGGAGAGACAAACATGCTTCTTTTTATCGAAATGTTTACTGGAAAGAATATGTAATGCTTCTTCTCCCAATAACTCACATGTTAATTTCAACTCTGTTTTTCTAGTCTCCTTCTCCATGACCTTGAGTGACAGGTATATTAGCTAAGTTTGTCAGACTAGTGTTGGTTCCCCAAGAGAAAACCCAGGAAGGGTTGACCTCATGCTGACAGTATGCAGCGCCAGCTCTGACTTCTCTATCAGTCAGTGCCTGGGAAGGCCAGGCAGACTCTTAGCTGCCTTCCTGAGTGAACTTGATAATAAAGTTTATCCCATCAAGAAGGAGAATATTGGTCAGAGTCCAGTTGCATGGTTTATGTTGAGAGTGAACTTTTCGACACTGCAAACCTGCCATATCAAATTAAGCACAATAAAGCCGGCTGTTTGCCCGATTATTTATAACATCACAGGAAACTTGGAATGATTTATTAAAGAATGGAAATATTTCTCTTTCCTTAGAAATAAGCTTGCCTTTGCCAAGATATACAGCAACTGGCTGGGGATGGGAATGGTGCTGAAGTTCCCAGCTCCAAGGTTATTAAAACATACCTGGGCTCACTGAAAGCCCCAAACCGGGTGGGGAGTTACAGTTTCAGGGCATTCAGGACTGCCTCAGTGAGCTGCTTACACAGCTATGTGTTATACCCATAAAAGGCAAAAGTAACAGGAGTGTCTGATTCTGCTGACCATGTTGCTGACCATAAGATTTGGTCAAAGGTGTTTATCACCTTAATAAGTCCAAAGAAGTGCACTTGAAAGAGCGACTGCAAGTAGCTTCACCTCCCTTTGCTCATTTTCTAACTGCTTGAGAACAGAATCACTTGCAAAAGCTAAGCTGATAATGGATTTGGGAGACATAAATGCTGTACACATGAGAATTTTGTTTTACAGGTTAAGTTTAATTTTTCAATCTTGAGAATATGAGATCTCAGTAAAGAATTTAAGAATGTACTAATTTAGGAAGCTTTTAGACACTCAGAATATTATCACCCAGAGATATTAATCCTTATTATTTTGGTATATACAAAGTGCATTTAACCGGGCCACAGAAAATCCACACATTTAGAATTTTTACAATTTATTACCATACTGCTTTCTACAGCTTTAGCAAATTAAATATGGTCATCTTTGACTACCCACAGCAATAATTTTGAATTTTTGAATCAAGATTCCACATTATATTCTCCTTTTTAACCTTTTTCCTACAGTCTTCACCAAAATATGTTTTTGAAGTTACAACCAATTTGTCTATCCTGATTATAAAATGCTGCAATACTATTTAAAGTTAAATAAACATATTTTAAAAGATACAGTAAAACAATTTGCATGATTAGTGTTTGAACACTCAAAATATTGGCTAGCAAATTGAGTGCAGGAAATTGTATTGAAAGCTTATTAATGTGTCATGTGTAACTCACCATTTATAAATTATTCTTAATGATAAATCTGATACAGATGTTTATTTTACTTATGTTTAAATGGCTTTGTGCATTGTTGTGAAAAGGGCTGCCCATGCCTTGACATTTGTATTGTCCAGGTGCTGGCTTTATGTAAAAGATAGAAATTCCTTATGATCTGCATATGGTATCAGTGAACACCTGAGGAGCTTAGGGTTCAATAAATACCCCTAAGATGAGATGCTAAGGGTGTGGCACTTACCATGACTAATCGTTCCCTCTGCTGATGTCTGGCTGGGTATACAAAAATTCCTACATGTCTTCCTTGCTGAGCTGCCACAGGAGCTTAACAACAACACAAGTAGTACCTGCAACTTGGGGCCCAAAATCATGCCAGCTACATCCATGTGGAGACAAGGTAGAAGAGGAAGAAATGCTAGACATCACAGAGCCTGTAAAGTATGCTCAGAGCAGTTGCTAGAGGACAGAGATATAAATTTGCAATAATAATAATAATAAGTAGAAGTCTCCTGAAGAAAGAAGAGAGTGAGGAAAGAAATAGACCTCTATGAAGAGAGAAGGCTGTGAAAATTAAGTGAGATACAGTTTAAAAATGAGAGCCAGAGAGAGAGAGAGACCTCAAGAGAAAGAAAGCTATGTACAGATAAAGGATGTTGAAAATATTGAGAAGTCTTTCTGGTAAAGTATGAGTATCTTGGTGGGGACTGTCAAAACATTAGAAACCAAGGTCCCAACAACTTTCCTGATTGTGAAGCTAAGAAGACTCCTATTTAAACTGAACAGTTTTTTGGTTTTTTTATTTGTTTGTTTTTTGTTTTTGTTTGTTTTTCCTGCAAACATGACTACAAGGGGTCCAGATACTGGTGAGGAGGTCCTGACAAGACATATCTGCTATGATGATAAGAATTCCACTCCTTGGGAGGGTTCCATGAGGGAACCCTTCCTGCAGACAAGGTTCACCTGTGATAATGCTGAGACGAAACACTTGCTAAAAGAATCAGGAGTAACAGTTCCTGCATTATGAAGAAGCCTTTGGAATGGTCTACTAAACTTTGAAATCAAACATGAACTGACCTTTTTTTTTTTCCCCTAAAAAGAAGACTCTATCTTACAATATAAAAAGTGTTTTCTCAGGGTCAGCATGCAGAAGCTGTCTTCCAGAAATGGCTGAGATTGTATCTTATGCTGGAAGCCAAAATTTGTACTATAAAAGTCACCCATATGGTGCTGTTTTTGAAGGCATGAAGGGGACATGAAGACTATCTGAGGCTTGGTACTATGAAAGGCCAAGAAAGGCCATTGGAGAAGGTACAGGTTAGGTAGCAGTTGAAGACACAGATTAAAGGGTCATGCGTAGAAGTTGAGGCTTGGCACTGTGAATATCGGTTCTCTAGCTGTTGATCTCAGAGACTGCAAAGAGCAACATGCTGACTTCTTAAAGAAAAGCTACAGTACTAAGGTAAGTTATCAAATATAACAAATGGACAAATAAGTAGAGAGAAGATGATAACAGGCAAGCATGTCTTGTATTACAAACATTTTTTTTTTCCGAATTCATGTCTTTTGCTTATTTTTTTAGATGTGTGTGTGTGTGTGTGTGTGTGCGTGTGTGTGTGCGCGTGTGTGTGTGCGTGTGTGTGTGTGTGTGTATGTGTTTTATATACAAGTATGTATACAAAGCAAATGTGTGCTTGGTTCTCTCACAGGCGAGAACTGGATATCAGAACCCCTAGAACTGGAGTTACTACAGTTAGTTGCGAGCCACCATTTGAGTGACAAGAACTAGACATAGATCCTCGGCAAGAGCAGCTAATGCTCTTAACTACTGAGCTATTTCACCAACCCTTCCCATTTCAATCTTTATCACGCAAAGACTTTTTGGAACTTGACTCCTTTAGGAAAGATATTATATTAACAAATATACTTTCATCCAATTATTTAATATGCCATCTCTTTGAATATTAAAACTCACAAGAAACCACCATAGTCTTTCTGAGTTTTCTTCCATTTTACTTCTCTGTGACAAGTCAAAAAGTAATGATAATAAATAGGAATCTTAAAAAATTTATTGCGTGGTAATGATGATTAGTAACAGTGTTTTATGAGAGTATTCTCGCTGCGCCTGAAGGAAGGGGCATCTGTGTTTTTGGAGAAAAAGGGCCTTGGAAAAGAAAAGAAGCCAACACCATTTTGTCACATCATTTGTGAATTATCAATCACACTACTGTCACACTGTATCATGACTCATCAAACTAGCATAAATACACAGGCTTAGCAATTTCTTTTTATCTTTATATGATGACTATTATGTCAACTAGTGTTTAATTTCTTAACTTTTTTCTGTTATGTTCTGTTGTCTTTTGCATATACCTTAGCCATAAACCTAGAACAAAAAGAAATAGTGATTTTATTTATTTGGTAGTTTGATTATTTTTTTCTCTTCTGCATTTTAAATTGGAAAACACTCTTCATAGTTCTGTAAAAATTGATAGTTTGTGCTTTTTTTTTAAACAATATCTTTGATGTATATATGTATTATTTAAAAGTATTTAAATTTACATTCATTGAAATATACAAAATGTTATATGAAAGCTGTTTGTTTCATTAATTTTATCTTTGATGCTCTTCTCTTGCCTCTATGGGCTCTTGTATGCTGATGTCTAGCCAATCTGTGAGCAACAGGTTCAATCAAAGACCCTGTCTCAAGAAACAAAGTAGAAATTTATTGAGAAAGACACCCAACTTGGACTTTAGCCTGCACATGAATGTGTACACTGGTACATGTGTACCTATACCACATGCTTATACACACATATGAACATGCATGCTATGTATATAATATACACACCCAAATAATAATAATGAGTTGCTGAGCATTTCCCTTCATCACAGATATTTCTATAAAAGGAAATATTTTTCACAGAAGGAAATTTGTTTCTTTGTGATTTTATAACTTATTTTCTTCTTCTGCAACTCATATCTTCGGCTCAAATTAATGTTTGTATATGAGTCATATTTAGTGTTGGTACAGTCTTGAATTTCACATGATATTTAAACTGAACATGGCAAGTTAAAATGTCATAAATCCATATGTAGCAGTATACCACTTTAGGACCTACCCTGAGCAGACTTTACTGGACTCTATGAGATCTGTAGTTTCTTTATCTTCTTTCTTGTCTCCACATTGGATTAGCTGGTATGATGTCCTGCCCCATACTGGTGTTTCATTTGTAATAGAATGCTGCTACTGGGGAGGTTCAGCAAGGAAGACACTGAGACATTTTCATAAGCATAATCTCTGACAGACCTCGACCCAGAGAACCACAGTCTTTACCACCCCATACTTGAGAGTGGAACCGTGAGTGTTTGAGCTCAGGTGTTTTTATTAATTCAGAACTACTCAGATACAGATCATAAACAATCAAACATCCTCCACAGAAATCCAACACCTGCCAATGATACAAAACACCAAGACCTAGGGAACCCGTCACTTAACAGTGCATAAAACAATTTCAAACGTAACTACAAATAAACTTTTACAACACCTATACTATTCCATTTCATTACCCCTGCCCCAAATCAACATTAGATAAAATACATTTCTTAGAAATGAGGGGAAATGATTACAAAATAAGGAATAAAACTTTACTTAAAAGCTATTTCTACTTATAGCATTTTCTCCACATATTACCGCTGAGTTACAATGCAGTGATAGTTCTCTAACAGGCAAGCAATTAAGCACCTGCAGTTACTCCACAGGATATACACTTCCTCATATGAACAACTACTTTATAAATAAACAAATAGAAATGCATTCAATGACAAAGTCAAGTAATGCTTCAATTTAAGTTTTAAAAAACGTGATGGTGTCATTTATGTGTAAGTCGGATGCTTTTGTTAGAGCTCAGAAAATAAAACAAAAAATAAAGCATCTTTTTTTTTTTGTTAGTCTGAACAATTAATGTTAAGGAAATAGAAGCATAAAAATGGAGCTTGGAATTAAGGTCTTGCCAAACAAGTTTTATTTTCTATGTACTTCAAAGGCAGTGAGAAGAGACATTTTGCAAAACTCCCTTTTTCCTGTGTAAACTCTAGATCCACCAAAGAATTAACAAGTGCCTGTGGTTTTCTTCCTTAAGCGGTCAGTAATCAAATTCATATTTCATAAAGACAAGGTCTGTCAATATGCCCAAAAAGGCTTGTGTCGCACATCATTGTTCTCTAATCCCTTAACCATGATCATTTACAATCCACTGTCTACTCTATGAGCCCAGTGAACATTATTTTGGAACACTTGAACCTTTAAGAACCCTGGAGTCCATTTAAAGTCATCTACCATCTTTTAAAAAATATCTATATTTGGAATTATTTCCCATCTTTGTAGAAAAATCAAATGAGCATGTACTTTCTGTGTTAATGGGCTAGTGAATAGTTACAGATTTTTATTTTCTTCCCTGCCATAATTGATTCCTTTTTACCTGTTGATGCATTTGTTAGACTACTTCTCACTGCCTGCTGGATATTCTTCTGGTCTATATGGATGGGTATATCAACAGGCAGTGGAAATCATCTTTAGAGTTGTCTATGAATTCTTCAATGTCAAATGCATATGGGTTGGCTTTACCAAAACAAGGACTAACAAATCTAGGCACTGAGTACTAGAGGTATATTGATCCAACTTTTAAAAGCTAGAGAAAAATATATGTGTGTGCAGAGGTCAAATGTTTATGGTTTTAGACTTACCCTGGCTTCCAACACTGAGAGGTTAGGTATGTAGAGCCTTTGAAATTAACCCTCTGTTGCAGTGAATCTTCTGAAGCGAGAAGTCATGGCTTCACCAATATGTATGGTTGTAATGATCCTTGCAGGGGGAGTGTAGTTCATTCAGTCAAGATGTCTTCAAAGCATAGAAAGAGCATCTTCACTGACAGTCATCCACTGAAAGATGCCAGGCATAAGGCAAGGCTCTGGTTCAGCTTCTATAAGTTTTATTCTTTCATTCATAAACAAACACATAAATAAATAAACAGACATATAAGACATATTTGGAAATTTAACCTTTTAAACAGAATTTCACTGCACTTAAACTTTTTTTTTTTTGTCATTGAAAGTTGTCTCCTAGTACTTAAACTTTTGATAAAAACTTTAGGAAGTTGAATCTTTTGGTTTCCCTCATTCTTTCCTAGATGAATTTTTATTTTTAATATTTGTGTATATATATATTATGTGTGTGTGTGTGTGTGTGTGTGTGTGTGTGTGAACATATGGAGGTATGAATGTGTGGATATGTATCTGAGTATGTACATTTGAGGGCAGGTGCCCATGAAGACCAGAAGAGGGCATCATATTTCATGGTGTTGGAGATACAGATAATTCTGAGCTGCAACACATTGATGCTAAAAACTGAACTCTGGTCCTCTGAGAGTAGAACCTATCCTTAACCTCTCAGCAATATCTCCAGCCCTGCCCCTTCCTCTTGCCCATTTAATCTATAGTCATATTTCTAGTAAATATTCAGAGTGCAAAGGAGAAATTTCCTTCCAGCATCTACATATTCATAAATAAATTTAAAAATAAAATAATCCTTTTCCTCTTCCAAGATAGTAATTAATATCTTTGTTATCATTTTTGACACTAAATATACACTTAATAATAACATGGCTCTTTGTGAGTTATCATTTTATTATTCACGTATAAGTAACAACAATAAAACCCTCAAAATAATGTGTACACAGTGATTGTGGAAATTATATTTTGAGTTCTCTGATCTAGGTGGGGATTTATTTTTCATCATTTTTTTTTATAGATTTGATGGCTTCATCTTATGTCCTTTGGATCTTGAATGTTCCTTGTTTTTATACAATTTTGTGGCATAATCAATACTTAGGAAATTATTCATAACTATAATAAACTGTTGCTACAGATGGATATAGAATACTCCCTAAAGGCCACTGCTTAATGTCTCGGGAAGCAATAAGTGGTTTTTGGGTGATTGTGTATATACCCTTGAAGGGGATTGCAGGACCTGATCTCTATGCCTCTTTGACAGCCCAGATATCATGTAGTGTTACTGTCCTACATGTTCTAGTTGTGATGTTCCACCACAAACCCAGAACAGTGTTAATTGGTCACAGACCGAAATCTCCAACACCATAAGCCAAAATAAATGTTAAATAATTATGAGCTTGTCATCTTTGATTATTTTTATAGTTATGAGAAACTGGAAAACATAATTGGTACTGGATCTCAGTTTTGTGTTGTTAAACCTACAACCTCAAATAAACTGCTTTAACTTTCTAATCTTTAATTTCCTCAGGTAAAATGGAGGGGGAGAAATAATGATTTTCACAGAAGTGAGTGTGTGGAGTTCATTCTGAGAGGTTGGAACAATGAGTCTAACAAGGAGAATATAACTCTGAGATTCATCTACTGCTTCAAGAATGTTGTTATTTTTGTTTTTGTTGTTTGTTTGTTATTTGTTTTCATTCATCTTAACCAGGCTGGGAAAGCAGGCTAGACTTTTCATACAGTTTCAAAAATGCCCATGGTAAAGAGAAGGAAATTAGTTTGTGGAGTTTACGATATAATCCTGTATGCATCAGAGAAGCCAAAGAGAATCATCTTAAAGCTTTCAAGGCCCCAGCAGGTGTTTATGGCTACAGGGCAGAGCCTTGAGACACTTTGGTGGACCCTCTGCTATCTTGAGTGGCCCACATTCCAGACCTGTTAGCCTAGAGAATTCCTTTCACCTGCTCTTTTTTACCCCTGTCTTTGAGGACATTTTTGGAAAGCCTGGGCATCCTGATAAGGTTCCTTATATCTTAGCCTGGTGGGACTTGGTCCATGATGTCCCTAAGAGTGTCAAATCCTTCCTGGGTGCACCGGTAGTGTCTGTGGATCCCTATTGCCTTTCCCACCTGAAAAAGACCTCTGACCTTGTGGCCAACTCCAAGAAGTCAAAGCAGCCGGAAAACTGGTTCCTGGAGTCAATGGACGTGTTCAGGAAATTCAGATGTCTTCCACCACAGAGTCCCTAATACTCGACCAAACTGGGACACCCCTCAGTACAGCAGAAGGTAGGGAGTCCCTGAAAATCTACCACCAGATTCTTATGAGTAGATCTCCAGGCAGCAGCTAGATACCCCACAAATTTGTCGAAAGTCAGTCAGATTGATCTGGGAGATAATGAATCCCCAGCAGCTTTTCTTAAGAGACTTCTAGATGCATACCGCACCTACACTCCCGTTGTCCCAGAGGCCCCCAAATCCAGAGGGTGATCAGTGTGGCCTTTGTGACCCAATCAGCTCTGGATGTCTGGAAAAAGAGTCAAAAGATTGAAGGCTCCAAAGGGGAGAATTGTTCAGAATTAATGGACATTGCTAGCTGTACCTGTAATAAATAACTGTGAGAGTCCAAAGGATAGACAGGCCAGAAGGCTGACTAAAGTCCTAGTAATGGCCGCCACTGGGCGACCCTCAGGGCCCCCTGCAAGGTGGCAGGGAAGGGACATACATCCCTATGAGATCAGGCAGTCTCTAACAAGAGATCTGTGTGCTTATTGTACACTGGAAGGGAGAATGCCTCCATAAGCGGGAGGCCCTGCCAAGAGCCTGGGAGTCCGAGGTCAGGAAAGTATTTGAACTTGATGACTGAAGAGGCAGGGGCTTTAAGTGTCTCCCTGAGCCATTGATCACCTCACCAGATGAGGGACAATCAGTTGAGTTTCTAGTAGACACAGGGGCACATTATTCAGTCTTATAACAACCAGTGGAAAAGCTCTTAAAGGATACCACTCTGGTACAAGGGGAAGGGCACCAGTACAAAAATTTACTCTTGGACCACTAAGCACAAAATGTACCTAGGGAAAGGCCTCATTTCACACTCATTCCTTAAGATTCCTGAGTGCCTAAACCCCCTGTTGGGCTAGAACTACTGACAAAATAGGGGCCCACATACATTTTTTGGAAAAAGTCCCCATGGTTACCACCTCATGTCCCTTATCTGCACCCTCTGGATTGAGGACAAACCTAGACTTTATGACCCATAGCCAACCCAGGTCCCTGGATCCTCAGATCTAATGGAGCTCCAGCAACATATCCCGGGAGTCTGGCCCATATCCAATCTGCTAGGAATGGCTGTATGCTGCCCCCAGGTGATAGTTTCTCTTTGACCAACTGCAACTCCCATGATTATCCCCTGCTGGTAGAAGCATGAACAGGTAGTAAGGCCCATTTCCAATAGTTCCAACACTATGGTATCCTAGTCCCATGTAAGAGTCCCAGGAACACCCTGCTCCTTCCCTTCAAGAAGAGATGATTATCTACTAGAACTGGACCTGAGAGAGGTTAATAAGAGAGTAGAGTGTTAAGGTTTTTTATTCAGTTGGAACAGAGATAGAAAAATGGCCTAGTATTTGGGAGCCCAGGAGCCACCCAGCACTGACAGGAAGGTGCCCTTGCAGTTGGGAACCCAGGGACCATACAGCTCTGAGGTAGGAAGCTGTCACCAGTGTTGCAGCTTTCAAGAGAAATAACCCCAGCGGAGATTAGGTGCTCTTCTTGCTGAGCTGAGTTGTTCTTGCTGTTTCTCCAGGTGGCTGCCTCTACTTAGGAGGGAGGCAGCAGCCAAAGCTGTGCCCTCAACCTACTCCCACTGTTTTTATAGTGTCCCTGAGGGGACAGAGCCTCCCAGGCTGGCCTGTAATTGGTGGGATTTTTTACCCTTATTTGGCAAGTCTGGAAAGGGTTGAGGGGACCAGCTTAGGGCCATAGGTATTAGTTGGGGCCACTTCTGCGCTGCTCTGCCAAGCTAGGGAACCCCTGCAGCATCCAGCAGCTCAGTCCTCAACTCCTGGTAGGAACAGTTTTGCAGTTGCTAGGAGATGAGTACATGTCATAGTATCCTAACCTAACACAATTCTTACTTAGTTAACACAGTGAAACAAGTTTATTATAACTAGAAAATGTAAAGTTAGGGGTCTTTTGCTTTTCTTAGGTAAAAGAAGAATCTGCTACAAAGCTATATATCCTCAAGGTATAAAAAAACTCATAGAAACCAGGGAAGAATCAATTTTATTTGTAGTCAAGGAAGTTCAAACCTAACAATGGGCACTGAAATTCATTTGTTATTTTTTGATCATGGGCCCTAACAATTATTCTTTCTTTATTCTAGCTTTTCTAACCCTGGCCAAACAAGTCCCTAACAAAAACATGTTTTCTTACTTTTATGTTATTTCTTAGATTACTAACGTTTCTTAAGTTGCTAATTCCAAGGTAGCTGGCAAAACATTCTGATCTAATCTTATAACTATATATAAAAACCACCTAACTTTCATAACTATACATGTTTTTTAGTTATTCTTTCTGGAGTTTCAGTTGAATAACTAGTTTAATTGAATGACATTGCCTTGCCCAAGTGGGAAAAATCACCCCATTATTATGGGGACCTACTGCTGACATGCCAGAGGCTAACAGCCATGGCATGGGGTGGAGCTGGGGAACTACCTGTTGGAGTGGGTGAGGCCTACATCTCAGAGACCACCTCTCTGGGATTCCAACTCAGGGAAGGGATGTGGATGCTCTTTAGACCCACAAACAGGCTATCCTTGACATTCCAGTACCTAAAAACTACTGCCAGGTAAGAGAATTCTTGCGATCAACAGTCTTCTGCTGTCTGTGGATACCCAGGTTTGCAGAGATAGCACAGCCCTATATGATGCCACCAGGGGAACCGATAGTGACTTTCTATGGACAGATAAACAAGAACAGGCCTTCCAGTTTTTGAAGGCCTTAGTCTTATCTGCTCCAGCTCTGGCACTCTCCAATATAACTAAACCCTGCCATTTGTTTGTGAATGAGAGAGCTGGAATGGCCAAAGAGATACTTATCCAAACTTTGGGGCCCTGGAAGAGACCAGTGGCATATCTGTCAAGAAAAGATTGGATCCAGTAGCCGCTGAGTGGCCTCCCTGTCAAAAGATCATAGGGATGAAGTCCTTCCTAGAAAAAGATGCTGACAAATTAACCTTGGGATAGCCCCCGACCATGACTACTTCACATGTCATCTAAGGGGTTCTGAGGAGCCCCCATGATCATTGGACATCCAACACCAGGCTGGGCATTTCTTAACCAACCCCTGGTTACCTTACTGGCCATGTCCACCCTTAATCTGGCTACCCTTCTGCCAAAACTTGGTTTGTGATTCAGCCTGGGCCTCCTTATATGACAGTTCTGATGTGCTGAGCTGACTCCAGGCAATCCAGCTAGAACTTACTGACATTCCACAAACCAATCCAGACCTAGAGATGTTCACGAACGGAAGCAGCTACATCCTGAATGGTCTCAGGTTTGTGGGGGCAGCAATAGTCATGCTGAAACAGGTGATCTGGTCCATGCCACTCCTTCCCATGAACTTCAGCCCAAAGGGCAGAAGTCGTCAGCCCCCTCACCCAAGCACTAAGACTAGGCAAAGACAGGGTGGCCAATGCCTGCACTGACAGCTGATATGCCTTCCTCACAGCACATGTGCATAGAGCTATATACCTCAAGAGAGGGTTACTGACCTTGGAGCAGAGACCTATCCAAAACAAACAAGAGATACTAGACTTACTGGCAGCCATATCGCTGCCATTCAAATTGATCATCATCTACTAACTTGAGCATCAATAGGGTGACTGACCCACGGCACTGGGAAATCACAAGGCTGACAAGGAAGCTAGAAAGGTCACTCGGACTACCCCCATTTTATCATTCACCATGGTTCAGGTGGACCTCAACCTTGCAGAGACACCTCCTTACTCAAAAGAGGATGATAAGCTTTTCTGGCACCTTCCTGGAGGACAAGAAAGTGACAACTGGAGACATATCAGTGGTGGAGATCTGGTCTTGCCAAAATCCCTGGCCCACTCACTGCTGAGACAGAACCACTCAACTAAATAAAAACAGAAGACCCTGATGTCTGACAGGTACTGTACACCAGGGTTGACTCATCTTCTCCAGGATGTCACTTCTATCTGCAAAGTTTGCCACTTGACCAATTTAGCACCCAATACTGGCCAGCAACAGGGAGCAAGGGAAAGAGGCACTACCGTGGGAGCACATTGGGAAGTTGATTTCACTAAATTTGATCCAGGAAAGCATGGGTACCTGTATCTACTGGTATTTGAGGACACCTTCTCTGCTTCTCTGGGTAGAAAAGCAGGAACGGGTCATGGCTAAGAAAATATTGGAGGAATTGATACCCAGGTATGGCACTCCCTTGCAATACGATCTGACAAAGGCCAGCCTTTGTTGCCCAGGTTACTGACACTTTAACTTAAATATTGGGGGTAAAAGTATCACTGCACATATCACCCCCCAGAGTTCAGGACAGTTAGAGAGGATGAATCAGACCATTAAGGAGACCCTTACTAAATTAACCCTAGAAACTGGTGGTGACTGGATGATACTCCTTCCCTTCACCCTATTGCACATGAGCAGCACCCCCTATGTTATAGGATTAACGCGGTATGAGAGTCTGTTTGGTAGACTTCCTCCAGTGAGGCCAAGGCTTAAGTCTGGATTGTGGGCTGAGATAAGTAACTTACATATCATTAAGTCTCTCCAGGTTCTACCAGAAACCCAGTATCACCTGTTTCCAATGATACATCAGCTCTACAAGCTTCCCCTGCTGAATCCCCTAACTCAATGGAAGATCTTGTCTGGGTATGAAGCCATCAGAAAGAGACCCTCAGGCCACATTGGGAGGGGACACACACCATGATTCTGACCACTCATTCTGCCATCAAGGTTGACAGGATCAGAGCCTGGGTCAATCATTCCCAACTAAGACAGTTGAACCACTGAAACTGAGTCCAACCCAGTTGCCAGATGGAAAGTTCAATGCCACCCCAAATACCCTGTAAAGATAAGACTGGTTTTCAAACCTCCCTGTTAATGCTTTTGGGGCTTCTTAGCTTAGCTTGTGGGAAAAAAAAAGGCTGATCCAACAAAACTATTACCAGCTTAAGATATACCTCTGGAGATTGACAGGTAACCACATGGGCAAAAAAATCTTAGAATTTGACCACTACTCTTCAGATCACTATCAGGCCCCTAGTTTCAGCTGAGACTTTTGTGACTTATGGCCAGGACTGGAAAAACATAAACACTGACCAGTTCTCCCAGGAGATCAGGGCAGCACCTAATATGAAACCTGGTGCAGGCTAAGGAGGTGGACAAGGAAAAGGACCTCCGGTCTACCCAACTCCATGCCTGCCTGGTTGAGACAGGTTCGACTTGCTCTTTGCCAGGGCAGTATCTCTGTGACCACTAGGGGTGTGAAACCTGAACCTCTGGGAATTTACCCCATACAAGTATATATATCCATAGCCCTGAGCAGAAAGCCTGACTGTACCAGGCTACACACATGCAACCTAGTGGTTATCACCTTAAAAATCTGGAGTGCTTTCCCATCCCTAGATATCTGGACTAAGGGAAAAACCTAGGGACTCCAGGCCTAGGCTTTACAGACCCAGAAATGGAGTTTACCATCCAGAGGTTTGAACACCTTGGGGCTTCATGGCCTGTAGGCCCCTTGGCAGTCTCTAACTCTGTGCTACCAAGGAAACACCCTTTTCTCCATCCTTACCTGATCCACCTCAGGGGATATTTCCTGAGCTTAGACAGCCATCACTAGATGAACTGCCTTTGCTAAAAACAATCAATGTCACCTTCAAATATCTCAAATCCTATCCAAATCTAACTCAGGATTGCTGTTTGTGCTTAGACTCCTGGCCCCCATATTATGTTGGCTTGGTCTATACTGTCAATGTCACCCAACTCCAAGTAGGCCTATAAATGACTCCCTGTCTTGTGAAACTAGGCTGACCTGTAAGACTTAAAGGAAAATGGTACTTGCTTCCTGCCCAAGAGATGCACTCTGGATCAGTCTCCCCATTGGGGAGTTTGCTCCTGGACTCATCTCCAAATCCTGGGAGATGCCTCAATTCACTGGCTCTCAGATCCCTCTAAGCCTAGGCTAGACAACGCCAATCTCCTGGTGGCTCCAGAGTCTTCATGGTTTGCCTGTTCCTCTGGTCTGACACCCTGCCTTTCATCAGAATATTTTTCACAAGGCCTGGAGCTCTCCATTGTAATCCATGTCAATCTTCAAGTGTTTTATTATGGAGGTGAGGCGGGAAGATTACACCTGGAGCCAACCTCCCTTTTTGGGTAAAGAGACAACCCCATTCTAATCCTGCTCTTGGTAGGTGCTGGGATTGCAGAATTGGCTGTAATCAGTATGGTGCCCTTTATACAGGGAGACACAAATTTTGGAGACTTAGTGAACAGATAGATATAGATATTGCCCACTTGCATTCCACCAGGACCTTTCTAGGAGAAAAGTCAATTCTCTGACTAAAATGGTCCTGTAAAATCAAAGAGACAAGAGACCAGGGTCGGAGGTGGGGGGCACTTTGCATAGCACTAGGAGAATCCTGTTGTTTTTATGTTGACCACTCTGGAGTCATATTAAATACCCTGCTAGAGATTTAAAAAGCCTCCCAAACTGTAAAAAAGAGAGGTAAGACAACCAAGGATGGTTTCAATATTTGTTTAACTGGTCCCCACAGTTAGCTACCCTGCTTGCTTCCATTATTGGCCTCCTGACCCTCCTGACCCTCCTCCTCTTCTTCAGCCCTGGTGTTATTAATACTCTAGTTTCTTTGTTAAAAAGAGGATAGCTGCTGTTCAGCTAATGGTTCATTAGACCCAACATCAGACCTTGGACGTCAAGGATCCGTCAAGGATTTGACTAACTAGTATGCAACTCAAAGAGAGGAAAGTTGGAGCAAGGAGACCCCCAGATGTAATAGCAGGGCCTGCCAGACTCCTGTCAGAAAGGCCCCACCCAGAAGCAGTTTCTCAAAACCAATGGGAGCAGCCTGTTCCTTGTAATTGGTAAACATCCTGTACATCTTGGGGAACATGACCTAATGTCCAATCAGCTTAAAGGTCAGATGGCTCCCTGTCCTTGAGGTTTTTGCCTTTATAAACCAGGCCACAAAAACAGTCAGGGTCACACTCTGCACTGAGTGATTGTAGTTGTGTCCTTTGTGCACCAACCTCTTCGTTTTTGTTTCCCTTTCAATAAACCTTATTTTGGAGTGAGAGCTAAGTCTGGGAGTTTTTGTCCAATCACAAACATTAAAATAATCACATCATTAAAATAAAAACAGAACTTTAGAATCAAATCTTATGATTTTAGACAATTGTATCTGAGGTGGGGAATTATCTTTTATACTTTTTAAGTTACTCAGCTCCCAACAGGTCACTGTCATCACTGGTAGAAACAATCCTGATAAGCCCACTACAAGGATTTATATACAGAAACCCACTCCACAGAATATTACCTTACATGGAATTATAATATAATTAAATGTGTCTGGAAAGATAGATGATTATTTCTAAATATAATTTTGTAGTAATTCAGAATAAATTGCACCAAACCATGTTTGATTTTGTTTTTTTTAAGCCTTAGAAAATTCTTAAACCACCCAGTTTTCCACAAAGATAACTGTGAAAGTCTCTTAAAGAAAACTTTCCTGAATTCCTTGCCCCTAAAGAGTGAATAACCTTATTTATTTCATCTAGAAGAAAACAATATTTGTGAAGAAATGAAGATGAAATTTTATATCACAAAGCATAGTACAAACTCATGTTAGAATGAGATTACTGTTTTGTTATTGTTGTCCTTGCTTAACAACTTAATCATATAATACACAGTAGCTGTGATATAAAATATGTATTTTTATACAAGATCTTACATTTTTAGTCATTTTTATTAAATATGGTTTCTGTTAAAATGTGAAAGTTATTTCTTAAGTAAACCAGGTACACATTCATATAATTCTGACATTATGATCAGGATTGAAATTTAGGGATAGAATGAAAAGTAGTCATACAATCTTATTTATTTCAGAAGCATGAATCTTATCTTTAAATGTCTAAATTCTTTACGTAAAAATTTGAATAACAATTCTCTATCCCTTACTTTCCCCTGATGGTATGTACATGATAATATCAGAAAAAAGAACTATTATTTAAAAAACAGTATGCAGACCAATGACTTTAACAACCTGTTTTGGGGACACAAGTGCTTCCTGCCCATATTTCTGCAGTCATCATCACCCAAGGACTACAGAAACTTGCTTTTAGCATGAATCTGATGAGCACAGCTTCTTTGTACATACACCAGTTACACATGAGGCTGACTTGCCTCATACTTAGCTTTGCTGTTTCCTAAAGGAATTCAGTGAAAGCAAGCAAGATTAATAAGGGAAATCAGAGCTCATACTCTGTCACATACCTTCAAAAAAGTACCAAGTTTAAAGTCAAATTAAAAGTTGACATTAAACCTTGAAATTTGGTTGTAAAGAATAGGATAGCAACTAAAATTTACAACAAAATAAAATGTTAAGGGCTCCAATAAATGTCCAAGGAGAACATACACTCTAAGAGAGTAGACTTATTCCAAGGTTATCTTAGATTCACAGAAATGTTTCTAGTAAAAAGTGAAGAAAGAGAGATCATTTAACAATTCACATAAGAAATTTTACTCTTAGGTAACTGTAAAAATGTTAATAATTTGTCAGGTATAAAATACTAATTATGAGATTCTGAGAGTCATTGCAGTACACATAAAAGTAAGAAATTCATAAAAGTGACAAGATACTTCATCCAAAACCAAAAGCCCTACCTGAAAGACAAGAGGTTTTCTGGTTATTTCATTCTTTACTTTGCACAACAACCAACCCCACAGTACCCTAGATCCAACCATTGGTTACTCAACAGTAGCTAGTATACAGTTAAATGATAATAACACATGCCATGTGCAAACAGGAGAGTGTGCTTTTTGGTATTATATAGAAACATTTCAATAACAGAGGATTTGAATCAAATAAGTGTACCTCATTCATACTGCCATAACAACTCAGGAAAATTTTCCATAGAATTGAGTTCTCTCAATTCTAAAGCATTTTATTTTCACCTATAGTCTGAATTAGGCTTGATGTGATATATATATATAAATTTGGTAGCATTTGAGAAATTAAGTAGAGTACATTAATAGCTGTCTTCATATGAAAAAAAACAGATAAGATTGAAATTGTTACTATGTATAATCTGCAGATGAAGAGTCTGAGACCTAAGATGGACTGATAACTTGTCTAGGACACAAAGCCAACTGTTCAAGAGCACCATCTTCCACACTCTGAACTATTAAATACAACTGGAAGGGCATTCGCAATGCTAAATGGGACTCCTCCCAGTTTCAGTTAATGCCTCAAAAGACATCTTAAAGATTGAAAAGAAAAGAAAAGGGAAACAGGCACAGATGATTCAAGATTTCAAAAGGCAACTTAAACTGGGAGGTCATGGATCACGCCTTTAATCCCAGCACTCAGGAGGCAGAGGCAGGGGCATCTCTGTGAGTTTGAGGCCAGCCTGGTCTACAGAGTGAATTCCAGGATAGCCAGAGTTACAACAGAGTAACCCTCTCTCAAAATTTAAAAAAAAAAAAGAAGTAAAAAGGGAAGAATTAAAAATCAAAGGGCAAAACTTAATTCTATTTAAAACAAAAAGGTTTTAATCCAGCTCAGCCTTCCCTACTTATGCTTCACTTAAGTCTTCCTAGTGGCTCCACTACCAAAGATTATTTCATTCTTAAGCTATGTGTTATTGTGCACTGGTCAAAGCTTCTCCTTAAATGCCTATCTTCCATCTATTCAAGTAGTAGGCTGTGAGCAATGACTGCATATAACTAACTCCATTGCTATGTCTGATAGAGTCTGGGTAATTCTTGACATTCCCATTACATTTCCCTGCCCATGTAGCATATAATTCACTTCTATTCATAATTTGCCAGTCAGGAAAAAAATTATATAATCTGCCATATGATAGCTTATGACTCATTTTAAAGTATTCATGCATGTTTGGGTTTCTTTTCCCATTGCTGTGATAAAATACATTGAAAAAGTAACTTCAGTGAGAAGAACTTTATTTGGCTCAAGAGTATCTTGTAACAGTCCATCATGTCAGAGAAGTGATGTTGGCAGAGGCTTGAGGGAGCAAGTCAAGAACCAGATATCAAAAAAATGCATGCTGTTGCTCAGTTCACTTTTTCTATTATATATAGTCCATGATCATGGCCATGGAAATGGTGCTTCTCACGGTGACACCTTCTTCCAGGCAGCTTATCTTGTCTCAGGCTTCCAAGCAGAATAGAATGCTTAGAGGAAAGTATTACCTAGCAAGGCAGCATGCTCAACATAGAATGGAAATCTTTTTTTTTTTTTTTCATCAAACATTCTGGTATATACCCCTTCTCTGCAACTGTGAGGGACCAGAGTTAAGAGAACATAACTAGACAATTAGAGAAATAAGATTGTACTCAGAGTGTGGATTAGCAGTATAAATAGCAAATGAAGCCAATGTAACCATACAACTTTTTTTTTTCTTTTCTGCAGGTCTTCTTCTTATACAACACTCTGAGTGATGGGAGAAATAAAACCAAGAGACAGCAAAGAAGCAGCAGGGAGGACCACATGGTAATTTAAATCATGACATCACCACCCCCAAGGGAAAACAATAAAGTACATATCTTAAAATTGTACTCCCTAAGAAGTACTGGGAGCTGGAAGGACCACTAGGGGCTTTGGAGAAGATACTTCTATCATTAGTGCCATGATTTGAAGAGGATTACAGAAATCTGATTTCTTCTCCACTTTTGCTTCATGTACATGAGGTGAGCACATGGTCAATCTATGCTTTCTCTAATATTGTCATCCATCCACTACCAGGAACCTATGGAATTAATTCCAAGGTAATATGCTCAACAGATAGTGGGTTGGATCTTGAAAACCACAAGTTGAAAATAAACTTTTATCTTTGTAAATTAATGACATAAGTTATTTTGCTATATTAGTATTAAGTTGAATAGCATAGAATAGTTATGCTGATTGAGGTTCAGAGTGGCTTTTATATACACATGCTCCCTACCTAACCTAACCTAACCTAACCTAAAAGCAATATCCAGTTATTAATGACTTGCAAATGAAAATTTAATTTCTCCAAGGGAGCCTGATTGTGTAAACAAGCTGCTCTTAAGGCTAGGCTGCATGCCCAGTAGATGTGAAACAAAATGTGAACTCAAAAGCATCTTGGAGATTCTTTGTCTCAAAATGTCATTTCAAAGCTCTTTCTTTCTCTCCTTTTCTCTCTTCCCTTTTTCATTCTTTCTTTCTTTTTTCTTTCTTTCTTATATATTTTTTCCTTTTTATCCCATAGATTCTTTGCATATATATTAATGCTTCTAGTTTTACGCTTTTATGGGATTTCTGAGTATGATAAACAGTGGATCTCTGTATCTTTATCTGTTCCTGGTGCCTTTACTTGAGATTGTTTTCTTCCATTGTTTTGTCCAATTCCAATGAGTTTATTTTTATTTTATATTATTATTATTATTGTTATTATTATTATTATTATTATTATTATTATTATTATTATCCCAAAGGGGTGGATCCTGATGGGAGGGAAGGTGGAAAGGACCTGGGAGAAGTAGAGGAAGGGAAAATTGTAATATCAGGATCTATTATATGAAAAAAACCTTTTTTTCAGAAAAAGAAAAAAGACAAGTAAGCACATACACAATTCATTTTATTTTTCTCATTTTCTGCTCTTAAATTTAAAATAAGTACACATGTAAATGTTTTATGCCTTATTTTTTTAAATATGAAATAACAGCACACTTATACATAGACACACAGAGACCATCAAGTCTTATTCCCTGAACCAGATGTGTTTGAGAAGCTGATGTGATGCTAAGTGGTCTCAAATCCTTTGATTTGTATTTACAAACAAGCATTGCTTTACGTAATCACACAAGTCCTGCCTAAAACAGAACAGCACTATAAAATATGTAATCATTTTATGGGTTTTAATGGCTAAGACAGGATGCCCAATTTGGAGTAACACTGGTCAAGACAGTGCTATAGACGTTTTCTTGATGGGAATAATATTAGTAATCAGGTGATTTTATATAAAGGACACTCTTCTGTAAACTGTGAATAAAGCTCACTTTCTCACTGAAAAGCCTTAAACATAAAACTCAGGTTTACATGGGGAAATTTGGCTTTAGAACTGTGAATTTGGAACCAATTCAGATTGTAGCTGTGACATTTACCTGCCAAGTCACGCAAATATCTACCCACTAGGTATGCTCCAGGTTGTTTATCTCTGAAGAATGCCAATTAGTATAGTTTACTACTATCATATGATGCATGCCCATCACTATGCCTCATTTCAGGTTTATTAATTATCCAAAAAATATTGTCACTAGACCAGAAACCTAGTGGAAATTTAGCTTAACCATTTATTGTCAAATCTCTCTCTCTCTCTCTGAGTAAGTGTGTGTATGTGTGTGTCCATCTTGTCTCTCTCTCTCTTTCTTTCTGGTAAATACCTATTTTTATTTTATGTATATGGGTGTTTTGTCTTCATGTATGTTTGTACACCACATGAGTACAGGGCTTAGGGAAGCCAAAAAAAAAAAAAAAAGCATTGGATTACCTGCCATGTGGGTCTTCTGGAAGGGCAGACAAAACTTTTAACTGCTGAGCTGTCTCTCCATCCTTTGGTCAAGTCATTTTAGTTTCCTTTTGTAGAGAATTACTTCTTAGGCTTCTCTGCCTTTTCTGACCTGGTAATCTTTTATCACAGGGTACTTAGGTCAGTGAGAGCATTTATTTTGAGTTTGTGTGTTATTTTTGCTCAGTCTGTTTTAAGTTGCACTCTCTGTCAGGATTGTGTTTCAAGTTAATACTTTCTTTAACTCAAGACAACTGTCAAGTGACAGATACTCCAGTTATACCCTTTACCTGATGTTGACTTCATCATTTGACTAAAAGCCTATGTGCCAGTAGTATCCATTGGAAATTGTTCTTTTGAAATTTATATTAATAGGTATTTATTCAAGAGTAATTTGAAACTATGTAAATATTCTAAGGTTTAACAAAGTTGTTTAATTATCAATTTATTTATTATTCATTGTATTATGTGTAGTCAATGGATTTTAATGTTATTGTAGTTATTTCTTCCGGTACATAAACAATCCCAGAGCATATCAGTGTATCAGTAGCAGCTATTATAAGATGACTCTTATGCTTTCCTGATACAGACACAGACTTTCATAAGACTGTATTATATTCTGAAATAATTTAGAATTAATTTTGTATTTCCCCCTTTTAATTGAAACCAGCCATTCCTGAAAGAAGTTCTTGTTCTTCAGAGATGTGAGTATTATTTAAATACCAAGGTCCAAGCAGTTGGTGTGCTCACTACCTTTGAAATGTCACCTGTCCTTTCCTGGCTTAATGGTCATAGATATTTGTATGAAGTGTATAACATTGTTTTATAGTGAACTATATATTTATATCCCCCCTCATTACATATATTAATATTAACCTAAATATGATAAATTAGAGAGGAGGATTTATGAAAAGTCATTGGTTCATAAGCTTGGAGTCTATGCTGTAGTTTGGAACTTCAGTGTCTATAAAAGATCTACACATTAGAATGTTTCTCAACAGTATGGTCAGATCTTGAGGCAGTAAGGTTCAGCAGAATATCCTTAGTTAGGAACAGAAATCTCTAAATAGGCCATTTTCCTTTGTCTTAGGCACTTAGTGTCATGGGTACTTCTCATGGACATGAAAAGCTAACATTACTGATGTCCTGATAAAAAGAGACAGTAGAATATTTCTATTCGTTCTCTCTCTCTCTCTCTTTCTCTCTCTCTCTCTCTCTCTCTCTCTCTCTCTCTCTCTCTCTATCTCTATCTCTATCTCAGTTTTACATTTAAAAGGAATCCATCCAAATGCCAGAAAAAAAGCTCAAAACCTGAATTAACAAGCTCTTTGGTTTGGACTTCCTAGCCTCCAGAATTGTGACAAATACCTATGGTTTAAACAAGTCTGTAGTGATTTGTTATAAGACAGACTGAAATATATGGAAAGCATTCAAAGAGAATAAAGATTCCTCTTACACCACTATTTACTTCTATACCACTTTGCATACATTACGCCATATGTTTACAGTTACATCTGAAGATGCAACCCGATCCAACAAAATCAGCTAGCTTTTAAGTCTTACCACATCCTACATTGCTCTATAGGCTCACTTTTCTACCCATGTATGGCATCCCAAAGCCTGGATGACACCCTTAGTGTTTATATCCTCCTTATACTATTCTGAATCATAGCATCTAGTTCCAGGCCATTGTTGCTACTATCCCTCGTTGTATACACATGGGTTGTCTTTGCATGAGGTTTGGGTTTATGCAGTTGTATGTAGCTGTGGTAGCTCACCAAGAGAGATGAAGTCATATTTATTGTAACAAACCATGCCAGACCTCAGAAGATCTAACCACTGTAATGGCAAACACCATCCTGGATAGTGGAACCCAGAGTGTCTGAGCTCAGGTGTGTTTATTGCATCAGAACTCCTCTGATGCAGATCAAATATCCCCCACAGAAATTCAACTGTAGTCAATAGAAAATGCCAAAGTCTATGCATCCCTTTTCCCAACTGTGCACAAAAACAATTATTTTAAACACAAATAAAAATAAACACAACAATTCCCCTTTCTGTATAAGACAATCAAAAATTGCTTTCACTCTACAACACAATTTAACACTATACTAGCAAAACTAATTATATATAAGAGAAAGGGTCATGAGGACAGGTCCAAAAGAAACCAAATATCTATTAAGCTTTTCACAATGTCTTTGGATAGCAAAAAAACATTATCAATGTCCAATTATCTGGAATTCATGCACAACTCTCTGAACTCCTCCAAAGTGCTTGGATCTGTCTCTGCCCTCTGAAACATACATAGCTTGTCCTCAAGTCTCTGGCTGGCTTCACTCTACTGCTGCTGCTTCTCTTGGTGGTTGTCCTATGGTACTGGCATCTTGAGAACACTGGGGTCCCTTGCTGCAATTGGACTGCACTTTTGCCAATAGCCTATCTTGGGCTAACTTCAGGGTACCAAGCCTCAACTTATCTGCATGACACCTTCATCTTGGGCCTTAAACATCTACTGAGGTTACACCTTCACCAATGGCCTCTCCTGACCTATCATAGTGCCAATCATCAGTTGTTCCTCAATGACCCCTTCATGCCTTCAAAACAAGCACCACCTGGGTGACTCTTACAGTACCAAATTCAGCTACCAGCATGAGACACAACCTTAGCCAGTTCTGGAAGACAGCTTCTGTATGCTGACTCTGAGGAAACACTTTCCAGATTTTAATGCTGGGAAAACAACTGGCAATCTTGCCTGACAAAATGTTGCTTTGTGGAGTGGAGTTCTCATCACCACAGCAGATGTGTCTTGTCAGGACTGCCTCGTCTCACCAGTATCTGAATAGGGTTACAGAAAACAAAACAAACAAAATGGACTCTGCGAACTCTGGAGTTTCTTTATCTTCTTCCTTGTCTCCATGTTTGATGCAGCTTGTTTGATGTCATGTGCTACTTTACTCTCTGCCTACCATGCTGGGTACCATTTATAGTTGTACACCTCCTGTGGTGGCTCATCAAAGAAGACAAGGAGGCATTCCCATATGTGCAAACTCTGCCTCATCAGAGAGAACCACCAACCTGGCCAGTGCCATCCTGGACAGAGGAACCCTGAGCAACAGAGCTCATGTGTTTTTATTGACTCAGGTGCAGATCATAAGCAATCAAACATCCCGCACAGAAATCTAACACCTGCAGACAATACAATGCATAGCCTATGCATCCCTTTCTCCAATAGAGTATATAAAAATTATTTTAAACACATCTAAAAATAAATTTCCACCACAAGGTTTAGCTACATCTATAAGACTCACCATACATATAGATGCCCCTCCCATCACAGATCCAGTCCAATACCAAGAAGTCCCTGTCACTACTGAGTGTAGGCCATTCTTAAAATTCTTGGGCTTCAGCACTTGAAGATACTGAACTTCACCATTTTCTTGATCTCCCTCTAGTCTTTGTCACCTAGATGGACAGAGTTGTCTTTGAAAAATAATATTTAGTTGCAGGGTTGAAAACAAATAAACAGAAAAGACAGAGAAAACCAAAGGAAAGTCCAATGAAATGATTAAAACTTAATTATTTAATAACATCAAAATAATTATTTTATGGTTTCATGTAAGAATTTTATTGACAAGCAAATTAATAAAAATATAGCCATAACAATAAAGTTTACACAGAAAGTCAAAGAAAATAAAGATCTATCAAAATTATTTGATTCCAATCCAAATTTGCAAGTTCTTCCATTGCTCTCCTTAGGCTTGCAATTAGGATTGTTGTTAGTTCATGGTCACAACTATTTTATATGGAACTGTCTCCAGTTAGGAATCAGGAAAACACCAGTGAAAAAGACCCAGCCAGTTCTCTGGCATTAGAAAGTCAGCTCTACTTTAAGGAGTTTATTTTTAAAATGTTAGATTTTGTGATCTCAAAAGTCCTTTCTTTAATAACATTCTTTGAAGATCAACTAAAAAAGATTCATTGTCTTCCTCTCAATTATGTTTTCGTAAGTAGGTATATGTTCCAGAAACAATTCATTTCTTGTTTTACTAACTAAAAGATTCATTAAAGGGAATACTGTGACCCAGAGCACAGGGCACTTCACAATTCCATGAGAAACCTTTTAAGCACTATGTTTCTACACTTAGTACTTACTTTAACTTCCCATCTTTCTTAGAACAAGACATGCCCTCTGCATCCCAGATTCTCCATCACTTGTGAAAGTATGTTCATGTGGTTTCATCTAACATTTTAATGTGAGAAAGAGGTTTTTTTTCCCCCCCTCTTCTTTTAAATTATACTATTGCTTTAAAATTTAGACTTCTATTTTGGGCCAAATAACAGCTTCATCCAAATTGCTATTCTAGTAAGGAGATCATCAATTACTTTTAACTCAATCCTTAAATACATATGCTTCTTTATCAACGTAATAAACATCAAAAGCAATAGTAAATAAAATTGTTGTTTTCAAGAACATTGCAAAATTTCAGGTATTATTTTATATAGTTGTTTCATTAGTAGATAAGAACTTGCAATCTAAGAAATTGTCTTTGTGGTAAGAAATGAGAAATGAGAGTTCAAAAGGCAGGAGCCAAAGATTCATTAAAAAGTTTTCTCAGATAATCCAGCACAAAGCTAATGTGATGGAGAAATAATGGGAGGAAGCATCTGCAGTGGACATTAGTATATACATTTTTAGGGATATAGTTTCTGGAGTTTGATGTGCAGGCCATTCACTGAGAACCACACTTAGGTTTTGCTGTGAAAGCAATTACTTGTTAGTCTACTTACTTGCTAGATTTACATTTAAGTGATTACTTCAGGGATACGAACCATACCATCTTTTTCTCCACATGATTTCTACAATATTTAATAGGCCATTAGCACTGACAAGCCAACACACACAGCTCTGTTGAATCTTTTGAGCTGTAAATGTATTAAATCAAGCAAAATGCCATGGGGGTCAGACTTTCAAAAGGATAAAACAAATTAACATTGTATATTAACAGAAGTAAACAAATATTTCCTTTTTTCTACTCAGTCTCCTTTACTTCCAATGTAAAGGCAAACTGGTGTACTTAATGAAATCCAAAATTTTAAAATATTGCCTGAGATTCTCAAGGTAAGTAGCAACTCAGAATTCTCTTAGGAATGCTGTTAAATATTTCACCCAGTGACAGACTTGGTGGCTTAAAACAGGCTTCTTGACCTGTAAGTAGATGCATTTGATGCCTGGGTGTCTATTCTTAATGAGATTCTCACTGTTTATAGTTACAGCTATATCTATCAAAGTTATTTATAAAATTTCACCTTTACAATGAACAAAACACTGAACCGGGGTTAACTAAATTTATTAAGATGGAACATTTACAAATTCTTTGCCACTTTAGAAATCTAAGGATCCTTTAATGACCTGCAATAATTGTGTAAACTTCTCTAACCCTCAATGTTACGTATCTCTTTTTCATTCTCTGCCATCAAAATTTCTCTATATGTCTCTCTTCTTCTAACTCAATGTATACTTATTTCTCTGAATCTCTAATTTTACCTCTATCATGTTTTCTGTCTCTTTCTTGGTATCTCTATTTCCTTGGATTTGATGTTTAAATGGATTTGGTTTTATTTTGAATAGACTCACAACGAGGATGCATAGATCCATTTTCTCTCCCCTCCCCTTTACATCATCCTTTGGCTGAAATGTCTCCCTCTGCAGATCAAATTCTTTTGTTTTCACATCCCAAAGCTGAAAGCTACCTCACACATGCCAAGGGGTCTTAATGACAT
This sequence comes from Cricetomys ansorgei, assembly GCA_026225945.1. Classification (NCBI taxonomy): domain Eukaryota; kingdom Metazoa; phylum Chordata; class Mammalia; order Rodentia; family Nesomyidae; genus Cricetomys; species Cricetomys ansorgei. The sequence goes on from JAMJFZ010002869.1 coordinate 15,945,611, forward strand.
AATTATGACAGTGTGGTTGGGATTCTCTGCAGCTGCATGCTTGCTGAACTGAGAAATGTGGTGACATACCTAGTGCTACTAAATTCAGGACCATTTCTAGGCATGTCCGACAGATGTCTCCAACAGTGTGAGGAAATTACTCTGGTAGCATCTTTTTGCATCAGCTGATGATTATCACAGAGACTCACATCTGGTCAACATGTATAGAATAACAGACTACCAAGTTCCTAGGGCATAATGAGATATTTATTAAACTCCCTACACTAAGACATTGAGATAAACAGTGAAGAGGGGCAAAAAGCATCTAAAAACAATGGAAATATACAGGTGAAATAAAAGAATATTTGCTTTCCATGAAAAGGCTGTTGCACACATGAATTCACAGTAGCCATTGACTGCAGAATAAAACATGTAAAAGATCAAAGCAACCAAAACCAGCATGGATAGATAGAGAATTAATGAAGCCCCATCCCTGACTGAGGGGATACCAGCAAGTGATGGCCACTAGAGGAAGGAAACTCCATGTTTTTCACATTTGTTTAAGGTCATAAGCAGAAGTTTTTGATTTTTCTCATAATTTCCACTGAGGAAATTCTGAAACTTTTTGGATGAGTCACCTTTACACATATATTAAAACTGATGGGCACAGAATCATCTTTGGGTGAGCATCCACTGACCTTCATGTATAGCAACTACGGAAGCTTCTCAAGACAAAGGTCACCAACCCTCAAGAATGCAAAAGTTCTCAATAACTGAAGTAGCCACTTTCCACACCTTATCTCACTAAGGGACAATGCCACACCTGAAAGCAGGTTGCTCCAGCGTGAACCTCTCCTTCTAATTTACTGAATTCCTTCGCACTTTACCCTTCTGCTTCTTCCAGATGAGGTGGTAGTTTGGCTTAGATTCATGAGGTTTTATATATTAAAATATTTGTAAGAGAACAGAAAGATATTTTCAGAAATATAGTTAATGTATTTGTTAGGTTTTTAAAGTTGATTTCATTTTTGTTCTTTCATGCAATAAATTATATGCATGATCATCATGAAATTTTTCATTAGGGCATCACTTTTACCAGATATTTTAACTTGAAAACAAATATCTAAAACCATGTTAAAATGCATATAATGTTAATATGCTTATAAATAAGTTTATATGTATACACACATTCAGACAACACACATACACAGTACATCTACATATCAAGCAATCATAGCAGTAGATTTCATCATCAGAAGTATTTGACCCAGAATTAAACATTTAGGACTTTTATTTTCATTTAGTTGTTTCTTATAAAGAATTTGATACTTATTTAAGGAAGAGAGTGGTGTAGAAACATTTCTTTTATATTTGTATAAGTCTATATTTTATTATTTTCATAAATTCTTCAATATTAATCAGGATACAAGATTGAAAATACCTTTGCTTAGTGATTTATTTTTGTTTATACATGTCATCTTGAGATATGACATCAAGAATTATCTAGTAAGGTAGTGTAGATATTAATGCATTTTCTTAACACAAGGATATCTGGAAATCACATTTACTCTATTTCATGCTCATAGACATACTCATTCCTACTGAGAAAGTATAATTTCATATTCTTACTCAGTGTTCCCTCTTAAGGGCCACACTCTTCTTATACCAACTTCTATCTTCACAAAAATAAGTCCTGAGACAACATTTCTGAGAGAGCATTTAATTCAGTAGCTCTGAAAGAGAGCAGGGGGAGAATGGTTTATTCCCCTGGTTTCTTGTCCCAACAATGATTTCTAGCAACATTTCAGTAGATCTCACACATCTTTCAAGATGGATCATGGGCATTCAAAAATTTTTTATCATTTATTTTAAAGACATATTATTTTCATTTCCCTTTCCTCCCTCTAAATCCTTTTCTATATCCCCATGTTTTTGTTCAGATTCATATTCCTTTTTCAATAATTTTGTACATTTATTTTCCTAAATATATAAATACAATCTGCTTGTCCTGTATAATGTTAGTGGTATGTATGTTCTCAGGATTGCTCATTTGGTAATAGAAAACCAATCGGTGCAGTATTCCTTGGGGAAGCCAGATGCAATCAGTTTGAGCGCTTTGTCTTGGACTTCAAATTTCATACATTGGTTGAAATTTCATTCATCTATACATTGATGACAGTGTCAATTCAGATAATCTTCTAGCATTCAGAAGAGCAGGGATTTTTGAAGAAGAGAGTGTGACTTTTGATATAATTTTTTTCATCCTTTCATAACCAGAGAATTGTTTCATAGTGGTTTGGGGGTATTCCTCAATTTATCACTGTAATTACAGACAGCAGAGTCATATAAAAATGGAACTCAATGTCTCCTGAGGAAACATACTTCGTCCCTTTCATTATTCATAAGAAAAACTAAGGGTTCTGACTCGTGTTTCAAGCACAAACACATGCACACACGCACACCCACACCCACACGCACACAATTGCACAGGTGTGCATGCACTCACTGCAGTCAGAGGTAGGTTAACTAATGGCACAAATACTTTTACTTCCATCCAAAATCCTCTTTTCCTGTGCCTAAACTATGCCACTACTTCATTTCTGGAGTTCTAGTTAATTCCAAATATATCCATTGGAGGAGAAAATGAGGCAATTTGTCGCTTGCCTTCACTAGATTTATAACATAAACACTCAGAGGTTGTGGTAAAATCTGTGTGGTGGATAAAAAGTCCAGGAGACTTTACTCCATGATGAATGTGCATTGAGCAAATTACAGTGAAAGGATGTTTATTTCATGAAACACCTAAATTTATTTTCTTAATTGAACCACTCATTCTCTTGTCAGTGGGAACTCAGGAGAGCCAGTGTATCGACATCACCTGCACCATGTGGCTTCTCAGAATGCAGATACAACCAAGTCCAGAAGAGTAGGATACTATTTAAATGTTTAAGAAACACTGTTGGTTTACTATATGCCTGGCTTCTGTATCCATAGACCCAAAGAGACATGCATCAAATACATAAGAAACACTGTCTAGATTGAACATTCACAGGTGTTTTCCCTTGTTATTAAGTCGTACACAGGACATGTAACAATTACATCATTTTTATTTTATATTACGTTTCAGAAGTATATTTTAGAGTTGATTTAAGAATACAGGATATTGTTATGTGGTTATTTGAAAATGTATATCCATCTTAAAGTAATTGAGTATATTAAGTTTTTGGTATTGATGAAGGTCATACAAATGACCCCTATATTTATGAAAAAATGGTAATTTTGAAGACATCAGCCATGACAAATTGCGCAGAGCTGGTATTTTCTGTACCTATTGAAACCACCTGTCGTCATGTTTCTAGCTCTTGTCCACTGCCATAGAAAATAGTTTCTATTTTTCTGTCCCCACCTTCTCCTGTGCTTCCCTTCTCCTTTCCATTCATTCTTTGTCTCTTCTTTTCCCCATCATGGCTATTTAATATTAGGAACTTCCTCTCTTTGTTTTCTAATTTTTCATTTTTGTTGGTTTCCCACATGAATTGCCTACAAGCATCTATAGATTATGAACTCCCTAAGAGCAAGGATCAGGGCTCTTCTGCTTCCTGTGCTAGTGCAGCCTAGTTCCTAATCATTGCTTTTTACCTCGAATAATAATATAGCATGGGAATTCTGATAATTTCATTTAAAGACAAATGGCAAGAATTATATATTAAATTCTTTATTCTAACGCCTTAACTTTGAAAATGTGAAGCCCAAGTTACCTAAACTACATTTAGGATGGTCAGTGTATGGTGTGTGACCAGAAATGCTCATTGTACCTCAAAGGGTGCCTCCTTCTAGACTCAAAATACATTGCTAGTTCTGATTAGTAAGAATCTCAGATAATATCATGAGTTCCAGGTAATGAGATTGAGTGCTATTTGTATTAGAGTTACTGACATTTATCCTAACCTGGAGCAGTTAAATAATAAGAAATTTGAGCTCTCAGGAAGAAACACGATACAGACTTTTCACTTTTAGAAAGCTTTATTTAGCTCTGGAAACAAAGGTGTCATATGAAACTGCAATACCCCTTTCCATAGTTTTCTGTTTAAAAAGTATCTATCTTCTAGCTATAAGTATTTATTAAAGTAAAACTGATATATATTACATAATGCTCAACAAAAAAATAAATATTTGTAACTCAATAAAAAAAATTTCCAGTTTTGATACCTGTTGGACAGGCATGGGGGCAATATCTGAGCTTCGTAGTAGTGGGGAATTTGGAAAACCCAGTCTGCTTCAGAGTCTCTAATTCGTGGGTGGAAGGATAGTCTGTGGAGGTATTAAATGACTGGTCTCATGTGCCAGAGCAGTGAGTAGCAACACTAAGATTTCTTGCCTCAGGCCAGTGCATTGTTTCATTCATGTATTTACCTCTATAGGATTTGAAGAGCTCAGGGTGAACAATTTTTCACATACCCAACCCTGGCATTCTGTCTACTTATAAAACACAGCAAAGCCATTCAGGTTATCTTCTGTAAGTATACATGCTTGCGTCTTGGGAATTTTGAAACATATCTACAAATACCTCATAGGTATATTCTTTGTTGCTTTGAGACCCAGAAACAGCTTATTTAAATCTCAAAAGACCCTACAGAGACAAATGGCTCTGAGCTTCATGGGCTTTGCACCATGCAGGAGGCCAGATAAAATAGGTGTTTCGAGCAAGTTACATTTTAGCAGAGTCTCTGCAGGATTATATCTTGCTGCTTCCAGTAGAATGAAGGGGTATATTTTCAATAGAAATGCACATTAAAATATGAAAACGCTTGGAGTAAACAGAAGTAAAAGAGGAAAAGTCAAATCATACAACCCAGTCAGCATCAGTCTCAGAAAGGTATGCCCTGGGAGTCTCAGATGTAGTATACAGTATAGTCAATATGGTGTTCAAAATAAGGGCGTTCCAAGTTACTGTGCCGTGAGATAAACCCTGAAGATCACTGACAACTTCATACTTGGTACTTTTGAAGATAACCAGAAATGTGTTTCTCCAAGAGTCCAAACATATTCCTTATGTCACAGTTTGATTTATCACGCTGGTATTCACTTTCTGCATTAATTCCTGAATTCCCATCCAACACCCACTATCACTTTGAAAATACCGTTGTTCATACCATTATCACAATCCCAAAGACAATCAATAGAGTTTCTACGTGCAGCTGGATGCAAAGAGTACAGCAGTAGTCTGTGTTCTACTGGATAAAGAATTATTTGTGGTTATTGGCTTGATTTTCCTGCCTAAATGCAATATATGGTGGAGAACAGAGTTTAAGTGAATTCATGTGATTCTATGGTTTGCTAAGCTTTAAAGGGAATTTTGAGCACAAGAGAATCATTGCAATTCAACTCAAAGATCTTTTTTAATGGGAGGCTGATGCTCAAAACAGAAGCTTACCTAGTAAATGCTACTTTGTATTGAAATTGTCTTTCTTTCATAATTGATCCCTTAGAGCATCAGTTTGCAACCTGTTGGTTGTGATTATCAGAAAACACATATTTCAGATAGTCTTAGGAGCTTAAACATTTCTCAGAAGCAAAATTAAAGTTATGAAGTAGCAACGAAAATAATTTTATGGTTGGGAGTCATCACAACTGTTTTAAAGGGTCACAACATTACAGAGATTGAAAATCACTTTTATAGGGTATGTGAAACCAACCTATGCTGTTACATACCAGGAGTGTTATGCCTTCCTAGAACTCATGCTGAAATCATAACTGAATAGTGTCTCATAATATAACTTATTTTGGGAGCAGGGATTCAATATACAATAATATTCAAGTTAAGAGGAGCTAGTTAGGGTAGGCTCTAACATAATGTAATATTTTGAGATATTCATATGTACATATTACATGGCTCCTAGTGCAAAGACTGGGCAATGCTTCAATAAATATAATCAGAGAATACCAAAATTTGCCAGTAGACAATTAGAACCAATATGCACTGATACTTTCTGATAGATATCAGAAGTGATCAAGGTCACTGAACCTGTCATTTGAGATTTCTGATATGAAATGTTGTGAGACCCTAATCTACTCACCCTGAATCGTTTTGATATGACAGACACAGAAAACTACTTCAACTGAGGGTCCTTTGTTAAAAATAATAATATGTAATTTTTATTTCTCATTTTTATTTCTCTAAAGTTTTAAACAAAGGAATTTTCTACTTGTAGCTGGGGAGTCTTGGTGTAAATGAGAAGCATGAAGTTTAAGATTCTTAAACACACCTAGTACAAGTAAGTCACCTCTCTGATTTAGTCTAAGACAGCAGAACTTTGGGGGTAAGATGATGCCTTTCAGCCTGCCCAATGTGATCGACAGTGGAAACTTATCAATTTCAGAACCGTTTCACCAAATCATGCATAGCACTGTCCCTGTTGAACAGAATCCTGTTCATAATTTAAGCATATATATCCCAATCTACATGAGACTATTAAACAAATAAGCATATAAACCAAATGCAGTAGCATATAGGAACTATACTGTGTAAAGGTGACTTGGCTGGATGCGGAAAGACTCTCTGAATAGGTATTACTGAAGTTAAGACTAAATAAAAAGAAACAAGTTATGGTGTTACTCAAATCTGAAGAACTAATCAGAAAGATCCACAAGCAGCAAGAATGCACAGAAGAGGATCATAAAAACCTTAAGTGTCACAAATAAGTAAGGAGACATTTAGAATTTATTTAGAAAGATTGATACCACTGGGCCACATGAAGTTCTGCAGGATTTACAGAGGTGTATGACTTTCATTAAGAAATTGAAAGTTGAAATTGGAAAGTGTTAAAATCTTATTGATACCAGTTACTTTGTCAGTCCAGATTTGAGGCAAACAAATTCTGAGACAATACACACTCTCTTAAACAATTTTCCCTTTTAAGTATTTTGCGTGGCTTTCTATCTCTTAGTAACCTCTTTATCTTTCAATGTTACTCTTTGACTTTTGTATTTAGTTTTCTTCACTTATATATTTTTCTTTTGGTATTCACCTAGCAGTACATCCCTCTTTCTCTCTCTCTGTCTCTCTCTGTCTTACACACACAAACACACACAGACACACACACACACACACACACACACACACACACACTACACACACACACACTACATCACACCACACCACTGGGGAGATTAATTTAACTAAATAGAAAAAAATCTGCAGAACCCACTAGGGGTCACTTCTGACCCACTGATGAGTCCTTACTCCTTAAATTTTGCCTTCTCTACGTACTCAGGAAAGAGTTTTCTGCATACCCTATCTTTTTCTAACTTTGTAACCCACACCCACTGCTATGGCAAGGACTCAAGTCAAAGGCAATGTCATCCATTTCCTCTCTGGTCACAAGTCATCTCCTGAGCCAGCCAGGCTATTAAAACAGGCATGCCCCAGGTGCTTTCCGCTGTTCAGGGTAGACAGTCAGTCTTGGGCTCAGAACTTGGCACTTTGACAAATGTGGCATCATTCTGTAAAGTGGGATGTCACAGGAAAGGCCACAACTGTGCCAGGAAGGCCAGGATGTCTGTCTGCTTCTTGCTAGCAGGCCCGGGAGATTCCACATCCCGGCTTTCAGGAGCTTCCTTCAATTGTCTGCACAGAGAGTTCTTTGCCCACTTAAAGTCACACACACATGCCTTTTAGCCTTCTGCTAAAAAGTGAATCTTCCTGTGATTTATTTGCGATCTGGTCACTTGAAAATTGACAGTTTTACTAATCTGAGAAATTATAGAGGCATCAGGGACTTACAGGACCCTTTGGTACTCTTTTTCATGGACATTTATGTGCATATATTAAAAATGCCCACCACACTTAGTACAGGAACACATATATCTGTCATCATCCCTGAAGTGAAAAGGTGAGGCTAACCTTTATATACATTTCACTCCATAAATTTCAGGTTCTTTGTAAAGATCAGGATAGCAATAATTATGCTTAGTTGAATTGCTGATTTAAAACTGGTAACATCGGCGGTTTTCTATTTCATATTTTTTTTCTTGAATACAAACAGGTTTTTAATTAAATTATATGTTGTAGAAAATCTTGACCAAATTATCATTGTTTAGATTACCTGGCACAAATGGACATACACATCAAATTAAACATCAATGTTTGTTTCATATTGTTTCGTTTATTGTCTTTTTACCATAAAATTTCATACCTAGTCTCCCAAAATTTTTGATTTAATGTTTATCTCATCTGATGGATCGTTCTTCCACTAAGATAAACAGCTCTCAGAATTTGTAGTCTAGCATGTCACAAATCAAGACTTAGTCTAATTGTAACTCAGTTTTAGTGGCCTTTACAGTAGTGTCTGCAGGCTTTTTTATGTAGGTTCATAGGTTGAGATGGTAAATATTTAAGATGTGCGAGTCATATGTTCTCTGTGACAACTGTTCATCTTTGTGCTTGGGGCAGAAGTTATAGATAATTCATAAGGGCCATGAGAGATGCTATGTTGTACAAAATCTTTATTTACAGAAACTGAATCCTGGATGTCTTATAATGTTCATGGGTAATGAAATGCTTTTGCTTTATTTTTATTTTTTTTAACTATTTAAAGATGTGTGGAAAAATTCTTAGTTCACTTGCCTTAACAAAATCCATGGCAAATGGGATTTAGTGTGTCTAATATAGCTTGTAGAACTGTATATAAATAAAATTATGAAGCAGAGTGCTGTCACCTTCATTGTTGATGTCCATGGAAAGGACAATTTAAAGTCTGCCCAGCTCTTCATCGCTACAAATCATCAACTGGGATTATGGGATCCATGGTCAGGGAGTAATTTCTGTCAAGATGACTCTGGAAGGAAAATAAGATGCAAATATTAATTACAGGAATGCACTTATGTAACAATTGCTAAATTATATCTTTAATACATATGTAATAAGAACTATGACATTCCTTACAGCATTTTACTGACAGATTCAATATGATTTTTAATAAACCTTAGAAAAAGAAAACTAAAAATGTAAAATAAGAAGTGAAAACATATCCTAGGTTAGCTAAATTTAATTATAAAGAGTCAAAAAACTTGTGTTATGGGCATAGGAATTGAACACCTTTGTTGTAAGTAAATAAGTGATTATAATGCAAAATAGAACTCAATGTTACAGAAACCCAACATGTAAGAAAGAGATGACATGTACCAACAGATAATTCTAGTAAAGCAATTACTCAGATTGTAACAGTAATCTGACACATAAAAGATTACACACCAAACCCATACCTCCAGGATAAGCACTTGGATGATGAAGATTCTTATTCACAAAGTTAATGATTAAGTTAGGAACAGTCATTGGGCATCAGTAAAATTAAAGTGAAAACCAAGAAAGTAGATACGATTTTGAAGTTCAAATTTGTTTATTTTTATGAAATTTTATATTTATATAATATATATATATATATATATATATTATACATACATACACACACACACACACGTGTGTGTGTGTGTGTGTGTGTGTGTTTAAAATATAGTAAGGTCATGGGTGATCTTGAAGATCAACAGCAGTTGCACCTTGTTAGTGATGGTAAGAGTAAGATCAGATTGTGCTGGATACTGAAGATTAAGGAGAAAGTTAAGCTACTGATTCTTTCTGCATGTCAATAAATTGGTCTTTCTATAACTGAAATTAGCCAGAGTGCTTCATCCTGGACAGCCAAAATTGCATCCAGGATCAAAGCCTATATTAACTCTTACTTCTTCCAATATATTTTCCTTAATTACCTGTTCATAAAATACTTTAATTTCTGCCAGGCATTGGTGGTGCACGCTTTTAATCCCAGCACTCCAGAAACAGAGGCCATTGGATCTCTTTTGAGTTCAAGGCCAGCCTCTGCTCCAGACTGAGTTCCAGGACAGCAAGAGTTATAACAGAGAAACTCTATCTTGAAAAAAAACATCCAAAAAATCTTTAATTCCCAAACAAGTTAGCTTTTACATAAATTTTCATCACAAGTAATATTATTTACACTGTAGTTCTGAAGGAGCTTGTGAGTGATTCTCAGCATGTCCATTATCTGCTGCTTTCACAGTAGGCCATGTCAGGGTTGGAATCAATCCTGAAGGAAGGAATATTTCTACTTGTCACAACATTAGCATTGACCACTTTCCATAGATGTCACATGCAGTCCTCCTAGAGTTGGCTCAGGGGTCTAGGATTCCGGAGATTCCAGGTTTTCACATTTTCCATTGCAGAACCAAAAATAGTTTTAGTATTAAGTACTGATGGAAAAGTGGACAGATATTTGTGCCTGTTAATTTGAGACAGAAAGTATTTGAAGATTATTGTTGAAATGGTCCAACATAGGTTCCTTACACTTGTGGCAGTTTTAAAATTCCCTTCTTAAGCTGACAACCTTCATCTCTTGAATGACATTTTCTTAAACGAGCACTCATGAGAAATTAGGTCCCTTTGTAAAATCAAGTTGATGGTATCTCAGGACCGATCAGCATATCAACAGCCTTCAAAACACTTGGCTTTATTTTGGGAGGCAATATTCCGAGTATAATAAAGATTAAATCTGCCAGGAGATTTACATCTCATAAATTCTAGAGATTAGAATTTATTTTAACGAAGGAAAAAATTATATGGACAAAATCTAAGATGACTATGAGGGTAGATATAGTAATATGAATCGTTAAGTTTTGTCAGATTCTAACGCTGTATCAAATGCTAATACTGAGCAATTTATTTTCCACAGTAGCACTGATAGATAAATATTACTATCTTGCTCACCTGTCTGAATGAGTAAACAGAGAGTTACAATATCAGTGATAATAATTTATCAGAAAATGAGTTATGCCTCAATTACAATTAGTGAGAAAAGAGGCCAAAAATTTGAGGAGAGCAGGATAGAGATTATAAGAGAATTCGGAGGGAGGAAAGGGAAGGAAGAAATAATGAAATTATAATATAAATGTCCAAAATGTAAAATGCATACAATTAAAAAAAGGAACTAAGAAAAGATAAAATCATAAATTCTGACATCTGCTAAGTATCTGTACAATTTGGAGTACCTTGTTGAACTTCAAAATCTTCATTTGTAAAATGAGAAGCTACTGATATATACACAATATAAACTGGCTGAAATAGCCTGATAACATAAAAAATCAATTTTCTAAGACATTTCCATGATACATGTTAATTGAAGAAAAATAGCTATAACTCATGTTTCACTGGCTCAAGTTAGAAAACATGTAGTTACCTTATTTATCAAACATCATAAATTCATTGGTTATAATAACAGTAGATAATTCCCTGCCCACAGATGTAGTTATATTCATTTTTTTTGTTCATATGCCTGAGAATGGAAGATAAAAGTTGAAAGTTATAAAGTATCACATTTAACTTAAATGAAGGTAAATGTCTCCTATGTCTCACATTCTTAGTTTAGTCTCTTGTCAAACCTTTGACTCCAGCCTCTGCTCTTTTCTCAGATGATCGTATTTCCAGTGCCTAAACAATGTAGGAATTCTCCTTTGGACAGTCACTCATTATTTAGTGTTCCTCCTAAATACACAGTCTATGCCTTAAACGCTGGTGACTTCTATTCTATTGAGACTATTCTCTGTTGAACTGTTGAGCTATTGATTCCTGAACCTGAGTTCTGCTCCTGCATTAATGATCAGAATCAGTATAATTAGCAGTGTCTAGCTATTCACTACAGTGAACTCCAATGGCAAAAATGTTAAAGCAGTCACTTGTGTACTCTACTTGTACAGGACCAACATGCGGCCCATTCATCAGGATTATTCTTATAGTCTAGATACAGTCATTTGTGCTTGCCTGTCATCCACTGAAATTTTGATAAATACAAGATAAGTGTTAGGTCTTTCTTTCAGTTAATAATTAAAGCACAAAGTAGTGTGTTTTAGAAACAGTTGTACAACCATCATTTAATGCAAAATTCTACATTTAAAAATTATAGACAATTTGACTTAAATAGACTTATTTGACTTAAATATGGTCAGGATAAATACAGTGTTTGTACAGTGCTTGTGCATCATTTGCTCTCCGTTAATAGTAAAGAAGATAAAGAATTTGAAATCAGAGTACTTTGTGCTCCAATCAAAATTTCTCAACATTAGAAATACACAATTTTGGTAAATTAAACTCCATCACATTAACGTCTTCTCTAAAATGCATATACATACATGTATGTCATAGCACGTAGGAAGTACAGACCACAGTGCCTGACACATGGGTTATAATACATATCTTGTAAATACTATGCTGTCCTTACTATGTTATATTTGAGACCAAAAACTGTGAATTAAGCTTTTGAAAAACATTTATAATGTAGTATGTTAGGACCAAATTTAAGATCATTGAATATATTTAACTAAAAATTATGATGGTTGGGATCTTCTGTGAGTGTTTACCAGAGGAAATAAAAGTTTAATTTGTCTTTACTACTTTGTCCATACATTGGCCATTTTAATACTTCAATTCTCTGTGTTATTGGTAGGAATCTTCACAAAATTTTCTTTTGTCCTATTTCCTTAATGAATACTTGACAGATCTGCATATCTGCTCTCCTTTTTTCATAATCAAGCTCCTCAGTGTATCTGGCATGTCCAAACACTTTCATTTTATTTTAAATCTTTCTTTTAACTTCAACAGTCTTTCGTAACTTTCCTTCAATCCTCTCCCTATTTTATATCTTTCATTGATTTTCTGCTCAATCCTAAATCCAGAAGGCATTCGTCTTCTCCTGTCCTCTGCCATCAGTCTCATCATACGTCATTTTTTTTTTCACAGCTCCAGCAAAGATCTTTGTCACAAATGAACCTCCCAATCCATGATTTCTTGTTACAAAGATAGGTTTTGTTTCACTGAGAAATGTATGTGCTTTGGAGTCATTTTCCATATTTCTTTCAGTTAGTCAGGGTCACATGAGGTTATCTGGAACATTGAAGCTAGATATTTTATCTTTGTACCAAACGTGACTTAGAGTGCAGAGTTCTATCTATATACTGTCTCTTTCTCTGACACTAAAATGTTAAGTACTTATTTTGCTTTAAATAGTGTGCTTTATGAAATGAAGTACTTACCATTTCAAGGTATTTAGCTTGACACAAAGCCTGTAAGAGGGTAACTAATCAATATCTGATTTGACTTAAGGCCCACTACAAGAGATGGAATGCATACCTGGCAGTGCTTAGGTGAACAAGAACCAGAGACTAGTAGCCCAGGGACATGAGATAAAATCAAGTAATACTAGTCTGAAGAGCAAACAAACAATAGTGACAAAGTGACTTCTAATAATATTCTTCTATACTCAGATCAGTGCTTTGTTTATCCCTCAACAGAGAAGCAGGTGGGAACAAATTCTGAGACCCACAGCCAGACATTACCATTATGCAGATAGTAAGAGACCTTGGAACACTCAGCTCTGATGGATGATGCTTCCATCAAATCTCTTTTCTCAGAGCTCAGGGAATCCCTCAGAACAGGAGGAGGAAAGAGTGTAAAAGTCAGAGAGGATGGATGATACCAACAGAACATGGCCCTCAAAAAAAAAAAAAAAAAAGACCAAAACACATCTGAACTCACAGTAGCTGAAGCCTCATGCACAGAGTCTGCACTGGTCTCCACCAAGTCCTCTGTGTATATATTATAGCTTCCAGTTTAGTGTTTTTATGTGATTCCTGAGTGTAAGAACCAGTGGGTCTCTGATCCTTGTACCTTCTCTGGACTCTTTTTCTTCTTTTTGTTTGACTCACACAACTCAGATGTGACCGTTTTTGTTTTATATGTTCATAATACTCATAATAGTCTCAGTGGTAACTGAAGAATAGATGAACAGAACGTGGTTTATAAACACGATGAAATATTATGTAGTCATGAAGAAAATGGATAGAACTGTACAATGCTAGTTTGAGTGAAATAAAATATCAGTAGAAAACTATTGTATATTCTATAACATAGTAAAAAATCAAGAAGTCAATTGAAATGTATAGTAGTGGATACTAGTGAAGGAAGAGTTACAGTGATACGACAAGTTCTAATGCTGTACAACCCAGAGGGGCGGCAGTAGTCAAAATATCCTATTATATATTTTGTGAATAAATAGAAAACACTCTGCTCCATATACTAAGTAATGATGAGGAAGTAGAAGTATTAATTGCTCTGATCTGAACAATATATACCTTACAAATGTATACAAATGCTTCATCATACTCTTAATATGTATTAACCCTTTCTTAATCAGCAGCTACTTATAAATCCTGGGAGATGATGAGTCATTGTCTTCAGTATGTACCCTCTGGTATGCAGAGCAGGCTTGAATAGATAGTTCCAAACCTATATAGTCACAGAGACAGCTATGATTACACAAGAAGACACAAATGTGGAAAAGGGAACTGTAGGAAGAAAAGAGTTATGACAGAGCTCAGAGAGCAATAAGAGAAGGACCTGAGGGTAATCAGTATGCATTATGTACATATATTAAATTATCAGTAAACAAATTAATGTAAATTAATTGTTTTTAATTTTAATTAATAAAATACTTTTAAAAAATAAACAAAATTATTGAAAGAAATGAAAATGTTAACTACCTTCTCTGATCAATCTCAGTATATGTCTGTGTAGAAGTTTCTTATTATAAATATTAAGTGTTATAATTAAAATAATGAACAACTAATAATAATCACAAACTGCCTGGTTGCTTTTGTTTTTGTGTAGATGAATATATTTAATCTTTTAATTCATGAACATGACTGTTCTAGGGTAGAAAGAATGTTAGTACATACCTTTAATTCCAGTATTCAGAAAGCAGTGGTAGCATACACCTTTAATCTCAGCAATCAGAAGATTGGAGATTGGAGAGAGAAAGCAGAGCTCAGAAGGAGTCAATATCAGACAGGATGTGACTTATGAGATGAATAGGCGTGAAGGGCTGGCAAAGTGATGAATCAGAGAAAGAGTTAGCAGAGTGAGGACACGCCTAGGTCTCATGATATAAATGCAGGCTCTCAGCACAGAGAGTTTCAAGAAGCAGAAAGAGGACAAGATACTGAGACAATGAAGCAGTCTAAGGATTGGAGGAGAAGCAGAGAAGACGACTGAAGCAGTATGGAGCAGTGAGAGCTCAGAAGGACAAGACACAGAGGCAGACACACAGGATCAGTCTGAAGAGTCTGAGCAAAGACACAGAGAAGAAGTCAGTATCAAATGGAAAGAGTCAGTTTGAAGCCAAGTACAGTGTTTAGTCCAAGAAGTTACATGAATCAGTCAGAGTCTGCCAAAGTCAGAAGAATTTGTCCAGAAAAAGTGAGCTGTCTCAGAAGGTCAGTTTGAACCAATCGGCTTTGGGCCTGAATAGTGAGTGAGTTAAAATGAACCAGAAGAGTCAGCTGAGTTCAGTACAGCCCTGAGTTCAGAAGGAGCTAGTCAAAGTGTCTCAGTCAACAGTAAGTCTCAGAGGTTTATTAGATTGTATGCAGGTTAAACGTTTTGGTTGTACAGAGGATGAGACTGAAGCCTTTCTGTTCTAGGATTAAGAGTAGATTGTATGGAGGCTGAAATGCTCTAGGGCTCCAGGACTAGGACCAGGGATTGAATTAACTAAAGAACAAAAAGACTTTGAGCCCAAATCAATGACTAGGTCTACACTTTTGCCAAAATATATTTTGAATAATATTTGCTATAAGAATTTACCATATTTCTAAAGTCAGGCTTAAGTTGGTTATATTTAAAATTGTTTATACAATTTTGCTTTTAAACATTTTGGTAAGGGAGTAAGACGTTGTGAAATAATAATTTTAAATCAGAATTTGGATACATTCACAAAAGAAAATATTCTGACACTAATTATATGCCAATTTAGTTGTGGATTTACATTGCCATAACAACCAGAAAGGATGAGAAAACTGATAATTCTTTCAAGTATTTCTGGATCCCATCTTTTCAAGCAATAGGTAATATTATCATTTGTAATATTTGTGGGTGAAAGATAAAATTTTACTCCCCCCCAAGATTAATTTTATATAGTCATTTGTTTATATGAGGAGGCTGTCACTTTTCTTTATGCATTCCTTTCACTTGTACATATACTTTTGTCATGATATAGAATAGTTAAATTTTTACATTAAAATGTTTGATGTGTATTATAAATACTAAGGTACATAATGTAATATCTGTGGTAGGGATCACAGACAGGTAGATTTCTGGGGCTCGATAGCCAGCCACCCTGGTCTGAGAAGCCATAGGACAATGAGAAACTGCCACAAAAAATAGAGGTGGATTATTCTTGAGGAATAACATGTAAAGTTATTTTCGGGCCCTTACAAGCATATGCACACACTTGAGTGCGCGCACACACACACACACACACATCCTCACACACAAACTTAATAAAATAGAAATACATGCTCACTAATTAGTATCAATATCTGAATTATTTTGAAAGTAATTTTTAACTTTTAATAACATTTTTTGGGTTGCAAGTATAATGATCATTTAATTTTTCTTCTTTAATCTTACAAAACTATTCATTCATATTAAGTAATTCAAAAATTATAAAATATCTTCAAGCTCAGCTTAAATTGTATCACAGTAAAACACTTTTCAATACACTACATGGTTTTAATTCACAAATAATTATTTATATATATGTATTTAAAATATATGTATATATATATATATATATATATATATATATATATATATATTCATTAAAATGTGTCCTTACATTCACAGAGAACTTTTACTTATTATGTATTACCCTAGTTTCCCAGCTATGTTTTGCACCCTCATGGTACCCTAAAATATGCAAAGTGCTCCAAAACTAGAGAGCTGATGAACAATGAAATTTGTAAGCCTCTTCTATCCAGACATGACAGTATATAGAACACACAGGTGGATATGACTTAATGTAATGGGATGGATACCTGACTATATATTATAAACAACACAATGGAAATCCCAGGACTGAAGAATCAGTGAGGAAGATGGGTGCATAGTGAAAATTCTTAAAGAGAGACACACTACTAGCTCCAGATTTTATAAGGGAAGCAGAGATACAATGGTTACCTGGCAAATAAGGTACCAAGCTCTAAGCTGGTCCTTTTGATAACAGATAGTGTCTTATTTCTATGTAATTTCCATTTATTTATATCTACTTGTACTACCAAGTGCAAGTCAGTGTGTGTTTGTGAGTGTGTGTACATATTTTTTTGTGTGTGTATGTCATAAGCGATCAATGAGTGCTGAATAGCAACATTTTACTGTGAAAGAGCTAAAACTATTTTACATCCACTGGTGTGTGGAGAAGACAACATGTAGTAGTGTTTTCTCTTTCCACTGTGACTCTCAGGGATCAAATCCAAGTTATGAGACAAGTGCCTTTATGCACTGAGCTGTACTGTCATCAAGACTTTCAAATTGATTTTTATTCATTGGCAATATTTTTAAATACATAAGAAGAATCATAGAAATGTGAACCTTACTGTGCTTTTCATTCCAGGTGTAATAGCTTTTTATATGTTATTATTCCTATCACCAAGCATAGGACAGAATTCCTCAAAAGGCTATAACTTCTATTTGATGTTAATATTTAGGAGGACAAGCAGTTTAGAGTGAACAGAGTTGTGGTCATGGTGTTGATACAACACATTTCCTTGTATCTCTAGCTCACTTCTCTGATGTGGAGAGCCTGCTAATAGGAACTCCTTTCTACACACACCACAATGCACATCAACTTCTCTTATTCTGGCTTTGGACCAATTTTGTATGGAAGATGAGTTGTCTGCATGCTTGTGACTTCCGCTCACATCTATAATTTGATAGAAAGCCATGGTAAAGTTCGCAGTGGCTCACCTAATTGCACAAATAGGCACAGTCAAGTTGAAAGATTATTTCTTGACATTGACTTTCCTCCAAACTACCATCGGAAACTGTAGAGGAAAATACCAGTTAGCTAAAGGTCTGGAAATTCAAGTGCTACATGCCAAAGTTCTGATGCCAATATGTGCAGTTAAACTTGGCTTTGCATCCTGGTCTGGGGGAGGAATCATGCAATAGTACAGCGTTTTATAAGCTGGACTGTTTTTTTTTTTTTTAATGTATCCATATAATGGCCTTTAAAGAGGATTTTTACAAACAAAAACTGAAAGTGATTTTTCCCCTTTTGTTATGCCCTATCAAGGGACATTTTCATTTGCAATTGCTGACTATTGCTCCATCATGGCCAGAAATGTATGCTTATAAAGAGAAACAAGTAGCAAGTGTCACCTGGGAGCAGTTTCTCTGGAATCTCTCATCACAATTTTTGTTCCTCTTGGGTCACAGACACTGGTCTCAACCTTTGTTTTCTGGTGCTATTGATCGCACAGTCCCAGGCTTCAATGAAAACCAGACTTGACTAAAATAACAGTGGCATTACCTGTAATGCTAGAAGTTTTTAAAAACTAGTTTTTTATTAAAAATATTCTATGCCAGGCCATGGCAATTATTACTATGTTTATTTTACCCTTGAGAAAAATGTAACCAAATTAACCTAAGTAATGTCTTGGAAATTGCTCATATCTGAGTGCTTCTTTGTTCCGGATATTCTTTGTACCCTTCAATAACTTCTTCTATTCTTCGTTGTGTGGAGACTGACTTCGAAGAAAAGGCAAATTTAAATCTTGCACACCAAATTCAAAACTATATTGGAAACAAATGTGACCATTTACTGAAATAACAGACTGGTATTATTTTTTCCATATGTATTTTCCTCTCTAATGCTCCCCTGTTCTTCTATCCCTAAAGCACCAAGTTTGCTTTGCCTGACTTTATTAAGCATATAAAAAGATTGCCTGGGTTTCTAGAAATGAAAATTTAGAAAGTCACACAGGTGGCTGAGACAGTGCCAGAAAGGTAACAATATAGGGCTAGCCCTCAAACTGGAATAATTGACTTTTGTGTCAAAAAGGCTTCTATGAAAGATCAGTATGTTCATATAGGAAAACAGTTAAATATACAGTAGTAAAAATAAATTGTTCTTTCTGAGTTATTTTTATCAATAGAGTCATACATTTAAACAAAATTATGCTTTGGAAATTTTAGTATTAAAGACAAGTTCCTAATTTCATTCAAGGCTTATTTTTTTTTTCTTCCTATCTCCTGCTTCCCCTCTAGTCCTCTCCCTCCTCATCCCCTCCCCCTTTTCTTCTCCTTCTCCTCCTCTTCCCAGTCTTTCTCTTTCTCATTATTCTTTGTCTTCTACTGACCATGATTCCTGTAGCTCAAGCTGGTCCCCAGTATACTCTCTATAAAGCCAACAACAATGATCTTGACCTTCTGATTCTTCTGCCTCCACCTTCACAAAACTGTCCTTGTTTTCATATAACATTGAATGGTAGGTGGGGTATAAGTTAATCTTTGCCAAATGATGTGGTGTTCTGAAGGGAATGTCTGCATTACAATAAGTTACTCTGGATGTCTGAAAAAACTTTTCAAAAAGCAAGATTCCAGGAAATATCCACGAAGAGAACTTTGTTCACTAACAACCCATTTGTAGGCCAAAAATAGAAAGTCGTCTCTTCATTTCCTGAGAGACTTTGTTTTGTCATTAGGATTTCACTCTTTTAAACAAATGTCCCCAAATGTGAGAGATTAGATTGTCCTTGGTGTGCATAAATGTACTTACTTCAAAACTAAAACCTACCTGCGATGTCTACTTTCCTCTTCACTTCCTGTCTCACTTTGGTCTACTCACTGGTCAAGAATACCAATGACAAATACAACAGTTTGTCTTCAAACAGGTACTAATATGATCGTGAATTCATTTGTGATTGCTGTAATCATAACATAATCTAAACTGTCCTCACACTCAGCTTCTGATTTATGATAGTCTTCCTGGTAGCTATATCATTAAACAAAATGCCAACTTCTATAGAAACAGATAGTTGTCAGTAGCTCAATAGGACCAAATATGACTCAATGACAGCCTCTACCTACAGTGGAATGTTGGGTGGCCCAATCCTGTGTAGGTATCTATTGCTGCTTTGTGTACATGATAGCAACAGCAATGTCATATCTATATGATAACATTTAAATGAATTTCTCTTCATCCGTGTGCTCTTAAATTCTTCCCACCCCATCTTCAACAATGTCCTGTCAGGGAGAAGAGGTGTAATATAGATGTTTTCCTAGGGCTTAGCCCTCAACAGTAATTATTCTCAGCACTTTGACAAGATGTGAGTCTTTACATTAAGTCTTTGCAGCAATGAATTTCTCTGCCCAAGTCTAAGAGTGACATTAGTTTGATTATATAGACATAAATCTTTAGAAGGAAGTTTGAAAAACAGCTATTTAGATAAATAACAATATGATTTCCCTCCCTGGGACCATGACCTCTACTGCCCTAAGGCTTGTGACCACATAGATTATGCTACCATATGTGTATTGTCTCCTGCAGAGTTGTCATCCAATCTAATTACAAAATTATTCCGCAAATAGCTGTGCCACTATTAAACAAATGGGCATACCTTGCCTGGAGGATCAGTATTGTAGTACTCATGGTTTATAGCTGAGAGTGATCACTGATGTGTTTTATCCCCCTAGAAGTCTACATAGTACCTTTTAGGCACTATGAATACTCTATGAACACTATGAGTAACAGCCAGGAAAGAGGAAATTTTCAGCTCAATTTCAATTTGATTTCTATGTGTCTAAGAAGTGTGTTATGTTTTCAACAATACATCCTTAGCTGTGAGTTTTACTTTGTAACAAAGAGCAATGGCAGTAGCTTATTTTCTTTTTGATTTTTAGAAAGTCTCTGGCAAAAAAAAAAAAAAAAAACACCTCAGAAAATGGTATCCCACACCTGACACTAAGGTTAGTATTTAAAGGCCTGTGATTTCTAGAAGCAACAGTATATATCCATGAAGAGTAACTATAATGGAGAATAATTTTAGCAACAACAAAATAAAACCAAATAAAATAGGCCTCTAAATATCCAAAATATCAACTTTTATACTAACACCATACAAAACAAAGCTGTATATTAATTGTGAAAACTGTGTCATTGTAATTACGCAGAAATCATAAACTAGATGAATAAACAGCCCAAACTCTGGGGTACAATTCCCCTCACGTAGATAGAGAAGATAAAGAGACTGACAGTTCCAGGCAAAACATACCATGACTTCGCACCTGGCTTCTAATATGCTTAAATCCTTTTAAATGTTAAAAGTCAATCATTCTAGATTTCCTCCTCATAGAAGCATTGTGACTTTGTGGGTTATGAAAATAAAACACTCACTATTTGATGTCTCTTTGAACAAAAAGAACAAGCAAGAGTGACTTCCAGCTCATAACATATCCACCATGCAAGAGTTTTACATCCATGGGCAGATGACAGGACTCCCAGGTATTGAAATGTCTGAGTAAAAGAAAATTAAGTCCAGCTAGTGAGGTAGAGCAAGGATCACAGGAATCACCTTGGTTCCTAGAGCCAGCAAGCTGCTCTATGATGGACACTTACCTGGCCTGAATGGGAAGAGGGTTATCAAGAAACATTGTATAAACTCATTATTAATAAAAGAATAAAATAGGAAAAAGAAAAACAAACAAAAAAGAGGAATGTCGGAGTAAATAAATTTGCTTGAAAGTTTCAAAACCAATGGAATTCCCCACTGAAAATGGAGGGAGTTTTATAAGACACAAGTTTTGTGCTTTGAAGATAAATTATGAGCTGAGATTCAGCTACTCATGTCATCATACTCTGAGCTCAAGGAATGCTCAGAGCTGTGAGTCTTCATGAGAAGTCATAAATGCTGTCAATATGGCACATATGCCATGTCTATGAGTTTTTCTTTATAATCATATCTACTGAAAAGTTTGTTTGCTTCTCATGGAGGAGCTGAATCTACAAGGCTGAGCTGCAAGAGTCATTGGGCTCATCCCCCCCAACCTCCCCCCCCCACACACATACACACACTCACATACATTTAGTAGTCTTGTTAAAGCAAATAGCAACTTCACAAAAGCTTGATCTATTCTGAATCATGACTTATAAGCTAATACTATGTATAAACGTTAATCTAGGTCACATTCTGTCCAAAAATAGACTTTAAATTACTAAAATGATATAAACACACTAACTAAAAGCTACCTTTTTATTGGAGAAATCTATATGAACTTGGGTGAATTAATATTTTTCACATATAAAGTTGTAGAGTACTCAGGGCTCACATATTTTAGAGTAGTACTATCAAAGAGCCTACCACTCATTTTATAAACATAATTAATAATATCTAACTAATATAAAACAGATGCATTGTCATTTTAGAGATACAGAAATACAATGAAATTTTAGTGATAGGTGAATTTTGATGGAAGCCCATAGATAGAAAGGGCAAGAGAAAAGAAGAGGAGAAGGAGAAGGAGAAGGAGAGAGAGGAAGGAGATGATGACCACGGAAAGGAGGGAACAGAAAGAGTGTTTATGATTCATGTAAAAGGTGGATTTGCAGGATAAAATGATTTATGCTTAGTAATGAGTAGAAAATTGCTGAGGAATATAATGAGTCAAGGAAATAATATTTAACATTTACGGAAGAAGTATGTTCCCAAGTAATATAGGAATTATGACAATGTCATCTCCCTCTGGAGAAGGATGAGAATGGGAAGAGAAAGAACCAGGAGAGGGGAAGGGATGGAGGGAGAGAATATATGGAGAGATGACCAGATTTGGAGAACATGTATGAGGAGAATTGGGAGACCTAGTGCAGTGGTAACTCACTGGCATCAACGAAAGAGAACCCAGTGAAGACCTCTTGTAATAGGGGATAGGGAACCCAAACAGGTCACCTCTTATAGCCAGGCAAGGCTTCCAGCGGTGGGACTGAAAGACCATCCCAGGCACAAAACTTTCGTCCTATAACCTGTCCTCCCACAAGATTCGCTGGGACAATAGAAGTACAGAACCCCATGCTAGTGGAGCGAAACCATAAGTACTCCAGGGCAGACCAGAAACTGGTGTCTGGACTGTCAGGAGAGGACTTCTAATGTTATCCTGCTCTTCTCATAGACCAGTGCCTAGCCCAATCATCAACAGAGATGCTCCCTATATCAGCTGAAGGAAGACGATTCAGAGGCCCAGGGCCAAGCAAATTTTAGAGCTCTAGGTACCCCACAGAAGAAGTGAAAGAGATTGCTATTGCCAGAAGGGTTGGGAACAAATCCCATGGAGTCAACTTACCAGCACTCTTAGGGGCTCACAGACAATGAAACAGCAGACATGGAACCTGCTGGGTTCCCCAAATATGTCTTGAGGTTGCCTGATCCGGTGTTCTTAGAGAATTCATACAGATTAAAATGGGGGTGAGGGTGTACCTGAATCTCTTCCCAGCTCTTGAGTACCTTGTCCTTCTACTGAGTTGACTCGTCATTCCCACCTTAAATTAGGGAATTGTGCCTGACCCTGTTCCATCTTGTTGTGCCATGTTTGACAGTAACCCTGGGAAGACTGTTCTTTCTTGGGGCGAGGTGGAGTGGGAATGGGAGGATGAAGATTAGATGTAGGAGATGGGGAAAATGGTGGGAGGAGCTGGGAGGAGTAAAGGCGGGGAGGAAGAATGTTGGAATGTATTATGAGAGGGAAAAAAATTAAAGAACTGCTAATAAAACTTTTGT
Source organism: Cricetomys ansorgei (assembly GCA_026225945.1). Taxonomy (NCBI): domain Eukaryota; kingdom Metazoa; phylum Chordata; class Mammalia; order Rodentia; family Nesomyidae; genus Cricetomys; species Cricetomys ansorgei. The sequence continues at coordinate 15,969,257 of JAMJFZ010002869.1, forward strand.
TTAAAAAATAGTAAAATTAGGAGTGTAGAAACTAGGAATCACAAACGTAGAAACTAACTCTCCGAGGGGCACTTGTAAAATCAGTGTAATATGGCTTCTCTTAACCTTATGCAAAAATCCCCTGGGGCTGGATATTTCCCAAACCAAAACTTCAGAATGAGAGGGAAAACAAGCTCCAGCTGCACTAGCTGGCTGTCCTGTTTTGCAGGGAGAACATGCCAACAAAATGATCTGTGTGTCTGTGTACAGTTGGAGGGGCAAAAGGGGAACCATATAGAAAGAACTTGGCAGCTTGCAGCCACACCTCTCAAGGAAGATAATTCTAACTACAAGGAAAGACATTTGATGGCCTGGGTACAACATGAACTATATCTCTAAAATTTTTCCAGTGAGCTCTAGTTTATTTGTGATACAAGTAGCAATGTGCTTTGGGTACAAAAAGAAACATTCGGTTTACAGAATGGACAATGTTAACAATATCGTGGGGAAGGTGGTTTCATTCAGCCCAAACTATCCTGGAACTTCTATGTAAATAATGATAACTATGCAGCTGGCAATGAATTCCTAACCCTTCTACTCTACCTATGAGGGCTAAGCTAAGTGTTTAAAGTTAAAAATAAGCCCACCCTACGTCCTCTGAAATATGCATATTTAATGTGCCAAAATTTCCTGAAAAAGTGTTACGAAACCTGGGAATATATATATATCACAATCTAGAAATAATTAGTAACATTTAGTTTATTTTCCTAGTGTTTTAAATTCCATGGATCCTTATTGTCAAGTGTTTTATACAAAGAATTCAAGGTTATACATAGGTTTTTGCCATACTTTTTAACTTAGATCCAAATAATTTTTTAAGTTATATTTTTGTAGTATAACATTAGACAAACATATATATATATATATATATATATATATATATATATATATATATATATCCAAATTTTGACAATCAATAATTTACGTCCATTGTCAATCCTGAATTACTGTAAGTAAATGTCAGATATTGCACTTTTTTATCTATAACTTTTTATAAGAATTTTCCTGTGCATTTGCTCAGCAGACTCTGAATGGACCCAGTTCTCCCTATCTGTGAAATGTGTGAAAACACGGCATCCCAAAATAGGGACAGAGTAACTATAATTGTTATATTTCTTTTTCAGTCTCCTCTAGAAAGGTACCAATCAGTAGCCTGATCCAAAAGATCCCATTGCCCTCAGCTGATAAAACCTTGGGTAGGGTTCTGCCAGAGATCTTCAGCTATAGCACACCAGAAACACATAGAGTTGAGCTTTTCCCATCCTGGATAGATATATGAGCCTGGGTGAAGAGATTGGAAATGCATCCTAAACTTGTTCTTTGTTGCCTCTACGTTATAGAAATAAACAGCTCTTCATGTAACTTGATGTATAGGCTTGTGTTCTGTCTCACTGGACCTGGCAAGTTTGTAATCAGGGCATAGTGACACTGATTCAAATACTGTAACTGCCTAAACAAGGCATGTACAATGACCAGTTGATACGCACTATGGATACGGTAAATATCACAAGATCCACCCCTCAAAAAAGAGCTCCAAATTATTAATGGCTGCTAAAAGAGGAAGAATCAGTCTTCTCCAGTTGTGACTCCTTTGGTAGGTTATCCAACATCAAGGGGTCAGCCTTAAACACATATACATATACATTTAAGTAAAACTAAGTGTAGAGAGAAAAAGAGGCAGGGACGGGGTGGGTGTTGGAGAAGTTTATTTTTAGTTATGTATAAAATAATTGTGCACTGAGGGGAAAAGGGCTACCTAGGCCTTGGTGTTTTCTATTGTTTGCAGGTGTTGGATTTCTGTGGGGTTATTTGATTGCTTATGATCTGCACCTGAGGTGTTCCGAATCAATAAAAACACATGAGCAGACACGCTTGGGGTTGAACTGTCGAGGTAACACTTGCCAGGAAGGTAGTTCCCTCTGCTGAGGTCTGGCAGGGTTTGCACCTCTGAAAAATTCCTTCTTGTCTTCCTTGAGGACCCACCCACAGCAGCTTACAACTACAGATGTTGTCCAACATAGGACACTGACATCACACCTACCAGTCCAATGTGGAGACAAGGAAGAAGAGAAAAACTCCAGACCTCGCCAATAATGTACGCTTAGGGAAGCTACCAGAGGATAAAGATGAAAGGTATTAACAGAAGGCTCCTGAATGAAGAGGAAAGGAATAAGCCTCTATGAAGAGAAAAGACCTTGACATTAATAAATAAATGAGGGAAAAAGCTCCGAGGTAAGAGCCACAGAATGGAGGCCCTTATAGATATAGAATTCAGCTGGGAGCAGAGAAAAGCAAGGTTCTTACTGCTTTTCCTGATTGTGAAGCCAATGCGCCCTCCAGTTGCTGGTGAGAGCTTGCTGTTTCACGGACTGTTTTCTGATAGCTGTGTTATATGTGTGTGAAGCTCAAGATGTGTCTATGAAGAAGAGGGTATAATGTAGCATTGGTGGAAAAGAATGCCAAACTGCCAAAACTTTGCCAGATAGTCTTCCCACTGGTCCAGGACCCCTTGATGTTGCGGATGTTGCAAGTTGCAACCAAAATGCCACTTTGTTAAACTGAACAGATGTTTTTTTCTTGGAAACCTGTCTACAAGCACTAACTCCACATCATAAGGGAACTCTTCATGAAGACAAGGACTAGTTGTTTTTTTCCAGAAAACCAGACTCTGCCTTAAAATCTGGAAAATATTTCCTCAGGATCAGCACACAGAAACTGAACTGGCCAAGTTTGTTTCTCAAGCTGGCAGCTAAACTTGGTACTGTAAGAGTCACCCAAGGGTTGCTGGGTTTGAAGGCATGAAGCTGAGGCTTGGCACTGTAAGAGGCCAGGAGAGGCCATTAATGAAGGAGCAGCCAAAGCACCAGTTAAAGGCCCAGATAGAAGGGGTCATGTAAAGAAGATGAGGCTTGACACCATGAAGAGAGCCCAGGAGAGGCTATTTGTGAAAGTACAGTCCTGTGCAGCAGAAGACACCAGCGTTTTAAAATGCCAGTACTATTGGACAACCACCAAGACCAGCAGCAGTGGAATAAAGCCAGCTAGACCCTGGAGGACAAATTGTGTGTGCTGCAGAAGGCAGGGCTTAGAAGTGATCCAAGCCCTTTGGAAGGGCTCAGAAAATCGTGAGTCAGTTCCATATAACTGGACATTGATAATGTTTTTCCTCTGTACATTGTGAAAATCTTGATAGATGTTCGGTTCATTTGGTCCTGTGCATTAGCAACACTCATGATTATTCCTCTTCTAAATAGTTATGCTGGCATAGTGTTAAATTTTATTGTAGAGATAAAAAGCAACTTTTTGATTGGCTAATACAGAAAAGGCAAAATGTTGGGGAAGTTTATTTTTAGTTATGTTTAAAAAAAATTGCACACTGCTGGAAAAAGGGCTACCTAGGCCTTGGTGTTTTCTATTGTTTGCAGGTGTTGGATTTCTGTGGGGGTTATTTGATTGCTTATGATATGCACCTGAGGAGTTCTGAATCAATAAAAACACATGAGCAGACATGTTTGGGGTTGAACTGTCGAGGTAACACTTGCCAGGAAAGTGGTTCCCTCTGCTGAGGTCTGGCAGGGTTTGCACCTTTGAAAAAATGCCTTCTTATCTTCCTTGAGGACCCACCCACAGCAGCTTACAACTACAGGGGGTTGTGGAGGAGATCATATGGTACCAGTGTCAATCAAACAAATCATGAGTTTGAGAGTGAATGAAGAGAACATTAAAATAAATAAAGAAGAGGGTAGAGTAGAGATGATATAAATTCTATATTTGGTTATGAAATTCTAAAATTAATGGCTTAAAGAGTTAATAAAGTTCAAAATTTAACAACAGATTTCTTTTTAAAAAGTTTCAATTCCATTATTTAATCTGGAAAGTTAATTATAGAACCATAATAAATTCAGAAACTTAAATCTTACTGTTTCTTTTATTAATAGTTCCTTATTGTTTTCTATATTTCATATTCTATATTTCATAATCCAGATAGATACCGTATACCTTACAATGACTTTTAAGTTCTTTTCAATACTTTGGATTCTGCCTCCTAAATTCTTTTCAACTCCTGCAGTTTACTGAAGAAAAAATAAGATCTTTTGTTGCTTAGAACTACCCAAGTTCAAATTGTAGTATTATATTTTTATGATATAATTCAACATAGGTCTCTGAGTGTGTTTCCCATTATTTCCCATCATTTGGAAATAAACCTCATTGATGGTTCAGATTCTATTATGGAGTATTATATTGTGTATATTTTGATGTAAGTTAATATTTTAATTCTTTATAGTTGTTATTATGCTTGAAAATATAATAAAGACTCTATGCACATATTGTTGATTCATATCATTAAATTTATTTCAAATTGTTTTATTACAGAAAAAATGCATATATTCTTTTTTAAAAGTTTGTTAGATCATATTTTCAATATTAGAAAAATAATTCAGAGAATGAGAAGGGGTTTATAGGAGGGTTTGGAAATAGGAAAGGGAAAAGGGAAATATAATTAGTTGTAACTTCAAAAATAATTATAAAAAGAATCCTGCAAGCTGTTAAAGGAAAAAAATTATACTTGACATACCTGGACATTATTTCTGGACATTATTTTCATATATATAATTGAAGTGTCATTTCTAGTTTTCTGTCACTATATTTTTTAAAAGAAAGTATTTTATTGGCTTGGAACTCATCTACGAGGCTAGGATGGCCAGCAATCTAATCCTACCTCTGCCTGACATAGCTGAGATGACAGGCACACACCCTCCCTTTTATGTGGAATCAAAGGATTAACTCAGAACCCTATGGGTTTGTGCAAATACTCTGATGGCCCCTCTATGTCTTACTTATTCCAGAGAAACCATAGAGCCTTATGGATTTTTATTATTCTGTAAAATTGCTTGAATGCTTCCATTAGAATGTATCATGCTTTCAGCCTGAGATCATGTTTTCCTACCTGTAATTCCCTTGAAGCCAGGGTTGTCTTTTTAATTGTTTCGGAAGGTGATCTTGCTCCTACCAGAAGATTTTTCACCACAGAACATCTTCCGTTGTTGAATTGCACGCTCCTTAGCAGCCTGGGGGGACGATGTCAAGATAATATATTAGACTATTTCATATTATCACCTTGGGAGTTTTGTGATTCTTCTTGTATTTTTCTAACAAATCAGCAGTTAATATGAAGAACTGCACAAACAAGAAGGTTTTTTTTTTTCAGTTTTCCTCTCTAAAGTCAATTGAGAATTTATTTTAGAATAATAAAATAAATTAAACTTGTCTATTAATCTAGGTGTTCAGTTTTTAACAAGTAAATACAGAACAAGGATCAAAATCAAAGTATCTGAGAAAATGAGGTACAGGAAAATATGAATATGTAGCTACAGAAAAAAAAGCATAACACACTGAATACACTAAATATAGACCAAAGTCTTTGGTCTTAGGATTTGTTTCAGTTTCAATTGACTCTCATGCTCTCATTCTCAGTAAAGTTGTGTTGAAAGCTTATCCCCTAGTACTGCTGATTCTAAATTTGTTTAAAAAATGGGGTCTTTGGTGATTTTAATAAAGTTAGAATGAGTTTATCACTTTGGGCCCTAGTCCAATATGACTGTTATGTTTATAAGCTTAGAAAATAGTAGGAAAATTTGGCTTGAGCAAACACACAGGGAAAGGAACACAGAAAAAATTAAGGAAGTCTCATAAAGGTAGTGTCATATGATGGAGTTGCATTGTCCCAAAAGGACCTAACTCTTGCAGGAAGCTAGAGGAGACAGAAGGTTCCCTCAAATGAACTTCACAGAACATTCAACTGGTTGCTTTAGCTAATGAGTTGGTGACACTTTATAATCATAGCCACTAGACTGCCATTTGGTGACGACTTCTGATAGTGTGGAGAATACACAATAGAAAGATGAGGCGGGAATCTGGGGATTTATATAAACACTTATAGCACAGTTGATTATCTTTTTTTTTTCCCCCTCCGGGTGTGTGCTCGTCTCCTAAAATAATTTACAGACATGTTAATTACATGTTTTGTCTTCCTATGTTATTAAGGTATGTATTACAATCTTCTCACTCACAGTTCATACAAACTTGCTCTTGTGCATGGACACACACACACACACACACACACACACACACACACACACACACACGGCACTGAGGAATATGATAAATAAAGCAGGGCTCATAGCTCAGAAAGACTGAGTCAATCATGGAGCTTGCATGGGTCCGTGCTAGGACCTCTGCATATATGTTATGGTTGTTTAGCTTGGTGTTTTTGTGAGACTCCTAACAGTAATAATGGGGGGAGGGGTTTCCTGACTCTTTTGCCTTCTCTTGGAACCCTTTTCCTCCTACTGGGTTGGCTTATCCAACCTTGAAACGAAGGTTTGTGCTTAGTCCTGTTGTATCTTGTTATACCATGTTCCATCAATATCCCTGAGAGGCCTGCTATTTTACTGAGTAGGAGTGTCGTTGGGAGGAGTGAAGAGAGGGTAAACTGTGGTAAGCATGCATTGTATGGGATAATAATAACAAAACAACAACAACAACATTAAAATAGAATGTGGCTCTACAGGGAAATTATTTCCCATGTTATTTTTAACCAGCTGAAGTCTTATCTATCTGGGGAAAAAAAAACTGCTAAAATTATACACAAAAGGAAGAATCATCATTCCTCTCCTTATACCTATACACAGTGAAATATTTCTAAGACACTTGAAAGTCCCTTCCCCACAAAACAGTAACTAAAAACTTCTGAAGAGAAACTATTTGTCATTTACATATGTATTTCCAAAGACATAAATAAGCATAAATGATTCATTATTCCATTTTTCACTAACATAAATGTGAAACTGCCTTTTATTTGTAATCAAAAGCATAGAATAAGAACACCTCTGGTTTCACAGTCATTCTGCTATAATCCTATTTGTTTCTTACAAGAGTTGAGTAACTCCTTTCTAACCCTAAGTTAACTCTCATGTGGATCTTCAGGCAGCAGACTGGGCTTCTCTTGTTTTCTTTTCTTTTTTAGTTTGCAGTACCAATCAACTTTCTTTCAAGGGTACATTAGTTGATAAACATTCCACTCCTACATTTCACTATCACCATTCAGCATAAAGGTATGAATTAGATTAACAATAGATAAAGTATTACCCAGTTTAGCACTAAAACATTTGTGTTTACTATTGCTTCATTTTTCTCTAATATGGCTTTCAGAAATAAGCCTTATTGTTCCTGTCTTAACAAAATGCTAAGATTTACTGGCCTTCCATGCTATAGATAACAAGATAGAGAACATTTGAAGACTACAACATGTATAAAAACTATATAAGGCTGATATTGTTACATTGCATGTTAAAACAGATCTTTATGTAGTTGCCTGTTGACAGGCTTCATGTTTCTAACTGGTCCAAATGGGTGAGGATATAGCTTAGGCTTTGGTGGTAAGAACACCACAGCAAGTGTTCCAATGGAATGCTGCACAGGGAAGAGATCTGATACTCTCAGAACAGCATCTGGCAGCCAGTGACACTGAGAGAATAATCAGTGGGACTCTTTATGGCTGCCAGCTCCACTTCAAAGATGCCTGTGGTCAGAGCAGAGAGTTAGACTTTGCTCTCAAAAGCAGTGGTCATTAACACAGAGCAGCCAGATGCAGACCTCTCCAGGTAAATCCCTTATTGGGGATTTCCTTTCAATCCAATGATACATTTTTATCTCAAAATTTAAAATGGTGTGGAACTTCTCAATTTTGATAGCATGCCATTACTTTTCTTAGAAGTCAAAAGCTTTCTGCGGCTGCCAAGGTGTCCTTGGAGAGAAGCTAAGCTTCTCATTGTGTTTTTACTGCTTTTGTATTTGCTCACCCAGAGAGTGCTCATTTAAGAGTACTGGGTGATGACTTATCACAGTGAAGTAACCCTCCCTTGGGGTTTCTGTAAGTGACTATCAACCTCAATCGATAGGAATAAATTATTCATTTAGTGGCTTATCTCCATACTTTTTGCCTTGATTCTAGTTCATGTTTTTTAAATATCAGTTTTAGCTGGGCATGTCAGTGAATGCCTTTAATCCCAGCATTCAGGTATATCTCCATGAGTTCAAGTCCAACCTTGTCTACAGAGTGAGTTCCAGGACAACCAGAGCTACACTGAGAAGCATGTCTTGAAAAACCAAAAATGATAGATGATAGATGATTGATAGATAGATGATAGATAAATAGATAAAATATCAGTTTTAATGCTTAACTTCATGCATGTGTGTGTGATTTATTTCTCTTTGAGCTCAGTCCTGTATAGTGCATCATATACTATCATAGTTAACTGAGAGTTGGTATTTTATGAATATATGTTGGGCAACATCCCAGAAAAGGATTCTTTATAAGAGAATTACATGCTTGTTTGTCCGTTTTTCTTTGAGAAGACAACATAAATCACCACAGGCAAACTCAGTGATTTCCTATAACCCTTGGCTACACCTTCCTGTGTAGAAAAGTCATGATGGTTCTAGAACAGGACATGCTTTAAAGTGACTTTTGGAAGTTTGAAGCACAAACTGGAGTAAACAACAAGTTAGTGTGTTGTTCTGAGTTCTTGACAGTGATTTCATCTTCTGTGACCTTAATTAAGAAATGTTGGTTGAGCAGTGAATCTCAGCACTGGAGAGGGAGAGGTAGGCAGGTCTCTGTCAATTTGAGGCCAGCGTGGTCTACAGAGTGAGTTCCAGGACAGCCAGAGTTACAACAGAGAAACTCTGTCTCAAAAAAAAAAAAAAAAAAAAGAATAAAAGAAATGTTTATATGTATAAACATTTGATGTGCCCTTTAATAGTTCATAGTAAAAATAAATATTGCCTATGCACAAGTCAGGAAACAATGAATAAATGATACAAAGATAAAATTCAATATTAATTACACAAAGGAAAACATAAACTGATCTTTATAATATGATATCTCAGTTAATGAACTGAGCTAATGAAAGGCTTGACAGACTTTGGAATATATGGAATTGATACATACAATTATGTATTCGTTAATTAATTGATATGTCTGAAAAAGGCAGGAGTAAAAAGAACCCACTAATAAATGGGAGCTTTAATGAGGAAGAAAATGTGGGTTTTAGAAAAATGTGTCATATATGTCAGTTTTGCATTTCATAAATATTTCATTACTTATAGCAATATTATTTTCTTTAACAAAGTTGACGATTTGTGGCACTATTCAGAGACAAACAGCTTTTTCTCTTAGTTAAAGCAGCAATATATAAACAATTTCAACTACAATAATGTTATGCAGAAATAAATTGCCATCTCTGGAAATAAAGTTCAAAATTCATTATTATTAAATAATTTTATGTAAAATTTCTCTTTTTAAGACAAATAGAAGAATCAGTGTACAAGTCAATATTTGGCTCTAACTCATTGTTGGCAATCAAACTGTTTAATTCTCTAATTCAGAGTAGAGGACAATGATTAAACTGCACTTGGATCATAACAGTTTAGATATAAACATTAATAATTAAAAAAGAAAGAGGAAGAGGAAGAAGGAAGGAAAGAGGAAAAAGGGGAAGAGAAAGGAGGGCAAGAAACATGTATGAAGACTTGGGCTAGATGTGTTATAAAAATTCATCAGTGAAACTATTAAACACTTTAATCAGTGATGTTATGCTTATTAAAGATAACATCTTTGTTCAGGTGAACTCCAGTGACTTGCTTATTGTCTATAACATCCTGGTATTTGAAAGACTGTTAGTATCCATTCAATGAGTAAATACGTATAGGGATCATGTGTTCCCTATAGCGAATAGTAAATATTTGTTTGCCTTTACAGTATGTGCCCAAGTGTACATTACATTTGCATTTATTTGAAAATACTAAAAATGGAGGGGTGTAGAATTCATATAAAATCAACTGATGCATATATTAAATATACATTATAAATCATCTGCTTATTTTTTAATTTTTATTTATGTGTCTTATGTATCTTATTTTGTCTGTGTCTGTATGTATATATGTGGGGTATAGCACATACGTTGAATTCAGAAAACTACTTGAGGAAGTTGGTTCTTTCCTCTATAGGTTGTCAGGCTTGGTGGCAACTCTCTTTCACTGCTAAGGAATCTTTCCATCATGAAAATGCTACTTCTTATTGTTATATTTTACTGAACTTAAGACACATATGTTATAACACCCATAGAATGAATGACTACTCTCAATGAAGATAGAGTATAATCACTGGGTTTCTACCTCCACTCAAGTAGATTTAAAAAGTAATTAAAATTATAAAGTGATGCTCAGAGGACCCCCCCCAAGTTCTCACAAACAATACCGGTTTATGTTATTTTTATTAATTGCCCACCTGAATTAGTGGGTAAGATCTTACTGCTGAAGACCCAACACTCATTGATTTAAAAAGAATAGAAAAATCAAGTTGGAACTGAGCTGGAGGATTCCTCCCAGCTGGCTATGTCTCATAAGTATATAAAGTACTATACAGGGTGCTGGGAGAGAAAAAGCTTCAACAGTGTGGCCCATCTGTGAAACTTACAAACTATAATAACAACCTGCCTAGTAAGATATCTCCAGTGGTGTAAATAGGGGCAGGACTATTATGAGGTCAACAGCCACTCTGTGATTGAATCTGAAGCCCCCTCTGCAGGAGGAAATTGGTGTATGGTTTCATAAACCCAGTCAAAAACCCATGGATTGGGCCTTAGGGGAAAACTTACAAGTATTGTTTAGCTAAATCATGGCAGTGCCAAGGTGCTTTCTAAATAGTTTATAGTCATAAAACAAATACTACTGCCAACTTTAATCAGTAAAGATTCTCTTTTCCATGAATGACAGTGAATACAAAGACCCCTAGCTGCCCAAGGTACTGAGAATACGTGATGGTTGAATGCTCAGCCCTTAACAGGTCATTTTATAACCCCCTCCAATGCTCAGAACCATTGCTGAAGAGGGGGCATATAAAGAATGTACGAGCTGGAAGAGACGGAGAAGGGCTGTGAAATTATGTTTTCTGGGTGTAATTCAGTCATGATCTTGCAGAAGCTGTGGCTCCCTACAAGGAGTCTATAGAAGATGGAACCTATCAACAGTCAGTTGTGGACTATGGAGGAGCTGATGGGTCCCTTCTCTTCCCTGCTAAACTGTACGGAAGGAGTCTTGGCAAGAAGCAGTCCTTATCATATTCCTGTCCCAACTGAGTAGTCCAAATAGTTTTAAACCATAGTCATGCAAATGATCCTTGTTCAACTCAGTGGGTAAGCCATAATGTGAATGTGAAAAGGGCACTTATGACAAGGAGAGGATGGGACCAGGGATGAGCAAAAAAGGATGAGGAGCAGAAGATACAGTAACCAGAACACATTTTATTTCATACATATACAAACAAATTCTGTAAAATTTATTTTTAAAAAATCACAACATGGGGTAAGGCTCAGTGGGTAGAGTACTTGATGTACAGGCCTCAGGACCTAAGTTTAGATCCCCAGAACCTATGTAAAAATTGAGTCTGGCCATAAGTACCTATTAATGTAGACCTGGGAATGGGAGTGATGGTGAGGACTGGAAGGCACAAATGAATCTCTGGGGCTTGCTTGCCAGCCAGCCAGTCAGCTAGCCAGCCAGCTCCAAGTTCAATGAAAGATGCTGCCTGATCCAGATATTAGAGAGGATGGCTGCAAAAACAGTGTCTTCTGAACAGTAAAGAGATGTTGCCCTCATAAACCTACAACATGTGTGGTTGCCTCATAGGACATGTACACTTTCAAGCCGATCAACATTGGCAACATCAAGAAAGGTGCTGATTATGAGGTTCCTCCGCTAGCAGAGACAATTTTGGCAATGGATGCCAACTGAAAGAGATAGAGTCAATTTTCTTCCGGGGTGTGACCTGTAGTAGGGTGATCATGCTCCAGTGGATGGCGTCATACCCATAGGAATTTGAGTGACACTAGTTTTGGTTTCATTCAGCCATTTAAACAAAGAAGGGCACAAAGTTGGGTTGTATATATTGAGGAGCAAATTGGGAAGAGCTGGAAGGGACTGTGGAGTGTGGACATGATCAGAACGTATTGTACACATTTATGAAATGCTCAAAGAATTAAAACATGAAGCAAAACAAATAAAATGACCAGTTAGTGCAGGACTTATGCATCAAATGAAGAGAAGGAAGAAGTGCTGAGGTCAGAGTAAAAGTTATTACTGAGTTCTTTTTGTGACATGTAGTTTTATCAAACTCTGAAACGGAAGTAAAAATAAAAGATTTTGGAAATTTTGGAGAAGCATTTGAGGAAGATATCTTTATATCCACCTTTGCTCCCCACATCAGCACGAATTGGCAATTATACACTTGCACACACACTTATACAGCATACAAACACACATACATATCACAACATAAGAAATTTTTGATTGAGTATTTTTATTATTGAGAAATTGATTGCAATATTAAATAAATATCATTGTCTATGCCTTTTGCAATTCTTTCTTTTCATAAACTTGGTGCTCTTTGGCTGAAGACAATGGTCCAATGCTAGCATTTAAAGTGAGAAAGAAAAAAAGTAAAATAAAACAAGACTTATTTATGATCCAGGGCAACATTGTTGTACCAAATCATTAGTCATGGCTCAAAAGTCATCATTGCTAAAACAAGAGATATAAGAATGACTATCACTAGCGTAAAAATGTGTACCAAATAACATCCCTGAGAGGACATGGGAATCCAGTAAGCCTAAGGCAGTGAACACTGAGAATTGAATTTCTGAACAGATAAAGTGATGCTGTTATTACTTTCATTTCCTTGAAAATATAAGGGGAAACTGAACAAGCACAATCTTTTCAAACTTTTTGAAACTACATGGAAGCAAATCATAAAAAGTCAATATCTAACTTGGTTAGGTGTCTTTTACAATCAAGACTATGCTAAAATATTTCTTAATATAACTCATACAGTTTCATTTCTCAGTGTGTAATACTCTGGACACTGAGTGTTCAGCAAAATCACACATTCTTCTTTGCCTGCTGGGAATAATATCAAGTTTTATGTAGCAGTTCATCATAATTGATTTGGATAGAACAATGAAGATCATTTCTCAGAGTACCAGAACATAACACAAGGCACAGCTGTTTTCTCTCCACTGAAACAAGTGGTCCTGCTATATGTATTCCTCAGAATCCTGTAATGTGACCTTCAGCACTTTTCTTAGTCCAAATACAAAACAGAATTTTCTCTGAAGTGCTTTGATTTCTAGGAAGGGTGGCTGGCCTTTTGAGACATGAGTTGGAATTGTTTAACTGTCAAGTATTTATTGACCAAGTACGCTGAAAGAGTGGTCAACAAGAAAAAGTAGCCTCAATAGTTGCCTTAGTCTGGGGTCTACAACTGTACTAGTTCTGAGACTGCAAGCAATGTGATTTTCTTCTCTAAAGATCAAAACGGTTCTCATGTTATCCCTAATTTTAAATACATCTTCAAGCAAAAACAAAAATTGAAGAAGCCTTTTTTTGTACTTACTTAGCATTTCACTTTGAATAGTGACATTTACACACTGAATAAAATTTCTCTGGACATCTTTAAAATGTCTAAGACAGAAAACAACAAGCAAGCAAAATAAAAAAATAAAAAAAAGCAAAAGAAAAGAAAAAAATGAAAGAAAAAAACAGAAGTTACAACAAATACAATGGGTTGTCTGTAGTGTCTTAAAATATAAAGTCTTCAGATTTCTGGGTGATTTGCTTTTAGATTGGATTCATATCTATAATGAGATATCTTATATGAGCTTCCTTTATACTTTTCCTATGTTCTTTGCATAGCTTGAAACTTTTACACACAACACTTAATGAATCTGGAATTTGAGATATGTCACATGGACTCAGGTATGGAATTTTGCACTAAGGACTTTTTGTTGAAGCTCAGTTTCACACTTTTAACCTTTCTGATTTACATTTGAGGGTTAGTTACTTGGTCAATATAAGAAATCCAATTAATAGTCAGGTTTATAAACTATATCTCATAAAACTAGCTTTTAAAATGTTACCTACTGTGAATGCGAATTGCTGAATCTACTCTGGAAATCAGTATGTAAATTCCATAAAATACTGAAGATGAATCTCCCATATGATCCATCTATACTACCCCTTGGCATATGCCCAAAGGACTTGATATCAAACTCCGAAGATACTTGCTCAGAAATGTACATTGACACCTTATTCCAAATAGACAGAAAATTAAAAAAAAAAAACCTATATATCCTTCAACTACACAAATGAATAATGAAAATTTGAATAGACACAATGGGATACTTATTATCTATGAAGAAATATGAAATTTACTGGTACATAGTTGTTCTTAGGAAACGTTATATTTGATGAGGTAACACAGACTCAAAAAAATAAAACACTGTATGTTCTCTCTCATCCACAGTTCCTAGCTTCAAAACTTCAAAGGTGCATATGAAACATGGAGTAATCACAGAAACTAGGAAAGTATAAAAATATCATAGACAGGGGTTGGGTAGGAGGGGAGTGGCACTGAGAGAGAAGTAGCAGGACAAAAGTGATATAAAACAATATATGGAAAATGTGAAAGGGGCTCTAATGGAGAGGAGGGAGGTCAATACAAGCATGGTTAAGAAGCATGGGAGACAAATAACATCAAAAGTATTTTGTACAGCCCCAAGGAATCATGTTATTTATATATTTGCCTAAAATTACAGCCATTTAAAAATATATATGTATGAATGTATCTTAAAAGAAGTTAAACTACTTGGTCTGACAATGTTCCCTGCAAGAACTACACAATTAGAAAAAATAATAATAATAGCAGGCAAAATAAATCTCCTATTGAATGATTGGTAGGACTACTCTAAGTGATTTCCAAACAAAAAAGACTATCAAAGGAGCCCTTGTTTGCCTCTCAGTGGGTAAGATTACTGAAGAGACCACACACATAAGACACAAGGCTCAGATGAATCAAGAGGGGTTTGACTTTAAAATCTCTTTCCTGTAGCTGAGCTTCCATGATACCAGAAAATACTGTGCAAGCATCAAACAGATGGAAGCAATTCAATGAGTTTACCCAGTTGCAACACCTATGACCCATGACAATAACCAGCATAGCAAGATATCCTTAAGGTTCAATAAATAGCAATAACATGTCAGTGGCAAACAACAGCTGTGTAATTGGACTTGAGACCCACTCAGCTGGGGAGAAATCATGTCTGGTATTGAGAACCTAGCCAGCTTCCTGGGACTAGTGATGTTATGAACATTAGATAACAATCTACTACTGTCACTTTGCTAGACCAGCATAATTTTTTACTACATTTTAAATCTGATTTGTATACCCATGGATAAGAGTAACTACCACCCCTCATCAAATTAGCCTCTTTTTACAACAAGTGGAGACCATTAAAAACCAATCGCAACTAGACACAATGCAGAGATCAATGGATCATGGGGAGCCTAGAGGTAATTCTTACAACCACATGATAGCTCTTGCATGTACATCTCAGAAAAAAGCAAGGAAGAAATGGTGGAATGATTATAGGAACAAGAATAATAGAAAGTCCGTAGTGAAACAATCTGTTCTAACATGGCTGCGTGGACATGGCAAGAGCGATGGCAATATCAGTGGACATTTTAACATGAAAGAGGGAAAATTTTGTGCTGTCTCACCCTAAACAAGGAACAACAGGCAACTAATGACTGCTGAGAGAATTAGTCTCTCCCAGGGATGAACCTCATTATTGTTTGTACAAAGCAGAATGACCAGCCCTGAAACCACATACAAACTAAACCTAAAATAGTTTCAAAAAGTCACATTTATATATCTGCACATGCATGGACATGCACATATATGCAGATATATGTAAAAATAGTAAGAAAAGATAAAGAGGCTATTAACTTGAAAATGATGGTGGTCTTGGGAAGGAGTAGAAGAGGATAATGGGGGAGAGTCTCAGGGGAAGAGAGGGAAGAGGCAAAGTGACATTATAATTAAAAACCTATATTATATTAAAGGAAAACTCTACAAGATAATGTGTTGACCAATAGGTATTTATTTTAAATTTTTAGCCTAGAAATAAATGGTTTAAGATATGCAATTAAAGAATTGTTTAAGGTAGGAAAACTTTTTCCCTTCATCACGTTATTTTTTTACACTAAATAGAGCAAAAGAAAATTATGCAAAATTTAGACGTAGCCAAAGATCTAACAAATGGAATATCATTCAATATCAAGTTACCCTATATTTGTTAAAATCGTAACCTTTGGTTCCTGTCCCTATTCATGGTAGGTATGTGACTCCAAGTTTCTAACTACATTGTGATGATTAAGAAGGTGTGATTACAGACTCTAAGACACAGGTTAATTCTCAACTTGTATTTCTGTGAGATGAAGAAGGCTTAGAAAATACTAACTTGACCAAGTTGCAGTCACATACAATAAGCACCTAGCATTTTAAATGGGCCCTGAGATCCAAAATTAGGTTCTCATGCAAGCATATTACCAATTGAGTCACCTTACTAGTCTCAATAAAGAGCATATAAAATACGTGTCTGTGTGTTTGAATGGGAGAAAACAATTTAGAAAATTTTAGCATATCATATCACTTGGCAATATAAAAATAAAAATTGTGAAAAATAAAAATTACGGAAAGCATGAATGAATAATTTAAAGTACTTTAAGTCTGTAATGTCCTAAAGCAGCACACCAGTGCTTTATTGTGACAAGTGAGTCCTGACTGTATCTCTCAGGATCCACACACAAGCTAACTAAGCAATTACTCTGGAGGCCTTGAAGGAAACAAACTTCAAAACACGTACTTCAAATAAACACGTTATTATAAAAATCTTATATTCACACATGATTAAAAATAGAATTACAGTTTTCTTTGGAAATCTGTGCACAATTGTGGACTGAAATCTCAAAATAGGTGGTATAGTTCATCCTCAGGCCCCACCATATTGGTAGTAAAAAGTGGCTGGAAGAGAGACATCATCCATTTCTGAGAAGGTGACCACTAGGATATTTTCCGTGTTGAAGTGGATTGTTGCACACCTAGGCATGTAAAGGCAGCTCTTACTAAACTTACATATCAAAAATAAATAAATAAACAAACAAACAAATAAATAAATAAATAAAACCAAAACAAACCCCATGACATTGTGAAGGGCATGATGTCAGATATAGAAACAGTGGAAGGAGGGAAACTGAAGGTGTATTTGATCGTATTTAATTTTATTACCTGTACAAAAACTTTAAGTATGAAAAATTTAAAAAGCAATAGAATGAACTTTAGATCCAGCCTGGTATGCTCAAAACTATGGTGACAGAAATGTTAATATGCCAATGGATGATGTCAGTATTAGAAAAAAAAATTAGACATTTAAGCATTATGTTTATCAGCAAAGGAGCTTGATTATTCTCAAACTAACTGAAAAAGCAATTAACAATACAGGATCCTAGAAATGTGTATTCCTGAAATACACATGCAGACTTAAGACTTTCTTTATTTCTCTTTCTTTCTTCTTTCTTTCTTTCTTTCTCTTTCTTTCTTTCTTTCTCTTTCTTTCTTTCTTTCTTTCCCTCTTCTTTCTTCCTTCCTTCATTCCTTTCTATCTATCTATCTATCTATCTATCTATCTATCTATCTATCATCTATCTAACATTTATCATCTATCTATTTATCTATCTATCAAATGTAAGGTACCAGTTCTTATCTGGGGAAGGAAATGCAAGGAAGGATTAGCACTCAGCCCACACCCATATCAGCACTAATCAAGTGGAGATCACATCCCTCTGTCTTCCCCATTGTACAAATTCTTCTCTGAGTAATGTATTATACAGTTGTCCTTTAGTATTCATAGGGAGTTGGTTATAAGGTATCCTCAAAGATATTAAGCTTCATGAATGCTTATATCTTTTATGTAGGGTGGCAAGCAGTCTGTACTTAATCATACATACATGCATACATAAACACACACACGTTTGTGTGTGTGTGTGTGTGCGTGTGTGTTCCCAAACCTTTTAGGTATTATGTTTAATACATACTAAGTGATAAAGGTGAACATATGCTATGGTGTAGAGAACAATTGAAAAACAGCTCCAATCATTCCTTTTCATTGTAAATGAAAATACAGTAAGTCAGCAATGATGTAACATTTTCCCAATGAAAAAATTTAGTTGATTGACTCTGAAACTGTGAGTTATGGATACATAAGACAGTTTGTACATGCAAATTATTAATTTAGAAGTAATTTTACACTTAAAGTAGATTTAGAAAATTATAACCAATAGGTTGTTTAATCAAAATGAAAGTCTTGAGTTCTTCTCAATTGTAAATTCATTTTTCAATATTTCTTGATTGATATTTCTTGGTGATTTTTTGGTTTTAGTCAACAGTGGCTCTAACATTTAAATTTCTTGAGCTGAAAATAAACAATACTAGTTTTGTGTCTTAATACATGACAAGATAAGAGAGAAAAGATAAAAGGGAAGATATTTTAAGGAAAATATGTTTTATGCCCAGAGGAAAGTGGAGGACATTATCACATGTCCACAACTGCACATAACATTCCTGGAATATATTCAGCAGTAAGTAAAATTGTATAATGTGTTTTGGAAAATAGACTTTCCATATTTAACCAAATCCTAATCTTTTAAATGAATGAAACAGAAAAAAAAAACACACTTGAATCTATTCCTAGGTATAATTTAGACTATTTTAAGGTATAAATAATAAACCTTTCTCTATTCTTGGTCCAAGTAGTGAAATAAGAGGAAAGCTTACAATCTAATTATTCATTTGCAATTTACATCAACACAAAGACATTAACTTAAGACAGGAATCAGGTCCATAGGCTGCTGATCAAAAGAGGCTCAATCATTCAGGTTCTGAAGGCTTATGTTTATGATCTGAGATTCTCTTGGTATATTTTAAAGAAAATACGATTGAATCTTTAAGACATATGAAGCCAATGCCAACTAAGTGACAGTTTGATTATGTTTGAGAGGTGAATATTTGAAGCAGAAGAAATTCGTGGTTCTTAGACAGTTTCTTCTCTTCCTTAGTTACACACACACACAAGCACACACACACACACACACACACACACACACACACACAAACGCAAGCATACATTCCCATACACAGAGTAAACAGTCTTTAATCTTAATACACCTAAACACAGAAGAAGACAGGTTGGTACAATCAGTGATGAATGGTTTAGACATTTTCTTCTTCTAAATCTGGGCTAGTTTCCTATATGAATAAGGACAGAGTGAATTTGGCTGTCTGCAAACTTATAGGCAACTGTTCCCTAGGGGTGCTTTGTTCTTGCGTGCATTTCCTCTATCTGATGGTCCTGACTTTACAATGTGTTCCAGATTGAAGTTATCATGACAATTTTCCCTGTTGAATTAAATTTGGCATCAATGTTCACTAAAATTAGCAGCTAAATAAAAAGTGAACTTTTTAACGATGACTTCTACAAAGTATATTCATACTAACTTATATCTGCAAGATTGTGCTCCATCATAAAGACATCTTGCCTCCTACCTTGCTTCTTAAAGTGGATCAAGAAACATTTTAGAGTATGTCTTGAATAGATGTTTGAAGGCTGACCACTGTAATCTCCATAAGCTTAACACTTGGGACTCTAAAGAAGAAGACTTACTTGGAGTCAGTGCATGCAACAAAGCATGCTGGGAATACAGCCATGTTCTGTTTCAAGAGTTAAAATGTTTACGAAAAGCAATGCCTCTCTTTTTTCAAAAGGGTACTGTGATTCTTCTATACACAGTCACAGTTTATTTAAAGGGATCTCACACCAAGTTTCAAGTTCTGTAAACGTATATCCAGAGAGAACTAGGTGTAATGAAGGAATACAAGAAAGAGCCACCAAGCCATCAATTTTCCAGGGAGCAATGCATTTACCTGCTATAAGAAAGTGTTAAGCTAGTTGTTGAAACTAGCATAGGACTTTCAAGAGACTTGGAGTTTAATTCAAGAAAATCTTTTTAAAAGGAATTCACAGGAAAAAAATTTTCTGTATTTCATCTTAGCACCTAGCCTTCTTTTATTTGGGGTATCATCATTCATTCTCCCAGAAATGGATAGAACACTCAGTAACATTATCATGGGAGACATTCACTGTGCTTCTTGGTGCTACATTTTTTTATTTCACTGTAAGTGGTTATATCAAGACAGAATTATGATTAAAGTACTGATAAATTTTGAGATTATATTTGCCCTTGTATTTTCATGTTTATATACATGAATATGTATATATGTGCACGTGTGTACATATGCATGTGTGTCAGTTTGTCTGTGTGCATGTGTATGTAGAAGTGAACATGTATGTGTGTGCATATGTGCACACATGTGGAGGACAAAGGACACTTTCCACGTTTTTTGTTTTTTTGCTCTTTTTTGAGACAAGTCTCTCAGGCTGAGAATTCAAGAATTTCCCAAATAAGCAAGGTTGCCTCATGAAATTCTTCCTATCTTTAACTCCCTCAGTGCTAGAATCGCAAGTCACACTACCACATCCAGATATTTGCATTGTGGATTCTGAGGACGGAATTTATATATACTGACTAAGATGATCTCCCCACCAGTGAAAGTATCCTTTTTAATCTGGATATATTGTACGCTGAAGAAATGTTTCTTACTAGATATTTCAAGATACATTTTACAAAGAAGGAAAATAAAGCCTCATCTCTGTTGTGCTTTCAAACTACAATTACACAATGCAACATATACTCAGTGGCGTGCACATAAAACCTTTGCTGATGAATGTAAATTTATGCATATGCTCAATGAGTGCATGTGCACATCTTGAAATCAGTCCTGCTATTCTGTTTGTTTATTTATTAACCAAAAGCAAAAAAAAATATTAACATGCTCAGATCTTTGTCAGGGACCCACAGTAAGTGATGCTTACATTCTGCTGTGAAAAGACAACTTTACATTGTTACAACATTCAGCAGGTCTGTAGCTGACCTGACTAATCTACTTGCCTTTTTCATCCTGGCTGCTCCAGAACATTTCTTCAGTAGATAGCACACCAGAGAGGACTTGGCAACACCTGTCTTTATTTAACAAACTGATACCTTGCAGTTATCTTGTCTTTAGCATAAATGTATTTGAAGGAGGCTAATGGTGCCTAGTAGCACGGTTATAATTAAGATCTTGCCAGTATTGTATAACAAATTGTAGGTTTCTACAATCTGTAAATGCTTTGTGAATAGTTTAGAATCCAGCACTTGAGATTTTTTTAAGGTACCATCACTAAATGTGTGTGTGTATATATGTATATATGTGTGTGTGTGTGTATGTGTGTGTGTGTATATATATGTGTGTGTGTGTGTGTGTATATATATGTGTGTGTGTGTGTGTGTATATATATATATATGTATGTATGTATACGATATAATTTTGGCTATGAAGATTACTTATATTATAAGGATTACTGCTGAACATGATGCTGGACACCTTGAATGTATACATGAAAGGAACATATTCATGGCAGAAGATTTGTTTTGAGTCAAGGTATCATAAATATCAGTCTCAGAGAGTTGAGAGGGTATGGTACTCTAGAATAGTTTATGACGTGGATGACCAGGATGCAGGAATGGTACACAAAGACTCTATGCTGAATTCCTAATTTTTGTCCTTTATGTCCAGTCTGCCTATGGAATTAGATAGTTCTTCCCACATTCACAATGTGGCTTACCCCGGCAATTTGTCCCTTTGCATATCCCATCACAAAAGACACATCAAGAATTATTCCTCACCAATTCCCTAGAAGACTCTACACTTGGTTAATATTAAACATTACACGTGTTAAGATGAATAAAAAACACAAAATCTAGATTTTCATTTAAATAATCATATGATCTTTCCTTCATACATGTGATTAAGCATCTGGGAATATAGTATCTTTCAGTCAAGAAATTCTCATAGCATATTTTCTCCAGATATTTGTAAAAGTGCATACATACATATCATGATGTTAAATGGTAGCAGGGTTTTTTTTGTTGTTGTTGTTAGCATTTTGGCTAATGTCCATCAGATAAAATGAATGGCTTAAAGTATCAATACTTCTTAGCTAATTTTTCAGGAAGAGCCCAATTATCTTAAAATGTCCTTAACTTCCTTTGTAGTAGAGAAGGAACATGAACTTCTCTATCTTCCTGCTTTCCCAACTACTAGGATTATAGTTGTGAATAATCATGTCTGGTTTAAAGACTCAGTAGGAGTCAAACTCCTGTTGATTTAGAGGGTCTTGTTTCCTTGAAGTCTTCCATCTTCTCTGGCTCTTTCTGATTTCTCTTCCATAGGTTCCTGAGCCCTAAAGGGAGGGATTTGATGGAGATAGCCTTTTATGACTGAGAGTTCCAAGATCTCTCACTTTCTGCATATCTCTTACTCTCTCTGTGGATCTCTATTATTTGTATTTGTTCCCATCTGTTGTAGGAGGAAGTTTCTCTGATGAAGGCTGAGCAGGGACTGACCTATGTGTATAGCAGTATGTCATTTTATTTTTATGGTGCTTTAGCAGAATAGTAGTATTTGGCTTTATCCTAGCTTTATAGGATAAAAAGAGATGGGATGGCTTTATCCCATCTATTATCAGGTCCTTGGGTGTCTGGTTTGAGTGTCTTGTGGACTGTGTCTTAAGCCATATTGAATATTGGCTGGTTCCTATTACAAGCTTTGTGTCACCATTACAGTAACATGACTTGCTGACAGTACATCATTGTTCCTCCAAGGTTTGTGGCAGAATTTATGTTTAAATTTCTCTTTTGGTAGCTTGTATACCAAGAACACTAGTGTGTAGGGTAAAGGCTCTAGATAAACACCATGTTGACTTCTCAGTATCCCATGAGTTGTGGAGATGTTGCCTCTTACAACAGGAACTTGTCACCACTTTATAGAGAGCAGCCTGTAGTCTTGGGAACAGTCTGGAATATTAGAGGTTTGCCATGGGACACCATTGGCCAACAACTGAATTGGAATTATTATTCCCAGCACTTGAAGCTCCACTGGATCACAAGGGACATTCAGCTGGGGCTCTGTGCCTCCCGCTATTTGGCAATTTTATTTAGATTACTTTCATATATATATTCAGTTATGGAAACTTCTACTGTACTAGGTTTCTATACTACGCTTCAAATGGTCATTAATTTTAGCTGTTTCTTCCCATATCCTTCTCCCTTCTTCATTAATCCTCCTGTTTCTGTTACTCTGTAATATCACCCATCCATAACTATTTATTCTATTTCCCTATCTTAGGGAGATCTATCTGCCCTACCTTTGCTAATTCATTACTCTATACCTACCCTCACTGTTCTAAGGATTGCAGCATTTTTATCATTGACTTAACTGCTAATATCCACGTATAAGCAAATATTAATCTTTGTAGGTCTGAGTTTCCTCACTCCCCTGCCCCCCAGCAATGAGTAAATGTTCCCCTTACTCCACATCCTCATTACATGAACTGTCACTTGTTTTATTGATCTAAGCCATTCTGAGAGGTGTAAAATACAATCTCAAAGTAATTTTGATTTGCATTTTCCCTGATGACTAAAGATAGTCAGCACTTCTTTAAGTGTTTCTCAGCCATTTTTGTTTCATCTTTTGAGAATTCTGTTTAGATTTATACCCCACTTTTAATTGGGATATTTGTCTTCTTGAAATTCAGATTTTTTGGTTCTTTATATAGTTTGGATATTAGTCCTTTATCAGATGTGGAGTTGGTAAAAATATCTTCCCATTCTGTAAACTACTGCTTTGTATGTATTATGGAGCCGTTTGCTTGCAGACACTTTTTGGTTAATGTTGATCTTGGTGTCTGTGTTAATAGTGTTCTGTTTAGAAATTCTTCTCTTGTGCCAATGCATTCAAGGTTATTTCCCACTTTCCCTTCTATCATGTTTAGTCTTTGTGGTTTCCTGTTGAAGTTTTTGATCCATTTAGGATTGAGTTTTGTGCAGGGTGATAAGTATGAATCTATTTGAATTCTTCTACATGCAGCCATCCACCTTGACCAACTCTGGGTCTTCAAATTGATTCCATTGATCAACATGTCTGGTTTTGTATCAGTAGTATGCTGTTGTTATTACTATAGCTCTAGTGCAATTTAAAGTCAGGGATGGTGAACCCTCCAGAAGGCATTCATTCATTCATTCATTCATTTATTTATTTATTTACCATTCAGAAATATTTTAGTTATCTGTGTTTTTTTGTGTTAACATATGTTGCTAAAAATTGACTTTTCATGATCTGTAAAGAATTGTGTTGGGATTTTGATGATGATTGCATTGAATTTGTAGATTACTATTTTTAGAATGCCCATTGTTACTATGTTAATCCTACTGATCATGAACATAAAGAGATCTTTCAATATTCTGATATCATCTTCAATTTCTTTCTTCAGTATTGACAACTGTTTATCATACAAGACTTTCACTCGTTTGGTTGGAGTTACCCCGAGGTATTTTATATTATTTCAGACTACTGTGAAAATTGTTTCCCTGATTTCTTTCTTAGTCCATGTGTCATTTGTATACAAGGAAACTACTGGTTTTTGTGAGTGAATGTTATATCCAGCTACTTTGCTGAAAGCGTTTATTAGCTTGTAGGAGTTTCCTGGTACAATTTTTAGGGTTACTTGTATGTACAATTGTATCATCTGCAATAAAGAATTCTTCCTTTCCAATTTGTATCTCTTGATCTCCTTTACTCATCTTATTGCTTTAGTTTATATTTTAAGTATTGTATTGAATAGGTATGGAGAAAATGGACAATTTTGTCTTGTTCCTGGTTTTAGTGGAAATGCTATAAGTTTCTCTCCATTTATGTTGAGTCTGGATTATCTTTCTTTGACTGCAAATCTTCAGAATGAAAAGGATTCTGCATATTTCTTATTTTCAATCATTTGCTAAGGATAAGAAAACTAGACAAATCTTGTGCTACCACTTTGTAGGACAGTGTTAGCTTTTCCTTTTAATTCACGACATCATGTTCAGTTGTACCGAGATGAGCATAGGCCCCATTTTATCTTTCTGGATGCCAGTTTTGTTGGTGGTGTTTGTTTTATAAAATTGTATCTGTCTTTATTTTAAACATATGTGTCTTTTCCTGCATGTATGCAAATGTACCATATGTGCGTACAACCTATAGAAGCCAGAAGAAGTCATCAGATCCTTTGTAACAGTGGTTATATTAGTTAAGTCTGCATGTGGGTGTTTTGAACTGAACTCAAGTATTATGCAAAAAAGACATGTTATCTTAACTGCTGAGCAGTCTTCCAGTCTCCCAGGTAATAGTTTTTATTGTGGAATACTGTTCATCTCCACCAACTTCCAAATCCTTTTCTGTAATGCTGATCTAAAAAGTCCAACAAGAGGGAAGAAACACCGTCTTTTGCAAATGACTTTACCAAATCTTTTCAGTATAATTGTTTTCTCTGTAATAAGTCTTGTCTCTACATTTTCTCTAATTAGTCTAATTCTGTTTAGAACAGTAACACTTTTAAAAGGTATGAAACAATGGCTTCAATTCTGATTATGAAGATCTGCATTTGAAATGTTTGAAAAAAAACTCAGGAAACAAAGTGAAAAGTGTATTGCTGGAGCATTTGAGGGAGATACAAAATATGATAAGATTCTATCATGATTAATATAGTACTGTGAAATTTTAATCTTATCATCCACTTAACATCATTTCATATGGCATGCATATATTCTCTGTACTTTTACAATTCGTTTCCCTACCAAGTGTTTCTATAAAATTAACATACACGAACTACATAGCTTCATATACTTCACAGACCACTCCTTGGTTTAGTGTAGAAAAGTTGTGTTTGAGAATTATCTATATAAATCATTTCACTCCTCTTAGTTTTCACCATCAAGAGTTTCCTTCTTTAGTTAATCTCTATTATTTCACGGAATTCCTTACTGTGGAGGTATAAACAAAGAACATTATGACCGTGTGTTGTAGAAATCTATAGTGTGAAATTAAGAGTATGTAGATTACATTTCTATGAACAACACTTCTTTACAGCCGTTGTTTGTTCAGAATATGACTCCTCAAAATTCCACACTCAGAATGGCCTGTTATGGAGCATGTGTGACTGAAGTTACATTTACTCAGTTAATTTATTTTGTGTCCTTTCTGTCCCATTTTCTGACAAGACAATGAATGCGTATTTTAAATAGCAGAAATTATCCTTCCTTTTGTATTTAGTTTAGAGAAATAAGCTTCATATCACAATTTTATTTGAAGTTACCACATATTAAGGCAATTCCACAACCACAGTATATTAATCACATATATAAATCATCTGATTCTCACAGAGAGATACCAAAACTACTTTTATATTTCACAGAGCACTGGGGACCCATCCTGGTAACAGATGAAAAACAAAGACATTTAACCAAGTTATGCAAGTTCAAAACCGAACAAATGGAATCATCAGTGCTTTGGTGTTTACTCTATGACAAGGAAGTCTTCAGACACAAATGAAGAGTTCCTGTTCCTGCTATCTGTTAGCTATCAATATTCTGAAATCCTGATATGTCAAGCAAACACACATTACTTTGGCCTTATGAAACAGACTCCTGTTAGGTATCAGGGGTACTAATCTAAGAATAAAAGCATCTATGCTGACAGAAAGAATAAGATGCCTGCCAATTAAAATTTCAACATCTATTATGGTTAATGATTTGATTCTACTGTGAAATAGTTTTGTTCTGGCAAAATGGTATATGCTGCTTAGTAGAGATCTCATATCATTAATAGAACTCGACTTTATATTATACTGCACAAATGATGCTTTATATAAACTTAACATATCAACATACCTGCAGACAGATACTAATTAGAATAGTTCAGAAATCAAATGCTAAGAGAAGATATACTATAATCTATTTGTATTTGAGTTGCATAGGAACAAGATAAGAAGCTCAAGATCTTGGCATTGTCCAGAAAACAAAGAAGATTTACTGCATGCACTTTGCTTTTATTAATCTTGCAAAGGGTATTCTCTCAAAAAATATGAAATCAATTTTGCCTTAGGTGACTGGAATTTGCGGGATAAAGCCTTACTTCTTCAAGTTGGGAAGATAGCAGGGAAACAAAAGAAGCAGATTGAAAGATAATGGGCAGTCATCCCTCTATCTGAGGTTTAGTGCCCTAAATCACATAGTAGGTCACTAGCTAGCTGAGAGGATTATTTAGCACTGAGCAATACAACTTAAATTGTATCTCTCTTAACATTTCAGTTTTTAATTCTGGAAGGAACCAATACAGGTTTCCTTGGGGACATGAAAGAAGAGACATAAAATTAAGAAAGAAGAAAAAAATATAATCATAGAGGAAAGAATCAATTTTACTTCTAACTTTAGTCATCTTTCATGTGAAAGGGGTCTCTGGAGAGAGATAGGAGGTCATTATTGCATGAAGACTTCAGTGGCAGAGCTTAAGTGACTATATTGCATATATTGCATACAGTATGGAATGATTGGATCAGGCCAAAAATGAGAGGCATGCCTGCTCATTATAGGGGCTTGTGATGTCAGTATAAGGTGATAGAGGAAAAACTAGCAGGAAAAGTCATTGAACTGTAAATAGGCCAGTGTTATGATGAATTACTTGTATGTGACAGAAAACATCAGGATGCCTAGTGGAAGCAGGTGAACATCTCCACAGCAGCAATCACCATCTAGTTTCCACCCAGGGAAAAGGATAGACAATGGCATCCCTTCATCTATCACGAAAGCTTTAAGATTACACAGGACACATTCTCCACATGCTGCTGTCATCTGACAGTGAAGGCATGGGAGAAGACTAAAAGAACAGAAATCTACTTTAAAGGCCAAGAATAAGCTGGAATATTTAATACAGAGTATAAAATATAAATAAACTTTATGCATATAGAACTAACTTTGCTCTAGTTGCTATTGTAGCTTTTGTTCTGAACCCTAAGATATCGAATTCACATAGGGGTCACCATCATAATTTGAGAGGGAAGAGAAACAATATATTCAATGTATCAATATGTATAGCAGAAATTTATTTTACGCCTGCAATGATTGTGATTATGATAATCAAATACCTTTTTAATGTACTAAATATTTTGGAATTCTGTATGTGATCATAATATATTTTAATATCCTTTCTTCTTATTTAAATGTACTTTATTATCTCTGAGTTAGATTCAATTGCTAAAATAAATATAAAAGTGATGAGAGTATACATTTTCATTGTTTTACAATATACTTATAGCCAGGTATCCCAGATTAAACAAAAGGGCAGCCCCAGTCTTTAACTCCTAGACTATGGCTAGTGTTGCTTTATTTAACGTGCAATGTGCTGAGAACTTATCCAAGAGGTGAAAACTGCAACAACCTCTATCCCTCAAGGTTCAGGGAGCATTGCAGAAGAGAGAGCAGAAACACTGTAAAAGCCAGATGCTGAGGAGGACTGTGGTGAAATGCTGGCTTCTGCACATGACACGACTTGCGTACATGTCTTCACAGTAATTTTGGCGACCTCAACAATACCTATATGTAATCAAGCCAGTTAGAAAATTCAGTATGGAAAAGGGAGGGCCTGCTGAAGTCTCGCTCCTAGGTGAGTAGCGACCAGCAAGTAATTAATGCTGGAAGAGGGAGAGTCACTTCTCTTGGAGGAAGAAGCTACTGGTAAGTTGCCTATGCCCCACCAGTGAATGGCACCACACCCATGCACATACAATAGCATCTGTGGCTCTCAGTGAGTCATTAAAAATAAAGGAAGTCATGGAAAATGTGTTGGGAAAGAGGGAAAGGGGTTTCTGGGGAAGTTAGAATATGGTAGTAGAGTCTGGGTATGATTAAGATACATGATATATACACACAAAATTTTCAAAGGATAAATTTACAAAAATTGACGTATAACTTCTATTTTCAGCTCCGAAATTTAGGTTTGGAGATTGTCATGTGAATGCACGCAAAATAAAAATATGAATAAACAGAAAAATCTTGTTTTCTATGGGCCATCTAAGAAGAGAGCAACACCTTCTTCATTAAAAGCTATGGAATGCATGTCAATAAGAAGAGAGGGGAAGGGCATATTTGAAGGACTGAAAGTAAAATAAGCAGACTGGAAAGATGGCTCACAGGTTAAGAGAACTGATTGTTTTTCCAGAAGACATATGTTTAATCCCCAGCACACATGGAGCCACACACCACATGCAATGCTTGTCCCAGAGAATCCAACATCATTTTCTGGTCTCCTAGGATACTGAGCATACATGGTGCACAAATATAAGAGCAGGTTGGACACCTATGCACATAAAAAAAAAAGTAATTATTATTTTAAAATAAATAAAACTAGAGTTCTATATCCAGTGAAACTATTTCTCTAAAAAAGATGTTAGGACTCTCTTATAGAAAATATAAAGAAAATCACTAATTCATTAATTGTTAAACAATAATGATTTTCTTTATATTTTCATGAAAAAGAAACTCTTCAAGGATGAAAAAAATATACATCAGAAGCATGGATCCGAGTAAAGACAGATGGGACCACAGGGTGTATAACTCAATGAATAAAAAGATACTTATCATATAACCTTATGTTCTTGAAAAGATTCTTATTTCATTATCTTGTTCAAATAATGTAAATAAATATAATTACCATAAAAATGTAACTGAGAAAGATTATTCTTTTATAGTATATCCACAATAGGCAATAAGGACATAAATGTTATTAAGAGAGCAACAAAGATCAGCTACAATGTACATTGTACATTTTAAGGCAATAATAAGAAACATTAAAAATAAATATAGTTGATAAATAATAGAAAAGATTAAATTAGATAATACAAAATACCAATTTTTAACAAAAGTGCTAAAGAGACAACTCAGGGATTAAGAGAACTGGTTGATCTTCCAGAGAACCTGGGCTCAATTCCCAGTACCTACATAGCAGTTTAGGACCTTCTGTAACTCCAGTTTCTGGGGATATGATGACCCCTCCAGTCTCTTCAAGGATCAGGCCAGCATGTAGTAGGTACCCAGACATCCACCAGATAAAACATGCATACACATAAAATTAATTTAAATAATTATTTTAAAAAAATTTAAAGAGTTAAGAAAATGATTTCTAAAAAGGTCAAGGAATAATTTCAGTAAATTGAAGATGCATACACACACACACACACACACACACACACACACACACACACACACTTGATATTAACAAAACTGTATTACTAATAATTAATAAATGTGAATGATTCAAAGATGGAATTACTATGAATACAACACAGTACATAAGCAAATGAATACATTGTCTTAAAGCAACTTGCTCCAAATATAAGGCCACTTCTAGGTGAAAACAGAAAGATCAAAAGAAATATTGTGTTTATAACAGTCAAGAGAAATTTAATGCAATAGCATTAACATTGGAATAAACTGACTATATAAAGAATAAGATTACCAAAGAAAGACAGAGAGAAACCTAAGACCATGCTATAGAGAAAAATGTGAATCAGTTATATCAAAACATTCAAAACAACATTGATGGATAATATTGGATGAAGAAGGTTCTAATAATAATTGAGAAATAAGAGAATTAAGGAAGGGGTTTACATGGGATTTGGGATGATAAGAGAGGATGTAATGATCATAATATATGATCATTACATAGTAAATATATATATATATTTATATATGAAATTGCCAAAGAAAGTTTAATCAATGAAAATATCAAAGTAAAAATAAATATCACTCAGAAATTAAGAGTGCTCGTTGTTCTTTTAGAGGACCCAAATTTGGTTCCCAGCACTCAAATTGATTAACTGATTCATAATCTCTTGGAATTCCAACTCCAGAGGTTCCAATGCCTCCTTTCTGGACTCAATGGGCAACTCCATCACATGAACATACCTACACACAGGCACATATATACACATAATTAAAAACAAAACTAAATCGTAAAAGTTAAAATAAATAACAATATTTGTGGTAAACAAGAGTTAAAAGTTTTATTGTTGAGATGTCAAATATTCCAAATTGCTCTATAATTTACAGTGAGTATGATAAAGACTCTAATTCTAGAAGACAATTAAAAAGGCATGGAAATTTTAGCTTGCTCAAATTTTAAATATCAGATTTCATCCTAATTAACATTATATTGTCTCCCTTATTCTTATATGATGATGTCAAATGTTGCCCAGTGATTGAATCTGGTAGGCTTGAACTTCCTGTCTCTGTAGACTTTACTTGAAGGAAGCAAAGAGATATTTTGAAAGAAGTAAACATACCAGTAGTAAGAAAAAGGACTCTGGTAAATAGATTGTATTAATATCACCTTCTGCACATTCACTTCCATTCAAGTATTCTTTCTTTTCTCACCTCTCTATTTCTTTTTCTTGTATTGCAACTAAAGCACAGGACTCGAAAATAAGTTGTTGTAGAAAATTTATGAGAGAAAAAAAAAAAAAGAAAAAACAAACAAACAAAAATCAACCATGAAGCTGAGCAGATAAATTGCTCAGAAAAATGTTTGAGTATCACAGGATATACCCTAGCTTCTGAGAAGAAGAAACAATTTCTTTAAACCAATTTCTGTGATGATGGTGATATTGCTGCTATTGATGATGATGATGGTGATGATGATAATGGTTATACTAATGAGAGTGATGATAATGATTATGACAATATTGATGATGGTGGTGATGATGATGATGATAATAGGTAAGACATTTCCATATAGATAGTCAATTCAATCCCCTCAAAGATGCATTGAGATGATGTTACCACTTCAGCATAAAGGAAGATCCTCAGCATCCATTTCCAGATTTATCTACTTCCGATCACAGTGAAGGAAGATTCAGATTCAAGTCTCAGTTACAAAGACACATGTTCTCCTCACCATGTGTTATCACTCACAAACCACATATTCATTACCGAAATCTGACTTGGATCCTACCAAAATACCAAATCCTGAGATGAATGATCCCAGAAGGTACTGGCTAAGGAAGATTCTTCCATCGCTGTTATAAATTTACTATGTGACAGTGAAAAAATTCCCGTAATTTCATAGGAAAAACTGCATGTACCACAAGAACACACAAAAAGAGAAAGCTAAATAAAGAAAATGTTTATAACATTTTATCAAATGAAGTATGAATGGATTTCAAAACAAGGTCTTTTCCATGTCCTTCCTATTTTATCTTTCTTGATCTTTCCTTATGTGCAGTTATGCTCTTTTGCTTACAGATCTGGAATTTCCATTATCCACTGCTCTGAGATTTGAGTAATACCATCCTTCTGTGTGTTGTAAATCATGAATCTTAATATATGTTATAAAGTACATTCGTCTATATGATCTGAAAAAATCAAAGACAGAAATCTAGGTCTAAGTAGGTTATGCACTTGCTATTAAGCACAGATTTAAAGTCTGTTAAATGATATTTGACATATGTCATTGCTCTCACGGTTGGACATGCAGTCAATTAGCTTAAAAATTCCATGGACTACAGCTTATGGTTTCCTGTTAGCAAATGCCCATTTCTTCCACCAACAGTGTGCTTTCTTTAACCTGTACTTACTATATTTTGATTTAAAAGGTCTTGTGCACATATCTTTAGTCATGTTTCCTCAATTAACATTATAAGTAGCAGATCTTTTTACTTGCTTTACCCCAAACCTAGAAATTCCTTTTTAAATATACTTTGATCTTTGGCACGTTTTCTAAATTCCTTTCATCTGCTGTAAAGACAAAATGATGAAGAGTCTTGGATTAAGATTCAGAAGACTTGGATTCCATTAAATTTTGATACAAAGTAGTTGCATTTTTGTAAATTACATTAATCTTTAGGAATAATTTCCCAGGGTTAAAAGAGAGTGTGATCCTGGAAGACGTGAAGCAATATTATTCCAAAAATATTTTAAAGCTGTATCTTATAAGTAGACTTCTGTTTATTTATAAGAAAAAACATGCAGAATTAAGCTTCCAAATTTCCTTTTATATAGCTTACATAGTACATAACATGATTTGCTGATTATCTACTCGTGTAAGTGTTGGGAAGCTGTTTCCTCTGAATTGAAATATTCCATCTGATCATCCTGCCTGTACCTTTTTAGCATATCCTATAAGCATACATCAGGAAGACTCAATAAAAGGATCAATAGAAAAGTTCCTTTTTTCTTCTGTTTAAACCTTTATCAAATCATTGTATTATCATCTTTTTAATATGTAAATTGTGCTTCTATACATAAAATTAAGTATGCATCTGCACCTGGCAAAATGGGAAGTACCACCAAGGGGAAGAGGGAGTGGGGAAGGTTGGGATCTTGACAGATTATGATATAATTTTGTTACTTTCCAAAGTTTATAAATTATGATTATGCGAACTCAATAGTAGATATTCTTCGAGGACACAGAAAACACACACACACACACACACACACACACAAGTTAACTTTTCTTTATGGAAAAGTCTGTCAAGATGTAACAGTGGCAACAAAAACAAGGATTGCTGTTTGTGATAGTGTTAATCATCCACTTGACAGAATACAAAATCACTTGGACAATAAGCCTCTATGTAGGCCTTGGGGCGATTGTTTCATGATATTTGAGGTGGAAGAACATATTTGCTGTGGGTAGCCCCGATTCTTGGATGGGATTGTGAACACTATAAATGAAGAAATAAAATGAGCAGAACATGCATTCATCCCAGTCTGCCTCTTGATGGTTGATGTGATATGAACAGTTGCTTTGAGCTCCTGCTGCCTTGACTTCCTCACCATGATGGGCTGTGAGGTGGAATAAACATATTTTCCTTATGTAGCTTAAGTAGTGTATCCCAGAAATAGCTAAAAACACTAAGACAGTTTTCTTGTATTTTTAGTTTTGTTACACTTTTTTTTAAGTTAGCATGTAAAGTAATGAGTCTCATTATTGCATATAAATATATATAAATATATATTCAGTATATATATATATTCCTCTTAACATTATCTGTATTTATTCTTGTGCCTGAATTCCTTTCCAGATATCTTAAAATGTAAATAAATTGCCTGGAAAATGTGTGGGATCGTACAGGGATAAAGGTATTGTCTAGTATGCATAAGGTACTGGGATGTATTGCTAACATTTTTTTTAAGAAGCAGAAAAATTACATAATATGCTAAGCACATTTGAAGAGCAGTGACAGCTCAAGAGAAAGACATTAACACTATCCTTTCGTACATCAATAGACTTCCCCTAGGGGTTTTGGTTGAGAAAGGTATTCATTAATTACATCATTGGGGATGTATCTGTTGGACCATGCAATTCTTTAACATGCTGATTTGGTATAATTTCTGCCTTTAAAGCAGCAATAGAGACACTCTTCATTATTCATGAGAAATTAAGAAAAAAACAGCAAAGAACAAAGAATGAGGTGTGCTCTAGAAGACAAGTGTACATCAACAGAAGCTCCCAGTATCTTCAGCTGTTAATCCATTTTCCTTTTCTTTGGCACTGACAAGTTGAAGGATTAAGTGCTTAATTCCAATTGTTCTACAAGGCTTTGCAAAGACACCAGGGCACTGAATCACAAAGCACTTTAAAGAAACAAATCCCCTTATGTAAATGAGAGTGGTTATACCAGCCCCCTTAGTCACCCATCTTCGCATATTTAAGATCTCCCTGCGTTCTAAGTACTCCAACCTTCTAACACATCGCCCCACTTCGTAACCACAGTCGGCATTTGTCAGGAAATTATTTGAAAACTCGCGTTTGTCATAGTTTTAAATTTGATATGGAAATGTTTGTTTTAATTCTTAATCACTTTTTTTGGTGTGAACTTGTGTGTGAGTTCATGTGTGTGAGTGAACTGTATGAGGAGCACTTGTATGCCTGACGTGCATGCTTGTGTGCGCATGTGCAGAATACAAAAGAAACCATCAGCTGTCCTGTTCTAAACCTCTCCATTTTACTTCCGTAAAACAGATAACTTTCATTGAAACTGGATCTAGGCAGGCAGCCAGCAAGCCCCAGTGATACTTCTCAGCACTGATTCTGCAGCCCTGATGATACAACACTCGGACTCTGTATGTACTCATATAGCAAGAGCTGGCATCAACTGAGCCATCTCTCCAGACCTCCTGTGAAAATGTTTAAAAGAATGATGAATGAAGACTGAGGAAATTTTCTTTTTTTTATATAAGTCAGATTCTCACAGTAAACACTCTTAATATATGTTTGATGTTTTAAAAATTTTATTTAAAAAACTGATACCAAGGGAGGACTCACCTCGTGATACTCAGGGAAGCCAGTATATGACACTGTTTTTTTGTTTTAGTTTTTTTTTGATTTTTTTTTGGTTTTTTTTTCCTTTGGGTGGGGAGTTCTTATTTTAACGAAATATTTTTTTTTCATGGTTATGCAGCAAGAAGGCCAGGAGTTGAAGTGTGTGTGTGAGTGTGTGTATGTGAATGTGTGTGTGTGTGTGTGTGTGTGTGTGAGAGAGAGAGAGAGAGAGAGAGAGAGAGAGAGAGAGAAAGAAATAGGAAAGAGAAGTTACATATCAGCTGGATGGTGAAGAAAGTTGGTTTTGAGGTGTTTTGTTTTATTTTGATTTTTGTTTTTGTAATCATCTCTGTGAGACTTTCCCTGAAGCTCACTGTAAGAGCTTTTCCATTAAAACAAACAAAAACAAACAAACTGGATCTACCTGTGTGTAACCTTTTGCAAATGTCAGAACTACACTAACTACCCAAACACATCCAACTCAGAAATAGTGTCACATGATTTAATGAGGAGGTAAAGAAAACAATTGGTAAATTCATTTCCACAGTCAGCATTACAGAAAAGATCTATCATTCAGCTCTTGCAGGTCATACTATTTAAGCTGCCTTTTGACAAAACGTGAAAAAGTTTTCCAGTGTAATATTCAAGGAAAAGAAAATGTTCCATTCCTTCTTCATCTTAGACAAAATCATGGTGCTGCCATTGACGTTATCAGGTCATCTTCAAAATTCTGATCAAAACTAATTCCTATGGCACGTTAAACCACTGGTGTATAAATGGGCTAAAAATTAGTTTCTCCAAAGCATCTAAGGTATCCCTAAACTTCTTCTACAGCACGGGAGATACTTTATTTTCATTCTTTTTTTGGGTTTGCCAGCTCCATCTGGCAAGCCTATACTCATACACATGTACACACACTGACAAATAATAGTATTTATGTGAATGAACTCACATCTTTAATTGAAATCTCCCTAGTTTCCTGTTAACCATAGCATGGCCACCCACAATGCTTGTTCAATTCCAGGAGTTTCCTGGTTATTTAAGCAGGATCCTGAGGCAGAATTTGTGGGGGATTAGCACTCTAAAGCATCCTTTCACCATGAGTCTCAAATCATTTTACACATTTTAATTCATGTTTGGAAAGCCACAGAGAGAGGAAGTTAACTGACATGCCTCTCCTTAAATAGGAAGAGATTCAAATAGATTGAATATGTTTAATTCAAGCATATCAAATCAAGCATGAGGCACTTTAAGAGGAAATGCTTGAATTTTAACCAAAAATAGTATTATTCTCATTCAGACCCCAAAAGGATTATAATTAACTGTTCCCAGGTAAGCAAACAGTTTCACAAACAAATGTTTTATTTAAAATTTTAAAATTATTATGCTTATATAGACTAAAAAAGAAAACAAACACAGTGAAGAATAAATCTGTTTATGATTAAAGTGTAACTGTAATTTTGTATGTGGCTTATATAGGTAGATAGAATCCTCTTATTATATGTATGAAAAACTCTAACATACTATACATATGAATGAAATTTGTTATAAGTACATCTGGGGTCCTTGCTAACAATCCATCACAATACATAAATAAATGAATAAGTAAATAATTAGCATAGCATGTAAAATTAAGTAAAACAGAAATTTGTGTGTTACAAGTTTTCTTACATACAGTAGCATTGAGCTCCAGCATTCACAGAACTTTTACTTCACATATGAAGATGCAACTTAGGAAGTTACGATGTGCACTTTAAGATCATGAACAAAAGACAGAATGCTTTGTATAGATGAGGAAGCTGTTTTTCACCATCAGTGTGTAAGCAGGAACCAAAACAGCTGATGTCTAGTGTATTTTAAATAAGTATTTTCGTAAAATACCATCCCAAAGTAACCTCTCTAGTTTCCTTTAGTCAAAGGTGAAAATAGACACATTGCTTTAAGGCGTGAGAAGAAAACGCTGTTTGCCATATTTCCCCTTATCATTATATTTCTTTTAAAAACAATGAGAAACTAAGCTGTTTTTGCTGAGTAACTAGAAGAGTCTTGTATATTTGAAATTCAGTTTGGAAACACCCACGTATATATATATATATATATATATATATATATATATATATAGGAAATAATTCAATAGCAATCACCATGACAGGATCAAGTACATATAATCGTGTAATTGTATAAATGAAGGAAGACAAATAGAACTGAAACATATAAGAATCAAGTGAGTGAGGTCATGCGTGGAAACCATCGTTAGATATAGCCAAATATGCCTATAACAGATCAATTATCCTTTTCCGATCTGCCAATAATGCTTTGATGATTTTATTCAAATGATCCACTGGAGATGTATCTCTGTGGTAGAGTGCTTCTTGTTATGGAAGAGGCCTTGGGTTCAAATCCCAGTATTATTTTTTTCAGTGCTTAAGAGATGTTTACTGAAAAAAGGATTGCATAATTGATCTATGTGTATAGTTACTGCCAATGATTTCTAATGCATTCTATTGTAAATCCGTGCAGTCCGTGTTTGAACATTTCTATCACTCCGAAATGAAAACCTGCCATTTTAATCATTTTTAAATTAACTATTAATTTTAATTACTACAATAGTGTAATATGTTTTTTATATCTTTTCAGTCTTGATCACTCAAACGTTCTAACTATGTATGTTTTGGAATTCTTCTTTTAAGAAAATTAAGCATGGAATGTCCAGGTGTATTAATGTAGCGGGATAAGGTATCACCTACGAGGCCTGTGTTTGTAAACTATCTAGGAGTAAATCCTGATTTTGTTAATGTGTGAATCTGCATTCTGTGGCAAATTGCTAAGCGTCTTTTATAGTCAACTTTCTCATCTATGAGACAGAAACGGAGGTAATTACAGTGTTCGTTCCTAACACCACTCACAAAAGTTTAAATGAAAAAGAAAAGAAAAAGTATTTAAACAATACTATATGTGCTAATCATTTTTACCCATGCAAATGCTTTTAGAACTGTAGTGGCATATATCAGGAGAAAATTTGGTATGTTCAGATTTCAGTGATAAGACATAAAGCTGGAAATGAAAGGGCATATGTTTCAAATTTATGTGTTTTAAATCTAAACAAAGAAACAGTTTTCCAAGTAGCATACATGATTTAAAGTCCTTTTCTAATTAAGTTAATTGTGAGGGAAGTACACATATTTAGAAAATATAGATCTATTTTAAAGTGGTTCAGGTTTCTCCTTTTGCTCAGAAGCATATGAGTGGTGACTTTTCATGGGAGCAATATCTAAACACAATGCACATAAGTAAGAAATTTGGAGGACGATGAGCCTGTATTAACTGTGAACCAACATCTAGTTGCAGGTCAGAGTAGTGTAGCTAAAGAGATCCTCAGGTGGCTCCAATTAAGGGCATCCGGCAGGATGTCAGTCACGGCTGGAAAGCCTATGTTTGTATACGTTCACATTACATCCCCTTTGTTTGGGAGCCAGAAGATGTGTCTCAAGAAGTCCCACCCACAGCAGCAGACGTGATCCTGTAGTGATCCTGTACCCAGCCCTTCTCACCGCACCAGCATGAACTCACTGAACTTTGTTTGAACTTCCCTGTGCAGCCAAGTACATTTTTAATGCAATCTACTCTAGTTAAGCCTAATTTGTATTTCATTTCACAACCATGTCATTTAACACAAACCAATCAAAATAGATTTGAGAGCAGCAGCTAATCTAAAACCTAAATGATACTCTTTCTACCCACCAAGGACATAATTTCTGTTTCTGAAATCCATTCTTAGGAGAAGGAACAGGCAGGCATCTCCATAAATAGAAATCCATGCTTTCACAGATCCTGAACTGTCTTCCCTCACTAAATGATTGTTGTTGGAACTTTTTAAGTCCCACCCCCCTCATGAAGCCATTAATTCTTTCAACATCCCATAAATGGTAGAATAAGGTCTATCTTCTCAAT
Source organism: Cricetomys ansorgei (assembly GCA_026225945.1). NCBI lineage: Eukaryota > Metazoa > Chordata > Mammalia > Rodentia > Nesomyidae > Cricetomys > Cricetomys ansorgei. The sequence continues at coordinate 16,008,546 of JAMJFZ010002869.1, forward strand.
CACTAAGAAGCAGTAGTTTTACATATGTGATTATCAGCCATGCATTTTGCTGAAATGGTTATGACAGATTATATGTTAAGACAACTTTCTTGTCAAATAAGAGGGCATTGTGCCTAATTAAAAATAAAATAAAATAAAATAAAATAAAATAAAATAAAATAAAATAAAATAAAATAAAATAAAATAAAATAAAATAAAATAAAATAAAATAAAAACAGATTCTTTGCATTCCCCAAAATGGAGCCTTTTATTAACTCAATTGTAGGGAAGATAAATCTTAGCTGTGCAATTATTTCTTGAAGTTCAGATGGCCACACATAAATTCTTTCCTTGGATTCAGCACATTTTTAAGTTATCTGGTAGGAGCATTAAGTCCTTGAGTAAAGACAAGCTCTTTTTGAGGATAGGGGGTTTACTTTCTTTTCCCTTTAAATATATTTCATATTTAGTGTGTTTGGATAGAGCTTTTGATTTGTTGCTACTAGGTGCAAAAGCACTTTTGGAAATGTGACTCCTAATTTAATGCAAAGCGTGTAAAAGAAAAGTATTTCCTACAAGTCATGACACTTTAGTCTTGGATCTAAGCAGCATTCTTAAACAGTAGTGTTTATTAAATACATTGGCTGAATCAAATATTGTCAACAGTATATACAATTAAAAAATTACCAGTGTCTTTGTATTTTGAATTTATGTATCTTCACGGCAGATAAGAACATTGAGATTATTCAATTTTTTTTCTCTTTTTACCAAAAATAAATTCTAAGAAAAGGACTTTTAGGAGCATAGAAAGGTAATTGTATGTAGTGGCCCCTAGTATTTCTGAAAATAATTTGATGAGCACTTACTTGACTTAGTTAGTTTTCTATTGCTATGATAAATTTTTAAACATTAATTTGTCTTACTGTTTACAGATGTTTAGAGTCAATGATGGCCATGTGTAAAACACATTGAGAACTAATTCAATATTTTTTAGATTTATTAAAAATAAGAATAAGAGGTCCAGCAAGTTGGATTGCCAGATCGCCCTCTGACCCCCATATGAATGATGTACTATGTGTGTTCCTACACTCACACATACACATCACACAAATATAAAGATTAATAAAATGTATAAAGCTAAAAGAAAGGAAAAAAACTCATAAATTAGTTATATTTGCCACATTGGCTGGAATTAATACTGTTGAATATTTTAAAATAAAAAAAAATATGAAACATTTTTACAGTGGCTACCCTGAAGGAATAAGACTACTTGAATGTAGTTAAGATCAGTGACAGGAAATGGAGGCAGCACAAGAGGCAGAGTGGAAGGAGAACAAAGGTACTTCCTGTGCCAGGTGTTCTCACGAGCTCCTGTTCTCCCTTCTCCCTGCTCCCTGGCTTTATTTGCACACCTCTCCAACTCCGGGTCTCCATTCTCCGCCTTTCTGCCTTCCCATTTTCTCTCTTCATTCTATCTTCCTCTTTGAAAGTCTTTGCAATTAGCCAAACCAATCCTTTTATAATCTCATTCCACACGTGTCTCCTATCTTTCCTATTCCCCTTTCCCTCCTTCCAATAGCCCATCAGCTCTTTGAGAATACTATTGGATGTTATCAGCTTTTAATTTCTGTGTTGCCCCAGTGTCAGGACCAGCATAGGTGTATAACAATGCTTGTTTGAGAAATGAATCACTCTTTGACTGCATGTATTCATATAAACTAGGATGTACCATTCTACAAAGTAAATTTTGAGTGCAAAAAAATAAAATAAAATAAAATAATAAATATGAACCCCTAAACCTTTGGCTAAAGTTTTCAATATTTAACAATTCTCCTTCGCAACAGTTTAATGTATACTGTAAGACAAAAGTGATTTAGATATCTACCCTCAGACTCCCTTCGCAATCTCAAGTCATTCTTCAAATTGTCTTATATCTGAACCTCAGTGGAAGCAGCAGAATGTATTTGAAAATGGTACCAAAAATGTAAGCAGAATGATGAGCTAGAGCTAGTGCTGTATTAAAATGCAGTACTTAGTTTCTTTTCAGTGCACTATTACCATCAGCCTTATTGCAGACATGGCCTGACAGATTCACAAATATTAAAGCAGGTATAGACGTGATTGACAAAGAAATCACCCTCTTGTTTGGAAAGCAACCTGTTTCTCATGTTTGAAAATTAATACATACATTTTATTCTAGTCATTGAAGAAATAACTAGAAGGAACATTATTGCTGATTGTACCCATCCACAGGACCCTTCAGGCGCGGAACCAAGACACATAGGCTCCAGGAGTCAGGGGTAGCAAAAGGAAGACTCAATTTATTTCATGGGGGAAGCCTATTATACCCTCCACCTGGCCCAGCGTCCCATTTGCTGCCAGACTGAAGCTGCTGCACCCTAGGACATGTCCTGGTAGTTCTGTCGCTGGGCATGCCCAGGGCAGGTCCATCTCTAGATAACGTCCATGCAGGTCTCAGGCCTTGTTCTGGCCAGTGGCAGGTCCAGTTTTCTCCGATATATTATGTTGACATTTATACTTGGATAAAAAGTAAATAGTACTGCTATACTTTTATAACAAAACAATATTGATACTGACATTTTATTTATAGTGCTTTATTGAGAATAATATAATTTTGAACAAATAAATTAGCAGTATATAAATATTTTAGACCCTCTTTCCTTTCAAGAAATTGTATATTTAGTTTCTATGAAATAGAATTGTTTAAGTTTTATTTAATCCCATAATTTTTAATTTAATCCATGATATCATATAGATGCAAGATTATGCCTCTGTGCAAAATCTTCAGTCCATCAAATAACTGTAAATAGAGTAGCAAATTGAAATCACTCTGCCTCTGAGTAAGTCAGTCATCTACTGGAATATGCAACAATCCCCAATTCTCATCATTATGAAGCCAGCTATCTCAGGCTTTCTCCTTTTTTTGGTTTTTGGTTCTAATTTTAGTTTCTAAAATGACTTGGCATTACTTGTGTCTTGTAAATAAGAAGACAATTATTTTGCTACATATCACAATGCATTCTGCTCAAATCTTCTAGCTACTTCTGTTATTTCAACCTGGAAAAGTTGGGGCTAAGAACATTCTGAGAATATCTCACTAATAGGCATGTCTGCCAATCAGAGAAGGATACTATCATCTTGATGAAAAGCCAATTGGAATTTAGAGAAAAAAAGAAAAGAAAAGAAACAAGAAGAGAAACAAAAACCTCCAACAATTTGGTCTGAAAAGGTAGTCCATCAAAAATGAACATAAGATAGTGTTTCTTAGTATTTTACCACAAAATTAGGTGGAGAAGCTAATAGATCAGCAGTTTTTATTTCCCCGCAGCAGGAGTCTTATTAATTCCAACTGAATAAAAACCAATGAATGTCATATTCTAAATTCAATGTTAATTAACTAACAATTATCATAATAATGATACAACATGTGTTCAATTGTCTAACAAGTGTGTTTCCTAGAAAGTGTCTGAATCTAACATTGCTTAGTATTTCACTTCTGTTCCACACCACCTAACAATTTATAAGACACTAAGTGCCTTATCTGGGTGAATTACTTGATTAGTACGTGACCATTCTAGTTAAACACCTAATTATGAACATCATTTGTGAACATAACCTCAAGATCAGGCCTATGATTCTGTTTCAACAACCCCTGTTTCCTCCTGTGAGACCTCCAGAATCACTGAACATTTGCTTTTGGGGCAAACAATGATACCTACCATTCACCGCTCTATAGTCCTCTTCGCAATGCTCAACAGCACACATTCAGCCTTGGTACCATGTGGCTTCTATGTTTCCTTGAAGTAATCTTGTTAACCTCATATAGTCTTTGGATTCTTTCCTTCAGCTGATTATCGCCCTTTCACCACTTTCTTACCTTTGGGCCCTCCCTAGGATCCTAGACAGAATATTTGATAAATGTATTTTTTTTTCTAATTCTTGAGACCTTTCCCTCTCTCTACCTGTCCTATATCTCCATCATATTCTCCTTCCACTCATCCACTAAATCTGATCATTGGTGTCCATTCTTTTCTGAAGATGAGGCCACTGATAGAGAATCTGACTCTTACTCAATTGGTGAATAGGCAATTCTCCTGAAATATATACTGTCTTTTATCTTAATCTAACACCTAGAATCTTTGCTATAAGTTAAAAAACCTCAGAGAACATCTGAGGCAGACATAAGTGTCTACCACTGCTAAGGACTTCTTAATACTAACTTAAGAAAGTTGCAAAGTCTCTAAATCCCTCATAAAATGATACTTAAATCAATCACCTTCTTTATGTACAAAAGGAATGAACTCAGTGTACAATAGATATAGCTACATTTCTTTTTTCATCTTCCTCTGGGCAACTCTGTAGAGTCCAGCATTTTTCACTTGTGCATTGAGCTAGATAAGGCTCTGTGGAAGTCCATGTTGTCCTCCTTCTGGAGACAATATTCATGAATAAAACAAAATGTTAATTTTTGTTTTGTTTTCTGCACAATGTTCAACACAAAGTGTTGTGATGCTAGAGGAAAGTAGTCTTCATACAAATGTCTATTTAATATTTTTCTTTTAGTTTTTTTATTTTAAAATTTATCTTTGAGAGTTTCATACGTGATTATTATATTTCTTCCATCTCTTTTTGTTTCTATCACATTGAAGCTGCTATGCTCCACATAACCCACATGATAAGTTGAGATAAGTTGAGTCCTCAAGTTTGTACATTAGCTGTTCCTCCTTGCCTGACATAGCTCATTATTCAGTGGTCAATCCCACACTGCCTCTCCTTTTAGGGTAAACCTATGCCATATGCACACATCACTGACAGCATATATTTTCTGCATTCGTTCTGCCTATTCTACTGTCAGCATTGCAGACCCTCTCTCTGCATTATGTCTTATGAGATCAATGAAATCAGGGATGCAAGACTATGATGTGCCTTGAAAAGTGATAGTTACACGTAAGTCGTCCAAAACTACTTGTAGACTCTATGAATAGATATAATATACCTCAAAAATGCACTGACTCCTCAAGAAAAGGTGTGGTATTGAGGCTTTACTGTAGCTTCTAAAATTAAATTGAACAAAATTAATGGCATCACCATAAGCATGTCTTCAAATACATATTAAGAAATTATCACAAACCTACTAGCTTAGTGACAGTTTTCTTCTGAAGGTCAAACACTGAAATGAAAAAGAATTAAAATAATATGGACACACACCTAAAAATAAACCCTCATTCTTATAATACAAAGATACAAGTTGAATTCCTAATATAGGCAAATATAAAACTCTTTCAAAATTGTCTCTAAATTTTTCATATATTAAATATCAGTTTTTAGTTTTCTGTGTGTGTGTGTGTGTGTGTGTGTGTGTGTGTGTGTGTGTATGTATGCATATATTTGCAGACTTTCCTATGTTTTACTCCATTCTTTCCTACATTCATTATTATTTTGAATGAACAGATACAATTAAGCCTTATTAGCAATGTGGATTCAAATGATAATGACACAGAAATGCCATTGGTTATAAATATTTTGTCTTTGAAACCTCAACTAATCAGGAGTTAGCAACACTTAAGATGTGTTGTACATAGGGGTAAGTGCCTTGATTATAAAACTTAGTGTTCTTGTACAATTCTTTAAAGTTGGAGTGTATTTCCAAGCTACAGAAGTAAAAAAAAAAGCCTATACTACAATATCTACTGATTATAGGACTATTTATTTTCATGATAAAAATTACCTGTATGGTTTTTCATACTCATTTATACCGGGGCACTGGTTTCAATTCTTACTTAAAAAATATTCTGTGTATAATAATGTTGTTGCTAATGGGATATTAACACTCATTTGGTGATAGTCATTTGTAGCTCAATGTAAAATCTGTTGGCAGTATATGAGGCCTGTAAACAGTAAAAAGCTGTGTCTCAGTCAGAACCAGGTGGAGCAAGCTAATGTCTTTGCAAATTATAATAAAAGGGAAAACGGAAAGAAAGGAGCTAATGTTGGAACTGAGAGTCACAGAAGCAAGAGAAGGTCTATTATATGTTGAATTCTGGACTAATGGCTTCCAAAATTGGATAGAAATCACCAAATTACATCAGTGTAGTAATAACTGAATTTTAAAAGCAAATTATTCTAAATAACCCTTTTATACTAAAGGTACTTACCTTAAGTGCAGCACACATTAGGATTTTCCACATTTTGATTGCTTGAAGTATTAAAGACACAAAATACTTAAAACCAGTAGCACTTTGGTGCCATTACGATTTGAATCTATGATTAGAGACTGATAGCATTGCTAGTAAAGCCCAATTATTTCTATTAATTCATAATAAAACTTGTAGCTGAGACTGACAAAGCGTAGGAAAATAAAATGGCTGACCCTAATACTACGATGAAGATAGTTACTACTATTCCCAAGGCCCATTATTCATGTGACATGATAACCAGCAGATCTTGTTCATTGTCTGGTGAAAGGAGGCATATTCAATATTTATTGCTCTCAGACTGGGCTAAATGGTCATGTTTGCTTTTGCTTTAAATGCTCCTGCTTTCACACATTTAGATTTCTGTTCACTCTTTCCTACTGTGTAGTTAATAGGATGTGCACAAACAAATGGCTCTTGCTCTCCTTCTGGGTATAGAATAAGATTCCTTTTTCTTACCTCATGAAATTCACACTTAATAATCGGTTTAGCCTTTGTAAAAGAAAAAAAACAAACATAAAAGTGGTAGGTGTCCTCTACTGATAAAACATTTTAAGAGCATTGAAATTGCATATTTTGCTGCCTTCAATAATTATTTTTATCTGTCTGGGAAACCAAGGCTCTTCACCCTAGGTCTTCTTGAAGAGATAGATACAGTTGGCTTGATAAATCACATTCCATCTGACACACACACAATATAAGTGCAAATGAGCCTTGTTTTCAGTCAAAGATGTAGTAGTGTTGTTTTTGACCCTTTGTGTTTGAGTTTAATTGGAATGATTCATTTGGTTATATCAGTACAACCAAATTTTACCTAAAGAATTCCCCAAGCCCTTTCAATATCCAGTCATATTTTGCCTTCAGTCTAATAACTCCCAACTCCCATTCTACTTATGAGTCGTGTATATAAAAGCAGAGCTAAAATGGATATGTATCATATTAATGACAGACTGATGACCTAGTAGAAGGCATATGTCTTAGACTGAGACTCTATCATATAGAAAATTTGGAAGTAATTCCAATGACTACATCAGGAAGGTGTGAAGTGTTCTACACAGGCCTCTCCCTATGTAAAAATGTCTTTCTTCAACCGCTACAGTTTGACACTTGGAAAGTTGTATATTTCCCATTTGTATGTGTTTGGCTATTTTTATACTTAGAGTTAAAATGCTATGCTTATTTTATATACACATGTTGAAAACATATGTTTTTTTATTTAATTATTTAGTGATTCATTTCCATCTGGCACTCTGGAAAGTAACACATAAGCCAAGTCCTGAAGTAAAAGAATTTAGACATTCTGAAGCACAAATAAACATGTAAAATTAAATAAATTTAAGAAAATAAAGCTTTGTTTTTAAATCACTGCACTATCAAAGGCTAAAAATTGAAATATATGCAATTATAATTTCACTAACAATATATTATTAAAATATTTGCAATCATAATGGTACTTTTAAAGTTTGCAATCCATAGAATAGTATAATTGCTAAATGATTCTTGAACGTGGAACAATGAAAAAAATTTTGTATTGTGCATTTTTATACTTTGCATTGTCTAGTATTTTAAGTCCAACTCATAAAGTTTAAACACATTCATTCATATGGTAATCCTCAGTAGCTCCATGGCATTCCATTATAAACTAATTAGCAGGAACAAAATTTATTTTGCTCACAATCATTATTGGATATTTAATCTTTCCAATTTGGGGGTGAATAATACTATTTTAATGATTTTCACGATAAATATATAATACACCGGCTACATTATAAGCTAATTAGACTTTCAAGGACTGACCTGGTAATTTATACTTTTGTTTCCTTTGGGAAAATTATATTATGCATTCTAAACAATTTATACAACAAATAGACTTTGTAGCATAATCCATATGTTAATTTTTTTTTTCCCTCTACAATTAAGTATATTCATAGCTAGGGTTGCTTTTACATTTACACATGCATGAAAATAGATATATTTGCTAATTTGAAATGTTCTGGCCTAGTTAAAGCATTACAGGAAGCATCAAGTTTTATTTTTACTTAACCAGTTTATATAGCACTATGACAGGATTAGTAATTCAAATGTTCAAACCATGTGCTAGGTAGAGAAAGCAGAGGGCTGAGCTGAGGGCATACTCGATACTTTCAAATGTACTTCACAGTAGAGGAATCCTTTGTATGCAAAGGTCATTGCAACCAAGAAATTTAGTCATATTCAGAAAACCAGATACCATTCCATGGTTGACTTTATTAAGTAGTTTTGTGCTGACAGATTACTGACACTAATGTTTACCCAGGGCTGTCACATCCCACCGAATTTTCTGAGTTTCTACATCTCCCTATGTTCTGTAAACTCTTCACAATATGAAGCGCATTTTTCTTTCCGTGAAATAACTGCAAGTTATCTCAATGTTTAGCATATCCCAGGTCCTTGAACCATCTTGCTAGTCTGTTGAACACATGAGGGACTTTATGAAACTTGATACTGATACTGATACTGATGCTAGAGCAATGCGAATGCGTGATCAGAACTGTCAAAATACGCAAATACAGTGGAAATAATGACATTATCAAGTCTGGAGAAATCTATTCTTAGCTCTGATTGGCGTTCTCACAAGTAGCTAAGGCACGAGTGTTGCATTGGAATTCGCCTATGCTCCTAGACATGGAAGAGGGTTGATAAGGAGAGGTGTGCAGGCCTAGTGATGGAATCCTAGCCTGCTCTGTTATTTTTTCTCAGAAATGCTATACACAAAAGAAATTTAATCTTGAATGCACTCTAGCTAATACTCTGAGCCCTCTACATTTGGTCTTATGTCTAACCACCTTCCATCCTATTATTACGCAAAATTATTTCATAAAGCTAGTAGGCAAAGAGTTGAGATTGGTTAGGCAAAGCAAAAGATGGGAAAATCCTTATATTTTCAGCCTGCTATTATCCTGCTACCTACGGTAACTGTAAAATTACAGCTCTCAGATCTCCAGTGACCATAAAGAATGCACTGACAATCTTCACTACCTCAAATCACTGTGTGCTCTGAGGTCTTCCTTCCCATGAACCACCCTCATCTCTGTATCAAATGTGTCTAGGGATACAGAAGTAAGCACATTCTTATCTGGTGAGAAATTTGTTGGGAGGTTTGCTTGACAACTTCTGATGACCTTTGCAGGTTTTTCTTATTACTCAGCTGGGTAAAGTTCTATTCCTTCCCTCACCCCTCCCTCCATCCTTACTTCTTTCCTTTTTTTCCTCACACAGGAACAGACTTGAAGCTGAGAAGAGGATAGCTTTTCCAGTCATTGTTATTTCCCTATATTGTAGGCATTTTTCATTCTGATACGTTTAATCCTACTTGACTTTAGCTTTTCAAAAGACACCAAGTAATAGAATAGTATTATATAATATACAGCAATATTTTATATTTTACACACATGCCTTCATCATCTTTCTACATACACACACACACACACACACACACACACACACACACACACACACACAGAGCGAGAGAGAGAGAGAGAGAAACATCATGTATATTATTTATCTACCATCTACCTACCACCATCCACATTTTTATGTAACTATCATTTATCAATCTATTATTTATCCATCGTCTTTCTATCATTTACCTTTTAAGATTCTATTCACCTAATTTCCTATTCTTATTATTTTAATGTATTTATGATAGGTTTATTGATAATGCCTGATTTATTTAGCACATGCCAATTCTTCATATTTCTGCTTATTATCATCTTAGGGCTCTTTTGAAGAGGTATCATGTACTGATGGCTTAAAAAGAAAAGCTGTATTCTCATTGTTCTGGAAACTAGGAATGTAAGAAAACAAGGCAGCTGGCCGCATTACACTGAATCTTTAGGGGACAATCTTTGCTTGTACACCCTGAGTTTCCATGGGTACTTTCAAACCTAAGTGCTCTTTGTCTTCAAGTACCTCATTCCAATCTCTGACTTTCTCTTTACTAGGATTTTACCGTTTCTCCTATTTCAAATTTCCCTCTTCTTATCAATATCATATATTGGATAATGACTGCTCCAATAATGAGTGATTTTCTCTTTCTTTGATACATTAGTAAAAATCATATTTCCAAGAAAAGTCATACTCATATGTATTTGGGATTTTGAGGATCTAAAACTAAATTCCAGGAAACATAATTCTATCCACTTACTACTTACCATTATTTTAATGCTGCCATGCTATTGCCTCCACTGCTGTGATAGGCTCTTATACCTGTTCCTCACACACAGTACTGAGTAGTACTCCATTGTGTAGATGTGCCACAATTTCTATATCCACTCTTCAGTTAAGAGGCATCTAGCCTATTTTCAATTTCTGGCCATTATGAACAAAACTTTTATAAGAATAATTGAGCGTATATGCCAGGAACTATATATCTGGGTCTTGAGATAGGTCAATTTCCAAGTTCTTGAGGAAACACCATTTTGACTTCCATAGTATCTATACAAATTTGCACTCCCACCAGCAATGTAGGAGTGTTCCTCTTGCTCCACATCCTTGCCAGTATGCCACTTGTGCTATTGATCTTAGCCATGCTGAGCTGTGTAAGATGGAATCTCAGAGCAATTTTGATTTGTGTTTCCTGGATGACTAAGAATGTTGAACATTTCTTTAAGTGTTTCTCAGCCATTCATGATTCCTTTTTTGAGAATTCTTTGTTTAGAACTGCATTCCAGTTTGTTTTTGTTTTTGTTTTGTTTTTGTTTTTTTTGATTTTTTGTTTTTCGGTTTTTTGTTTTTTTTTTTTTTTTTTTTTTTTTTTTTGGACAGGGTCTCTCTGGTGTAATTCTGACTGTCCTGGATCTCACATTATATCCCAGCCTGGCCTTGAACCCACAGATTTTGCACCTGCCTCTGCCTCCCAAGTGCTGGGATTAAAGACATGTGCCACCGCCAACTGCTGCATTCCAGATTTTAATTTGGTTATTTGTTTTGTTGATGTCTAGTTTCTTAGTTCTTTGTATATTTTGGATTTTAGCCCTCTGTCAGAAGTGAAGTTGGTGAAAATCTTTTCCCATTCTGTAGGCTGCCTTTTTGTCTTGACAGTGTCCTTTGCCCTACCGAAGCTTTTTAGTTTAATGAGATCCTATTTATTAATCATTAACCTTAGTTCCTGAGCTATCAGTGTTCTATTCAGAAAGTTGTCTCTTGTGCCAATGCATTCAAGACTACTCCCCATTTACTCTTCTATCAGGTTCAGTGTATGTTTTATGTTGGTTTTATGGAGTGTAGCTTTTATGTTAAGGTCTTTGATCTATTTGGAATTGAATTTGGTTCACAGTGATAGATATGCATCTATTTGTACTCTTCTACACGTAGACATCCAATTAGACCGGTATCATTTGTTAAAGATGCTTTCATTTTTCCATTGTATGTTCTCGGCTTCTTTATCAAAGATTAGTTGTCCATAAGTATGTGCATTATCATGTGGCTGTTTCTTTACCATCATTCTTGATTCCTTTCAAATATTAGACCTTCTGAATGTCCTTCTTATACATTGAACTAAAGCTTACCCCACTCCTTTGCTGTCAATATCAATTTCACGACATGCTTTAGCATTTTCAAGGAATTGAGAGTGTCCAAATTGTGTTCTCTCACATTCGAAAATATTTTTTGTAATGTATTCTACCCCTTACTAAATTGTTCAAGCAAAGGTCTGATATTTTAATCCTATTTCCTCTGAATTTTGCCTATGTTATTCAAAAATTCAAAAAATTCTTGCTCAATATGTGATTTTAAGATGTGTCATATAAAGAATGATGTAAAAAATAGATAATCTGTGTAGGAAATTGGATTATTATAAAGCTGAGCTGAGAAAGTCTCATTTCCTCAACAAGTAAATATTTGAAGTCTACAGGTCTACCATACATAATACGCTTCATTGCTAGAAAACAGTGGTATAGTATGTAAGATAATTTGTTTATCAAGCAATATGAATAAATTATCATGAATTCAATGCAGAAAACTCTGATAATAAGTACTTTTGATGTTCAGACAGAAAATAAAGCCTCCATAGGATGGTGTATTAATTCACTTTCTATTGCTGCAATAGAACACTAACCAAAAACAAGTAGGAGAAGTAAGGGTTTCTTTGACTCACATGTGTCCCTATCACAATCCCTCTCTGAAGGAACTGAAGCAGAATCAGAGGGAGAAAACATAATGGATTGATTCTGGGCTTGCTTGGAATGCTTTTGCATAATTCCGGACCACCTTCCCAGGTGTCATTTCACAGAGTTGGCTGGGCCCTCCCACATCAATAACTAGTTAAGAAAATGTCCCACAGGTCAATCTGATACAGACAGTTTCTCCTTTAAGATTTTCTTTTCCCAGAAATGGTTTGTGTCAAGTTGACAATAATTAACAACACACAGGTTAAGGTGACCAATAAATGCATGTTCAGGTAATTAGTGAAATACATAAAAAGGAAGAATTTAATAAGTTAAAAGAAAAGGAAGTCTGTAATACTAAGAGAAAATGTATTCAGGATAAATGTATTCAGCTTAGATGCACAATGTCTTAGAAGTATCATCACGATAAACTGATTCTGAACTTCACTGGGCTGAATTTTTAGAAAATTATAAAATTAGGTATAGTCTTTAAAACATTTGTTTTAATTTCTATATAGAAATTGAGAAGTTTTATTTACTTTCAATTATCAAGTTTATAAATATTGTTATGTTATGCTATGTTATATAGTTATGTTATAACAATATAAATATTGCTTTGTATGCTGGACAGAAACAGCAGGTCACAGTGGTTCACAACTCTAATTTCAGCACTCAGGAAGTAGAGAAAGAAGGATCAGGAAGACTCAGATCATCCTCCCATACATAATTATTATTAGTAAAATCTGTGCTAAGAAAGAACCTGTAGCAATAACAAAGCTAAAGGACACCTGATTGAAAGATATTGCCAAAGGATAATAAATGACTCATCTGAGTCATTTTCTTTCAAATCATATTAAAGTTTATATTTTTGTGAATTCCTATAAATTGATATATTAAAGTGCAACATTTATGAGGTAGTTTATGATGTTTTGATACAAATTTTCAGTGTGTAACGTTTAAACTGCTGTCAACATAACCATGCTTCAAGCATTTATGAATACACCATGGTAAAAACACTTAAATCATTTCTTCTGACTTTTTAATGGCATTTTAAAATATAATTCTTTGAGAATTTTTTGCATATGTGTATGGTATATTTTGATTATATTAACGTCCATTCCTTCCTCCTTAACCTTTCTTAGATTCTACTGCTATCCCTACCCAAAGCCCATTCATGTCCTCTTTTCACTATTTAAAACCACTGTATTCAGTTTGTGCTGGACATATAATCATTGGTATTGGGCTAGAAAGTGAAGCATGGTAGAATTACCAGGGGACACATCCTTAAAGAAAATATACTCTTTTCCACAGAGGTATCAGCTGACAATAATCTCTCAGCAAGGATTGGGAATCCTTTAGCATCTCCCTCTTCCATTCTAGAAGATTGACTGGCTTGATCTTGAGTAGGGATTTATACAGGAAACCACAGTTGTCTGAGTTCATGGGTACAGTGGTCCTGTCCTTTCTGGAAGGCACTCTTTCACTCTGATCTTTTGACATCTTACAAACTTTCCTCTCCATTTTAAGCAACAGTTTCTGAGCCTATGGAGCAGACGTATTCCTTCTATGGTTACTTGTTATTTGTACTCTTACCGGTTCTGCATTTCTGAGCTTCCTGTCTTCTCCTGCATAAAGGAATTTCTCTTATGACATCTGAGAGCTGTACTAATCTATAGACAGTAATATACAAATTAAGAGACTAATTTGATAATATGTACATTCACAAAATGATAGTAGTAGGCTTATCCTTGGTGTCTATGAGCTTCTCAGCCATAGGATCATGGATAGAATTATAGTACCAACTTTTCTTTGCTTGTATGGCACAGGCCTTACCTCAAAAAGAAAGAAGTTGGTTGCCTTCATAATATTCATGCCAGTATTGCACACTTGAATGCCTCTTGACAAGCCTGACATTGTATTGTAGCTCACTGGGTTCACATCTGGGAAAGTTTATGGTTTTCCCCCAGCATCTTGCATAGAATTTCCTAGTACTATGAAAACTAGGCACTGTGAAGGAAGCTTCCTGGTCTGTACCAATTTACTTTATTCATGACTTTGGACCAAAGTGGTTAGAATGTTGAGTATTTCATCATATATATACTCTGAGTTTTCCTTATCCACTCAGCAGTTAAGAAACATATACACATAAAGGAAAGCATTCATGGATTAAAAACATTAATTCCAAAGTAACTGAAGATTGGTATATCTGGAAAACACATAATAACAAGCTAAAAACATATGACTTAAAGATAAGATTTATATATTGTTAAAAATGTTAATCCTTTATAATACAAATAAGGGACAGTACTATTTTTGAAAATCATGGCAGAGAAAGGAAACTGGGCCTCCTGACTCAGGGGTTTGGCATCTCAGATAGAGTTTGGAAATTCACTGAAGTTGAAGAATTTAGTAATAAATCATTTCAAATTTAGTTTCTTGCCATTTTAAACTGGAAGAATGTAGGCAGTAACAAATGAACATATATTTACAAACATACACTTTGTTAATTGGCATTTAAATATCAACACATAGATATGAATAACATATGGATTTCATATATGTATATATGTAAAGCATAGATAAACATTTAAAAAGTGAAGATACACTATTAATCCTACTAACCATAAAAACAAAGACAAAAAAAACCCGGGTGTCCACAATGAGTCAATTTTCTAAAAGTATCCTTTAAATATTAAAATCTATCTTGCATTTCATTTGGTACTTTCCCTTTGTGTGTTTTTGTAGCTGACTATCCAGATCTTGTAGCCTTTAAAATGGAAAAACAAAGTTCAGTTCCCATGAATGTAAATGTGCGTGGGGAGTTATCATAACACTTTATCTTCCAGGCGAAGCAATTTGACCATGCTAGCAGCTTTCTGTGGAGTTGGCTGGTTTGCAAGAATAAAACAAGATCTTCATGTTCCTTCAGCTATGTTTCCAAACTCCACAACTTCAGGATGATCTGGCATGAGTACAGCACATGCTCCCCATGTCTAGTCCAGGCTCATGGTTTTGAATGTGCTGGACAAGTTAATCATAACACATTCATTCTCCAGACCACTAACAGGTTCCTTAAGTGGAGATGACATGGTGTTTGATCTTTAGGTAAAAGAATGTGCTTACTTCCTCTTTGAGTATCAAGCATCCACACATTTGCACATCATTAAGCTTGATAATTAATTTCAGAATATTATCAATAACAACAGTAAAACGGACAAGGAAATTATAATTAAAACTTTTGGTTCTTTTACAAAGAAGATAAGTAGATACGTAAACTTATAATATCACAATAGAAATTACTGCCACATCAAGTTCCAATCTGTTGCTAAATTATTTTCCATTTTTTAGACAAATATGACATTAAAAAAAAAACTCACACTTGAATTGATTCTTTATTAAGATATTTAATGACCATCCATTGTGTCAATGATAATTTTATTGCAAAATATGTCTTGATTTTTTTAAATAAAAATTCTAAAAAATGTTAAAAGTATAATTGTCTACTAAGACTTTTGGCATAAGTCACTTATGTAAAACCTAGTCAAATCATATTTCTTTTTCTGTTATATAACCTCAGTATTCCTGAATTTTTACACACACTAACACACACACCTAAAAGGTTGATGTAATTTGATTTAAGTATTCCATTTTCAATATCAGAATGATACCTAGTTATAGGTTACTTGATGGTTTAGAAATCATGGCATCTCTGGTACTGACAACAGACCTTAAGTTTGTACAAGGAAAATGGTAAAATGTTCAAAGTAGATATGATAGTTACAGACTCAAACTCCATCAGGCTTATTCAAGCACAATTCAGCTTTGCTAAATGAAGGATAGAATCATTCTCCAGGAATCACTAGGTTAAAGCTCAGAGTGATGAATGAACATTTAAAAACATATTTTAATAGCACATATAATTTTCAAGCAGTTGAAAAGACAATTAAAATAATGATGATAGGAAGCTGTTATTGAGTCTGAGCAACCTATGGCCCTAGGTTTGCCCCAATAATACCACATTTATCATCTTCAACAGAATTAACAGTCTCCAGGAAGAGACTTATATTGTAATCTACATTTATGGATTATGACAGAATCATAATATGTCTAAGACACCATGAACAGTGGTAAGATTCAAAAATGTCTTATTCTTTCTCCAGATTACACATCAATGTGCTTTCTTCCTTGCTACAAAACCTTCTTGAATCTTAAATATGAGGAAAAGTAAAAAGTAGCTGGAGTTACATCTTTGAAGTTTGCTCTGTTAAGTTAGAAAAGGATCATGAAGAATAAATATTTGTAAATGTTGTGCACACAGGCTCAAGGCAAAAGACGACAATAGAAAAGACTGAACTAAGCCCTCCATAGATTAAACATCTTGTCTATCAGGAAGAGAGGTCATGAACAATTCTTTAACTTGGATACAATTAACAAATAATCTGACACAGTGATATTGAAATTAGTGTTCTTAGTTCCTAGGCAATTTTGAACAGGTGTTCCCTCTTTCTAATACTTTGACATAATCAGAAATAAAAGTTAAATAATTGTTGACTAAGTAAGAGTAAGTAAGAGTTGACTTTTGAAATATATTTTTCCTAATGGTGATATTGTAGTAAATAACAAAATTTGATTTGATTACTGTTACCAGTATTCTAGAAGGACAAAATAGTCATGTGAAAGGGGGATTTAAATTGTCTTATAATGTACAGTGAAGTCCACACGACTCTAATATATGCATATGATATTGGGGATGCTGATTCGTGTCTAACAGCCATTTATTCCTTGGCTAATTCAATCACTGGTTCTAATCCTGGAGCCTTGGAGTGTTTCAGTCTCTGTACAATCTAGTCTTAAGCCTAGACCTG
Source organism: Cricetomys ansorgei (assembly GCA_026225945.1). Lineage (NCBI taxonomy): Eukaryota > Metazoa > Chordata > Mammalia > Rodentia > Nesomyidae > Cricetomys > Cricetomys ansorgei. Next base: position 16,025,751 of record JAMJFZ010002869.1, read on the forward strand.
GAAGTATTCAACCTCCATATAATCTAGAGAATTTTATCCTCTGTAGAATCTAATCAACATCTGAGACTTCTGACTGAGCACCTCAGACTACCTCCTTGTACCTTCAGATCTATATTGAACTCAACTCTTTCTTCTGGTTGGCTAATTCAACTCATTCATTGTTCTGACTCAAACTCTTTTCTAAGCTGACACGTTCAAACTGTTGTTGTGAGTCTGCTTACAGTTTGTGACTCAACTCTTCAGATTCTGGCAGACTCTAGCTGACTTTCTGTTTCAGACTGAACTAGTCTGCTAGGCTTCAAACTGACTGAGTAGTCTGGTCTGATACTGACTTCTGCAGAGCTAATTCTGTGTCTGTGCCTCAGACTTCTCAGACTGCTTCTGTGTTTCTGTGTCTGTGAGCTCTCACTGGCCCACACTTGCTCTGTCAACCTCTTTGCTTCTCTGCCTTATCCTCTGTCTGCCTATCTCATACTGCTTCAGTCTGACTGCTTTATTGTCTCTGTCTCTTGTCCTCTATCTCTGTCAGGGCTGAGAAGATGCTTTTCTATCTTGAGAATTAGCCCTGTCTTCATTCTGACTCACTCTGCCTCTGATTTGTCACATGGCCTGCTTTTCACTCTAACTCACCTCAGATGTAACTTCCTGTCTGACACTGACTCCTTCTGAGCTCTGCTTCTTGTCTCCTAAATGCTGGGATTAAAGCATGCACCACCACTGCCTTCTAAATATTGAGATTAAAGGTGTGTACCAACATTTCCTTCATTCTTTCTGTATTCCATTGGGACCACACAAGCCTCTAAATGTCATCCCTTCATATAGACCCTTGGATTTGATATCTAGACCCTTCCTAGATATCGCACAGGCCTATTACTCTATATGATATAACTCTTTTATATCTCTCTATGTAGATTATAACTATATATCAATATATGTGCATTTATATATATATATATCATACTATAAATATAATGTATATTCATAGAGATTGGTCAAATTACTTAAATTTAGTTCTGAATTTTCCATTTTCCATTGGAATTATGCTAGTGTATTGATAAGATGGATTCAAAAGCATACTTCTCCTTGGGAAAACTGCAGTGTGTTGCAAAAACGTGAATATGTCAGAGGTTGTAAGTTAGTTTTGAGTGAGCAGTGATAATCTTTGAAGTACTTATTTGCAAAATTCAAAACATGTGTGGGCAGAAGCTTGTGAGAATACTCCTCTAAATTTTAGTTCAGTATAACTGAGCTTTGCTGTCAGTAATTTAGAGAAATTAAAAGGTAAGATTTCTGCTTACTGGAAATAAGTCACAAACTGGCTTTGGATGTCTCTATTTTGGTCTGGCACTCGCACATTTACTGGAAGACCTAATAGTAACCTCTGAAAAAAATTCAGAATGAGGAAATAAAGTGATATTATTTCCATTTCAGATCTTTCCCTAAATGGCATGATAATGACAACTTGGTGATGTTATGAGTATGTGAGTATATATAAGTATGTAATGCATCTGTGTGGATTGGAAGGATGTGTTTCAATGTTTCAGAATACCTTGGCATAAAATTACATTTAAAAGCATAGACGTATTCATACACATTTTGAGCCATGTGTAGCTTTTCAAAATTTATTAAAAAGCATTTTAATGCTTTCACTTTTGATAACTGAATTCAGATAAATAGATCTGTCTGGCTCATATAGACGTGATTATAAACTGAGTGATAGCCAGTGATATTCTGGTAGAAATGTGTCCTTGATCAGAGCAACATATCACACAGGACCGCGTATAGGAACCAAGTTGTATCTGAGCAGGTCTGCATATCTCTGCCTACAATCATCCCTCTTTCCAAATCAAAATGTCTAGAATGCTAAGACTTGGGTTCAATTTCTAAATACCTTTGTCACTATGGCTTGTTTCTTGTGAGGCTTTAGTTTGCATTCCAAAGCTTACATCGGTTTCTTTGAGCTCTCAGCCCTTTCTGAAAGAATAGGCTAACACAGGAGTCACCACTGAGCAAGATCTCAAGGGAAAAAAAAGAAGTCAAGAAGAAACATCACAAGACACTGATTTCATATAATCACTTCCCAAATGATAATTTCCATATCTTTAATTCATGCTTCAAATATGTAAAAAATTTCAGTAAGTTCTAGTACAGTCATTCCCACATGCATGGTTTGTTTCTGATAAAATTCAAAATTTTAAATGTTTCTATTAAATATGAACAAGCTTTACCACACACAAACTTTACCATACAACACACACATACTTTTTATATAATCTATAATGTAACTAAGCAAATTGAGTTTTAAATGGATGATACAGCTAATAAAATAATGAGTGGAAGGAAATGCAATATCAGACCTTTGGTTTTTAACATGTCTATCATGAAGTCCTATCTACTCTATGTGCAAGTGACATTCCTCAATACTAGAGTGCACATTGTAATGTTTTCTTAAGATGAAAGATAAACAAGTAAGCAAAGAGAAAATTGCTAGATGGCTATTGAATCAGGCGATGTGGAAATAAAAGGAAGCAGAAGCCTTTATCTAAAGAACTGAAGGGCTGACTACAGGCTACAGTGTCTCTGCAGAAGTGGAGACTGCCTGCACTTGGCCTGGGGGTTTGGGTAGGATCTTACAGGACAGCAAAGGAGGAGCTCTGAAGATGGAAGACAAAGTGGATTTCAGAAACCTTCCATGAGTGTTATCAGTTAAGTCAACTTACCTGTGGAGAACTTCTCAGTCCACCTAGGGCTTTAAGTAACTAATCCTTCAATGATTGATGAAGAAATTAAAGATACATTAGATTCTATATTTCCAAGTGTGCTTACTTCCTACTCTCCTTCTCACTGTAATTATTTATGCAGTTGCTCCTTGGCTTTCTTATAGATCATCTACCTCTTCCCATAATGATAAAGCAGGTAAAAACTTCTATTTTCAAACACTTGCTTTGAAAAATATATTTATATGTATGGGTGTTTTGCCTTTATGTATATCTGTGTATCACATGTGTTCAGTGCCCAAGGAAGACAGAAGAGGACCTCAGATCTTCTGGAATTGGAGTTATAGATGGTTGTGAGCCACCAAGCCAGTGCCAGGAATTGAACCTTGACCCTTTAGAAGAGAGCAGCAGTGCTCTTAACCACTGAGCTCTCTCTCCAGTCCTTAATATTTCTTTATTGCTTAACTATTTAATAGAGTTTACAAGTACCAGTTCCCTTTATATAACTTTCACTCATATGTGAATGTGTACATTTGTATGTGTGCACATGTTTGTATAAGTATGTGTAGACCAGCGGGTGAGGTCCAGTGTCTTCTTATACTGCTTTCCACTTGAATTTTTCTGACAGGGTCTCTGACTGAGTGTATGCGTAGCTGATTGAACTAGTCTAGTAAGGGAGTCTCAGATATCCTTCTGTTTCTACCACTAGGGCTGGGATTCCAGACATATATTGTTACAACCAGCTTTGTATGTGTGTTCTTTGAATCCAAATGTTGGTCCCAATGCTTGACCGTCAGGCACTTTACCTGCTGAAGTATATCCCAGTCTCTGTTTTCAATAAAATTTTCACAAGGATAATTGTTTAACTTCAGTTAAAATATTTTGTTCCTTTTTGTCTTTCTTCTTTCTTTGTTTATTTTGCTCCCTTCCCATCTCTTTCCTTTTCCTTCATCTTTACTATCTCTCCTTCTCTCTATCTCTCCCCTTTCTCTTTATCTGAATATGTGTGTGTGTGTGTTAATGTTTTCTGTAGACAGATACATGCCTGTACGCATACGTGTACATTACTTATTTCATTAAGTAAATAAAATACCAACACAAATGTTTTCTAACTAAATCAATAGATCCAAGCATAAAATAATAAAGTAAGCATCAATCTCCTAGCTTTTAATTAACATCTATGGTGTGCTTTCCACAATATTTAAATTTTTATCTTTTGTATTATTACAGAGTCTACAGAGTTAAGATCGTGATCCTTATGATTTATATTTGTGACAGAACATAATAGAATGTACCAGGGTGGAGTGGAGTTAGGATACCTTGGGATGTATTATGCATGACATAAAATGATTAAACATTTTTCAAAGTGAAAAACTCATATATGTTCTCCTGAACCATAGTTGGAGATTTTTACTTCCCAAATAAACTCTTAGTTTAGAAAACTGTCAAGCAAATGTCAAAGTACCAACTTATCCTTCAGCCTTTATGGAAAGAGATTAAGGGCCTACGGGATGGGACCTAAATTAAATTTAGCCAGCTCCCTAAGAAAGAGTCACCTGGAATTTAGACACTTAGCAGAATAACACAAAAACAGAGTCCCATCTTTTAACCTCATGAACTGGCTTTCAGGTAGTATCCTCAAATAGTTCACCTCTCACCACAGCACTGTTAAAGGCATTTTAATCTGCAGGAGCTCTTCACTTATAAATCACCAAAAGCTACACATAGTCTGTGTTGAAACAAAATGCAGCCAAGGTATATCGATTTTCTGAGAACTCAGACTTCAGATTCCATGCTGCAATTTTGAGGCCATGTTGATGTCTGTGATACCTGTCACAGCCTGAAGTCATGTTAATATCTGTCATCCCTGCTGATGCCAAGTGGCGTATGGATGTCTATGGGGGCCATGTTGATGTCTGTGTGACCTGGACTACCACCTGAAACCATGTGGTTCACTGTTTGTGATCCACACCATCATTGTAATCCATGTTGACATATATGATTCATGCTGCCAGCTTAGACCTCTTTATATCCTCAAGCTGTCCTGACTCTGGAGACCATGCTGATATTCCTATAGGGACATAATATAGCTGTTCCTAATCCAGACTCCTACCAGAGTCCTAGTTTGATGTCTGTGATCCAGACTGCCATGGAAAAGCATGTTGTTAGCTCTGAGCTGACCCCGCTGGAGTTCATGGTAATGTCCATGAGACAGTCTGCCACTGGAAACCATGTTGATGTCCAAGACCAATTCCACTGCCATCAGCTATGGGCAGGAGAGCTTCTGTAGCAATGCTATCAATGACTGCAGATTTACAGCTGAGAATTAAAGACATTGAAGGTTTTTATGCCAACTCATCCCTCCCCCATATTAATTATGATTGAGATGTCTTCTGGTGTGTGTGGGTTAGGAGTCAGTTTTCATTAAGGCTCATCCCACTGAGAATCTGAACATACTCCAATGAGGATATGGCAACATAAAATAGACTTAGTATTTTCTTCCTTCCCTCCTTCTTTCCTTCCCTCTTTCTTTCCTTCCCTCCTTCTTTCCTTCTTTCCTTCTTTCCTTCCTTCCTTCCTTCCTTTTCTTTATTTTCCATTTTTCTTTTTCTTTTTCTTTTTTTTTTTTTACTGAATAAGGGTAAAAAGGGTGGACTTGGAAGGAATAGGAAGTTGGTATGATACAGATACAATGTATGAAATTCTCAAATAATTAATAAAAATAAAATGAAGCCTGAAAATATAAGAATAAATGACAATTTCTAAAAATAGACAAAAATAAAATAAACAAAATATATTGGTGTGGTTGTTTATTTATTTATTTATTAATGTTGGGAATTTCACACATGTGAACTGTATTCCTTTGCACTGTTTTGCTTTCCTATCTGGCAGGTGTATTATCAACCACTGGTCATCCTACAGGTCTCAGGAAAAGATAACATGTTGATATTCATTTACCTCAACGGATGCCTGAGAAGTAAATACCTACAGAGTTTCTTTCACGCCCTGTTTTCCTGCATGTCATCCCATATAAATCGTAGTTTTTTAGATAAAATGATGAAGAGACTTTAGCACCAGAATATCTTAATTAATTCTATATAAATCATAATGTGTGTTTAAAAATTAAAATAATATGATACAATAAAGGAAAATAGTGTCAGCAAACAAATTCATAAATATCTGATACAAATATGTACAACTTGTGGTGATCCCATCAACTTCTGTCAAATTCATGTTTCTGAAATAGGAAATCACCTCTCCCCCTTTTCTAAGAATAGCATAAAAGCTTCAAGATCACAATGAAACTAACTGTTTTAAAAGTTATCTTTAAAAGAACAACTTCTATGAAACCAACAGTACTTTGTTTAGAAACGAAAGATGTTAGAGAAGTATCTTCTTAATTTCAGTTTTCCAGGGAAGGAGGAATATGAGTTTTTACCTTATTTCACATGTGGAACAAAATTCTCCACAAAACTGCAGAAGTATGTATAACCTTTTACCCTTTATAAATGTCATCTTTGTTTTGAACTTTCCCATTCATTTCTGTGAAAATTTTAGGATCCATTAGAAAGCATCAAATGTTGTCAGCACTTACAAGCTATTAAAGGTTGAAATTATCTCATGTATCATCTCAGTATACAAAGCAAAAAAGAAAAAAAAAAGCCCATTAGAAATTTGTTCAGAAGCAACAGACATAGGAGAATCCCCATCAGGTTTCTGAGGTAGAGTCCAGGTTAAATGCGATATTTCTTTAACCTGTGCACAAAAGTGCTAATTGACATAAATAGGTTAACTGTCAACTCTCTATTCTAGAGCCCTCCATTGATCAGGCAAAGATTAATTTATTACTTAAGAATTGAAGGAAAAGCATCTATTTGAAGTAGTCTTAACAGTGTGACATCACAGAGGTCAAGTGTAGATACTTATAGAGTTGTAAGTCTGTGCTGGAACAATTTAAAGAAAGTTTTATTCAGAATGAGGATTTGACTGGAAAAACTAATTATATACATGACAGACACAACAAAGTGAAGGCCATGGAGAAGTGCTTCATAATAGTCAACTGGCCAGTGAACCATCCTCTTTTTTGGGAGGGTACTATTTGTCCAAATGGGGATATAATGTTCCCAGTAGACAGTAGATAAACAGTATATTATTAAGATAAACTCATTTTGGAAAAAAAATATTTTCAGCATTCAACAAAATCATCATTATAAGAAAGTAGTTTTCAGGCTTTTCTTTATGATTAAATATTTTGACAATCATTTTTAAATATCTATTTCTCTCAGAGTCTCTGTCTAGGCTGATAGATTAATAATGAGGTTGAAAGTAATATTGCTTCTTAACCTGAAGTCTAAAAGTGATTATGATAAATAGCTAGTTAGTTATTAGAAGGCTTAGGGTCATTGAAATGGAGCATCTTCCTCATAATCAGCACATTGTAAAATCAGGATCAGAAGCAACAGATATCTGCATCCCAAGAATGCTATCTGGTCTGGTGAGATGGATCATCAGGTAAACGTGCTTGGTACTAAGCCTGATGACCTGAGTTCAACCACTGGGATCCATAAGGTGGGAAAGATTCTTAAAAATTTCCGTAGACATTGGCGTACTTCTTTGTTGCACATTTGTGCAACATACACTAAATAAACAACTAAAATATCTTTACAAAAACCAATGAAAGCTGAGTAAACCATGACATTGTGATCTACCTGGAAGATCATTACTAGATAACTATTTAAACCTAAAGAAATTACTATCTAGCCGGGGACATTAAACCAAAGGACAAGGGCCTTTTACTGACAGTATCCATATGACTGGATACCATTAACTCAAGAGGAAAATTCATCTCAAGGAAAACGTGGCTACCCTAGAGAATTTAAATGAATTTAGGCCTACCTAAAGGTTAGCATGATGTTCTCTGTGGCCATAGTTTACCCTCATCATCTGCGAGTGGTCCATTTCACTTTGTAACAAAGTCTGATGGCTCATGCTGATTGTCAAATTAATAAGTTCTATCATCACCTAGGAGATAAATTTCTGAGCATATTTTTGAGACAGTTTCCAGATTGAGTTAAATGTAGAAGAGATGTTGCTTCTAAATGTAGGCAGCATGCTTCCATGCTTTGCGGTTCTACACTGAATTAAAATTAGAACGTGAGCTGAGCTGTGTGTAGCCTTCATTTCTCGTCTTCCTAACTGAGGACAGTATGCAACCACTGTGCTAGAAATAAGAGAATGATTGAAGTGCTCAAATGTTAGTTTGTCTTGTCGATTCTCACTATACCAGACACGAAACATTAACCCTTGTACTACTCTTGCTGATTTCTGTAAAAGGTATTGATATTCAAGTTGAGAGAGAGAAAAATAATCATAAATGTGCCCTTACATCTTTCAGATCACTGTCAGAGAAGACATTACTTGAAATGAATGTAATTCCTGAAATCTTTCAATATCTCCATAGACTCAAAAGCAGAAGGCATTGATTTGACAGCAAGAAAAACGAAAGAGGCATCTGCAGAATTCAATACCTTTGACACTGGCAATCACTCCAGCATTTATCTCTTTCTTGACACAGTCCATTCAGATGAGTCTCTGTTAATGGAGATATTGGCAAATAGAAAAACTCTATAAAGGAATCAGCTGTAAAAGTTCCAAAACAGTGAGGCAGGAAAAGAATAACGCAATGCCTTGTAAAGGGAAATCATTCTTTGTCAGATAAAACCAACCAAATGAACTAATCAATTGCAAAGAGCCATTGCTGTGCATGAATAATGCATACTAGGAGCCTATGAAGTAGAGAATGGGCATAAGTTACACACAGCCCATCCCTAAAGCCTTTTTTGAAAGTAGAAGAAAATTTACAATAAAAAATATATATAAAGAGGGGAAATTTTTTGAACTGCTTCAGTTAGTAACAAGCCTTTTTTTTTTTTTTGAGGATGTTACTTAACCCAGGTTCTTTAACTCCTAAACCTGTTACATCCACCTCTTAAGTATTGAGATTACAGGTATGTACCAGTATATATGACTAATGAAATATGTGTTTTTTAAATCACTGGAAAACATAAAATTATTCAGTCTTGAGTTTTCTATGTTAAATATATGATAACATTGAATTTTCAAGAGACCTCATGTATATAACATGTTAAAATATAACATGTGTCTACACAATACTGTATGCATATCAGTTTCCCATTACTTTGACAACAAACTACCACAAACTTAGTGGCTTCAAACAATATAATTTATTTCTTTAGTTCTTGAATCTCAAATTATAAAACACTACTTGAAGAACTAAAATTAGGTGTTGAGGTCCTTCTCAAGGCTATAACTAAAAATCTCATCTCTTTTCAGAGACTTTAGATGTGGGCTGATTCCTCAGTCAATGGTTATAGGCTCGACAGTAGAATCATGTGTTGATTTCTGTTTCTGCATTTCTTACTTTCTTACAGGAATGTTTGTCACACATTGTCTTCAATAGGATCATATATAGTATTATCTTCCTGTCTCAAAATACTTGATATATTCACATTAGCATTCTCCATTTTGCCTTGTAAGGGAACATATTTACAGCTTCCAATAATCACCCTTCACATATCTTTAGTGTGGACACTATTCTGCACTACATACAATGTGAGTGAACTCCAAGGTGAAATCATTAAATTTTCATAAAATAAAAGTATTACCATATTATCTTAGTCCATGTTCTATTGCCCAAGTAAGTTATCTGATGCTGGGTAATTCATAAGAACAGAATTCTGTTTTCCTCATGTCTGCAGACAGGGAAATTTGATACTCAAGTTCCAGAGTTGTCAGCTATCTGTGTGACCCCATTTTCTGGTTCCTTGATGTTGTGGGCAACTAGAGGAGAAAGAATCTGACACTGCATACAACTGAGGGGTATAAATAGATGTTTTACGGAGCTTTATGTTTTAATTTTTAAATTATGTATACATTCCTTAGGGAAAAACTTTCATCATCTATATACTTCAAGGAAAAGCCCACTCACACATACTACCTTAGTAGAGTTTCAATTTACAAAAGATAAATTTTAGACTACATATTCAGACTATAATGGATACATGCAATTCTAATGATACTTTCATAAGGCAAACTCTGTACATCAATGGCAAGTAATTATGTATAAGATCTTTTATATTACAAATAACACCAAAATGATTTTTCTTTTATACTTACATATTGATATTAAATATATGTGTTTAAATAAAATTTTGCTTGATACAATAGAACTCAGTGATTCCCAATATCATTTCTGTGTAATGCCTACACTTCCATTTTTCTGAAAGAGAGGATTGATTTTTAAATAATATAGTTTATACAAAGGAAATGAATGTTGCCTCTTTAGAAGTTTTAACTTAGCCTTTTATTTGATATTGGTTCATCAAGAACATTTAATACAGATTTTTTTTCCCAAAAAAAACTTCAAAAAATCTCATCAAATTCATTGACATCTGAAACAATTTAAAATTTGAGAAAATTCCAATTTCCTGTAAATATATATTTATTTGATGAGGGGTGGTAGCTATACGTGTCTGTAGGTCTGTCTATGATGTAGAATACAGTAAGGAACTGTGCTGATCTAGCAAAGTAATGGAAGCAGATTATTTTTCTAGTGTCCATGGCCTTACTTTCTCTGAAAAAATGACTTGGTTTTCAGTACCGGGCCAACAAATGGAGACCATCACAGATAACCATAACTGGACTCAATGCAGGTGTCAACAAATTATATGGTGCTCATCCTTAATTGATTCATCTTTATCATAGCTCTGTGGCTCAGGGAACACACAGGAAAAGGAGGTGAAAGATTTTTAAAGGAAGAATAACAGGAAATCAGAAGTGAAATGTCTCTCCTAGTAATGGCTACATAAACAAAGCCAGAAAAAAATGTAGTATCAATAGACATGGAAGTGGGAATTTTTTCAGTGTCCCACCCCTAGAAAAAGAAATACAAGAAACTAATTACTGCTGGAATAAGGATAATTAGTCTCTTCCAGGAATAAGGCCCTGGATTGATTGTCCAGTTAAGAGTGGTCAACCCTGAAGCAAACATATACACAAAAACAACAAAACCATTACAGCAAGTTGTATACTTTTGCATACATACACACACATACACACACTCAAACACACACACATATTTTTAAATATGTATTATATAAAAAGGTAATACTCATTTTTTTGAATGAACCATATTATTTTAAAATCAATCCTCTCTTTAAGAAAAATGGAAATGTAGGCATTATGCAGAAATGATATTGAAACTCACTGGGTTTATTGCATCAAGTAAAATTTTCTTTAAACAGATATGATTAGTATTAGTTTCAGTATGTAAGTATGTAATTGTATGTATATGCATGTGTGTGTATGTGTGTGTCTGTATATATATATTCAAAGAAAAAAGATGCTATCAATTTAAGAGTTCATGGGATCATGGGAAGGCTTCGAGGGAGGTACCTTGGAGGAGCTAGAAGTGGGAAAATGATAAGACAACCTGATGTAATTCTATCGATTAAAAATATAATTTAAAAAATAAATGAGAAAGTATATTTTACATATGTATTTCTAGTTTTTTCTGGGTGAGCTCTGACAAAGAATTTTGATTAAATATTCAAGAATTGTGTTTGGAAAACAGGAATAAATTTAGAACCCTTGACACATGGAGTAACATACAATGATAAACAGGTGTAGATCTCAGTTTCTGTGATGTGATGGACAGAGGAGAAAAGAGTCCTGCTCACCAGCATCACACTCTGACACCTTGCCATCCAGTGAAAATTACAGCACTTATTTTTTATGAGTAAAAGCTACTTTCCTCTATTTTATCAGTTAAAATATACATTTTATGAGTTCCAAAGAATAGCTGCCAAGACGCATGCCTATAAACTTTAGACTGAAGTTTTGTTTTTGTCTGCTCTGGGAATGTCAGTACATTGGTTTATCTTTAGTGTGAAGAAAATTATATGATACCCACACTGTATTTATTTTCTGTTAGGACAATGCATATATACTCTTACTGGAAAGCAGCAATTGCTAGTCTAACAAGTTTAGTTCTGTGTGTTTGTGTCCTGGAAAGTTTTATTTTATGTTTTCAGATTTTTACAGCTTAGCAACAAGCACTATATGAATTTTCCATAAATATAGTAGAAGGAAAGCAATAACTTTGATGTTTGGGAGAAATAGTTCATAAAACCAATGGTAGGCAGAGCATTTGTCAGGATCAGAACATCTTTTTTCTGTCACATGCATTTATCATGTATATGTAATATAATATACATATCAGGATCCTCAGACTGCATTGGTGAGAATTCCAATACTGAAGATATAGAGCTAAAATATTTCTTTGAACATAAGAGTGACTCACATTGTTTTATACATCTTTAGTGAAAGAAGTGCTAAGAGAATGATTCTGTCTTTATGTTTTAATTGTTATTATGGCGTGTGTGTGTGTGTGTGTGTGTGTGTGTGTGTGTGCACGCTACGATGTAAACAAGCCCAGTGGGAAAGTCACAGTTATTAAATCTCAGAATAGTCACCTTGGACATGCAGTTGTTGTTTGTTTTTGTCTCTGTTTTTGAGACAGGGTTTCTCTGTATAGCCCTGGCTGCCTTGAAACTTGTACTATAGATCAGGCTGGCCTTGATCTCAGAGATCCATAGATCATCTTGTCTGTGCCTCCCAGGACAATTGTGACATGAGAGGGCAACCAACTTATGGTGCTTTGATGACTAAAGCACTGTAATGCCCAGCCTCCCACTAAGCCACTTGAGGGCTGGGGTTATGAACATGTACTCCCAATTTCAGATAGTAGTATTTTTTAAACTGAAAACAGAATATATTCTGTTTACAGTTTCCACTACCCCACCTATATCCAGATCCTCCCTACCTCTTTAGCCCCACTAATCTACTCCCCTTTTTTGTTCTCTCTCTCATTAGAAAACAAACAGGAGTTTGAAAGAAAACAATAACAAAATAAGATATAATACGGACAAACAAACCTGAATGGGACAAAATGAACAAACAAACAGGAGAGGGGTGGTAGTTAAGAGATCCAAAGTAAGGACAGCAGAAACACATGTAGGTGCAGACACATACATTCATACCTGGAAATCTCATAAAAATTACAAAATCAGAAACCATAATATATTGAAAATACTTGTAAGGTTAAAAAGAAAAAGAAAAGGGAAAGAAAAAATACGAAAGAATAATAATCACTGACAAAACATTATGAGACCAATGCCCTCGAGAAATACTACTGATTTCGTTGTTGGTTTTATTTACTTATTTATTTATTTTTTGGCCATCTATTGTTAGTCATGTGACATAGCCTTAAGTATGATTTGTATAACTAGTGAGACTCTATTGTAAAAAACTAATTTTTCCTTTGTGAGCAGTTATCAGTTGGAAATAGTTTCTGGGTTATGGATCTGGCTTGTGTTGATTTCCCCTCTCAGAGCTGGGAACACATCTGGAATACACCCAGACAGAGCCTGTGCATGTTCTACAGTCTATCTGAGTTCATATATGTGTCAGTCCTGTCCTATCTAAAAGATCTTGTTTCCTTGGTGTCTCACATTCCCACTGGATCTTACAATTTTTGGCATCCTCTTCTATATGGGCTGTGAGGAGAGGGATTTGATACGGACATCCTGATTAGGGTCAAGTGTTCCATTTTTTCATTCTCTGCCCATTGTCCAGCTGTGGCTTTCAGTATTTGTTTTCATCTGCTGCAGGAAAAGCTTCTCTGATGAGGGCTGAACAAGACACTGATCTCCAAAATACATATAGCTGGATTTTGTTAGGAGTCATTTTATTGCTGTGTTCCTTTAGCAGAAGAATAGTATTTGGTTTTTCCCCTAAGTCCCTGGGATATATTGGTTGTTTATTCCCAAAACTTTTGTGCCACTCTTGCAACAACGTATCTTTCAGGCAGGTCACCATTGAATATCTCGGGGTATATACCAGGGTTGATGTCTGCATTTTTCCTATTTTGATAGTGTGCAGTGTACTTTATAATACCGTGAACACTAGTCAGTAGAGGTGAACTCAACTTAGTGAGTTATATAGTTGTTTTTATACATAGTCATATAGGTGTTGTCTTCAGAAGTAGGGCCTTAACATCCGTTTGAGGGGAGCAATCGATAGCCTTGTAGTAGCATGGATTATTTAGAGGTCTCCACGGTGTCTCTTTGTCAAACAATGGAAATATATGCATCTCATTAATGGCAATGGATGCTTCATTTGCTGGTGAGAGACATCTAGTTGGAGCTCTTTCTCCCTGAAATTCTGCAATTTTATTTAGATTACCTTGATATGTGTATATATTTTTAAAAGTTTCAACTCTAGTATGTTTCCATAACACCCCTCAAATGGGCATTAGTTTTAACTGTCCCTTCCCATATTCCATCCCATATCTCCTTCCTCCTTCTTCTTCCTTAATTGAGTCTGTTATAATAGCACCTCACACTCCCAATTCATCTATATCTATATCTATCTAGTAAATTTGTCTGTCTTACGGAGATTCTTCTCTTCCCCCTAGTCCTTTATTCTACATCTAAATTATGTGGTTATACTGGCTATAGCTTGCATATCAAACATTTAGTAGCTAACATCCACATATAAGTGAATACAAAATGCAGTTGCAGTTTGGAGCGGGTCACTTAGCATGGTTTGTTTTTTAGTTCTATTCACTGCCTGTGAATTATTTGATTTTGTGTTTTTTGACCATTGAAAATTGTACCACTGTGTTAATATAGTATGTTTTATTAAGATAACAAACAAAAAGAAAGATTATTAACATGATTATTATTTGTTCCATTTTAAAGCCAAATATTTACTATGCTAGCTTTTCTCTGCCTACACAATTAAAAATAATTTTCTTTATTGAGCTATTAAATAAAATATTTATTATAATCTGTGATCTTCTTAAAGACGCAAATTTATTAAGGCAATGTTACCAAATTTCTCCCTATGAAGAGCTTATATTCCTATATAGAGCTAAATAACAAAGGAAAAACAAAAACGAAAACAAAACCAAAAAAAACAATGGAAAACAATTCTATTATATCTTTAAAGAGAAATGTTCACATGCCAGCAGCATTTAGATTTTGTACGGTACTTCTTTATGCATATGCAGCATAGCTTTGACAATAGGATAGCAAACCACCTGAACATTACTTCTCTCTAATATGAAATTATTTTGGGGCCAGTTAAGTCCCCAGTATCTCTGACAGTACTTGTTCTTCACACTCTACTGCTTTTTGAAAGTGTGACTGAATTGGACCTTGGACCTATTTGTGTTTTTTCTTTTTTCTTTGTTTTGTTTTGTTTTGTTTTGTTTTTGGTTGGTTGATTTGTTTAGTTGGTTTTAGATCAATTATTTCTTTTCATTATATTGTCAATTGACATCTTTTGGGATATGCCTTAGATTTTTTAACTTTTTCATGTTTCATATTTTGATTTTGATTCTATTTTCCCCTTGTTCAACTCCACCCTGATACTCCTCATCTCCTTACCTACCCACTGCATGGTTCTCTCTCAAAACCAAAATAAAAACTAAAACATACAGCAATAAATACAATGAGACAATAATACCTAAATAAAAATTAAAGTAAAAGCCAAAGCAGCACATACACACATTCAAAAAAAAAAACCAAAAACCAAATCCCAAACCACTGAGCCTATTTAGTGTTGGCACATTACTATACTTTGTATGGTCCCTGCCCAATGGTTGATCAGCCCAGTGACACTCCGTTGGAGAAATGTGGTTTTCCCTTTCCCAGCACATACTAACTGCAAATTTATTCTTGTTTAGGAGTGGGACTTCATGTCTGCCCCTACCTCTTCTTCCTTCTGTGTGCTGGGACTCTTGTCTGCTTTGAACTTATGCAGGTCTTGTGCATACTGTTGCAGTCTTTGTTAGTTCATCTGTGTATCAGCAGTTTAAGACATCGTTTCCTCAGAATCATTCATCACATCTAGCTCTTACCATGTTCTGCTTCCTAGTCTGCATAGACCTCTGGGCCTTGAAGGGAAAAGTTTCATGAAGGTATTAGGGCTGAGTGATCGAATCTCTCAGTTTTTGTACATTGTTCAGTTGTGGGTCTCTATGTTAATTACCATCTACTATTAGAAGAAAATTCACTCATGAGGGTTGTGATGCATTGATCAGTATATCATTAGGAGTCATTTTATGTGCCGTGTTCCTTTAGTACAATATTAGTAGTCTATTTTTCCCTAGGATCCAAAACCTATGGAATCTCAGGTTCTTGGCTTCTTTCACAATGTCAGTTTTGGATTCCAACTCATGGAGTTGTCATTAAATCCAATCAAAAAGTTGATGGTTATCCTGTAACATTTGTGCCATTATTTTACAAGTATATCTCACAGGGCAGCCATTGATGTTCGCTACACAATTTGCAGCTGGGTTATATTTATGATCACTTTTCTCTACTAGTAGCATGAAAAGTAACTTCAAGCACTATAAATACTAGCTAATAGGGGTGAAGCATTTAGTTAGGCACCGGCTCAATTTCTCCATTTTTGATGATACAATGAAGTGGTATCTTTATAACTTGCTATCAGGCCTTGCTATCATCAGGTCATAGAGGGAAACCAATGGCCTTGGCAAAAGTCTGTGATATTTATTCAGTATGAGATTTATGGGGCACCTTTGGATAATGACTCTACAAAGTGTAACACTTCCTTGTACTGGAGGTTTTCTTGGTGCCAAAAGATGTCTAGTTTCATTTTCTCTCTATTAATAGTGACTCAATTTAGATTCCTTTCATGTATGTATTTGTTGTACGAAGCTTCTAAAGGAACAGGTTTCCATATGACTATTCAAAGGCCTTTAGTGCTAGTAGTCCCTCCATTTCCTCCTTTACTTAATGCCCCTCTCCACCTAATAGTCCCATTTTAGTTTGTCCTTTATCTCTTTGCGACAATATATTCTGTTTCCCTTTCTTTGGAAGACTACTGATCCTTCTTGGTTTTTCACTAACTCCCTTCAAATTCTTGTGATATTTTATAGCAAAGAGTTACCTGAAATAGAAAATAAAGAGCTGGCATAGTATAATACCTGTATATATGTTGTTTTGGAAACTATACCTGAAATATACTTGAAGATAAATTTTAAAGACGTGTGGCTAATTTGGATTCATTTTTTTAGGAAACATTTGATTTTGGAATGGCAATGTCACGTCATATACACTTCAAACAAATGAACTATTCCTTTATTTCCAGTACATTCAAATATTTTAATTACTACCAATAAATTCTTTTTGTCTTCAATACAATGTCTTATTTTGTTATAGATCTGCTGGCTTTTATTTATATAAATGAATAATTCTGGAAAAGTAATAGCATGTTAATTCTACCACTCCCATGTTGTTTTTTAATCTCCATCATAGAACCAGAAAAAAGATGTCTCCTTCTCTTATTCTATTTTTCCCCAAGTAAAGTGGTTGTAAATTTCAGGGAATCTGGCTAAATAGAATGAAAATGATCAAGATTTACATATAGTTTCTGTATTGAAGCATCTTCAAAATTGCTAAGCTCTTTGGATGCTTAAGTAATAAAAACAAAACAAAGAACTGGCATGAAACATTTTCCTTTCAGACAATATTCTTATACTGACAAATTTATTCTTATTCTTACCGCTATATTTGGCATTATTTTCTAATAGGTGGTCCACAACATGCAAATGATATTTTTGAAACAACCATGCAATGGACAGAAAGCCATATAAAACATTTAAGTCCCATTTTGGCACCTTTTAATAATAGGATGTGAATAGAATCCAGTAAAAATCTTTCAGCTTTGGTTGTAATAACTAATCTCATGAATTTTGAGTGACATTGAATTGGTCCAGGTACTACCTTGTGCTGTTCTCTTTCACTCTTGAAAGCTAGTGATGTTTTACATGTTCTCAAAGAATCTCTGTGGGCATGAAAAAAATCCCATATTTCCTCAAAACAAACAACCCTGTTGGAAATTTGTACTTGATCTTGAATAGCTCTGTGCTTTATTATCTTGCATTTTAAAGCAAAAGTATCATGTAAAGTTTCAAGTATGGGCTTGGACAAATAACAACCTTTATGAATAGCTGATAAACATGGCCATTCTCCATTAATGTATCAATGTGTATATTGTAAGGGTTTAAAATAGTGAGCAATATTTATTTGATTTTTATTCATATTGATCCATGTACAAGGAAATCTAATTTAATAGTCTGTAGGGTGATAATTAAATTAATTTAAGAGCTAAAAGCATTGGCACCCATAAAACAAAGAGCATTACAGTAGAACCAAAAGAGGCTAATGCACATCATCAGGATAACTATATGAAACCAGCATATGTATGCTAATTATTTAACATGCTAATGGTAGCTTTCCTTGAGATTAATATTTTCACAATGAAAAGTATGGGACAGAAAATATATCAGTTAAGGAAATATGAAACTGAAGGTATTGTTTAATGACACAGATTTACTATACAGATTGATTATTATAAGCACTGATTCATTCTGTTACCTCAGCCTCTTCCATAAATACCCATCTAGAATATCTGCACAAGGGAAAAGCACCATTCCTGGGAATATTCACCCACTGAGAATAAAGACTTTGTAAGTCCTTAGGGAATGTTAACTGCAGGATTCTAGGACATAACTTTATTGTAGGAATATTTTCCCTCTAAAAGTCACCTGAAGCCCAGCATGAATCTGCACACAGTATTTGCATATATATATCCATAATATAAATATTGAACACAGCATCCAAAATAATCAAAATCCAAAGTAGTTTCTTACCTTTCAACTCCATGATACAGACACATCATGTGTAATAAAATTTGCAATGTCTTAACATTTTTATAGTACTCCTGCTGCATATCCACTGATAAAGTTAGCAAATTAAAAAGAAAAAAAAAAACTATACGTAGGAGATATGGTTTGAAAATATTACTTTAGGATTGAAAATTTTAGAATATTAGGGTGTTGAATAATTCCTGACTTCACTACAAATGAAAATCAGAAACAATAATGTTTATACCCATTGATTAGTGCATCAAAGGAGGTTCTTACTGCAGTGGATAGCAGGTAAGCAGAAAGTTTATACCAGATTAAGATGACAGTAGAGTTCTATATCCAAGATGAGACAGCTATATTATCTCTGCCAAGGCTAGGAAACATGTTGTACAAGTGTACAGAAAGAATGTAAGAGCCAAAGGATGGGGATATGTGCAGTAGAAAGATGTCTTCTGGACATAATATGGCTATTGCGCTCATGAACCCATTAAAGCTGTGGTTATCTGTGCAAGATACGTACAGCATTTGGAGCATTGATATTCAATAAAAGATGACTATGAATTTCCATCTCTCCTTGAAGTAGACTAGAAGTTAACATTTGTTGAAGAAGAAAGTGTTGTTTTCAGATTTGATATAATAAACTTCTCTGAAAGCCACATGCTAAATATTTAAATTACTGTAACAATATATTTCATTTCACATTACTCAGTTCTATCACTGAATTATAGAAGCATGCATGCGTTTATCATACATGAAATAAATGAGTGTTTCTGTGTGACCTCAAGCTGATATCAGTAACCCATAATGCAAGATTGATCTGAGTCAAATAAGCATAGATGCATGTAAAGATGGTTGGATTTAACTATGAATAGGCATAGTAAATAATAAGAAACAAGACAGGACATGGTGTTGAGAATTTTAGTCAAATCATAATAAAATGGCTATAATTATGGTATACAAACGTAGTAAATGAGTGAGTGGACTTTTACAGATTCAGATTTGATTTTCATGATGCAAAATAAAGTTTCATAGTTTCTTAATCTGGGAAGCTTTTTTAAAAAAGTGAGAAGACTTCCCTGATAGCCTTGGAGAAGCACACATATCTTGCGGTCTACAGTGCAAGGAAATGAATTATGAAATAGATACATGAACTGGGAAGAAGGCCTGAAGCTTCAGATGGTTGTAGTCTCAGAAATACCTGGACTAGTGCCTTATAAGAGTCTGACTCAAGGAGCCACTTAAGCCTTGCCAGAACCTTAGACCCATTAAAACTGAGAGATAGCAAAGGTATGTGGTTTAAACTGCTACCTGCATGTAATTAGTTCTACACTCTTCCTCCACAAATAACATCATTACTAATATTCTCAAGGTATTATATTTAACAAACATATTGTTTTATATTCTCTGTTCTAGTTCCAAGTCTATAAATTTTCCAGGTTCTCTCACCTAACTTTCATGCTGTAGTGCAATAGAAAAAGAAAACTAGCCAAGACAAACTGTCACCATTTTTTTATGATATATTTGTTAATTGCCTATTTCTGATGACATATGCTTTCCTCTTAAAATGTAGGATGTATCACTCTATGAAAAACCTATGCTAGTGAGCTTTCTTTTCTTCAGCTGTTGCTCTTACATTTTGGGATTTAGTTTACTCTTTTTCATTTAACTATTCTTAAATATATCTCATTTTTGTATGCATATGTATTTACCTATTCATATGCATAGATATAAACAAACACATTTATATCACAACATGCATTGGGATGCAATATTTCAATATTAATTAACCATATGCTAAAATTTTTACCTAAATTAATATATTATAATTTTTGTACGTATATGTATTTGTATGTGTATATGTAGATATATAAAATAAAAATACCTCCTACAACCTTATCTACTTATCAACACTTTCAACAGTGGTTCTTCTTTAAAGACTTGCCTATATACTCCTTCTATACTTCCCCTAGTATCTCCTTAATAGGGTTTGCACATTTTAACTGGACAACTTCAAATCAGGTCATCGAGGTTTTCATTTTTGCAAATTTCAATGGAATTCTTTTCTCATATTTCATAGTTTTATCTGCTACAACTATTGGACAATCATTACTATATTTTCCTAACTACAACAGGAGTTTGTGACTTCGTTCTTTGTTTTTTGTTTGTTTTTTTTTCTGTAGTTTTCCTATTAACAAATTGCTCGTGTTTTGATCCAATGTATCACTTCACTTTATTTGTTTGCTCTGGAATTTTGTCTGCCTACCTAACATAAGAATCTAGGCTCAGTTTTTTTCTGCATCATCCTATCACCTCTACATTTTATTCTAAGTGACTTCATTGAGTCTCATGACTTTACTTATCAGAGAACCAGCCCCAAAATATTCAAGTTCTGATGTTTCATCCAAGACTTACACTCATAGCTGTGGGTAGCTTTCTCAACATTAAACTGTCAACATTCACAGCATTAATTTCATATATATTAGACACACCATCAACATTATTAATAACCATAAAAGTCATTATCGGACATTTGTACACTCACTCATTTATACTCACTCAAATAAACATCACTTGGGAGTTTACAGAGAAAAACAGAACAAATATAATAACAATAAAATAGTTTTCATGATGTGTTTGATGCTTTTATTTCTACTTATATATCCTAAATAGTTAATTTCAAATTAACTTAAATTTATTGATTATTATAACAAATCTACAACCACACAAGCTTAAAACTTTGTTTCTGCTTTGAGTATATGAAAGCATACATTTGGAATATTTTATTTGTGAATGTAAGACCTAAATGGTAACAGTGGTCTAGCAGCCAGCAAGATCATTAAGTGGATAAAGGTGCATGCTACTAAGCCTGATGACTGAATTCTATCCCATTGGCCTACAAGGTGGCAGGAATTAACCAGATCACTCAAATTTTCCTCTGACTTCCACAAAAGTATCATGACATGCATATGTACATGCATATGATACATAACGTACATATATACATTCATATATATATATACACACACACACAAAAGAGAAAAATATAATATTTTTGTGTCTATAATGTATTGTATCATGTATTGTATTATTTGAATATTTTCCCTCTCAAAAATCTGTTTACTCTCACCTACACTAGATTGAATTCTAGACCTCCTAGTCCAATAATTATCAAAATTGACAGGTGTGTGTGTGTGTGTGGGTGTGTGTGTGTGTGTCTGTGTGTGTGTGTGTGTGTTAATTTGCGTATCCATTTGTGTGTATTAATGATTTACTAGAAAGCTCTACTACCTGAGAGTTTTCACCAGGCTAGTTTGCTCATGGGATACTTTTATATTATATAAGATTGAAGGGCTACACAGAAAACAGAAATGTGTCATTTATAAAAATTCCTATGAACAGAGTTTTAACTACGTTCTATATGACCTTCATAAATGTCAAGATATTGGCTATGGGCACTGTTATTTATATCTGGCATAGTCACTGATTTTTCAAGTATTCCGTTATGTAAATGGAGTATATTCTTTTTTACCTCTGAAGTTATTCTAAGGATCACTAGAAACAGTGATGAGCAAAATCAGACTTCTATCAAGTACTGTGTATGGGAATTTGGAGAAAGATAGTGAAAGGAAAGAGTTCATGATTCTATGATAAAAGAAGCTATGCTTTCCATCAAAACTTGAGAGAAATTCATTCCTGGGAGCAAATGATAATGAGATCCAAAACTGAAGCTCTGTAAGTTAAAAAGGCAATTAGCTTGTCTATCTTATTCACCTACAGGGGCAAAAACAATTCAGTTCTCACTGTTAAAATGGATTGCAATTGTATTGGATTTTAAACCAGACTTTTAAAATATGTATGACTGTATAAACTCTGCATAGGAGAGGCACAGATCATTTAGAAAACTTTCATTCAGCTAAATGACTCCAATGTAGAATTTATATTTCATTTGAAACTCAGATTGAAATATGTTTACTTTCTGTTATGCAAAATCAAAATCAAATTTGTATGAGATGAAAAAGCTATAGTCTACTATTATTCCTGAAAATGGAATCATAATAATTTCTCATGATTTATACTTTTATTAGAAAAATTTTGGATTAGAATTGCTTTTAGAGAAAACATTTTTAGATTGTATCCTTAAAGTATGCTAACTAAACACAGATAACAGCATTTACACAAAGACCATTCAGAATGGCTTGCTATAAGAGATAAAGTTTTTGACAGTGTTTGTGTGACTTTATTAATATGAATTAAAATACTCATATCTGAATCATTACATTAGTCATGATCCCAAGTGAGCTTAAAATTTAGGTCAATGTTTTCACACTAAGTGATATGTAGACAAACTATACAAATCAGCTATATATGACCTAAAATCCCTAATCACATATTTTTCTTGTGATGATGCTTGAAAAGTTCACTGAAAATCATACTAACAGTACAAGTCGATTTTGAAAAAAGAGATGAGTGAAGTCTCTGAATCTCTGAGGATAAACAGTTTTGACTTCATTAGTCATAGGACCTCTGTTGTACCTTCTCAATTCTGCAAGTGTATTAAAGGGCACAGAGACAGCAATGCCTACACATCCATGTATATTATAGAACTGTTCCCAACCGCCAAGATGTGAAACCAGTGTAGGTGTACATCAACTAATGAATTGATGAAGAAAATGAACATGTACACAATGGAGATTTATTCAGTCATAAAGTATCCTTAAACTATTATTTGTAGGAAAGTAGAGAAAACTAGACATCATCATGTTAAGTGAAATAAGGGTATCTCTAATAGACAAATGTCATGTCTTTGCTCACGTGGGATCTGTCTGCCACCTAATTATCTATCTATTGCAGTGGTTCTCAACCTTCTTAATGTTGCAATTCTTTAAAACAGTTCCTCATGTTGCAGTGACCCCTCAACCATAAAATTATTTTTGTTGCTACTTTATAACTGTAGTTTTGCTACTATTGTAAATCATAATGTAAATATCTGATATGCAGATGGTCTTACATGACTTCCTTGAAAAGGTTTTTGACCCTCCAAATGGATGATGATTCACAGATTGAGAACTTCTGATACACTGTAAGATATGAAAGTAGAAGAAGAGTGCTAAGGGGGATGAGGCCTAAAGGGAAGGGAGCAGGGGATCAGAGAAGATAATGGCAAGGGAAAAGACAGAATTAACATATGTAAGAGAAAACATGTTATATTTTAAACAAGGGATATTTGTGCCTGAGAGAGCATATGTATGTGAGTGTGTGTGTGTGTGTGTGTGTGTGTTTATGAGTGTTTTTCTGAGTGTGTAAATGGTGTGACATAAAAAGAGAAGGTGGGTTATTTGTGGAGAAGAAGAAACCTAGTAAGTAATAGAGAGGAAGAACAAGTGAGAAAGATCAGGCAATAATATGAGTAAAGAACAATGACAACTCTCCATGAATATGTCATAATAAACCCCCCCATTTGAAATGCTGGTAGATAACAAAATCACTGGTAATGCATAAATAAGTGATTGCCATCAAATAAAAATATTATTTGAAAAAAAATCACAAATCAATTTATTACTATTCTCAGAGAGCAGCATCTCTTTCAAAAGTCCACATGGTAGTATAACAACAAAGAATATAGAAAATTTTTGTACTCAATGGCTAATCTAATTTGTCTGTTTGTAGGTAGGGAATGAATGGAAGCTGATAAATGAGCAAAATAAACCCAGAAAATTAATTACTCCTTCCCAAAGCTGGCTTTTCAACTTTATCATCCAAGGTCAACCTGTTCTGGATTGCATACTTGAAGTGGTCAAGAAATGTGTCTAGAGAGACCAGTAGGTGTTAAGTTTGACTTTTTTAAAGACTTTTCTTTGTTGTTTGTAAATAACATAAAATTATTGAACACTCACTCAATACGAACCACAATAAGATGATGTACTTTATGTATCCATTAGGACTGGACTCCATAACCTTGCATTTTGATTGCTCGTGATTTTCTGTATGGTCTCTATCTGTTACAAAGAAAAGTTTCCTTGATGAGGGATGAAAACTACAATTACCTGTGGGAATAAGGATGAAAATTCAGAGTGTAGTTAGGGATCATGCTAGTTGAGTAAAGAGGTAGTTGTAGGTTCTTCTCCAAGATTCATAACTTCATTAGTCCTAGGTATTTGGCTAGCTTTCCAATACCAGGCATGATTTCCCTGTTGTTGAGAAACCAGATCAAGTCCAGTAAAAAGCTGATGGTGAACAAGGTATGTGTGTCACTTCTACAATGTTACTGTTCCATGAAGGTCATTGCTGTGGTTATAGGTTTCATAGCTGGGTAAGACTGCTAGTGGAATCCTACCTTTGGAATCTGCTTGTCACTTTCTGGTACTAAAAAAGCTAGTCCTCACGGAGGAGGCTTTCAGGTCAAGTTTAGCTCAGGGGCCTCTGGGCTCTATGTTGAAATACATTGTGTCTTCAGCTATAGGGTCGTACCTCCCCCAACTCTGGGTGGCAACCAAGGGCAATAGCAACAGCCTGTCATGATTGCAGAGTGTGGTTAACATGAGCTGGACAAGGATATTTTATTTTTATTTTTTGATTCTTTGAGACAAGGTCTCATTATATAGAGAGCCTTCACTGTCCTGGAACTTGCTATGTAGACCAGGTTGGTCTGGAACTCAGAGATCTGCCTGCTTCTGTTCTGGGCCTGGTATTAATGACATTTGCCAACATACATGACAAATTTTGTTTAAAAAAAAAATCAAGATTCAGTTTCTTCTTTCCTGAGAATTTGTTCTCTCTTAGACCCCGTGAAAAATGTGAACAGTAAAATAATAAGACACAGTGATGTCACAGAATCTCACCATGTAAGCTGTCTTCCTAATGTGTGCCAGTGTTTCTGGCTCTTAACCCCTGTAACTTTATAGTTCTCAGACAAGTGTCTATTTCCCAATGATGATCCATGATATTCTACACATTATTTCATGCCAATGACCTGTGTTTTTTGCCCCTTTGTTTTGCTCTCATTCGATCTTTGTCACTCAAAATATCCTTCCATCCATTATCCTGTAGCTTTCACAGGAATTGGGTTCATTACCCACAATAGGCCTTTGTGGCTACCTTCTCATTGCTTCTGATTCACTTGCAGTGAATTCAGTGCTGTGAAGAATGCTGTGGAAATTCCATGCCCCTTCATCAGTAAACTCAAACAGAATTTAGAAATATGTTTTGCAAGGATTCACAGCATGTGGTTTGTATATGCATTAACATTTCATGCAGTGGGTACAGGTATTCTCATGCCTCCTTTTCAGAATTTCACAGATAGCCTTTCAACAGAGACAGACCTAATATGCCATTCTGACATCACAGTCCTTAGTCCTTTGATTATTTTTTTTTCTGATGTTAAATTTAGAATGATAACATCTGATGAATTTCCTTTGCTCTTTAGTTATCACAAAGTGCTGAGGGGGCCACAGTTCATGACTTAAAAATCACTTGCTCATGGTCATGGTGGATTTGTTTAGTCAATTCTTCTCTAATCACGAAACAAGCCACACTTGGAATGGTAACATTCTTTTATCAGAAATGAGGAGGAAAAAAATGTAGTGCCGAGGTGGACATATTAACATTTAGCAAAGGCAAACTTCTGTGCCAGGAATTTTTTAAACCTCAACTGATATTCACTCACGCCTTTAACATTTTTTAAAATTTTTCTATTGTTGTTTCAATTTTATACAATATATTTTGATCATATTCTTTCTACTATCCTAAGTCTTTCCAGATCCTCCCCACCTCCTGATCCATGCAATTTGATACTCTTTCTCTTTTTGGAAGAAAAACAAACACAAAATAAAAAAACGCCAAAGCCCAAAAGAACAACAACAAACAAATATCACATACACACACATCACACCCTCCCCACACAACACAGGCTCTGTTTTGAGCAGGTCAAATTACTCCTGAACAGGAGGCCTGCACTATAATAGGCTGATCTACTCAGTATACCTTCATTGGAGAAAACTGATATTCCCTCTCCTAGCAGCTATCAATTACAAATAACTTCGTAGTTAGGGGTGGTGCTTTTGTGCCCCCTTCATCTTCTTTGTGCTGGGATTTTTGTCTGGTCTTGTCATTTGTTCTGGACTTGTGCATGCTCTGTCCATCTCTGTGAGTTAATCAGTGCTGCTCTGTTTCATTTTGAAGATTTTCTTGGAGCTATGCACCCCGTCTTTTCCAAAGACCTAGATGTAGAGCACAGTTTTCAACAAAATGTAAATATTTATGTTTACACCACCAGGAGCACCCAAACAACCAAAGCTTTTCATTGTTTAATTTATCACTTTAGGAGCCTGACTTGCTCTGCTTTGCAAACATCTCTGAAAATATATTTACCTATTCCTTAGACTGCATAATGAGGACTTTTTCAAGAGAGCATTTATGTTTTTCTCGTCATATGTATTTGTTTACTTTATTTTTCTTCTTTCTCTTAACTTAAACTTTCCTTTAATGAAAGGCTTCTTTCCTAGAATACTAGAAATATAACATTACAATGGACAATTATTATCATCATGTTTTTACATACTAAGATTTTCTAGAGGTTGTAATAAAATTTTTGCATTTATTTATTTGTGTGTAAGGATGATCGAGCAGCCATGCTATAGAATATTAGCATGCAATTGTGAAGGTCACAGGATAATTTGCAGAAGTCTCTTTTTTTTTTTTTTTCATTTCAACATGTATGATCTGGGGATCCAACCCCAGTTATCAGGATAGGTGGCAAGTACTTTAACCCATGAGTCCTCTTGAGGGTTTTGAAAATATAAATAGAATATACTTCACCTTCATTTCTTTTGCTTAATTCTTTATTTTATGAGTTATCTGCTCATTCATTCTCTTTTACTCAATGCAAACACAGCGTGCTCTATTATGCACACAATCCTTTCGTTGATAACAAAATTGAAAAATTTCTTTTTGTGAGGCTAAAAAGCCTTGCAAGAGCTACAGCAGCAGGAAAAGATACTTCTGCCACATGCAAGCCAAAACATGAAGGTAGCATGAATATGTGCCTCTGTGTGTGTGTGTGTGTGTGTGTGTGTGTGTGTGTGTGTATGTTTGAAACTCAGAGAGAAGAATGTAATCTTTTGTGTATGCACTGTAAGAATCACTCCTGAGTAGAAAGGATGCATTGTCAACCCATTCCCACTGCTTGCAGATTTCCATTCCTGTCTCTTTGAAAGGATTCTCTAGCTGTGCATCATTACCTAATTCACTGGGTAAAAAAGAAAGGAAGGAAGTGAGAGGTAAGCTTGGAGGGAGACAGCTCAGAGGAATCAAAAGAAAGTGTTCTGTGCAGTAAGAAGAAAATAAATCGAAATTTCTACTTCAGGACCAAAGTCTTTCAAAGCCTGTAATTTTCCTCTTTTATTGATGCTATACACACCAGAAACGATATTAGCTTTTGTATTCAGAGAAAGATAAACAGATCTATCGCAGTACACCCACATCCAAGCTAAGAGCTGATAGGCATCCAAATTAGCTAATGTTTAAATCCATCTCTGGGCCTGAACCCCTACTAAAAAAGATATTTACTTTCAGTCTTCATGCTTAACTTACCTCACTATAGCTGTTTCTCAATGCTAGAAAATATAATACCTCATAAGCCTGTTGGCATTTTGATTCAAAAATACTTTTTGATACATTTTCTTCAAGTTATGAGTGAATAATTGCTAATTGTTGTTTTTACCAGTATGTCTAGACTGTAATAAAAATTCTGATTCCTAATGAAAAATTTCAATATGGAACAATAAAATAAAATCTGTATTATTTTTTACAAGTTGGATATTGCCACTTATATATTTGAGATATATGTGATATAAGAAAACAACAATGATTAGATAACAATTAAACATAATTTTAGGTTTAAGACAAGCAAGAGGACTAGCTCTTATAGGCTAATGCTCACCTATAAGAGATACGAGGGTTGAAGTTCATCATAACCCATATGAAACCTGGGTAGGGATGATGGCAGCATGTGATCCTCATATTTGGAAGGTAGAGACTGGAGCCCAAGGCAAAATGGTTAGTTAGATTAGGCAGAACTGCAAAGGTCAGGGTTCATAGACTCAATAAATCAAGTAGAGGCATTTTGAAGAATTCATGTGACATCAAGTTTTGAGCCAACACACACACACATACACACACACACACACAGAGCACATCTTTATATGTGCTCTTTACATACATGCAGTAAAAAGAAAACATACATACATAGCTATATATGTATATATATATATGACATATGTATACATATATAAGTATTTATGCATACACACACACACACACACACACACACGGATATATACAGTCTGTTTTTGTTAAGGAAATGGCTGGATTTTTACATGTTTATTTTATCTTCCTAAAGTAACAGTTTATACAAAATACATGTGAACTTGCTTTAAAAAGCAAGCAATTTCTTTTTGAATTTTTTAATATTCCAAATAAATTAATATTTTGACGTACCAGAATCAAAATCTTCTTGGCTATGTCCTGTAATGTACACCTTACAATTCGTTGGACTAATAAACTAGATTACTTTGCTTCATCAGAGCCAATGTTCAGAATAACAATCAGAATTCTATGAACTTATAATTAATATTGCCCTTCACTTCTTAATGCACAAGAAATGCAAAACAAAACAAAAAACCAAACCTGTATTCTCTCTGTTAAAAAAAACAACAGAATGAAATGGAATAAACAGAAATGCTAACAATATACAATGCAAAATTAAGAACTCTGCCAGATTGCTGTAAAGAAATATGACTGAAAGAAATTTCCTTTTGATACCTAATATATGGAAGGGCAACTTTTAGAGTCCATTGGTCTCCACCATTTCTGGATGGTAGGAAATGCTTCCTGTTGGTGGGCATATCTTTCAAGGCTTACCAAAAAAAATTTACTATCTCAGAAATCACCGTGATTTAATACGGCATGATGTGCAATTGTGATTATAACTGGAATCCAGATATATAGCTATCCTTCAGATTTCTATGGTCATCCCTATTCAAACCTTGGCACCTAGTTTGGATCCTACAAAGAAAATTTAATAATATAAACAAGTTTTAATGATACTGATTTTACTACAAAAAAGATCTACAAACAAAAGAATAGGATTCAAATTACAAACCATAGAGAAAAATTTGGTAAAGTGTTATTACTCTTTAATTTATAAAAAACTTTAAGTACATGAAATTTCATTTTATTATTTTTGTCTTTTTTTATATGGCATTTAAAATATGGAGATTATCATCTAGAATTCAATTCTCAAAAATAGAAACAATGAAACAGAAACACTGTAAGTCAGATTGAATATGGAAAAAGGTCAAAATACAATTTAGTCAAGGTTCTTCCTTTTCTAACAAGGTTTATGGTAATAAGAGTTCAAGTCTAGGAAGATGCCAGCTTTGGATAAAATAAACAAGATTGTCTAAGTCTCTTAATATACTTCCAGTTTGAAGTGAATCTCCTCTTTTTGCTTGTTATTTTTTATTTAATAACAACAATGGGAATCAATTGCATGAATATAAATACATATTCATGCCATGATCTTTGACGAATAATGCCAATCCAATAATATTGCCTTGCTTTGGAGTTTTGTAATCAAGATACTCAAATATTAGTGCAGTCACATTTGATGCCCTGTGAAGTAAGTACATTGGGCGAATATGGTTTATACATCTTGAACACATCAGTTTCTCATCAAAATCAGAATGCCATGTGACCTAAAGCTAGCACAGAGACAGCCCTGAATAAAAGAAATGAATACAGATAGAACCCTGGAGAAAGAGAATAAAGAATAAGTGACTCCAGAGGGTCATTGCAAGTGACAAACACTAAAAATAAAATTGGTACATACAGTGCATAAATGTTGGAATCTATGTAGCATCCAAAATTAGTTCATTTGGTGCTGTACTTAAGAACTCTTTAGCTAGAGACAAACTACTTAGCTTACTTAATTTTTAGCTGACTCATTTCTAAACTGAGGGTAATCATAGAAACTTCCTCTGTGTATGATGATTTCAACATTTGGTATAATGCTTGATGTAATTAATGTTGAAAATATTGGTACTACTTCATTTCCTCTTTCATAGTTGGATCTTTCTGCTTTTAATTTGAAGGTATGCTAGAGATGAAAGTATAAGTATAGGGTGGAGTAAAGCTCATAAATATTATTACCAACTCAAAAGAAATTTTAAGAGATTATAGGCAAATTCAGTCCTCTTCATACAAAATTAGTATCATTTTCTTTCCTGATGAAATAGTCTAGAGATAAAATGTGTATCCTCTTATTAAATAGCCAAAAGGAAAAGAAAATTATACATTATTTAACATTACTACAAAATTAAGTCATGAATAAAAATGTAAATTGTAACACGGACATGGAACTAATTTAGAATCTTAGTTTCTTCTGCAGGTAGTATGGATCACTCAGTAGTGTTTTATTCTGTAATCTATTGAAATCGTCACTTTTCACAAGTGTCATACAAATGCTTGTAAAACCTGTGTAAAGAGAAATAACGTTCTTTTTTATTATCATTTCAATTGGTTCAGTACATAGTTCCTTGGTTCTATGAATTTGAACATAGCATCATATTAGTGGGAGTGTGTGGGATTTATATTGTGACCTAAGAGGTCACAGTGTAACCTCTGCCAGGAATAACATAACATAACATTACATAACATAACATAACATAACATAATATAACATAACATAACAACATAACAGTAGTAGCATCAACCAGGGATCCAGTATCCTATTTCCTCCAGTTAGACTTCTCCATTATCTTTGTTTCCAGAACCTTCCAAAGTAGTATCCTATTGAGGGCCAAGCATTCAAACTGTGAGACTGTAGGGGATATCTCAGACATCTCAGAAAAACGACCACAGTAATTTTCTAGAAATACTAAAAAAATTATAAAAAATTTCAAAATGAGGAATTAAGGAAAATGCTATTTTTGAATTACCAATAACTTACTGATATTTCCTCCCTTTTCTATTCCTTTTTAAAAAAATCAACATTTGACTTTGTTTTTCTTTTAAGTTAATAGTACCTCTGGTTATATGTTTCTCTGAATTATAAGAAGAATCAGTGATAATCATCCTCTAAATATTTAATTTAGAGAAAAATTATTATAATCTAATTCTTAGTTGGCAATAGTGTATGCATATAAAGTCACACAGTTAGCTCAAATGACATCAGCTGTTAGTTGTATTTTTTCCAGGAGTTCAGAAGGTTTAGTGAAATATTAATACTCTAAATCTCCATTTATTGAGTGAATAGTGATAACACTAAAAAAGAAAATATAGAATTATTTATTGATAATCAGAAAATGAAATATTAAGAGAATAAAAAAATTGTTGAAAAGAAAGACTAGAAAAACATAAAATATGAAATTTAAATATAAAGCATAAAAATAAAAATGAAGTCAAGGGACTAGGTACATTTTCCTAGAAATATGATGATTTCTTTTCATTCACTATTTGCTGTTCGTGTTTGAAGACATTCCACTATGAAGCACAGGCTGGCTTTGAAGTTGGTGTGTCGCCAAAACTGACTTGGAACTAAAAATATTCTTGACAAAATGTTGAATGGAAAAGTTCCAGAACCTACGATTTTGTCCAGTTATGATAAATACTAGATTATGGTGATAAAATGAAGACATTTCAGCCCTATGATAGAATTGAAACGCTTCACAGTAGAGAAACCCAAGAAAACACTACCCCATGCAGAGCACTAAGGTCAGAGTAAACACTCATAAATCATCTTGATAGTAGATACCATTGATAGGAGATGCTAGGAAGAGACTGCCTCCTCTGTGGTCTTCAGGTAATTCACAATGTTTTTTCTCTTTTCTCTTCTCTCTTTTCTCTTCTTAGAAGAAGCATCATATAATTAAAAAGGAAAAACACTTTACAATATGTTTAGTCCAATCCCTAAATCATAAATATCTTAAAATAAGGTAAATACAAGAAACTGCTACAATAAGGAAAATTGTCACAAACAAAAGGATAATTTACGAAACAAGGAATTTTAAATATGTATAGATACTATAATTAATCACAGTATATCATTATTGATTGAATCATCATAAGAAATATCCTATTCTAAGATAATCTATTAATAACAAAATAAACTGAATTTAAAGTCAATATTAAGTACATATTTTGTACTTTTTCTATAGATCTAAAATATTTCTTAAATTAAAATCTGTTTTCAGAATACCAACAGGATGGCTAGATAATTGAAATTAAATGGTCGCAAGCAAAGTTTATAAGCAGAAATAAGAATTAAATGTTCAAGATAGCCACATCTATTTTTAGGAATGTCTAAAGGGATATTAATGATAAAGAATGCTACAAATGAATAAGAAAGTCTTTGGAGACAAACCTTGGTTATAACAATGCACAATGGTAAAGTAATTTACCAAATACTCCCTAATTTGATATATCTTGTTGGAATTTATAACTTCAAACCATAAAAAGAACACATCTTAAAAAAAAAAAAACACAACAAATACCAATTCTGCATGAAGATACATAATATTTTGACAATTATAAAATGTGTTTCTGATGTTATGTAGAAAATACAGAAAAATATTTTTTCAAAGCTTTCTGAGTAGAAGGGTAGGGGTACCGGAAGAAAATGCAGAAAGGCTTATTGAGAATAAGAAAATGGGTCCAGTGAGATGACTCAGAGTGTAAGCTAGTTTGCTACAAAACCTATGTTTGATCCCTGATACTATACAGTTAAAGGAAAAAACAGTTTCTACAAGTTGTCTCTGACCTTCACAGGAGCATATTGAACAAACATTTTCATTGCTTTATCTCAAAGCTTTAAGTCCTAATGTGTCCTCTCACTGCCTACTTAAGAATATAGTAATCTGAATCAATGCTCCTTGAAAAAAAGCCACGTACTTGTTATTTGTAACCAGTCACCAAGCATAGTCCAAGGAACTCCAAGGCACAAACTATACTAATACAAAATTACAGGGTTCCTTTGCAGATAACGTCAATCCCAGGAGCTTCTCTCTGTAACTACTGGACAATCAATTCTATTTTTAATTTAAAGTTTCCGTATGTGCAGCTTAGATGTGATTAATGAAAGAAGGTTTTAAAGTTGTTAAATAACACACTTACATTGAGAAATACCTTTAGCATATAAAAGGAAGAAGAGAAAAATCTCCCTTCATTGTTTGATCTGATTTCCACAGAAAATACAATTGACAGTTGCTTGATGAATCACAGACTTTCTTCTATTCATAGATGAAAGCACAGATTTATAGAGATACATCCTGAGATTGACAATTGATGTTTAGAACTAACCAGACTTTTGCAAGAGGCGGGAGGCAGAACTTAAAATCTTGCAGACAGAGAAAATTATGAATGTGAAAAACACGGGAAACAGCTTTAACCCTGACTAGTGTCTGAACAAATTTGTCCTAATGATGGAGCTTATTTACTTAAAAAACCAAAAGTCTCTAGAGCAAGCACCCGCCCACAGATAATGTTATTTTGTGTGGCTGCCAACAGAAAACACTACTCACAGCCGGCATTCCATTTCAATCTGGTAGATAACTATGCCCTGTCTACTGCATTTCCAAGCTATTTTTACTATCTTATTGTTAAGTGTTAATGAGTATTAAACATTGACTCAAACATTTCAAGAAATCTTTTCTAATGAAAAGAGAGCTAAGTTTAACACAAAACAAGATTTAGATGCAACAAAACAGAAGAAAATATACAAACTTCAACATACTGTAATTAGTATATCTAGAGACTAGTAATAGTATTGCTACGAGATTTGTATTCTGAAAGTTAGAATTTACTATAAATCAGAATTACGATGTGTTGTGATTGTGTTTTTGTGTGAGAGAGCAATACAAAAACAAAAACACTATCAGTAC
The DNA here is from genome assembly GCA_026225945.1 of Cricetomys ansorgei. NCBI lineage: Eukaryota > Metazoa > Chordata > Mammalia > Rodentia > Nesomyidae > Cricetomys > Cricetomys ansorgei. Next base: position 16,060,226 of record JAMJFZ010002869.1, read on the forward strand.
AAGCAATGATGATAATCTAGACAATCTCCAAGAAGGCAGAGTTAGCATTTATGGTACAATAGAATTCACTTCAGAGGACCATTAAAAGTATTACTTGGAAGTATGTGCATAGCACAATGGATAATTATTGATTTTGCTGTTCTCTTGAAAGAAAGTTGATTATAGCAGAGAAAATAATTATATTTATCAGGTTTGTTATAAAGAAAATGTAGTATGGGTGTTGCTCAAACCAGGACATTATATTAATAAAATATATAGATTAATTAACTATTTCAAAAGAGCTTTTATCACTATAATAATACATACATATATATGGACTTTTCTTATTCAATCAGAATTTAAGAAATAATAGTATCTAAATCAACCTACTTCTCTGGAACAGAGATGAATTCTGGGAGAATAAAATTTAATAATAGTGAAAGGTCTTTAATATTTATCAGGTGTGCTAGCCAAAAATAAGAACAATTAAAATATAGAGCAATGGTCTCATTTTGGAGCATGGACAGGAACAGAAAAAGAGACTTAATGGAATGGAATGAATGGAATTTCCAATGTTTCTCCAAGAAAAATATAAATAAATTTTCCTTCATTTTTATTTATGATACACACAGGCATATGTGTTTCTCTGTGTGTGTGTGTGTGTGTGTGTGTGTGTGTGTGTGTATGTGTGTGTGTACGCACATTGCTTTGGCATGTTTCAGAAATACTTAAACAACTGTAATGTATATTACACGGTAAAACAAAATTAAATATATTATGCAAGTATAAAGTGCAAATTTATTCATCTTCAGTTAAATTCTTTCTTTCTATAACAAGCTTTTCTGAGGTACATTTTTCAAGCTCTAAATACTTCATGAATTCTTTGTAAATGTTTACCAACAAACTCTAGCCATGGCTATATAATGATGCCATTCCCATTGAAAGAAAATATTTTGAAATAATAATTGTAGTCAAAATAAGAACAAAAGACATGCTGATCTGTCCAAAGTTATCTGAGTAGTGTATTTTGGGTTAGACCCATTTTACCTCTGTGAGTTGTCCTTTCCTCTACTCCTGGCACACTTGGTTGGAAGATGTTATAAAAACTGACAATTCTGCTAAATAAATCATGAAGAAGGAATTTAGTTACCATAGAAACATAAAGGAACTTAGGATGAATTTCAGATTTATTACTTTTAGAATTAAACTAAATTCAGTTATTATGTCTAAAATAAATCCAAAGTAGAGGATCTTTTAATTCTTTTTAATGAATCATATTGTAAATACAATTCCAATATCTAAGCAAGAGCAACCACCTTTCTCTATGGGCCCCACTAGAGACTGATCGTTACAGAATCAGTGTAACTTCCAGGTCGCTAGTAACTTTAAACAGAGGCCAGTAGACCACCCAGTAGAACAAGAAGGAGGTGATATGAAGACAACCCCACCTATGACAGTTTCTAGGGTCTTACACTGCTTACATCTACATAAATTCTAAATAGATTTTAACAACTGACAGCACAAAACTACAAAATCCTGCTTTGGTTTTTGGGTAAAATTATTAACTGCACTAAAGTAAGTGGCAGAGAAGAGTTATGTTCTGTGTGGTAAATCTGAAACAAGATAATAGCAGACGAAATATGAAGACACCACTCCAAACACTTCCCGAAACTCCTTTCCTGCTGCTGTAGAACACAAATAAGAGCTTTAGCCAGCTTTGTGATGGATCAGCCTAATTCAGAAGATCTCACATTCCCAACAGGCCACCCTTGAGCAGTTGTATAACGTCATCTTTAAATCAATACATGGTTTGGATATTTCTACTGGAGATATTTGTTCATAGAATTGGACACTTATTTGCTAAAGAGATTTCTGAATTATCATATCTTAGTGGGAGGAAAATACAATTTACCGTCCTGTCAGTGACTATAAACCTGCAATAAATTCCAAGCTTCTTGACTCTGTTGATTATTGAGAATTTGGAAGAAATAAGAATTGACTATAAATTGGAATTGTTATGACTCTGGAGACTAAGAGAGCCAGCACAATTTATACATACACACATATAAATCTATATAATTTAATTTTTCAGATACAAACATATAAGTACAAACGTATGCCTACTCTCTTAACCCAAAACTTCATCATACTTGAAATTGTTAACAGTACAATAACATCATAAATATGAGAAAGATAATAAAAGAACACATTACATGCTGAAGAGGCTGAGTGAATGGAACATGAGAGAAGGAAGAGATCATTTAGACTTAGATGTAGATGAAAAGTCATCAACCTCAAAAAATGTACAAGAAAATAGAATTTGATTGACACATAAGAGTAAGGAAGGCAGCAGGGCTTAAAGCAGGTACAAGAGGAATAGCAAAGAAATTTGGTGAGTAAGATACATGAAAGAACTCTTAGTTCAGGAAAGAGAAAAATGAACTTGAAAAGTAGGGTTACTGCTTAGAATAATATTAAAAGCCAGATGAAGTAATCAAACTTTAATAGAGAGTTGGGATCCTTTTATCTTTCTGAACAAAAAGATGATGAGAAGATGTGTGTGTGTGTGTGTATGTGTGTGTGTGTGTGTGTGTGTGTGTGTGTTTTGCGTATACATAAGTACATCTGCATAATGCAAATATGTGTGTACAATTTAATGTATAATACACACTATGCATATGTGCTATTTTAACCATGTATAACCATACTTGTAGAACATAGATACAGGACTATAACTGATGTGGCTTACTAGCTAAGAGTCCTTACAGAAGACCAAAGTTTGCTTCCCAGCTACCACATTAGGCATTTCATAAAAATCTGAACTCCAGTGTCAGGGATTCTGATGCCTTTGGGACTCTGTAGGTACCTCCATGAACATAGCACACATCATCTTCACCATAGCATATACGCACATATACTCACAAAATTAAACAAAAAATTTTTTTAAAGAGATAAATATATGGGTTGGACAGATGGGTCAGTCAGAAAGAGTAATTGAAGTTCTGAAAGATGATGCAGATTTAGTTTCTGCATCTATATGGCTGTTTACAACCAACTGTAACTATAGTTCCAGGGTATTTGATGGCCTCTTCTAGCCTCAGTGGGTTTTGTATGCACAAAGTGAACAGACATTCACATAGGCCAAACACACATACACATTGAAAAAATGGTCAAAGGTTCCGAATACACACTTTTCTATAGAAATGTACTATTATTATAAGAAAAACTAGACCATAGCAGAAACCAAACTACAGTATTATAGTTCATGTCAATATGTAGAATAAAATGGAGCTACACGGTGGAAAATTATTGCAGAAAATTATTATATTCAGATCTGCTGGTTTACCTTCTGAATTCCACCAAACATCCACTCCTTCTAAAACTCATCCAGGAAATTAAAGATCTGTAAGTAATTCCAAAATTATTATGCGTAGTTAGATTCGCCTTGAAAAAAATCTGGATAAAGATCCAGTAAGGGTGGGGAAAAAGAGCTAGAGACTAACATCAAAAAATATCAGCAATCTGAACTCAACAGCCCATTAAAGAGATCATTCACATTTCTAATAAAATTCAGTCCAATTATGTAAGAGGGATTCAAACATGTAATTCAATAAATGTGACACATGATATTAATGAAATATTAGAGGATCTCCAAAGATTCTTTAATGTTATTTTTCTGTTTCTTCATATTCTAATTTCTTCACGTTTCTAATAGTTATCAATTTGCTTTGTTTGGAATACAATATGTATTTTTCCTTTCTTCAGTTTTTTTTTCTTGCTTTTATTTTCCATTCTTGTATTAAATGAACATATGTGTTCAGTGAAATCTAGAAAGAACAATCAGGCTTCTTAATTTCCATTTTAATGAGAGCAACTTAACCCTTAGTGTATATGTGTGTGTGTGTGCGTGTGTGTGTGTGCGTGTGTGTGTGTGTGTGTGTGTGTAGCATACATGTCCCTGCATGTACAACTCCAAGGTAGATGTTGAGTGTCATGTTCTATCACACTTTGCCTGATTCCCTAGAAGCAAGACCTCTCACTGTTCCTAGAGCTAGGCTGATAGCTTGTAAGCCACAAGGATACTCCTGTCTCCATCTTCCAGAACACTAAAGTTACACAATTTTTCATGGTGAGGGATTCTGATTATTTTATTTCATGTCTCCATGCTTGTATATCAAGCATTCTTACACATTGAGCTACTTCACTAGGATGTAAGACAGTAATTCTCTTCTTAAAGCAATAAATGTATATGATGTACTAATTGTTGATATTATCAGCTTGCTCTAAATTTTGAGATTTAACAAATGAGAACTGAGAATTTTTTATCATCTTTTATAATTTGACATTGTCCAACATTTATATAATGAATTTAATCACTTTCTCTCCCCCTTCTTTCAATCTATTATTTCTCCCTCTTCACTGAAGCCCTTATTCCCCTAATTAATGACCCTCTTGCTTTCTTGACTAAAAAAAATTGTGACTCATTGAGTTTAATTAGAAGCTCTTGTTGGAGAGTGAGTATCCCTTTACTTTATGGGACAAAGGCAACGTATTTGTGGTTACGCTAATGAAGAAAATGACACTGGTTCCTCAGCACATTGTAACTCCTAGTCTCACAGGAAGAGGTGATTCAACTTCCAGAGATATCTCTGGATTAGTTAAGTATGAGTTTTATCCTTTCATGCTACTGAAACATTTTGTTATTAGATATACTAGTTTGATTCATGATCACACATTATTTTCCTAGGATAATCCTGCTTTTTTAATTAGAATGCATAATTCTTCTTCAGATATTATGGTTAAAAGTCATAAATACAAATTTTATACCTGCATTGATTGTATTTTAAACCTCCCTTTGCAAACTGTACTTGCTCTGTTTGAAATGGAATGTTCCTTGGGCCTTATAAAATTATCCAAGAACTTTCTTTTCTTATAGTTTTGAACAGCCATATAAATTTTCAGTTTATCTTTTGCTAATGGTTTGGAAATACCAAAACGCTGTACCTATACTATAAAAAATAATTAATGAATGATATTTTTACCTTTAAATTGATACTTTATATAGAGTGTGCAAATGAGTAGCAACTTTGAGATTCTTTTTTTTTTTTTTTTTTTTTTTTTTTTTTTTGCCTATTCCAGTGAATTTTTTCCCCACTGGTAAGTATTTAAGGGCTCAATGAGTGTTTCTTCTTTTTTTATATAACAAGTAGGGCCAGAAAACAGTGATGTTTTACCAGATAAACAATGAGTTTTGGAAATGGGATAGTCTTTTAGTCATACATCATTTGTCAAAATATTATTACTCACACTTACAATATGAGGCAAGTTAGGCAAGCATATGCTGGGTAGTGAACTGTTAAAAAGCAATGTGCCGTAAAACAGTCAAGTTTTATTTTGTGTCAGTGTCCCATCTCCATTACTCTTCCCAGTCCATGGTATATTTCAAAGCAACATGTACCTTTTAACCAATGTATCTACTCTCTTTGATATTCCTTTCTCCAATTTTCTCTGTCATGTCTCGTTTTTCACAATTGATAGTTTAAGGGAATGTTTGTCAAGTATTTATAGAACATCATGCTATAATTATTTGATCAGTTTACTACTATTACTACTTTGTATTCTTTTTCTATTATTTTTATTTACATAATTTCCCCTTTTTCTTTCCTTCTTACATGTCCTATCATAAACTTGTTTCAAATTCTTGATTACATTTTATTAATATTTGTTACCTGCTTATATATGTGCATGACTATATACACATATTACTAATAATAACCTGCACAGTCTATATGTTATTTTTATGTATATTTTCAGGGCTGATCATTTTTTATTAGACAGACAATTAGTGTCTATTCCCCGGGGAAGACTATTTCTTCCACTACAATCATTCCTTAATTGTCTGTAGTTTTTGTGTAGGGTTGAAGCCTCATCATTATTCCTCCTTCATCTGCTTTTGTATGTCTTCTTTCAGGTAACATTTAGACAATGAGTTTGTGAGATTTATGGGTGTAACTTGTGTCATTCTTCGGAAACACATAGTCGTAGCAAACTCCCTTATCCCCTGGCTTTTATGGGTCTTTTTGCCTATTCTTCTACAAAGTTTCCTGACTCTTTTTAACAGTTAGTCTCAGGAAATGCATTCTATACAGATGACTGCAAAAATCAAGACTTGCTTCTGATAGTATTAAATTGGTCTCTATCTATTATGTGTAAGTATTATCAAAATATAAATATTATAATAAATTTGATCACCTCAGTACAGTGTGTTGAAACTTGGTTCCTCAACTTTTAAAGTATGATTTTTCCTCTCCAGTATTGAATACAATTTGAGGAACTATTGTATTAGACTCACCCTAACTTGAGAGAAGGTACTTTTTACATAAATACATACACAAACGTGTTCTCTCTCTCACTCTCTCTCTCTCTTTCTCTCTCTCCCTCTCTGTGTGTATATATATGTATATATACATATATATATGACATATGATTATAATATGCATATATTATTATGAAATACTTTGTTTAGTAGCTTACTCAATGTGCATTGAAGTAGTAAAAATGGACTTGGAAATCACTACTTCTGGAGGGTTTGGAAACTGTGTAATCATCTTGAATTCATAACTTTGCTATTTTTTTGCTTTTTGTATCATTATTTATCTTCATGACATTTATTTTCTCAGTAAGGCCTGTGACACTGGCCAAACAATGGTTTGCTTTCTTTGTAGGTTTAAAATGTGAAATTGTATAATTTAAATAACAAATTAATTAAATATGGTGGTTTCTTTTCAAGATTTGTAGAAAATTGTATTATAATCTGTGGGCATTTAAATTTATGCTTCAACTATGGACTGACCTTTAAATGTGTCTTCATTGGACATGTACAGCTTTCATATTGCATCTACAATTAGAGAAATTTCATGTCCTTTATAATATCTTGGGTTTATGTCATTCGACCCAGATTTTATATCAGTATGTATATTTTTGATGCATGTAAGTGAGAGGATTCACTCTCTCCTTTCATGGACAGTTCCATATGTAGCAAGAGATGCTCACATAAACTCTCCCTGTTGTGAGTGCTCATCTCATATGCTCATACACAGAAAGCATGAATTCTCTAATGTATCTATGTATTAATTCCAGCAGAGAGGAGACTGTTGGATTCCCATTAGCTGGCATGCCAGCTGTCTCTGAAGAATTCTGTAACTTAATGCTTTTGTGTTGACATGCTTTCCTTAAAACAATATTTTAATGTTTTATGTTGATCTGTTTTAGATCACTTCTCAGACAGAACTATCCTTCCTCTATTTCCCCTGGAATTTTCATGTTCCACACATTAAAATTTCTTTCATTTGTATTATACCATATTTTTCCTTTAGATCATTCTAAAATTTGAATAATATGATAGATTTTTCCTCATGAAGATGTTTATGTGTATCCCCTCTTTGCTTTCTATATCATTCTGCTTCTCTTTAACTAACAGTTCCAGCTGTTCTCATGTTGCTTTATGAGTAGTGTATATGGCACTGTGGAGAGAGAGAAAGTATGTGTCCAACTTAGAGACTACCATGTAAAAACGTGCATAATACTCATTTCCAGGATCAATTTTCCCTACAGTATAATCACTTCCCCCCAATTGTTGTCTATGCACTAGACAGGGACTATGCATAATGTTCATTTCCAATATTTTCCTTGGGCAAGTTGCACCTACAACAATTTTGTCAATGAGTTTAGAATTCAGAGAAACTATCCTCCTGATAACTTTTTCTACTTTTCAAAAAATGTATGTGCTTATGTAGCTTGAGTCACCTTATCCAAAAAAGCCAGATGTGTTGCTGAGGGGTTCACACCTGTAATCCAAACATTTTAAAGATGAAGGCAGGAGGATTATGAATTTAAGAATTTTAGGTTTGAAGCCTTGGGAGACACAGTCTCAAAAAAGTCATATGGAGGGTATTCGAATATAATAGAGTTTAAATATTTGTTGATGTTACAGTTGATATACATAATGTGAACTTTATGTTAGGTAGAAGAAGATCTGTGCTTCAAAATATCTCTTCTTGATGATACACAAAATTTTGGAAGGCCCAGAGGCAGATAGAAGTGTGAATTGGCTAAAAGTGTTCTTCATCTTGACCCTGTTATCTTCTAAGTGATTTATGTGTGCCAAAGAAACCATTAACAGAGCATGCTCCGCTGCAGTCTGAATAATGACACTAATCTATTAAAACATTCGAGTTATATAATGGAAAACATTACAGCTCTAAATTGTAGTAGTTATGTGACCTTTGACAAATCACTTCATATCTCTCTGCTCTCTGCTGTACAACATCCCTTCTAATACCGTACCTGCTGCCTTTAAGGCATGCTATTTGAATGAATTCTTAAGACCAGCAGCATTAGTGTTATCTAGGAACTACTTGAAAGTGTGATTTCTTAGTTCATACATTAGATCTACTAGATCATGATTCCTCGGGAGGCAGATAAGAAATCTTTGAGTAATTACTATGATTATTCAAATTGAGTAATGCATAAGTTCCTAATTCAACTTGTTAATACATAATGAAGACAAATACATTGGCCACAAGAAACAATAAAAGTAATCCTTGGTAGAATGTTTTCTCTCCTTATATAGAAACAAAAATATGCTTCTTGTGATGAAATAGTTTACTCAAGTCTAAACAAAGGTGGAAAAAGAAAATGCTTGCTCTGTGTTTCTTGATCTTTTACTTGTAGTAACATTTGTTGAAACTATAGTGCAATCCTCACTCTGATACGGGAGGAACCAACAAAATTTTAAAGCCCTTCCTCTTAAAAAAAAAAAAAAAAAAAAAAAAAAAAAAAAAAAAAAAACCTGCCAAATAATATCTACCCTCCTCCTCCAAGGGAAATTTTCTTCACATAGCCCTCCATAGGCTGGTACTTCTATTGTAAACCTGCTGCAGTGTTTTGGTCCCTAAATGTAAGAAAGCCCATTTTTCTTTATGACACTTAATATCACAATGCTAGACTATGTAAACCTGCAAAGCCTCTGCTACTACACAGCCCCTTGTAAGGAAAAGACCCTGCTGTTATAACAATACTCACTTCCTCACTGCACAAGGAAAACTCATGATTCATGGGGGACTTTCCCTTGGCACTTATAATAGAAACTTTACTGTACCTGTGGCCATATAAAAAAAGTGATGGAAAGGGAAGGGAATTTACCAAGAAAATAAACCTAGAGTGAAATAAAAAAGATAATGTCTTCCAGAAGGCAAAGGGATTGGACTATTGGGGAAAGGCTGTAATGCTCAATAAATATGCTCCTACACCCAGTGCCAAGTGGACAGTCTATGACTGTCTCTTCATTACTTGGCAGTGATACTCAAGAATACAAAAGCTCTTCACCCAACCACTAGAGTTAATTTTAGCAGAAAAGAGATGATAAAATCTGAAATTTGCAATGGTAGGAGTAAAGAAAATGAAAGAAAAATGACAAAGTCTCTGTGACAACTCCAAGTTAAATCTTTACTGAATACATAGATGAAACAGAATACAACAATGTGCTGAATATAATATATATATATATATATATATGTATATATATATATATATATATAATATAGACATTTAAAAACAGTTTTGCTGAATATAAAACCGTGTATGAAAATGGTGACTTTTTCTTAATTTTTAAAGAAAAGAAATCTTTTATTTTTCTAAATGATCATTGAAAAGAGATGGGCCTCTAGGAAGGAGTTTTCATATCAAAAAATTTGAATGTTCAAAATGGAATCCTAGGTAAGAGAAAAAAAAAACAACCACACAACAACCACATTAAAAAAATGGAGTCCTAGAAAAGCTCTCATTAACTCAGAGAGACAGAAGGAGCATACACAGGGCCTGCATGAGTCCAGACCAGATCCTCTGTACATATGTTATGGCTTGTGTTTTAGTGCTTTTATGGGATTCTTGACTGTGAGAACAAGTGGGTTCTGATTCTTTTGCCTTCACCTGAGTTCTTTTACTTCTTTGGTTTGTCTTGCCCAAAATTGATGTGATAGACTTTTGCTTTATCTTATATTTTATTTTGTTTTGTTTCACTACCTTCTCTTGGAAGCCTGTTGTTTTCTTATGAGTTATAGAAAGGGAAGGGAACAAATGTGGGGAGGGGTGGGGAGGTATTAGATAGAGTAGAGATAAGGAAAACCATATTTATGTTATATTATATGAAAAAAGAATCTATTTTATAAATAATAAAAGGATAAAATGGGATTCTAAATATGTCCCTGATGTGATACCATTACAAAATGCTCAGGTTTAGCCCAAACTGTACTTTTGATACTTTAATATTATAAAATCTATAAAAAGTGATATTTTGGAATTTAGAATTCCCAAAGAATACTAAGCCAAAGACATAGTCCTGCTTGTTGTTAATGCATAGTTATGTAGCCATTAAAATTCAAGACTTATTGGGATCTCATAAGTCACTGAGTATATCACAGAAGGGTATTTTGAAGCATCATTTTCTTCACTTCTTTTTCTTTCACTTTCCAGCAACAAGTAGCCATTTTCTCAGTTACCATTGTTATCTGACATCCAATCAAAGACTGAAAACAAGTCTACCTGGCTGTATATATGAATCTCTAAATATGTGAGCCAAAGTAAATTAATACTTACTACATTAACAATAATGATGGAAAAAGCTTTATGAATTCATTTTCAGAAGGAATTTGGAGAAGTAGGTTAGAGAAAGCCTAGAATCTTGCAAGAAAAATTAAGTAGGCAATTCTGTTGGGGACTCTGAAGACCGTAGTCAAAATGCAATGTGGAGAAGAAATTGTGCTGAGGAAGTTTCTAGTGTAACAGCTGTTGGTTTTAGGAATTCGACAGAAGGTCAAATTTGTTTCATCATGGTAAATAAAGCTACACAAAATAAATAATAAAAACTAACATTGCTTTGTTCATTACATAAGATATTGTGAGAAGCTGAGCATATAGGTAAAAAAAGTTTGAGGAAATTTCAAAACAAGCTAGTGATTGGACACAGAAGAGATTTTTCTGGCTACTTTTAGACAAATTTGAAGTACGAAATAAAGAGCACAGAGAAGGATATGTATAAAGAGAAAGAGAGAGGCAAAAAAAAAAAAACCATTATTTCCCCTCTGCCCAAAATCTATCATTAACAACTAGTATTCCTTATTCTGGTCCTGTTATGATAAAGTGAAGGAAGGCAGGTCAAGTGGCTACATCTTGTCTCCAGTGTTCTTAGAAAACCCAAGCTCATTTTTCACAGTTTATTTACACTAATGATATAAAAAAGGAACAACCATTTGTTTCCAAATGTGTTGTTATTTTAGAACATAAAGAACTTCAACCTCTGTGTATGTAACAATCCAATCTTCTCATATATTTTTCTAGCCTGTCAAATAGAGAGTGATGATCTTTCCACAGCTGGAATCAAAACAGAAAACTGACAAAGTCCTGGCTTGAGCTTATTCACATAATAATAACCTAATTACTGAACTGTTCTTTTATATTTTTCTGTGCTACTGAAGAGTATCTCCTTAAGTCTCCCAAGAGTATATAAAATAGGCAACATTACATCATGTGAAGGCTCAGTATACTTGTTTGAATTATACAGTTGAGTGGCAGAGGTTCTGCAAAAGTATCAGCTCAAGTGATTAAAATATTCTGACCCACATAAAATGGTAAGAATGGTATAATCAAAGAAAGGCCCTGAACTACACCAGCACTATATGTTTCTGCTCTTCATAGAAAACAACTAATTCCTCCAAATGCTGCATCCACAGTGATATCTTCAGCAATAATATCTTACATTCAAGTTATGAAAGTAACCCAGAGGAGAAGGAAAAATAAATCCAAAACAAAATCAGAAATTGTAAGATTTAAAATTGCAAATAAAATTACTCAGGCTTAAAACAACAGTAAAATGGAAGGAAATATCCACAAGACTAATATTTCAGAAAGCTTTTCAGTATCAATGGAATAATTTAGTAATCTTGATCCTCAGTACTTGTTCCCAAGCTCTAGCTTCTCAGTGCAAAGGGTATTCTTCTGAGAAAAGCAGACATGCTCATGCATAAAAGCTTTAGCCACTTGAAGTTCCTAGAAAGCTAATTAATCTGAAGGGCAGCTTAAAAAACATAAAAAGAGGAAAGTAGGAGCAAGACTCTGGGAGGCAGCGGAGATGGACCTTACGTGTCTAAGAATGCATAAAAGGCTCTTGGTAACAAACCTCTACCATGAGCTTTGAGCCCCTCTTAGCTTTTTTTCTGTGGGAGTCCTAATTCCCGGTACAATAGATAAATTTATCATGCTCTCTACAAGCTACTTAATCTCGTCCTGCTAAGGACAACAGGCCAAGTTTGCATTATGAAAAGATTTGTAGAATTGGAGGTAGGTGGACATTTTAATTAGGGGTTGTTTGACAACATTCATTTAAATCAAGGGCCTGTAGCATTATCTTTGGAAGGTGATAATAGTTCTTAACCTTCCAAAATTATCTCTACCTAAAAGAGTAAATAACTAAGAAGTGGAGTCAAATTGTGGTATTATTTGTATATATGAATGTTATATATTTATATGATTTTTTTCTGAAGGAAATCCCATTGTTTAAAATAAAAATATTTAAATAAAAATATCTGAGGATCTTTATTTATTAACAATGAGTCTAAGAATCTAGCACTTATTTGAATTTGAATATAATGTAGTAAATGTCTTCTTTTAAGCTCATACAGCTAGATTATGCTCAGTAAGTTATAAAGATACTTAGAGATAAAGAAGAGAAATGACATAGCAAGGAGGTATTACGCATCTGTTTAATATTTATGAACATTGATGTTATGATTTCACAGAAATTGCTATTTATGTTTAAAATGAATAAATATGTAAAAATTTAAATCAGTTGGGAGCATAGAAAAGGGATATAGTTTAGTCACAGATCTTTTACTATAAATTTTCCATCAGCAGGATATAAAGAACATTTGCTTCCAAATACACATTTTAAATTCATTTACTTAACTTTTGATTTTTGCTTGTTTGTTGCTTTCTTTTGCAATATGTAAGTTTATAACTTCAGCCATATTTGGAAAATGACAAAGATTTTTCAAAAGATGTTAATAAAAGATTTTTTTTAAATCAGTGAAGTAGATTCATGCATTAATTAGTCTACAGCCTGTTTCTCTAAGTGGTATATAAATAGGAATGGAGGCCAGAGAGTATATGCAAAAGCAGGTCTCTGAGTTCTTTCTTCAATTTCTGACTTAGTAGGTATGCAGTGAGGGGCAAAAACTAACATTTTTAATATTCTGGGTGGTACACCTGCTATGAAATAGAGAATTACACTTTCTACGCCAAATCTAGCTAGAGTTGGTGTTAAGAAAGCTACAGAACGTGATGTTCCTATTGAGAAAAGTTGTAAATACATTTCTTCATATGGAATAATTTTCTATCATGCATCAAATGACAATTTAGGTCCTGAATTAATTGATGCTGTTCTTCTGAATGATCTCAATGTTTATTTTTTATTAGAGACATCACATACTGGAACTTTCCTGACATCCAGTGTAGCACAATTTGTATACTACCTGTTTTGTATCCTGACTGATAAAGAATTCAAGTCCAATATCATTTACCTCAAAAATACCTTGAAATAAATATAAACAAGAAAGTAAAAGATTTGTACAAGGAAAATTTAAGACACTGAAGAAAAAACAAAACAGGAAATTGTAGTCAATATCAGAAGATAGAAAAACCTCTCACATGGTTTGGGAGAATAAATATTTTGAAAATAACAACCCAACTAAAAGTAATCCCAATATAAATTCCAATGGAGTGCTTCACATAAATTGAAAAAAAATCTAGGAACCCATTACAGATAAAACATTCCTGAACAAAAAAATGATGTGTGCATCATTGTCCCAGGTTTAAGTTAAACTTGAGATCTCTACTAATAAAAATAGTGTTGTACTGGTATCAAAACAGAATCATTGATCAACAGAATAGAATTGAGAACATACATATAAATCCTATGCTTTACTTCTAGTGATGATTTTACAGAGTTTATTCTTCAATGATGCCAATTTTAGTAACATTACAGCAATTACTGCTATGCCTCTGTGACATCATCAGTAGAAACAACTAAGGTTGCATTTTATTACATTCTAGGAAGGTAAAGAGAACATCGGCTTTTTACTAATAATTTCCTAGTTTTTAAAACCAAAGATCATGTGAAATGAATGTTCAGGTCTTAAATATTGTAGCTAACTCCAATATTATATTTATCCATTAAAAAAAAGGAATCATGACACTTGAAAAAAAAGGATGTAATTGGGAATCATCATACTTGAGTAAGTATCATATGTTTATTCTCTTCTCTCTTTTGTGAATCCTAGATTTAACACACACACACACACACACACACACACCACACACACACATGCATACACACAGTAGAAATAACTGATTTCAGAAAGAAACAATGAAAGGAGAAGAGACAAGATCCCAAGACCTGGACTGTAACAGAGGTGGTTTGAAGGCAGAAGCCATATCACATACATTTGCAGATTGGAGAAAAGGGTTGGTAAAAGGGTGTAGCAGGAGGAGGAAGAGAGAAATAGATGGATAAAATCATTGAGTGTACAAAAATGACATAATATTGTGTGTTAACTAAAATTTTAAAAGAAAGAAAACAAAACATCAAGTTGACAGTTATTCAGGTTTTCCACTTTGGCCAGTGTTTTTTCAGGCTCCCTATCAATGATATTCATGTCTTTACTCATTTGTGCCACTGTTTGAATAACTGTTGTGAAGGTTTTAAATACGAAATTTTAGTAAGATCAAGGTAGGGCTATCTAAGCAGTCCAGTACTTGAGCATATTTTCTGAGTTGTAGTTCTGAAATCATCACTTTTAGGTACTCTTCAAGGACCTACATACTTTTTAAACTTTTTCCTATATTTGATTGACAAAGCAATTAAGAATTGACTTGAGATTTTAAGGTGACATTTATATTTGATATGTGAGACTACATCAAGATAGGCTTTAAAATGTTACTTTCCTGTACTAACTCATACAGATAGAGATTGTTGAAATATGTCCCCATTCCCCGAACCTACTCTTGTAACATTGCTTACCACTATCCTATAATCTCTTCAGCTCTTCTATTTTGTACAGAATTTACAACTAGAAACTCTTTAGAAATACACTAAATAAATTAAATTTTAAATCTTGGAGCATTAGTCCTTGTTCTTAACAGTCTAAAAACAATTTAAAGAATATTGTCTTCAGTAAACTTATATGTTTCATTATTGTAGATAAGATAGCAGCTCTTGCTTCTAGCATTGAAAAACAAATATATTGGCTTTTGTTCTTTATTTTAAAGGCCTACATTGAGGTTGAGTTTGGGATTTGGCTCAGTGATCAAGAACACTTGCTCCTCTTGCAGAGGAGATGAGTTTGTTTCCAATACCAAAGGCAATAATTAGCATCTTGCAATCACCTGTTAGGTAACTCCAGCTCAAACAAATCTAAAGCCTTCTTTCTGGCTCTCAGGGTACACACACACAAATGGTAGCCACTCAACATACATACCCATAAATAAAAATAAAATAAAACTTGGATGGAGGTGGATATAACAAACAATCAGTTTTTAAAACTTATTCTGACTGCTGGGCAGTGGTGATGCTCACCTTATGCCTTTAACCCCAACACTTGGCAGGCCTATGCAAATGGATCTCTATGAGTTAAAGGGCATTCTGTTTTACAGAGTGAATTCCAGAAGAGCCAGCCAGAATTACAACAGAGAAACTGTGTCTCAAAAACAAAAAAGCAAACAAAAAATACCAAAATTATTTGGGAGAGAATACAACATCATCCAATGACAGTCGTAATTAATTCTAAGCTTATCAAACTCAATATTCATCTTCATTTTTCCTAACGTAACTTTTAAAATTATTCAAACTTTATGGAATAAATTGTTCTGTGTATAGCATGTTTGAAATACTGTATGCATTAGGGTATCTGAAATGCTGAAGGCTTACACAGTCATGAACTGATTGTGCTGGGCTCAACTCTCAATGAGAGCAAAACTGAGGAGAACAAGAGGAGACAAAGTAAAAGAAGCTGGCTTACTGACTGTAATCAAGGAAAGTGCTGGAAATAGTTTTTCAAGTATGGGTGAAGAAAGGAAGGACATTCTGTTTGAGCAAACTATACATACACATACAGGGAGGACTCCGTCTCATGTCATGTGTAAAGGTGGGCACAATTTTGCGTATGTTCCCTTACAGTTTTTTTTCTCATGTTGAGAAATGGCAGATGTAATGTTTCTGGGCATAAAGTTTACTATTATAAACAACAAAATTTATTTTCAACCAACAAAAATGAGTGACTTAATGTGAACTGATTATTTTGGTTGGTTTCGCTGGATATATTTATCTAAAACAAACATACACGCAATCTCTCTTCTTAAAAAGAAAATAAATAAATAAATCAGAAACAAACATATAACAGCAACAACAACCACAAAAAACCAACTCTGAAAGAATTTTAAATATTACCTAGGAACATGAACCCCTCCACCATAACCAGGTTCTGTTGGTAACAGTCTGGCCTAATTTAACAATACCTATTCATTCCCCAGACCCCTCTCTTCTGAGAATATCTGCTTCTTTTTATTTGTCTCAAAAGCTTTCACCTTACTAAAATAAATTGTATTGCGTATAGTTGATATGCTGGATAGCATCTAGTAATATAAAATACTGTACTGAAGCAAATTGACATGACTATCATTTTATGTGATTACTCTGCTGCTGCTAAGACTATCTGAAGCTACTACTTCTTTAAGGAAGTCCCTTTGTTGTGGTATGTTTAGTTGTGGGTAATATTTTGGTTAAGATTCGTCTCTTACTTGTTTACACCTCTGTGCCATCCCCAGTTTCCACCCCCCACAGAAGGTTCCTGTTATTTGTTGATTGAGGGTCTGTGTGAAAACAGGAAGAAAACACCTGGGGATTGAGGGGTGGAGCAAGGAGGTAGTGGGGAGTAGGAGGTGGAGGAGGAGTAGGAGCAGAAAGAAGGGAGAAGAATGAAGAAGAGAGGATGGGGTGAAGAAGCCTTGGAATGAGCTCTCTGCCTAGCTGCCCGGGTATTAGAATTCCCTGAGATTTGACATGGTTTGTGATTAATAAAGAGCATTGGAAAATTCAACGCTGGACTCTCCATTAAGCGCCATAACGTTATTTTAACATCCCTTACATTGTTTTGTTATCTAGTCTTTATGTTTTCATTGTATCTCCAGACTCTCCTACTTTTAAAAAGTTACATGTATTTATTTCTCTGCATGTGCCTCTAAAGGTGTCTGTATTTTGTTGTGCATGTGCCATGGAGCACACAAGGACGTCAGAGGACTACTTGCAGGACTGGTTTCTCTCATTTCACTACCTGTGTCTGAGAGACTGAACTCAGGTCAGAAGCACTGACAGCTGTTGGTGTCCTTTATCGGCTGAGCATCTCCCTGACCCATCATCCTGTTTCTCTTATTCATTGCATCCTTTGATTCGTGCTTCACTGTTTGTGACTTACCTTCTGTTGCTAGTAACCAGTGTTTTTTATTCTGGGTCCTTAAGTTCTCCATTTCAGTAAAGTCCTGAAATATTTTTATTTCTGTCTGGCTGTAAAATTATATCAAGTATGTGACCTTAATAAAGCCTCTCATGATTCTACTTGGTACTTATCCACTCACTCAGGTTCTCTGACAATATTTTGTCTCCCCCACCCCATGGCATTATCTAATTGGAAATAGCTACAATATGGTGGTTACCTATTAGTTGTCAGACATTTGTGGAACATGAACATATCTAATCTTCGCTAAAGCAGTAAGAAATTGAGATAAGGAGCTTTATTTTAGAGAGTAAGAACTGAAAGCCAAATTATCTAAGGGGCCTGAGGCCATGCCATTTATAACATGGACTAAAAAGATATATATGTGATTATATTTTTTCACCTACTTGGATCTCTGCCAGAGCTGACCCAGAATATTATTAATCTATGAATATTTTAACTCCAATGCAGCTAATAGCTTATAATAATTATTTTATATATTTATAGTTACTGAATGAATGGATGGATAAATGGATTAATTAAAGAATTCATTTTCTATAAATTCAAGACTTTTTGCAGTATAGTTGAAGAAATTTGCATAGACTTTATTTTATGAATTTAGTGCAGCTATATAATGGATATGATCACATTCACTACTGTTTCCTCTTCCAAATCCCCTATGTTGCCTATGACATACACCTCTCTCAACTTCATGTTTTATTTTTATTTATTTATTTTATAGCCAAATGAGCCCAGTAGGTGCTTCCCATATGTGTATATGTGTGGGACCATCAAAAGGAACATGAGAAACTTACCTGTGGTCACATCTTCAGGAAAAATAATGGTTTTTCTCTTTACAACAATCCATTATAAACAGATCTGCAGTATGTGATCAGCTCAGGGAACCACCTATTCCATCTATGCAGTTGATTTAGGCTGGCTTGATGTTTTAGAGGGTATGTGCTTGTTAACCACAGTTTCTGTGAGTTCATAATTGTGACAGCTGTGTCAGGGTCAGCATACAATATAAAATTACACTCATCCCCATCCTCCAGCTCTTATGTTCTTTCTGTTGCTAGTTTTGCGTCTCAACATGGACTTCAACCACTGCCAAAACATGTTTCTATGACTAAAGAGAAGAGCTTCTGGGTCTCTGGACATAAACATAAATATTTGGAAATAATGTTATAACCTGACTACTTGGTAAAATAACAATAGCAAGTTCTAACTCAGGGCTTTGGGCCTCCTCAGACAAAGGCTTTTGACTAAAATTATAGGAGTAGGCTTGAAAATCCCTCTTGTAGAGCAAGTCTCAAATACAATCTGAAAACAGCTAGTTAACCTTTGATAGTTGTGCCATTATTACAACAGTAAGCACATCTGGCCTGGCTTGTGTATGTTAAAGCATTCTAGATTCATGCTGCTAAGAACATCAATGGCTTTTCTTCCCCAGGAGTCTTTGTAGTGCTTACAGGCACTGTGAAAACTACCCAAGAGGAAGAAAATTGATTTTTCTAGGTCCTGCAGTCAAAGTACGCAGTGTCTACAGCAGTAGGGTATTATCATGTAGCTATGTTGTGTAAATAAGAATGATGACAGTAGCTTGTGGTGTTTTGGAAATTTTTGGGCCTCCAATAGCAATAACTTGTAAGAAGCTATTCTATGAACTTATTGAGTTTTTCAATTAATAATTCATTTCTTCTGTGAGTGACAATGTCCACATATGTGTCACTATCGACACATTATCAAATACATTGTAAAAGAAAAAGAAAAAAATGAAACAAAGAACTATCACAAGATTTATAAAATTTTACACCTCAAATTTATACTAAGATTCATTTACTGTTCATCTCTATGTCTTATATAAAGTTTCTGTCTTAGTTTTAACACTTAGAGTTAGACTCCATATGAACAAGTTGTAATATTTCTTTAGATGTGTGGATACACAATGGGTTTTAGCACATGTTTGTTATGGGGGATGGGGAGGGATGCTGAGACTGAGAGAGCAGGACTAAGAAGAGAGACCAAGAAGAAGAAGAGGGGGAACTGTGGCCAATCAGGATGATATGTGGCTCAGCATGTGTTGTTACCCTGCTGATGATGTAAGGTGACTCAGGGATGGCCTAGGAAGCAGTTCCATAACACATATTGAGATGGATTTTTTTTTCAGTCTATAACACAAACTAGAGTCATCTGGGAAGATATAACCAGAAGGATGAAAATATCTCCATCTTACTGGCCAGTATACAAGACTGTGTGGAATTTTTATTTTAATTGATGATTCATGTAAGTGAACCCTTCACACTATGGGTGGGACCAAGTCTGAGAAGATGGTCCTGGGTTGTTCCCAAAAGCAAACTGGGCAAGCCAGGGGCCAGCAAGCCAGTAAGCAACACTCCATTATAGCCTTTTGCCTCCAGGCTCCTGCTTCAGCTTCTCCCTGGCTTCTTTTGGAGTGTGACCTTTAAGCCAAATCAATTCTTTCCCCCCTAGTTTGCTTTTGTTCAGTATTTTATCAAGCAACACTTAAAGAGAACATGTGTACACTGCTTCCTTACTGGAAAAAAGAAGGCTATCATTATAGGTGATAGAAAAACTCAACTCAAACAGCAACCTGGGAAATAAAGATTAGAGATGATACCAAACCATTGTGTAATTCTTCTTAAAATTTAGTTTGGTCGCTGTTATCTATTTTGAAATAAACGCAGAGTTGCTTCAGATGAGACACAGGGTTCAGCCATTCTCTCTCAACAGTCTTCACTGTTCTCCAGTTTCCCTTGGCACTCCAACTCTCAATGTGATGATCTCTATCCTTGCTACTGTGATCCCTGCCCAGGCACAGTTACACACAGTATTCTTCTCTGTCTTAATCATCATATCCCACACAGATTCTATAGATATGTCTCAGTTGTCTCTCAATGACTATGTGACCTTTAAAGCCCATACCTGATTTTTATAACTCAACAATTAAGGTAATCCTGGCTGAGAGATTGAAAACGGACACAGGGAGCCTATCCCGGAGGGCTCTATGATCTCTCTGAGTGGTGTGTGGTGCTCCTTCCAAACCCAGACTGTAATTGTCCAAGGGTATTTAAACACTATAAATCCACATTCACTTGCAAGTTATGTCACTAACACTATTTGATAATACAACTCAAGACTGACCCAAAAGAGCCTATGAGGGTGGAGTCTCCATGGACGTCTTCCCTTTGGGCCTTTGTTCACTGAGGAGGGCAGTAGCTGCTAGCAAATTTGATAGAGAGTCTGGACACACACACACACACACACACACACACAAACACACACACACAGATAGCTACATATAATTAGCATTTATAAAACACATACAAGCATACCTAAAGCTCTTAGCAGGTAATTAGAGGGATGAATTGATGAATTTGAAACGTAATCATTTATATTAGCTTGCCCTTTTGTTTCTTTTGCATGCTCTGCTGCCACTTTGCAGATATGCTTTCAGAATTTTAAGGCCATATCTTTGATTTCTGTTCCTTGAAGATGAAACATATAAACTTGTATAATCATGATTCACGCGAATAAATCACCTCGTGAGCATAAAACACTTGGAACATTAAGAAAGTCTAAAAGCCTAAGCTCTGACTGAATTCTAAATTCTTGATGATCATAAAACGATTGAGTCAAAGAACATACTGATTAGATCATAACAGAAAACATTATATATAAGTTTTCATGCAAAAGCTTTTATGGTAGGTGTTGTCTTGCTTGTCTTCTCTGTGATTGAAATGTGACCGGTCCCCTCTCTGATGTTCGAATAGACACAGCAATCATCACAGCTGCCATTTCATTTCACAGTTACCAAAGCAAGAGCTAACCATGCTACAAACTCTTATAGGAACTTCTTTTAATATCACTCCTATTCTTCTCTCTGCCTCTTGCATAGTGGCCTTAAAGTATGCTACTGTCCAATACACTGTATTTCCAAACACATGAAGCTTCAGTGATTTATTAAGCTCATTATCCTGGAAAACACTTTGTAAGAAGTGATAACAGAGATGCAGATTAAAATCATCACTAAGTGGTCTTAGAATTGTTGACTAGTAATAAACATATTTAATTTGGGGGAATGTTAATGTCATCATAGTTAGCCTTCAGTTCTATCAGAGTCTTGCTTAAATAATTGCATGGAGATCTCAGGCTGCAGTACACACTGGATCCAGCATAAAATTGGTCCTTATGGTAAACATCATTTTATTTTCTTCTTTGTTTGTTCAGTATGCTTCTTACTTTTCTATTTATTCATAAGGGTAAGGAGATGAAAAAAAGATATTAATTACATAATTCTGTGATCTCCCAATCAATGTATAGAATACCTTCCTAGACGTACAACACATATGGGTGATTACATTTGTTAACTAATCCTTTTTATCATAATTTTCATCTCATATGTACCTATAATGAACTTTTTTCATTAGCACAGGTTGACAGTGGTAACTCTGATAAGATATGAAAATTATTATGATCTACTGTGATCAAAGTTGTACAGCTCTACTCTCAAAGTACCATGCTTGCTCTCTTTTCCTTCTTGTGACAATGTGAGAAGTAAGGTACCTTATATAGACACTCTGACATCAGCATATAATATTCTTCTTTTTCTATGAAGTCAGTAGCTTTCAGTTCTCACAGGAAGCACCGTATTGTCTCTTGTTAGCCTGTCTAAATAGCCAGAACCCCTGCTTTCCACCCCACAATGTTAATCAACAAAATAATAATTACTTGAACAAAAGTATGCTCACTACAATGTTATGACAATTGAAATAACAGGCATGAAAACTAGGTAACTAATGGGCAGGTAGCATATACAGTGTGGCTGTATGGCAGAGGATAATTGATGTGCTTGTCAGGACAGAACCAAATGGTAGAACTTTTATCATGCTATTCAGAATGATGCCTTACTTAGAACTGAAGAATGTTCTATTTCTGGAAATTTCCATTTACTCTTTTCTGTCCTCATTTCAATGATGGTGACTAAACACGTGAGAAGAAAGAGCACAGATAAGGAAAGGCTAGCCAGCCAGCCTCAACATTCAGTTAATTGAACAATGAAAACTATGGAAACAGATTGCAATGTTTAGTTTTCCTGCTTTCACGTTCATTCTATGCCACTGGTTAACACCCCAGATTTAAGATATTTTGGTGATGATCTCAGTAAAATTAGCCTTTGGACATTTTCCATTTCTTGAAAATGTTTACTGTCTCTTCTGAGGTTTGTGTTTCACAGGCTGGATTTTTTTTAACTTAACTTCTTTCCATTAATTGTCATGATAACATTTATACAATGAAGACAATTGGCTGTTAACTTGGTGTCCAGGTAAAAACCTGCTAGTTTCAAGAAAGAAGCCTTGTTGCAAGACTTCTATACAGAAATGAGAAGTAATACCATTATCAGTTTGAGGTTCGCCACTTGGTAAGCCTTTGTAAATTTTCTATGAAAGGCCAGACAGAATCAAAAGACACAGCAAAAAGCAAATGAAATAGCAAATATATCTGTGTCTGATTTTCAAGGCAAAAGCTGATTTCGAAAACAGATGTATTTGCTTGTAATGAGCAATTGTTTGGCTAAATCAATCAAACCATGAAATTAGTACACAATTCAAAATAAAGCAAAGACATGCTATTTGCAGTATGTCAAAATCAATTACTTCTGGCCCTGATATTTTTGAGCTTTATATTTTCATGGAAGCTATATTAGGCCGTTGTGGGCTCAATTTCTTTACCTGTGAAACATACGTAATGTATTTTAAAAAAATTTTTTTTTCAGCTCTAAAATCCCAGGGCGGGGGGCTGTGAGGGGGAATGAGTGCTCTCTGCCTTCAGCCTTTAACAGTTTGACATGTGACTACTTGATCAAGAATCTGACTTCAATCTCAAGCTATTCCACCTTCATGAGGGGTGACTGCTCTTGCTTTTCTAATATCCCTTGAGAACTCCATCTATCCTCTCTCTGCTCTGTTTGAAAAAATATATATATTTTCTTTTCTTTTTTGTGTCTAATCATCATATTCCTACTCAAAGTAATATTTCTGGCTTTATAGTTTTGCTTACATATTACAGTCAACATTTTTCTGTCATTATGTAAAGCATTTTAAAATGAAAAATCATTCTTGCATTTTATTAATGTTCTTTTGTATATTTCTTTCTGGCCATGAGAAATAACTTTCTGCTTCATGAATCTAACACCCAATTATACACATATTCTCAAGATATTTGTTTTGAAACTATTGTTTTACAGTAGCAGGTGTTCAACATAGTAAGGCTGTACATATTCAAGATAAGTCCCATACACCTGAGCTATAACAATAACTATTGTTACCAATATTATTATTATCAAAATAATTATTAATATTTAATACTCAGTTTTATCAAGTTACCCAGGCTAGCCTGAAACTCACTGTGTAGAACTGGAGAAGAGGCAGGCCTTCAACTTGTTATCTACCTTGTTAAGCCTCCTGAAAAGCAGGGAGTATAGACTTATTCCACTCTGACAGGCCTTATTTAATTGGGCTTCAGTTAATTTGAAACAGTCAATTTGTAACTAATGATGACAAGTTTATTAGATTGTTCTTCACACATAATAAGCTACAAAAGGGTTAACAGCATAAGCCAACAGAAATGTCTTTCTATATGATATCAGTAGAAAATCCAGGCACAGCCTCTCTGGGTCCCCATAAGGGGACAATCAATCCACCTGCCAAGGCTAAAATTTCATGAGAAGGCTTTCCTGCAGTTTGTGAGGGTAGCTTGCTACTCAGACCGTACAGCTGTACCCATATCCCTCCCTGAAAGTGAGTTACAGAAACACTTCTGAGGCCTTACGGATCATTCACCACAGCTCTCACTTTCATTGTTGTGGCCAGATCACTGATAACTTTGTAAAAACACAAGAAATAAGCTGACCCATATTAAGAAGAAGATGATATATCACTAATTGTCTTAAGTAGTAGGGAAACATGACTTCCCACATTAGGGACATCATTTATCACTGTCTAAAAGAGGACTGGCAAAAGGAAACTCAAGTATGCCACCCATCATTCTATGTGTAAGACAACATCACATCAAATTAGATACTGGTTTCATATCTGACAACTGCTACATAGATTTGAGATGCTTTTCTGAAAACATAATTGACAGGCATCGTAGAGAAAAGAGAATTTTGCAAATGACTTCCCTGAAACTCATGTTGAGGTGGCTCCTTCCCTGAGATTGAAATAATTGATGGAGAAGTGGGTGGTGTGGAGGAGAAGGTAGTTCAAAAAGCAGGAATCTTCCTCCGATAGTAAGCACCTGGAGATTTGTAATGATAAGGTAACAAGAGGTTCAGCATGCTCCTAAAGTTACATTGCCATTTAGACGAGTGAGGAAACCACAGTAAAGATTAGAGACTGAGTCAGTCTGAGCTACAATAACAAATAGATTGTGTAGCCCTGAAGGAACAGAATGCATGTCTCACATCAGTAAAGTCTACATGCCTGAGTCAAGGCATGGAGCACTCCTGTTAAGAGTGAAAGACTTCTTCTAGTTGCAAGTTTTCATCTTTTTGTGTTCTCACATGGTGGAATAAGGGGAAAAATTCTCTATGTTTTCTTCTGCAGGCCACTACTCCCATTTGTGAGGCACTACTTTTGAAATAACTTGAATCCTATAGATCTCTCTCCTAACTATATCAGTGACATATAAATTGTGAGGATGAAACTGTTCAGATTCTACCTGGGACTTCAAAAGAATTAAGAGGGAAAGATAATTCTACACAATGAAGGAAAGTGCTCTAAGGAGAAAATGGCAAAGGTGTTTACTATGACTGAGCTCTTAGTTAAATAAATGCTGCAGAACCACTATCTAATAATAAAGACATTTTGTTGTGTTTAATTACTGCACATTATTCTTAAGTTTCAACGTTCTCTGCTTAAAGGCCTTTGTAGAGTTCCTGGAAGGATCGGAAAAAAAAAAAAAAAAAACTACTGTATTGGAAATTAGTTTCTCATAGTACTGTCTGCATTCTTCACCTTAAGATAAAATTCCAAATCAGACACTTCTAGCTGCATTGAGTCCTAAAGAAATACAACCTGTGTCGGTGCCTTCAGACGTTGTAATGCTGCAAAGCAGTTTGGAAAACAGAACAATTGAAACACAAATTATTTGTCCCTCTGGAGATTTACTTGGGATCGAAACAGCCATTTGTTCTGTAGTGACATGGACAGGTCTGGTATTTCTCTCTGAATTCTCCTTCAAGCTTTTATTTAAGCAATTGCAATTTCAGTTTAAGGCATTCCTGGAGATTAATGACTGCCTGGGAGGGGAAGCTCTTTGGTCCATTAACTCCAACCAGTCATTAATTTCCATGAAAAGTCCTGCATGAAAGTTATTATTACTCATACAAACTGAAAATAAAAGAAACAAATAGTAAAACTATTGATTTTATCAGTTCTTTTGGGGAGATGAAAGTCAATCTGTGAGGAAAACTGAAAAATTAAGTTCTTGCATATTAATTAATAACAAGTCTCATTCTTGGCAATGTAGTTTGGTTTGTGCTAAAAACGGTAAGCAACAAGTAGGAGAGTATATGTCCACAGACTATTTTGGACACTTTTCCCCAACAGATGTGTCATTTTTAGGTAAATTTGGTATTGAGTTTTAAAATTTACTGCATAAAAATTCCATACAATAAAGATGGATAAAGCAATATATACATACACAGATGGATAATGTAATGCTAATATATCTTACTTTCAAAGTATATTATGACTTATTTTTTTAAACATTCATATCCTCCATTTTTAGATGTTTTACATATTCTAAATTACCTTTAGAAAGAAAAATCACTAACTGCTATGTATGTTATCTGCCAAAGCAAAATAATTCATTAAAGAAAAATGAGATCTCTTTATAAAACAAGATGTAATACATGATATATATATATATATATATATATATATATATATATATATATATATATATGTATGTATAGTACATGTTTACAAATATCTGTTATGTTTTATATACATGGGCCTGAACACCCATATATAGTCATATATATGTCTATATATCTATATATCTATATCTATCTATAACTATATATATGTGTGTGTGTGTGTGTGTGTGTGTTTGTGTGTGTGTGTTTATATGCACACACACTCACATTCCTATACACAATTAATCTCCAACTGCCCAGCATATTATACTCATTTACTGCAGAATTATATGGTAAGTATCACATATTCTGTCTCCAAAAAATATACAGATAGTGACACTTGCAGTAGACAATGGAGAGAACTCAATTGGTTAGAGAGATAGCTGCTAAGACTAAGGAGTTTGGTTCTTGTAACCCACATGAAAAACCAGAAGTGGGGAACTTGTTTGCAATATCAGGGCTCATAGAGTGAGAGACAGAGACAAGGGAATTACTGAGAAGTTGTGTTCGACCTAGTCTAGAAGATATAGCATGGAAGAAATAACAAGAGACATCATACCTTGACAAAGTAGAAAGATGTCCTCTGACCTCTATGTATGTATCATTGGACCACGATGCCTACACATACACACAGAAACACACACACACACACACACACACACACACACACACACACAATCACAAAACAAATAAATCAGCAATTAAAAACAAATACTTTGAGCAATACACTAATATCCTGTCTCTGCTGTCATTTTTACCTTTGTTTTCTCCTTTTCAGAATGCCACATATTTTTTTTTTATCTTTCATTTAGTAATCTCTCTTTAATATTTATTGAGATATTTTTAATTGGAAATATTTTTAATAAGTGTTTTAGCCACTGTTCTATTGGTGTGAAGAGGCACCATGTCCAAAGTAACACTTATCAAAGAAAGCACTGATTTGAGGGCTTGTTTATAGCTTCAGAAGCTTAGTACATAGACAAACATGGTGATGGAGAAGTAGCTAAGAGTTCTGCATCTTGACCTGCAGGAAACAGGGAGAGAGAAAGAACTGGATCAAACATGGGCTTTTGAAATCTCAAAGCCTACCCCTAGTGACACAATTCTCCCAACAGGGCCTCCGCTACCCCAGTAAGGCCATTCCTCTTAATCCTTATGACATTGTGCCATTCCCTGATGACTACACATTCAAATCTTTGAGAGTATGGGACCATTTTTTATTTAACCCAACACAATTAGTGAAATCAGGAGTTTGTTTTAATTGATGAATATTATTTCCTTCTCTGGATGAACTATAGTTAATTTGCCATTCCCCTACCCTTTTAGGAATATTTTGGCTTCCCC
The DNA here is from genome assembly GCA_026225945.1 of Cricetomys ansorgei. Lineage (NCBI taxonomy): Eukaryota > Metazoa > Chordata > Mammalia > Rodentia > Nesomyidae > Cricetomys > Cricetomys ansorgei. The sequence continues at coordinate 16,088,093 of JAMJFZ010002869.1, forward strand.
AGTTTGGGGCATGCATTTTTTTGTTGATAAAACACTGTGCTCAAAAGAGTTTATTTTGCTCATGGCTCCAAAAGGAGAGTATATAATTGCATGGAAGGCAGTTCACCTGACTGCTTGAGTAGGAAGCTTTGGGACTATCGGTAAAGCTGCTATCAATGTTTGCATGCAGTTTTTCTATGGGCATGCTTTTTCTAATCAGTTAGAGTGCCATTACTAGATTGTACAAACTACGCTTAGAATTGTGAGAAATTGGCAAACTGTCTTCCAAAATCAATGCGCTATTTTACATTCCCATCAACGATGCCTATGTCCCTGTTGCTCCAAGTCTTCTCTGATAAAACAGAAGATCTTCCTTTTAAATCGTGCTCACTCTAATAGGTTTGTGATGACAGGTACAAGGGGATAATACTGAGCTTCTTGCTATTAAATAAAAACTGGAAATGAAGAGCCCATGTGAAAGAAGTAACAATGTTATCATTAAAGATTAGCGGTTGAATTCCAGAGAGTTCTGCATTCACAGACCTTGTTACAATAACATTATCATTTTAAATTACCTCACACAATATCATTGATTTTCATAACTTACAATTTCTTTTCTAAGTCATCGTGTAAATGACAGACTCTAATGGCTTCTTTGGTTGTTCTTTTGTCTATGAGGCTCCAATGTCAACAAAGAAGCAAATGACGTCAACAAAAACAAACAACAAATGTGTGAGCCACACTATTATTAACTTCTGTGAATTTCACTTTTATGCACTGAACTGAGTTCAGCAGACAAAGGTGAATTTTCTCTCTGAAGTGATGTTCATTTTATTTTAGCTTTCATGTCACTAATGCAAAATTGGTGAACATTGAACATGGTGTTTTGCAACTCTATACCTTTACTCTTTAATTATTTCTTAGATAGACAGCTCAGTGTGTGTGTGTGTGTGTGTGTGTGTGTGTGTGTGTTCAGACACATATGCAAATGTGTGGAGAAGCTTAGAACTCTTACTATAAGAAATGGTGGCCATCATCCCTAGATATCTGCAATCCCAGTGCAGAGATTACAAGCATGAGCCACCATGCTCTATTTCTTTTGCATGGGTTCTAGAACTCAAACTCAGGTCCTAATGGAAGGCAGGTAATTCATACCTGAGTAATCTCCCCAGCACATATTTTGCCCAGATTTTATCTGATGGCATTTTGTTGTTATTGAATTTGATAATGAATTTATGTTATCAGATGTTTAATAAAAATGGACAAAAGAAATTTAACTTCTACATAAGTTAAATTTATTTGGTTACAGAAATATAATATTTAATATAGACATTTTTTTCAGGGTTGGTCTGCTGCAGCTTCCTGGTCCCCTAATGTAGCTCCATCAGCCTGCAGTGGTGCTCCGGGAAGGAAAGACAAGCAGCTTACCTCTATGTATGGCAGGTCCTTGTCCATCAGTCCTCCATCTGAGAAACTGTGAGCAGCCTGGAATATACAGAATTCCTGGAACACCATGGTAGTGGGCATTACTCCATTTATTTCAAGAACAGGGTTACATATATATGGAGAGGAAAGATTTCTGCTAACTCGGGAAGTCAGAGGAAGCTCATTGGTTTAGGATAGTGCAAGTACAACACCTCAATTTGCATGTTGGGGTCACAGCCTGGACCTAGGTATTTTCCAGGGACCAGAGGGAGAGACCTTATGTAGTTATATAGGCAGAAATGCTACAGCTCCAGATAAATAGTTGTCCAGGTCGCATACCATTGAGGGGGTGGTGTAGAGGAACACTTTGAAGAAGCTATTGTTATTTTGTTTTCATTAAAAAACACAAAATGGCATTTGGATTAGGTTTATGTTCCCACACCAGGTATGGTATATGTTTATGAGTTGGATTTGAATGCTTGATGCAAGTGGTTATAATTTGGTTAAATGCAGTTGTTCTGGTACTTATAGCTGTTTTTGGGGATGGTGTGCATGGGTTTATGGGAACTTTTGGCTTAGGATATAAAAGGTTTGAAGCTAGAGAGTAGGTACGTGTATTGGTTGGTGTTTTGTTGGTGTCGTCATTAGTGTGCTAATTCTTAAAAGAACAAAGGTTGGAGAGATTGAGTTTACAGACTGAGAGCTGAGACTCTAGTTTGACTCACTGTCAGCTAGTCCTCCTCAAGCTTAGGACAGCCTAAAAGAGGCTGTGAAGATTTCTACCTATCTCTCATTCTATATTAAGGCTGCTTGCAAAAGTGGTGAAAATTTCTTTCAATCCTTCCTTTCTTTTTCCTTAAGTTGAGAGTAAAAGATTGTAGATTACTGCTTGGTGCCTTCCTGTGAACAGATACCATTGCTTGTGGTCTGTCAGAGTACAGTGAAGTAGCAGTCGAACTCCCTTCACTCTCAAAAACGAGAATTCCTGGGTTCTAAGCACTTCTACGTCACCTCAGCTCTGGGGCAGTCCCACAAATTTCGAATTTTGTTATCTTTATCAAGGAAATTTTAGTATTGTGTAGTATTCTCTCCAGAATGTCTCAAAAACAGAAGCTAGTTTCTGTTTCTCCCCTCCCTTATCATCCTCCTGGTACCATTTCAGTGTAGGTAGGCATGGGTGGTAGGAAGGGAAGTTTCTTACCCAGAACAAACTGTTCAGCTTGCTTCCTTTCCTCATCTTTTGCTTGCCTGCCTGCTCATGACCTGCCAGGTCTAAAATCCCATTTACTCTTCTTTCCTCAGGCTTCCTGTTCCTCCAGTATCTTTTGCGATCCTTAGTGGCTCAATTATTTGCATTTTTGTTGTTGATAGCATTGTGGTGAACTCTTAGAATAAAATACTGTTTCCCTCAATAATTAGACATTTTACATAGACATTCATATAAACACAATTTTAAAGGATATGGATTCATTTAATCATTCCTAAGGTAATTTAGAATATCCATGAATTAAGTAACTATGTGGAATGATGAGAAAATTAAAAAATATATATTTATTTATTCTCAGTGCTAATACTATAATAGCAGGGTTATTATTTAAGGAAATTCAGTAAAATGTGTTATTTCAAAAAACTTCTTCTAAAATATAACATGTTGCATTTAACAACTTCATATGACAAAGTAATTGTCTATCTACAAGAAACCCTTTAGTGTATTTTTAAGAACCAAATAAGAATTTGAGTAAATACATAATATTTTGAATTATTGTACCATTGTTGAAAACTTCAAAATCACTTTTTCCTAGAAAAATATTGAAATGGTCTGTCTGGAAGAAATGAAGTCAATGGTATATTGTCAAAAAAAAAAAAAACAAAACGAGTTAACCCATGATTTTTCTAAGTATTCATTATTTATCTACAGTAGTTTATTCAAGTACCATTACTTAGTCAGTGTGGCTTTTCAAAAAACATTTAAAAAGAGCTAATTTTCTTTTTCTCAAGTCCTTTATTATATTTTACATTAGTATTAATTGAGAGTTTTTTCACAGTATGCTAGCATATTCAAAATTCTGTTTGTTGTAACTAAGAGAGAAAAAATAAAGACTCTTAAAATCTGCCATATTATTGATTATAAGGGTTCATTCTAAGTCAAGGAAATATACATGAAATATTTTTTGAGCATCTAGACAGTAATCAATTAATAAAATTATACACACATGTATATTTCCTCTCAGTCTAGTATTATGTTATAAAATTCATGGCTTTGAGAATTAGGGAAATGTGGTTGTTCTAAGGCTCAGCATGCCTTTAGCAGTACTGTAACATGAAATAAATTATTTAATTTCTCTGAAACTTTATGTTTCTTTTAGTAATTATTCAGTATGGATAAACTTGTTTCCTATTTTTCAGATGTATTAAAGAATGCTTTTTAGATTAATGCAGGCAAAAGTTCCAGTGCACAAGAAGTTCAGGAAAGAAAGTAAAAGGCAGAGAGACATGGATACCTACAGAGGAGATGAAAGGTTCTTTTGAAATGTCTGCTTATGTGACTAGACGGTTGTTCACCTATTCTGCTCTCTTTGAGAAAATAAATACTTGTCTCCTCACTGAAAAAAAGACAAGGCCAATGTTTCAGCCCCTCGTGCAGCATGCCCAAGAGGACTTCTACAGGACAGAAGTCCAAAAGTGAAGGAAGAACATCGGATGACCATGAATAGAACATGGCCCTTGCAGATGCATCAACAGAAATATGAAATGTCTTAGTAGAGAACAGATCCGAAGGATGGTCACTAGAGGTTTGTTTGTTTTGTTTTGTTTTTTTATAAGTAGATGCTCTCCAATGTAGAGACAATTGAAAATTAGAAACTGATAGCACAGGGAAAGACACGGTGCACAGATGATTAAATAAACAGTACATGGAACAAAGTTGAAAGATTATAATTAAATGGAATAAAGACTTAAGGACAAAGCTAACAGAAAGGTTACAATTTGTAAATGCATGTAATACAGAATATATGAAAATAATTGTTCATATCAACACAATGGGGAGATGCAGAAAAAAATACTGGTGTTCAGAATTGAAGAAATAAATACCAAGTTGAAAGGGTGTATAAATTCCTAAACAAAAAATGCAGTAATAATAATTCATATACAGACAAGTTTTAACAAACCAAAAAATCTTCAGTAGGAAAAAAAAAATCGTTCCAAAAGAAAAAAAAATATTTTGACAGCAGACTTTGCAACAACCAAAAAGGACTTTAGAAATTTATAGAATATTATTGTTATATATAAAAGAAGGACTTTGAACCTGTTTAACAAAGATTTTATGCAAAAGCATTGACTTAATTTACAAAAGAATAAATTTTGCCTCATAAGTCCTTAGTTGTTTTCCCCTAAAATCTACAATATAAAGCAAGTCTCTAATTGATTTTCCAAAGAAAATATACAATGAAAGCAAATCAGATCCAAGAAATACTTCAAGATAATCAAAGATCTCTCTTACAACAGTTTAGCATTCTGATTAGCCAAAACACATGGAACAAATACAAGTGTAGATTTAGGTATGGAGAGATGGATCAAGAGTTTAGAGAACTAGCTGCTTTTCCAGAGGTCTCTGGCTAGATTGCAAGCACACGTATGGTGGTTCACAACCTAATATAACTCTTGTTATAGGGGAATCTGATGCAATGTAGTTATTGCTTATTTTAAGAGAAAAAAAGACAATTTTCACCAAATTGAAATTAGAGTGTAATATGGAGTAGATCTATTATTCAATTCTAATATCAGTAAATAAACATAAGGACTGTCATAAGCAGGAAAACAAGTCTCTTCCAGAATGAGCCTCATCAGGATGAGTTTATGCAATACAAAGATGTCAGCCCTGAAATCAATCACATACATTTAAGCAACACTAAATGGACTCAGCAGGCTGTGTTAATTTTATATATATATATATATATATATATATATATATACACACACACACACACACACACACACACACACACACACGCGCACGCGTGCGCATGCACACAGAGAGAGAGAGAGAGAGAGAGAGACGTGTGTGTGTGTGTGTGTGTGTGTGTATAACAAAACAATAAAGATAATGGGACTTTGAACTTATGAGAGAGTGGGAGCCATATAGGAGGGTTTGGAGAAAAAATGAGAAGAGACAAATGAAATGTGTAATTATATTCTAACTAAAATACATATTTTTGTTGGATCTAGAAATAACAAAATAAAATCCGTTAACATTATATCATGAAAATAATGTTACACCTAAGTCTAAATGTTTGTGTGTATATGTGTGTGTGTGTGTTTGTATATATATCACCCAAAAGTTAAGCAAGAAGTCAGGTAACACTGAGTCAGGCAAAATGGACTCAGAAAACTGAAATAACATAAGTGAATAAGAAAATTTAAGCACATTGTGCTATAGGCTTAATTAAACAAGATATATTTAAAGTAAAAAGTAAGAATGCAGCTACTAAACTATTCCTTAAATATAGAATGCAGTATGTGTTGTAGGTATAAGGTAAAGATTTCTGTTTTATATTCTCAATTATTGTGTAAAATGTGGAAGTTTCAGAAAAAACGTTATTACATATAACCAAACATAGAACGAGAGAGAACGTATGTTGAATGTGAAAAAGCTATATGCCAAAAATAAAACATGATTTTTTTCTAAAGCACAAATATAGTATTTGCAACATAAAGTACATATTGATTCAAAGGCTATGCCACATCTCCAAACGTAGTTTTCATACAGACTCTTTGAAAACTCTAGCATCAACCAAATTATCTTTTAGAATTTATTTAAAATAATGAATTTTAAATGTTCTTCTATATTTTTTGATGTGGATAAACAGCTGAAATATCCATGTGTTAAAGAAAAATGATTACATAATATTCTATGAATTATCAGAAGTAAAATATTTTATATACAGTTAAAGTAATTCTTAAGGGAAAATTATAGTTTGAGTTATATAAATAATAAAAGAATAAATAATAAAAAAATTATGGCTAGTAATGTTTACAGTCTGAAAAGGGAAAAATACATTAAAATGCATTTAAAGGGCTATTTAAATAGCAACAAATTCTATAAAATATAATTTGCATATACAAAAAATAAGCCTAGGCACAAAAACTGTAAAGATGTTTCTTTGAAAAGAATACCAAATTAGACACCCATGAAAGATTAGTAAGAAAGATAATAATAAAGAAAAATAATAAGATCTGGCAATGCTACTGGAGATTCTTTTCCTGTGTTTGTGTTGAATCTTCCCTGGAGTCTCCTAAGACAGCCATGGTGATGCAAACCTGTAATCTCAGTGCTTAGAAGGCAGACCCTGAATGATCACAAGTTTAAGGTCTCAAAACAAGTAAACATGAGATTAAGTCACAACAATAAATGATAAATATTAAAGTAAAGCAAATACTTGATACATGGTTTTAACCTACCAACTTAAAAAATGTACAAATGGTAAGAAAATATCATCGACTAAAATTGGTGCAAAAAGTAAATGCCAAAGAATCTGATAACTGTGCTGTATTTGAGAAACTGATGTTATCATATAAGTTTCCACAAACATAGCCGTTAATCTAGATAAGCATAATTGGTGAGCTCTAAAGTTTCAAGACTCAATCACCATGGTATAAAAATGCATCACAACTATGCAGAAATAGCCTTTAGAAAGTCACAGATCCTTATGCTTGGAAACAAATATCCAAAATATTTGCAATCATTATATTCAAATCTACATACCATTGATGAAGAAGCTGTATTTTGAAAATATAAATATATCTTACTCTGTAACATTTACAGATACCATTAAATATATCTCTTAAAAATCTTGATAAAAATTACATAAAAATAGAAATACATTAAAATATATTCAAATTTATCTAGCACATTATACCTGTTTATATTCACCTAAATATTGTGAACATCTATACAGTAAAACTATTTTAAAGATGTTTATAAGTTATGCTACTTTTGCTTTCTTGGGAAAGGCAAACTTGCTAGTTAACCAACCTTTCTGGGTAAATCCTGCAAAAACAAATCTTCATAGGAAATAATTATTCTCTGATACTTTTTCAAGTAACTTAAGACAACACACTATCGGATTGTCATATACATGTGTTCAGATCATGTATGACCGGATTTGTTAATTTTATTCTTAGCACCACCCCCACGAAGACAACTGAACAACAGCAACATAAAAGGTAGCAAATGTAACATGTAACTGATTGTTCATTGTTTTAGATTTGGACTTAACTCCACAACTACACATATGGTAGACAGTACAAAAAAATGGTCAAGAAAACAAGGTAAGATGCAGTTAGACACAGGATTTTCACATTGTGGATTGGTCATGACCTATAGCCACATTGCCAAAGGCAATATGTTTAATAGAATAGGCTTAAGTTGTGAGTTTTTGAAAAGATTTCAGGCCTGTGAAAGAGTTTGGAACTTTCTATCCAAAGAATAATTATTTTATGAATACATCTCTAGTCACAGGGAAAGATGTATAAATATCATGCATTTCTCTAAGTTTTTCAGTGAGAAATCCAGAACTTAAAGGGAAATTCCAAGACCCTTTGACTTCCATCTGCAATTTATTTTCCTTTTTCAGAAGAAACAGATGGGAATCAGAGACTATTGTCTGCAAGGGTCTGTTTATCAAGTGAACCATAGTTATCTTCCTGTCTCTCAAGCGCTGTATCTATTTATGCATTATTTGTAATTTTGTTGTTAACTGGCGGATTCTATTATAACTCAGATTTTGATATTCAAGTTTGTTGTTGTTCTTGCTCTTTCTGTAACTAGAGAGGATACATGCCTAGCCCTTCTCTTGCATTTTGAGTGTTATTCTGGTATTTTTTTAAATGCAGGAAAATTAGCTTTTCCAGAAAATCCCTATTGAAAGATGACTGGACAGTGAAAAGATGGGTCCTAATTGGAAGGCTATGATGTGGAGGGAGCAATTCTGTTCTCAAAGATCGGGCTAGAAGAGTGGGCTAGGTTGTAATGAAATGAACTGAGTTCCTGAAAACAATGCCTTGCTACTTTTTAAGAAAGGGTTAATACTTTTGTTCTCTACTCTCTACTTTTGTCCTCTCTTCTCTCCTCTCTTCTCTCTCCTCTCTTCTCCTCTCTCTCTCTCTTCTCCTCTCCTCTCCTCTCCTCCCCAGTCCTCTCTTCTCCTCTCCCCAGTCCTCTCTTCTCCTCTCCTATTCTCTTCTCTACTTTCCCTTTTATTATTCTCTTATCCTCTTCTTATTTATCACCACTCTTCTCTTTCCTTATCTTTTCTCTTTCCATGTCTCTGAATTTTATTCTACTGTCAGGGCTTTGTGTTTTCAAAAATGTCAACTAAATAAATGTCTTCTCATTTAAGGTACCCAACTTTGTATTTGCTTATAGCACCACAACCTGTACAAAGAGAGAGCATCTGCACATTTCTTGACTCCTGCCTCCACTTTATCTTCAAAGCAAATACCATTAAATCTCCTTTTATATTATTTCTGTAAGATTGACTCTGGTCTTCCTCTCAATAGGTTCTCCAGTTTTCCTAGGTCTTAGTTTAGGGGTATCTTACCATAAAATATTCAATGATCTTGATTGCAAAATCACATGTGCCACATAAAATACATAAAAGCAATAATAAGTAGGTAGAAAACTTGGAAGGGACTTGGTTTTTTAATCCTATCATTATTTTTGGAAGATATCATTTTCAATTCTTCTATTGCAAAGATTGAATGGCAAAAGTACTAAGACTATTAGGTCATATGTGGTTTAGGATTTATAGGTGCAAAGCAATAAAAATGAATACTATTGCTGAATGAGAAAATAAAATGTTAGAGACTTCAAATACTATAAACTTGAAAACTATTTCAAGAAATATAAATGATGCATTTGAGGAGGATAAAAAGCATGGAAGAGAAATGTTGAAATTAAAAGCTATATTTGCTGGGATTGCTGAGGGTCAAGAAGAAAAGAAAACAAGAATTTCATGGTGAGGCGCTATATCACATTTGCCTGTAGGTGCTATTCAGTTCTTATCCACAACTGTGAGATGAGGAAGGAAAATGGCTAGAAAAAGAGTAAAGGAACAAAAACAAAAACAAAAAACTAAATCGAAGTGAATTTAGAAGAGAAGAAATCCATGCATGACAATATGAACCCCCTTATCAGTTTTGTAAAATTTCCTTGTGTTCTCTAGTTACACAATCCATCTCAGAAGATGTTCATATTAATGTATTCATTTAAATCGTGACAGATTCCTAGACTTGTCTGGGAATAGTGTAACTGTGTGTAAAGACAATCTGTTCCTGACACTTACACATTTTTCCTTTTTTTGCCTGAGGTATTATCACAAAAGGAGTTGATTTACTGTCCCTGGGTATTAAGTGGATATGAACTTAGTAATCATCAGCCAGAAAGATTTTTTTGTAACTTCATTTCTTTTTGGTACAATAGAAAAATATCATTTCCTGATTGTTATCCATATTTTGTGCTACCAATTTCTATAAACATAGCACATATTTATTGTTTCCTAATTCTAAGCTTTGAGATGTTACATCTTGACAATAGGCCACAGTCAGAGGTAAATAGTCTATCCATTACACATATTACATCATAAATTACTAGAGATCTGGAGATGCAGAGATGGGCCAGGGATTAAGATCATCTGCTGACTTGCAAGCTGCTCAAATTAGTTCCCAGCACTCACATCAGGCAACTCACAAATATCTGTAAAAGTAGTTCAAGGAGATCCAGATCTGAGAACACCAGTTCACACATGGGATCCATAGAGAAAGCAGACACTAATATATACATATAAATAAAACTAAATACAATTTTTTAAAAAGTACTAGGAATGTGTAAAGTTATTTTTAAAATATATTTGTTACTTTAAATGTTCTGTGGGTCCACAGACTAGGCTCAGTTTCCTTGGACCTCTGTCTGTGTTATCACAAATATTCACTCGGTCATGCAGACTCAGATAGCTTTTCCAACAGCTTGTTCAAGGCTGTCGTTCTTCACAATCCCTTTCCTTATTGCCTTGGGTTGTAGACATTTCTTTGAGGCAAAAGCAGTTTATTATTTGGCTAATTCAATCCCTGGTTATAGCACTGGAGGCCATGGAGCTTTCCATATATAATCTAAATTTAAGACCAGAACTGGAAGGCTGTAGCCTCTGTACAATCTAGAACGATTAAGCCTCCATAAAATCCAATCAACCTCGAGACTTACTGCTGACTGAACCACATTGACTAGATCCTTCTGAACTCTGTCTCTTCTTGTTCAACTTACTCACTGTTTTGGCTCAAACTCTGCCTGCTCTGGCATATTCTGGCTGATTCTCTGACTGCCTCCGATTGAACTGCTCTGCTGGGCTTCAAATCGACTCACTCTTCCTGTTTGATACTGACTTTTGCCTAACTGCCTCTGTGTCTCTGCCTCAGACTCCTTAGACTGCCTCTGTGTCTCTGTGAGCTCTCAGGGTTCCATTGTGCCTCAGTCAGCCTCTCTGCTTCTCTGCCTTATCCTTTGACTGTCTTGTTATCTCTCCTGAGTCAGATGGCCTCCTTGTCTCTGTCTGTATCTTATCCTTACTGTGAGTTGTTCTGCTCACGCTTCCTCTGGTTTGTCACTTTGCCTGCCCTTCACTCTGATTCCTCTCAGATGTCACTTTCTGTCCGACAACGATTCCTTCTGAGTTCTGCTTCCTGTCTCCCAAGTGCTGGCATTAAAAAGTATGCACTACCACTGTCCTCTGAACACTGAATGTGTACAAACATTCTTTCTACCATAGACCTGCATGCTGCTGGATTAAAAGATTAAATATTCCTCTACATTGGGCTTCACTGTAAGCTGTTTCTTCCCAGTCTATGAAGATGGGAGAGAAAAAGAGTGGGACCAAGGTTTAAATAAAATAATCATGGGATATAATACCAGTGCAGTAACATCAAACATTTTGTTTGATACATCATTGATCCAAGAAAATCACTTGCTCTAATTAGCAAGGTACAATGGGGATAAGTACCCAGTGAAGAGATGATTTTAAAAATCTCACATTTTTAGGGAAAAATATTCTAGATGAAAGGAAAAACAAAATTCCTGCACCATAGTTCTAGAGATATATAACTTCTGCAATTGAAAAGAAAAACATATTGTTTGTAATGCAAATTGTGGTTCTATATTTGGTTCGTCTGTACTATCTGTACTAATATTGTATATTCCCCCAGCCTTCCTTTTTGCATTAGAAAGTGCAAGAAAGTCCTTAGAACAAAAAAAAAAAAAAATCAGTGGTAATAAAGAGGAGCAGGTGTTCTTCCAAATTATGTCTCTCAGATGGATTCTGAAACCTAACTTTGCTGAATTAATTCACTCTTTAAAGGCTTTGATTGCCTCTAATACACCTTCTGAGAGTAGGCACATCTTAAGGGACTATTTTTCTTTTATTGAGTGATAAGAATGGTGGATTTGATTATTTCCAGTAGGTGGAAATAGTAAGCAAGAATGAAGCAAGGAAAAGGATTCAGGAGGAGAAAGAGTTGTTAAACTGTTGAAATTTGGGGTTTGTTTTATAGTAAATGATTACGTGTATGGTTGTTATTTCTGAAAATTCTTAGGATAAATTCCAAGACATATTAAAAGGAGACTAACATTCAGTATCTTTATTTATAGGATTATGAGTCACATGGACGTGAGGACAATGTCCGTGGAGAAACAAAAATGGTAAAAAAAAAATCTGATTTAAGTACAATGAGCTAAATTAATTTTCAAACAAGATGAAAAATGAAAATGTCTATATAAAACATAAGGGTTCAAAACATTATAAAGGTTAAAACATTTGGAGTACTTTGAGCTGATCTTTTAGGGGTAGAAAACGAAAATTCTCACATTAAGAAAGATTCAGGTGGTTCCTTCTAGTTGTCTCTGAGATCTTCTGGCATTGGGAAAGTTCAGCTTTTAATGGATCGAACAGAGAGATCACATCCTCATCCTAGTATAAATAGAACAAAAAGGTAAACAAGAGTGCTACTCTACTGTTCAGGTTTCCTCGCTCGAATCATATTTCTGGCAAAGTCACAGACATGGGAAATACTTTTGAACAGTCAATGCAACTTAGCTACCTTTATGTCCTGTAGCATTTTTATTTTAACAGATGTTTATTCAGTTTAACTAGTTTTCATGCACACGATTCAAAACACACATAACAAAGGAACTGCAGCTAGTATTCACTTTTAGGGATGGATCTTCAGATGATGCAATAGTTGTAACAGTAAAAGTTTTGGGTTTTTTTATTACTCTTTTATTATCTTGCATTTGCTATCAGGGAAATTTAAGGATCTGAATTCTGTGACTTTTCTAGGAAATGCTTTGTGTTTAATGCACTGAAATTTTTTCTTAACAAAAGATAAAAATAAAAACCATTAACTTGTTTAAAGATGAAAATTGGTTCCCATTATTAATCATGTTGTGATTCACAACATGGCTCAACAAATAAGGAGAGTTGAAAATATAGAAATTTATAATGGAATATTCCAGAGGCTAAATAATTAATAAATTAATAATTCAACATAAAAATTTAAACATGGGGGCTATGCATACATATGTCTTAACATTTTGAGTGAGTTTTCATAGTAACTGTGATATAATGGCAATCACAGATGAACAACTTGCAATATAGTTGGATCAATATAAAATTTAAATTCACGAAGAAACAGTAATATTTCATTTTACGGCAATTTGCTGTGAAGGGTACATCCCTGAACATGGCCTAGTGTCGTCTATTTACAAATCAGATTTCCTCATATGTTTAGATGAGCTAAATCATCAAAAGTAGGGAAAATAGTCATTTCTTTTAAAAAATTAACAAGCATCATTCCACCATTTATTCAAGACTTTGTTTACCTTAACTGAACCCATAAAACTGCTTTAGAAAATTCCCCGAAAGACCAAAGAGGGTAATATTTTTTTTTTTTCCCTACTCACAATCTCATCTCAGTTTTTTTGGACTTAGGTTATCATTAATGACTTAGTTCTTTTTGAAATTTGACTACTTAGAACTAATCAATCTGCAGGTCACCCAGCTTCTTTAGGAAGAAAATGACAGGGTTTTTTTTTTGTTTATTTGTTTGTTTGTTTTGATTTGTTGTTGTTCGTGTGTGTGTGTGTGTGTGTGTTTGTGTGTTTCACAAATGAATTCACTAGGAGAAAGCATCCCTAAATTTAACATGTAAATAACTTGAGAAATGACTAACTAATATTACTAAAGAGGAAATGTAGATGAGAGTGTGCCTGGAACAAGCAGAAGCGTCATGAATCACAGACAAGATTCATCATTTTTTTCTTAAAGACAGTAAATGTATATAGTAGTGTGGTGTTAAATTAATGTTGAATCACTTAATAAGAGTCCATTGTTGAATTTTCCAATGCTCATTATTAATCACAAGCCATGTCAAATCTCAGGGAATTCAACACCAGGGCTGCTAGACAGAGAAGTCATTCCATCATCCTCTCTTGCTTCTCTCCCTTCTATCCTTTCTCTTCCATCCTCCTCCTGCCTGTTTCTGACTTAGATCCTTTAAACTTTTCCCCAGCCCACTCCCCATGCATCCATACACAATGGTATCTTACCATACCAGACTCTGATCACCCAGCTCACAGATCTTTGATCCTGATCTATCACCTTGAACTGTAAACAGTCCTATCTGTGGAGGCTAGCACAAGGGTGTGAATAGGTAGGAAGCAAGGCCTGCACCAGCTGCAAGGCATCTGGCTTCACAGCTACAAGGCATCAAAGCCCTTTTACAAACCAAAATAGCACACAGGAGTAAAATATCCCACAACAGTATGGCATCACATGACATGGTTTTGGAGGTCAAAAAGTACCACCATGAAATTAAATGCTATCCTATTTAAGTTTTATTTTCTAACTTTTGCTCAAATCTAAATTTAAAACAATTTTATGTTTTAAAGTTACAAGAAAGATACTGATTGATCAAGTGCAGTAAATATAAAAAATAGTCTAACTGTGGAAGATTAATTTGAATTGTGTTACAAACACCACCTTCTAGGATAGAAGAAATGATTTGGTCATGAAAGTGGGGGCTGCTGCTGTAAGCATGAGGACCAATGTTTACATTCACAGCAAAAAAAAAAAAAAAACCAAAAAACGTGAAAAGCTGCCTATAGACAGGAGTGATTCCAATCTCTCTAATTGTTTAATGAGCTCTAGGTTCAGGGAAAGGCACTGTCTCAGAAATAAAGTAGGGAGCAATAGTAGATGACACGCAATGTTGACTTCTTGCCTATGCACACACAGGCACCCAGACACACAGCATACATATACCCTCAATGTACACAAGACATAACAAGATACAAGAGAAAACCCTCCTTCAAGAAGCTGTGAAAAAGTTGGAGGAAAGCTGCTTATAAATTGTCATATTTTTCAAAATTGTTATATAATCATAACCCTATGCTTGTCTTTAATATATAAATATTTATGTGATATGTGTGTAGTTTAAAAAATATTGAGAGCTTTTAGCAATATTTATGACATACTAACAGATTAAAACCATCAGATTCAGTTGTAGCTAGTTCTTACCTATTACTAATATTTGTATGTTTTTCTTCTCCTAGGCATACGGTAAGTTGGACTTTTTTTTCTCTTTGAATTATGTTTTGTCATGTCTTGCTTTGGTTAAGGGTGCGAGTACAGAATAAGATAAGCCATTTACATAAATAAGTAATTGAAGTGTGTGAAACTTGATAAGCTAGAAAATTCTTATAACCCTTCCATTTTAAACTCTAAAATTCTCTTCATCAGTCAGCCCACACTGAACTATCTGGACCAAGATGCCTAATAAGTAAAAGCAAAAAAGAAAATAGACATACGACCCTCAAGTAACTTACATGAACTTAAATTCAAAGGAATTGAATGCTTTGAATTCCACAAGTATTCCTTGATTACATATTTTGTCTCTCCTAGTCTGGGAATCTATTAAGGTTAAGGAGAAATACATAAACACAGCTTTGGCGTGTAATGTAAATGTTTAACAATATTTACCAGCACCTGCAGTGTTTCCTAGGAGATATTATGTATGACTAGTGAATTGA
This sequence comes from Cricetomys ansorgei, assembly GCA_026225945.1. Classification (NCBI taxonomy): domain Eukaryota; kingdom Metazoa; phylum Chordata; class Mammalia; order Rodentia; family Nesomyidae; genus Cricetomys; species Cricetomys ansorgei. Next base: position 16,103,628 of record JAMJFZ010002869.1, read on the forward strand.
TGCATTTATCCATTCTTTCAGAAAATGATTTCAAGATCTCCTTTGAATCAAATACTTTTGAAAACATTTAGGATACCTCAGAAAAAAAGAGATACATGTTTTCATGGTTCACATCTACCAATGGGAATTCATGAAAAGTATATATGATAATGCAGTAGATCAAACTATAGGAGAAGATGAATATCGTGTAGACAATTGAGGTAATTTGAAAGAAACTGAGGACATTAGTGTATAGTGTCTTTTAATCTTTCTAAAGTACATGTGAAAGGATTCTTATCTCAAGTCTTCTCAAGAAGTAGGATATACAACTCAAATAATCTTCTGAAGACAATATTATAAAAATGGAATAGATATTTTCATGGATACAAGCTTCCTTAAATATTAAATATGTAGATATTTGGTGTACTGAAACAACAGAAAGCTTTATCCATCCCAATATTTAAGGATGATAAGTCATAAAATGTTAATTATGAAAATTTAGAAGCTAGGTCCATGTAAAGAAGTGACTAGGAAGAATTTCAATGGTAAACTGCCAAAATACCAAGAAGAAATCAAGGAGACTTGAAAGAGTTCAAGAAGATCCCTCAGCATCCACTTCTGATCTCCTGTCTGCTGTTGACTAAATCCAAAGGAACATAAATGGCAGGGTCATATGGTGCCCGGTGCTTCTTATTAACAAGATATAGAACAATATCTGAGAAAGGTAAAGGGCAGATCTCCTAGACAAGATGGATGATTAGCAATACTGACCCAGCGATTTTATGTTTATATATGTTGAGTAAGATTGGGGAGTTAGCATATAGACACACTTCTACTTGCATGACAATAGTCTTGGGTGCGGAATTAGTCCGTACAAAGGTACTAAAATGAAAATGACTTCATAAGCCTAAGGAGCAGTCAAGTGTGCCTGGGGTGTAAAAAACTGAGAAAGAACAAAGAAGTAAGGCTATAGAAGCGGGAACCATCCAAATCCTTCAGGGAAAACTAGCTTCCTGTCTGAATATAAGGTAGAGTCATGGAAGAACTTACTTTATACTGAGAGAGCAAGAAGCTAGTACTTGTTGCATTTGGCCTACAAAAAATTTACACCACACTTGAATAATATGTTGACGTCTTAAAAAGGCATCTTATAAAAACACTAGAAAGTCATTTGAAGGATAGTGGACAATTTTAAGATTATAGTAGGTAGGTTACAACTCTGTTACCTCTTAACCTTTATTATAGCTTCAAAAGCACTACTTTTGTTTTACTATTTTATTTATTTTTTATTAGAAATAATTTCATTTAATTAGGGGAGACAATGTCTTACCCTGTGTCCCAGACTGACTTCAAAGATAAGATTCTTCCAAATGATTGACTCAGCTTTCCATGTGCTGGAACTTCAAGCACCACTACACACCTTTAAAAATAAATTAAATTTGAAGACAGTCAAGTTAAAATGAGTATTCAATGTAAGAGTTTAGGGAGAGCACAGCTTAGTTTGCACCACTGTTGTGGACTAGTGCCTCAACCACAAGGTTTGCACATGAGACAACATTGTTATCATATCCCCAACTCCTGTGACAGGATGACTCACTCATATTGATGGTTGTAGCTTTTCAAAATCTTCCCCTTCCCCATGCTCTATTTACAGTATCTTTTCTCTTCCTTTTGATTGCTAACAAGGACTGTTCACACGGTTGTTTTCACAATAGAGGCTTCGGATTGTTGGCTTCTGGAGGCTCCAGGATTTTCACTAATTGATCTCATGTTCATTCCCTTGAATGAGTAGGATACCTGTGATCCTTCCATCTACCCCTGCCATTATTGTTTTGGCTTTTGTCATTCAGGGCTCCCACCTTTGGAGGCATTCCACACACTCCTAATAATTAACCGACAATCCAGTTGTTTTTTCATCACATTTCTTTAAATATTACTGTAGTGATCCATTGTACCTACTCATCTATCCAATATAGAAGCAGAAGAATTATCCAATTGTACAACTTCATACGATAGATCATTTGCTGTGTATAATTGCAATGAGTATTGATTTTCCTGCATAACTTCTGATGAGGAGGTTATAATTGATACATGAACAATTAAAAAAATCTATTAATACACTAAGAAACTAAATAACATCTACTTAAAATGTGATGCAATGAGCCCCCTCCCTTTTGCAAACTAAATTTTCAATACTTGATGACATACTTTTTAAAAGAATGAAATGATGCGTGTGTTCTAAGGAATCAAAACTTTCAGGTACCTGGAGAGGCAAAGGAGATGAAGTATTGCCAGAAGGGAACTTTTGAAAACTATAGTGAAAAAAAAATTGACAATGGCAGCTACGGCAAGCTACAGTGTGTAGTCATTTGATATAGGAGATTAGAAAAATAGACAAAAATGTGGTAGAGAAAACATTGACCTTCAGTGTGGCTGGAGTCACAGAAGGCACAGGTCCTGAGAGAAGCATTTCTGTTATCTTGATTTTTAAACACCAAGAAATAGATCTGCTAAAAGGCCCTTTGAGGGGCTAAAGGTGTATAGGAGAAGGAAGGTTATTTGAAATCTTTATATTTTGTGCATTAATTTTTAATTAAAGAATAATAGTTTTCCATGGTTATGTTAGAGCATGGCTACATGAAGCATACTATTTTACTTGAATTTACAAATCCAAATATACAATTTTCTTGATTTATTGAAGTGTTTCTATTAACACTGTGAAAATAATCAAAGACACAAATGAACAAAAATAAGCCAATATCATTTTTAAGAAAAGTTTGTGGATCACTTTCCTTAAATACTAATGATTGAAATATGTTTCACTTGTCAATGTTCACTCATATTTATAATAATCATTTGTTGTGTTATTATAATTTTCACTGACAGCACTAATGTCTTACAATGAATCAACTCATCCCAAAGGCTTACAAATTGTCATCAGTATATAGACTTATGAAATATGAAATGATGATGATGGCATATTCAGTAATTATACACATATTCAGTAATGTATACGATTGTGGGTGACTAATATATGATAAATATTTGCTTTTCAGTTACAGCCACATGCTTGAAAAGCTTATATTGTTCATTTGTCATACTGATTTTCTTACCCAGAATAAGCACTATTATAATTCATAACTCTGTGTTTCTATCTTTGTTTCTTCTCTCCTCATTCCTTGTTTACCATCACTAAACATTCCACTGCAACCATTCTTCTACCACAGAGTCTTGTGCTTCTCTACATAGAAAAAACATAAAATATAGCTCTATTACACTTTTTCATTTTTTTCTGTGATTAACACTGATTTGCCTTCACAAGCAATCTCTATTTATTCATTACTTTAATGATTAATTCTTAATATTTGAGAATTTCATGTGTGCATATAATTTTTTTTTATCAAATCCAACCCCCCAAGATGCAGGGATCATGGATGGTTTTTTCAGTGCTATATAGGATATGGTATTCACCTATTTGAATTATGCATCTTAATTTTTATCAAAATATGCTACAAAGTTTGAGTTCTGCAGAATAACCAAACTATCAGTACCATGCTTTTTCCTTTCCATAATTGAAGGCATGTCTTTAAAAGTTGCATATTGGTCGTTTCCAGGTGCTTTATAATTGAAAATCAGTTGTGGCAAGACTTCTTTTTAAAAACATAGTGAACTTCTCTATTCACCTAGAAAATGACGAAATGAAATCATTTCATTTGGTGGCATAGTTACATAAATAAACATTATAATCTAATGATGTTATATGAATATAAAGCAAATATAAATGACACCAGAGAAATTTATCAGTACATGAAATTCAGACTTTAAAATCTTACCTGTCTAATGTAGAAGAAAAAATTTGCCATAGACTAGAAGCAACATGCTTCCCTTTTGCAAGCACAAGCCAATGAAATTTTGGAGCCCCTCGGTCACAGAGGTCTCTTTGAAATAGATCCCCTGTAAAAGTCAATGAATGGTAGAATGAATCCATTTCATTAAATAGCACATAAGTTTTTTCTTTGAAATACTGTTGATCCAATGGCATTAAGCTAAAATAGTTAAAATACTTGGTAATGAAATTACATATTTCTAATTAAATTGATGCAATAGGAAATCTACACATGCCTCCAAGTGTTTTTCTGAAATTGAAGCATACTTTCATTAATTAATTTTCATTAATGTAAGATTAGAGGAAGGCTATATTTCACTTGCCCTCTCAATATAAATGGAGACCCACAGTCTACTTCTTAGAAATTGGAAGGCTAAGTAATTACATGCTGATTAATCTCATATTTGAACCTTTGCAAGTGACCTTTTATAATAGTCTACTGATAATTGGATAAATTTAGAAAACTATAAAAATAATTAATTATCCTTAATTTTACTATAGAATTTCTAAAAGGCAAGTAGCAAATAAAAACAAAAGAATAAGATTATGACTTTATGACCCTAATTATTTTATGGTATGAATATCATCAAGTTTATTAAAATCCTGGAAATCTACATTTTAGATTGTGCAGAGTAAGGATAGAGAAACTTCTCAGAGCCTGATCTGTGGTTACTTAATACATTTATATTTACAACCCAGCACAGATAGACTATATTCCTCAACATTTCTTGCAATTTAATGTGGTCAAAACTATTTAAACTCAAGTAAAGTCGTTATAGTTATGGGATAAATACTACCAAATGAGAATCTCCTGCGTGTGTGTGTGTGTGTGTGTGTGTGTGTGTGTGTGTGTGTGTTTGTATTTATATTTTAGGGTTCTCCAGTGTAAACTTGGTAGGTGCCAGTGCCATCTAAAAATGTGAAAAACTGGACATATGTGTAGTAAATATTTTCAGTGTAATAATGAAAATCAAAAGAGATTTTAATCAACATTTACAAAAGTCCTGTAGGGCTGCAAATTCATCATCCTCTGATAATTGCTTATATGTGAACTTTGGTATTCTCTTTTTATGGACTGGAAAATTTTGTGGATTTCTATCATTGACTGATTCTGCATGATCTTTGAATATGAAGTTTAATAAATATATGTATGTTGTCTTTCTTTTCCTTATCTCCAAAGCTCAAATGATGAAACTCTGACTAAATAAAGACCACATAATATGACATCCTTCCTGCCTCCCACAGTTTACAAAACAGGCAGAGGGCTAACTTGTGTTGTTTTGATATTGATCATGTAACACTTTAATGCTATCCATGTATTTTGCTGGATGTGATCTCATATTTCACCTTTTCTACCTAGTGTAAGTGACAATAATGAAAAATTTCAGTATTACATATAATAGTAAAACTAGGTAATATTATTATTATCTTGAAGTTACTAATCTACATGTTAAAAAAGTTGACTTATAATTTTTTAGATATAAGTGAATTTGTTAATTAAGAGTTGATATATATTTTAAAGTTAGATGCATGTAAATAATATTTTCAGTATTTTATATTTCTATTGAAAAATTCTCATCAAAGAACAGCAGAATATCTTGATTCATTTAAGGATAATTACCCTGATAACTGACCAATCCTATTTTTTTCTCTTTGTGTTCAGGTCATACTATGTGGTCCATGTTAGTGTACAATTTATGATCCTTCTACCTTAGGTTGATAAGAGCTGCAGTAAGAGGTGTTACTGCATTAAGTAATTGAGTTTGTGGTTATTTGTTATATAGCAGTTTCAGGAAACACATGGTCTTAGGTGACAAAAGGAATGTAGTCAAATGTTTGTTGTATTATAGATAAGTGTATTTACTATGAATTTCCTCCAGTTTAATTGTATGTTTACAAAAGGTTCTTTAGTGAATTCTTTGGAAGCATAAATAAGTATGAATTCACAAATGCTAAAAATATTGTTATAATAATCAGTAAAAATAGATGAAAATTGTCAAATTAATACATTTTATTCAGATTATTCCTTCATAGTGTAGAGGCTGGCATTCATTCTCAAATCAATCTGCCCAAGTAGCTATCTAGCCATGGTCTTCTACCTGACTGTGAGCACTCAATACATGCTAAATGGATTATAACGCAGTGGCAATTGCGCTCCTAATGGAATTAAATTGCATGTCTGGCCTGGGTTCAGGTGAGCTAGCCTATGATTGTGGATAATGAAAGTATCATCACTGGTATCCCTTGTTAGTTGTAAATCTTCCTGGCTTAAGATGAAACATGTGTTGAAATTATGAGATGCTATGAATTTGTTACCATGTTTAAGATTCGCAGCCTGGCTACTCTACTTGTCATTCTCACTAGTTGAGAGAAGAGCAGTTTTCCACATCTTAGTCATCTTGATGCGTATTTGAGAATTTTTGAAACAAATTAAAATAAGTATGCTCTGTTTGATATTTCCATTAAAATAAGAACTAGCATGTTTTCCATGTAAATTCCTACAGTGGACCCTGAAAGTACACAAGTTTTTTGCTTGGTTTCTACATGTGCAAACTGGGAATACTGATAAGTTTCTACTACTTACCCAGTTAGTGTGCTGCCCAGACCCCTTTGACAGTCTTAGACAAATCTAATCATCAATATCTAGCTTTATTGCTACCAGTCTTTTTCTGGCCACCAATCTGACTCCACCCAGATCAGAGCTGAATGGGAAGTTCGAGGAATTAACACTCCCCAAGAAACCTTATAGGAACATGATGGATATTGACCTTGTTCTGATGTCTCAGGACACATAACTCTAGGAGATGTTTGACTCTACATAAGTTTCCTAATGGGAAGAAACTCTAGCATTCTGCAGTGCTAATCTTTCAAGTGCTATGATTCCAATATTGGTTTTAAGTTTTTCTATTTTTTTCCAAACTCCTATTGGCAACTGGTTTATTGCCAATACTTTTAGAATTCTCTATTTTGAGAGAATTTAAACCAAAAAATTTCAACCCTTCAGTAAAAACTCTGAAAATGTAAAGCATATTTATAAAATAAAAAGTCTAGAAAAAATATATAATAATAAATTATGAAAGCTTTGTTAATTGTCTAAGCATCTCATGGTTACAATTCCAACCACTTAAACTGGGTATATAATTCACTATTTTATGGCAGTGTCTAAACAGCTGTCATCTGAAAACTAAAACAGGGAAAATGCAATGTTCACTTGAAGATGTGGCTTTCACTAATATAATCCAATGTAGTGGACAACTTCATGGATTTGTGTGTCAGACTAAATGATTTCAAGGAGAAACAGTAGAAATTTCAGATTCAATTCATGACATATGACTGAGAAATGAAATTTTTGGCTATGCACACATAATTTTAGGAAGAGACTGAGATGCAGAGACTGATTCCTATAAGGAGTGTTTCCTACCATGTTGCTGAGAATTCTAATGTTTTGGCCATCACTGACTATTTAATGCAGCTTAGCCACAAAGAATGATGATAGTTCATTTTATGTATACTTGTTAATTTCTGTAGTACAGAAAAGTAAGATAAAAAAGGAAGAATGAAAGAGAGAAATGAAGGCCAGAAGAGGGAGGGAAGGAAGAAGAGATAGAAAAATGACAGAAATCACACATACACATACAGAGAGAGACAGAGAGACAGAGAGAGACAGAGAGAGAGACAAAGAGAGAGAGACAGAGACAGAGAGACAGAGAGAGAGAGAGACTTTCAAATATACGCTTAACAAGGTTTTAACAGTAAGAAATTAGAATTAAAAATATAAGGACGTCAAAAATTGTAAAGACGAATCTAGAAATAACATTTATTCCTGATACCCATATATTTCCCTGGCTGGTCCAAAAATGAAGAATGGTGAATCCCTTCCTTGATGAAGAGCTAAAAGATCCCTGATGCTGTACTGACAGTCAAATGTGAGTGTAAGAATATATTTCTCTGTATGTGTCTATATTTGCATATATATATATATATATATATATATATATATATATATATATATATAATGAATACTCTAGAAATGTAATTTTTATATATAATAATTAAATTAATTATCCCTTCCTTACAATGCTCAAACATGGCACATAACATGTCTAATAAGGATTGTCTTACATAGAGAAAAGTAAGAGTTATAGTGTGATTCCACATCTATGTGAGTGCAAATGTCACCTCAGTTCTGCCTCTCTGCCAGAAAAGCTTTCTGTAGAGTGCTGTAACATCTAGATATTTATTATCTTTAGTTGTGCTCATGAGACATCCTACATTTGTCTATTTTTTATTATAAGACAATTAAACTCAAGGAAAACAGGAAAGAATGAACTGTGTATAAAGTCCCAATGACCTTTAAAGCAGAAGCAGCTGTTGAGTTGACTGGATGTTGACTGAATACAAACTGATTTCTCATGTGGATGAACTTCTGAACTAATGTAAGTTGTTGTCTCATATTTTGAAAAGAAAATATGGGAATAAAACTGTATGGAATAATTTACTGCATGAAATCTATAAATATTATTTAATATAAAATGGCAGTCTTTGTATCTCTGATGAATTGAGCCCTGAAATTTCTATAAATGGTTACATATAATCTCGGAGAGCTTTGTCTAAGAATTAGTTTCGGAAGGTAATCTCCCCTTCAACTTCTAGTTTTATCTTAACATACCTTTATGTAAACAAATGAATGTTTGTTCAAATTCCTTATATTTACAGTTTTATGTAACAAAAGAAAAGACATATAAATAAATATTGACTATAAACAAAAAATTCAAATTTAGTACCTGTAAATTCAAGAGAAAAAATAATTTTGATAACTTAATTTCTTAGCCCCACACAATTAGGTTGTGGTAACTTTTGAATTCATATTGTAATAATATTCAGAACTCCAGGTAATACAATTATCCAATCTTTATTTTTAAATTAAAATTCCTGGATAGTTTTATGTCAAATATACCATGAAGTCATATTTTCCTTCAATACCTAAAATTGTTTCATAGGATTAGTCTGGATCTTGAATTACTTTATTTTATTTAGCCATCTGAAATTTGACAACAAATGTGAACCATGAATGTCTTCACTAATAAGGAGATCCAACGTCTCAGTGTGCATTTTCTGAGACAAAGGCTAAACATGTGTAGTTCATTTTAAAATGTGATTTTAGGGGAATGAGAAGGCCTCAGAGAAGATAGGATAAATCACAAAGTTGGTCCAAAAATGTGTTAGCAAAATGGTCTTGGGCCAAGATTACTGAGTTAGGGGAATTTCTAAGAAGCCTTCTGTTTTGTCTCAGAACCACTGACCACAGAAATGAAAAGGAAGTCATTTTATCTGTTGCTTCACCTTGTGCCACATAAATAACACACATATTTAAATAAAAGTCTGCTTTAACATACATCTATTCAGTGTCAGGAGAATATTTGGCATAGAGTCAGAGGACCTACTGTGCATTGTCTAGGCACCATGAGATTTCACTGATGGTTGGAGCTAAACTCTCGATGAAATTGGCTACAATAGCAGTGGCTGGGATGCGATGTGAAACTAAACTGACCTGAGGCCACTTGACGAAGGAAAATTCTTATTCTTTTAAATACTGAAAGTTCGGAGAATTTATTCAACTCTAACCGTGTCATAGGCACTGATAATGGCATTCTAATAATGAACTTTGATTAGATAAAGGCAAAGACAGGGGTGATGTCTCCTCCAGTTCTCATTAGAACAGCTTTATCTCATTAAGAAAATATTTTTTTTGTAATTTAGTTCGCAATCATCACTTCTTCACAGTCCCTATTATCAATGCACTTTGGAGATGAAGCTTCTGAATTCTAGGGAAGGATAGTTGAGTCCCTAACACTCTTTAAATCTAAAATTTATTTTCTACGTTCTCTCCCCATGATTTCCAATAGCAGCTACAATATATTCATTGCAGGTGCTTTCTTCATTTAATAATGATTCCTCCTTTTAAAGACGGTTATCTTAGTAAACATTAAGGAGGTTTTTGTGAATAGCTCTTGTTCAGCGTCTATTCAATATGGCAAATGCTGTGTATTCATTGTCCCACATAACATTTCTATTAATTACTATTCTCATTCTGTGATAGAATATGAGACAGAACAACTTAAAGAAGGGTTTATCCTAGTTTATGGTTTGAAGAGCTCTCAGTCCTTAATGGGGGACATGCAACAAGTAGTTTTGTGGCATGGAAGCATGAGTCTCCAACAGGTCTATGTCTCCAAGCAACATTTTCTCCAAAATGTTCTAAGATCTCCCCAACTGTACCTTCAACCATGAACCACCCAACCAAATATGTGAACGTATAGGGGATGTTTCAGACTCAAATACCTGTAACTTCTCATCGTAGGTGTATATGTTATTTTGTATATTTGTATATTATGTATATTTTGTATATTGATTTTTCTAAGGGTGAATTGCCTTTATCTAATCAAAGTTCATTATTAGAATGCCATTATCAATGCCTATGACACAGTTAGAGTTGAATAAATTCTCCGAACTTTTAGAATGGTTTGAGTGGAATAGATTTATTATATTGCTAAATTTTCATCTTCAATCTACAGGTGTGATGATAGTCTTCCTTTTAGGATGAATTAATGTATTATAAATATGAAATATTTATTATTATTAAATTGTCACATAATTTTATAGTATTAGAAGTCTCTCTTTTGTTCTCATTTCATTATTTCGTGTGTATGAGGAGGTAAGAGAGAGAGAAGGGAGAGTATGGCTGATTCTGCCATGCTCTGTTGTAAAATACATGTTTTATGTCTAATGTTCAAAAATATTGACCTTGAACTTTCTCCCAGGAGACCTTTTTTTCTGATGCTCCTCCCTCTGATGAGGAGAGGTTGAATTACTTTCAACCTCAGAACGTACTTCGTGATGAGCTAGTGTCCTTTGTTTGGGGGCAGCAGAATTTTGCTTACAGGCTAGTTCCTTGGTGAAATTTGCTTTGTTCCCTCCACACTGGAACTTCTCCAGCACCTCATCCAGCACTGAATTGAACCATCTCATCAGCTCTGTTCCCAACTCTGCAGTTCTCACTCCCACCCCTTGTGCACAAACCAACAAAAATGTACTTCATGTCACCAGAGACTGTTGAATAGTGAAGCTTGTCCTTCTCCAGACACCACAGACACACTTTTTCCAGAGTAGGGGGTGATTAATCACATATGAAAATTCTGGGTTCAGATGACTCATCGAGACACCTATACCCTTTTAGTTGTAAAATGAGATTAAAATAAGTATGTGATCACTTGAGTAACATAATACACATTCATAATGAGGGACAAATTCATTTTGCAGAATCAATCTCAGTATAGGATTTCTGTTCTCGTAACTTTTAACATTGTGATAATGCTATGGGAGTCTGGTATTAGCTTGAAATGGGATTTTCCACAAGGCTGAACACTTGAAGTCAAGTATTTTCTGCCTCAAGGGTTAGATTTGGCTCCAAGTAAGAAGGTGACCTTGACTGTTTTCTTGGGTCTGCATGCCTAGTACAAGATGTCAAAAGTCTGTATCTCAGTAGACGTATTGATCTGCTTATTAAGTGATAGCAATTCAGCAGGCTGTCTTAAGCAACAGGACTTTATAACCCTATTGCTACAAACAGTGGAAATTCATGATGAAAGTGAAAACAAAGAGTGAGAACCCTCTCCTTACTCTATGGATGGCTATCTTCTTGCTAAGAGCTCACATGACCTCTTCTTACAGGAGAAAGACAACAAGCTCTTGAATAGCCTATCTTAACTCCACACTAACCTAGCAAACCCATATGATTTTATTTAATTCTAATTATCTCTTTACAAGTCTAACCTCCATCATAGTCACACTGAGGGTTATGTCTTAAGCCTCTGGCTTTTGGAATATGCAAACATTCAGTTTGGGTAAGAGCCAAAGTTCATTTAGAAAACATCCATTTTGTTTATTCTAACTTTGCACAATGTTTTTACTGAGCACTTATAATCAGGTGCACACATGCAGTCCATTCATGTCTCTAAAGGACTTCAGAATAAAAAGAATACACGACAGGTATGCTTCCAATCACGAATTTAGAAACAAAACAATTTGTACAACTGCAGCTTCTGGAAGGGCTCAAGGATCTCAATCAGATGCCCTTCTCTCATCCTATAGATGTGTACACAATCACATTTGTCATTCTGAGATGGAAATAAAATCATCATAGTGTTTTTATCTAGAAAATTAGGAACAGGTGCCAATATAGTTGGAATTTCAGCAGGAAAACATGTGCTTTTCTTCAAAAAGAGAATGGTGGCTGCAGACATGCTCATGGGAAGAAATGGAGCTGGATTGGATATGTTTTCTAGAGAGATTTTTAATTAGTAGTAAAAATACATTTTGTTTTGTTTACAATGATTCTTTTTTAGACTGTATACAAGCCAACCCCCATACAGCACCTGAAATTTCATTTCTGAAAAAAGGTTTAGGGGGACAATGAGGGCCAAAGGATGGGGAGGAGTCTTGTGGACTGTTGTCTTCTAGATATGAAATGATATTCATAAAATACAGCAGTTTTGACAGCATGCACAAAGCCTGAAAGACCAAAAAGAAAAGAAAAGAAGATGAAGGAAGGAGGAAAGAAGTAAGGAAGAGAGGGGTATCATGGTAGGAGGGAACTAGTTTGTAATAGACAAAGGGATTTGTGAGCTTGGGAGAGGATGAGATAGGTTAGTGAGAAGTCAATGTAAACATAATGCATTATATACAAGTACAGTACTGCTCAAAAGTTAAAATAATCTTACTATATAAATGTGATAATGAAAACATAATGATATTCATAAGGCTAGACATTGTGAATATTGCCCTGATCACATAACACACATTAAATCACTCTGCTATTGTCATCCTGTGTTATTCAGTTTCATCATTCCTGCTTACAACTGAAGATAATGGGGATAACAGAAATTAATAAACCTCATATATATGAGTATTATCAAGTGTGTGTGTTTGTGTGTGTATCTGGCAGTACTATTCATCTGATCAGATATCAACAGTGTGGTCCCATCTCTCTACAGCTATATTTTTTTCACAGACCTCAAATTGCACCCTGGTTTGGCTTTGCCATCTGAAAACCATGTCTCCACATGCTTATCTTCACTAACCTTGCTATTTAGGCTTTCTGTTCGCTTTGCCATTGTGTCATACAAAAGGTTTCTTCTTGTCACAATCTTGTGACCATCACAAGAATGTACACTCCCACTTCTAATGCCCAGGACAGTAAATACTAATTAATAAATATCATATCCCAAAATGCTGACCATTGTGATCTATTGTCATTTTAAATTCTCTTCACAGAAAAGGCTTCATAGCTACTGTACATTTACTACCTTATTAACTTTCATCTGAGATATGCATTTAAAACACATCATTATTTTATGAGTTCTATTATGTACAACAAAGTGGGAAAAGGCATGACATGAACTTTGCATATTATATTTTGTTTATATAAAACCAGACAAAGTTCCCAGAGAAGTTTGGCTTTGTTTGCAGAAATATCTATGATTACTGCCAAGAATCTGCTGAGGACTGGAAATTGTTTCACCAGAAAAAATAACGCATAATAATTTACCTTGGAGAAAAATTTTTACGTGATCCATGAGGATAGCGTATCAGGACTAGAGAACAGGGTATTTTGATTATATCTTGTGATTGATCTGCACACAGGTCTAAGTTAACACGGCTGCTGAACAAAGTTAGTCTTAAGAATGGAACTGAGTGCACTTGGATATATTTGGACACATGTGTGAACCTGCTTTTCGACTGTATATGCCAGGCTTCCATTCCACTGGGGGAGAGTAGAGTCCCTGATGCCTTGTGCATATTGAAATCTTTCTTGAGTAGTTTTGATTTCAGGTGATTTCTTTTCCAATTCATTAGCTCTAGCTAACTTGTTTTGTGTGATAAATTTCTCTGACCTTTAGCACCTGTTACTTCTGTTGAATTATTTGCCTTTTAAAATCTACTCCCATCCTCTGTCTTGGGAGGTTTCATTCATGGAGTGTCTTGTTCTCCTGTGTTGATTTCAAAACACTGGATGAAGACCTTCACATGGATCATTAATATACCACATCCATTCTGCAGCTTATGTTGTATAGCTGTCTTCTAACTTAAGACAGGGCTGTGGCCAACCATTCTGGAACTTCAGGGTCTTTACCATTATTTCTTTTAACCTATTTAACTCCAATTACCCTGAGAAGTGTAATAACACTAATTCTGTCCATATGATCTATTTAACTGATGGTTTGCTTTCTGATAGACTCATTACACTTTCCTCAAATAAATTAACTTTGTGCTAACAGCTACTATTAGAGACAGTTTTATTTTTAAAAGGAAAAAATATGACCCTGATTTATCTGCCTCAAAGTAGTATATGAATTTCAGAAGCAGAATGGTGATGAAATAATTTGTGAAAGCTCATGGTGTATCTCTACCTCTGTTTTTTTTTGTTTGTTTGTTTGTTTTTTTTTTCCTAAACATTGAAAATGAAGTATGCTGTGCTGGAGATATAACTTACTTTCTAGAATCATTGCATAGCATGATCTAAGCCCCTGGGTTCATCCTCCAGTTCTTTGGATAAAAACAAAATGTAGTTTTGTACACATGTAATTCCACTGTGGAGGTGGTGACAGAGGATCAGAAGTCCAAGAATATGCATGATGACATAGTATGTTTAAGGCTAGACTGAATTATAAGAGAATATATACATATATATATATATATATACACACACACACACATACACATATGTATGTGTATATACATAATTTATATATATATATATATAAAATTAAGAAGCAGAACTCATATCTATATATGTGTGTGTATATATATATAGTTACATATATATGTATATATACATATATAGGTAGATACGAATTCTGCTTTTTATATTAGCAAATGTTAAAACATAATATCAACTTAGTAAAGTTCTACTTTCCACTGACTCCCTTTGCAACAGTTACCCCAAAACTAAAGATTTTTCCCTAAAATGTAATGGAATGTATGTGAATTGGGATTTAAGTTAGAGGTAGGTATATAGAGCTATATTCAAAAGGCATTCTTACTTTTATTCCAAGATTTTGATCTGTGAGACATTGGTGTTTCATAAAGAACATGGAAAAAAATGTGAAGTACAGTCACACCAAGTTTGTAAACACTCTCTTAAATGGTTCTCTGAGAAATATTTTTATTAAGTTATCAGTAAGCAAGAAATGCATTATCTTTGGTATTACTTCTCACTTTTGTTTTTGTGATGAGTTTAACTTAAATTAGCTTTATTTTTAGTAGATTCACTAATTTTAGTAGAATAAAATAATTTTATATTTAAATGTTGTACAATGGAAGATTTCAACAGACATTTGTACAATGTTTAAATCATTGTCTATGTTCTCAAACATTGATCTTTGCTATGGTGAAAACACTCAAGACACATTCTCTTAGGTTTCTGAAAATGTATACTGTTATTATGTATAGTCACTCTGTTGTAAAGTATCACATTAGAACATACCAAGAGCTGTCAGAGTGTTGACAATATCAGTAGATCACAAGACAACTTAAAGCAAACTTAGAAGCCCAACGTATATTCCAACTCACTGCTATTCTATTTCTCAACAGCACAGTTTCCATCATTTATACCTTTATATGTTCGTTTTGAATAAGACCCCACAGTTTATGTCTCTGTCTTTAATATTATAGGAAGGTGTTCTTTGTATCTCAGGATGACCTTGAACTTAAGGTGGTTTCTCTTTTCTTAGCATCCAGAGTGATGAATTCTGGGCTTACTAGGCTAAAGTAGTATATCCATTACTTTAATTTTTAATATTATATTTCAATTTATTTATTTGTGGAACAAGGGTTGTATAGAGGTCACAGGACAACATTTAGTAGTGGGTTTTATTCCACCAAGTGGGATTGCAAGATCAAGGTCATCACGTTTTGCTGTAGAAATCTTTTCAGTGGAAAAATCTTGCTGGGGACTATTCATCAAGTTACTTTCTTTTTCTTTTTCTGACTTCTCATCTCATATTTATTTTCATCTACACAGTCTTAACAAATTAAATTGAAAATTTTCATTCTGCTTTGTCATCCCTCTCTTACCACTGGAGCACATGACAAAGTTATGATTGGAAGGAGCATGTGCTTCATTTCACAATCTCTTGGCAGGAAGGGCAGTGTTTCCAAATTTTTAGAACATATCTCGGGGGTTTTCAAGTCACAAGCTGTGATATGTGATCAAAAAAAAAAAAAAAGAACTTTTGACCAGTTATATTTAATTCTAGAATTTGGGATGAAAGTGTGCTCAAGATGCCCATGTATAGTTTTGGAGGAATTCAAATTTTCAAGTGATTATATTCATCCAACCAGTTTCTTCCCCCTGTCATAATGACAGAAACTCACTTCAGCTAAAAGTGCACTTCATCAAGCATCATGATCTCATTGTAGTGTTAGTTTGTACCTTCATGAATTTCATGTGTTATTTATCTGTCTATGTAACATTAATCCTTTTGGGGTATGATTGTGACAAGCTGTTCACATAATATGATCAGCCAAATCTTTAAGGAAACAAATTTCATGTTAATACATCATCTTTGAGATTATCGGGCTGCAGCTAGACAATCATGTCAGAGCTGCTACTTCTCCTTGCAGAATGAAATGCTGAGAAAAGTAACTCTTATGGGCACTGTCCTTAGGCTACCTTTTAAGAGGAAAGTATGTGCATTGTCTATACCATTAAATATTCCCAATCAGATGGGCAATGGTGGCACATGATTTTAATTCCTGCACCTGGAAGCCAGCAGCAGATGGACAAGTTTGAGGCCTGGTCTACAGAGTGAGTTTCAGGACAGCCAGAGTTACAACAGAGAAACTTTGTCTCGAAAAACCAAAAAAAACCAAAACAAATAAACAAACAAAAAACCCCAATCAGAATTACATATAACTCATAGAAAATATAAGGCATAGAAAAGCATCAGTAAGACTATTGTCATTGGTGTTTACATTTGAGACTATACACACAGATTTCAGTAAAATGTTTCCAAATTTGTCAAGCCTGAATATATGTGTTCTGTCATAAATTTATCTGTTTTGAAAAACTTGATAGAATTGTAGTCCTCAGTGCTGAGACTCATTTATTCCCTTTCATCTAATCAGGTCAACTTGACCTGACTGATAAAATAAATGTCAGAAGCAGAAAGATTCAAATAGATCCTGGGTGCACATTGGTGTTCTCACAACCTCTTTAGCTTTTACTACTCTTTAAGAGTTTTTGATATGATATGGATTTTTTTATAAATGCAAAGATCTCTAAACATGAGTTTGTCTAGTCTGTTGCCGCCAAGAACACCTACTCTAATAACTTAATAGAGTAGTATGTCAGATGTCATCGTAATTGATGAGAGCAAAACATTGCATACCAAAAAATGACATAGCCATGTAGTATTAAAAGTGCTACCTTTCTGTAGGGATGAAAATGCGTTGCAATAACATAATTTAAGGAATGATAATTTTGTCATGTGTTAGAGAACAGTTAGTCTGGCTGACTGTGAACCTACCTCATGCAGGTGGAAAAGGGACTTCGAATGATGAATCAATACTGTATTGTTTGTTATGAGAATGGTTTGAAACAGTTACACTTTCCTCATCTTAGTTACTAAAATTTTATTGGACAATGTCACTTAATAAGGCCATAATTTTATGTGAATATGTATATTTTAGAGTATAATGCATGCATACATATGTTCAAACAGACATGGACAGAGAAATATTTCAGATGGGACCCACAACTACTGATTTAAACAAAACAATGTCAGTCATTTGTTTAAAGTCTTTTAGCTTCTTCTGAGAAAGAACTACAGAAATTCTTAAAACTCTTATACAATTGCTCATGTTTTTCACCATTATGTGTGAACCCAATAGAAATTTTAAAAATATAAGATGCTCACATGTGGACTTTTTCATAAAATTACTTGAACTCCACTCCACAGAGATGACTTAGATATTCTTTGATGATTTCTGGAAAGTTATTTGATTTTATAAATTATGGGTGCCTATGTGAATGAGATAAAAATTTATCATGGTTAATTGTCTAGGTAACTTGAGTTAAAGAATAACCAGGTAACTGACATTCCTTATTGGTGCATCTATGAGGGTGTTTCTGGAAGTGGCAGGCATTCTAATAGGTATGCTGAGTGAAGCTTCCTATCCTTCCACTATAGTGTAGGAAGAACTCATAATATCTGTTAAAGGCTTGGGTAGAACAAAATAATGGCAGATAGACACATTATCTCTCCTATGTGCAAGTGATTTGCCATTTTCTTAACTTTGATTGGAATTACCACTTACAAAGACATAGAAACATTTGAGAGATGGGCCTTTGAGTGTATCTGTGGAGGATTATCTTGAGTGTGGTAACTGAGTGGGCATAGCCACCCAGGGCAGTTTACACCATTTCCTAACTAGTATATATGTGTGTATATCCTGACTGACATGTGTATGTTTATATACATAGAAATAATTATAATCATATATTCATATGTATAATTTCTCTCTCATACAGTATATCCTATTCTCAGTTTTACTTCCATCCACTCCTCCTAGTCACCCCCTACAACCCCTTTTCCCAAGATCCACTCCTCTTCTGTTTCTCTTCAGAAAAGTTCAGACCTCCCAGTGATATCAACCAAACTCAGCACAAAAAAATGGTTACTACTAGGCATAAACCCTAATATCAAATATGGACAAGGCAACCCAGTAGGAAGAAATTGGTCCCAAGAGCATGAAAAAGAATCAGTGAAAGCCCCACTCCGAGTGTTAGGAGTCACGCAAAACAGTGATGTAACACCCCTAACATATATGCAGAGGAACTGGTGCAGACCCAAGCAGGCTCTGAGCTTGCCACTTCAGCCTCTGTGATCTCATTTGAGCCCTGCTTTGATTCTATGGGCCTTGTCCTCCTGGTGTCCTCAGCCACTCTGGCTCCTACAATCCTTCTTACTACTCTCTGGCATGGCTTCCTGAACTCCGAGGGGAGTGACCTGATGGAGATCTAATTCTAGTCCATGATGTAAATGGAGAAAAGGAGCTGAGCAGAGTATACATCTTCTCTCCTTTTCGTCTAACTGCAGATATGATATAATAATTTGCTTTTTATTCCTGCTGCCTTGACTTCTCCACTGTACCTTAGAATGTGAGCCAAACTAATACACTTCTCCCTCATGTTTCTGGTGTCATAGTATTTCATCACAACAGTAAGAAAAGAAACAACAGTAAGAAAAGAAACAAAAAGAAACAGTAAGAAAAGAAACAGCTGGAAATTAGATTTTCATGTTCTCCTTTCTGTGGACACAGGCTGAAAACATCTATGCTCCTGATTTTGAAATCTTCAAGATGAAACTGAAATATATCACTAGATGTTTTGTTTGTTGGGATTTCAGAAGGAAAATTGTCAAATATCTTTTATTTTGGCCTCCTTATTGCCTGAGCAATTTCTAATAATGCATCTCCTTCTTCCTATTTATGTGCACAGTCACACACAGACATACACACAGATGATATATATATATATATAGTTATGTAATTATGTATTATTATATATAATATATTATATAATTCACATATAATATATTATATAATATACATGTAATGTATAACATATTATATAATAATATATTATTATATATTATGACATATATATTTATTAATTATATATTATATAATATATATTATATATATATATATAAAATCTGCCACTTATCTCTATTATCTATCTATCTATCTATCTATCTATCTATCTATTTAACTAACACTTACCACCTAATTACCCATTGGTTCTCCCGGATGATCCCTGATTAATACAAACAGTGTAAAATAAGTATTACTTTCCCTGATGAAAACTACGTAATAAAAAGAAATGTTTTCCTTTATTTAAATTGGGCCCAAAATAGGTATAACTCACACTAAAAATATTCTGTGATAACCATCCAGCATCTTAGTTACCCAAAACATAAGCAACCATTCACTCACCATATCGTGTAGGAAAACTTAGCATCCACTCAGTTTTCTCTGTTACTGAAATAGAGGCAAAGCACATTCAACCACTACATTCTAGGCAATAGATCCTAGGGAATCATGAGTTGGATAGAAAGGTAGAAATTGTTATAAGACTTTGCAAAATGTGGGCATGCATGGGCATTGCCAGATTAACTTTGTAATTTAGTGAAATATCTTTTACATACAAATCTGTGTGTAATAAATGTTATGTTACTTTGGTGTTATTCTGTGGCAGGGTGAGTAATGTGTGTGATAGTTTTTATTTTGAAACAGCAATAGATTAAAGAATATTCTAAATTCAGGGTACAAGACTGATAATTTTTTTGTTTGCATATGTAGTTCCTTGGTAGTCTCTAATCTTGAGGGAAAGGGGTATTTTTGTATTCAAAGGTAATCTGAAACAGATTACAAGGAAATCATCAGAAAAAATAAACACAGTGTCTGGGATGACATGAAAGTGTCTATTAGTTGAACTGATCTAGAAATATGGTGGGGGATTGTTTGTTTTGGGGAGTTTTACAC
The DNA here is from genome assembly GCA_026225945.1 of Cricetomys ansorgei. NCBI lineage: Eukaryota > Metazoa > Chordata > Mammalia > Rodentia > Nesomyidae > Cricetomys > Cricetomys ansorgei. The sequence continues at coordinate 16,124,101 of JAMJFZ010002869.1, forward strand.
AGCTGTGCTTTTGTCTGTCTTGGTCAATGGTAGTCTTGTAGGCAGGGTCTGCTTTTCTTTGCTTGCTCTCCTAGTGAGTCACTGACCATATGGCTTTGGCTTGTAGTCTGACTGTGGAGGAGGAGCAACTGTTAACTTGATAAACATGCAGACCATTGAAAATGAGGCCCTGCTTATCCTCAAGAGAACAGGAATGTTGAATGTCTTATGAAAAGCCCAAATTGAATGGTCTTCATCTTTATACCTACTGAATCTTCAGGGTTTTCATGGACAAACTCACATTGCTCACTGTATTACTTATAGTATCTGTCTAAGTGTTCTTATGGTTTGTTACGTTGGCAGAAGACGTTTGTCTGTCTAGATAATTGGACCTTTAAACTTTGTATTAATCTAACAATTGTGCTTACCATAAACATTTGACAAATGTTTTGTAATCCTTTTCTACTGATTTTGCAAGAGAAGTTACTATAGCACTCACTCTCTCTGCTGGGAATGATGATCTGTTTTTTAATAATATATCAATGATTACATTTTATATCTAAATGACAGAAAGGGTGTTACAATTATTTCTGCTTTTAAACTAGTAAGTAAAACATAGCACCATTGTTCTATAAACTATTCTATTTCTGTAATAGATTCTTATTCATATTTTATTCTGTATAGTTTCATAAGCCTAGGCAATAGAATTTGAATTATAAATATTTGAAGGTCAGTTATACTTATTTGATTGCAATTATAAAACATGAACCCACAAAGGTTATGTTGCCACAAGAAAACTATTATTTAGTCTTTCTGATTAAAAAAAAAAATAAAACTTCATTAGTATGTCCTGAGACTTCAAACAACCAAACAAGACATGCCATAATTAAAAAAAAAAAAAAAGATGTAATGTCTCTTTCACTTTAAGTATTTTTTTTTCTCTCTAGATCATACCTTTTGTGCTGAAAGTTTTTTTTTATATAGTTGATTTTTTTCACTTTGTTAATATAAATTTCCCCATGCAAAATGTTTCTGAATGTTATATTGTATCATACTTTTCGTTGCTTAATATTGAGTAAATATTAGGAATTGTTACTATTATGTTGTTACATCTTACATTCTTTCCTGCAGTTGATTTAAAGCTATTTGTGTTTCCTTCTTTTTAGTGGTCCGATACTATTGGAATTTAAAGCAGAATGATCTGGGAAGTTTAAACTCACCATTATCACTTTCAGGTCACTGTTGTCTTGACACTACTTGTTTGTTAATACCATGACCACATAATTTGAGAATTCACATTTAAAATATATTCAATTGCTGTAAAACAGTCATATACTGTTTATATATCCTTGGATCTATTTCTGGACTTTCTACTACATACCATTTATTTTTTCATGACAATAAAATCACTCGTGAGCCAAGCAGTTCCAATATGTCATATTGTTACCCTCATGGAGCTTGTAATTTACACCGGTGTATTAGTGGTCATAAATTTTGATTTGATAGATGTTCTAATTATATGAAGACACATCTACATAATATTTTCCATCTTATTAAATCAAAAGTTTCTGTTAATATAACAGGGTACAGAAACCTAAAAATTAATATCAATAGCATATTCTAATTGCTTGAAATCTAAAAATACAAGGAATTTAGAAATTTTTGATGTCATCCAGAGATCTAATTTGGTAATTGAATAAATATGTATAATGTTGTATAACCATATAAATTTTTGTTTGTTTGTGTTAGTGTGATGCTTTGAAGCACATGATGGTCTTGAATTCATGATGTTCCTGTCTCAGCTTCTCTATTGGTAGAATGACATGCAAGTATCACCATATCCTGCTCAGTCTACATTTTTCCATATATGTATACTGAATGATTTTACATTATAATGTGTTTCTCTTTTCAGAAAAAAACATATATTTTAAATTTATTTTTATAGCAAAAGATGTAGACAATGTAGAAATGTAGACAATGAACTTGGGGAGGGTGTGGCTTGTAAAAGAGAAAGGAAGATTGAGACCTACTATTACGGTTGATAGTTATAATGACATTTTCTATTTTGAAGATGACCTCTTTTTCTGAAATAAATGCTTTTCAAAATCATGACAGCCACTAAGCCAGAATTTCTCCCTCATCCACAGTCTGTGTGTAACCTTCCTTGCAGAACCATTGCTGTTCATTTGAACAGTTGGTGAATGACTACATGGCTAGAACAATCTTAATACACGCACCACTTCTTCAATGAATGCAACCTGCTCCCAGTGGTCTGAGGATAGTGATAATCATTCAGCTCAAATAGCTTTGGTCACCACAGGAAATCTGCATCCAAATAATTGCATATACAGTTTATACCTCAGGTGAGAACAACTGTGAATTCTTCGCTTAGCTGTTATGGAAGTATAATCCTTTGTTGATGTGAGGGCCATTAAATACAGATTTATTAAAATTAACTTCAGCCTAAAAATTGTTCTTGTTTTTTGTGTGTACCACCTCAAAAGCCATGAAAGTAGTTTTACTTAAAACTAAAAACTGACAAATCCGTCTTTTCCTGTGCTCTTAACAACACGTACGTCATTTTTATGCTTGGTTTAAAAATACATATTCGTGCTGGACAGTGGTGGCACTTGCGTTTAATCCCGGCACTTGGGAGGCAGAGGCAGGTAGATCTCTGTGAGTTGGAGGCCAGCCTGGTCTACAGAGTAAATTCCAGGAGAGCCAGAGTTACAACAAGAAAAACACTGTTACAAAAACCAAACAACAACAAAATGATATTTGTGTTGAATACAGCAAAAATCCCAGTTGCATGCTTTGTGCAATTAACCAATTAGATCAAGAAATCCTTCAAACCAGGTCATTTGGTGGTAGGGTTGTAGGTCTGGCTATGAAGAATTTTAATGAGTAAATGGCCCCTTTATTCATCATTCATTCATTTATCAGTTAAGTGGTAACTAAACTTTATTCTATTTCTCAGCCATTATGAATAGGTCAGCATTCATAACATGGATGAGCAAATATCTTTCTAGAGAGAAATATAAGCTTGTGTATATGTACAAGACTGTTATAGCTGTATCATTTAATAGATTTATTTCTAGCTTAAGGAATATCCAAACTTATCTCCACAGTGGCTGCACCATTTTATACTGTCACTAGCAGTGAGATTACAGTTCCTTTCTCTTAGATGTGAACTCTATGAGCTACCATACTGACTGTCCTATCAAGATATGGTCACTTGTGTAATAGTGGAGTGAATGACACAGAAGTAACCAAGCATTCTTTGATTGAACTAAAGATATGCCCCATGAGATAGAACCCATATCTGGTACCATTAATGGACACTGTATGCATAAACCAAACAAAATTCTAGTATGAGTGTAGAGTAGTCACAAAGTTTTACCAAAAGGTAAGGAACTGCTGGCAATTGATAATTTCTGAAAATAGAGAACTAATTTTCTTTAAAAGTGTAATATTTGGTGTAAATTGACCAAATTCCGGGGTATATCCAATATACAGAGAAGCTTGCTTGACGCAAATTCAAACAACAACTAAAAGAACAGAAAGTTTGGTGTATATGTAGGTAGGGAGGTGAGGGTGGATTGGGGAGGAATTGAAGTAGGAGGGTGAATGTGCTCAAAATATACCATATGTAAACTAAAAATGAATACAATTTTTAAAATGAAACAAATACCTTAAAAAAAAACAAAAAAGAATTGTAATGTGTATAATTTTTATGAAAAAAAAAACATTCTGAAAAGAAAACAAAATGAATAAAATGTCTTTCATTTCTAGTTCCTCTTCTACATAAAACACACCATGAAGCCAGTAAATCTAGACATACATGTTTATAGTAAATAAGGAAGCACACACATGTTCAGGACTGTGCTCTACACTACAAGGAATATTTAGAGTTGTTCTCTGTACTTTACTATAGGAGACAGCCACTGATCCAAGGAGAACACAATAGTTTGCTCACAACAGTAGGATACATTAGTGAAGAGGACACTCACATTTTGAATATCCAGACTGTCAGCTACTTTAGGATCAGGAATTCATTCCTTCCTGTTCTAGATTTCTTCCTTTTGCTGTGAGGAAAACTATTAACAGAAGCAACTTGGTGAAGAAAGTGTTTGTTTCATCCTATAACTCTCAGGTCACAATTCTTCACCGAGGGAAGTCAGATAGCAGGTCAACCTGGAAGCAGGAAGGGCAGCATAGACCACACAGAAACGCTGTTTATTGGCTTGCTGACCTAATTCAACTTTTTTTGTATAACCCAAGATGACTTGTGCAGGGATAACAAATCCACTGTGGTCCAGGCCCTCACATATCAAACATTAATAAGTACGACCACAGACTTGTCTATAGGAAACACTGATGGAGACATTTTCTCAATTGAGTTTCCCTCTTCCCTGAAGATTTTAGATTTTGCATCAAATTGATGAGGTTGGGGAAGGAAAAAAAAGAAAACCTAACCAGGACAAAGAATCTTGCTACATAGATATGATTTCTATTTTTGTCAAATGAAGAAATCTAGACAGCACATATTGCTGCTTTGTTCCAAGTTGAATAACCCGTCTCTGATATTAGAAATAGTATTCCCCAGAACTTCCCTAGTTTTAAATCAATAATGTTTCTATTCTGTCTGTTCTTGGCATTGTAAGGCTCAAGACTTGAAAACAATGTATGTCAATATGTAAACGTACCATTATTTCCGGTCTTAGGGTCAAGAAAAAAGGAAGAAATTTTTGTTCCTGGTTGAATTGGAGACTTGGCAAATACCATAACATTTCTTAAAGAGTTTAATGCCCACAAAGAGTTGGTCTTCTAGCTTACAGGAAGTTCTACTAAAATCTCAGATACAAATATGTCCATGTGTATCTTTGGAAAGAGTAGCCATTGTTTTGTGAAATCTTAGGATAAATAAAGGCCTCCATTGAAGCCCCATTGAAGGATATGTAGTGTGATTATAGTGATTAGGCTTGAATCATAGAGCTATTTCAGATAAAGTAAAAATAAATCAACTTCACTTAATTTCAGGAAAGGATTACCATGAAAATACGACTGTCTTGTTAACTGTGGATCTAAATTACACACACCTGTGTGATCATTTCCTAGACAATTCTGATGAAGTAAATTGTTTACTCTCAGATTCTACAAATTATAGATAGGTCTTTGCAAAGGCAGTAAAAACCAATAACTGATTTAGTATAAATTTACGTTTTGACTTAAAAGAGTGCTTGCCATGTTAAAGGAATTGGATAATAGACAATGGGAAATAAGTTCTCTCACAATCCTTTCATCCCTGTGAGTACAACCACTTGTATCATACCATTATGCTACAAAATATAAGTTTTTTTTATTTTTTAATTTAATTTTTACAAAGGAGGGACACTGAAAACCAAAAGCACCTAGTTCACTATGCTTTACGTTTTGCAGCCCCACTTTTTTCATTTATAAATAATTCTGCTAGAAATACATCCATGCGTAAACATTCATTCACATTATAACTCCCTACATCTTATCAGTGCTTAGAGCAGATTTGGGAACATGAAGTTAAGATGAATAAAGTTACAATAAACTAGGAACTGATTAGCATCTGAAACTAAACCTCTCTTCTAGTTCTTCTACTTCCAGCTGTTGCCATAGTGATACAAAGCTGTCTAGCACTCAGAGGTGTGGCTTTATTTTTATTTTCCTGTTTTGTTTTCTGAGTTTGCTCAAAGTATTAATGTTTCATTAGTTTTTAGAACGCTTATGCTTAACATGATTTCAAAGTTCCCCTTGGCTTATTTTAGTTTTCATCTGATATTTCAAAAACACATATTTCAATTATAACCTCAGAAACTGTTCCACAGTTCTTCAATATTCTATAGATTTTGCTTGCTTGGCTTCTTAGTTGGCTGGCGGTGCCATTTGTATTCTACTGTTTGTTGTCTCTTTGAATATAGAATTTAAAAAATTCTACTAATGTTGCTTCAGGCCTATTGATTCTCATACTCCTTCTATCAACAGGAAATCATAGGCATTTTCTTATCTTTTACAGAATTTAATTCTATTTCTAATTGTTTTACATTTTTTGGCCTAATTACTTTAGGTTTTATCATATTTACTATAATCTCAATTCATGTTTGTCTTATCAGATCAACTTTTATCTTGTTTTCCATTATGTCTTTTCTTTTCTTTTTTAGAACTAAATACACATAGCATATTTAACAGAAATTTATATTTAGATAAATAACACTGTAGTAGAAGAATTTTTCAACTAGCTAGGACTAAAGATAACTTTAAAATTTTCCATAACATTAGATACCTTAATTTTACAACTGTTTAGTACCATATTTGTTTTGTTTTGTTTTGTTTTTCCTATATATTTGGTGTTTCTTACATAGTGTTCTCCTGATATTATGGGTATTTCAGTTACCAATAATTGCTATTATGATCAAATCCCCAGGGTTGTGGTGACGAGGTACAAAGGAGGGGAAACATTCTACAATTTTTTAATAGGCCTCTTAGTATGCCATGTCTCCATTCAAAGCTTTTATAAATCTTCATTAGCTCTCTTTCTTTCTTCTTTGGCAGGGCAAGATGGTTGGAGGATCTTCTCTGGATGAATTAAGGATGAGAAGTCAAATCCAACAATGAGATGAATTGAATTGTCAAAGAGAACTATACAAAAAATTCCCTTGACATGAAGAACCTTCAAAATTGATGCACATATTTATGTATGTTCATTTTGCCACACCAGAGCAACAACCAAGAGCTGACTAAAGTCATCTACTAATGATTTAGAAAATCTATATATGTTCCTTTTCATTGGTTAATGAGAAGTTGCCCTTTATACCCTCTCTCCCTTAGTCCTCAAAGCTGTAGTGTATGTTAGGTTCGAATAAATAAAAATAATTTTGTACTGAATGTTCATGTGAATATATTACTCACCAAAAAGTACAAATCCTGAGCTGGAATCATACTTTACATATTAAAGTTTGGGGGTGATTATTTTAACAGATGAAGTTACAAGTAAACAATGCAACCAGTGGGGGCTAGGTTGTGGCTAAGTTGGAAGAGTGCTTGCCTAGCATACACAAAGCCTGGGTTAGACTCCAAGAGAAAGTAAAACTTGGCATAGAGGTACATGAATATATTTCTAGCCCCCAGGAAATAGAGACACAAGAATCACAAGTTCATAGATAATCTAAGATACACAATGAGTCCTAGACTAACCTGATACACATGAGGCCATGCCCCAAATACACACACACACACACACACATACACACAATACATAATGTGGGAAAAATGCTGGCTTGGGCTATATATTTTATTTTATATGGATACACTTTTCCAAATTTACAAATTTTTATTATATGTATTTAGTCTTGCTATAGTCAATCAAGACCAGTGAAATAGCATTTCTTCATTACTGAAGCTTCTTCATGAATATATGTTTTTCTGCCCTTCCATCATTAAATAAGCCTTCTTAATTCTCCACTGAGCTCTATGAAAATATAAAAGAAAAATGTAATATAAAACAAATATAATATTAGAATCTATTACTATAAATCAATATAAATGGTTAATTTTAATTGCCAATTTGATTTTATTAAGAAACAACTAGGGCATTAGTAAAATAATCTGTACCCTTGAAAGTCTGTGAGAGTATTTCCAGAGTTATTTATCCAAAGCAGAAATATCTCTCTGAATGTTGTTGACACCATTTAATGGATTGGTGTCCTTGACTGAATAACAAAATAAAAACAGAAATAGGCAGGCAACTACTAATATTCTTTTATCTATGTTTCCTGATCTCTGAAGATGTAAATAATTCTCTGATCCTGATAGTCACAAGACACTCCCACAAACATGTACTCTCAAACCATGAGCCCAAATAAATCCTTCCTCCATCAATTAACTTCCTGTTAGATGTTTGGTCACTAGAATGGAAAAGCAAACAATGTATCAGATATATTGTTAGAAATCCATGAATATTCTTTCTCACTTGATTTTTCATTCTGGCCAAAATCATATGGCCATAATCATCATTATCATTAATAATCTATTCATTATAGATAGAAATTAATATTTTGATAGTATATCTATGTATACATCATGTTTACTATTGTTTTTTCTAGTTATTAAATACACATTATTATCTGATTTATTTTTTGTGTCTTTTACCCTTGTTTTTATGTGTCTATGATATGTGCATATGTATGTGCCTGCATGTATGCACACTTCATTTATGTAGGTGCTAAAGATCCAAACTCAGGTCTTCATTCCTGTACAACAGGCGTAGTACTGACTGACACTCCTCTTAAAATATTAGTCATATTAGCTTTTATACCATTCAGAAAGCCAAAGCCATGAGTTCTAGTTCCACTCCATACAATTAAAAATAGAAAGAAGAAAAATGGGTATGACAAAAATATAAGTATACACAGTTGAATTTTACCTCTGAATATCCGTGTCATCTACAATGATGAGGTCCATGTGTATTTGTAGAATGAGTCTTTAGTTTGCTTTCTGCAGGGATATGACATGTAAGTGTTAAATGTCCTCAGTCTATTTTCTGAAAGCTAAGCGTCCTTTCCCCCTTCCAAATCATTGTTTTTACATCCACTTCCTGCGTGCATGCGCTCAGGAAGTGATAAAGTTTGCACAGTTGCTGATGGATCTCTCAGCAGCTCCTTGCCAAGTTGTTTCCTGGTGCCAAACACAATGGGTCAGGAAACACCGCACGTGACCAGAAAATTCCTAACGTTTTAAATAAGTTTTCTCCCACTGTAAGTTCTAAGCAGAAATGTCAGGTATTCAAATATATCTTCACAATGATGGATGACCTTACAGATGTCCAGATAATTATCTCCATGCATAGTTTTCTTATTACTATAACACACTGAAGGCTCACAATAAAAATTTGTCCATGAAACTTCTGTTAAATGTTTTCAGAGCAGATTACAAAGTATTTGAGGAGGAAGGAGTTGATGTAATAGAAAATTAAAAAACTATATTTTTATACACTTTCTATTGATTTTTAATCTCATTTAAAGTAATGTTTATCTACTTATTAATGGGGTTTTAATGGTGATAATTCACAGATTTCAGAATAAAGGTTTATGAATCTAATAAAGTTCTCATGTTATGATTCTACAAATTCCTTTGCAAAATGCTCTATTTTCTGTCCTTTGCATAATAGTAGTCAATGCCAAACATGAATTTTTTTATCCCATCTTCATATTCAAAAGTTTATTATTTCATGAAAGTGGTTTCTTCACTTCCAAATATTCCATAATTCCAAAGTGCTTGGCTTCGTTAATTGTATTTCTGTTGTGGTGGTTATCTAAAAGTTTGGAAGTAAGGTTTTTGTGAGGACAGCATCATCAGCTAAGTCAGCATCCATGTGAACACCTAAAATCATTAGTCATGTCCCATAAGGATCTTTTCAAGTACAAAGACCATGTCATCATTTACATGTGAACTGCTTAACTGCATATCTCAAAACTCAATCTCTGGCTTCATATTTTCTATTCATTTTCAACTGTCAGGGTGATGACTGAGCATATGCTGAGATTTTGTGTACCCTGGCACACAGCAGGAGTTTTGCAACCATACTGTAAGAATCACTCTCAGCAAAACAAGCTCACAAAACAGCCATATTGTTAGGAATTCAGATCCACCAACTGCTTTCCTTCTGGATAGGAGTAACTTTGAAAAACTAGCAGGAAAAAATATCTGTTAATGAGCTGGCCATATTTCCAATGGTAAAGTTGAACACCAATTCAGAATTCCAGTGACAAGGTAATAAATAGTCTTTAAGAAAAGTAATGAAAACAAATGAGCAAGTAAGAAGATGCAAGAAGAAGAAAAAAAGCATCCTTAATTATAAGAACTGAGTTTCTGGGAAGTAGCTCAGTTGGTACAAGGCTGCCTGACTCTCGAAGCCCTGAACTCAACCCCCAACTCCCCACAAGCTGAGTGGTTGTGGTAATTCCAGCACTTGGTAATTAGTGTCATGAATGACCGAAATTTGAGTTCACCTTTGGCAGTCCTGGTATACACAAGACTCTGAAAAAAAAGATAAAAAATAATTTAGGGAGTAGATTAAATACTAAGGAAATTGTGACCTGCTAGATACTTGAGCTGATTTTTCAATTACATTTACCAGAAATTTCTAATATTCTACTAGATTCTTTTAACTTCCACTTTACTGTCAAATATCCCTTTCAACAAAAAATGTTGGGTAATTCTAAATGAAATAAAGAATGATATGTTAACAAAAATTAGACTATTAAGAGATTTTAACAGTGGATCAAAGAGAGATAAAAGGAAGGAGACGAAGTGTGAGAGAGAAGAGGGAATGGGTAGAGGTGGGATGTGTTTGCTTGTATGGCTGATTCTTATAATTTGCTTTGGGTTTTATTTTGTGTGTGTGCGTGTGTGTGTATGTGACAGAGACAGAGAGACAGAGACAGAGACAGAGACAGAGACAGAGACAGAGAGAGATTTCTATGAGTCCCTTTATCCAGAAAGCACAAGTGTGTTCAGCAACTAATTAATTCATACCCAAATGATTAAACTCAGCAACAGATACAAATGATGGTCCCCAAGTTACAGGGTAAACTATCTACATAAACACTGATTTTTTTTTTTTTTTTTTTTGGTTTTCTCTTGTTTCTTTCACCAAATAATTAATCGTTTTAAAAGGAGAAATAATTGAAAAAAGAATAGCAAGTAAGCATAAAAATACATGTAGCTTGCTTTTTTTCTATGGAGTCAGATTACATGATAAGGCCAGAAAAAAACTCAAAAAACAAAAAAAAATGCTGGGTTTGCATAGTTTCAGCTGTAATAATAGCCTAAGGCTGATAAGAACAGAGTAAGATTAAACTCTATATGAAATATTTTTTTTCTTTCTTCATGTCTAAATAGCACCAAGATTCTATAATTTACATTATTTTAAAGTTGAAAACTTATCTGAAATTGTGACACAGGACACAAGTTTCCCAATGCTATTAGTAAAACAAGCTATTTTCAGATTTTATTTCAACAATTACATTGGATTCAACCCTCAAAAACTCTGTAATCATTTTTTTATTGCTCACAGTTAGAAAGGCACTGCTTCACAAAGAAAAAAAAGAACAAACAGACAATTAGATTTGTAAAGAAAAATAAAATAATTTCTCATAACCAGGCTAAATCCTCTGACTTTCTTATCACCCAAATGATAACTACTTCTTAAATATAACTATGAAAAAAAATCGAGTTCAACACAATGCCAGAAGTAGGAAAAAAAGGCTTATTTACCTCTAAAAAGATTTCACAATTCATATCACTTTTGAGTTTTGTTTGTTTTAATAAGCATTTACTCATATTTTATACTGTTCATGTTAAAATTACTATAATTTTACAGATACATTAATTCTAATCTTTATTTCAAGAAAGAAAAAAAAAGTTTGATTTCTCTCTCAAAAGAGGTAAGTCTGAATGTTCTTAGGATCAAGAAAACATTTCAATAAATATATATTTTTGAAACAGATAATTGTAAAATAAAATACATATAAGAAACAAGTATATTTACTATCAATCTCTATTTGTATTATTTTATAAACTTGTACTTAATAATATTATTGGAATTTCTTTTTCCACAAACAAGCAAATAACAATAATTTATATCATTAATCTGGAAGATTCCAGCAAATTATGTGACAATATTTCCTAGAAGCAAAGGACTGTTTTCTCATATCACAGTGGACATTTGGGGACTTTTTCCTGTCTCATTCCAAACTTCAAATTTTGGAGCCCAGATGAAATGTTTATCAGTCAGATATAAAATGATGACTTCTAAACTCTCACCTAGTGATAATTTCCACAAAGGGAGGCTGCACGTGCCTGCACCATGTGAACTGTGGCTTTGAAAGACACGTCTATGAACATTACGCATTGTAAAAGTAACATAGCATGATGCATCATGTTCTTTCCACCAAGGAGAAAGTTACTTGGCCTGAACAAAGCAGAAATGGCACAGCGCATCTTGCTTCAGAATGACCCTGCTAGCTGTAGATCAAACTGCAGAGCTGCATCTGTTTGTCCCATATTTTAACTTTATTTTGGTTTGCTGACATTTGGAGTGACTCTGATTGGTCTGGAACTAGCCTTCTTATCCTGTGAAACATCTGTACTGTATTGTTCCAAAGGATTAGCTGCCCTCTGGGAATTCTGTGAAGTCAGGACAATGGAGGTCATTAAAGGTGCAAACATTTATTTTCCGCCTCTTATTCAGCAGGGAAAGCCATGCAGAGCGTGGATTTTTTTTTTTTTTCCTTTTTCATCTTTTTAATCCAGAGCTTAGCATTCTTAAAAATACAACCAAACAAGAACAAACCCAGCTAGTCTTGTTACAGTGGAATTGATGACTTTAGGAATTTGGAATTATTTACAGGTCAAAGGAGAGGAGAGATGAAAGCATGAGATTCCATGTCAATAGGGGAAGTTAGATGCAAATCAGATCCTGTCTGTCAAAAGTAGAGACTTTCACATGAATCTGAGATGAAAACCTAGAGCACAGCCTTAGGTGGAATTGCTAGTTAAAATGTTCTCCTCACTGATTTCCCTAATTATAACAAACTATGTTTTGTTGTTGTGTTTTCTAAAATTCAATCAAAGGTCTTATTTAGAAATCTCATGAGAGGACAGTCACAGTTGACACTGTAATGTCTGCAAGATAAAACGAGCAGAGCTGGAGACAGAGCTCAGCAGTTAAAAAAACAAAAACACTGGCTGCTCTTCCAGAACACTAGACTGTGAACACCAATGGAGAAATCACAGATGGAAAGACAATATTGATAAGTTCCAGATATGCTAAGTTAGACTCAGCAAAGTACACTTAGAACTCACAGGGAGAAAATAAGCAACCCAACTTAAAATGGGCAAAGGATGTATCTGTTTCCTAGGAATACTACCTCACTCTACCTCAAATCAGAAGGATTAAATAGGTTACTTGTTTTAACTTTTTTGTGATTGCTAAGTAAAAATCCAAGGTGGCAGGGGATGGTAGTCCTGGGTGGAGTCACTTTTTGTTCCCTCTACCAACTTACCGATGCTGTCCATATTTGATTTCTTGCTTGTAGATAACCGTTTTCTCTTTGTGTTTGTGTCTTTACTTGACATACTTCTCTGTGTGTCTCCTTTTTTGATATCATAAAAATTATTAAGAACTCATTTCCAATTTGAGCTTTCTTAATATGACAATATTTCTGAAGCCCCTATGTAAAATCAGATTACATGTGTAGGTCCTGGAGGGTAGGCCACCAAAAACATTTTTGGAAGGCACAGTTCAGCCTATAACATCTCAAGAGATGTATCACAAAGAGTATTTTCATTAGCAATTATCCATAAACATATAAAAGAATGTTCCAAGTCATTAGCCTTTGGGAAATACAATGAAAATTACATTGAGATATCAATTTGTGTACATTTCTATTGAATACAATAAAAATAACCAGCAAAATGAAGTTTTGGTTAGCTTCTGGAGAAACTAGAAACCAGATTTCTCTCAAGTAATATAAAATACCAGATGTTGTCACGTTTCCAAAGAATTTAACAGAGTGTTACTGTATAAGCCAGTAATTCCGCACTTAGCTATCTGTATGTAAGTAACTAAAATGTAAATCCTATAGAGCCTGATACGTGAATATGCATAGTAGCATTACATCCAGTTGAGAAAAACTAAAAACTTTAAATGACCATTAATCAGTGAATGGATAAACAAAGAGTGTTTGGCAAAATATCATTCAGAACTATAATGAAATATGCTACAACATGAATTTATTTTAATGACATAATGCTAAATGAAGAAATTAGATTAAAAATTCAATATGTTATATGAATTAATTGGAATGAAAAGTCGGGAAGAAATAAATCTCTAAAGACAGATGGAGCCACAGTTACCAGGGACTATATGTGGAGTCACAGACTCACTGCAAACTAGAACAGAGGAAATAGAAATATCCCAGGTCTGGACTGTTCTGAAAGCTTCAAAATTCTTTAAGTTCATTCTATATCCCCATTGTATATTTAAAGGCAGGTGACTGTTTAATGCTCTAATAGGCTTGTAAAAATTTTACCAAGAAAAATAGGTGAAAAAACACAATACACATATTCTATCAATACAGATTAATCTAATTGAAAAATATATTTGATAAACCAGAAGGCTAAGTAATAAGGATCCATTAGAATATTCATGGGACAGTTTATATAAAACTTGACTTTTATATGAATTTCACAATTTTATATGAATTTGTATAATTTCTTACAGAAAAAAATCAATGAATCAAACTTCTATGTAAGTAAATGGGGAAAATAACACATTAACAATATGGATGACATACAAAAGCAAATAAAATAAAAACACATTGGACCAATGAAATGAGAGAGAAAACAGAGAATAAACAACAAAGTCAACAGTATATTTGGAAAGGCCAATATAATGAACTCAATTAATATTTGATGGGGAAGAAAAGTAGATTAGTGTCTATCATTGCAAATCTCAGAGATCTAAGAAATAAGCTCTGTGGAGTACATTTGGAATGCTATACACAATAGAATCCTCGAAAACACACTGTATAAAACAAAAAGTGATAAAAAATCTCAGGGTGAGTGCAATTGCTGAGGAAATGGAATCTGTAATCAAAATGCATCCTGTTCTGAAACAGTACTTATATGTCTAACTTGTGAATTCAGTCAAACATTTAAGAAACAAATAATATTTTACTAATGTTTACAGTATATGATGAGAGAAAATTCACATTTAATTATACTTTGTTCCTTGGTATATCATTAAATGTTTCTCTTATGCACATAGTATTTAAAATGTACTTTTGAAATCAGGGCATAAAAATGCATGTAAGATCAAAATTAAGACATTTACTTTTTGGTCCATAAATATTACTTACATTAACAGAATTCACATTGCTACGTGTATGTGTGCATTGTGTGTGTGTGTGTGTGTGTGTGTGTGTGTGTGTGTGTGTGTGTGTGTGTGTATTAGGGCATGCATTAATAACTAGAGGCCAAAAATGACTTGTAGTATTTTTCCCTATCATTCTCTGCCTTATTTTTAGAGACAGGATATCTAACTGAAATTGGGGCTCACAATTTTGGCTAGACTAGCTAACCAATAAATTCTGAGCACACATCTCTGTCTGACTGAAACTGTAGGGTTACAGGCATGTTCCAGCCCTCTAGGATTTTATATGTTTCTGTAGATCCAAACTGAGGTAGGTCTTCATGCCTGTTCCCTTCCTCCCGTATTGACACTCAGTCATGACGTCTCTCTGACATCCTCTGACGTGACAACTCTCTGACATTCTCTGACACGTCCTGCTCGCATTCAGTTTCCTATAATTCCTTGCATTTCACATTGTAAATATGATCCATGTGGGGAAAATCTTCTTTGAGAAATATAGTGAATTGATACAATCTTTTTTAACCCTTAGTGTTACTTTCTCTTCTTTATTCTCATATGAGCTAAATGTCCCTGAAATTATGTTCTATTCAGAAAAGAGACCATTCATGCTGAAGGCAGTCCAACTTATTTACAAGATGCTATTGTGGCTGTAAGAACCTATTTGTTTTGGTCTTGCTAAGCCATTTCAACTTGGTTCACATTTGTTCTTCATATACTACTGTATTAATCATTATTAAAGTAATCCAATAGTGAGTGTAGGGAAGCACACCTGTAAACATAGCACTTAGGTGGATGAGGGAGAAAGAACATGTAAATGACCCCAAGTGGAACTATATGACCCATGCCCAACACACAAATATTATAATTGCTGATTCATAATTATT
This sequence comes from Cricetomys ansorgei, assembly GCA_026225945.1. Taxonomy (NCBI): domain Eukaryota; kingdom Metazoa; phylum Chordata; class Mammalia; order Rodentia; family Nesomyidae; genus Cricetomys; species Cricetomys ansorgei. Next base: position 16,139,929 of record JAMJFZ010002869.1, read on the forward strand.
TTGTATTCTTACATTGTGTGTTTATATAAAATTGTCAAAATATAAATAAAAGTATTCCAGTCAGCTTGCTCAGTTCAGCTGATCTCAGAAGCAAAGCTGTGTTGGGCCTGGTGATACTTGGATGAGAGAAATAGATAGTCTCTTCCCAGGGCAGGAATTATCTGTGTCTTCCTTAAGGTCTGCTTTTTATTTCTTCTGCTTTCCTTGGTTTTGTGAGAACTAAAGCTATGTTTTACATTTTAATTACCGTGCCTAGCAGATCAATACAACGAAAATGTCTCTGAATGTAAGCCCGACTTAGCCAAGGAGTTATAACTTCCTGAAATACTTGGGTCTATTGTTCATCTAAGATAACAAGCCATAAGTTCTCACTTCTGTAAACAAGTTTGGTTGATCTAAATGCAGCAGACATTTCTCTGATTGTTTCAATCTTTTTTTATTTTATTTTGAGAATTACACAAACGAGTACCATATTGCTTTCCCAATTCTTCTTGTGTCAAGACACACACTCTGTAACTTCTTTTTAATATTTTTATTATAACATTTTTTTTCTTTTCTCGTATAATACATCCCAACCTCTGTCATCCCCTCCCTCTATTCTTCCCAGCTCCTCCCCTGCTCCTCTCTCCTTGAGATTCATGCCCCTTTCCCCTCAGAAAAGAGCTGTCCTCCTATGGTTACCACTCTAACAGGGCATAAAAAGATGGAACAAGGCCGGGCACCAATCCCTACATCAAGGCTAGACAAAGCAGCCCAGCAAGAGGAAAGGGTCCCAAGGTGAGGTAAAAGGGTCAAAGAACCCCCACCTCCATACTCATTCTACCTTTTAGGAGCTCTACAAGAACACCAGTCAGGACAACCATAATATATATGGGAAGAGAGCGGGTCATGCAGGCTCCATGTCTGTTTTTTCAGTCTCTTGAGACCCTACAAGTGCTGATGAGTTGTTGATACCATGAGGCTTGAGTTCCTGGTATCCTTGAACCCTCTGGTCCCCATATCTTCCTATTGGGGTTCCCAATCTTTCCATGATGCTTGGTCCTAGGCCTCTGCATCTGCTTCGTAGGTTGCTAATCAGAGTAATTCATAACTTCTTATTCTTTAATTATTATTGTTATGCAAACACACCCCCCACACAACCTAATGAATACATTTAATATTGCTGACATAGTTATGTATGTATATGTGGTTATCATTGTGTGCTTGGGATTGGATAACTTATCAGGGGGCTGGTCCCTAGAGAAAAATGATTCCTTCTTTCTTGGTAGTCATTCAATGCTGTTAGCATAGATGGTGTTCATTGGTGGTATAATGTACAACTTTATGCTAGAGTAATTTGGATATTAAAGAGGGGGATTTAGTAAATCAGTTTATCATAAACCTGGATGCACATTTGAATCATCAGGGAATCTTTTAAATATTATAGACTTAGCCCCACATCATGTAAATAAAATCAGAATATTCAGACATGTCAGTTTTCTGTTTAATATGTCAAGATGCAGTAACAATTGAAAAACAGCTACTCAAAAAAATCTTAAGAAATCATTACATCTTTAAAGATTGAAGACCAATACAACATGTTTCTCTACTTATAATTATATGCTTTCAAAGTTTCCAGTTTAGAGACAAATTCTTTTCTAGAAGGACACTGTTTATTTAATTACGTGTTGTGCTAATTACATTTGCAAATGTTAGCTAAATCTACTTAGATAAATATGTCAAATTATATTTTTTTATAAATAGTGGGAAAGAGCAGTGCAGTCATCAGAGAAGGCATTATCAGTAGCAGTGGGTTGTAATCATTGCTAGATAGCCTCAATTTAGAATCACTGCAGAAGAATTAAGTAATGAATTAACTAATTAAAAATGAAATGAAATTAAATTAAATGTTTAGTCCAGAAACTTTTAGAAAGAATAATTAGAAACAATGAAGGTAAATCAATTATGTAAATGAAAAACAAACTATATTAATTATTATTGACTAACATAACAAAGATATTTTTATCTCAGATTACATAATTGTTTATTTTACACAGCATTTTTTACTACAGCACTATTCACAGCAAGAAAAACCTTAGCTCTACTTCAATAGGTGAATATATAAAGAAAATGATATATGGTATATACACACACACGCACGCACACACACACACACACACACACACACATTGATATATTATCTGACCATAAGAATAGTAAGCAACCTGCCTGCAACCTTCCCCCATCATCTCTTTTCTCACAGACCCAATTCAAAGGTTCTCAAGCACTGCAATAGAATATCAGTTTCAGGCTTGCCCTTTACCACACCCCGTCCACACCTCTCTTTCTCCTAGCCTGAAATGCTAACATTTCCCATGAACACAACAGCCAAACAAGCCAGTAAACACAGGCAATAGACAGCTAGCACATTCTCTGAAAATCCAGAAAGGAAACAGAAACTGAAGTACACAGCATCCTCCTCACAGTATTGTCTCCAAAAGTGACCACATACTCAATCACAAAGCAAGTCTCAATGAATAAATCTGTTAAAGAAACCCAATTAAAAAAAAAAACAAACAAACAAGTAAACATTTGAAGGAAAGAAACAAAACTTCTTAAGACATGCAAATGGAAATAGAAGCCAAAAAAAAAACCAAAACAAAAAAACCCAAAAAAAAAAAACAAAAAAACCCACAAACCAAGGGAATCTTGGAAATGAAAACGTGGAACAGTCATCAGGAACTATACAGGCAAGTTACAGCAACAGGATACAAGTGATGGAAGAGAGAATCTCAGGAGTTGAAGATACTCTAGATGAAGTACATATGTCAATAAATGAAAATGTCAAAACCAAGAAATTACTGATGCGAAACATTCAGGAAAACTGGGACATTATGAATAATAATGTCCTGAGAATAATAAAAATAGAGGAAGAAGAAGATTCTCAGATCAAACCCAGAAAATTTTTTCAACAAAATCAATGCAAAAAAAAAAAAAAAATTTAAACCTAAAGAAGAAGAAAAAGGCAAACCTATTAGAATTATGTCTCACTTCCAAACAGAGACTCTAAAAGCCAGGAGGGTCTGGAGAGATGTACTACAGATTCTAAGAGACAAAAGATGCCTGGCCAGACTACAGTATCCAGCAAAACTGTCAATGACCATAGATGACCATAGATGGAGAAAACAAAGCATTCCATGATAAAGTCACATTCAAACAATACTTAGTTAAAAGTCCAGCCCTACAGCAGGTACTAGAAGGAAATTTCCAACCCAAGGAGGTTAACTACACTCATGAAAATAAAGAAAATATATAAACTAATCCCATTAAAATAAATAGACTGCACACACACACACTAACCCAAAACAACTGCAAAATAACAGGCATTCGTTATTGATATCTCTCAACATTAATGGACTCAACTCTCTAATAAAAAGACTCAGACTAACAGAATGGATGTGAAAACAGGGTACATCCTTCTGGTGCATACAAGAAACACACCTCAACCCCAAAGATAAATATTACCTTAGAGTAAAGGGATGGGAAAAGATCTTCCAAGGAAGTAGACCTACAATGTGAGCTAGTGTAGCCATTCTAATATCCAACAAAATTGACTTCAAACCTAAATTAACCAAAAAAGATGGAGGACACTTCATACTCGTCAAGGGGAAAATTCACCAAGACGGCATTTCAATTCTTGACATCTATTCCCATAACACAACGGCTTTCACATTTGTTAAAGAAACATTACTAAAGGTAAAAATACACATTGGTAGTGGGAGATTTCAATACTCTACTCTCATCAACTGACAGGACATCCAAACAAAAATTAAACAGAGAAACACTGCCATTAACAAACATTATAAACCAAATGGGCCTAATAGATATCTATAGAACATTTTAGCCCCATACAAGCAAATAAACCTTTTTCTCAACACCTCATGAAACTCCAAAACTGACCTCATCCTTGGCCACAAAGCAAGTACCAAGAGATAAAAGAAAATAGAAATAACCCCCTATATCCTATCTGATGACCATGGATTAAAACTAAATTTCAATAACAAAAGCAACAATATAAGGCCTACAAATCCAAGGAGACTGAAAAACTCTTTACTGAATGACTGACTACTAGGTCAAGACTACTAGGTCAAGACAGAAATAAAGAAAGAAATTAAAGACTTTCTAGAATTCAATGAAAATGACTCCACAACACACCCAAACTTATGGGACATGGTGAAACTGTTGGACATGGGAAATTCATAGCACAAAGTGTCTCCTAAAAAAAGAGTGGAGACATCACATACTAGAAAATTAAGAACACATCTGAAAGCTCTAGAAAAAAAAGAAGTGAAAGGTAGAGGAGGAGGAAGAGGAGGAGGAGGAGGGGGAAGAAGGCATACTCAAGAGTAGTAGACAGTAGAAATAATCAAACAAGGCTGAAATCAATAAAATAGAAACAAAGAGAACAATACTTTAATCAATGAAACAATGAGTTGATTCTGTGAAAAAAATCAACAAGCTAGACAAACCTTTATCAAAGCTGAAGCAAAAAGGGGGCTGTAATTAAAGAAACGGAGGAAATCCAAACAATCATTATGTCATACTTCAAACTCCACAAAATAGGAATATCTAAAATAAATGGATAATTTTCTTGATAGATACCACCTACCAAAGTTGAATCAAGATTACATAAACAATTTAAACAGACCTATAAACCATAAGGAAATAGAATCAGTCATTAAAAGTCTCCACATCAAAAAACAAAACAAAACAAAACAAAAAAAAAACAGCTAGGGCAATTGATTTTAGTTCAGGAATCTATTAGCTATTCAAGGAAGAGTTAACACCAATATTCCTCAAATTATTCCACAAATTAGAAACAGAAGGACCAATGTGGACCTCATTCTAGGAAGCTATAATCACCCTGATACCCAAACCACACAAACATTCAAAAAAGAGAATTACAGACTAATTTCCCTCATTTTACATGATGCAAAAAAAGCTCACAAACCAAATTAAAGAACACATCAAAAAGATCATCCATCATGATCAACTAGGCATCATTCCAGAAACACATGGATAGTTCAACATACAAAACTAAGTCAATGTAATCCACCATATAAGCAAACTGAAAGGAAAACAAAGCAAAACATGATCATCTCACTACATGCCATGAAAGCCTTTGACAAAACCCAATACCCATTCATGATAAAAGTCTTAGAGAGATTGGGGATTCAAGGAACATACCTAAATATAATAAAGGTAATTTACAGCAAGTCCACACAAAGGTCAAATTAATTGAAACTCAAAGCAATTCCACTAAAATCAGGAACAAGACAGGGCTGTCCATTCTCAAAATACATATTCAATTTAGTACTTGAATTTTAGCTAGAACAATATGAACAGAAAGAGATCAAGGAGGTACAATTTGGACAGCAAGAAGTCAATATATCCTTATTTGTTGATGATATGATAGTATATATAAACCATCCCAGAAATTCTACCAGAAAACATTATCTACTGATGAACAACTTCAGCAGTGAAGTGGGTGGCTGCAAGATCACCTCAAAAAAAATCAATATCCGGCCTATATACAAATGACAAATGGATTGAGAAATAGATCATGGAAACAGCATCCTTCACAATAGCCATGAACAGCATAAAATATCTTGGAGTGACTTTAACCAAGCAAACTAAAGACATGTATGTCAAAAATTTAAGACTTTGTAGAAAGAGCCTGAAGAAGATCTTAGAAGATGGAAAGATCTTCCATGCTCTTGGATTGGTAGGATTAACATAGTAAAAATGGGCATCCTGCCCAAAGAAATCTACAAATTTAATGAATCCCCCATCAAAATCCCAACACAATTCTTTATAGACCGTGGGGGCGGGGAACCAAGATAACTAAAATAATCCTGAAAATAAACGAACTTTCTGAGGAGGTATCACCATCCCTGTTCTCAAGCTGTACTACTGATCTACACTAATAAAAAAACCACTTGGTGGTTTGGTGTTGGCATAAAAACAACCATGTTGATCAATGAAATCGAATTGAAGATCCAGACATATATCTTATAGACATCCAATCTTCCATAAAGAAGCCAGATATATACTGGAACTAAAAAATCATCTTTAACAAATGATGCTGGCCTAATTGAATGTCTGCATATAAAAGGAATGAAAATTTATCCATATTCATCACCCTGGATAAAACTCAAGTTCTAGTATCAAGGACTACTTACCACTGAATCTGAAAGGAGAGAAATTGGGAAATACCCTTGAACAAAATGCCACTGGAGATAAATTCATTAACATAGCACAGATAGCTCAGGTACTAAGTTCAATGAATAATAAATAGGACCTCATGAAACTGAAAAGCTTCTGTAAGGCAAAGAACACTGTCAATAAGACAAAATGCCAGCTTCCAGAATGGGAAAAGATTTTCACCACCTCTACATCTGATAAAGGGCTAATATCCAAAATTTATAAAGAACTCAAGAAACTAGACATCAACAAAGCAAATAATACAATTTAAAATATCAATTATAGATCCAAACAAAGACTTCTCAAAGGCAGAGAAACACTTAAAGTAGTATTTGATACCCTTAGCCATCTGGGAAATGGTGATCAAAACTACTTTGAGATGCCATTTTGCACCTGTTAGAACGGCTAAGATCAATAACACAAATGACAGCTATTGCTGGTAAGGAGAAAGGGAAACACTCCTTTACTGGTAGTGGGAGTGCAAACTTGTACAGTCACTATGAAAATCAATAGGGTCATCCCTCAGGAAATTACAAATGAATCTACCTCAAGATACAGATATACCACTCCTGGGGATCCATCCAAAGGACACGGAAACTTGTTCAACTATGTTTATATCAGCGTTATTCATAATAGCCAGAAATTGGAAACAATCTAGATGCCTCTCAATTGAAAAATAGATATAGAAATTTTGGTACATTTATACAATGGAGTATTATTACTCAGCTATTAAAATCAGTGACCTCATGAATTTTGCAGGCAAATGGATGGAACTAGAAAAAAATCATCCTGAATGAGGTAATCCAGTCCCAGAAAGACAAGCATGATATGTACTCACTTATATGTGGATATTAACTGTTAAGCAAAATAGAAAGATAGTAACATACATAGACCCAGAGAGACTATGCAACAAGGAGGACCCTAGTGGGAACACAGGGATATCCTGGTAAAGTTGAAATTGAACAGATTATTCAGGTGGGCTGGGGGAGGATGAGAATGGGAATAGAGGAGACCAGGACGGAGAGAGAAAATATGTGGAGTGACAATGAGAAAAAAAAGAGCAATAAGGGGGTAATCAGGATGCCTAGTGCAATGGAAACTCACTGGAATCTATGAGGGAGACCCTATCAAGATCTCTAGTAATTGGGGATAGGGAACCTGAACAGGCCATCTCCTGTGGCCAGGCAAGTCTTCCAGTAATGGGACGGGGACTCTATCCTAGCTACAAAACGTCTGATTTACGGCCTATCCTCCCTATAGGATCTACCGAGACAATGGAAGAGCAGATTCCCAAGTCAAAGGAGGGAAACCCTGCATGATACTGGAGATCAGGTAGGAACTAGAGACTGGATAGCCCAGGAATGATTTTTATTGATGTTTATGCTCTGCTCATAGATAAGTGCCTAGCCCAATCTTCATCAGAGAGGCTCTTGCCATCAGTAGTTGAAGGGAGCAAATATAGAGACCCAGGGGCAAACATCATGCAAGATCTCAGGAAACTTCACAGAAGAGGGGGAGAAGGTTTTGTGTTAAAGAGAGGGTTGGAGGACACCAGGAGAACAAGCCCACCATGTTAATTGACCAGCACTCTTAGGGGTTCACAGAGACTGAAGAGGCAGACAAGGAACCTGCAGGCTCCCACAAATATATGGATGTATGGATTAATATTCTTGCAAAACTCCTACAGGCTGGACTGGGGAAGTCTCTGGCCCTTTGATCTTCCTTGGGCATCCTATTGCTCCCAATGGTCTATAATTCTTTTTCTTATTTAGTATTCATGTGGAAAGCAGAAAAACTCTGGTATCTCACCTAAATAAACACCATCTACCCATTATTAGGTTGGCTGTATTAGAGCTCCCTTTGTGAAAGTCTGTGAACATGAAAAGATTTACAACTTTAAAATATTGAATTCTTCTTACAAATCTACTGCACTTAGGAAAAGACAAAGTGTGGGAAGAGAGCAAGATAGTGGTCACCAAAGGGAAAGAATGGGGGGAATCTCTGAATATGAAGTGTTCATATGAGGGGTGTTGGTGGATACTGACAATATTGTGCATATCCTCTGGGTAATAGTTAAAAAAGTATACAATGCATAAAATCTACAAATGTAAAAACTCATGGAGTCCTATGCCCAAAGCATTGAATATCACCCAAAGCATTGAATATTTGATCAAACACTTAAGTTGAGTCTACTTTAACTGATACAAAATTAGTACTTCAGATTTGTAATCAACTCCCGTTAATTTACTTGAAAGGCCAAGAAACACTTTCCTATGTTTTAGCATAGACTTTTAATACATTCGTCTTTCTTGATGCATACTACCATGAAGCCTGTAGTCAGATGGAAAAGGTGAGAAAAGAGATTATAAACAGTAAAAGCAGAAGTGAAATCATGGGACACATAGGGGCATGGACTGGAATGCCTGATCCTCTGATGCTAATCTAGAAAAGTTCTCAATGGTCATACATCATGTACAAATGAATACATATGGACTTAACAGTCTCATGTTCCCAGGGAGACATGAGAAGTGGATGAAATATTCTGCTGTTATTCACATGTGTTTGCATTGAAGTTGCATTCAAAGAATCAACTGTCCATACTTGAGAAAACTGTACTCCATCAAACAGGAAAATCTAAAAGAAATGGATAATTTTTTTGATAGGTACCACTTACCAAAGTTAAATCAAGATCAGATAAACTAGTTAAATAGACCTATAATAATCTCTATGGTTAAGAAGCAGTCATTGAAAGTCCTACCCCCAATAACAAAAATAAAGGCTTAGGGCCAGATGGTTTTAGCACAGAATTCTACCATACTTTTAAAGAAGAATTAATGGAAATATTTCTCAAATTATTTTATAACATAGAAGCAGAAGGAACATTGCTTGATTCATTTTATGAGGCTACATTTACCCTGAAACTCCAATACACAAAGACTCAACTAAAAAAAAGAATTAAGACCAATCTCCCATATGAACATAGATGCAAAAATACTCAATAAAATACTCACAAACCAAATCCAAGAATTTATCATAAAGAACATCCATCATAACCATGTGGACTTCATCCCAGAGCTGCAAGTATGGTTCAACATATAAAAATCAGTAAATGTAATTCACCATATAAAGAAACTGAAAGAAAGAAAAAACACATGGTCATTTCATTAGATACAGAGAAAACCTTTGACAAAATCCAAAAGCTTTCATTATAAAAGTACTGGAGAGATTTAAGATATGATATGATACACACACACACATAACCATAATAAAGACAACTTTGAGCAAGCCTGTAGCCAACATAAAAGTAAATGGAGAGAAACTTAAGGCAATTCCACTAAAATCAGGATCAAGCAAAGGTTGTCCATTCTCTCCATATCTATTCAATATAGTACTTCAAGTTCTAGCTGGAACAACAATAAAACCAAAGGAGATCAAGGGAATATAAATTGGACAGGAAAAAGTCAAACTATCATTACTTACAGATATGACAGTAAAATAAGTGACCCCCAAAATTCCACCATGGTACTCCTGTAGCACGTAAACATCTTCAATGAAGTGGCTTGATACAAAATTAACTAAAAAAAAAAAAAAAGGAACAATCTGGTAGCCCTCCTATATACAAATGACATACTAACTGAAAAAAAGAAATCAGGAAACAACATCATTTGCAATAGCCACAAATAATATAAAATATCTCAGGGTAACTCTAACAAAGCAAGTGAAAAATTTGTGTTTAAAAACTTCAAGTGTTTGGAAAAAGAAATTAAATAAGGTATAAACAAGAATAAAAATAAAAGAAGTGACATAATAAATGATGGTAGAATAGTGTTTATCAGAGACTAAATAGAATTGAGAAGAGGTAGACAAAGAAGGGTGAACAAGTAAAGTAGGAAGCATGACACCCTGTGTTTTATTACAGATAACATAACTATGGTTGAGACCAGTAAGTTGTAGATTTTTAAAAAGGCAGTGGAGAAGAATTTGAATCTTCCTAACTCAAAGAAATGATAAATGGGTAAGATAATGGATACAATATTTGGTCTGACCGTCCCATTATACATTGTATATTTGTAATGAGGTATCATAACATAATACATTGGTATTATATGTGATATAAAATGAAAATAAATCAATGATAGTCAGATTCAATGAGTTAGTATTCAACACATTCAATGAGCTACTGTGGTGAGAATGGGGAATTCTACTGGTGTAACAAAGGTGCTGACCATGACAATTCTTTGAATTAATACAATGTGCAAGTTTTCAATGAAAGGAAGTGTCAAATGTCTTGATATGTATATGGTCTTGTAAAAGTAAGAAAATGTATTTTATTTACTTTATATATTTCATCAAATCTGGAGACTGGCCAGGAGCACCAATAAAAGATACTGATAAGAATGATCAATAGACTCCTGGAAACAGCTAAAGCAAGAGGGTTCTTGGAAGCAGTTAAGTATGATTCTGGTTATATTTCATAGATTATCTGTTAGGGTAACTTACAACCTTACTGATAAAATTAAAAAATAAAACCAAATGAAAATCAGTTTGAGGGAATTGATTACCATCTGTGGAGGAAAATTTTAAAAAAAGTAAAGAGGAAACATAGACTTAGATGCAATGATATTGGTATTTCCAATTCTCATGAAAGGGGCCACACAGTTATGTTTATTATTATTATTATTTATTCAAGGGATATATATATATAGATAGATAGATAGATAGATAGATATTCTCTGTGAATAAACTTTTAATAAAACATATCAACTCAAATACCAAGGAAAGAATGTAATGTTAAATTACATAATGTTAACACAATATTACCCAAAGCACTATTGTGAATTCACTGTATAGCAACTGATACTCTGCTTTTGACTCATTTGCTTCTGTCATTTTTCTTCCATATATTGGAAATAAGCAGAAAGAAAGGGCATCTTTAATGGCAGGCTGCATTTCCCATCTATGGACAGGAAATTGTAAGATACTGTAGAGCTTTATTGAAAAAAACAAACAAAAATTGTGAATAATTTGTGCGAATCCTTTCTGTGCCACTGTTTAAAAAATCGCCTTCTTGTTATTCATTGTATATTCAACATCTGTCACAACACAGTTGCACACAATCATTCAAACAACACTTGCTTCTTCTGATATTAGATACCATACTTCTCGGGTAATTCAAGAAACTATTCATCCCCATGTCAAAGAAATACGAGGAGAAACAGAACCTAAAGTCCCGATTCATGTCAATGCTTAAATAATGTAGTTCACAGCCACACTAATGCAGCTTTCTGAAGCTTTTGAATCACACTGCGTGAAGTTTGATGTATAAAAAACACATATTCACCCTCAACACAATCACATACCCAGTTTCTTATATTGCAGATAAAATAGCAAAAGAATGGTAGAGCTTTTCTCTTTAAACAGTGGTATAGACTCCATCACAAGTCTTTCTCCATCTCCAGGCAATAGGAATTCACAGGATGAGTATACCAACTACAAATGAAAGTGGAGCTCAAACATAAAATATTGCAAGTTTAGGAGAATCAACTTGTGCTTTCTATATTTACCATCAAAACCAGCTGCTAAAGATTGAATTTTCTTCTATCCTTCTAGTCCAGGCCTTCCCTGATAAAGCCAAATATTATAATGCTTTGCCACTAGCTGGGCTTATTAGGATGATTTCATTTTCCAAAAAGTTCCGTGCTTTGTATATGAGAACTGCTTTTGCATTGCAGAACATTTACCACAGTGCAGAAAATACTATGAGTTCCAATCACCCACTGCCTTCTGAATAAGCCTTCTGAATGCTGACAACTCCTAGTAGTTGAAATAATAGTTTTCAGTGAAAGCATTCATTTTGTCATCTGTCTTTAAGATAAGATAATACGAGAAAGAAAAGATGAATAATGTGTTTATTTACCCAGGCATTGCTTGAAACGTGACCTTTACTCCTCTGAACATTCATCTTTATGGTTCTCCAGTGTGGATGATTCTAAATCTGTATAGAAGATTGACAATGGCTTCCAATGGTTTTGAATGACAAAGTCTGGAAGAGAACATGACAGCATCATGATAGCTCACGATCTCACTACACATTTTACATCACACATATATGATAATAGATATAATAAATAAAAGACTATCCTATAATACCGATATCATTATTGAGAAACTTGGGCCCAGAAACTTCATTCTATTTTTAAAAGCCTATCCTTTAGTGTCATCTACTCAAATACCAATTATTGAAAACTGTTAGGGGCAAGAATATTTGTCATATATATAGGTTAATGTTTGATGACTTCCAACAATACATTTTCACATCAATATTTTCTTCAAAAGAAGAGACATACTTTGGAATGGCCACAGCACAAGTAGTAAGATTCTAAGGGACTATAAAATGTCTTTTGTTCACTAACAATTTGGTATCATATAGGCAATTCTTTAAATTCTTCTATGTGTATTTATTTTTAACAAGTACATGAATGCTGGTTTAAAAACTGTAATTGTAAGGAAAGCAGAACAATGCATATATTGTGTGTATTTGTTTCATTATTGTCACTGCCTCAATTTTCTGAGGTTAACAACTAGGGTATAGAACAAAGCCTCCTAAATGATACATTGAAAAAATTCCACAGTCACAAAGCTTGTTCAAAGGGAAAAAGCTAAAGCTCTTAAGGGAATGTAGATGTCATCCATATTTACCTAGTTGGGTTCCTACCTCTCTTAAATGTCAAATTTGGTACAATTTTTTTGAGATAGCATATTCTCTTCTGCCAACAGGTTGCATTTAATCATATAATTCTACTGAATTTAGGAGTACAACCTATCTCAAATCTTTATTTCACTCAACATTTAACAAAAGTGTAACCATTTCTGGTGAATGATACCTTGATTCCTTGGAACTCATTCTAATTTCACCATAAAAAAGAGATAAGAGTATCAAAATCATGAAGATTCAATCTAATCTCCCATAGAACTTGAAAAATTATAGACTATAGTAAGACTAAGTCTTATGAAGTTGTGAAGTCCTATGATATATCATAGTTTGCTAATGAGACATAGATGAGCTTACAATGAGAAAACAGTGAAATATTATCTTACGGTGTAAGAAGGAAAATGTAAATTCCCAATCATTCATATATAAATATGATACTCTTTATATGTAAAGATATTCTTAAGTGATTCACAAGAGTCAGAAAAGTGTTTCATAATATAGAAACAACATGTCATTATTTATATAATCAGTGCAGTCAAAATCCCTTAATGGTAGAAATACATATAGGTCCAAAATGAAACTGGATGTTTTTCTTTTAAAATACTTTATTAGTATTTGTGGTATGTTCAGGTGGCTGAAGGATGGCCAGGTGCCATTGTAAGTACACTTGCCTACAAGATGTCCTGGTGCCTGCTGATTGTCCTGGTGCATGCAGGATGTTAGGGAACTGGAACTGACAGGATGTCCTGGTGCATGTGGGTTGGCCCAGTGCTTACTTGATGCTCTGGTGCTTATGGGATGCCCTGGTGCCTACAGGCTATCCAGGTGCCTGCTTTATGTTTGGGTGCCTGAATAATGTCTAGGTACCTTGAGATATCCAAGTGCCTGTGAAATGTCTGGGTGTCTGTGGATTGGTGCCTGGGAATCTATGGAGTGCTCTGGAGCCCAGGGGGGATTTATTGGTGTCTTCTGAAAGTGTAGGTGTCTGAGGGATGCCCTGGTCTCACAGGATGTCCTGGAGTATTTGTACCTTTGGGAGGTCCTGGCATATGAGGGATGCCCTAGTGTCTGCAGGATGTCCAGGTGCCTAAGGGAAGTCCAGGTACCATGTGGTATCTGGGTGTCTGAGTGATATCTGGGTGCCTGTATGATGTCTGGATATCTGTGAGTTGGCACAGTGCCTGTGTGAAGCCTCGGTATCTATGGGATGCTCTGGACCTGCAAAATGTACTGGTGTCTACAAGATACCCAGATGACTGCAGGAGCCCTTGGTGCTTGTGGGATTTCAGGGTACTTAAGGGAAGTCCAGATACCTGTGTGATGTCTGAGTGCCTATGTGATGTTTGGGTATTTGTTTGTTGTTCCATTGCCTGTATGATGCCTGGATGCCCTGGAGCCTGAAACATGCCCTAGTACCTACAGAAAGTCCTAGTGCCTGTGGAAGGTCCTGGTGTTTGCCAGATGTCTTGGTGCTTGCAGCATGTCAAGGATGGCAGCAGTTGCCCTGGTCCTTGTAGAATATCAGTATACTTGCTTGGTGTCCAGGTACTGTGGGGCAGTGAGGCCATATTTTGTGTCAAAGTTTGTTATGCTTGTTTTCAGTCTAGTATGGCCTACGTGAATACCCATCACTAGAGTATCCTGTTTCCTCCAAAACCAAGGTGATGGTCATGATCCATACTCTTGCCACACAAGCTGGTCTTAATTTTCTTTTATTTGTCTTTCTTATTTTTAAGGGCACAAGGGTGGAAGAGTTGAACAGGGAGAAATGGGAGGAGGGTATTATCAAGATAAAGTTTATAAAATTCAAATATTAATAAAAGTATAATAAAATAAGATATTTACTTAGTTCTTTGAGAATTACAGTGCATTTGAAAAAAATCTACTCCCCAACTTCTCCTATTCTACCCTCTTCCACTCCCACCTTGTCCCACTCACCTTTGGGATTGTATCTTTTTTTTTGTTTTCCTTTTTCCTATCAAGTCTGATTTATATTGTCTGCCAGGGCTCATATAACCAAAGAATAATGACTCTCTGTCTCCTCGCAGCTCTTAAAACCAATAGTCATAAGTTAATGGCCGCAGCTCTTAAATACCAATAGTTATAAGCTAGTGGATGTATTACATGTCTACCTTCTCATCTTGATAGTGGGATAATGTCTGACTGTAGCTTTCTTGGGTCCTATGCATGTTGTTACAATAACCTTGAGTTTTTATATCCAACTGCTGTATCTAGAAACAATGCATCTTTGAAGTTACACTATATCTGGCTCTAACAATATTATTTTGCTGTCCTACTTCTATGCAGGTCCCTGAGCCTTACATGGAAGGGTGTGATATGACTGCCCCATTTAGGAATGAGCAGCACACAGTCTTTTGTTCTCTGTATGTTGACAACATGAGCAAAATGTGAACATGTTCTTTCCATGCAAAACTCCAACTTAGGCAGGGGAATGTAGCCACATAACATCACTGGTACCTGAGACGCTATTGGAATTTGATAGCTGCTGGGATTTCCTTCTGGAACCTGGGCATAGTGCAGGCAGCAGAGCCTCCCACAGGCACCAGGTCATCTCACATATCTCAGGACCTAACACAGATACCTGGACTTCCTGCAAGCACCAGGACATCCTCCTGGGCTCCATGACATCTCAAGGATGCTTGGGCATCTTGCAGGCACTGGACCAATATTCAGACACCCAGACATCTCCCAGGCAACTGACAACTCACAGGCACCTGAACATCAAGCAGGCACCCAATCATCCCTTAGGCACCCATACATCATGCAGTTACCTAGACATCTGGCAGGCATCAGGATCTCCCTCAGGCACCTGAAACTTCTGCAGGGGCACCCAGATATACTACAAGCAACCCAGATATCCTGGTAACACATGTGCTACAAATATCCTATAGGCACCTAGACATTCCACAGGACCAGGGCAACTCACAGATGCCTGGACTTCCAGGAGGTACCAGGGCATCCCTCTTGGGTTCCAGAGCATCCCACAGACACCCAGGCATCAAGGAGGAATTTGGGCAACCCACAGATATCCAAACTGTAGTTGCAGATTAGCTAGATATAGCCATTGATCTGGGGCAAAAGTTGTTTATTCATTTTTATAATTAAATCGCTGGTTCTAGCCCAGAGCCCTAGAGTGTTTTGTTTTCTTTACACTCTAGTCATAATTCTTGAACTGGAAGGCTTCAGCTTTTCTTACAACCTAGAACATTTTAACTGCTAGCACGAACTAAGACTTTCAGCCTTAGGCTTCTGAAACCTACTGCTGACTGAGACATTCTGATTAGCTACTTCTGAACTCTTACTCTTCTTGTTCTACTCATTTTCTGATCTGGGCTTCTTATGTTGAGCTTTGCTGTGTCTCTGTGTCTCTCCCTGAGCTCTCACTGCTTCATCCTGTCTCTGTAACTGACTACTTCAACTAACTTTTCAGCAACTCACTCTGGCCTCAGCTTCTGTCATTCCTCTTAACTCAGTCTTTGACTTACTGTGTTAACTGTTCCACAACTGACTTGTCAGCCTGCTTCTCAACTGACTCTTCTTAATGCTTCTGTTAACTGACCTTTTCTTGTGAGAGTTGGGCATGTCCTTCCTAACGCAACTAACTCTTCCTCTGATTAGTTACTTTATCTGCCATTCACTCTAACTCATCTCAGAGGGGACTTCCTCTGTGAAACTAAAGCCTTCTAAGTTCTGCATCCTTTGCTTCCACTGTCATTTTCTAGGAATTAAAGACATACACCACCACTACCTCTGAATACTGGGATTAAAGGTCTTTGCTACAACTGCTTTCTGAATACTAGATTAAAGGTACATTAAGGTACTATATTCCATCCAGATCACACAGACCTCTAAATGTAGCCCCCAGAGTGTAGACTGTAGCTTTCACACAGAATTGCTATTCTATATCAAATATCTTACAGACACCTGGACATCTTACAGGTATCTAGACATCATTTAGGCATCCAAACATCAAGCAGGCACCTAATCATCTCTGGGGCATCTACACATCACATAGGTTGCTGTGTAACCTGGGGAGATAGCCTGGTACCTGCGGAATGTCCTGATATATGTGGGATGTCCAGGTGCTTGTGGGAGGCTCTGGTGCCTATGGGATGATTGGGTGCCTGAGGGAAGTCTGGGTGTCATTGTCGTGTTGTGATGCCTATGTGATGTCCAGGTATCTTCTTTTGGTCCCAGTGCCTATGTGATGCTTGGGTGGATTCGGGATGCCCTGAAGCATCCATGGTACCTGCATGATGTTTTGGAGTTTGACCATACACCAAGGGAAGTCTCATTCTAGAGGCTAGCTAAGAAACACAACTGGATTTGAAAAAAAAAAGTATAATAACAAGAAGAAATTTCAAAGTTGCATGGGAGGAATGTGAATGTGAAGAAGCTTGCTATGTGAGGAATTGGGGTATTATGAATATGCCCAAAATGCATCATATGAAATTCTCAAAGAATTAATTAAATCTTGCTAAAATCTTGAATATTGTATTCATTTGTTTATAACTCTTATTCAAAACTATACTCAGAAGATATTAATTATAGTTACTCAAATGTATACAAAGTGGCATAGTATCCTTAACACATTTTGGTACACACATATTGAGTGTCTGTCTAGTGATGCAAGTATATTTGATTATAAATATACAGTAAAGGAAAAAGTTATTAAGAATATTAGTCAGTCTAGTACAAATCATAGTGATCTGTAAAGAACACATTGAGAGAATAAAAGCCTTTAAATAATCTATATTTGAAGTTATTATATAAATATGAAATTTATTTAATTCTATTTAAATTTTCATATTCAAAATTTTAATGGCAGTTTTTCACTTTCTTCTAAACTTATCATCCAAAAGTCTGAAGGATTTCAATCAAGAGAAGAAGAAAGTAGAGCCATATATTTTGTTTTATAATTCAAAAAAATTCAACAGTGTTCCTGTCTTTTGAAAGATGAGGTAAAGAGGGCATAGAGAAAGGTATGTTTCTTCTATCTGAATTATTAATGAGAATGACCTTAAGAGATATTTGAAAGAAGAGACTTAGTCCTTTGAAAAAATTGAATTCTTCATGTGTCAATGTGTACGTAGGAAATATGTAGGAAATACCTCAGCATTTCTCATGAAATGTTCAAATAAAAAAATCATGGGAAGGAAATATTACATAACTGGAAACCTTATAGAGATAAGTCATTCTATTCATGTGGATGCCTATCTTAAAATATTTACATAAGTTGTACATTGAAATGACCAATCATGCATAGTTTGTCTCAGAACTGTTAATTTATTGATAATAGAGATATTTTTATCATACTATAGGTGAAAATATATGTAGAAGGAGTGCATGGGAAATATAACTTGAAATTATTTCTGTAGACAATTCAAAGTAATATGATGATTGTTAATTCTTTAACAACTATTGAATAAAAGAAATTTTCTCTGAATATTTAGTTAGTCAGGGTACCACATGGGTCAATTCCCATCAAAGGACTTTTCAAACTTAGCTAGGTAAACTAACAACTTTGTGTAATTTATAAATCTTTGAACTTTTACAGATTAGTAAGCTTATTGAGGGTAAATATCTTACCCACAAATACTAATAAATTGTAGAACTAACTAGGATTAGCACCAGTTAGCAGAATTTCCTGAGCCACAAGAGCTACTTCTCAAATTACTAGAGTAAGTCACACCAAACAAATGCAAAGCAATAAGGTTAATTTTAAAAGTTTTATATATACACTTAAGAAAGTTGGTGCAACATTCTTGAATAAGGAAAATTAGTTCTTTATCAGCTCCTCTTATTGGTTTCATTTTCAAAATTTCTTTAACGAAACAATAGATTCTTTTCCTGAAATAACCTTAAGAATAAATTGTTCCTTGAAATACAAAGTTACTGTACTATACTATGTTTACAAACAGTCAAATTATAGTTAAATAGTGTGTCTGTTTCATGCTGAGCTTAATTAGAGTCCACTGCTTGATAAGATAACAAGCCATGAATGTATGAAAAGCAGGATATATAAAGGCAAGTTGAAATGATCTGGGAAATTCTTACCATGAAAGAATTTTGACTGGCCAGAGAAATTTTCTCCAATGAACTAGAGGTCAGATAGAAAAAGGCAGATTATGTATTCTATATAGTTCCTTGTAAAGGATCATATCCACAGTTTAGAAATTACAGCAAATTGAACTTATTCTCAATATGCTAGAGGAAACTCCATTAGGACAACAGAAAAAAGAATAAGCAGGGTAAGGAGACAGTCTCTTTAAGATCGGAAGTTCATGCTAGATGAACAACTATCAAAACTATTACATTGGTCATTTCTGAACTGAATAGGTGTTTGAATTCAAGTTGAACTCTCAAGTTTTCAATTTCTCAGATGGAATCTTTTGTCTTCATTTTAATGAAAAAAAAAGGAAAGGAAAGGATCATCTTTCTTCTTTTCCTGTTTATTTTTCTGTATCAGTTAAATAGAAGTATATTTCAATTTAAAATGACTCCCAATTTTTCTGAGCTTCACAGCATCGTACATACTATATATTACATGAATCATTATAGAACAGACTCTGTTTTGCTTTAGAGTAATAAATAATTTTAAAGATTCATAATATATACAAACGTATTGCCTGAAAACAAGTTAACATTTATTGGCAAGCACTAAGTAGCTAAACTGTGGTTTATGGAGTTTTATGGACAAGTAAGGACTCAGTGTGAAAGTACTGTTTTTTGTTTTGTTTGTTTTATTTTAGTTTTCTAGAAGCTTTGCTATTATCAGAATAAAGGGAGTATTAATGTTGGTCTACACAAGAGAACAGTCTGGTTGGTGGTTGGTGTTTTTTTTTTTTTTTTTTTGTTTTCTGCATGCTCATTCACCAGACCAAATGATGTACCTCTTTATAGGATATGTTCATTTCCTGGATTCTCTATTGCAAATCCTTATTAAAATAAAGATTAAATATTGATTTCCTCCAAGTGAACATGTTTCTCAGTGCTATCTCTCTGTCTAATTATCTTCCTATAATACCAACATTTAGCAGAATGGGTGTAGGTGTTAGAAAATATTAGGTTGAACATTTAAAAAACTGCATTTCTGGCCAGCCTTTGACATAGCCTTGTTCTGAGAACTATGGGCCTGATACTCCTTTCTTTCATTTATTTTCCTGGCCCTTGTGGATGGTCCAGTGCAGAAATTGTACACGCCCCCTTATTTATCTAACAAGGTCATATAATAATCCACATTTGTTCTGATGAATATTTGATTGCCACTGTGTGTTGAGCCAATTCCTGATAAAAGAAGAGTCTAAAGCCAAAGTAGTGACCTGGAAAACAATGGTTGGGAAAGGAAGCAATAAAATATTTTACCAGTTCAGGATTACATGCTTCTCAGGATTATGCACTTCTCAGAAGTCGAGCACTCATAAGTCTCCTTTTAACCACACAGTTCTTAAAATGTTCAGACTGCTCTATAATTCTAAGCTCTCAATAGAAATTATGTCAACTAACTTCCATCTAATTTTAATAATCCCCAGTGTTATTATTCTAAACCTATGCAAGATGAACAGAAGGATGAGAGACAGAAAATTTCAGAATTAGGACTAAACTAAAGTCAGCAGTATAATCTTTGTAATAAAACATAAATAGAAGGCATTCCAGGTGCTATTTATGCAAGGAAACTTGGAAACAGTTCTGTAATCAGGGAAAGCAAGAATGGAGTAATGAATGAACAACAAAATATCCAGTAAATAAATCCCAACAACAAATAAGAATACATAGTTAAAGTAGGAAAATCTATAGACAGTTCTATTCAAAATAAAGAATCTCAAAAGGAGGTAGAAAACTTGTATATCTGTCTTCTGTAGTATCTCAAGGCAACTTAAAAAAAACACGTAGTACAATCAATATTTATCCTTTAATTTCTATTGCTCTGATACAAGTGGTTTAAAAAGAGTTTGTGTCACTCTTGCAGTTTGAAACACTGTATTTCAGGTATCAGTTCATATCTCAGTTTTGATTTTTTTTTTAGCTTCATATTCAGTAAGATGCTGTAATTTTCTTGTTTCCATTTTCAAGGATTACCCCAGCTGAAAGTGACTCTGAAGGAAGCATCATGATGCATAGTGGTGAAGAGTCATAATTTCCTCCCTTGGGAAATTCTAAGAATTCTAAGCTTGGGCTTGTCATAACTGTATCCTTTTACCTAGATTTCTGTTCTCAGGTTTTTGTTTGTTTGTTTGTTTGCTTGCTTGCTTGCTTGTTTGTTTTTGTTCTTAATTTTTCAAATATTTATCTTTTCATCTGGGAAGCATATGTGCTTTCAAGAATAAGCACTACCTTTCTCTGATTTATCAATTTACAGTCACCTTCTGTGAAACAAAGTTGTGCATGTGTTAAATACAGTACGTTGAGTATATTGATTCTTCTTTAACACATTTGGCGTTGTCTTGACTTGAGCCTCAATGTCTTGATTTCTCTAGCAAGCAGGTATTATGATTATTTATTACCCCATAACACCACCAAGACTCGGATTTTCTTACTATTGAATACATAAATGGAACAAAGCCTTCTTTTTATAGCCAGATATTTTCTAGAGAATATGGTGCTTTGAACTTTGCTGATTAGGAAATGCCAAAGAAATTGGGATACACAAAGCTCTGCAACATTGTTACTTCATAGTAGAGTAAATATGGCTAACATTACAGCAATCAAAATTAAAGGAAGACTATTGTGCTACTTGTTTTTTTTTTAAGTTGCCTTGAGATACTACAGAACACAGATGTACAATTTTTCTACCACATTTTGATATTCTTCATTTTGCATAGGACTTTCCATGGATTTTCTATTTTAACCATTTATTTTATTTGTTGAGGGATGTATATTAAATGTATGTGTGTGTGTAGGTTTATGTATTTTTTGTGTATATGAGTACTGTTAATGTAGACATTAACATAACATTATCTCTCCCAAATTGCTAGCTACAGACACCATGTGACCTTTCTCCTGTCATGCCTTTCCAACATTAATTCTTATATCTGACTTAAATCATGAGCCTAAGTAAATTCTCTTTCCTTAAATTGCTTCTGTCATATTTTTGTCACAGTGATGAGAAAAAGATGCATCTTGGATTTCATTGTTCCTGCAGAGGGACTGGGGTAGGGATAGAAGAGGGAAGGATGAAGTACTCCTAAAAGATTATATTATTTAGCATAAATGAACACTTTGTATCATATCTAGAGATTATCAGATCACAATTATATTAAAATTCGAAGGAAATTTTAATCATGACTGCTAGTCTTCCACTGCAAATGTGACATATAATATTGAATATGCTTCATACTAACATATCTAACAACTTGTCAATCAATGAGTACAAATGATTGATATTGGAGTCATGCACACTTTATTAAAAGAGTAATGTGAAATCAAGACAGCAGGTGGATTTAATAGTAAGACAAAATCCCTTAAAAAGATGAAAATAAGAAATAGGAAATATGACACTTGCTTATTTTATAGGTTAGATATGCTCAGTCCTGGTTCTCTTTAATTTTTATAGATAAATTCAAGTTGATACCATAAATGCCTTAATTTGGTAATAGAATCAACAAAGTGATTTTCTAGTGCTTTAATTCAATTCATAGAAAACTAGCACTGAGAGATTTTATATTTACTTTAATGCTTATGATTGAAAATGAAAATCTTTAAGTGGATATTAAAAACATTTCAATGCCATGTATATGTGCTGAAAAAAGACAACAAATGAAATGTTGAATGAAATAATGAATGAAATGAATGAATGAATGAAAAAAATCAATAAATAAATGAAATAACAAATGAAATAAGAAAAGCAACTATTCAATGTTTCCATAAGTAAGAAAGGCATTTATGTGATGTATGATGACACTTGTAAATTAGCATACACATATTTTGAGCATACATACATGGTATGACTCTTTTGAGGCCACGTTGTCAGGAAATAAAGTATCATGGGTCACATGAACTATAGAACAATTAACTTGAATATAATAAGAAAATGATTTGAGTCCCAAGAAGAATAAACAGTTTAGATCCAGAAGACCCAACTGAGTCTCAATGAATGATTTATTTAACATTGATCATAACATGATATTATGTCACATAGTTAAAGGCTAGATACTTGTATCCAGAATTCTGGCATTTAGTAGAGAAGAAAATCATACAAAACTGTGAAGAAATATGTAGGTAAAAATCCATGCCAAGAAACATGAGGAAGCATCAGCAATCCTCAAATGTGCATGCTTTGGTAAGGCAGGTGCCCTATGTCATAAAATTCCTGTCAGAATGACAAGCATCAGGATTTATCACATTTCAATATTTATGTGATCTGAGACAAAGCTATGTGCCAAGAAAAACTGCAATCTCTTTATATTATTATTATTGGGATGTTGCATATTTCTAATTTGAGTTCTGAGAGAAACTTCTTTAGTCAAACAATACATAATTGAGGGCTAACATAAAAAAATTTCTTTTTCAAACTAATACTAACAGAATGCGACAAAATGTAAATTCTGCTCAATATAAACCAAAAGATGATAAAATTACAATATCCAAGTGGAAATATTTGATACTGAATAACAGAGACTGGAAAGACTGAATAATTTTTATGATATTACTGAATCCATCTACAACCGTACATGTACGTACATGTCAGGAAAACCATACATCCTCTCCATTTTCTCACCTTACTTCTAAGTTATTGACAGACATTGTAATGTCTTGTTAACTTAATTCTTATGAGATCTTTGATTATATTGTTTATTTCCTGCCTTGAGCAAATTTTGCTCTCATTTATATTGTAGCTGGATGAGAAAGGTTTGGAAACATAGCTCTGTGAAAAACAATGGCTTTGAAGAACTTCGGTATACTATACAAACTAACAAAACAGTGGCTTCTCTTTGTCCAGTGTTCTAAAACATAGTTTCCAACATATTTTTCTGGATAAAATTTTCATGAATAAAACATTGAAGTATGAAGTAATTGTATTAGCTAGGTAGTAAATGTGGTTATACATATATACATATATGTATCTCTGTGTCTGTATAATAATTACGTGTGTATATACATGAAATACATGTGTGTTTGTATATATATAATATATATTTGCATATCTATGTGTGTGTATGTGTATCCATGTTTGTACTGTGTGTGTGTACATTCATATGTGGGTTTGCATATATATCATGTGTGTACATGTATCTCTGTATATGTGTGCCTATATATTTATCTATGTGGTTGTATATGTATCACTATGTGTGTATATATGTGTGTGTATGTATGAATGTATATCTATGTCTATGTGTATATGTATGTGTGTAGTCTGTGTGTGTTTATATATGTTGTTGTTCTTGTGTGTATGTGTGTGTATGTTTCATTAACTTCTAGAACTGCTGAGAATGATAAAAGTTGAACTAATAAAAACATTATCAATGAATCTTCATAATCTCCTATGAATTAGACAGGAAAATGACCTCAATTTTACAAATGAGTTAACTGAGGCAGAACATGGTTAATTAGGCAGACCAAGCTCAAGCAATCAATAATCAGAGTTAAGGTCAGTTGTCAGGGAAACCACACATCCTCTCCATTTTCTCATCTTACTTCTAAGTTATTGACAGACTGTAAAACCCAGCACACAGGAGAGAGTCAAAGTACTGTCATCTTAAGCAATACATTTAACATATCTTATCCTTGCAGTTTGAGAAAGAATCTGGAGTTGGACCAATCATGAGACCCAAGCAAGAGGACAGAAAATGAGACCCCTCATCATATATGAGAAACAAACATGGCTCAGGTTGTTTTAGTTCTATACATCTTAGTTAAGTTCCATCTCAACAGAAATTATTCAAATTTAATAATACTTTTAGCTTTTAAAATAAGATCTCTGCATAGTATAATCTATACAGTGTGAAGACCAAAATATGTCAACTTATATTCAACAGGGATCACACATTTTATTACAAGGAATAAAACCTATAACTACATAGGTTCAAAATTCAGCAGGGGATGGTCTCTCAAGAAACACTCATATCCCAAGATGTTTAGAAAAATACATGAAAATAAAAAAATTTATTAACACAATGTCTTAAAGATTAAAAATGTATTAAACTAAGTATAACTTTAGTCCCATCTCTAAGAATTAGAAACAGTTTCTTAGGGTAATTTAGCTAAATTTGTAGATTCCAACCTTCATTTTCAAGATAAAGAAGCTGATATAGACAAACTGTAAGTGATATTTAGTTGCAGATGCTTCAAGGCTTTATGTGTGTATCTGTAAATGTTAAGAAGAATACTTCCAATAAAGTTAAGATCATTATCATTCAACACTAAAGTCATACAAGTGTATTAACATATAAAATACATCTATAACAAATAAAACCAATTTGTTATGAGATAGAGATGAATAAGAAACTTCAAGTTGTGTGTGCTGCATTTTCTTTTGGTATTCAAAACAACTTGTGTGCTGTTTACTTTTCTTAACATGGGCATATTTAATATTTTAAAATATTAATAATAAATAATAATTAAATAATAATTATAATTAATATTTTATTTTATAATAAATAAATAATAAAAATATAATATTTTATTAAGGACAACAGTAAGCCAGGGTTAATTTTTTTTTTATTTTCTGAGCTCATAATCAAGACAGAATGAAAAAACTTTGCCTGTGGATATAGAACATCAACCCATCTGTAAGGGATGGATTGAACTAAATTTTCTTGTTGGAATTTTGTCTCTGTGCATGTGATTCCTCATGATTTTTGCTCCTATTGTTACAGTTCTCCTAGAAGATCATATAAAATGCATTGGCTTAATATCCTTTGAACAATGTCTTGAGCTATTTGGATAATAGGCACTGTATAAATACAATAAACAAATTGTAAAGGTTAGAAAATATGAAATGGGAGCACATTAAAATGAAGTTTCATTACACTCTGTTTGGATTTGCTGGTGTTCATAAACCATAGCATGTTTAGATTAAATTCATTTCTAATATAATACTGACTTAAAACACATTTTAGAATTGATTAAAAATATTCTAACTTAACCTAGAAATGACCAACTTTTCTCAATGCGTGTCTTCTGCTGCAACTGAAAATAGTTCTTAAAAACGTTAAATGTGATTCACAGACTCTTGCCAGTACTTAGATATAAATGTAAGGTGCAAAAGTAGTCAGGATGAAATTTCCAAAGTAAGAGATAGATATTTGAATATATGCATACTTAGGTAATGAGTAAGAAGAACATAATAACAAGGTAAATTAGAATTACAATTGAATTAAGAAATCAAATTAAGAAATATTTTATGAGTCATTTAATAGTCACTAATTATGAAGGAGGCATTTTTTTTTACTTAAAAAATAATACATTCAAGCAGAATCTGGCCCTCTCTAGATGTATAGCAGTAATGGAAGGTTAAAAAAAATAATTAACTTGCCACTTTTTATTTGTTTGTTTTGTGAGACAGTGTTTTTCTGTTGTCACTCTGGCTGTCATGGAACTCACTCTTTAAACCAGGCTGGCCTAGAACTCAGAGAGATTTGCCTGCCTCTGCCTCCCGAGTGCTAGGATTAAAAGCATGTGCCACCACTGCCTTGCAGCTTGCCACTTCTTTATATGCTGCACTTATTCTTTCTTCAGGAGATTACCAATAAAAAGCTATTTCTTTCTGTGTTGTCAGAGATACATATATCAATGGTATATGTAATTCAAACACTATAGTGAATGACTTTTCTGGGGAGATCTGAACAAATATTTATTCACTCCAGATAAGACATAGAAAACAGACCAAAAAATGATTGTACCCCAGTCTAGCTTGAGGAACCAATTTGCTTATTACGATTACTTTGAATAACTTGGGTGAGGACTTAATTGCAAAAGAATAGGTAACTTAAAGGCCACTTGATCAAGCCAAATGCCCACCCCAATATGAAAGATGATTCATTTAAAAGCCACATCTCTAGAAGACTGCATGACTACCATTCAGGCAACCCTATCAAAGAGTCTCCTCTCCTCCAGTAATTGATTACTGCTCATACAGCCTTGGACAAAGGGATTCCTGAGGGATAAATGTACAGTTAGTTTCTTGAAATTTATGACTCTTTCTCTGATTTTCAGAAAGGAATGTTTCAGACTGGAGAAAATCATAGCATAACACCCTACCCTTCTATGTCTCCTCATTTTTTTTTCTGTCCCCTTTACTGCCATGTTCCCAGCTCCATGGAAGGGGTGACATGGGTATATGTTTATTTTCGTACAATTTTGGTTGAAAATTTGATCACTGTACCACAGCAACACTTAGATGTTTTCTGTAGCTTGACTGATGATGAGACTTTGTACCCTGACCAACTGCATAAAAGAAGTTTCCCTCCATGATGTAAATAGTAATCTACAGATATAGCACAGATATTTAACAGGCATTTTAACACATGTATTTATAGAAGAGTAAGTCTGTGTGAAAGCTAGGAAGGTTCTATATTTCAGAGGTCTATTTGAAGGAATCACATTCAGAGGCTTGTGTGGTCCAAATAGAATATAGAAAGAATATTAAGAATGTTGGTACACACCTTGAATTCCAGTAAAGCAGTGAGAGCAAACAACTTTAATCCCAGTATTCAAAAGGCAGTGGTAGTACACACCTTTATTCCGTAAGATAAAAACAGAGTGCAGAAGCAGACATAGGAAGCAGCAAATCAGAAGTCATGTCACAAAGGAAGTGACTGAGATGAGTCAGAGTAAAGGACAAAGTGACTAATCAGAGGAAGAGTTAGTAAAGTCAGTTACAGCAGGCAGTATTAGGCAAGCAGTCTGAAGCAAGCAGGCTGGAGGAGAGAGAGAGAGACACAGAGACAGCTTGGCAGAAGAAGTCAGTATCAGACAGGAAGAATGAGCCAGTTTGAAGCCTAACCAGTTCAATCTGAAGCGATCAGAGAATCATCCAGAGTAAGCCTGAGTCAGAAGAGTTCAGTCAGAAACAGTAAGTTGGTCCAGAAGTTCAGTTTGAACCAGCAGCTTGGAGAAGAGTTTGAACCTGCACCAGAAGAGACAGAGTTCAGAAGGAGCTAGTCGGAGTGGTTCAATCAGAAGTAAGTCTCAGAGAAAGATTAGATTGTAAGATTTAAATGTTCTAGATTATAAGGGGGCTGAAGCATTCTAGCACCTGGTTTAAGATTAGGCTTTAGGGAGGCAGAAATGTTCCAGGGCTCCATGATTAGGACAAGTGATTTATTAGACAAAAGTATAAAAAGTCTCTGTCACATGTCAACAACTATATCTGGTGTGAATATATTATATAACATATATATATATATATATATATATATATATACACACACACACACACACACATATACACATACACACACATACACATATATACATATATATAATAACATATATAATAATACACATGTTACATCCACTATGACATTCCCAGTCACATATGTTATCCAGTTATATATATGGTACTTGAGTCCAACACTAAAGCAGTTGATTACATCCATTAGAGTTATCTAACAATTGCACCAGTGGGTTACATATTCCCTAGCATGTTACAAATTTAACACACCATGTGAAACTAGAAAGACCCTTGTTATTACTCAGAACAATTAAAACTAACCAACAGGGAAGAATCTTCCAGCTCAGACTCAACTTGATTTTTCCATGCCCAGCAACCCAATTATGTATTACCTTTAGCAACAGGTACTTAACATCAGTTTCTAATGCACAATATAACCAAAAGTAGTGATCCTTATAGTCTGCAGGACTTTATCAGCCACCCTGGACAATCCATTCAATAAACATGGTGTAGGAGCTTGTCTTTAACTACCCAGAGAGTCACCCCATTAAACTCCTTAAAGGCTAATTTTAATGTTCTTCTAGACATTTTACCAAATCTGTAAGGCATTTGGAGTTTTGCATTTTATAATTTGTTTATTACAAATGTTTTAGAAAGAGTGGGAAGGATCTCTGAAGATTCGGCAACATCTGTTCCAAATACTGTCTAATTTGTCTCGGGATTTAACTGCTAAGGAGACACAAAAATTGTTATCAAGGTCTAATAGGGCATAAAAACATGTTATTCCTTTTATCAGTTGTTATGTCAAAAAAATGTGGGGTATAGCAGCATGATAGGAGGCATCTCTTTATTGAAATGTGATTGATCCTATTCGCCATGAGCCTTCCTACCTTATACCTGGCATACTACTTTGATAATGCTGTATACCTTGCAGCCCTAGGATGAATTGAATGAGTGCTCTTCTATTTACTGCTCTCTTCCATCTAATATATATATATATATATATATATATATATATATATATATATATATATATATATATATATATATATATATTTGTGTGTGTATGTGAGAGAGAGAGAGAGAGAGAGAGAGAGAGAGAGTGTGTGTGTGTGTGTGTGTGTGTGTGTGTTGGACACAGAGTGGGATATACTCTTATTTGTCTACCCTATGGCTCTAGTTAGCTCTACGAGGTAATATGCTCTTGGCTATGCCTGCCTCTCCATCAGCTATACATGGCTACTGAAATAATTCCAGCTGGACAAAAATATATTCCACTGTTCTTCTTTTCAATGATGGAAAAATGCACACATTATACTCTCAAGAAATAGCCACCTATCTCTAGAATCTACTAGAATTTTCTCACTTGCTTTCCAAACAGTCAGCAGCCCAGAATTTGACTTTTCACTCTCAACCCCACCCAGAAACTCTGGGTGGACATTCTTGCCATATTTGCTTTCAAGTGACCCAGACAGACCTTTTTGTCTCTGTTTCCCTTCTCTTATCTCCTCTCTTGTTGATTGTTATAACACTTTAGGAAGCCAATTTACATGCTGGCTGCAAACATTTAGATTCCAAAACCTTGTAGATTCACCCTACCTTGTTAGATCATACCCTACCAAGCTATTGAAGTTCCATATTAGCCCCAAGATCCCAGTGGAATTAACTTCTTTCTTAACTTTTTGGAGGACACACAGGACTACCAGGTCAGTAAACTGGGTATTGAACACCATCTCTCTGATTCCAAGTTCCCTCAGTAATGCCTGGAATTCCTCTATTGTCTTCCTCTCCCTAATATTAATGGGGACTTCAGAAAGCAATAACCAAGTATCCCTAAGGTATCATATGAGACCATTCACCAGGGACTGAGTTTCCTCCTCTTGCCCCAGATTATGCATCTTGTCTTAAGGAGTAATGGATGATTAATCAGTTTCTGTGCTTATGTAGCACACAGACATATCCCACTTGCTCTCATGCCCCTTGTCGCATATGCTAACCTATAAAAAAAAATCTCTTTTAATGTTTTGTTGAAAAGCCTTTCTTGATTTCAGCAGTTCATACACAAAGAATTCCCTGACAATCAGTTTCCATTATTAGCAATCATATATGCAAAAGTAAATCATGGATTTTTCTTTCCACTATATTAAACATTAGAAATTACAGGTAACTTCTGTTACTTCTTCCCCAATCTCTATCCCCATGATCTGATTAGTCCCATGGGTTCCAAATCTTTGGATCCCAGGAAAATTTGCAAACCACAGATATAGCAACTTTATAGGTTTATTTTGATACTAAAAGAGCTTCAATTAAAAACAAAATAAAAATTTCCTCCTTAGTTTCAACACCAAATGAGTGGAAAAAAATTAAAAAGGAAGGGGAAAGTTAATTGAATATATGAGGGAGAATATAGTAGATGTGAAGGAGAGCATATCCAAGGTGGAACTGATTAGTCTGACTGAGTTCTATGAGGAGAGGGGAGATAAGAAAGGAGAAAGATGGGAACTAGTATAACTAGTATAAATTCTACAGGTAGAGAATAAGACTATAACCACAGTTGATCCAAACTTGAAGCAAGCTTTAATGAAGTTAAATTAGATACTGACCAGGAAGACAGACTCTGACAATGGCAATTCTGAGGTTCTCACAACACCAGAGTTCCCCCAAAATGATGCCAGTCACATGCTTATAAAGGCAGAACCCATAAGCCTATGTATTTCCCACCATGCTCTATCAGGGACAAATATATATCCTGACATACTTCCTGTCTGGGTTATCTCCCACCTACAAGTGACTAAGTATATCTGATGCATTTGGTGCACATCTGGTGCAGTTGGATTAACCAAATAGAATCTATACAGGCCCCACCTATCATCTGAGGAGGTTATCTGTCCTTTTGCAAGTGGATTACAGGATTATGTCTTTCTGTATATCACATGAACAGCTCCACCCAGCATTCTAGGAAGTTGTCTTTTTCTTTTATAGATTTCTTAGACACAGTAATTAAAATTTAAAATAAAATTTTTGCTCTTAACTTTTGTTCTTACACCTGGAGACCAATAGGCCTGGAGGTCAAAAGAGGCCAAGAAAGACCAAGAGAGAGAGGTAACCAAAATGGATGGATTGTACAGGGCAGAGCAACCCAGCCTCCTGGGCTGCACAGTAGGAGGCTGGGTATGCAAACTAGGAGGATCCTCTACCAAGTAGAGACTGAGGAACACTGGGAGAACCAGACAGCCAGGTTCACTTTGATATGTTAAATAGGCATCTCAGCTAGCAGTTTGTCCTAAATTTGAGACCTAAATTGAGTATTATCTTGCACCATGTCAATCTTAAGAATCCATCCATCTCTCTGCCTCCTTTTTTCTACATTTCAAGTCAAACCAGAAACTTACAAAAAGGAGAATATGCAATTTATTTTTCTTGTTTTAATCTCTCTGTTATGTACACATGTTTTTTTGGGTTTTCGTTTGTTTTTTGTTTTTTGGGGCTAAAAACTGAGACATGGTTGCATGTTTAATCACTCACAGAAAAGGTTATACATTTCCCCTTGCTATTTTTTACAACCCAGTCATGTGTGCTTCATTAATTTCAATAAATTATTAAGTCTATGTGCTATGATAGACCCCATTCATAAAGGAAGCATGTTACCCTGGTAATACATAGAGAAAGACAGCTACCCTAGAATTACCTGAAAGACTGTCCTGTAGTTGTATGTCTGCTGTGACTCACCAAGAAGACAAGGAGGCATGTTCATATGTGCAAACACTTCCAGACCTCAGCAAAGGGAACCACCACATGGCCAATGCCGTACTCGACAGTGGCACATTGAGCATCTCAGCTCAGGTGTTTTTATTCTTTTAGAACACCTCAGGTATTTTACTGATAGCACATGCAGATCATTAGCAATTAAACAACCCCCACAGAAATCCAACACCTGCAAACAATACAAAATGCCCTAGACCTAGCTAAGTCCCTCACCTAATAGTGCATAAAACAATTTTAAGTATAACTAAAAATAAACTTCCGCAACACTGTCCACTCTCAAACAACTCAACCTAGGCTTAATATCTAATTACTTATAAAACTAGCATGAAACTACCACTACACCAAGGAAGTACACCATCCTGAACCACATTGTAAAATACATTCATATCATGGTTGTTCCCATAAATACTCTACCCTCAGATAAATTAGCTATAGTTGCCTATTTTATATGACACTTAGATCTTAGAGCTGCTCCTCTGGAACCCATCTTTCCTTGTGTGGATCCTTGTTTGGGTGTCAAATGCGACTCCTCTTAAACAAGTATCTATTATCTTCTCTGATGCACAATGATAGTCCAAAGAGAAATACAATCAATTCTAGCTGGGTGGATCAATGCATTTATTGGGATTATTTACAAGAAGATGTATGATTTAGATAAATCACCTATAAGTTTACAGGAGCACGGTTGAGAGCACTCAAAACCACAATCCTGGAACATCCTGTCCAGCCTTTACGTAAAGCTCCACAAAAGTATCTCCTCTTCTCCAGCAACTGTGTACAACTTATATGACCTTGGGGGAGGGACTCCAGAGTCTTGCAATTTTCTGAGCTGCTTGAGTCTTATAAATCGTGGACTTCTTTAGTCTTGGAGATTTTGGGAGTCTAATGAGTCTCTCTCCTCTCATCAGGAAGGTTTATTTCATTTGGAGGAAGTAACTATGACTCTGCATCACCAAGGACTAAATGAAATTAAAAATAAAAACAGAGTTTACTCTGGTTAAGCATTACAACTTTGTAGTTTTCAAAACAAGGGAAAGAATGTTTATCTATCTGTTGTTAGATAGATGATAGATAGATAGATAGATAGATAGATAGATAGATAGATAGATAGATAGAAAGAAGTGGAGATACATAAATACATATTTAACACAAAGAACAAATTCATGATTTTCAGTACTTGCAGGTTGAGAGACAGGAGCTTTCTATACAATACAAGGGATAATCTTAACTGGCCTAAGACTAGGGGGTTGGTGTATGTGTGTGTGTGTGTGTGTGTGTAAGTGTGTGTGTGTCACCACATGCTTGAAAGTAAGCATAATTAGGTGATTGATCTATTGTCATTAGCTGTTTCATTTGCAGCTTACTGGTACAGGAAATGCCATTCGGTAGAGGGAAGCTAACATAACAGGTGGAAGTCAAAACTCACCCTTCACCTAAAACCATGAATTAGATCTAAATCGATGGCACTGTTAAAAGAATAGAAAATTAGGCAAATTTCCAAAATTCAGTGGTAAAATGGTGAAATTAAGGTCCACATGTTTAAGAACAGAGTCTCTATTATCTGAGAATGCATACTGTACCTTTGGTATCCCTTGACACTCTTCTACCTTGCCTACTAGTGAAATGGGGACATGTAAATCTAACCACAATAGCTGTTGGTGTTTCCCACATCTTCCTGGATCTCTTTACTCCTTCAGTACAATTAATATTAGATGGCAAAAGTGAAAACAAATCTAGTATGAAGAAGTTCTAACATTTAAGAAAATTTAAACATTTGAGAGATATAAGTGTATAAAAGTGTGTATACAAATGCACACACACACATACACTCATAAACATACTTAAATACATGAGCCAAAAACCTCCATATGAACTATTCGTTTTCATACCCCAAGAATCTAGAAGAATGTCTGCCAGATAATGCTGACAATAGAGTTAAAGGTAATGACATTTTCAATTACTGGCACATATTTTACAAGACAGCAGGATTCAGTTTAAAAATAACAGTGTAATTGTTATTCTCTATTTGAGCTTCCTCACCACCAGTCCTTTCTATGTTGAAATTTAATATTTAATGTGATAGAATTAGGTGGTGAAATTTTCCCAAGGTGATTGATAAAGGCACAGTCTACATGAGAAAATTAATAATCATTTAAACTAGTCCCAAGGAAGACTGCTGCTCCTTCCCATAAACCAGAAAGGAGTAACCATGAAATAACCTTCACCAAACGACCATTTTGTCAGAGCCCTTTCTTGAACTTCATATTTTCCATATCTGTGAAATATAATTTTTAGTTTTTTACACATTATTTGAGTCATTTTAATGGATAATTGTTATTACGTTCAAAATAACCTAAGATATTCACAAAATTCAGGTTATCAAAGAGAGGAAATATTTATTATGCAACTTTGGGACAAACATCTTGTTCTTAAAAGAAAAGTATTAAAATAGAAGTTCATCCTTCAAATGACTGAACATGTAGCTAAGAAGTCTCAATTTGAACCTCCATTGCAATCACTTAGAAGCCTAGTAAACATCTCTCAATTTAGTCAAGCATCAGTTTTAAACAGATACTGAATTTCAACATATGCATCACAAATATCTCTGTCCTTGGAAAGTTTGTGTCTGGTTTCTGTAATCTGTTAACAAATCCTCCTAATTAAAATCTAGAAGTTAAAGTATTTTAATTAGGTAACTGAGCACAGATTATGGTTTTGTTCATATGTTGTAGTATGTCAATCCATCTTAAAATGTTGTCGAGTTTTTGTGCAGTATAGATCGACCTGTTAGCATTCAGAAATCTTTCTATAATGCGATATTATTTCTGCTTAGCATAAGGCAAACTTAATTAACTCTGAGCATTTCTGTTACTTAAGATAAACACAATGGTGAGTTCTTAGAGTGAAGTAATCAGCTTCTCAGTATACTGTGTTTCACTAATTATAGTGTGTTTTCCTAACATGGCACAACCCATGTGCGTTAAATTAGCTTCTTTTGAAATTAGGGAGTGTGGGTGAAACCTCCAAATATATACTCTCTTTGAAGTTAGAATTTGTTTCTCCCCAACCCTAGATACTTATTCAGTTACATTCAGAATATATTTCCCTAAGGCAATAGAAGAGATAAGGTAAGTATGCTGAGAGCTACCATGGCATCAAATATCACTTAACCATACTTCAGAACATAAGGAAGAGAAATCATTATTGAGTTCCTTTAAAAAAAAAAAGTTGTTTCTAATAAGCTTATTGAAGCATTCGATAGACTGTTACAGATTTTAGCTTTTCAAATAAATGATCTGTACAAGTATACAAGTTAGTTGCATGTACTAAGAACCACTTAATGCTGAAGTACAACTGAGTATGACATCATTTGAAACTTCAGTGCTCAGTGGCCCACATCTGTAGCTACTCCACGGCTGCCTTTGTGTCATGGAGAATGATTTCATTTACTTAAAATAAAAAAAAAATCACACCAAATATTGATCTGCTTTTGTAATTTCCCATATCATCTCTCTATGTAAAAAGAGCCCAGTGTATGGAACTGGTGTCATGGTCACAACAACCATATTTTGCTATTATCTCTCCTATCCGCAGGAAATCCAAAGGGATGCTAATGACAAGATGCACTCAAACTCAAGGCTGTCTAAGGAACTGAATTGAACTTCTCATCCCACACACAGTGCCTGGAAAGACGATGTGATGACTAATGACAGATGCCAAAAAGAATTGCTTCCTTTAAAAACGGTTCCCTAGATCTTGAGGTCTCAAAATCAGAACAGCACAGTTCATCACTCCTGCTCGCTAATTCAAGTATATGAGAGAACACAGAATCATGAATACTTAAGTCAGTAAAATCCTTCTAATGAAGCTTTTAATATATAGCACCATTTGTAATAATAAGGAAATTGTCACTATACTGATTTGGTTTCTACCAACAAATACTTGATAGTCTACTAACTATACATAAACTGACACCTATCCTCACGGATACCTAACGTCACAAATTATACTCAGTCAAAGCATATAGAACTTAGATTTCAACGGAGAAATTTTTAATACATAGTATTCCATTTTAAAATTTTATTAAGTATGGTACTTAATAAGTTTTGCAGGAAATAGTGGCCTTTAATTACACAAACAAACACATACACATAAAAAATTGATTTTAAGATGATTTTTACATAGATAATCTTACTTGATATTTTGTGACATTTTTTGGGGTATTTCATTCAATAAAATCTGTTGTCTAGATGTTAAAATTTCTTTGTGTGACTCAAGCAATTGCCACCTATGTTGCATTCTCAGAGCATTTGCGTGACGTGGCTCTTAAGATACCATATCATATAGAATTTTCCTCCATATTTAAATGTATCCTCTAGGAATGGGTAGGAAGACTCATGAGACCCAGAAAGTAAACACACTTCATATATCATTAGAAACTGAAAACTACAAGATTATGAGAGAGGTAAACAATTGCCAAGCAAGGAAAGTAAGCCAAGTGAAGTAAGTCAAGTTGTCTAGAGGATATTCTGGATGGTTTGTTGAGCTGCCTTCAAGTATTGCAGTAAGCTTAGCGGCTGCAGACTTGATTAGTCATTGCCTATTTGGGGATCAGCTTTCATTGATGAAGCTGCAGCTGGTAATCCATCCCCTATATTCCTATAAGTAACCATAATAAAAATAATAAAACTTTCATTGGCTCACTAAGTTGGACTTTGGTAAAATTTTACTTGTGTGTCTTGTGGATTTTGTTTCTGGAATTAAAAAAATAAATAAATAAAACCCTGTAAATGTTTCATGCTAGCTCAGGTAAAGTCTCACTAAATACCTTGGGTATTGGATAAAAATAGTGTGAATGGCAATATCTGGTTCATTTGGTATTTTTGAATGTGAATGGGAAATATTATCATTATTTGTTGGTTGAACAATAAAATGTGGAATGTCAAATGTCCGTTCTACAAAGAATATTATGGATTTTGGTTAGGGAGGGTCATTAAGGACCAGGAGAAACAGGTAAAGGCAATCAATGGCTTAGAGAATTGTGTAGCAAAGAGATATGGGTTTCCAGTGATATTACAGGTTGTTAGTTCTGTTTATTGTGATTATAGCTGAGTGAATGTTCCTTTATAAAACGAAACATGACCAAATGCACTAAATGAACACTTATCAAATAATTTAAGAAAAACATCTCAATATTCAAGGAATATTTTTAATCTTGAGCTTAAACTTTAAGAGATATATTTAATTATTCAATAACATATTTATTTAATTAACATATATCACAATGTAATATATTTTTAAAACTAAAATAAAACTAAGAATTGTGATGCTATGAACAATGAAAATAAGGGAAGATCACAATCTCAAACGTTTTGAAAAACAATTGCTAAAATTGTTTAAAATGAAAAGATGATTAGCAAAAATAATCTATAAAGATAAATTGAAATACACTTCCTAATTTCAAAAATTATTGCAAAACTATCATAAACAGAAGCCTGTGGTATAGGGGTAAGTATAAACACATAGATAAAGAAAATAGAACTGGCAACCTGGAAATAGACCATGACATTGTAATGAATTGCCTTTGATCACAAGTGACATAGCAATAAGAAAAATATAATCTTTTCAGCAAATGGAGTTGGGACAACTAACTAACTAACTATATATATATATATATATATATATATATATATATATATATATATGAATGTATTTAAATAGCTGAATCTGATTGAGACCATAAGCTATAATTAACTCAAAATTGATATAGAACTGAATATAAGAATTAAATACTAGATTTCAGTAAAAGACTACATATTACATGATTCCATTTGTTTGTATCTAAAAGAATGGACAAACTTCTAGATTCAGATAAAGTTTTGCTAAATTATGTGTTAATGAGTAAATTAGGTTAATGGATTTAAGGTTATTTTTAAGTGAACTTTATTATTAATAGTTTTTATTTTTATTTTTATTTTTCTTCTTTCATACAACTTATACAATATATCCTGACACCATCCTCACCTCCCTGTCCCACCACCCTGGCATATCTCCTCCAGTGTTTATTTATTTTTTTAATTAAATAAAAATGTCTCTTATTACTCAGATTGTAAACTGAGTTTTACAATGCTGAATTAAAGGTGTTCTGAAGGTAACATTTTTGCTATAGGAATTTTATCTCCCTCCCAAATTACATAAAAGTAGAACGACACATCTTATTGCATATTTTGACTAGTAATCATTCAGTTTGGTCTCAAAAGTAGGTCAACAAACCAATTTAATTCTTCCTGGGAATTCTTCCTTGAAATAGTATAGCAATTGGTTATCCAATACCAAATGGTCAGCCTTGAAAATATTTATGCAAGTAACATAATACAAATATATATATATTATATACTTATACATAAATGCATGTAACAACAATTAATGAAAAAACAGACCCTGACTTTAAAAGAGAGCAAGGAGGGGTAAATGAGAGGAGTTGGAAAGAAGAAATTGAAGGGAGAAATGATGTAATTACATTATAAACTGAAAACGTAAAAGAAATAATAATTTTTTTTAAAGTGCCATCTTTATCTAGACCTTCTTTAATGGCTTCTCAATGACTCAAATAGCAAATACAATCTTAATACTAAGGATAAAGGCTAACGGTTTTTAAAAAGTGACAACAGTACAGAACATGGGGCTGTGGTGTGAATATTGATGTAAAGTTGACTCAACCTAGGCAGCCCAGACTTCCTAGTGGCTTTGAAACCAGAGAGATTCTGTCTCAATACAATAAATTAATAATAATAATGATATTAAATAATAATAATAATAAACCATGTCTGTATAAACATACATTCACATGGAAGTGAAAAATCACAAAGGACCATAGCTCTATACAAAGAACTATGGTATATGGAGAGCTGAAGAAATAGTCTTTCCCAGGCAAAAAAATTCCCAATTGATTAAAAGCCATACCAAATGATCAGACAAAATTATATATATATATATACACACACACAAGTAACATAATACAAACTAAGCAGATTATGTTTAAATACATATAACAACAAAGAAAAAATGGTCATGAATTTGAAAGAGAGCAAGGGAGATAAATGGGAGGAGTCTTAGGGAAGAAAAGGAAGGGGGAAATGTGATTTTGTTTTTAATTTTAAAAAAGCCCTAGAATTTATAAATTTATGAAAACCGGGGCAGAAGATTGTATTTTTGGCTTTGAAATCTAGGATGGCTTTCTTCATGTCACTTTTCCATGCTTCTGGTAAGTAGACTGAGTAGTGATTATATTGGTTGGTTTGTTGTAATTTATATTAGTGTTTGATGGTGAAAGCTAGTTCTGATTTTTAATGTTCATACAAATGCTAGAATTAATGCTTACATACACATGACAACTGACCATCAGAAATTTAACCTAAGTAGACTCACTTTTAGATCTTATGCTTTTAATGAGGTGCCTTTTAAAATAATATCTAATTCACTGAACATGGAGTTAATAATGAAACCAGCACATTATAGACAAACACAAAGCATGACCCAAAACAATATTCTAAGTGAATGTAGTCTGATAGATATCACTTGCATATTTTACTAAATTTTGACTCCTGGAAAACCAATATTATTTTCCTAGAGCTTTTAATCCATATAGAATACATCCATTATCTCAGCAATACCCTCAGCACACACACACACACACACACACACACACACACACAACTCAATAGACTATGTGTACCAACTGATATATTAAACTTAGGGTTCAATAAAATTGTCATATATATATTCATTTTCTTCACATATGTAGCAATCAAAATTTTTCTGGTTACTAAAATTGTATTTTTTAACTTTTCCAAGATGATATCAAATTTAAAGGATTAAATTACAACTTAAAATGTCTCTCGTTGTATCAAATATGTGTTGAATACTAGAAAGTTTTGTAACACTGTGGGGTTCTGGGGGGTTGGTAGTGACTGTGCAAAACTCCCTTAACTGATGTTTAATTGAAAGATGTGGCTGAAAACAGGATTGGAAGAAAGATATGTATTAGCATGGCCAGAATAGATATCATTTCCTGGTTCTGATAAAAGTGCTTTGTGAAGAGGAAGTGATTGTGTTATGCCCAGTTATTTCCCAGAGATTAGTAATATTTTGGTCTTTATAATAACAATAGTTTACCTTTTCACCTAATTCCACTATTAGTTCAGTAACTTTCTATTTGATTAGAAATTTTGGGATCTTCATTATCAGAGTTATATTTGTATCTAGACAATATGTCTTTACCACAGATTAACTAAACTAAAATTGTAATGAAAAATCTAAGCCTTGACAACTCAGTGCAGGCTGATAGCCTCAATAGAAAGGGCTATCGGCTGTGATGACCTGATAATTCCTCTTCCTGGGACGAAGGGCCCCACCTTTACATTGTGCGTGACATTTTTTTTCTATTGTTTCCAGGCCTAATAAATACACCAGACTTTAAAGGCCACCCTTTAATACAACTTCTCTAAAAATGCCAACTTGTCATAAAAAGTGTCATTAAAATTTTATTTAATTCCCTTCCTCCCCCTTTCATGTCGGCTGTTGGAAGTCTCATTCCATGCAAAATCATGTAGTGTGTTATTGGAATGCCATCATCATGAATAATGAAGCACAATGTTGTGGAGATGGACCTACACTGTTCACACAGGCATTTTGAATGGAACGTATTGAATATCCAAACTACTGATTGAGAGTATTCTGAAAAGTTATAATAGTACTAAAATAAACTGAAAGAAAAAGAATCACAATGGATTTGAAACTTACAACTATGGTAAGAATAAACCATGAGTTCTTTCATAGACACTGTGAGTCTTAAAGTGACCATTAGCCTTCCTCTTCCCCCTTCCCCATCCCTCACTCCTCCTCCCCCTCCTCCTCGCCTTCCTTACTGCTGCTGCTGCTCCTCCTCATCCTCCTCCTCCCTCTTCTTTTTGGTGTTAGTATTGAACCTAAGATGAACAGAGCCTGTTGGCAGAATGGGGATTGCTGTAAAATGGTATCACACACGCTCACTGCTCTTTGCCTATTGGACCTTAGGATGGAGTTTTAATAATAAATTCCAAGAAAAGTATTTCTTAGAAATGTCACATATGCCCATTATTTATGCAATTCCTAGTTTCCTTAAATTATTTGTGTGTCCCAGGATTCTGTTCCTGTGTTTTCCTTTCTTTTAGTCAACTGCATCCCTATTAATACAATTGTTTCTTTGTTTAACATTGATAATTTTTGTCTCACTCACATACAAGAGATTAGTGTTTTCAGATATATTATAGACTAG
Source organism: Cricetomys ansorgei (assembly GCA_026225945.1). Lineage (NCBI taxonomy): Eukaryota > Metazoa > Chordata > Mammalia > Rodentia > Nesomyidae > Cricetomys > Cricetomys ansorgei. The sequence continues at coordinate 16,181,320 of JAMJFZ010002869.1, forward strand.
ACAGGCATCCTGTCCTCAATTATTGCATGACGATAATTTATAGCATTAATCTACTCTAATCTAATCTAATCTAACATTAATCTATTCTAAATTATATATATAAAATAGTAACATGTTCCCCCCACTAGGGCCATGCTCTCAGCAACCAAGGACTCTTGACCAAGGTGACAGAAATAAGTGTGATTCCTTATTGTGGAATGGGCCTTAAATTCAATCACAAAGTGGATAATTACTCCCGTAATTATAATAAGAATACTTATTGCACCATTAAATATGTCTTGCTTGGAAATCTATTTATTATAGCTTTCAGGGTTAACAGCTGGACTCAGTTATTGTTTTTTCTCCCCCAGCATCCTCCCCCATTTCTACATTATGACAGGTAGCCACCAGGAAGGGAGTTTCCATCTCTGTTCTTCATACACAGATTTTTCTATGTCTTGAGAAATTAGTGTGGGGGCTTCTTTAACAATGTAGTCTTACCATCTAGTTCTGGTGATCAAAACAGAGAAATACTCTTTACTGTTTGTCAGGCTGCTATGCCTTCCATATACAGTAACTCCTGGAGAGATATCTCAAACTTGGCACAGGGGTTTTCATTGACTAATCTGCTTTGTTCATGAAAGATTAACTTCAATGGGAAAAGACACAATTCCTGAGATGTGCATTTCTTTCTCCAGCCTAATTATAAAACAAATTAAATAAAAATATAGATACACAGAATCAATTTAATGTGTTAGGCAGTATGCTTTCGCCCTTTTTTAGTCCTTTCCTCCTTTCTCCCTCATACTGACTTCCGTATAGGCAGGCTGATATAACCGACAAGAAGAGTCATATTACAAGTCCACAAATATTTAACATTTGTTTTGAGTTCTCTAGGAGAAGAGAACAGGGATCTATGGGTTAGAGAAGTAAAACTATGTTGTCCTCCAACTTCTTTCTTGTGAAGTTACTCTAACTTGATTCTGTTTGAATTCCAATAGTAAGAATGGGCTGCACAAGTACCTCCACTAGGAGTCTGTAGGGATCTGGCACTCAGACATTTTCCTTACCCCATTAAATATTAACATTTTAGAACTTTTAGAACTCTAACCTCTATATCACTTATTCTTCGCCTCCTTGTACCATTATAAAATAGCCACACAGAAAATGTTTTTCCATTTTAAATAGTCATCTATATCATAGTGGGATCTGAGTGATCCCACTGTGTTATTATAGATCAGAAAGCAAGTTGAATTCTTGTACAATTGCTACATAAAGTGAAAAACTAACACAAAATTCTGGATATAGTTACTGTGGGGTACTGGTAATTAAGGCGCCTATCAAAAATACTCCAATTCTTCATTTTCTTATTTTTCTTCTAACCTCTTTAGATAGCATTTTTGGTGTCCTAGGTCTAAGTCTGTTCTTACAAAGCAATGGGAAAAGCTACCCACAGGAAGTTTCTGATAACCTACTCTGCTACTATTCTTCTTATGCAATGGTATGATTTTGAGCTGAGAAAGCAAGCAAGCACATCTAAGCTAACTAAGACAGGAAACTTTCTATTCAAACATTAAAGACAAAAAGAAAAACGAAGGTCTTTGCACTTACAATTATTTTACCAAATAATCATAGGAGAATTTGACTAGTTGAACATAGAATTTGGAACAACTGCTGGCTTCTTTCGTATACAATGCGTTTAACATTTTATTCTTGTTTTTATTTTTTCAACTACATATTTAATCAAATTTTTATGTAATAGCAAAAAGAAAATGGCTGGTTTCAGGATATCAACTGACTCTGGATTTTTATCTCATTCTTCATTGGCCAGTCTTTCTTTTCATTTTTCTTCTTCCTACTACTGACATTTTAACAGGTCATAAACCTTCTCTTTTACCTTCAAAATGTCTGACCTCATATGATTACTTTATGCTTGTTTTATGCCAATGACTCTCAAATTGACACTAAACTTTAATCTCTCCTTTAATTCTAGACTCCTATATCAATCTTCTTATTCAACAGTCCCTTTTAAATATCTTCATAAACACATCAGTAATATATCCTCAATGAATCTCTACTCTTTTCTACAGATCTTTAGTTCCTTCACTCTTTCACATCTTTATACAAATTCCTCCTTTTGTTTGTACAACTGGGGATCAATCAATGGCCTTGTGTAACATACGCAAAGCATCTACCTCTAATCTCCACCTGTACTGATCAAATGTACCCTTCATAAAGTATTCTTATGATATAACCCATTTAATAACAATGTTCATCCAAAATACTGATAAGTCCCCCTTTCATAGTGTTAATTAGTTTCTAATTGTTTTAACTTTCTATTTTTTTAAAGATGGATGATTGTTTCTAATGGTTTTTGTAAACTATTGTCAATCTTCTATTGTTGTAAAATAAATAAGCACATCCTGCTCTCAGCTTCCTGGTTCCATGAGGTAACTCTTTGACCTCAGGCCCTCAGTAGCAGAGGCTTCCAGGCAGGAAAACACAGGGGACAATGTGGTTGTTATCATGCACCCATCTAGTCCTTGAACTGTGAGCCAATGAGAATGGACAAGATTCTCACAAGGGTATATCAGTGGAACATCTCTTTATTGAAGCAAGAGTGGTTACATATATAGAAGGAATGCAGGGGAGGGTCTTAGGTACCTAGGGACGGGAGCCATAGGTTATGATAGGGATACTGGAGTAGTCCCATTTGCCTGTGGAGCTCAGGTATAAGGGTCAAAGTCCTGCAAGAACATTTTCTGTATTAGGTGTGGTCCCACAGGGAAAAGAGGAACACACCTTGTGTCAGTATAAATGGGCTTAGCCCTAGGCTTCCAGCTACAGTGCATATAAGTACCAACCAAGCCATTTTCCTATGCCAATGACCATCTGTGAAGCAGGCAACATTTAGAATTTAGCTGGGTTTTGCCAGTGCTAAGAAAAGTGGGGAGCAATCAAACTCCTGCTACTCTCAGGGTGAGAAATCAGGGGTTCAAGGCACACTATGACTCACTTTACCACATTCTATTACACACAATCATAATGAGTCCAAATACTACTGTAGATATACTGGGGTGAGATTGGAAGGGTAAAGTAATGGAGGGAATACTGCGAAGAATAAATAGCCCTAAAGACCTTTCAAATAAGTCAAATGGAAAGTTATCTACTACTGTAGAAACTTCATATTATACCTATAGATTAAGTAATTAAAAGTAATATTCATATCTTTCTTGTAAAATTTGTTTATATTTCAAAATTAGCTCTGATGGGTTTTATTATTTATTAGAAGGGTGAATTTCTTTAATATGTCTTTAATATTTCTGAAGCTCCTAGCCTAACCAGTGACTATCTCTAATGGGACTGCTATAGAACAGTTTGCATATAATGAAACTAACTCCTAAGACAGAACAATATGTGCTCCAAAGCATACAATTTATTATTGCAAGTACTCACTGCTTTTTGTTTGGGCTCATGATTTCTGCTCTTACTTGTGGACTTCAGGTCAGTGTAGACATTTGTTGTGTTGAGATTTTTGAAATGAGAAATTACTGTTTCTCCCTTGAGTCAGAATACAGTGCTTCTGAAACATAACTATCATCTGATTTTGCCATTTTATTATTATGACAATTTTAGCTTTGTTCACTGTGTTCCTCCATTTACAAATCATACTTCCCTCAAAACACAAGGGACAACTGAATCTATTTCCTTTTATTTCATATAGGTCCTTGAAAACTGCACTGTTTATGAAATCAAAATAGAGTGAAGATTTGGCTCAGTCTCTTCTTGGATCCCACAAAACCTAACAGTACACTGACATATTTAAATGGAATTTGGAAATGAGCAATAAAAACATGAAAGGCTTGACATATTTGATTTATGAGTTCAGATTAAGATAATTGCAGAATATATATCTTAAGGATGAAAAATCTTTCCAAAAAGAAACTTATGTGAGAAATGAAGCTCAAGCAACATAATTGTGTACAATAGCAAATGACATCAGAAAGAGACGATGTGCCCATTCTTAAGAAAATTTAACACTGCCCTATGACAGAGCCTAGAAAGAGAACATTAAGTTGTAGGATCAGAAAGTTGAAACTAAGTGAACCTCTGCCAGCACTGAGAAATTCTCCCAAGGGAAGCAATGGGGACCTAAAAGATCCCCATTTATTCAAAATGAAAAACACTTTAGAATTTGTAGTCATTGTGTTTTCAGCTAAAGATTATGACTGATTTAGGAACTGAATTTTGTTCTATTATCTGTGTTTTTTTAAAAATTATTCATTTGCTTTTAAGGTATTGTGAGCAGAAGTTATTTAACTCAGAAAATGAGATAAGGTTTTCCTCAATGAGCCTTAGACAAATACAATGGCACACTTCTTTCATATAGATACACAGTGGAGAGAAAGAAAGAAAGAAAGAAAGAAAGAAAGAAAGAAAGAAAGAAAGAAGAAAGAAAGAAAGAAAGAAAGAAAGAAAGAAAGAAAGAAAGAAAGAAAGAAAGAAAGAAAGAAAAGAAAAAAAGAAAGAAAGAAAAAGTAAGAAAGAAAGAAAAGAAAGAACAGAAAGAAAGAAATATAGAGAAAAGAAAGTAGAAAAAAAGGAAGGGAGAGAGGAGAAATTGCAAGGGTAAATTTTTCTTTTTTTTTCTGTTTTGCACTGGTTTTTTGACAATGCTTGAACTATTAGACTCAAAAATGACCCTTCTAGCAGGTGAACAGAAAGTTCCATTGTGTGACAGGTCTTTCTCTACCTGCATATTTGATCCAATGGTAATTTAAACATTACTCAAAGCAATTCCAAAGATGGGTAAATCCTATCATGGCTACTTTCTTTTAACCTTTTAACCAAACTTCTCCATTTTTTAAGAATTTCCAGTCATTTTAACAAGCTTTATTTCAAAAGTTGTGTCAAGTCATGTTGAAAGAAGAGAAAATGTAAAAGACCTACATACAAAAAGACAATGTCTCTTAATGTGATTCACAGTCTTTCTTCCTTTCTGTGGCACAAAAAAAGTGATCTTTGACAAAATGGGTAACTACTGCTATGAACATGACACATGTGAATTTATATGTCTAATTTCCCTTGTCAGGTCTCCATGGACCATAAACTATAGTATGAAGACATTTATACCACACACTGGGCTCTGTAGGGATCTACTGCAATGTCAGAAGGCATTTAAGGCAAAAATGACCTCTGCTTGAATTCCTAAAATAAAATTTCAAGTGGAAAGCCTCATTTCCTTAATGTTTTTGCTCATATATGCCTATTTTTTGTTAAATTTAAAGGCATCTTATATTCAATGGGGAATTTAGTCCTTTTGCCCACCAAAATGGACAGAAGAAGAGATACTATGGTAGCTCAAAAAAAAAATCCATAGAGACAGTATTATTCAATCATTTTCATCTAGACAGAAGTGCTGAGTGAGCCAGGCTGCCCCATCAGTTTGATCTTGTAGGAATCTCTTATGTAGCTGAAAGTAGCATCTTCTATGTCTTCTGTTGTTAACTCATGTTAGACTCTGGATATATATTTGGATTCCTTTTCTCTATCTGGTTCACAGTTCATGCATTTAATGTTCTTAAAATAAATACAGACTTAACTCAAGCTTGAAGCTGATTAAATCTCCACATTCTTTAAAATTTTAAATACCCAAGGTTTCTAGGAATTTATTTTCTTCTTTTAGGTCGATTACATGTGTTCATCTGCACATATAAACAATATGTAAAAGGGAAGGCACACTTTCTAATTTGGTTAAAAATGTGAATTATTTGACAAACCAAGAGCGATGTTTCAAATCATATATTTTTCCATATTGGAGGTAAATTATGAAGTTAAAAATAGAGTTTCCTTTGATAAAATACAACAAATAAATGCATGATAATCTAAGCTTCCAAGTACTAGCATTGGCTTTGCTAAAAATTCATTTCCTAATGCTATATTTAAGTAAGCTTGAGATTACAGTAGCTATCAGATACTGTAAGCTTCAATCTTGGCAAAACCCTGATTCTTCCATTCTTGGCTTTATCACTCTCCTAGGCCCTGCATTGAAGAAATAAAATACACACTGATTAGATTGCTTCTTAAACCTTGACACCAATCCTGACAGCTGAATTTGCACAACGGAAGTTAGTCAAAATGGAAAAAAATAGTGTTACTGCACAGTAGATATGATGCCTTGAGTTCATGTGCACAAAACTATGAAATAAAAGTGTTGTAATTCCCACTGATGAAAGGGGAACTTCAGGCTTGAGCTCATTAATGCGACTTAATTAACAAACTAATAAATCACAAAATAGAAGTAACTATGGAGATTTATTTTATACCCAAATTAGCAAAATTACAAATAAGCGATCTTAGTTACAATAAATATATTCATCATTATTTTCCAACATATTTTACGTAAATTTCTATGAATTTCAATTCCTCAGCATGATATAGAAACATACTCAAGATGTATCTCCTAATTAGTTTCTAGTGTCTTCATTAAAAAAATACTCTACAGCTGAAGTCAATATTTATACCATTACTGCAGATCTGAGGTCACGTGATTTCATATTTGTTCACCAATACACACACAAAACATGCATGTGTAGGTACACATGTTCATACATACATATGTATACAGGTGATGTCCTCACACAAATGTATCCCTAACTTAATACTGTAAGATGTTTCGCTGTTAGGTGTGACTTTAATAAGTAAAGTTGCAACCCTCATCATTTGTGATTATTATCTATTGATCAAACTCTGTTGATGATTTTCCTCTTGAATTTTAATTCAGTACCTTATGTTTGGGTTCATATACTTTTTATAATGAGAGCATACTTGAACTTGGTGTGCTAGTGTGCTCTCCATGATTGGCATTAAATAAGTATCTCATAACCTGCTGCAGCTTGTAATACATCCTGGCTTTCTTATCTAGAAAAGTAATTTATAAATGACATTCAACACAACAGAAGCATCTTTTAGTTCCTCACATCTTTATGAAAATAAATGATGCTATGGCGTTAACATGAAGCCATCTATTCCCCTGCTCCGTGGCAGCTGCCGGAGGGAAAGGAAGGAGAGTGGTTCCTTCCTTTCTCAGGTGAGTGACAACAAGGTATTGCGGCATTTCCCCCCCAGACAATACCACTGGAATCTGTTCAAATCCAGTTGTATCACCACCATAGTATCATTTTCCTTGATGGATTAAAGAAAAAAATTATGAGGTGATATCATCTAGTTTTCAATTGTATTAGAGATTAGGAAATGGCTTTCAACACCCATTCAATCGCAGTCACCCAGTGCGTGGTATCAGACTTCTAGGCATCTGGTTAAGGACAGTCAGGTTCAGAAAGCACCTGCAAATCTCTCTGTCCTTTTCCCACTCAACTGCAATGCTTTTGAAAGCACTACTATGCTAAGCATTCTACTTCCTTGATATTTCTCCTGTGTCTTTATTAGCGTGCCTTATAGATGTATAATGACTTCAAGACAATTAAATTGACGCATTTCGTTTTCTGAAGGCTTTCCCACAGGATGTCTTATCTCTTGAAGTTCCTGAGATTTTGTACCATTCTCTCTACTGTAGCCCGGACGTGTGACCAGGGAAGAATTCTAACCACACCGACTGTATCTGTCATTCTTGGGAGACAGAGAGCAACCGGGAATAGTATTTCTCTTTCATTGTTGATGTATCTCTAAAGGCTTCCTCAAAGTTTGGCTAAATGCATGTTTTAAAAAAATTAAGTGAAATAAAATAAATGTAATTGTCACATGAACCCCAGGAGTCTTCTTTCATGTTCTAATTGCAGAGTTGCAGCTCTTCAGCAATGTATATACTGATGATGTTGGTCAAAAAGGTATTTCTGAAAATACTAGATTCAAACGCATTCTGATATTTTATTTTAATCTTTTTTTTTAAACTGCAAGATAACATTTTTAGATTAAATGGATACACAGAGCACAATATAAAAAGCACATCGTAATATTTTGATTAAATTCCTTGTGTTTGCAGGCTCTGCAAAGGCAATTTCCCGAAGCATTCTTGGGACTGAACCTACCCCAGCCTCTTGTTGTTGTCATTTGGTAATCCAGGCTAGATAGAACAAAGAATGATCTATTGCCTGGCCCCCAAACAGTGCTCTTTCAACCTGGTAACTGTCAAGATAGGAAGAAGGTAATGCCACTTTACCTCATTTACAGTGAGACTGGAGCAGCAGGAAACCTGCAGGTTGAAAGAGCACAGCTCACATTGCTTCCTTGAGGCTTTCCCAGCCGCAGGAACAATGCATATTTCTCTGAAGATTAGCTGGCAGATGGAAAAGAATGACACATGTGCACACACACAGAGCAAAGCATAGAGAGAAGCAATTGAAAGTCCTCTGCAATAAGATGGGAGAGAAATGTAAACATTTTACCTTAACAAAATAACAGTATCTGAACTCATTTCAAACCGACATGCCAAAATTGTTAGAAAAAAAGTGTAGAAATAAAACTATCAAGAAAAGTCCTTCTAAAACAAAGGCAACAGTTTTTAATAATAGTTATAAATTATCTGTACTATGATCATCTAAACCCAGGCAACTTTATTAACTTATATCTAAATATTTGGTACACATTTACATTGCAACAAGTTTTGTATATGATAGATTATTGACATTATCATATATGGGGAGAAGAAGTCCTGAGTATATGAAGTCCTGAATAAATGTGTATTTTGACATAGTCATGGAAATGTTAAGACATGCAAATCATTAGACCCATAGGAAAACGGCAAATCATTTCCCCCATGAGTCTCAGAGTATACTAAAACTTTCATTGGTCCATGTGTAGATGTTGATAGTGTGTGAAGATAGTATTCCCTATAGCTTTATCTCCGTGGATATTTAGGGCCAGAATACTGTTTCCTCGCAGAGACAGCTCTTACTAAGATTGAGTAAACCCTTGTTTTCGATCCAGCTATAGGCCATAAAACCTGCCTTCTAATAACCGCACCTCATTGTTTAGCTGTATGTGTTAACACTGTTTTATTTTCAAATGAATATAATAGACATGGTGAGCTTCTGGGGTGCTACGCTTTTGGGGTGCTGGGGCTTCTCCATCAGATAGATCATTTCACCTGCTCCCATCTTTTCTGTGTGTCAGTGTGTCTATGTGTGTTTGTCTTATCTTTATTCCCTTACTGCCATCCTCAGTTCCATGCCTGGAGCCATGCTGGATGTGGACATGGATTTGGACAATCACACCAAAAGTTACTTTAGTTTTATCTCATTGGCTGACTACGTTTTTAGTTTGTACATGGGCCTTCATGTACCCATCCTAAGGGAACTTGGGAAATTACTGCATCCATTTTCATGTTATAAGAAATAATATTGCTATACTTGTCCATAGAGTAGATACTGTCTGTTTACCACAGGCTTCAGGAGTAGAATAGCTTTCCAAAGGACATGACCAATATTATCACCATTGTTAGTGCTTCATTAATGACCATTGAATGCATCGATTTAGCCAACATTCAACACTGCTTCTTCCTTTTTATCCATATATTGATTTCATAACTCAAAAGGCTGTTTAATTGCTTATATTTTGTGATATATTGCATTTCTCTTTGCATACTATGCACATGTGTTTATTATTATGTTTATGTTATAAATCAAATAATAACATTTTAATTATTTTTCTTACACTTATTTACATTTATATTATGTTTGTGTATTGTGCTGGCCTGTGTGCCTTGGATTTCATAGAGATCAGATGACAGCTGGTAGGAATTGGTTCTCCTTACAATTGTGGTTGTAAGGGATTGTGGTTCAAGGGACTGAACTCAAGTTTTCAGGCCAGGTGGCAAGTGGCTTTACTCAAGGATTGTTGCTGTTGGCTTTTAGTAAAATCTTTTTAAAACATATATTAAGTATTTAGACTTTTGTGTACATGAAAGTTTTGAAATTTATATACTGTATTACAACCTAAACACATTTTCTTGGAATAAATTTCTATCTACATTATAAGGAGAAAATGGTAAGTTTTGTTTCTGAACCTTGTTGTGGTATGTTTAGTTGTGGATAATAGTTTAGTTAAGATTAGTCTCTTACTTGTTTACACCTCTGTGCCATCCCCAGCTTCCATACCCCACAGGAGGTTCCTGTTATTTGTTGATTGAAGGTCTCTGTGAAAACAGGAAGAAAACACCTGGGGATTGAGGGGTGGAGCAAGGAGGGAGGAGGGAGTAGGAGGTGGAGGAGGAGTAGGAGCTGAACTAAGGGGAAGAATGAAGAGGAAGGATGGGTGAAGAAGCCTTGGAGTGAGCTCTCGGCCTAGCTGCCTGGGTATAGAATTCCCTGAGATTTGACATGGTTTGTGATTAATAAAAAGCATTGGAAAAATTCAACGCTGGACTCTCCTTTAAGCGCCTAAACTTTATTTTAACAGAACCTTATACAGTCTACTACTCTATCTTAATTGAAATCTCTTTAATCTGCTTGAGATGTACTTAAAAATATAGCACAATGAAAGGATCAGATGTTATTCTCTATCATTTCTTATCTAAATTTTATCATATTGTCTTGATATCATTTATTGTTTTATTATTTCCTTATTTTAAAGTTTCTATTTCCATATATATTGAGTTTTATTTTCACTGGTTCCATTTTTGTTTTTCTAGTGATAACTTGCTTTTTGTTTTACACCAGTGTTACATCATTTTAAATATCCTTGTCGTCTATGAAGCCAGAAGTATGAGATTGTGTTTCACCCACATTCTCTTGTAATACTCTTTAAAATAATAATGGCTATTCATTTGTCTTTCTACTCTGAAAGTACAGAAGACTTTAAATTACTATCACGTGGAATAAAACTCAGGAGATGTTCTGTTCCCACAGAGATTGAATTCAGTTGGAATCTAACTGAATGAATCAGAGAACATTTGAAAGTTGGTGTCAGATTTGGCTTAAAGTAATCGGGAAAGAAGACTTTAATTCTAAGTTTTCAGGGCAATATATGGAAATGGGCGTTATCATATTAGACAAAAATAATACTCGTACACAAATATAAGTGCCGTGTTTCCTCATGTTGATTTTATCTATGATGTAATGTAAAAGTGGAAGGAGGATTATCTGTTGTGCAGAGATTAATTAGTGTGAATGGAAAAGAAAGAGGATGGCATGGGCCTGAATATGCCAAAAACACATGAGATATTTCAATGAATATATCCTTATGAGACTCTTACTATGCACAATGAGTTTATGCTAACAAAAAAACAATAGAAAACAAAATTTTATCTTTTAAAGATATATTCATTAAAATGTCAACAATTTCATCTAAGTTTATTGCAAAGATTCCTGCAGCTCAAGTTTTTTCTTGGAAACAGTAGAATTGCACAAGTAGCCCTTGAAGATAGTCTGCACTACTGCTGTGCAATCCAGTCAGATTGCAGACTGTCTCCCTTGACCTTCTTTTTCTATTTTTTTCTCAGTTTTAATTGATAAACTGAATGTACCATTATTTATTGTTTATATTACTATCGTACTGAAATGCATCTGGCTAAACTTGAGAATTCTTATACATTTAAAAAAAGACACAAATTGTTTCTGATCATCACATTATAATAAACTGAAAGTGAAAATAATGACACACAGCATAAACATGATGGACATGATACGAAGTGAATATAAAACTTATCTGAACTCTTGCAGAGAAAATACGTGATTAGGCTGAGATGAAATTACACCTGTATTCTGTCCTTGGATAATTATCAGACGTACATAAAATGTATATTAAAATCATTAAAGAGAATATTTCACAATACTTCAAATCATTTTTTGTGACCTATGAAGAGAAGTTGAAATACTGCAGTGCACTTTAATGTCAATGCTTTAAAGAACTTTCTATATTTTCTATTCTGTATTTATGAAGCATGTCTTAGAATTAACATCCGTTAGTTATCAGTCAAGACAAAGCCAGGGAAAGAAGCCAAAGATGCCACTTCAGAGAAGGAAAGATCATTATATCTCACAGTGCATTGATTATAGACTCAGAAATTCACAGTTATAACAGATCCAAGGAAGCACAGTCCGCAGTGAAAAGCCAACTACATTTTAGCAAAATTGTTGGGTGCTGTAACCTTAACTAGGTGGAGTCCCAAAATAACAGTTATGGCCCAATTCTTTCCTTTAAACCCTGCAATTTTTTCCTCTCATGTCAAATGGAAAAATTGTACTAAATATCCCAAGTTAGACCTATCTTGTAATTATGATGTTTATAATAATTCTACTTAATCATATATACTATCAAGTTAAGTTAAATCATTAATTTATCTTCCTAATATGATTATAAAAATATGAATTATCACTGCCTAAGTACAAACAACCTTAAGATTAGAAATAATAATTATTGATAAAGTGAATGTGAATTTTGCTTCTGAAACTTCATTTGTGCCATCGATCAAACTATTTAAAATGCTCTGACTTCTTTAATCCAGTTATGTAATCTAATTCCTCAGCTCCATTCATTACTTAATAATGGATTCTTACAGTGTATTTTAGAAGACTTGGAGTTCTTTTGCACCTATGATATCAATTATAAGTATAGTTGCCCTGAATATATTCCTATTTATCTATGACACTCAATTAATACTTCACAAAATTATGAAATAGTACAGTTAATGGTCAAAATTTTGCAGACATTTTATTTGAAGTTTTTAAAGATCAGAAACACTTAAAGATAAGCTATGACCTTAAATAGCTTGAATGAATGAAAAATAATTTATTGAAAAATGAATGAAAAAATAAATTAATCATTTTGTACTTGAAAATGCTAACAAAAACAAAATAACAGAAATTAAAAATTTTGTTATTGTTTCTATTTTAAATTTATTTTTATATTACAACACTTATCCTTTATCATTCCTCTGTCCAATCCTCCCATAATACCCTCTTGTTTTCTTTCAAATTCATGGCCTCTTTTTTATTAATTGTTTTTTCATGAATATATGTATATACATATTTCTTTCTAAATATAACCTGCTCAGTCTGTATAATGATATATACACACACACACACACACACACACACACACACACATTTTTATGCTGACTATCTGGTATTAGCTAACCAATTGGTATGGTCTTCCCTGGGAAAGACTATAAGACTATTTCTCCCACTCTCAGTCTCTCAGTTGCCTGTAGTTATTTGGATATGGTTGAGGCTTCATGCACTGGAGCAGCCCAATCATGTTGCCAGTTATAGTGCCAGTTGTAGCCATATACCAAATATAGTCATGGGTTCATTGGTTCATGGCAAATGATTTTTTATTATTTTGTTTAAATCTATCACCAATTCTAGAATGGCACCCTGGAGTGTTTCTGCCACCTTACAATCTGCTCTTCAGTCTATAGCTAGAGGGCTTCAGCTAGGCCTCTGTACAATCTAGAAGAGTTAAGCTTCTAGCCCGGACCTAGAAAGCTTCAGCCTCAACCTACTGCTGACTGGCTATTCTGACTAGCTCCTTCTGAACTCAGAGCTGTGCTAAACTCAACCTATTCTTCAAGCTGCAGGTTCAATCTGACCTTTTGAGACCACTGACTGTTTCTGACCAAACTCTTCTGACTCCAGCTTTCTTTTGCTGATTATCTGACTTTTCAGACTGAAATGCTATGCTTGACTTCAAACGGATTCACTCTTCCCAAGACTTTCTCTGCCTAGCTGCCTCTATGTCTCTGTGTCTCTCCCTGAGCTCTCACTGTTCCATCCTTTCTCAATCACCCTTTATGCTCCTCAGACAGGCCGCTTCATTTTCTTTATTTCTTTCCTATCTACCTGCTTCAGACTGCTTGCTTCATATTCTCTGCTGTAAATGAGAGCCTGCCTTTCTATCATGAGATTTGGGCATGTCCTCACTCTGAATCACTCTGCTAACTCTTACTCTGATTAGTCATATTGTCTGTCCTTCACTGATCTACCTGAGACATCACTTCTTGTGTGACACTGACACTTTCTGAGATCTGCTTCTTGTGTCTGCTTCTACACTCTGTTTCTGTTTTAAGGATTAAAAGCATGGATCTCTATTGCCTTCTGAATACTAGGATTAAAGGTATATGCCACCACTGTGTTCTGAGTATTGGGATTAAAGTTGTGGACCAATATACTTAACATTCTTTCTTCATTCCAACCAGATCACACAGGCCTCTGAATGTGATTCCTTCATATAGATGCCTGGAATATACACCCTTCCTAGCTTTCACACATGCCTATTCCTCTACAATGCACGTTTCCTGGTACACTTCACCATGTCTATTGGTGTCATTCAGGTTCAGCCTATGTTTAGGCAGTCATGTTGGTAAGATTTTATGGATGTAACTTCTGACATCCAAGAGAATCAATATCACAGCAAACTCCCTGACCTTCTGGCTCTTAAAATCTTTACACACCCTCTTCCACAAAGTTTCCTTAAACTTATGTGCATGAGATTGGTTGTAACCAAAATCATTTGAATTGTACTTTATCATTAATTTTCATTCTTCAGTGGAAGAATACGTAAGTTAATTCAAAATCAAAGATTGTACATTAGTGTTGTGTGGTGTCAAAGCTTTTCAGCAGTCATTCTGACTGCATCCATTTGTAGTAAATGCCCTATATGGCAGCTTACCTGTAATCTTCATGACTGTTCATAGAAATTTTGTCACTTATGGAACTATGGTTTCTTCAAGTCCTATGCAGCACAACTGGTGTGTTGTACTTTCATCTGGAGTTACAGACAGCAACTGGGAAAGCAAGTTGGGCCAGTTATCAATGACATGATTAGATGTATTGACTGCATAAAATACCTGATTTCATATACTGAGTTGATCATTATCTTATATTGTTGTGAAGCCTGATTTTAATTAGAAAAGAAACTTTTAAATTTTTACATGAAATATATTTATTATGTTTGTTTTTATATGAGTTGAGTTATCAATCAAATTTCTGATTGTAAATACCAAAACATTCTTTTTTGACAACCTTGTAAGAACTCAATTTTTTATTTTAATTTTAAATGTATTATATGAAAATTTAATGGTGATTTTCTTTCTTTTTTGGTCATTAAATAGATATTCTCTGTGCTTTAAACTTTGTTTTTCTCTGACAATTCATATTTATCTGACAGTAAGCATAAAAACAATATTTATACAAACCTTCTTAGGATGTAGAAGCAAGTAGCACAATGAACATCATCTTTATGCAGCAGGTTGCTTGAAAATCCATTTATCTGCCCTTGAAAGTACGTATAAGGAGAGGTATATGTCTGTACATCCAAAATGGGAAATGAGAGAGAGAAGGAGATGAGACAGAGAGATGGAGAGACAGAGACAGACAGAGACAGAAATAGACAGACAGACAGAGAGGTACACATAAGGAAGAAACAGTCAAGGACACTGTGTGAAAACAGTGAACTAAAAGTCATAAAAAGAAGCCCTAAGAGAGATCAATTCTACAAATAACTTGTCCTGGATTTCTGGCCTCCAGAAATGAAAGAAAATAAATTGTCTTTGTTAAAGCCTCCAGAGTGTGGTATTTGTTGTGGCAGTTCTGATAAACACCAAATCTTTGTCCCCACAAGTTGTATGTCTGTACAGATTACCTATCAGAAACACCATTGTTCCTGTGAAAAAGCAGGAGCAAAACGAGATACTTATATTAAAAAATGTGTTTAAACAATTGTGAATTTTATAAAAAATATGCTAATAATATGAGGACAATATCAAGAGTTCATGAAGTAATCCACATAATATATGAATCCTGAAATTTCATTATAAACTCCCAATAAACTTCTCCCAATCCTATAAAATAAACATGCTTTATGTTGGAGCTAAGTATCTAGTTCAGTGGTAAAATGATTGTCAATTCAACCAAAGGCCTGAGTTGAGCCCCCATAAGTACAAACAAAGCTAAAAAACAAAACAAAATGAAACAAAACAAAAACTATTACTTTTTATTAGAACAATTCAAAGTTTTACTTATTAAATTCATATTTAACAAAAATGAATTTGTAAATGCTATATATATGGCAATTTATTACAAAAAATAAATAATCCAAATAGTTATAAGTATAGAAATACACTAAATGCACACATAATATTAGATGTAGGATAATTCATTTATAACTAAATCTTAACCTAGAATTCTTATTGTGGGTAGGAGAAAATGATTATATTATTTGATTTTAGCAATCATACATAGAGGCAGCCAGTTACATATGAAAACAAGCTAACACAGATTGTAATCACTGTAGGCTGCTGTAATATGATATATCAGCAGTAAATAATTACAAAATCACACAGTCATACTGAAAGTGGGTAGTAGCCATAGGACATAGGAATCACACACATACACAAAAAAAGAATGACCCAAAGTACAAGAATGACATTGCAAAATTACTATCAAGGTTAAATTATTTAATATTATTATTTATGCTAATTTAAAAATAAACAGATATCGCTGGGGACTTGTGATTCTGTACCTACTACTCTGCAAAGGATGAGTCATCACATTGCATCTCACAGCTTTGTTGGACACAGCTAATTTGTGACATTCTTTCTTGCTGCTGTCATTTTTTTTTTTTTTTTTTTTTTTTTTTTTACATTTTGTTTATGAGATCTATCGGGCTACTCCCAACACCTGCACAGAAAAATCCAAACCAAAGGAACATCTTACTCTTTATCACTGTCAGTTTTTCTGAAGAAATATAACATGGCTGAACATGACTTTAATTGCAATTTCCAAAAATTTGTAACTGTGTTCTTTTTTAGAACATTGCACTGTTTCTGTAATACTGAGAACAGAATTGACTAACATGGCTGAGTCAATAAAGCATGTGTCATACTGTTGGACTTCAGAGATCCAAACTGGGACCCCCAGCGCCCAAACCAGAACGCCGCACCCCCACAGAGACTCACAGATGGGATATCGATGCAAATAGCAAGAGGATTTATTCCAGTATACTGGGGCCGTTCTAACACGCAGGATAGAAGCGACCACGAGGAGCAAATGGTGAAGTTTTTTATACAGTTGAAACGGTTGCTAGGCCCAAACTGAGTTGGGACAAGTTGATTGGTCCCCAAATTGTTTTCCCATTTTGATAGGTAGGGGCCAGTTAATCTTTAAACTGATTGGTGCTGGCATATAGCAAGGTTGCAGGCTCCTAGAAAATGTAAACTTTAGGGTCTTAGTCAATGCGGGTAGGGGGAAGACTCTTAGCCCGAGGCCATGGCTGTCTACGTGGGGAAACTCTTTTAGCCCAAGGCCATTTTGTTTGTCTTAGAAAGTGTTTTTCTTTAACTCTGGGAACTGTTTCGGGTCACGGTGCTCCTGGCTTGGGCCTACACAATTTTGGTGCTCTTAGAAGCCTGACTAAAGTTGGCTGCTTTGGTCTTTTTCTATACTAGGGACCTGAATCTTAAGGTGGGACCCCTACAATACAACTGGGAAGACCTGAATTTACAGTTCCACATCTTATCTATGTAAAACCAGATATGGCAGGTTGGTAATCCTAGTATTCTTAAGGCAAGATGAGAAGCAGAGATAGCAAAGTCCCCAGAAGCTCATGGCCTGATTCCATGGTATTTATAGCAGCAAACCAGATAAACAATCTCAAACAAGTGGAAGGTGAGGACCTCTGACATTCTTATACACATAATGGTACTCACATGCCCACTCATACACGGGAGCATGTCTACACATAAAAAAATACACACAGACACACTGCTGTGTGACAAAACGTTTTCTGGGAAGACACAGCACAAGTCTACTCAGTTGAGACATGGAACCCATAACATAAAAATGCGCACGCCAGCAAAGTCCAATTTGGTGAACCAATGAGCTTTATTGGGTTAATTTACAGGAGAATGGGTGAGAGGTTCCTTCTGCAGCAGAAATGACTCAAAGACAGCTGCATCACCAAAGCGTATCCCAGCATGAGTGATAACTCATAAAAGCTGGAAATCTGGAGCACACGGCATTGCCTAGAGGCAGATCGGTATGTTAGAAAGTGTCTGGTCAAGTGACTCAGTTGCTCTAAAGTCTAGCTGCATTCAGGTTCTTCCAGGTGCCTGGTCTGGTGGGAATGTTCTTTGCTTCTTGCCTTATCTGAGAGTCTACTTTGCAGTTTGATTTGTTTATTCTGGGAGGGAGAGGCCTAGTGAATCTTATTGGTTCCAGGGACTTCCTGAAGGTATTTTGGGTTGTTTGCCTTTTTTGTTAAGGATCTTCACTATAGAATGGAATGTTTCAATTTCAAAAGAAACTGCTACATAACAACCACAGCCATGACCTGCAAGTGTAGGCTCTTGCACACACACACACACACACACATGCACACGCACACACGCAAAGAAAGACAGCTAAAAGTGCTACACAGGTTGGATTTATTGTAACGAAAGCATTTATCTCTATGAGACTAAAGTGGCAAATAATGATGTTAGGAATTTTAAGATGTGTTCATCATTACATGTAATCGCATGTAGATTTGGGCAGCATATACTTCAAGTTAGAACCAAACCACATTTCTGCAGCATAGACAGTAATAATGGGCAAAAACCATGGTTGTTAAACTATACATATCTGTCTAGGAAAATAAAAGTTAATAGTCAACTATTTATAATTTTAACCTTGCAAATAAATTCTCATTTTTTTTCTAGTTTATAAACTTACATGAATCTACATATTCAATTAAAATTTCATTAATGAGCATGTCTAGAAAGTAAATTAGATATCAGTTATAAACTATATCATGATAATCTTAACTATTTTTATCTATTAAAATGTTCTTAAATGCACCTATTAAAACACATGCACCCATGTTCAGATAAAACTACTTAAATAGATGCTTTCATCAAAAGTATTTTCACAAGTATATACTAACAAAATGTTAAATATCTTAACACAGGGTAGGCACTAGTTTTCAGTATCTAAGCACTCTTGCTTTGTCTATTTTTCCTAATTGTCTTCCTCTGACCACTTTTTTTCTTAAAACATTTACACGAAAAGAAGGAATATTGAATAAAACAGAAAAAAATAGAAAATATAAAAACTTGGCAGCTTTAGAGAGTGATGTACGTCAGGATGGATAAAGTGCCTGAGAAGAAACGACAAATAAAAATAAATTGCTGACCAGTACCACTTGAGGCTAAAGAGAAAGCTTAGCACCAACATATAAGATGCTGTTGCTGCAAAATTACACTTGTGGTTGTGATGAACTGAGACAAAAATAAGATAATCCCCAAAGGATACCTGAGGTCAAATTAGAAGCACTGATATATATATATATATATATATATATATATATATATATATATATATATATCTACACACACACCACTCCCGGTTAAGACAGCTTTTCATCAAGTGTTTGTACTTCCCTTTTACTAAATGATTAAGATTGCATGCCACCAAATTATTTCATTGTCTTGACAGAATTTAATTCACAGCATATTGCTGTTTCCTTGAATTCTTCTCTAAGTCTTTCAACCACTATGAAACCCATACTAACATTTCTGTAAGGCAATAACATAAATGTCAAAATGGATATTGTCTCTTGGTGGAGCAAGTAACAAGAACATATTGGTGTGAATACATTTGAATTCAGGACAATATTTTGCTAGGGTACATGTGTACATTCAACATTTTCTTGTATGAAAACTGTAGGTTTTGTTGAATGGTAACTATAGGTTGTGATAAGAAATAATAGAGGAAATAAGGATCCCAAGTTCTCCTGGTACAATGAGTAGTGGTACCGTTTTCTGAGGACAAAGATAATCTACAAGACTTGAAGGAACTAAAGCAAAGGCAGAAGAGAATGTTGATATGACATACATATAGAGATAGTCAATAGCTATTTGGGAGTCAGATTATAATAACACAATTGATACGCTCTCAAATTTTAGTCCTAAAGTCTCTTCGAAATTACACCATTTTTTTATTAATATTAAATACTGCAGTATAAATGTATAGTACTGAGAAAATATAGTCAGTTTGTTTACATGGTTCAGGTAATGTAAAAGTGAAAATAAAAACTGTGATTTTAAGAGATGGCTGTGAAGCTTAAACTTTACAATAAAATTATAATCTTGTTGTGTACGTACATTTATCTTTAACTGTATTTAAAGATGGTACTGCCTGAATTTCCTTGAACGCTTGCCTTTCACTGGAGTATGGTCTACCTATCAGAAGCTACATTTTTAGAGAACACTGACTCATCTTCTCACAGAATCTTAAGAACTGTCAATAGTTCTTCAATGAAAGGTGGGAATTTACATCAAAATCCGTACTTCTTAGTACTGGGGTTTTATCTGGTGTCACAACTGCTGTTAAGTTCATATGTGCAGGTGTCTTGCTCTGTGTAGAAGACACTCTTTCCCTGTATTTATCCACTATCTCTGGTTCTTGTACTCTTTTGCCTCTTTTTTGGAAATGATCCTGAGTCTTTGGAGGAGTATGGTTTGTATGATCCATTTACAGTTGAATTGTCTTCGGTCACTTATTCTCTGCACTTTGGTCAGTTGTGGATCTCTGTGTTGATTATCATCTACTGTAAACAGAAGCTAATCTGATGAGAGTTGAGTACTGCCTTAGTCTATGAGGGTAATTATGGTTCAGGAAGAGTCAGTATACTATGTTCATTTAGCAGACTATTAGAAATAGATTTTGTCCTATGCTCTGTAACCTCTTTAGCAATATATTCTTGTCCTGACAGTGGTACCGTATTGGACTGGGACGTAAATCTAAGCAGAAAGTGGTTGTTGGTTTCCATATTTGTGCCACTATTGTGCCAGTGAGCATGTCTTTGTAGACTGTTATTGTAGCTCAAAATCCTCATGCCTGAATAAGATTGATGATTACTTTTCCCTTCTTGTAGTATGCATAGAATCTTCTAGCACTCTTAGAGCTAGACAGAAAGGTTGAAGCTTCCAAGGCCAGTATCAGATTGATTTCTACATTTGTCATGCCTTAAGTATGTGTTTTCTTCAGCAATAGGGTCTTCCTGCCATGTTCTAGAGGACAACCAAAAACACTAGCTATAGCATGTTGTTGGAGATATTTGAGATGTCACTGACCAAAAACTCTGGTTATTTCTCCCCATGGCTTGTCTTTTGGAATCACATAATTTGTTTAAGAAATTGTTTCACATTTGGGAAACATATGGAGATTCTCAACCTATAGTGGTATACAAATCTGGGGGAGCTGAGTCATGGAACTTATGATAAACATGAATGAATAGAGTCTCATTCAGGACACTCATCATTTCATGTAAGCTGATTCCAAAATTTCCATTCAGAAAAGCCATGTAACAAAAGGATTCCAATTTACTATTTGTGGTTACTTTGGTTGTTTATTTGTTTTTATCCTTTCTCAATGGAAATGCCTAAAAGCTTTACTTGCTACGCATTATCTTTGTAAGACATATATACAAATATCTACCACAAGAAAGCATTCTCTTCTATAACTAAAGAGTCTTTTTAATGCAGCTTTCTTTATCCTAATTTAAAATACATTGATACCTGAGCGAAATATCATCAAACATAATCTGTACTGTGATAAAAACCTACAATCTTCTCCCACCTCCAAAGAGTTTTAAGACAATGACTGAACATGTCTATTAAGAAGAAGTTTTGACTTTCTGTAGCAATCTTCCTGTCCCATAACAAGGATGCTCCCTGGCAAAAGGGAACTTTCTTAAGCTCTTTGTTATAGGCTCAGGTATGGATGTAAACATAGCTAAAGTTTTGGCTGAGTTCACTCCAAAGTTTTTAAAGAGTGATGTCATT
Organism: Cricetomys ansorgei; assembly: GCA_026225945.1. Classification (NCBI taxonomy): domain Eukaryota; kingdom Metazoa; phylum Chordata; class Mammalia; order Rodentia; family Nesomyidae; genus Cricetomys; species Cricetomys ansorgei. Next base: position 16,203,080 of record JAMJFZ010002869.1, read on the forward strand.
TTGGATGTTAACTCAAAGCAAGGAAAACCCAGACTATTTTGGTTTGGGTGTGGAAGGGAGAGGAAATAGCATGTTTCAAGCATTTGTAATATGCCTTTGTAAGCAACATTTCTGAAAAGTTTCATACACATATTTTAGATATCAATCACAAACATATACTCATCATCCAATACATGCCAGCAGGGTTTGTGTGTGTGTGTGTGTGTGTGGTGTGTGGTGTGTGGGTGTGGGTATATATGTGTGCACATGCATTATTGGGAACAAATGTTAAAAATATTTATTTCAATTGAAAAGACACATACTATTCCACTTCTATTTTGTTGTATGAACAAGGCTATCAGTCACAGTACCTGGACACACATTTTATCCCAGCACAACCATTAATTATTCTCTCAGTGTTTTTCAAGGGTTTCTTCTATGATCATTGACAGAAAGAGTGGAGGGTAAATTTTTTTCTACCAGATAGATTCCTGGGTATGAGGACTACAGCACTTTTCTGGAAATGCCTCAATAAGCTGGAAGCCATCAAATGCCTTTCTTTTAACTTCTGTAAAGATTCACTCTGCATTCCTGCTATTCCATAGAATGTCACCTGTTGTTCTGTTTTTGTCAGCAACTTCTCTTGATCATAGTAATTACTGACCATAATTCTTTAAACATTCAAGTAAACTTGTTTTCCTGAAAGCATGACGAATGATTTCGCTTATCTCCAGTGTCCCAACTAGATGTTTTATAACTTGATACTTACATGTTTTTCTTGCGATAATAAAATTGTCTCTTTCCTTTAAGATTACAGAGCTGGCATGGGACAATGAGAACTAAAAATATTGCCTATTGTTTTGTCATGCCACTGTGGCGTATGTATCCACAAAGGGGTTAGATGAGGAAGTCAAGCAGAATGATACAGGATGCTAGGCACTCTAAAATTGGACTCAGAGAAGAGGTTCCAGGACAAAATAAAGGAACAAGTACTTTGATCCATTCTGCTCTGATGATGTGCACAGACCCTTCTCTCTATGGGAAGATAATGCTTTTCACAAAGTATACCAATGCTTGTGTAACAGGTTTATGCATGCGTTTGTAAAACACATTAGCATTGTTTTAATATTTGTGCAAATTTATGTATGTTTACAGGGCAGAACGTCTTTTTATTTACTGCCATGTCCTTGGCACTTAAACCACATTGTTTGATTGAATTAATTATTATTGCCTTAATTCATAACATAAGAAAAGTAGACTATTTGGAAGACTACAAACTACTTCCAGAAAATACATTCAAAGGGACCTTAAATATTCTATAAATGTTATGCATATATGTAATTCATTATTCTTTGACAATTTTATACATGAATATTATGTATTTCTATTTCAAGGCAAAGATGTGCGAAGGATATTATTAAAATAACACAAGGATGTCTGACATTTTAAAAATATCTGTTTTATTTTCTCGTTATTCTGTTATTCTCAAATTGCTTATTCTGAATTTTAGTCATGTTAGTAGAAATGGACATATCCAATTTACCTTACATATTTTTCAATTTTAAGTTTATCCATCCTGATTTTATACAAGTAATTAGAGTTATTTTTTTAGTCACTACCACTCAATCAACTAAAGTATCACAATAATTAAATTAAAGTATCAGCATTGTTAAACAAACCAAATCATAAGGCAAAGGCTGCAGAAATATAAAGACATAGTAAATATAGGTGATAGAGAAAGAGAAAGAAAGAGAAAAGAAAAAGGAGGACTATATCAGACACTTAACAATAAAGCAAAATATCTTCAAAGAATCAGACTTGGTACATAGACTTGGTCTGTGATTCCAGTATTCATAAAGCATAGCCAGGAGGATCATTGAATAGGAAGTAAGCCTTGCATGTCAGTCTGTACTATGTAATACTACTTTATGTGGGGGTCAAAAAGGAGAGAGAAAAGAAGGGGAGAGAAAGAAGAAAAAGAAAAATGAGGAGGGAGAAAAGTTTAAAGATTAAGGATCACGAGGGCTAATGGATTTTAAAAGGCCTAGGTATAGATAATACCTGCAAACTACACTAATGTGAACCTCAAAATAAGTCAGCAAGTTTTTCTTTGATATAATTTATAATTTAATAATTTAATGCTTTAAATACCTCCTTTGGATAATTTCTTACTTCAGAAAATTAGTCTTAGGAAGATGTCATGATGTTGTGTTACCACAGCTGAAGGGGAAACAGCGGGGAACAATTTGTAGAGAACAATTTCCCATCAGGTGTACTGTTAACTTTAGGAACACTGCCATTTTTTTCATAACCATCCTTACTGTATTAAGAATCAATCTAGAATATTGAAAGACTTGATTATTACTAAAATACATGAAGTATAAGCCTACCAACCACTAACATTTAATTTTACAATTTAATTTTATTCACTGATTTTGCATATTAACAAAACATCCGAACCAAAATGTAAGACACGTGTGTGAATTTTTTTAGGACTTTAATCCAAAATGATTTAGTGAAGTATTCTTCTCAGGATCTCACAAGGTTAAAGTCAAGATAGTGAGTGACTAGGCTGAAGGCCTTCCATTAGCCTGAAGATGAATCTATTTCTAAAATATTTCAGTAGGAACAGAAACCAATCTAAGTACTTGTAGGGATAAATCCCTGTTTCTTGTCTCTTCGTTTGCTGTAGGTCTTTCACAGATATTAGTGGCCACCTGCAACCCTTGGACAGTAACCCGCATCTACAAAGTCAGAAAGGATAAGACTGTTTTGCCTCCAGTCCCTCTGACTTCTTCTTCTACTATCTTCCTGACTTTATTGGCATTATTCTTAGTGGATCATCCTGTAACTACATGATGTCTTATGGATACCTAAGAAATTCTTTTAGCAACATCAGATATTTAATAATGTTTACTCTAGCTTCAAAATAACCCCTCTCCCTTTTTTTCAAGAAAAGCAAAATTAGATTTGGTGAAGGGGGATGGGAGAATTGTGGAGAGCATAACAGAAAACTGATCTCTGTTCATTTCACTTAAGAAGACTGTGTTTTCACAAAGGATAACATGATGAAGTAACAAGGAGCAGGAGAGTGCCTTCAAGTAGACAAGACTGCACTTACCTTTCCAGGATTCACTTTGAAAAACAAGAGACACCTTTAATAATGAAGGGAATCGTCTGCAGATTCACACTACTTCTGATGCCTAAAATCCTGTTTGGAAGAGTAAATGGTATAGAAGTTGAAATGCTCCCAGGCTCCAAGACTAAGGACTGGTAATTGAATTAGGCAAAAGAATAAAAAGACTTTTGCCTAAGTCAACATCCACATCTGGTGAACCTAAATCTACAGAATATATTTATAGAAAAATTACTTTAATAATGTGCATAATTAAATTATTTAATATTTTAATCTATGTATTTTATACTTTCAAATGATGTATACATATTTTACAACTATAAACTTACTTCTCATTAATTAATTAGATTTTTAAGTTGCAGGGTATTTTATAAATATGAATAACCTGCTATTTTATATAAAGTGCTGTGTGTAACATTGCAACATATATGAAAGCATGTGTTTGTCAAAATACATGTCTAACTAAAATCCGTAACTATTTTAAAAAATAAGATTTTTAAGTTTAGTTTTCATCAAATCTTTATTATTATGGTATGAGATTAAGGCAGTGAGGAGTTTAGCTACCCAAGATATGTGATCTTTGCCCAAATAATCTAAATTTAACAATGAGGGATATATCAAAACAGACAATTTTTGTTCCTTCAGGTGATCATAACAAATATGAGCTCTTGGGCTAAATTGTAATGAGTGCTTCATATTTAACAAATTTTATGAGCCTACCTATTTTCATGTTTAAGTTGGCTGTTCATTAGGGCATGTCTTATTAACATATAGGAGACTGTGCATTGAAATATTTTACTAATGAGTAGAGCAAGCGGAAATATATGTGTGGCACCTGTAAGACATTATGCCACTTTTATGTGTGGAAAATTACATAGAATTCTGACATTTTTAGTATACCATTAAAGAGGCACCTCACACATTATGCCATTGACTTTCCAATAAACCATTAAACACTTTTTTATTCCTGGCATAACTATTTAACTACTAGACCAACATAACCCTCCCCAAACCTAGTAAATTATGTAGACATTTAACCCCAATGATGTGACATCCATTAGTAATGATCACTAGGCAATGAAGATTTCTGACAAAACCAGTGTCTTTTGAGTTGCAGGAATAAAACCTCTTTAATATGATGGTGTGCTTTTCATAAGTTCATATACATTATGAAAAAAATGAAGCACACATAGGCTTGACAGCAACTAGTTTGTTTTAGTAGACATAATACCAGCATCATTTCAAAGGAGGTGCAAAAGTATTACATTTCCTCTAGATGTTTGAGGAGAAAGAAGAAGATAGTATACAATACATAAAAACTGTCAGAGCTATCAAAGAGCTTTTCTGCACTCAAAGTCTAGACTGATTCACCAGTTTGGTATTGCTACCCCTTCTCTATCATATACTATACTGAATTTGTAGATTGTAGATGACAACATTCAGGCAGTAGATTTCATAAATTTTCATAATAGATTTCAATGCTTTACCTGTTGGTAATAGGAAAATGTAAATGCTTTCTGGACTCTTTAGAGAGTGAATACCTGAGTAAATTAACAATATGTATACTTATAAGTAAGGCAAAATATATTTTTCTTAAATATTGTAATAATATTTGTACCCATTACACTAATAATGTATAATAGTATGTGATTTTGTATGTATATAATTTGGATCACTTCTTAAATAAACAGTGGCCTTCAGTATCTTACGCTTCAAAATTAATATTTCCTATTACTATAACTGTAACTTTTCTTATGTCTCAATAATTATGTGTTGGGGAATATGTGGTTCTGGGTTCTGGCTTCCTCAGAAATAAAAATAAGGGGATATTAGTAGAAGATGGAGAGATAAATAGATTGATAGATAGATGATAAAAATCACTACAGATATAATTATTATTTTAATATATTATTTATAAATCCTTTCTATACTATATATATAACATATTTATAAGCCAATATCAAAGGTGTAAATGTTATATTTATATATTTTATTTAAGATGTTAGTTTATGTGTCAGCTTTTTTGAGAAATTAAAATGTTGCAAGATCTGCCTGGTAAACTACAGATCCAGGAAAACAAATAGTATAGCTTCTTGAGTCCAAAGTGTAGCCACAAAGTGTAGTCTGGTTCTGAATCTGAAGTCAGAAAAAATAATAAACATTGTCTTAGTAATTTTTTATTATACAGGTCTATTCAATTCTTCCAAAAAATGGCCATATACCCACCTACACTGAGAAAGATGTTTTTCTTTTACTCAGTACTGATTTAAACGTAATAAAACATTCAGTAACACAACCTCAGGTTATCGAAATTTCAATCAAGTATCTGAGTTATGTGTTCTTGTCAAGTTTGATATGGAAAATTGCCTTCACAGTATCTTCCAAACTATAACTTAATTATTTCTGTTTGTATATGTGTACATTTGTGTTTGAATTATTTATTAGTATGTATAGTATATTCATATATATATATATATAGCATATATATATATATATATATACCCACATACTGCTTTTACATATACTATATATTAGTATTAGGCTTATGTACACAATATTCCAATGGGCCATGACAATAACAGATAACTATTGCATGGAATAAAGAAGAGGAAAAATTTTCATAATTTCCAGCCTAAAAGAAACAAAAAAAATTGAAATGAATAAACAAGACATCATGTTACATACAAAGACCCCTTCTGACTAGTTCATATTGGGTTAATGTTCCTCAAGGAAAACATTTTATTTAAATTAATCCAACCTCCTCATTCTTTAAACCACTAGAGTAACAAATTGTCCTTATATTCTTTATTTTGATTTCACAATCACTAGCTTGCATTGTTTGCCAAGACCCTTTGCATTGAGTGCTAACACTCCAGAAATCACAACTTGAAAAATAAACTACAATACAGGCATTACTGCTGTGCTAATCTATATGAACATTAGCTGCCAACATAAATGGGGTCATTTGACACATAGTATGTCCTCAAGTAGGAAGTGAGTGTGCCAAAATAATATGACTGAGAATCCCAGTCTTTAGTTCTCCTTTGTATTGTGTAATGCCACAAAGTCCTAAAGTTGGGACTTTCCTGAATTTATGTCGGACACCAGAATCTCCTGGAACTATTTCATTTTCATTTTTGTCTGGCAGAAAAGAGATTCCATGGCTTGCTTTGGCTGAGCAATCATGCCTGAGGCCAGCCTTATCACTGTGACCCGCAGTGTGGGAGAACTGACTGTCACAGCTAGCATTCCCACCATCCCAGGAAGTCAGCTGGCATGGTGCCAACATTCTTCCAAACTCTTCACCTTCCTAAATGAACATCTGAGACTGTTGGGAAGTAAATAATTTTTAGGGGAAGATAAGTTTTCCTCTGATGTATAGGTAGAAAAATATGAAAGAGGAGGAATATTAGCCCCATATCTAAAACAGTTATCAAGGATGGTACTCTTTAACAAATTTGATTTGCATTGCTATTTCTTTGAATGTTTTGGCCAGGTTTTCAGCATTGAGAATTCATAGCACTGATGAGTTAGTAACACTGTTAATGGGCCACATTTAATTAGCTAAGATCCATGAAGATAGGTAAATTACAGTTTGTAGTAGTGTTCAGAAAATTCTCTTAACCAGATCCTATAAAGTTCTTGTATTTGTTCAGACAAACTTACCTGTATGAGAAATAGTTTGAAAATCAATTCTGCTATTGATATTCATCACTGATATTATGCTAATATTTCTACCGGTGTCAAATATAACATGTCCTCGTGTTTAATACTTCAGAAACATGCAACAATGGTGTAGAATAATAGCTATCAGAGATTTAACTGAAGACCTAAAACCTGAGCCTCATGGATCATTAACAGGTAAGGAGCAACAATCCTGCATTGTTTCCTTTGTATGATATCATTTTTATCATTTTTATTTTCTCTTACCATACAAGAAATTAGTCCTGCAAGCCCTTGGAATTAACAATTTCACTGCTTTGTTTTAAACCTTGCTTCAAGTAGGTTTTAAGAAGTATCAACTCTCTGGCTGCTTTTTCTGTTACCATTAGACCTGATGACCTTGGAGACTTCTTTTAAAAGTTGTAGTCATGATTTTTATTAAAAACAGCAAAAATGAAACCCCAAATTAACAGCATGATCCACGATATGATGGATCTGCAAAGTAAAATTAATTGAAAATAGGACTAAGAGTATATATATATATATATATTTCCTACTAGGATTATTACAATACATAATGGATATTTCATGCTAATTATCCTAATTAGTTTTGTGAGGTTACAGTTCAGTCACAATTTAATTTGTCTGACCAAAACACAAAACAACCCATGCTTACTAAGTTCAGCTAACATTTACCTGGGAATAATTTGTATCCTTTAGTTCCTATGTCCTCTCCTCTCCATGATGATGCAATAGTAACCTGGCTAATCCAATAACGTACCCTAGTCTTAACAAAACCTCCTCAATATTATACGCAGTCCATGGAGTCTCTCAGATTATTGCTTTCCCTCTCCTCTTTTTTTTTCCCCACTTCCCAGTCATATCCCTTTCTTTCCACGCCCCCCCCCCCCCCCCCCCGCCGGCCCATTCACACAGGATTAAATACACTTAATCTGAGTTATATTCTAATGTCGTAAAATATTGTGCTGAGTGGTGCAACACTACTTCCTCTCATAATTCACCCTAGACATGGTTTGTAGCTTTCACACTCTATGTGATCTCATTCTGGGGTCAAAGCTCAGATGTTCTAATGACCACTGTGTGTGATGAGGCCCCAAAATACTTCAATAGTCTGAAGTATTTCACTGTAGTCTCATTAAGATGTCAGTTTTTCTAAAGATGAATATATGTCTTCATTATCTCAACTCCCAGTGTATTGCTTTTAAAAACATTGTTTTAAGTTTCTCAGATGACCTGTCACTGTTCACAACATGCTCACAAAATCCAGACAAGTTTGGAAATTCTTCCAGACAAACTGATCCACTTTTGTTCTTCCCCTTGCATTGATGACTCATGAATGCAGGCAAGGCCCATGGCTCTTTGAGCATTTTCTGGACTGCACACGAGTTCACTCAGCGTGCCATTTCAGCAGTGTGTGATATGTCAACATCAAAAATTAAACAGACCAGACAACAGAGTGCTCGCACTACAAAGAGCACTTTCCCCCACAATTTTCCAGGCTAGCTAAAATGCTTTGACTTTCTCCTCCCACAAATCCCTCTCCTGGCCATATTCCAACTTCTGTTTTTTGTTTACTCAACAGAAATGTGTTTTATCAGTTGTGTTACATACCTAGAGTATTTTAAGATCTTGTCTCCTACATAAATGTTTTCATTTCAGATGCAAAGCACACTGAAATCTTTTTTCTTTTTGAAAAATTAATACAACATACAAAGAAAATTGTTCTTCAGCAAACTGGATTGAATTTTACTGAATTGTAAACTGAACAAATTTACAGCTGTGGGATTCTATCTGGTGTTTATAAAAATTGAATATCCAAGCATAAGTAAAAGTTAGGATCATTTGTGGTAAATTCTTCACCCACATGTACAGGTACATACAAAATGAGGCAGGCTAGGAAGACGACATTTAATTTCAACATTTATTCTTTACTGTAAGGAGAAAAGTGGTACATTTTGTAAGGTCAGCTTCTCAACTTTCTTTGATGTTATAGATTAATTAATTAATTAATTAATTAATTAATAAATGCTGAGTAAAACCAATTTAATAGGCTGAGGCAGAGGGGAAAGGGAAATAATGCAGCTCAGAGTAGGCATGGAAATCAGTTATTAGGGAAGAGGCAGAGTACACTTAAAAAAACAAGAGTATTTTAAGGTATTTTTCATTTGGCAAGAATTTTTTATAAAATACTGTAACAAAGATGTTAATTTAATCTGAAATTATATTATAAAGTAACTTGATTTTTGCCATTATTCCTTCCTCATGTCAAAATTACAGCATAACAATGAGATTTTCTGCTGGTTACATGTGCTAATATCTACAGCACAAACTTTTAACAGTGATTATTTCCCTAAGAAAGATTGAGGAGAAATAATGGTAGATTTCAATTCTCTTAATTCTCTGCAAGACAGTATAATGGATAGTTTAATCAGATACACGTGCATTTCTGACACCTGTAGCATTGAATTAAAAAAAAATAAAATACTTTGCAATTATCTTTCATTCAATAGTAAAACAACATTATTTAGAGAACAAAGATGAGAATTCTTTAAAAACATACTTTTAGCCAAGCAGTGGAAACACATGCCTTTAATCACAACATTTGGGAAGCCGAAGCTGGCAGATCTCTTTGAGTTAGAGTACAAGCTGGTATGCAGAGTGAGTTTCCAGGACGCTCAGTATTACACAGAACAACTCTGTTTCATAAAGCTAATTATATGTATACAATTAATTCACATTCAAATTCATATATTTATGAGTTTTCTAAATTTCCTAGGGGTTTCTTCAAGACTCATGTAATCACCCACCTAAGATTGTAGCACATTCTTCTACTCACAAATCAAGTATACCTTGTAAAGGGACATTTCTTGTAAAGACACATTTCATACCCAATCTTTTCACAAGATTCTGTTTCTACCGTGAAAAAAACTCATCTCCAGCTCCTCCATCTGAACAGTATATCTCTTAGTCTCAACAACTTAAGATATAGTCCTTTGAGACTTTCAGATTTCAAGGATATGACAAAGAAATATGTACAGTATGATTTCAAATCCTTGTAAAATATACTAGGAAATGCCAGATATGCAAAAGTCCTATTTATTCAAGAAGTTCTAAAATTAATTAATTAATTAATTAACCCTTGTTTCATATATCTTGGTTCTTGGTATGGTATGTGTGTGGAGAAGAAATTCTAAATACTCTTGACAAGAAACCATGCTTTCCTGTAAGTTAAACTAAACCACTCTAAGGCAGCATCAGCACTTGAAATACTCTGGTAATAATAAAACGTAAAGACCTTTAATATCAAAAAGCAGCAGATCACCTTGCACAGAGATGCAAATACAAATAGTTTCTTGTTTTTCAATTGTTCCTCATTAAAAGACTAAATTAGCCATGTTTGTAGGAAGTACTTATGTAACTTAGTATAAATTTATTTCATTCCTATATTAGTTCAAAGTGTGCTTAGAAAAGGAAAGTAAAAATTATCTATATTATGCCTGGATTTTTCAATCACTGTAGTGTGTTTCTCTGTGTGTTGCTATTTTTGTGGCTCAAAGTTACACGTGTGCTTGAAATTGCAGTCTCAAACTAGTTTTGTGAAATTCTCTTGTTTATTACAAAAAGTAAGTAGCTGAATATTTTTTGGAAATCAGTTTATACTCCATAATGTACAAAATTGCATAGTTAGCAGGATGTACATCTAAAACACTGTGGACACCAATATGTGTCTCTGATTTAAGAAAAAACTCAATAATTAGTTTATAGACATTGGCATGCAAAGTGAGATTACTTGCTGATAATAAAAAAGATAAATAATGAGTATTTATTAGAATATATAATATAATAATTAGTATATATTAGTAATATAATGATTAGTATATATTAGTAAAGTATATTATCATAATTAGTATATATTAGTAATATAATAATTAGTATATATTAGTAAAGTATAAAAATATTACAGTCCAAAGTAGGTGATAAAGACATAAAGGTACCAATCTTTCAACTTAATGTGACTTTTTTGCTTCTCTAATGTAAATAAATAAAAACATAGTGCACTAATAGCAGCTGTAATAAAGATATGTCAAAGCCCAAGTGAAACAATGATCTAGAAAGTGCTTTGTGAATGCTGAATTGTGTACAGGAATCGTAATGAGCATTGATAAGATTATTATTTTAAACAACAAACTTATAGACACATTTATATAACATTTCAGATACTTAATACAACTCATATCTTCAATTGTACATCACTTCATTTAAACTATTGTTCAACCTTATTTATTTATATTTCTAATTTTCTTTTTGATCACAAAAATCCTGATGTAAAACTTTCTATAGGAAAATGACTTGAATTTTGATTGTATTTCCATATTCTTTGAGTTTAATTTTGTGAGCACCAAATCTCATGGGCAGAGTCGTGTAACTCCAAAATAAGAAAGTTAAAGCCCTAACTCATACAGACATGTTTGGAAATAGGGCATTTTTAAGAGATGAGTAATTTAAAGTAATGATAGAATGAATCTGAATTCAATCATCTTATCTTTCTAAGAGAAAATTTGCTCACACAAAAAGACTCCCAAGGTGTTGCTTACAAGGGAAAGCAATGTGGAAAGAAAAGTAAACCAGGAGTCAAGTACATAAGCCTCAGAGATGAAATAGATGATTAGTAAATTTAAATAAATAGCCAATTTTTAGGGATCATTGCTTCATTGTGTGAATGTCCATAAGGAATCTACATACTGTGAAAAAAGTACTTTATTTCCCTGCTTTGCTCTCAACACAGCAAAGTGTTTATATTTCAGCAGAATTTTTATATTTAAAAACTAAAGTCACATTTAAGATCAGATATGAGATACAGTGCTTTGTGTATTCAATCAAGTCAAAAGTGTCCCCAAATAGTCCTAAGGATTTTAGTGGCTTCAGTACTCTGGTGAGAATACCTTTCTCATACATCAGAATTCCACCCCAGGTATCAGTATTTAGTGTGTTTGTAGATCCTTGAGACCTACAGGATCCTGGACCATTCCACGATTCTATCCTAGGTCCAAATTCTTTTCAATAGCTGCATAATAATGATGGCATCCTAAAATGTTAAGGCAAACAACTACTTCCATGGCTGTTCTGCTAAAGCTATAGCATCATAGAAATTGCTTTTTATTCCACAATACTTCTGTATATTCCAAGGTTTTAGAGTCTATGATTTGATTAAGGAAGAACTGCAACAACAAAAAAAGTATCCATTACTACTACTTACACATATTTCTTGCATGAATAAATGTGAATTTCTTGTCTTTTATTTCATGGTCAATTTTTTGTTTGATTTTTCATTTTGTTTGTATTTATTGACTCATTGTAAATAGCTGTATCCCTTATCTGTGTCTAAGAATAACATGTGTTACTCTATGTATCTCTTTCATCAGTTTTGAGTGATAAAATTCAAGAAGTTATTGAAATCTTCAACATCAAACTTAAATGTATGTTTACTACCAAATAAAGCAAGTTATAAATTATATGAATACTTCTGCTTATTTAGTTATGTACATTTATCACTTTGATCAATATAAATCTGACTTCATTCATGATTGGAAAGTGGTTTTGTTTGTTTGTTTGTTTGTTGTTTGTTTTGTTTTTTGAGACAGGGTTTCTAATTGTCCTGGAACTCACTCTGAAGATCAGACCGACAATCTCACAGAAATCCTCCTGACTCTGCCTTCAAAGAGCTGGATTAAAGGCATGTGCCACCACCACCACCCAGCTTGGAAAGTGTTTTTAATGTGACAGGTCAATTTTACTGTTAACACGGTAAAAGAATTAACAGAATGACAGAAACCCTAACTGGAAGTGTGGCAGATAGGTCTATTGAGGAAAATTGAGGACAGAAGAGGTGCCCATCCTGAAGCAAGCAAAGAAATACAGGTAAAGTAGAATATAAGATAAAAGATTATAGGAAATGTGAAATGCTGCCATGACTTGCCATTCACTTTACTACTTCATCCTTCAGAACTAAGAAAATAAAGCAGAGAAAAAAGGTAAGATTATAGTAGATTTTGAAGCTAAAGTTAAAAATTTCACAGGAAACATGTTCAAAGAAAACTCGAGGTTTTAGTAAGTATTTGGTAAGTATTGAAAAATAAGCAGAGAACTATTATGAACAACAACAGAAGTAATTAAAATTAACAGAATGGAAATTTTAAAAAAATGTTACTTAAATTACTGTTAAATAAGAAGATACAGTAATACAATTAACTCTCAAAGCTTTTTTTTTTCTCCATCAAATATTGTCTTTGAATAAATTAAGAAGCTCTTCCCTGTAAATTTCCAGAATGAAATAGAATTGGACATTTGCCTGCTTTTCTAAAGAAAAGGCTGTGCCACTCCAGTAAAGTTTCCTTCTTACAATTCTTGACTGCAAGGTGGTCAGTATATATTTCCAAATAATTAAGAATCATGAAAACACCCTTTTCCCATTATAGCATAAAAACTTGCTTTAAGCTGTCTGGGTTTCATGAAGTCTAGCCTGCAGGTATAGAACTGGTATGTGCTAGGGGCCACAGATTGTTTGAACTTGGCAGCCTTTATTGCCCATTTTAATTAATTTTCTTTGTCACATTCCATATATTTCCTTTACTACATTCAAGGGACTATGTAGAGGTGCCCCAGGGTAGTTAATTTAACACCTGAAAATTTCATTATATATATTTTTTTTCCTGATTGTCAGATTGACTAGTGGGAGATGATGTACTTGAGTATGGCATAGAAAATTCCCACAGCAGACATTTTATTTCAGATAGGTTTGCATTAAAAGCTATTAATAGGGACAGCATACTTCCTTTGAAGTTTCTGGCCAGGACTTTCTGTAATTCCTGTGTAGCTTTTACTTAGCCAGAACACATAACTATTCCATGTTTGTTCTCCATTCAAATCTCATTAGTGTGGTGTTTGCATTCACTATTTAGGTAATGATGAAAATTTTCTTATTTGAATACTGCCAGAGGGAATAGATCATATGCACATGTACATGATGCGATTAGAAATTATCTGTGTAGTAATGACAGTCTAAGAGGCAGAGAAATAAAGACATGGTATTCTATCACCCTAAAGCTGAAATCTCCACCTCTAGTTCAAGGTTATGATCATTTGAGAAATATCACACAGTATGCTTTTAATTTCCTCATCTGCGAATAAGGTGCATGATTGTGTTTTCCTACATGATTGAAAATGCTCAGTAAACTATAAAGCAATATGAATATATTTCACAATTTTACTGTGGGACTCACTATAACAAGATGTTGGAGATGGATCATCGAATGACAGTCCATAAATATGCGTAGTTATCATACAGCAATTAAAAGAATTTTGAAAGATAGAATTGTAAGATCCTCCCCATTATTTCCAGGCAGCTTGGTTACTCTCTGCCTCAGTGTGTTTTAGTTGTAAAGTGGTTAGAACGATAGAACTTTCATATTGTGGGGACTGAATGAAAGTCTATACATAAAATCTTAGATTTGGGAGATGGCTCAGAGGATAGCATGCTGATTTGAGTTTGAAACCACAGCATTCATGTAGAAGCCAGATGTCACCATGTGCTCCTGCATTCCCAGTATCGGTAGGGTTGTGGTAACTCGACGATCACTCAAGTTCTAAATAAGAGGTCCTGTCTCAACAAAATATGGTGAAAATTGATACAGCAAGAAACCTGATGTTGTTCTCTATGAAAGTACTACTAAACACCAAACACACACACACACACACACAGACACACACACACCAACAAAAAAATAAAAAAAAACAACTAATTACACAGAAATATTCAGTTACTTATTTTATTAATCTTTGTTTGGCATCATGGTTAATTTTCACCATGGAAACATGGTCAAACATGGTCAAACATGGGTTTGACCATGAATATGTTTTGAAAAGTTTAAGTGAGGTGGCAAGTAGTCTCCTCCACACACACACAACGTGAGGGAAGCATTTTCCCATGGCCCTTTGTTCAGGATTGAATGAAAAAGGAAAACAAAATTGGAGTTCTGGGTTCTCATTTTTATCTGATTCTTGAGTGCTGATGCAAACTGATCAGCCATGTAGCTCCGGTGGCCATGCCTCCACTGCCATAATAGATGTTACCCATCTCAAGCCAGGAGCCAAATGTAAACCTTCTATTCTCAAGTTGCTTTTGGGTTGGTTTTTACCACTATTTGAGGCAAAATATTTGAAAGATCCCATGCTCATATTTACCTAAGCATGAAAACTATGATAAGCCATGCCCACCCCTACAGTGTGTATTTATGTTTGATGAGACTACTGATTATATTTGAGTCTATGAGAGGCGCTTGTGCAGGTAAGATTTTTGTCAACTTGACACAAATTATAGTCAATTCAGAAAAGGGAACCACAGGTCCTCTGTTAGAAAAAGTGCTATGAAAATATGAGCCATGCCTCCAGTCCCTAAAAAAGTAGATTGGAACCAGGTCAACAAAGAGTGAAAATGGGTTTCAAACTTTCTATCCTCTAAGGAGGTTCCTACAATTTTCACACTCTGTGCCAGTATTTGTGACAGACATTCAGCTTATACTCAACAGAGAATGAAACAGAGGGTTCCATTCAATAGCCAAAGGAACTGAACACATTTTTTCATGGTGGCCTAAATGTTCTGTGCCGATGTGAAGTATCTCTAACTGTTTTTCTTCATTAGAGGATACAACTGATTCTCTCTTCTCTCCTTATTCCTACTCTAGCTCTCATCCTGGGTAAGATTTTTTATTTTAGCCAGACATATAGCTTCCACTTTCCAATTTATTCAAAGTTAGTTTTGTGTAATTCAGCCGAGTTGTGGAAGGACAAACAGGGCAGGTAAATCACTGCTCAGACAAGGAATCTGTAACTATGTTCTATGGTCAGTTTGTCTGGGTTGTTGACAAGTTCAAAGGCCATCTTGAACAATCCATCAAGAATTCTGATTATCTGTGACTTTTGAATTCTCTCTCATATTCACTTTCCAGCCTACTCTATTATGCTATTAGTTTCCTTTTACTTTTTCTTATATATTTTTCATATGAATTAAGCCACATATAGAAACTATTATTTATCTTCACTTTATAGTTGGCAAGATGGAAACCAAGTAGCAGCAGTGAGAGTAACTGAATCATTGTATTTGATTGGCTCTTCTAATTACTCCTATGTAAAATTTCAGAGGCGAACATTTTAGAAACCCCTTCTCTGTAATACATCAGTACCAGAGTTTGATGTGAATCTAAGGAACCCAACTTCTCCCATCTCTGATTTCATCATACCCTATGGTTTAGTGATCTCTTCTATATCTTTCCATTCAACTAAACACGAAGGAAAAAAAACGCAGATGAACTTGCAGAGAATTTATGAGCCAAGACTCGAAAAGGTAAGTTTTAGTCCCCTTTCCCAATCCATTTGCTAAGATTCAGGCAACCTGTTCCACACAGAAGAGCAGATGGAACAAGGAAACATAGCTACACCACAGTAGAAAATCGAGCCATGTTTGATGAGAATGAATTCAGATTCTGCTGCTGTCTGAAACTTAAGAACAGTTTTAAAAAAATCTCTACTTTATTCAACAACACAATATAAAATATATGTCTTCTCCCCAAGATTGCCAACTTGAGTTTTTATTTAGCTATTGTATTCAGTATTTAAAATATTAAGAGAGTGGAAGTATTCCCCGCTCCACCTTCATAGTATGATGACATAGATAGTACAAAGAAATTACCTGCTACTCACCACATCTACTATGTCCTATCAGTATAGAGATTAATTAACAGCAAGTTGTTCTCATTTGACAAGATGAAGAATGTAAGAAAAGGGAATATACTGAACTATGACACTTCTCATATTCCACTGAGTGATCCTTAAGAAGGTCTTCTAAGATGAGATGGAGAAAAGTCATTTAAAAGAACAATTTTTGGTTTCTGATTAATATCTCATCATTGGTTATGCCTATGATCCATAGGATCTTTCTTTCTTTGAGATATTTCTCAATTTTGCACTTTTGTTCATACTCAGGGATTGCTTAGAAAATCCTCAGCATTGTCTTCTCTCTGAACTTTTAACAATAGACTCCTTTTAGTGCTTCAAAACTTTGCAGACTGGGTAATAAAATTAATACTTAAACTATTCATGGGTACATGTAAAAGAGGTATTAGGAATTGGAACTTTCTAGTGTTTACCTAGTTCTCCATCTACTCCCCCCCACGCCATATTTCGTAACATAAATACTATTTTAATGCTTGAACAGATACTATTAATGAGAGAGAAGGGGTCTGGTGTGGGTGTTTCTGAAAACATCAGGGTTGGCAGAGGCATGCTGGACCAGTGTCAGGCTCTAGAAAATTTAACCAACACCAGCTACTGAACAAGATTTCCTTCTTGTCCAACATGCCTCTTTCCAAATTTTTGCTGTACTAAAAATGTTTCCTGATGATAGCTAATGCAACCGCATGTGTACAACAAAGCTTAAGGCATTTTTTTCACTGAAACTCTTTACAAAGTACATATGACATTTTCCATAAAGATGGCCTGCATTGACTAAGAAACAATGTTCAAGGTAGGGACCTGAGAGAATGACTAAAATAACATAAAAGTCCGTGGGAGTCAACGGTGACCTGACCCTATAGATACCGCAAGAGTTATCTAGGCTATTGTAAAGTACATGTGATATCTCTCATAAGAATAGGTTGCATTGGCTGAGAAACAATGCTCAAGATAAAGATCTGTGGAGCAAATCTATGGGATAAACATAATAGTCTTGGTGATTCAGATATGACCTATCCTTACAGATAGCACAGATTAGAAGGCTATTAACTGCATCCATTCCCAGCTTTCTGAGCAGAAGACATGTATATATCTCTTTCATTGAGGAGACAACTCTGCATATTTTACAGTCCTGTTTTCTCTAGTGCTTATCTGTGAGCACAGGGATCTCTTGCTGTCTATAGACTGGGTTACTTAATTTTATAAAATTCATAAATTTAGAAATCTAAAAATTTGAAAATTTTGAATATATTTGGTTCATTAATTTCATATTCCAACATACCCAATTAATCACCTTTTTATCCCCTTATTCTTTCATTTTAAGACAGTGTCTTATATAACCTAGGCTAGGTTTCAAAGGACTATGAGCCAAGGATGGTTTGAAATCTTGATTTTCCTGTGTTAACCTCCTTGAGTGTTAGAATATACCATCATGCCCTGTTTTATATAGTGTCTAAGATCAAAACCAAGACTGCCCATATGCTAAGCATGTACTATCCCAACTGAAAAACATCCTGTTACCAGATTTCTAAATAGTTCTTAAATGTGGTTGACTTAGTGAAACTAATGTCATTTTAAGACTAACTGAAAGACTGAAGTGAAAATGAGAAAGCAAAACCCTTAGTGAGATTCTTGGCATTGTGCTTTGTTTTATGTTAGTTTTACTTAGTCTATAGTTTTGGTTATCTTGGTACTTGCTATGCAATTCAGTTTGACCTTGAATTCAAAATCATTCTTTCTAAAGTTTCTGCTTTATTTTATTTTATTTTTCTGTTTATTTTTCTTCTTTCATATAATATATCCCAACGCCCTTCCTCCCCTCTTTCTACCCCTCCCAGCTCCCCTGTCTGCCATGTTTCCCAGATCTACTCCCCTATCCTCCCACCCCCACCTCTTCCCAAGAAAGAACAGTCCTCCCAGGGTTACTGTTCAAACATGACATAACAAGATGTAACAGGGTCAGGCATAATTACCAACTTCAAGGTTGGACTAGATAACTCAGTATGGGGAGAAGCGTCCCAAGGGCAGGTGAAAGATTCAGAGACACCCCCAACCTTCATGCTAGTCTGTATGATTTCTGAAAGACCAAGCCAGGCAACCTCAAGACATATTTGAGAGACCAAGCAGGTTTTATGTCTGTTGCTCCAGGCTCTGTGAGCTGCTAAGAGTGCTGGGCAGTTGACTACATTGGATTTGTTGTCCTAAACTCCATTGAGTTTGATGTCCTCAAATGTTCTGGCCCCTGCAATTCATCCTCCACTTCTTCTGTGGGTTCTGTGAGCTCTACAATTCATTTGGCACCTGGGCCTATGCATCTGCTCTCATCAGCTGGCATAGGGAACCTCTCTAATGAGGATTTGACTAGGCACTGATCTATGAGTAGAGCAGGATAACTTTAAAAGTCCTTTCCTGTATATCAAGTCTCTAGTTCTGGCATACCATGAAGTATTAGTCATGGGTTCCTCCTTTTAGCTTGGGGTTAGGATAGGTTGTAGGTCAAAGTTTTTATGACTAATATTGTGTCCCTGTCCTACCATTGGAAGCATTGCCTGGTTAAAGGAGACAGCCCTTTTAGGCTCCCTATTCCCCATTACTAGAGCTCTTCTCTATGGTCTCCTTCATTATTTCTAGTGAGTTTCTACTGTTGTGGGTCTCTCCTCCCTTACATGTCCTCCAGTTCTGGTCATATGTACAAATATTCTCTCCCTCCATCCTTCTCCCCCATCCTGGTCTCTTGTCTTCCCATTTCCATCCTTTGCCATCCCACCTGCATCATCTGTTCTATTTCCCCTTTACCAGGGAGATCCCTAAGTCCCCACTGTGGCCTTCCTTGTTGCAGAGTCTCTCTGGATCTGTGGATGGCAGCACCCTTGTCCTTTGCTTAACAGTTAATATCGACATATAAGTGAGTACATACCATGTACATACCATGTTTTTCTTTCTAGGACTGAGTTACCTCATTCAGGGTGATTTTTTTTACATAGTTCCATCCACTGCAAATTTCGTGTAAGTCATTTTTAAATAGCTGAATAATACTGCATTGTGTAAATGTGCCATAATTTCTTTATCTATTCTTCAGTAAAGGGGAATCCAGGTTGTTTCAAATTTCTGGTTATTATGAACAAAGCTTCTACAAACAGAGTTGAGCAAATGTCCTTGTGGTAGGATGGAATGTCCTTTGGGTATATGCCTAGGAGTGGTACAGCTGAGTCTTGTGGTAGGTTGAATTTCAATTTTCCGAGGAATCACCATATTGATTTCCATAGTGGCCTTACAAGTTTGCACTCCCAGCAATGTAGGAGTGTTCCCCTTGCTCCAAATCCTTGCCAGCACGAGCTGTCATTTGTCTTATTAAACTTAGCCAACCTGACAGATTTAAGATCAAATCTCAGGTAGTTTTGATTTGCATTTCCCAGATGAATAAGGAAGTTTAACATTTCATTAAGTGTTTCTTTGTCATTTAAGATCTTTCTTTTGAGAATTCTTTGTTTAGATCTGCACCCCAATTTTAATTAGGTTATTTCTTTTGTTGATGCCTAGTTTCTTGAGTTCTTTATATATTTTGGATATTAACTCTCTCTTGGAAGTAGAGTTGGTGAATATCTTTTCCCATTCCGTAGTCTGCCATTTTTTCTTATTGGCAATGTCATTTGCCTTAAAGAAGATTTTCAGTTTCATATGGTCCCATTTATAAATCATAGATCTTAGTTCCTGAGCTATTGATGTTCTGTTCAGGAAGTTGTCTCCTGTACCAATGAATTCAAGACTCTTCTCCATTTTCTTTTCTATCAGGTTCAGAGTATCTGGTTTTATGCTATGGACTTTGATCCACTAGGACTTGAGTTTTATGCAGGGTGGCAATATGGTTCTATTTGCATTCTTCTATGGTTCTATTTGCATTCTTCTACATGCAGACATCTGATTTCACAAGCACCATTTGTTAAAGATGTTTTCTCTTTTCCATTGTATGTTTCTGGCTTCCTTATCAAAGATCAGGTATCCCTAAATGTGTGGATTTGTGTCTAGATCCTCAATTCCGTTCCATTGGTCCACGTATCTGTTTTCACGCCAATACCATGAGGTTTTTATTACTATGGCTCTGTATTATAACTTAAGCTCAGGAATGTTGACACTTCCAGAAGTTCTTTTATTTTTCAGATTATTTTCAGTTTTCTTGATTGTTTTTCTTTTTCCATATGAAGTAGTATATTGCCCTTTCAATATCTGTAAAGAGTTGTATTAGTATTTTGATAGGAATTGCATTGAATCTATAGATTGCTTTTGGTAAGATGGCCATTTTTACTATGTTAATCCTACCAATTCAGGAGAATGGGAGATTTCCATCTTCTGAAATCTTATTCAATTTCCCTCCTCAAAGACTTAAACTTTTTTTATACATCTTTTTCACTTGCTTGGTTAGCGTCAACCCAAGATACCTTATATTGTTTGTGGCTATTTTGAAGGGTGTTATTTCCCTGATTTTTTCTCAGTCCATTTCTCATTTTTATGTAGGAGGGCTACTGATTTTTTTGAGTTCATCTTGTAGCCAGTCACTTCATTGAAATTGTTTATCAGCTGTTCGAGTTCCCTGTTCAAGTGTTTGGAATCAGTTATATATATATATATATATATATACATATATTCTATATCATCTGCAAATAATGATACTTTGACTTCTTCAATTGCAATTCATAATCACTTGATCTCCTGTTATTGCTTTAGCTACGAATTCAAGTACTATATTGAATAGGTATGGAGAGAGGGGACAACCTTATCTTGCTGACTTTAGTGGAGTTGAGTTGAGTTTTTCTCCATTTAATTTGATGTTGGCTGTGGGCTTGCTGTAAATTGCTTTTATTATGTTTAGATATGTTCTTTATATCACCAATCTCTCCAATACTTTTATCATAAAGGACTGTTGGATTTTGCCAAAGCTTTCTTGGAATAATGAAATGATCATGTGCTTTTTTTCTTTCAGTATCTTTATGTGGTGTATTACATTGATTGATTTTTGTATGTTTAATCTTCCATGAATCTCTGGGATGAAGCCTACTTGATCATGATGGATGGTCCTTTTATTGGGTTCTTGGATTTGGTTTGTAAATATTTTATTGAGTATTTTTGTTCATGAGGGAAATTGGTCTGTAATTCTATTTCTTTGTTGAGTCTTTGTATTGTTTAGGTAACAGCATGACTATGGTCTTATAGAATGAGTTTGGCAGTTTTCCTTCTGCTTCTATTTTGTAGAATAACTTGAGGAGCATTGGTGTTAACTCTTCTATGAATGTCTGATAGAATTCTGAGCTAAAACCATGTGACCCTGGCTGGTTTTTGTTGGATATTATTTGAACTTGGTTTTATCACAGAATACTTTGTTTTCTCAATCTATGGTAATTGAGAGTTTTGCTGGGTACAGTATTCTGGGCTGGAATCTGTGTTCCCTTAGAGTCTGTATTACTTCTGTTGAGGTCCTTCTTGTTTTTAGGGTTTTCATTGAGAAGTCACATGTAACTTAATAGGTTTGCCTTTGTATGTTGCTTGTTGTTTTTCTCTTGTAGCTTTTAGTATTCTTTCTTTGTTCTCTATATATAGTGTTTTGATTACTATGTGGTGAAGGAACTTTCTTTTCTTATCCTGTCTATTTGGTGTTCTCTAAGCGTCTTGTACTTTTATAGGCATCTCTTTCTTTAGATTTGGAAATCTTTCTTCAATCATTTTGTTGAAAATATTTTCTGGGCCTTTGAGCCTAGAATCTTCTTCTTCCTCTATTCCTATTCTTCCTAGGTTTGGACTTCTCCCAGATTCCCCGGATGTTTTGTGTCATAATTTTTTTTAGATTTAATATTTCCTTTTCCTAATGATTCTATTTTATCTATAATATCTGCAACTCCTGAGATTCTCTCTTCTATTTCCCTTATTCTGTTGAAGTAGCTTGCCTCTGTCATTCTTGATCAGTTTTCTAGGTTTTTCAGTTCCAAGAATCTTTTGATTTGTGTTTTCTTTACGGCTTCTATTTCCATTTTCAGATATTGGACAGTTTTGTTTTCTTCAATTGTTTGTTTGTTTATCTTATTGGCTTTCTTTCAGGGATTTATTCATTTTTTCTAATTTTTTGTGTTTTCCTGTGTTTCTTTGATAATTTTTCTCAATTTCTTCAAATGTTCTGGTTTTTTTTTTTCTTTTGTTTTGCTTAGATTTTTGCTTTTTTTTCTTTTTCTTTTCTTTTCTTTTTCCTTTTGCAGTTTTTTGTCTTTTCATTGATTTCTTTGTGGGATTTATTCATTTCTTCTTTAAGGACCTCTAATTATCTTCATTAAGGTTTTTTTCTTCTTTCTTCTGTTTTACCTGTGTCTGTATCAGAGTTTTTGTAGAAGGACAATTGGACTCTGTTAATGCCGTATTATCCTGGTTGTTGCTGATTGTGTTTTATTGCTGGTGTTTTGGTGTTTGGGCTTGGGATGATTCTAGGTTAAGGGTTGCATTACGAAGTTTTTCTTTATTGGATGAGTGTCTTGTTCCTTGGTTTCTTTTCTTCTCTCTGATCTTCTGTTCTTTGTGACCACTTGTCAAGCAGGGAGTCTCTACCCAGGATGTGGGCTGAGATACAGTGCTTGCAGGCTCCCTATCTGTTCTTCTGGTTGACTGCCTTGTCTTGTTCTGGTGCGGAGGATGTGTGGCCTCCATAGTATCTGGGACTCAAGTGTGTAGTAATGATTGGTATTGGTGGTGGGAAGGTGGTAATGGGTTGCTTTTTTGCTGGGACAGGTTGTTGTAGTGGGAGGGTTGAGTGAGCAGTTTTCCTAACTATTCTTCTGCCAACTGCCGTGTTAAGCTCTAGTGCAGGAGATGTCTGTCTGTGGTGGTGTGTGGTACTTGTGAGCAGAACTGGGGACTCAATTTTTTCTCTTAAGTAAGAAATCTTTAGGATTCAGTGGACGCAAATATCTTTCTTTTTGTCGTATATTTTATTCTTTATATTTTCAAACACAGCAAGGATTGTGACCTGTAGGCTTCTCTCATTTTTCTTCAATATACTGAGATATCACAGATTTCTTGTCGGGGCATGAGTTCATTTTTAATGGCTTAACTAGAAGGCAAGTAATCCTTGATTCCTGTTGTAGGCTACTTATCTTCCCCACTATGGGACCAAGATAATCTTTCAGTTTTGAATTATAAATGTGCTATGCTTCATTAATATGTCTAAATTATTCATTATACCACTTCTATATTTTAATTTAAATAACCACATATTATGAAATATATTATTAACTACATGTGCTCTTTGTTCATAATAAGCTTCCCCCTTGTTGAGTAGAATTAAAGAGAAATGCATTAACATAGTATTCATCAGTACTGACAGAACTGATTCAGTTTTTATGGATTCATGGCTTGTCTACAATGTTATCACTGTTCTACCCCACGGAACCTTATGTGGTAGCATAGAATTACTCCAGTTCCGTACTCTGTGACACACTTTCCATGGCTAGAAGTCGTGTTCAACACTATGAGATGTTCATGGAGCAATTTCTTTAACTCTACTAAGATACTCAGCGTCATGATCACTATAATAGTAATAATTACTTGATCCTTTTGTAGAGGATGTCGTAGAATACCTCAATTATGTGTCTGTTAGCAAATGTATTTTCTTTTCAAGAAGCAGAGTAGATCTTCATCATTTTCCTATCTACCAATGATTAGACAATTACTTCTTTCTTGCGTATATTGCAATTAGTGCATAACATTTCTCCTATAACAAAATGCATGTTTCTAAAGGCTGAACAAGATTTATAGCCTTCTTACATTACTTGATATATCTTAATAAATGTTTTTATCTCAGAGAAGTCAAAAAATTTTGAATGAATAACTAAATAACTAAATACTTTAGCAACAGTTAATATTTGAATTAGAGTTTCTTAAAGACCTTGTTTAGATGATGACCGGCTTCTGAGTTATTTCCTTGTCTTTTGGTTAGAATAGTAGGTATTTGATAAGAATAATGAAAAGTTACTAATTTTCTTTAACACAGGTAGAACAAAAATTATGTCTGCTTATAGTTGCTTATAGGTAAAGAGTGTATAGACCTGCAGTGAGATAAAAGAGAACTATAAGAAAGACTAAAATAACAAGCATTCTTTTTAAAATACCTAAAAAATTTAATACTACTATAGAGAAGGACTATTATTTTCAATGTTAGTTAATTAAAATTTTAAATTATGTTTATTTATATGTGTGATTGTGTGTGTGTGTGTGTGTGTGTGTGTGTATGTGTGTATCAAAAAAAGCTTGTGAGAGTCAGTCAACTCACTCATTCTGATGTGTGAATCCCAGAAATCAAAAACTGGGCATCAAGATTGGTTCAAGCTCCATTACCCACTGACTCATGACTCAGACACTACCACTTAATTTAAAGTGCTCCATAGTCTGTCAATACTGATCATCTGAAATTCCCTATGTAAATGTGAGTATTCAATACAGAAATTCAAGAATTACATACAATAGCCATACTAAAGTTGTTATTTTTGTAATTGTTCTGAGGAGCCATTGACTATTCTTCTCTTCTACATGGTAATATGAAATATTGGATAAAAATTAACATAGATTTTCATACTTTTCAGATGGTATGAACATAATTCTCCTTGTTCAAAGAAATATAGAGGTTTTACATGCTTCTTTGTAATAAGTTGGCATTATTGAACACCCACACTTTATCTTATAGCTATAGTTCAGAGTATGTCTAAATGAATAGAAGCAGGGACAAAATTGCCTAAATAAGTAACTGGTCTTATCTTTGAAAGAAATAGAGTTATCCACATAGAGTTCACATTAATCTGATACTTAACAATGCAACAAGAACCAAAGAGTCATTAAATAAGGCTAAATTAACATTTAATTTCTAATTTTGGTGTGAATATTATTTAAAAGCCCAACTTGCCTAAGCCATTGTCTTTGATTTTCTTTCCTGATTACATATATTATATGAATTTTTGGTACCAGCAGCATGGATAAGACAAAGCCATTACTTTATTGATCTAATTAAGCTTGAATAATCCCCTTAACTTATCACAGTATTGATTTCCATATGTATTCCAAATTCAGTTTAATGTGAGTATATATAGTAACAAAGACACAATGAATACATGCAAGAACAGACGAGATACAATACTCTTCTGCCAGCCTATATAATGCAGCAGTAAAGGTGTTATTTTTAAATTTATACAATACAAAGTGTATCATCTTTTCCCATCTTGAAGGAGATATTTACCTTCAAGAGATTAAGTGATTTATGAAAAACCATATTGCTACATATTTTCAGTACTGGAATGTTTTACACGTAAGTTTTCCTTACACTGCTTATATTTTCATCTTGTGTATAACAGAGTATTCCTCCCTTAAATTGGCAATCTATTAGATGTCAAAGCTCAAATGTCACAGAAATTCAGTTATTTGACTAATTACAAATATAGAAAGATTCAAAGGCTTGACACTTAAAAAAGATTAAAAACAATGGAATTGAAAAATGTTATTCAGGCCATGGAAAAACATGTGAATCCTGGGTTTGCTGACTTGATTTAATCAAAATATTCTGAAGTGTGTGGGTATAAGAAAAGTAAAAGTGTTAATGGTGGCACTCGACCCCAGGATTCATTCTTATGAAGCATGATTGCTTCTGCACAAAAGACAAAAAGAAAGTATGTTGTTAGAGTTTGTTCATGTATCATACCTGCTAGATGGGAAGGAGGAAAGATGCGATATTAAAATGACAGATCTTCCAACTGCCAATGATTCCCAGTTTAGGATGAAACTAAAACAAAACTATTGTGTTTCTGAGTGTCCAAACACTCATATTGATAAATCTAGAATTCACTTGCCATTAGGAAGATGGAAGCATGGGAGTGGTTGGCAGGAGGACTGTGTTTAAACTAGAAGTGGATTCTTAAGAAATCACACTTGCCAGTTTTGAAACTTTCTTAAAGAGTCATATTAATATTAATATGCCTATGATATGGCCTATGTCTGTCTTAGTTAGAATTCTGTTGCTGTGAGGAGACACAATATCATAGCAAATCTTGCAAAAAAGAGCATTTAATTCGGGCTATTTGACATTTTCAGAATAATGAGTAATGGAGGAGAATTCAGACCTATGTTAGTGATTCCACCACTAAGCAGGTAGTCCTTAGTTGTATAGGAAAGCAGGCTGAGTAAGCACTGAGCAACAAATCAAGAAGCAGTATACCTCCATAATCTTTGATCAGTTCCTGCCTCCAGGTTAATTCCTTGAGAGCCTTCCTTGACTTCCTTTGTGATGAATTGTGATTTGGGACATGTAAGACAAGTTAAACCTTTTCTCCCCAAGTTGCTTTTAGTCCTGGTGTTCTGTTTCATCAGTAGAAAGTAAAGGAAGACAATGAAATTCAGAATAGTTTAGTTGATGAGATAAAAGATAACATATGACACAGAATGAATCTTCAAGAATTATTATAAATACAAATAAATATTTGGCTTATGATTTAAAGCTTTGTTTATTAAAGGTCATGCCTTCAGTTACTCTAAAATCTTCCAAATGTTGGAACTATTTTCTTAATTACATTAAGTTTTATATTGGGATGAATGTGTTCGAAAACAGTAACATTCCACAAAACTAATAAAAGTTTCATTAATTAGTATGAATAATGAATACTACAAATGCAAGCCATCATCAAAGCTTGATCATTGAAATGCAAACAAACATTAACTATTAATATGATTGAAAATTAAGAGAATTAATTAATCTTAGTAAAATTCGGCAGTATAGACTTTTAAGTTCATTACTAGACACACTTCTGTCTTATTTTATTAAGAACTCCAGCCTTTTGTTTAGACTAGGAAGAAGACAGTATTTTTTATTAGTTGAGGAATTTGTATGAAAAATGCAAACAAATTCACAAAGTATATAAAATATTATAAAGAATAGACAAAAGTGATTTTTTTCAATAGTAAATCAGTATAAGTGAAAACTATTGCTTTTTTTTAATGAAAAAAAGTCCAGGTTCTATTTCAAGTTTCTTACACATTAATTAACAAATTATCAACTCATAAATTTTTATAAGCTGTGTATCACATATTGATTTAAGCACTTACTAAAACTAACTCACACAGTATTATACCTTAATAACCTTACAATAATTTAACATCTATAGAAATATAGACCATTCCAATACGCTTCATAAACAATGAAGTGAATAGTTTCCAACATGGCATATTTTAGCCAAAAAAAATTAATCCACAGAGCATTCACCACATCAACATATCATCTAGTAATTTTAGCTTTAAGTTTCAGCACTTTCTTGGAAACACAAGACCTGTGACATGTATGCATTTTGACATGTTGGATGCAGGGTATCCAAAAGAGATTACTTTAAGCAAAGCCATTGGTCAGAGAGAAGAATGGATTCAAATAGGCAGCAATGTGAAATGTGTCAAGGAAGAAGCAATGAGATGTCCATCATGAATCAGAGAATCAGCATGTGAAGGGAGGCAGAAAATCCATAGAATCAGCAAGAAGAGAGCCCTCTGTGGCCTCTAAGGAATCAGTTATAGGAGCATGATGGGCCTAGAATTTAAACAGCAGGAGTTTTAAAGAAACCATGAGTAGCTAGGAAGGAGATCTCTGAGTGCATACTGAAAATGAATAGTTAATGAATAAGAGCCTGATATGGTGCCATATATCTCTAAGTATTCAGAAGACTGAAAGAAAAAAACGTGGATTCAAAGCCAGCCTTGACTATATAGTGTTTGTAGATCCTTTTCCCCCAATTAATGAATTAATTAAGTCAGGCAGTGTTAATATTGACAAATTATATAATTTATGAAAAAAAGTAGCAGGATAACATAAGGATAATACTTTTAATCATATAGATATAAACTCAGAAGTCATCTACCTCTTAAGGAGGTAGATCTTTGAAGAGACAAAGAGAATTAAAGATGAATGCAAACTACTAATGTATATGAAAAAAAATCAAAAGCTTGTAACATTCAATGTTAAGAATGTTGAACTTAACAAAAAGGTGTCTAAATAGTTACTCTCAGCCTAGATGTTGTCTTCAAAAACTGGCTGGTCAATTATGACAGGTTGGATAGTAAGCACTGAGTTCCATTTACATCTGATATCCTCTAGGAATTCTTCGCTGCCATGTTACCTTTATGCCTTTCTTCCAAGAAAATAGTTTTATATGGTATTCAGGGTAACAAGTGGCTCGTGGTTCTCCTTATTTTCAAAACTGGGTTTTCATGCTTTCTTTCTGTAGAAAAATTATCTTCTCCAAGGTCCTACATAAATGTTATTTTCATTTGTGGGATTCAAATCTATATGGAATAAGCAGCAACATTAAAGTTGGCTGCACTATCATTGAGCAATCTGCAGCAATACTGTAACTTCACCTAACTCACCTGCTCTGCCCACCAGCAACAAGGACACACAGTGCTTAGAAGTGCTGGCTCTTCTGTCTGTAGTCATGTCCTGCTCCTCAGTGCTTTGTTACATGTCTTTTAAAATCATATATAGTAGTGCCATGGTTTGCAAACTTCTTTTTTTTCCATTCTTCTAGCATGAGTAACTTATTTTTCCTTGTTGTTATGTTAGTGCAATAAAAATATATCTGTCACTGCGTATTTCACATTATAATTATAATGATAGCTTAGCTTATATTTGCTACTTATATGAGACAAAATTAAGGTAACTGAAGGATCATAGATTTTTACATCAGTATTGCATCTGCTGGCAGATTTGCTGTATTGAACATAAATGGAAGAAGCCAAAGAAGAACCAAAAGGAAGGGGGAATGATAACTTAGTATGCTCTCTAAAGTTTGTCTGATATTAATTTACCTATATAGGTCAGAAACCATGTATCCTGACTGACCATATCAATCCCCAGATGATGCAAATATCCTTAGGAAAATAAAAAAATCTAATATTATCCACTTTTTTTGTCCATGTCTAGATTCTCATAAATGTGTCATTCCAACAGTGACAGACCTCATTTTTTGCAGATGCTAAGTAAACTTATGGAGATAGTAATCAAAAATAATTTAGGTTATGTAAAACTGCCTATTTAGGATAAGATATTTTCTTGGGAGAAAATACATTTAGTCACCTTACAACATCAAAGTCAGAAAGTACAGGGATATGGTGTTACACTTAATAAAATCTTCCACTCTATCTCAAATATGTATCACCCTAATTAATGTGAGGCATATATCCTGAACCAGGTAGGCTTACTCCTAAGAAAATAAGAAGCATGCTATTTAAAATATTGCTATTAAAAATTCAGAACTGGCCAGATAGTAGTGGCACACACTCTTAATCCCAGCACCTGAGGCAGGTAAATCTCTGTGAGCTCAAGGCATGGTCTCCAAAGTGAGTTCCAGGACAGCCAGAGTTACAACAGAGAAACTCTGTATCAAAAAAATTCAGAGCGGTATTTCTAAACAATAATGATACAAATATAAAGGTGCATAAAACAAATATATTTTGTTATTTAAAACATTGAGGACAATTACCATTAAGGAATGGTATATCTGTGAAAGTTGCTCTCTGAGGAATTTGCATATATTTCATCTTTTAATCATCATAGCAACCTATACAGAACAAACTTAATGCTTCTTCACGGATGAAGAAACTGAGCTTAAAAGGTCAAGGATATGTATTCAATATCAAATAACTGAAGCAGGATTCAAACTTAAATCCATCTGACTCAAAGTCAAGGTAATTAAAGAACATTGTACAAGATCAATTCAGGGGCTTTCCAGAAAATCGTAAATGTGTAAAGATATTTAAGCTGTTCACTTCTTAGAAATATAATTCATGAGATGATTGTACAGCAGATCTGGTATCATGCTTGTTTTGAAGGGAAATTTTGTTTTAATATGACAGAAATGTTAGGGAACAATTTGAACATAGCAGAAAATTCACTTCTCATTCGCTTCTGTGCAATTCTACTCACAAGAAACAGTAGGTGAACTCAAGAATGCATTAAACCCAATACAATTAAATGAAAATTCTAAAAACATGAACACTGTCAACACCTTCTAGCTAGTTCAGACTCCTCCATGGTGTATAAACCACAGATTTCCATCTCTAGTGCTACAAATCCCCATTTTACTTCTGAAGCCACTCCCTTCTAACATTAAAACTATGTAATTTTGGAATTAATGCTTCAACTTTTCTATTAAATTAGCCAGTAGCTAGTGTTCTCAATAGTCACTAGCGATTCAGATAAAAGTTTCCCTGCCAGCAATGAATCCATCTGTAAGGGTTCTTCAAAGCCTACTGTAGAGGCATAAGATAATACTATAAACTAAAAACAAAGAAAGTTGTTATCTCTAGACCTGTCTTGTCAAATGGGAGCCAGACTCACAAGATGAAAATTAATGCACAAGACAGTAACTTGTAGTCATCTGAGCAGAGAGCTCAGAAGAGGCCAGGAACAATGCTCAGACTCTAATATGATTTCCACAATGGTTTTCATTCCACTAATTTTCTTTGTTTTCTATATGATGTAAATAACTAATGTATTAATAAAAAACAATCCTAAAACCTATAATCACTATAATGTTCATTTATAACATCACAATGCATTTCTAATAATAGATTAAAACATTTTTATGAAAATTTTTGAATATATAATATACCTTAACACCTCACCTCTGTTCCTCCAAATATAATCCCATTTTGACACATCTAGATCTGGGAGTTAATTCCAGTTTCCTTTCATGGAATGCCTGCTGGTGTTAGAGGCTGGTATAATGAGATGAGTCAGGGGAAGAAGGTTGAAGGTGAGAGTCTGTGTGATCTGTTAGAGACTGGATCAGAGAGGAAGGGGAGGATGAAGTAGGTGTTCTGCTATAGAGCTGGGAATGAGTTTAGAGGATTGGGTGTGGAGAAATGGAGAGAGATATGAAGATCTATAGTTAGTCTACCTGGCAGAAATGGCCTGATACTTTAGAAATCCTAAAGAGCCAACCCTCTAATTTACCTCATTTCAGATAAACCCTAATATCATGCAAAAACTCTGCTCCTCTTCTAGCTCTGCCCTACCTTTCAATTGCTGTTGAGCAAAACCACAGGTTTATTGAACATTCAAAACTTCAACCTAAAAATATTTTTAATCTATTCTTATAAATTTTTAAGATCTTTAGATATTAGGAAAATACAAATAAAAACTCCTATAAGATTTCATTTTACACCTTTTCAAGAGGATAAGATCAATAAAACAAGTTACAGCTCATGGGGTAGAGGATACAGAATAAGAAGAACACTCTTCCATTGTTGATGAAAGTGTTAACCTCTACTTCCACTATGGAAACAAAGTCACAGTTCCTCATGAAGATTGGATCAACCTATCTCAAGATCCAACTATGTAACTCTTGGGAATATACCCAAAGGATACTTCCTCCTACCACAGAGACACTTGTTCAACCTTGTTCATTGCTTCTTTGTTCATATTAGCAAGTACAAGAGACCTTGGAATACTCAACACTAACTAGGATGTCTTCATCAGATCCCTTCACTCCAGGACTCAGGGAAACAAGTGAGTCTCTTTGGAAAAACTACTGATACCCCAGGGTAGGCAGCATGGTCAGTGGTCAATGGCCAACAGAAAATGAACTCAAGGGTATTTTTGGAGGTCCTGTTTTTCTTTCTTTTTTTATAATGTCATGTCAGAGCCTTTCCTTTTTGAAAAAAAATATTTAATTATTCTCTTTGGTATTTTTATTTTGTTTTGTTTATGTTTCTCTCTTTCAACCCTATGGGTTTTTTTCTGTATATATTATGGCTTTTCGTTGGGTGTTTCTATGGATTTCCTGAATATAGAAATGTGTTGGCCTCTATTTCTTGTGCCTTTTCTTGGGCTCATTTCTTTCTGGTTTTTGTTTGTTCATTTTGTCCAACTCCAATGTGTTAGTTTTTGTTTTATCTTATTTTACTATATTTTATTTTATCATTTCATTTATAATTATCCTAAAGAAACATCTTGTTTTCTATTGTGAGACAAACTGGGTGTGGTTCTGGATTGGAGGGAAGGTAAGGAAGATTGCAGGTGTATAGGGAATGGAAAACCATAATCAGGGTATACTATGTGATAAGAATCTATTTTCAATAAAAGAAAAAAGTCATTAAAAGTAATCTCATTGATAACAGCAAATAAACAATAAAACAAACAAACATGATATCCCCAAATTAGTAGATTAAATGAATTTTAAATACACTACTAAAAACTAAAACTAAAAACAAAAGAATACAGGGATTATAGAAGTAAGAATGCATAAAACTTCAAATCTACAACCTAGGAAAGCTATCTCTAATCAGTAACTACCACAAATGAAAAAAAAATTGTATTAAACTTTCAAATCAAACACACAGTGTGACAGAATCAGTAAGATTAGAATATATACTACCTTTAGCTATAAACTTAGATCCAAAGTTGAAAGAAGATTGAAAGTTTAATGACTGAAAATGATATTATATGCAAGTAGCAAACAGTAAACAACTAAAGCACAAATATCAAGCAAAATAGTATTTACAATGAAAGATTTTCATGCTAATATTCTAGTAACACTTTCAGTAGGGTAGACTATATAACGATAGGGAAAATGAGAAAAATAAACAGCTATACAATAGTCAAAATTTCCATAAACCACTTTCACTTGTGACTAGATAGACAGGCAGATGACAAATAAGAAAAGCAGAACTCAGCTCAATAAAACAATTATACTTAGCAGGCATAAACATAGTAGCCTCAGCAACAGAATTAGCAATGTTCTCAGATACACTTGGGAATTCCCAAAAGCAACTGTTGATTGGCACACATATACTAGAGCTATGCATAAAATTTTCTTCCCTGATCTAAAAAGTTTGAAGAGAGAAATGAATTACAGAAGTCAAATTTGATAAGTAGTCATCTTAATTGTAACTGCAAAAACAGGAGAAATTGCTCAGAATTGCAGACTGGACAGATATGCCTGGCTAGAAAAATGAATAAAATGCATCTAAACTGGAAATGAAGAAAATTATCTGTGATGCAGATTATATAATTTAATATTTTTGTGTTATCATTCTGTATTTTATATATTTTATGTACTATTTTACATATTTGGGTGTTTAGCCTTCATATATATCTTTGTACCATGTGTGTGCCATGTCTGTTGTTTGAATTATAGTATAACTGGTTGTGACCAGCCATGTGGATGCTGGGAGTTGAACTCAGGTCCTGTGAAAGAGTAACAAATCTCTTAAACACAGGACTATATATCCAGGACTGAAATAACATAATCTAGATGTATAAGATCATGAAAATATACTCAAACCTACTAGAATTAATAAATCAATTAAGCAATTTAGCTTTATAATTTCATGATAATTTACAAAAATCAATGATTTTGTGTGTATTAATGTTTACTCCTCTTTATGTAATTGGACTACATATGCACTTGGTGCCTATGGAATCCAGAAGGGAGCATTAATTCCCCTTGAGCTGGAATTATAGATAGTTCTGGGATAGAACCTGCTTCCTCTAAATTAGCAACTACTACTCTTAGCTTTTGAACCATCTCTCTAGCCGCTTAATATTAATTAAAATGTTCATAAATTGGTCACAGTTTGTACACTAGCGACACACAATTTAAAGAAAATCATACTTGCATCATTGTCTAAAAGGTGATGAAATTTTTTGGAAGGTAAAGTTTGCACTAAGCCTACATTGGGTATGTATAGAAGGTGTGCGATGAGGGATCACCGAGTTTTTAGAAAGGAAAACAGTTCATAAGAAGCATATATTGCTTCTGGACTAGTTTGAGTTGTAAACAGATTGGGATGGAACCCAGTGATCTAGTCTTCTCAGCTCTGAATCAATATTTCAACATTCGTATAGGATATAGTGGTCATACTCTAACCAAAATCAGAAGGCACAGAGCGAGTGAATGCTTCTGCTTTTGGGTGGTTTTGTTTTTTTTGTTTTTTATTTTTTTTATTTTTTAAAGTTCTACCACTCCAGCCAAGAGATTGTTGCCACCCACAGAGGGTGAGTATTCTATCCCATTGAACCAAACCAAGAAAATTCACCAGGATGTCTTCTTCATCAAATCATTTCCCTCAGGGCTCAGGGAGTCCTATGGGAGAGGAGGCAGACAAATTGTAGGAGCCAGAGGGGATGAAAGGGCACCATGGAAACAAGGACTTGTAAACATAACAGGATCAAAACATATGTGAATTCATAGAGACTGGTGGCATGCACAGGGGCCTGCACAGTTTTGGGCCAGATAGGTCCCAGTGCTGAGAGAGGAGGTGGACAAAAGCGCCCCTGCCCCTCCCGTTCCTAACCCGGAAGCTATCTCCAATAGGCAACTGCTGGAAAATGAAAAATTAGCTTTGCCACTGGAGTCTCACTGTGTATACATGCCACTCCTAAAGCAGGCCCAAGCCCATCAGTAGATGGCTAACACAAAAGCCGTATTGCTTTGTTAGGGCCTTTTTTCCCTCTTTACCATTGCTTATATATTATGATTTTCACTTTTATGTTTTAAGAGAATTTCTGTGTGTGTCTCTGCATCTATATGGGTTTCTTGTGCTTTTTCTTTGGCTCTTTCTCTTCTGTTTGTTTGCCTTTATTTTATCTTATCTTTTAAAAACATAGTTTTAAATGCCTGTATTCTAAGGAGAGAAGAGAACGGAGCCAGGTGATGGTAGCACACGTCTTTAGTCCCAGCACTTCGGAGACAAAGGCAGGTGGATCTCTGTGAGTTAGAGGCCAGCTTAGTCTGCAGAATGAGTTCCAGGACAGACAGGGCTACACAGAGAAACCCTGTCTCAAAAGACCAAACACACACACACACACACACACACACACACACACACACACACACACACAAACTCAAAACCCAAAAACAATAACAAAACAAAAAATTAGAAGGAGAGGGAGAGAGGGAAGGGGAGGGGGAGGGAGAGAAAAAGGAGGAGGAGGAGGAGGAAGGAAAAGAAGGAAACAAAGGATGTAGATTTGGGTGGATGGTGAAGTAGGGAGGATCTTGGAGGAGCTGGGGGAAGGGAAATTGTAATCCGAATATATTATATGAAAAAAAATCTATTTTCAATAACAATAAAAAATGATATCCCCTCACAGGCATCCCAGGCCTATTTCTCAGGCAAGGCTAGATTTCATCAACTTGACAATTGAGATTAACTATCACAGACTAATAAGGCTGTATTTACCAATATATTCTTCATCTAGACTAAAGATCCCCTATAACACTATTTATGTAGTCAAAAAGCACACCCATCTATCTATCATCTACCTATGTATCTACCATCTATCTATCATCTGTCATCTATCTGTATATACTCTCTTCTGTTCCATGAAGGTAAATATTACAAAACGTTCCTTATGTAAGATGTACAACTTGATGGTTCTTAAAACATTTATACATTCAGTTTTTTCTTTGTGTGTGTATGTATATGCGTGTGTACTGATTAGAGCACCACTTGAAGGGGTTGGTTGCTGAGACATTTTCTCTGGCCCTCAAATTGATGTTTTAATGTACACATACATTACACAGCAAGAATAGCAACCTAGCTAATTAACATATCCATCATTTCTAAGAGTTACATTTATTTTCTGTTGCGGAGAAAATTTAAGAGTGCTTTCTTTATCAAAAAGCACTATATTATCAAAAACATAATACAGTACTGTTAACTATAGTTATAGTGCTGTATGTTAGATATCTAGAACTTATTTGTATTGTATAAATAACACTATCCTTTCAGTGACTACTCCATATTCCCCATCCTCCAGCCAGCAGTAAATATTATTCTCCTCTGCCAAATACTCCTCCTCCTTCTCTTCCTCCTCCTTCTCCTCATCCTCCTTCTCCGTCTCTCTCTCTCTCTCTTTCCTTTTTTTTCCAAGTCAAAGGTGTGTGTGTGTGTGTGTGTGTGTGTGTATGTAGCTCTGGCATTTGCTCTGTACTACATCTGGCCTTAAATTCAAGATATCTGCCTGCCTCTGCCTTTCATGTTCTGGGGTTAAAAGCATGTGCCATTACCACCAGGACACCAGATCCTTCTTATGCAGTTGAAATCATCACTGTTGGTCCAAAGTCACCCCCCTAAAAGTCAGCGCTGGTAACAATGACCTAAACAGAAGGACACTGACCAGTTAAGTAAATAGAAGCCTAACTAAATTCAGTTTCTGTTTGCCAGGAACCTCCATTAATCTGCCCCAAAGGTCAACTACCTGGGGGATGGTTATCTGCATCCCTGTCAATCAGAGCAGGCTGTATCAGCTCAGAAATCCCTCACTCTGCTGGCTGTCATAGAATTAACTTGCTTTCCCTCCAATCTGCTGACAACTCCCACCCTTGTCTTGGCAGTTTGATTACCAACAAACCCAAGAATTAGAAGAATTAATAAAATATGGAGAGCACTACACGATGTAATTAAAGAAAAATAAGAAAATGAAAATATCATATTTATGAATTAGATGATCAAATATTGCTAAAATATCGATATGTACAGATTAGCTAAAAATTCCAATAATTGTCCTTAAAATTCCAATGTTATTTTTGACAGATCCTATTCTAAATTTCATATAAAATAGCATGAAAAATATTAAATTTAGGAAGAGAATAGAATAGAAGAATAGAATGAAGAGTTTGTCATATACACAATCAAATTATTTCATAAAATTTGCCTGTACTTTTCAATGAGGCAAGGGGAGTTGTAAATCATGAATGGGGTAGGTAAAAAACCATTTCCACAAAGTTTGATTAAATTATAAGCAAGCTTTTTACACTGGTCAGTGATGGTAAAAGCTGGCCAGGACCACTACACCGTGACAACCAGGACTGCGTGGAGATCACCCTAGGACTCCTCCATGATGGCTGTGAGCTGCAGCTTTCAGGGAAGGACTAGGGGTTTTAAAGACAGATCCCATGAAGCTAAGTGTTTCTATTAGCCTCAAACAGGGATGAACTCTTTTTAAATTATTCCCTAACTGGTCATCCCCTGCCTACCTGTTTACTGTCTAGGTGTTCCTGACTCATATCTGGCTATGTCTTGCCCAAATCCAATCAGGGGCAAGCATATATTTTGTGTCAATAATTAAATATTGACCTGAACTTAAAGAGCCTTTTGAACAGTTGATGATGCAGAAATCATATTTCTGTTTATATGTGAAACAGTGTGTATAAAAATTCATTGAAAGTACATCACAGATTTAAATATAAAGCTAAAGTAATAAAATTCTTGAAGAAAAGTAACACAAAATATAATTATCCTTAAATTCTCTCAAAGGACACAGATAACAGAGAAAATCAACAAATGAACTTATCGAATGTATAAAAAGTTGTAGGGGCTAGAGAGATGACTCAGTGGTGAAAAACACTTGATCTTTTTTTTAAAGGACATGGGTTTGATTTCAGCACCATTTACTGTGGCAGCCTGAAACTCTAGTAACAGAGAATCAAATACCCTTTCCTGCCCTATGTGGACACTGTCATGCCTGTGGTGTACACACGTCCAAATACACACACATCCTATGGAACTGCTCTACGATACTTCTTTACTATAACAGTCTTGTACTGTACACATAAAAGTTTAAAAGGGTACATCTCATGTGTACCATACACTTCTTAACTCCAGTAGAGTAATAAATATGATCAACTTAGAAAAGAAAATGATGAGGCATTAAAACACATTCTGTGTTACTGATAAACAGTAAGTCATAGCACAGAAAGCTAATCATCCTGACATCTATAGAGTTAATGGATAACTGGAAGTGGTGAAAGGTGCTGTTTCTACAATTCAGCAGTTATTCTCTCCTAGTTTGCCAAATTTTTAAGTAGTTTATTTAAAAATGCCGGTGCTGATGTTTTGATTGAAAATGTCTTTGTTTAAAAAATAACACAGCTGTTGGTCATATGGCAATTATTTTACAAGAAGGGAAACCTGAAAGACGGAATTCAACCTGATCAAAATTTCCTTTGGAACTTTCAGGCTAAGAAGAAAACCTGTTTTTTGTTTGATTTTTTTTTTTCTTTCAATTAGTAAGCTGAATCTGATTTATGTCTTTTTTTATATAAGACCAGATTCTCAGAATACTCACACTCCTCACACTCATAATTCACGTACATGCACTTCTCTTTTCTGTTAAAAGAAACAAATAAACTTAGAACAAGTAACATTGTTTCATAATTCAGGCACTGACAATTAAAATGAATATTATTCATGAAAAGCAAGAGGTTTAATCATCTCGAATGTGAGCTTAAATGTTACTCTGCCCACAGGAAAGAGATGGAAAATGAACATCGACCTATGTGGAATACACTTGATGTGGATATGTGGTTAAAAGTGAAGACTGCTGAAATGACTTGTCTCTTTATTCCACAAAATAACCAGTGTTTTCCTGACATATTCCAGATAATAATTCTACAATATGACTTTTGCTTTAATAAAATCTATATTATTTTATTTTATTCTTAGTAGATCTGCCAAGGACCACTGCCATCATGCCTATGAAATTAATCAGAAGAAAAAACATTAATTGGTTAGGTACTTCTAAGTCTAAACTTGGCTAAATAAATCATTAGTATGATCACCAATTTCCTTAAAACATTCTGAGATAAACAAGAATGCATTACTATTATTACAGGTAGCAATGCTGTGCCTCCGCAAAGCTCATTGGTTTGATAAAAGTGGCAATATAAAACAAGGACTTAAACTAATCCATGCCTATGGCCGGATTCCCTTATTTCTTATTTAAAGAATAATGCAAATTATTTTTATTGGTATGGTTGAATTAAATCTCTTTGTCTCACCCTGACGTCATGAAATCCAACTTGTGTCCAGTTCTCCAATCAAGGAAAATTAGTCTAGAGATGTCATCTATTCACAAAGGGGAGGATGGAAATTTTAAGAGGTAAAAATATCTCTGTTTCCAAATTGATTTACATATCAAAGCTTTTTGGAAAGAGTTGGTATAAACAGTTCAGTTTCTGGAACTGTATTTAAATCAACTTTCACATTCTTTAGCAAAGTTAACCACAATACTTTGAGGGAAATTTATAAGCATCTGAAGCTGGCACAAGATTTGTTCACTTGAGCAGAGCGAGTAGGCACCCATGTTTTCTTCATGGCTTTGCCCAAATCTTGATGGCAAACACTGCATGGCTTTTTCATTTTCAGTCATTCATCCTGTCTAATTTTTTTTTCTTGCCTCAAGACTTAAAATGTTTAAACCTATTGAGTTTGTTCTGTGGACTATGTGCCAGATGCACATATTTTGCATATGATCCTTTTGAAGTCACATTTCTAAAAGCAAACTATTTAACTATTTAACTTTAACTTACTAATACACTGAAGAACAAAAAGTAAGTAAATTAAAGTCTGTATGGAGGTGGCTGTCTGTGATGGCAAACAGCATGATTTAGATGATTTAGTGTAAGAACCCTAATCAGTGATACTAGCATTCCTGCTAATAGATACCAGCTAACATTTCTGTGATTCTCTTTCCTCAAAACAAAATGTTATGTATGCCCATATACATATGTGTGCATATATGTGTGTAGTCCCTGCACTTTGAACTATGTGAATTCTCCTTCAATCTATGTCTTTGGAGATCAAAGGCCTTAGAAAAGAATCTAGTACTCCAGTATTATTATTTTGCTTAATAGCCTTATTGTCAAATAGCATTCTAAACTTGCTCTTATAGCTGCAGACCTGGTCTGATTTCAGGGTTGGTCAAAGAAGCTTCTTGTTGCTACAGGTAGTAGCAGTCAATAGAGAGATGCATTATCACTCTCAAATAGCTAAAAATAAGTGAATGAGTGGACCTTTTTAAAGACATGATATCTCTATGTGCCCTGGATTTCCATTCTGGAAGTCACTGTGTAGACCAGGCTGGCTTTGAACTAGAAAAATCCACCCACCTTTTCTTTTCAAGTGCTAGGATTAAAGGAATTCACCACCAGCTCAGGTGGAATGAAATTCTTAATCGGTCATCTATTTTAACTCAATTACCACTAAGACTCAGGGAACATTATGGAAAAGGAAGTAGAAAGAATATAAAACTGAAGGATATGGAAGAGTGCTGTGGAATTGCTGTAATCTGGACATAATCTGACAATTGCACTCATGAACTCATAGCATCTGTGGTTATGTGTACAAGACCCACAGAAGATAGACATTTCTGCATAGATGGGTAGATGATCTCCAGGTCACATTCTTTATTTAAAAAGAAATTAAAAGTGGGTACTTGAAAGAAGTAGGATCAATCAAATCTTCCTTCTTCCTTTCCTTCCTTCTTTCCTCTCCTTCTCTCTCTCTCTTCCTTTTTTCTTTTTCTTTTTTTTCTTTTTTATTTTTTTAAATATTTGGCCCCTGGAGGTTTCCAATGCTCCAATGGATGGTCCCACATCCATGAATTTATAATGGTTTTAAAAAACAAAAACAAGTACATGAATTTGGGAGAGGATACGTTGGGAGAGATATTAGAGGAATGGGAGGGAGCTATGGGAGTTGATAGAATCTCATTTATTTTGTACATAAATAAAATTTTAAAAATTATAGAAAAATCCATTTATGACCAAAGAATGTTTAAAATGATTTAGAACTGGACTTGCAATATAACCCTTCTCTTAGATATCCTCCCAATTTAACCTTTTGGTTTTCAACTCTCCCCTCCACCCTTCTGAATTTCAAGATTTTCCTCTAGGATGTATCAGGGGCTGCTTTTTCCTATGACAGCAAAACCTTGTTGCAGCAATATGGATGTGCTTGATGGGATTGACAATGTCCTCTCGAACTTTACCTGTGAGAAAAAGCTATTAGAACCAATCTATGATGTAAGAAAAAAGGTAAAAGAGATTTCAGGTGTCCTGACACACACTAAAAGGAACTGTGAAATGCTGTTGGAGCAGGTTTCAGTGTTTCACAAAGGAGTCTTTTAGAACTTGAAAAATTGCAATCAAACCATAGGAAGATAACAGGCCAAAAGGACCAGGTCATGTGCCTCAGAAGCTGCACTGCCAAACACCTCAGCATGTCGACTGGTGATGTTAGTCTCCTCTCCTCATGGCAATGAAAAACAATTACTTGCTAAACATATTTGTTTGTTGCCTTGCTATTTTTTTTTTGTCAGCTATCCAAACCAAAATGAACCTTGTCAATTAACATATTCTATGAAATGACACAGTTTTAGAATTTAGAATTTTTGTGCCATAAACTAGAATACTATCACTAGCTCTTTTGGGTCTTCAGTTTGCTCTGAAGTAATTGGAGTGTACGTTGTAGGACACAAGCAAGCCAGCCAGTCTTTCTCTTTCTCTCCAAACCATAATAGAAATGACACATATTATATCCATTTAACTAAGTAATTTTTAGGGAGTAGAAGAAACCTGGAGTAACTGAAGTCCTTAGTAGTGTGTGTTGACCACATGGGCACCGCCATGTCAAGGACTTCAATGCTGCAGACTCACAGAAGTGACAAAGACTTGCCTGGGTAAGGCTCAGAGGGATGGCAAGGGTTTCTTCTAGGACCCAAGTGTGAGTGTAAATGTTTATGGACCATTGGTCTGTCTGTACAGAAGTTAGCAACTGTAGCTCCCTTTTCCAGATGATTGCTACCTGAAACTGCTTGCCTAGAGACCTCTTACCAAACCTAGCTAATCCCTCCTCCTGACACCTATTTAAACAGAAATGCTGACATTCCTGATGACCTGTAGTAGGTGCCTTTCTTCAGAGGTATCAGAGCCTCACTAATCCCAGATGTCCTAAAGCTGTATCCAAGTGTCTGTCCTGTCTTCATTCCCTCATCATCACCCCTAGTCAGGATTCTAGGATCCAAGCTATCTGGGTCTTGGTAGTATTTGTCCAAACCCAAAGAAAGAAGTTAATCCCAAAATGCTTGCTCATATTTCCTTCAAGAGAAAATCAGAGAAACATAAAGGATATCCACATCCTCTCTACCCTCAGTCACAAACCTAATTCCATACATACATGATTTCACAACCACAAGACTTCTCAAACACTGCTCTTATTTTGTTATGTACATATTTGGGTAGAACAGAAAGAGAGACTAATTTTAAGATTTTATTGAGAAAACTTAAATATATAACAGATCATTTCATGAAGTATTTTTTATTAATTTCTTTTACTCTTGATTTATTAGGGGAAAAAATCATTGGAAAAATGTCTTTAAAGTACTTGGTCCTTAATGAAAAACATCTTAAAACACTTCTTTCAGGGGAAAAAATGGGGTTTACAAAGGAATACTTTTTATATACCTGCATTGGCAAAAAAAAAAAAATAATAATAATCTTCAAAATTTTAGCAATTTACTGCCATATAAAGCCCTGCACTGAGAAATGTCAAGAAATTGTGTTTTATAATTTCCAGAGTAGGAAGCAGCACACCTAGCATATATTCTTATGTCTAATAAGTGCAAATAAAGGCACAGTGTGCTGTCCTCAGAAAACAATTAGTAAATATACAGATAATTTGCATTTGCTTTTAATCAATTTTTGATAACTCATTACAATATTTTGATTTCTCACCACACATTTGCTTATGAGCTTCAGCTTTCTAAGCAAAAAAATCCAAAAATCTCAATGAAATATACCTATTTGTATAGTACAATGTGTTTCTGGATAGTAGAAATATGTGTTTAGCCATTGATTCTTCTTTCTGAAATCTGTGATGTAAATAAAAGAAAAACCCAAAATGATGCCATCCGTGGGAAGGACATGTTGCATATGCTTCTAGAGTTAAGAACTGTTAGGGATGCAGACATGGGATAAAGATGTAAAAAAGAGATGCTTAAAGACGCAAATGTTGTATAAATAAAAAAATAAGATCTTTGGTTTACAAGTTAAATCTATTTTTCCTGTATTGAAAAGTCATAGAAGTAATTCTCGCAAAGAAATTTCAGCTATTTGATCGTATTATCTTAGCTATTTAATCCCTAGCCAAAGCCTTGGTGAGGCTGTGATTTATATTTGCTCAGGTTATGGATAGGCTATGATTCACGACTTAAAATGCAAAGTACTCAGATCCAAGTGAAAATCTCCTCTCTAAACGTCAGCCAGGTATGTACTCACTCCCAAAGGCAGCCTGACTATTGAATTCCTATGCATTGATATAAAAATCTATCATACAGTAGCCATTTTGGTGCTTAGAGAGCTAAAGCAAAGTCACAAATAATGTGAAGATATCACTAAAACAGGAAGTGAGCTTTTGGAGAGAAAAAAATGTTTTTTGTAGTATTATGTATTCACTGCACTAATCAGGTCATACACCCTATAGTGTAAGCCAGGCTGTCTCAGCAATGAGCATCGCATTCCAGACTTATACATTTTAAGAACTTACCTCCTTTCACTCTTATACTAAAAATTATATATGTTTACAGGGTACCATGAGATGTTTCAATGTACTTTGTATTATGTGGTGCTCAAATGAACATACACATAGTCTATTTTCTGAAATATTTTTCACTTAACAGTACAACAATTCAAATTTCTCTTCTGTAATCGTCTTCCTGTGCAATAGAACATCGGATATTTTTTTCCATCTAGTTATAACTAAACTCCAATCGAGCAAACTTTCTCCATAAAGCA
Organism: Cricetomys ansorgei; assembly: GCA_026225945.1. Classification (NCBI taxonomy): domain Eukaryota; kingdom Metazoa; phylum Chordata; class Mammalia; order Rodentia; family Nesomyidae; genus Cricetomys; species Cricetomys ansorgei. Next base: position 16,247,306 of record JAMJFZ010002869.1, read on the forward strand.
TAGCATTTAAGGGACCTCACTAACTCCCAGTCTGAATTCTGCCTGTTTTTTTTCCCTGACATGCATCTTAAGGATCTTTTAAAATTGCTTTAATGCTCAGCTAAGTACTTCTTGAAATTCTTATCTCCAAAGCATTCACTCTTAATTCCCTGAGTCCCTGTCATTGGTACCAAATAATTAGGCAAAGCCTCAACTTCTCATGTAGTAGATTTGCCTTCTGGGGAATAATATATCACCTGTTATTTTGGAACTTTTGTTACCCAAGTATGTTCAGTCCTCATATTGACTGTGTACACTATTTTTGAGTTCACATCTTTGGGACAACAATATCCACTATACCTTCCACTTCCATCTCTATTATAATTTGCCACTGGATAGTCCATGCCAACTCGAAATTGAGAATTTTGTTTGCTTTGTTTATTCTGTTTTCCCTCTGTGTAACTATATTTTTCCTTTTTCTTCCTTACCATTATATTTATCTCAATAGATTTCTGAATACCTTGAATATCCAGTCATTAGTACTAGTCCCAGATATGTCCCAAGGGCATGTGACATCACTCAAGTCAAAATCAAGTTTGACACATTGATGGTGGCAGATGTAGAGGCAGAAGGCAATGTTGCCATTTTTTTGTATATTGAAAAGGCAATCCCTACAATGAACAGATCTTGTAATTCAAAAAGTTCCCTGGGTATTATTGTGTAAGAAATTTCATTATTTACACAATAACACCCACAGTATTATCCAGATTTCAACTGGAAACTTAAATCAATTTACTAAATATTTTGCAACCCCAGGAAAACCTGCTAATCAGGTGCAGGCTGGGCTCCTTTCTGCCAAGGTGGAAAGAGCGTTTGTGATTTCTGTGCATTCCTCACACTCACTGGAGGGTGCACCTGGTCTTGGTTAATTGGGTGAAAGAGTTTTGCCTGTAAGGTAGAAGGAATTAGTGACAGGTTTCTTATTCTCTGGACTCCCTGAGGTGGGATAAAAGGCCTGACTGGCTTTCTTATTTTATAAGATCAATTGGAGAAAGGCATAATTAAAAGAAAGATAATGTATGAAGTTTCTTCCTTGGCCGAGGATGATAGGAACTGAATAATATAGTTTTGGGTGAGTGTTGGTGAGATGGCTTTATTTTAAATGTACTTAGTCAGCAATAGGCACAATCACTGACATCATTTAACTACACTGGGTTATAAATTTGTCATTCTGTGACTTAGTTGAGTGATGTTGAATAGCCCTTATAAAGTTTATTGGAGCTCAAGAAAGGAAACCACCACACCTGGAAAGCTCTGACATCAGGAGAGCGCCTTGTGGGAGTTGGTCAGACCTTCTAATATGATCAATGGCCTGATGTTACCCAGCAGAAAGAAATAAAAGACTTGACTTGGAAAGTGTATTAATTCTTTCGGGCTATTTGGTATAATTTAATGCGCCATAAAGTGCCCTAGGGTATTCAAAGAGTTAAACTCCCTGGAAAAATGAAGAATAACTTGCCTTTTTCCTGGAAAAAATCAGCCCCATATGTAGAGGGAACTTTATTAGCAGGAGTTTTAAAATGGGGTTCACTATAAGTGATTTTCCTAGGTCCCATTCTGTGCCATCTGTCCATTTTTTTCCTCCTTACTAGTAAAAGTAATAAAAGTACACAGTCAGTGAGGAGGAAAGAATAGAATTTTATGGCATCCAAGGACTGTAACGTTCTGTTGCCTTTTGGACTGTGTTTGATTCTTCAGGATGCTGTTCTAAGAACTGCTAATATATCCATTACAAGTTGTCTAAGTACCATGGCAATTATCACATGGATAAACTGTGCAAAAACATGAGCAAAGATAACCGTAAGTAAAGGGCAAAAATGACTGTCAAAACAGAGGGTAGTTAAAGAGTCAATGTGCATAGAAGAGCCATAGCAAGTAAATCACACTACTGCTCTTCCATTTCCATGGTCCTCTTTAAAGGAGGAAAAAGCATTGAAATTAAAAAGACTCAGATTTTGCTGAGAAGTGTTCCCTTGGGGTCTCATCACAAAAGACAATCACTGACAATAAAAAATTTAAAGAGCTCATGGTCATGGCCATGGTGATGGCCTTTTTAATAAATTGTGGCCTGGATTTAGGCTGAAGGTCTCCTACATTTCCCCCCTTATCTATGTCTTTACGGGAACTCAATTTCATTGAGGGAGATTTTTAAAAAATCTCCTACTTAGTTAACCTTGAAACCTGTGGCACATACTTGACTAAGGAGAATGTAAGTTTCCATGAATACAGCTTGAAAACAAAATCGTGTTATAAACACTGCCATGAAGGTATTTGGCCTAAATGAAAGAGGAGGGGGGCATGAGAGAGAGAGAGAGAGAGAACCAAATTTGGCTGATATATCCTCAATGCTACATTTTGAATTTTGACCTCTAGATAATTTGGCCATGTTGTTTAGTGATGCCTCATATTCTGGGATTTGTCACTCTGCGACGATAATAACATTGTGCATAAAATGTCATTTCCTACATTGCTCCCAGATCATTTTACTAATACATAAAGAGCACTGCACATGGCGTTCAGGGAAAGTCAAGGGCAGGAAGCTAAACTTTCCTTCCTGAAGTTGTTCTCTGAGAAGGAGTTAATCAAGAATAGAGCTTAAAATAACATGCTATTGATTTTCTTGCGCCATTAGATGACAGGGGTGTCATTCCACAGTGTTTTCGGTTTACCAGAATGTGGTGGCACCTTATCTCTCCAGGCCTTTCGAGGTCTCAAAGTCCTTTTTTTCCTGTATCTAATATGATCTGCAGAACACCATTGTGCCACAATCTTTTGAGAGCCTAAGCTTTCTCTCTCTTAAGATGAGCTTCAGAGTCTTCGATAGCTCGTGAAGCTGGTGAATTTTTCTGATCCGAACCTGTGCAGGTTGTCACAGTTTGTGTGAGTTCATACATGCATCAGTCCTGTTGCTTCTGGTAGACACGGTTAACTTGGAGTCATTCATCATCTGATTCTTAATCAGCAGCCCTGAAAACATTCATACAGGTAATAAAACTGAGCAGATGAAATTTAGGAATACACACACACACCACAACACACACACACACACACACATAAAAGGGATGATAAATTTGCAAGAGAACAAGGAGGGATTTAGAGGAGGACTTGAAGGGAAGAACGTGATGGGGTGATCTATGTAATTATATTATAATCGCAAGAGTAAAAAAAAAACCTACAAATTACTTTTAAAAACCTGTTTATTTACTCATTTGTTTAAAGCACAAGTTATACCAAACTGTCAAAATGTATATAGATAATACTGAAAAGGGAAATGGATTGTCTCGATTCATATAACTCCATAAAATGAACGAGAGTTTATACTATCTATCCCATCATCAGTGCCTTTGTGATGAGAAAAACTGTGTTGTATTTTCACTTCTGTGTTCTAACATTTCCAAGTTAGCTTTAGAATGCAAGTATAATGCTATGAAAAAACAACTATTTGTGCATTTCACTTTAACAGTGATTTAGTAATAACTTCAGTATAAGTCAACATCTAGGAAATTCTTTTCTAGTCAGCATATTTTCAAATGGACTACTATAAATGAACACCTGTGTCCACACAGATGTGTTCATTGTTTGCTTTTGATTTTCAAGATCTAGATTTTTTGCCAGCTATGAGAAACAATTTTAAGGCCACTGGCAGTTGGTATCTCTTTCTAAGACAGGGGACTCTCTATTATCATTTACTGGTTGCTGTCTTTCAAATCTAAGTTCTAGTTCATTATAAGACTTCTGTGAAATATTTAAAAAATTTTGAATCTGGCTTCCTTGTGTATAGGATAATGATAATTTAGATTATAAATTTCTTATTTTGAGGTAATAACAAACTATCAATAACAATAGTGTTGATTCATATAGAGTTCAATAAACATATTACATATTCTCTCTGCTGCACTTTAAAACACTTACTTTGCTTAAACAATAAGAGATTTGGTTTAGAATTAGGACATTAAAATGAATGTTGTAGCTTCAGTTTCAAAAACAGAAAACCAACAATAGAGGAAAATTCTAAAAAAATATAAATCACTACAAATATTTCACCTATATAAAGAGAATAAAATGAATGTATCCAAGAATATGTATGCATGTATATATAATGTATCCATTACATGTATCCATGTATATGTCAGATTCTAATGATTTCAAGATATGGCTCTATATTTTGATTTACTAATGACATTATGCCATTATCACAGTCTTAATTACAGCCAATTTATTTTAGTTTAGTATTCAGTGTGACGTATCACATGTGCTTCATCCTTCAATAAGTCCTTGGATGGATAGGAATGGAGTTTTATGGTACAGTAGTTACTTGACACATGCATGGCCCTTGGTTCCATTCTTACCTCCATAAAATACAACCATGGCTACAATTAGTAAGAGTAACACTATGATTCTTGGGTACTTGGCTTCATTTATTCAATTAAGGGTTATCATGACATTCTGTTCAAAATGAGTACCAATGATTGAGTTAACCAAAGAATAAACTGCCCTTTGCCCTGAATCTAGGGCTACAGTCTGACTAGTTTTTCTCCTTTGTTTATCCAGTGAAATACTTATGTAATCCTGACTTCAAAGAAATATACTTAGAAGCTGAATATATAATATTTACCTAATTATTTTGGAATAGTTTCTTTCAAGTACTACACCTGCTTTTAAATATTTGATAGATATAACCGTTAACAATGTCTTTTCCTAAATTCAAAGTAATCATTTTATGACTACATTTATCATTCTTTTTCTCATGAGAATATATGTATCTATTCTTTAAAAAATGATGTAATGGACTAAGAATGGTGGTACGAGTCTTAATCCCAAAACTCAGGATGCAGAAGCAGGTGGATCTCTGTGAGTTCAAGGCCAGTATGGACTACACAGAGAGTTTTAGACCACCCAGGGTTACACAGTGAGACTTCATCTCAAATGCAAATGCATGTGCTTGCGTGAGCGCATGCACAAACACACACACCACAGTTACACACATATATACACACATTCAGTCAGACATATACATGAATACACACACAAATATAACACTGTCACACACATAATGCATACATATACACACATTCACACATAAAACCCAGCCACATACATGCACACACAGGGTCTTAAATAAACACACACACACACACAGACATATAACAACACAGTCACACACACACTCAAGCTAATATACATGCTGGTGTGATTTCGAAATTTCCCAGTTTGTTTTTTTTTTAAACTGTTTCCATAGTACACTATTAGAGAACACTGTTCATTTTAAAGTAGATAATTTCAAGGTTTGAGAGCTCGCTCAGCAGTTTGAAAATATTGGCTGTCCTAGGTCTGAGAAGCTATATCTGGTTCTCAGCACTTACAAGGTAGCTTACAATGACATGTAACTTCATTCCTAAGGGACTGAATTCTCTCTTTTGGCATCTTCAGTCGCCACCTATATACATGGTACACATACATACACACAGAACAAAAATATTCCTACATATAAAATGAAAATAAATAAATTTGAAATGAATTCTTTAATTAATTATCATTAGAGCAAGTAAGTAAAAGGATAGGTGATTTGACACAGGCATTGAAGCTAAATATAACAATAATAATTGCATATATAAATTTATCGTTTTACTCATCTTAAATTATTATTTGAATGCAATGTATACACCGTTGGTACAGGATGAAGATAACAATAGTTGTTGTGAAGGAACTGAAGATTTTTGTACAGTATACATTCATTCACATAAAAACCATACTCCACTGTGAGAAGAAACATTGAGTGACAGTTGACCAGGAAGCTTCTTACAGCATCTCTTTAGTAGCTCCACTTAGTCTTCGTGCCTTACGGAGACCCTGCTTCTCTTAAGTTGTCCTGTGAATACTGTAGAAAAGATGGTTCTTCTTCATTTTCATTACTCACTTGTGTTATACAAATTCATGATATTCACTTAAGTCTCAGAGCTGAACAAGGATGATAGCTTTAGCTGTTAAAATAACGTTATGGCGCTTATCAGAGAGTCCAGCTTTGTAATTTTCAATGCTCTTTATTAATCACAAACCATGTCAAATCTCAGGGAATTCTAATACCCGGGCAGCTAGGCAGAGAGCTCACTCCAAGCTTCTTTACCCCATCTCTACTCTCTGTTCCTCTCTCTTAGTTCAGCCCTACTCCTCCTCCACCTCCTACCCCTATTTCCTGCTTGCTCCACCCCTCAATCCCCAGGTGTTTTCTTCCTGTTTTCACACAGACCCTCAATCAACAAATAACAGGAACCTCCTGTGGGGGGTGGAAGGTGGGGATGGCACAGAGGTGTAAACAAGTAAGAGACAAATCTTAACTAAGATATTATCCACAACTAAACATACCACAACATTTAGCTATACAGTTTCCTTGCTCCAAGTCCATACTAATCCACCTAGAATATTATTTGAGCACAGTCGTAACTTCATTTTAGACATTTTGACATATGATTAACTTGTCTTTGACTCTATAATCTATAACTGAGTAAAATTCTTCTACGTGATTTTATATTTGTACTTGATATTACTAGTGTTTCAAAAGAAATATTATCCATTACTTGATTCTCAAAATCAAATTCAATACATTTTCACCATCTTTATTATTTAATATTGCCTTTGCATATTAACATACACATTTCCTTGAGCTAGAACAAATATTTGTTGAAAATGTCTGTGTAAGACATGATAGTCTTCTAAAAAAATTTAAAAATTCATTCCTTTAATTTAGACTCTAAGTGTTAAAATCTATATGGTAAAAGTCATCCTGAAATACTTTGTCATTTCCTTGAAGTTCCTTTTGTGATAAGTTTGTAACCATTGTCATGAGCCAGTTTCTGATGTAAAAGTCTAGATCTCTATTCTAATTAATATACTTTGCAAGAAAACTATGAATGCAAATGTATTTTTGTGATACTGGACAAAATCATTTCAGCCTTTGAATCAATAGGCCAAAGACTGGCTCCTATGATTTAAAAATATAAATTATGACATGGTTAGTGACAGTATGCAAGAATCCCAACCAATGTGAAATGAAGTTGAAATTAACAGTAACTCCTAAATTGCTGAGAAGTGAAAATTTCCGTTGCTGATAAAGATTAAAATAAATACCAGCATCAGGATATCACAGGAGGAAAAAATATGTTTCTCTACAAAGAGGCAACATTTGTGGTAACATGGCTGTTTTTCTTGGTGTCTGAGTATTCAATAAACACTTTGCCAAATTTCCATTGTAGATCAAAGAACAGAAGGTCACAGGGATGGTAAAAACAAGTTCAGGAATGTTTCCATGACTTTTCTCAAGTGACTTACAATTGTTTAATAGGAAGCACACTGTTGTTTCATTACTTTTTACCTTAAAAATAATTTTACTCTAAACTTAAACAACATTTTGAAGTAAATGCATATGTATGTGGAGGGGACTTAGGGTTCACACCTGGATGTAGCACACGTGACTTTTTCCTTCATAAATCCGAAATTGCATGGTATCCATATACATTATTCATTTGTTCCTTATTCATTTGATGTCCTTTCTGTTTTTTTTTAATCCTCAGATTCACATAAATTGGATAGAATAGAGACATGAAAAGAAAAAAAAAATAGCAACAAAATGCTTAACCAGAACCAAAAATTTCTAAGAGTTTGAACTTCCTCTCTATATATTGTTTTTTCTTTATCAAGCTGTCACCATTGTGAGGACACACACTCTGTCCTCATTACTGTACTTACAGTTTCTATATTAGACTATTGCTTGATTAAGTTATTCTTCTATAAAGAGTTGCTTCAATTTAGTGTTCTCTCTCTCCCTCTGTCTTTCTCTCTGTCTTTCTCTCTCTCCTAATTATTTCCATGTATAATATGCATGTTGCATCTGGGAAGCTTTAAATCTGAATGGATCTTATTCATTTGGTGCTCTGCTTTTGTTTTTGTGTTTTAAATTTTGATTCACATGCATGGGATAATAATTTTACAACAGGATAGATTTGTTGTAGATTTGGAGTTGAGCATCATGTTACATACTACAATTTCATATTTAGTGAGACTGAGACAGAGAGAGCATATTCTTGAGGCCAGTGAGGATGGCATAGTGAAGCTTAGTTTACAAATAGTGTGTGTGCAATTTGAAGTATCTAGATATTTTTTAATTCAAACAAGAATAAAGGGGAGTATATGTTAGTGACTTAAAGGGAAGAGAAATAAGAGGGAATGATGTAATTATTGTATAATTTCAAAACAAAATAAAATAAATTATTTGGTCATCTGAACCTTCAAATGCTAATTTCCACATGGAAATCATCTTTTATTTTTAGTAATAGTAAGTTCCCAATTTGCCCCCAATTTTTTGAAATTTGTTATGCAACTATATTTTCAATCTATGCTTTTTACTTATTTAAGAATATGTGTGTTGATGTATCTACAGGACGACCCTTACACCTAGGCTCAGGGAATAACTTGAAAGAGGAGAAAGAATGATTATAAGAGCCTGGGGACCAGAAAATCTGTTGCAAGGTCATATATTCCAGTCACAAAAGCTACAATCATGAGATCTCAATAATATCATTACTTCAGCAAGACCTGAACAATGATAATAGTTGACATACCAAAGTTGATGGGTACATTTCAAAAGTCTGTAGCCATAGATAAAGAGTAAAAATCTATTGAAGACTATTCAGGGAGAGATAATTGAAACCGAGTTAAACTATGTAGGGTATGAACTAGTTAAACTTCATGTTGGATCTATCTCTAAAGTACACCTAAAATCAAAAATGTTTTGGAAATGTGACATGAATGGCCAGAGACATTTGACACAGAAGTAGCAGAAAAATCCATTTCTGAAACCATAAATCTCAGTAACTACTTTAAGCAAATATTCAACTGGTATCAAAATTAGTAGCTGTTTGATTGGAGTAATCTAAGATAAAATATTCTCAAGATGCTTATGGCTAACTCATCAGTATAGTAAATATTGTAATTCACATGTTTCCTTGTACTTCTTTAATTTAATCATTTTTAGGTTTTCTAACTATACAATATTTCATGTCGCCTTGCTTAACAAAACATCTACATGATGTATTAAAATATTTTTCCTGTTTGAGGGTCTGCAAGTAAAAAATAAAATACCCTCATGAGGTTAGTTCCAGCACTCTGAGATCATAGAAATGGAAGCAGTAACCAGATTACATAATTAATTACAAAATCTGAAATATGTCATGTGTTTTAAAGTATTTTAAAGTATTTTACGACTTTGAGTAAGCTAATGTCCCAGGAAAGCAAAGATGTAGAAAAGATACTATTTTTGATATATTGTATTACTGTCCTATATATTGTATTATTGTCCTATTACATCAAGATATTACTAATTCTTAAGATTAAAAAAATGATGGTACTAGAAATCACAAATATTCTTTAGAAGTATGCCATTTTTGTTTGCTTGATGGGAATAACAAAACAAGATGCTTATGACAAGAATTCCAGCCAAAAAAAAAATATTTACAAGTGGCTATTGTGATAATTTCTATCACTATGTATAGTACACGAATATAGTCTGGGCAAATAGACCAGAGTCCCAAAGTGTGACATTAACCACACCTCAAGATTTTCCACTGATGACTGGCAATACCAGTACCATTTGTTTTCTGATTTATAGCAACTGTTTAATTTTTCTTCAACTTAGCATACAGGTTTGCTGCTGTTGTTGTTGTTGTTGTTGTTGCTTTGTTTGTTTTTGTTTTTGCTTTTTTGTTTTTGGAGTCAGGACATCCCTGTTGTAACTCTGGCTATCCTGGAACTCACTCTGTAGACCAGGCTGGCCTTTAACTCACAGAGATCCACCTGCCTCTGCCTCTGAAGTACTGGGATTAAAGGCATGTGTCACCACCACCTAGCTCAGATTTTTTAAAATGAAGACAGTAGTATATCATCAAACAACGCAAGTTTTTATGAGGATTCAGTGAGCTAATGATAGTTGTGCCATTCACGTTAATAAATGTGAGTTGGGTTAGTGAATTGATATTTTATTGACTCAAGCCATGCCTTATGTATAGCTCTTGTGATACTTCAGTTGTTAATAATACTAATTTGTTCACAAAAAATGTTTTTATTAGGAAGATTAAGTGTAGAGTTGTGCCAAGTAATATTTATTCTGCAAGTCTAGGGTTTAAATAATAATGACTTATATAATTCACAGAGAACGTCTTCCACAGAACAGTCTTGCCCACAGATCCAATTCACATGAAACAAAATTAGATGTAGTAGTTGTAAAATATCAGAAACATTAATTTTTAATAACTTTATACAGAGAACTAGAGTGAGAGTAATTTTTTTATACTCATACAACATTTTTTCTATATAAAAATAAAATTTTAAATGTATACATTAAAAAAATATATAAATAATAATTCTGTGGATAATTATCATTTGTAAAATATCAAGTGATATTTTCCAAGCATAGCTAATATATGTTAAAATAAAGTTCGGGCACTTAACAGAGAGTACAGAGTTGTAATTTCTAATGCTTTTTATTAATCACAAACAATGTCAAATCTCAGGGAATTCTATACCCGGGCTGCTAGGCCGAGAGCTTACTCCAAGGCTTCCTCACCCCATGCTCCCCTCCTCATTCTTCCTCTTGTCCAGCTCCTACTCCCCTCCACCTCCTCCTCCCTCTCCCTTCTTGCTCCACCCCTCAATCCCCAGGTGTTTTCTTCCTGTTTTCACACAGACCCTCAATCAACAAGTAACAGGAACAGGTGGAGGCTTGGGATGGCACAGAGGTGTAATCAAGTAAGAGACTAATCTTAACTAAGATATTATCCACAACTAAACATACCACAACATCTCACCCTTTTTGTTTAAAATAAGAACAATATTGACTCAATCAAATGAAGCTAAGACATAAAGTTATAGTCTATCAAATATCAAATCCAAAGTTCAGCAGACTGCTCACGCAGTTCAAAAGTCTTTTTGTGTCCCATAACATATTATTTGAACTATTTGCATAAATATATTTTTGTCAGATTCAAAAACTATGTCATACATTGTCTTGTATGCTATAGCCAATATATTTAAACAAAAATCAATTTTGAGGGAATATGGTTATCCATATTCACTATCTTAGTTAGTCTTAATTTGAATCAAATAGAATCATTGCTAAAACAGTCCTAGAACATGATTAGCACATATTTATATACAGTATTTGAAAACTGCTAAATTTCCAATTCACTTTAATTAGCATAGAAACTATCACCTTATATTTTATAGGATTAAAAGCAGAGTTGACAACTTAAAAGCATGGTTGGAGCTAGGAGAAAAAAAATTTAGAGAAGAAGTTGAAGCTTTTATAATTCTTACAGGCAGCATTCTGTAATTGACACTAAAAAAAATACCAATTTATCATTCATCTGCCATTTTTATCACCTTTATATGTCAATAAAACATTCTGTAGAAGATTTATAAAACAACTGAAAAAATCACTAAAAGACTTGATAAATTTCTAGATTCAAATTTCAGAAAAGAATAATAGTGTCAAAAGGAAACTTTATTTATCTATTTCCAATTGCTATAATTGAAATACCTAAATATGCATAATATGTATAAAAGTTTACTTGCATAATATTTTGAGGGATAAAAATCATCAGCATGGTCCCCAAGCAGACAAAGAGCCACTAGTTATGTGACAGCTAGGTGACTTCCATCATTGTGGCTGAGGTGATTCTGAGCTTGAGAGATTATATTTCCAGTCAGGATATCCAAAAGCATGGAGAATTTTTCAGGAAAGAATTGATTTATCTTTCATAATCCATTAAAACCTTTTCCTAAACACATGCACACATACACACACACACACACACACACACACACACACACTCCCCTTAGGGACAGCACACTCAATGAAATAGCTTCCCATTATGTCTCACCTTTTAAAAAGGTACACAGAATATTACCACATTAAACAACAAGCTTCCATCACAGAAAACTTTAAGGGACACAAAAGAACATCACCTGAGGCTTCTCATTTACACGTTTCATTTTGGAAAATTTACTTAAAAATCAAAACCTATTACATCTCATTCCTTTCACTTTATTAATATTTATAAAATGTGCGAAATTCAAAGAATGCATTTTTTTCATCAAACACCATGTGTATGCATCCAGATGTCGACAACTTACACTATGATGTATGTGGAATCATATTATGAAAAAGTTGAACAAGGTATTTATTGTTAAACATGAGTCTAAATATCATTTAATGGAAAATAATAGTATAAAAACATTTTACTGGAAAATCTGCAAGTTGAACTGAATTCTTATGGGATTAAGAAAAATGTTAGAGTGGTGATAAAATCTGGACAAGTTTTAAAAAGGGGGTTACATGACAGAGAGTCTAAACAGAATGCAGAATGTTTGGAAATACTGTCTGTGGAAGCCAAGAGCAAAAAGCCCCGAAATTACCACTGTTGCATTCTTGATATCTAGTCTCAGTGATGTTCGTAGTCATTAATATGAGTCTTTTTTTTTTTATTAAGAATTTCCCTGAATCTGCTTTCATGATTATATTTAATTACTTATGTAATGTATTCAACTTATGTATGCAACTAATGCTGATATTTTTCTAACTAGGCATTCTGGTAGTAATTGAATAGATACTTGAATGTCTAAATAATGAACTCAGTATCATTGAAATGTATCTTTTATACCTATTTTGCTTGGCAGTCGAGAAGGATCACTGTGATTTCTCAGAAGATCATATTTATTTAATTTTTGTTTGTTTGTTTGTTTTTAGTTTTTCTAAGCAGTGTATCCATGTGTAGCCCTGCTGTCCTGGAACTTGCCTATAGACTTTGAACTCTGGGTAGCCTTGCCTCCACCTCCAGAGTGCTGAGATCAAAGGCATGTGGCAGCATGTCCAGCAATATATTCAATTTTTAAATCATCTGTCATTTGCTTATAAAAGGCACCAAAAGCGTATTTGAAAATATTTCTTCTCTTTAAAAAATACATTAAAGCTAATAACTTTTCATAATCTAGCTAACCCAGCTGGAGCTGTTTTCAAAGCTTTGTGCACACCACTTAACATCAAATGACATGTGTACGATAAACATATACAACGGCACAAAAATCTCTGAGTCTTCAACTTATGGACGTAAAGTTTTGCTGTTGACTGAGAAAAAACTGGATTTTGCATTGAACTCTATTGGTTACTATTTATGCAACAACTAACCTTTCTTTACTTTGTTATCAACTTTAAAGCAAAGGAAAAGAATTGACTCTAATTAATCTCTTAGCATTGCTATATTATCCAAATTTGATAGTATATTTTAATCTCTTACAAAATTATCAAAAGTTTTGGAAACACATAGCTTGTATTATTAAATGATGCATTCTGTGACTACCTCTACTTCTTGAGATGTTGATGTAAAATATGTAAATTTAAATAGTTTATTTCCTCATTTTTCCCTTCTGATCTATTCTTATAACAGAGTTACTTTCTTTTTATTCTTACATTACCCAAACTGAATCTGTTGTTTAGACAATCTATATTAATGTGTCAAATTATAAGGAAAACATATATTCAGATGATAACGTAGACTTCAAGGTCACAAAAATAAAGGTGCTTGTTATGTATTCTTTTTGCCAGATCCTCAGACCAGGACTTGAACCTGCGATGAAGGCTGATAAGAAATACAGTTTACTAGTGATGAGAATAGTAAAACTCTCAGCTTGTGAAGCATTTGTGAGTCAGTAAAATAACATCTCAGGGAACACCTTCAAGTGAAATAGCAGAACACCATCTTTAACAAAGCCTGGGGCAACTATAAAATGCAATCTGCAATAACAGTTAAACCTAACAGTCCTATGGGGAATTATATAGCAACATATAAAAGTAAATGGGTCACCAGCTTACCAAATGTGGTTGGCTTTTGGAAAACCAATGGTTCAAACTATGAAGTGTGCTTGAGAAAAACATGGATGGACAAGAAAAAGGCATCGAGACACTGGTGATTCTTTCTTGCTTACCCAAATAAAGACATTACCAGGTATCTACGTCAGCCATCTTTTATGATTGATTATTAAAAACAGGTACCATGATATGAAGTGGTCAGGGGCTTTGGTAAGAATACTAAAGATCCCCTTTTGTAGAAAGCTTTTATACTGTAGTGTTATATGAGTATTTCATGTTTGTAATACTTAATTAAAATGCATTTATTCTTACTCTATAGCTTTCACAACCTTAATAACTGAAACTTTAAGAAGAAAGCAGTATATAACAACATATGTCAAGTAATTTACAGGAAAATTATCTTTCTTTAGAGACTTAATAACAAAAACAATAAGAGCACTCACCCTCAGATACAAAGTGTGGATTGCTAGTCATTTTATGCATTCTGTCACATTAGTTTGTACAATGCTACCCACAACATAAGTGTTGCACACTTCTTTCCTGAAGAATAGCAGAGGTGAACAAAGATTTATACTCAGATATATGTCTCAGATACGATAGAACATTTATACAGAGTTGGCTATAACACAATGAGAAAAGATTGGAAAGTTTATCAGGTATCTAGCCAAACAATTGCATATCAAAATATAACTGGTCATTTCATTAAACCAATAAATTTATTGGCACCATTGAACTTAGCATTCAGCAGTACAGAATTTTCCTACTGTCGATATAAATAATATAAGACACCAAACACTCTTTAGTTAGTTACTTCTTATTTCCTTATTGTATGTCTCCGATGAGCACCCAGGAATCCTGCTTCTGCTGTTTTGTGTAGAAGCAGGTGTCACTGGTTAGATCTCAATATGCCTATGTTTTCTCACTTCCTTGTCAAGTCCCCTTCTGAATCTGCCATCTATACAGCAATCTAAGCTGTTCATCAGGGCCACATCAGACATCATGATTACTCTTTTCTCCATTGGAACAAAATCCCAAAGTGCCTTTCTAGAATTGACCTATTAACTATTTTGCTGATAATTGACAGACTCTCATTGATCATTCTGCTCATCAGACAGCCAAGCAATACTATAATTCCTGCATTTTAGGGAGGCTGTGTCACAGTTTGAACTCAGTGAAGATACCTTGCTAATTCTAAGGTCACTCTTTCCTCTTGTACCTTACTCTAATGCTTGTTTCAACATTTCATTTGAAATGAATAGCTGTTTTTGTTTTAATTAGGTGAAACACGGGTGAAGTATTCCAGAAGTATGCTTTCCATCCATGCTACTTCTCCAGTCTGTTACTAATTCAGCCACATGCCATCCCCAGACATAGATTTTGTTCCTCTTATACACTCATTCAAAGTTGTAGAAATCAGGTGTAAAAACAGCTTCTTACATAATAAGTGATAAGGAAGTTTAAAAATCAAATCAGACCTAATTAACATATGTGTTATAAGCTAGTGAGTATGGTAAGAAAAGCTATGAGGAGATTACTAAAAATGATTTTAGTTTTATGGGTAATATTTTTCTTTGTTAAATTGTGTCTAGTAAATTTGTTTGAATTAATAAGCAGATCTTTATTGACCTCTGTTGATTTCCTTTTATAAGTAGGCATAATGTCCTATACACAGTGAGCAGTATGTATGACACGCTTCCCAGAAAATCATATAACACACCTTCATGGAAGAAAATCTCAAGGGCAGTATTACTCAGCAGCACAAAGCTTGATAAAAGGTGTATATAGCACACCTCCACCTTTCAATCTACGTGTCAGAGGATGTCAAACCCTACAACAATTTACAAATGAAAAGTACTTGATATGGGAAATTATATTACATTTTATTTTTTTAAAAAGGAACACGGATAAGAATTATAAATTTATATTTATAAAGAAGATGACAGAAGGCTTCCTGAAACTTGGGAATCTATCTGGCCCTATAGAAACTTTTCTCAAGTCTTTAATAAGAATTTTGCGTAGGCTATTACCCAATAGGGTTATCAACCACATTATTGAGCAGGCATGGGGAATTCAAGCAATAAAGAAAAATTTAGGATAGTTTACATTTATAAGTAAATTATAAGAATTTATAAATAAATATACATATATTTATATATATATATATATATATATATATATATATATACAATATTTATAAATAAATATAAGAAGAATTACCAAAAACATTGAGGAATACACCAATAGAGAGCTTATTTCTGTAACTGGTTCATGAGAAAAACTGAATGAAAAAAATTTGTGTTTTTAATGAAAGAAAACAGTTCGTATTTGGAGAGCAATGGCTATCTTTCATGTGTTCATTTCCCATGGACACATGTATAAATAAAGGAATGTATCTTTCATTTAATATCTCTAGAGAATGTACAGATGCCCATTTTAATGATTTTTCTTTCTGTGTAAGAATCTTATTGAGATGTATCTAGTGACAGCATGTTTCCAGTATTCTTAGTAGCCCATGAAGTCATTTGCTCCTGACTGCCAGAAACTATGATGAAAACATTATATTTTGAGAGATTTGAAGATGGATTACTTCAAATGGGGATTGTAGATATCAAATTCCCTTCCTTCTAAGAAGCTGATCTTCTACAAGATTATCAGAAGTAAAAACAAAGACAGCAAATCTACAAAAGTGAATCACTAAAGTGAATGTTCCTTTTGCTTCTAATTTTGATGTTGAATGTAGGATAAAGTATACAACTCCAGCATTTTATTGCTATACTTCTGAGTGGC
This sequence comes from Cricetomys ansorgei, assembly GCA_026225945.1. Lineage (NCBI taxonomy): Eukaryota > Metazoa > Chordata > Mammalia > Rodentia > Nesomyidae > Cricetomys > Cricetomys ansorgei. The sequence goes on from JAMJFZ010002869.1 coordinate 16,264,047, forward strand.
ACATATAAAAAGTAGTCTACTGGTTAGAAAAACAGATAAATTAAAACCCAAATATCAGCTGTCATTGATAATATCTCCCCTGTTTTGATACTTCACTGTCTATCCCTATAGATTTTTTGTATTAGACCTGAACTGTAACATACACTCAGCAACTGAGATAATTTTATTTATTAACCTATTGATTTGAGGCACTTGAATAAACAGCTCCATTATTAGCTGTAACTGAGTACCACTTTGGGTCCAGGATTCTGAAGATTGGATGCTTTTGGCTTGACATGTAAGTTGCTCAGAGAGAGGCAAGAGACTGTCACATCAAATATCCCCATTATTGACAAGCTCACCAGCAGCTCAGAAAGTATAGCAAGCAGTTCTTCCTCAAGTCACACAAACTCATCCACAAGGCAAAAGAAGAAGGGAGATGAGTTGGAAGAAACTGACTTTGTGATCTGATGTCAGATAATAAACTATATAAATAGCCCTTAATAAGATGGAGAAGGGGTAGAGGAAAATGGAAAATTATATATGCATGTATACAAGTGATATAACATATATAGGTACAGATATGCACATATACATGAGTATCTCTTTAAAATTATATTTGTGTGTAATTGTTTCCATATTTAATTAATTAATATATTTTTGCTTTTTAGACAGTGTTTCTTTGCATAGTTCTGGCTCCCCTGGGACTAGCTCTGTAGACTAGGCTGGTCTCAAACTCACAGAAATCTACCTGCCTCTGTCTCCTGAGTGCTAGGATTAAAGGTGTGTAACAGCACCGATTTGTTTTTATCTTTATGATATTGCTGTTAGAATTGGGGCCAAGAGAAAAGAATTCCAGCTGAAGATTTTTGCTTCAGAAACTAAGGAAATGAATGAGTTGCATTTTGTTCTGATACCTGAGAACTACTATCCACAGAATATCAGGGAATGAAGTAAAAAATCCAGCTGAGCTTGAAAAGTACGAATATGAATGTATGGATGGACATACACTATCATTCAGTATCTCAAACACTCACATACACGACATACACATCAGACATCATATAATACCCATCAAAACACACATAGTATCCTGTATAACAATGCATTAATAATATATATCAAATATTTGCTACACATTGCATCTCATACATAACAGACACACATACCCTTCACATATACCATCACACACAGACCTTCACAACATCCCTCATATTAAATATATACTGAAAAATGCATCACATACATAACACCATAATGACTATCACACACATATGCACACACATCATCATCACCATCCCACAAAAACTCTCACACTCTTTGTTTGTAGTCTCTTTCTCCTTCTCTCTCTCTTACACACACACACACACACACACACACACACACACACACACACATATGTGCACACACACCAACCCAGTTACTCTTCCAGTAAATCTCAATTCTTCCTCTTATTGTAAAAGAGTCCACATCTACCAGTCTGTCTGCTTGCTTGTTCCTTGTTTTATCTGGCACTGGTCCTTCAACAAAAATCATTCTACAATTCCTTTTAATGTTTAGTACTAAATCCAGAAAGCATAACAAAATACGGGACTCTCACATTTATCATGGAACCTCTTTGTATCTGGCTGGAGGGCAGCCTTCTAATCAAGAGAACAAATAAGTGTCATTTACTTATTTTCAGGGACTAGGGGGACAACTCAATCTTCCTGAGCACCAGGCAAACCAAACGGGTCTCCAATTTGTAAATCAAAACATTAGCAGCTTGGTAATTCACCACAGCAATTATTAAGATGTAAAGAAGTTTGTACCATTGTGTTTATTGATAGGGGTTACATAGAGAAGCAGTAGTACTTATTTACTTTCTTTCTTTGTGGAAGAAAAATATCTAGTAACTGACCAAAAAGGAATTTTTAGGGTAGGTATACAATGGAGCTTTTAAAACAGGCTCATTTTTCTTCTTTTTTTTTTTTTTTTAAATTCAGATATCACAGACAGAGATTAAGAGAGAGAAAGAAAGACAGGGGAGGTGTGGAGAAATGAAAGTTGTCCTGAAGGATAATTAACCACATGAAGGGATTGCTGAGAAAGCGTGAAGACCTCAATTCAGACTCTCAGCATCTACATAGAAAGTTGGATATAGCAGTGGCATGTGCAATCCCAGTTTGGGAGTGGAGACAGGTAGATCTCCAGAACTCACTGGCAAACTACTCTAACAATCTGTTGGTGCCAACTTCAGTCAGAGAGATGGCCCCAAAAAATTCAAACGAAAGAAATAAGGAAGACATTTGTTGCCTACCTCTGGCCTTCACATATATGTTGGGTAGACTCATATCCATATTTGCACATACTCCATAAAAGCATATGAATATCACACATACACATGTACATATGGAAGAAAGAAAGGCAAAGAAAGAAGGAAAGAGGGAGAGAAAGTAGGAGAAGGGAATAGAGGTAATGAATGAAAAACACAAGGAACGAATGATGTAGTATTCTGAGAGCTTTTGAAGTTGGACTAAGTTTATTTTGTATTTTAACAGACATGGTTCTGTGGAGGCCAGGCTGTGGAATGTGGTGTTTTGATTGAGAATGGCTCCCACATGCTCATATGTATGAATAGTTGTTCCCCAGTTGCTGGAAATGTTTGGGAAGTGTTAGGAGGTATGTCCCTGTTGGAGAAGGTGTGTCATAGGCTTGGAGGTTTCAAAATACGTATATGATGCCTAGTGCTCTTCCTCTGCCTTGTGGCTGTGGATCAAGATGTGAGATCTTAGTTCTTTTTTTCATTCTGCTGTCATGGACTCTAGGACTCTGAAAACAAGAGCCAAATTAAATGCCTTATTTTATTAAAGAAACAAAGAAGGTACAATATTCTGATAGGCACATGAAAATAATATTGATTGTAGTTCTTATTTCTGGGATGACTAATGTAATGTAGTATGAGATATGTATATGATTTAAAAAAAGATAGGCATGCACACAAACATTTTCTGGGGAAAATATATAGAGATTTACTTATATTTCATTACACAAATTTTAATTCATTGTATCAGCTGCAATTGTATGTTTTCTTTCAACTAAAAATTAAGTTTACAAAAGTAAAATTAAACTGTCTCAAACAGGGTAGAGTACATAAGTCTTTAATTTTCTGGCGTAGAAATTAAGAAATCAAGTTTAATATAACTGATATGAGACTTTTAATTTGAAGAGCCTTTCAGTTGTATTTTTGTTGTTGTTATTTTTGAATAATAATTTAAAAAGAGCAACATTAACTTTTATCTGTTTGTTATTTACTAAACTCCATTAACCCAATGAGGCATGAATGTGGGGGCAGGTGTAAAGAAGTCTGTTTTATAAGCTACTGGGTCACTAAAAAACTATAAAATTGTGAAAATCCAGAAAGGTATTAGAATAAAATAAATATGAAACTGTTTATAAATCCATAGACATGGTGAATGCTATTCAAAAGCCATAACTAAAGAGAAAGAAAGTTAGCAAGCTTGAGAGACTGCAGGACAAGTTACAAGTTACAAAAAGTTACAAGTCCAGCATAGAAGATGCTCACAACATACATGGGAAACATGGCATTGCTACCATCAACATATAGAACTTTGGTGAAGAGCAGAATTAAATGTTGTGCTTTTTTGTGATATTAATTACTCCACTTCCAAATTCTATGCTGACATGTCAGTGACAAGGTAGCTTATTAAAGAACATAAGTCTGTTTCTTTTATATTTTATAAGGCTAAATGTCTACATACAATGTTATTGGATGCGGTGAGAGCCCACCTTCACTGGACCACCCCATGTCATGTGGTATTGTGTGAGGGGTGGGAAGAGAGCATGAAAGAGGAAGGAGTCAAATCAGTGGACAGTAAGCCAAAGACATATTTAGGAATCAGGCTCATGTCATGACATAATGCCTTACCACCTGTGCAAAGGCAGTTGTTGTTTTGGTTATACAAGTAAGTAATCTTTCATGAAAACTGAGGTTCCTATCATAGTAAGATTCCTGATTGTCCTGCTGACCATCCTTCAGTAAGTCAAATGATTCCCATAAGTTGTCATCTCTCAAAAGTAATACCGCCTCGAGCTCTGTGCCATACTCAGTGCCATGGTAGTGTAGCTTGAACTCATAGGAGCAGACACAGTCAAATCACATCGTAGTCCTAATGTTTATGTATCCTTAAGTGCAGTGTTGACCATGTTGGAATTGTAGGGAGATTTCATACTCTGGAGTCGAAAGAATAAAACTTAGCAAAAATAAACTTTGACTGGAATGCAGCTTAATGTTCTTGTGGGTGTAATGTTTGAAAAGATCTAGTCATTAATTTTTTAAAAATATTTTCCATTGAGTTTCTACAAGACACAATTTTACTCCATCTCAGTATTTAGTATAAGTCACTTAAATCTTTAAGGTTTAATTCCTTATGAATTTAGTGTAATAATTATAGTGTCACATTTCTTATTTAATGGATATTTTTAATGGTAATGAAAAATTCCTTAATCTTTAACAAATCAGAAGCCACGATTGTGGACCCATACTTTAAATATTCTGTATATTAGTCCTTAGAGTTGGTGCTGTGTACCTTCTCATCTTCAACTCCTGAGGTCTGACACATATATTCCTCCTAAAAGAAGTATTAACCCAGTGCATAAATTACAAATTGATGGGATGATTTACAAATTTGAACACAATACTATCGTCTAGCTGACATGGAAACTAATTCTCAAGTGAGGTAATATGGATATGTCACCTAAAGTTTCACAGGTTAAAGGGCTGGTTTCCATCCCTTGGCACTGTCAGGAAGTGTTGGCACTTCTAAAGAGTAGAGCTAAGTAAGAGGTTTTACAGTGATTACTGATGTGTCTATGAAGGTGGTCCTGGGACACTGATTTTTTTCCCGTCTATCACTGTTGACCAGCTGACATGAGTTGAAACACTCCTTCGGTTACATTCTTTAGATATGAGCACTAGCTCACACATGCCTCAAAGGCACAGGGCCAACTGACCACAGACTGAGGTCTCCAAAGCTGGAATTCAAAAATAAAATTTACTTTAAGGTTTTTGATTTGGCTATTTCTTCTAGTATTGGAAAGCTGAGTAGCACAATATAAAAAAACCATGCCAATTTTGAAGATGAATTGATTCTTATAAAGGGGTACATGACAAGAACAGTAGATCTCATCACTCTTGGTGCTGTGACAAACATACTTGTGAAACTGAGTTCTTGGTCATTGTTAATATCCTGTAGTGAGCATAAAGCATCCAACCATTCTTCAAACAGTGTAATTAGCAAAAGAAATGGAGAAAGCAAACCCAAAATATCAGTGACAGTCTCTCTCTCCTTTTCAGTATTCCACTGACATCAGCTTGATGCTTTTCCACCCTAGCACTGGCAGTGATATCAACTCCACTATAGCAACCTAGAGATCCATATCGTTTAGTTCATGCATTGCTTCCGTTGTTACCACTTGCAGATATTTTTTTTTTTGTCATGTGGTTTTTGAGAAAATGGTTGAGTAGCTGGAAGAGATTAATTCAATTTTATCCAAGGTCAGTATTTTTTAGTAGTGCTTGGAAAGTACTTTAGACAATGAATTGTTCTGCATTGTATGTGTGTTGTTTAGCATCAATTTAGAGGCAGAGAAGATTTCTCACTAATTAAACTGCCTGCCACACATGTCCAAAGGTGGGCATATTGGTACATATCTGTAATCGCAGAATTGTAGCTTGGAGCTCATGGATCTGGTATCCTAGCCAAATCAATAAGCTCCAGATTCAACTGGAAACACTGTGTCATAAAATAAAGTGAAGATCAATGGAGTAAGATATTTGATGACAAACTCTGGGCTGGAGTCACATGCACATGTGTACATATCCACATGAACACACACATGCACCACATACACATGTACACACACACACACACACACACACACACACACACAAGTAAACGCATTCTGAAATCCATATTTGGAATCATTTATGCTCAGCCTTCTAATATTTCCTTCCTTGTACTAAACCCCCAGGCAAATCATGAGGCATTGTTCATAAACTCGGAAAATTATCATCTCAGTTTCATGCAGACAAATGAACAATGACGCATTCTACCTGAAGCTCTGCCAACTGGAGTAATATTTATCCTCATTGTTTTTAGAAACAATCTTTAAAGAGAAAGGAAATTCTCTGGAAGCCTCCTGAAGTAAGTGTCCAGATACCCCAAATACAGCTCCTATAGCAGACCTATTTGAGTGAGTGCCCAGACACCCAATACAATTTCTAAAGCACACCCACTTGAGAGAGTGTCCAGGTGCTCTACAATACAACTCCTATAGCAGACTTACTTAGTGTGTTCCTTGACAGTTGTCAGAGGAATTCACTGTAGTTGGAGGTGGATGTTGAGAAGACAGCAGCAGCTCAGTGGCGTTGGAAACATACCAGATTTAGGCGATCTTCCCTTGAACTGAACTTGTCAATCTTCTCAAGAAATGCTATGGAAAAAGGCATAGTCAGGATTTCACCACCAAAGGCTTTATGGTGCCCAATTTTAATGAATCTATTTTATTCCTTTGATTCTCTTTATGTCTTTGTGTTTACTTTTAGAAAATATCACATCATCTTTTCATTGTATTTAGCCGCTAAGATTAACAGAATTTTAGAAGGTAAATTTATTTTCATAAATGTTTTTCATTCAACCTTACAAGCACTCTTGTACAAGAAAAAAAGTCAATTATAGATAAAGATGAAAATAGGGAGATTAAGAGGCTGTAGACATAGCTCATTGGGTAAGAGTACTTGCTTTGTCTACAGTTCCTGAGTTCAGATCTCATCACATATATAGAAATCTAGGCATGGCTAGATGTGATTTCCTTTGTTATGGGAAGGAGATATTGAAATGTCCATGGGACTTGCTGATCATTAGACCACCTCCAGGTAAATGAGAGATTCTGACTCAAAGGAGTAAAATGGAAAGTAATAAAATATGATATCCAATATCCTCCTCTGGTTCCCCACAGGTATATTTGTTCTCACACGTAAGTGTGCGTATGCCACACCCACCTACAAACATACTAGCATACAGACAGAAATGAAGAAAAGATAGTCTTCATCATAGAATATAACAAATTTACATTGTAACCCATATTTTATATTATTTTGAATGTAAACACTTGCATTCCATAAAGTTGGAACCAATGAAAGTTGACAGTCAATTATCTTATATTATGTCACTTTGATTCATAAATTTGGCAACCATGCCCCTTTAGTACCCAAGTGGGCAATGTCCATCACACAGTTCCATGATTAGGGAATCTAGCATTGTCTTCTCCTTGTGAATTAGCATTTCCACCATTGTGGAGGACAGGGATGTTCATATCTTCAGAACTACAGAACTACTACATCTTCTATCCAGTGCACTTTGACTTGTCTAAAACACCAGTTGTGCTTTGCTCCTCAGTGGCACAAAGTTGTTCCTTCATTTAATGAAGAAAATATTTTGGTTTTGGTTTTGGTTATAGTTTTTTTTTTTTGTTGTTGTTGTTGCTATTTTTATTGTTTTGTTTTTTTGGTCCTAACAAAAAATTATAGGAGTTAGTAGTACTTTTCCTCACTTACCAGAAAAATAAGACATAGCCTAAAGAAAAAAAAAATGTTTAAAATCACAACCCTTTACTAAGGGATCCCAATTTATATTTTTGAAATCATTCTCTGTTAGAAAGATCTGTTGATAACCCAGTTCCTGGCAAAGGTAAAAGCTAATGCCTGTTAAGCACCAGAGAGCCTCTGGGATGATAAGTTGTCTTGGCTCTGTGAAAGCTTTCTTGTAGCCTGTTAGGCACTAAAATTGCCCCCTGGGGAAACTGCATCACACTGCTGACACAATTGAGGTCCTAACACACAGGGATTTAAAATACCTATTGTTGAGTTCTTGTCATTTCCTGAATTTTTTTCTTTTGATATTTTTCTAAACTTAAGGTTCATGAAAAGGTGAACATTAATCACAACATTTGAGAAAAATCCCTTAGCTCGTTATGTGTGATGAATATGTTAAAAACAGGCTTAAGCCCAGTGCCAAAAAAATGTTACTTGTGACTTTTTAGTTAATCATGATAACTGCTAGAATCAAAAGAGGAAGAACTTTGAACTCAAGTCTTTTGTAAGCAATCTGAGCTAGGAAATTGTGTTTTTACAAATTAAATATTTCATATCGTCCTGATTTGCATACTGATTAAATTATAAATTGGATTCACTATTATGTGCATTTTAATTTTTAAAAAATGACACAGCTGAGTAAATTTACAGCTTACACAACTCAATGTGAACTTATGTTTAAGAAACTAAGTGCTCAGTTACGGAGGGGGTGTTTCAATATGTCGAAAGTGCACTGACACAAATGTATGAAATGCCCTAGTGAAGCCTAGTATTTTATACTCTAGCTGAAATAATTAGGACAAGCACCAACAACTGTTTCAAATGTACTTAAAGGAACAAACAGTGCCTATATTTTCTATTCTCTCCCTTTATTTAAAAATCTATATGATCAAAGAACCTAGTTTATCATCAGTTTTTACAACATAATATAACAAAATTAAACAACTTTATTGAAAGAAAACTTATCAAGCTCTATAATATTTACACTTTAATTGTTGGATGCTCTGTTTACTCTATTTAGTAGGATAAGATATTCAAGTATGTCCACAAAATAATTTTGTATGTTGACTTTGCATCTATTTAATGATCAAAATATTACATTGAAGGAATTTTAGCTAATAAAATTATTAACACTTTTAATTTTTATTTTTTAATTATAATATCATAACATTATTTTCCCTTTTTCCCTTCTTTCCTCCAGCTCTCCCATGCACCACACCCCTTTGATCTGTCTCCAATTAATGGCCTTTTTTTTCAATTATTATTATTATACGCACACACACACACACACACACACACACACACACACACTCACACACACATGCCTAAATATATAATACAACTTGCTCAATCCATTTAATGTTACATTACTTGTATATCTATTATTGGGAAGCACTACCTAATACATACAATGAAGTTAATATCTACAATTATGTCAAATTACTTATAACTTCTATATTCAATAAATTGAAGAAGTAGTTATATATTGTGCTCATAGCCTTCTGTAACTGATTTAATTCTTCTTTGAGAGTAATCTAATAGTAAAGACAATCTAAAAGTAAATATTAGTTTGTCCCAAGGAAGAAACTAGCTTCATACAAATTTCTCTTCACTATTCAATAGCAAGGCATTATGTAGACAGCTTAACAAAGTATTCAAATACTCTCTCCTTTTACTGCAGCACGGTTAGCTGCTCTAAAGGGAAAACAAATATAGTAACACAATCAATGTTAGTGCATTACACATTTCAGGCCTTTGTTTTAGCTTTGATGGCTCTCTCTATGCCAAGAGCAACATAAAGGAATCTTAAGTCACCAATGAAGTGCTGACAAGGAACAAATGTCCCCCGAAGTGCTAACATGTTCCAGTGTTTATGCATGGAAAAATAAATAAACTCCTCAGGCTGTCTTTCATGTTGATTTTGAACTTGAAATCTTAACAGCTTCAAACTGGCAGGTAGGACAATGATGTAGCTGATGGCCTACCACACTGTCAGGGAAAGGCAGATGCTCCACAAACACTCATACATGCTGCTTTTGCCTGTTGTGATGCAATACTGAGATACATTTTCTCTGGATATTTATCGCTTAAGCATTCGAACATGTCTGTGCTAGTTTCTGTGCATTATAGGGGCCCTTCTATGCATTAAACTTTCTTCAGAAGCCAGCATTGGATCTGCTAACTCGCTTTTCTGCAGCTACATGTGACTATATACCTCTCAACAGCTTTTCGGGATGTAGTTGGCTTTGCTTAAAACCAGTTCTGAAAGAACTGTCATTGTGATCTCCTGGGTAAGATTAATTCTTGGGCTTGTTGGCCTCTTGGCCAAGTTTATTACCAACAATAAATCACTTTCGGCCACCCACTCCCTGTCTTCTCCTTTTGCCAATAGACTCAGGCAATCTTCTTTAACCCTCACTGTCTTGGTGCTTGCAATTTAATAGGTTTTATTAAATCTGAGAACATTTATTCTTTGGAGTCATCTACTGCACATTTATACAAATTTTAAAGCAAGCCTATAGCATTTTAGGGGGTGTATAGATTGCTCAGCAGGTATAAGCACTTGATGCTTTTACAGAGTACACCCTACCCTACTGTGGTTCCAAGCACCCACATTGTGGGCACAAGGCATGCACTCAATTCACAGTGTACATGCAGACAAACATTCACACATATAAAATAAAAACAAATTTTAGAAAGATTGTGCTATTTTGAATCTGCACTAGCAATGAAATTCCTAGCTTATCTTAATGTTGCCATGCAGTGTACCTAACATATCCTGTTTTGTTAAGTATTGCTATATCTCCAAGCTTCAAATTGTACATCAATAAACTCATTAGGGTTTCTATGGATTAAATACAAGTCTTGCTCATTTCTTTTGTTTGTGATTGTTTTGTTCCTATTTGTTGGTTTGTTGTATTTGCTGGTCAAATACTCTACCACTAAGCTACATCCATACCCCTTTGTTTAGCAGGTTTTTAATCTGTCTTTGTTAGCTCTTTTTAATATTTGTATAGATTTATGTTTATGTATATGTGTGAATGTGCCTGTGTGCATTTGTATCAGATGTGTGCAGATGTGTGTGGAGGCCAGAAGGATGGACCTGAGTTTCTAGACCAGGGATGTCTGGTCTGGTTGTTTTTGTGAGTGCCTGATTTGAGACCTTGAAATCTTGCCTGGGTCCTCTGCAAGAGAGTATATGTTCTGAACCACTGAGCCATCTCTCCAGCCTCCTTGATTGTTCTTTATATATTGTAGAAGAGAAAAAAAGGTAGTTTTGTTAGTCTGGAATTACAAATGACATATTGGCACCAAGCTACAGCACTGCATACCTCAAAATAAAATGTACATTTGAAAAGCGTTTATTGATTTACTTATTTATGTGTATGTACGTTTGTCTGTGTGTGGATATGTTTATTTATAGTTGTTTTGTGTGAATATATGTATATTTGTCTGTATATGTAAATTTGTCTGTCTGTGTATGGATATGTGCAGGCATGTTTATGTGTGTGTATGTCTATATGTGTTTGCAGGAAGAGGAAAGGAGAGGGTGTTGGGTCCTTTGCAGGCAGTTGTGAGCCAAACAAAAAGGATACTGAGAACCTAACTCAAGTCCTCTAGAAAAACAACAACAACACACGCACACACACAATAAATAAATAAATAAATAAATAAATAGATAAATAAATAAATAAATAAATAAATAAAAATAAAATAAAATAAAAAAACAGCAAGCGGTATTAAGCCACTGGGAAATCTCTGCACCCATCAAATGCCACACATTTTTGACATCATTTTATGCACTTAGCTTTTATGATATTCCATGCTACCAAGTTATTTCAGCTTTGTTTAACAGCCATCAAACACTAACTAAATATTTTGGTTTGGAGATTACTGACCCAAATTCTTTCTTGTGTATCCAAATGTAAATCTTCTCATCCTTCCTAAGAAACACCTAATCTTTCTTAAGTTAAGATAGCAATACAATTAGGGAACTTTTGTTCTGCCTTCTCTGATTATGAAGGAACCACCTGGCTATATGGCCCTCCTCATTTCCAGTGATGATGAGCAGATGATCTATTAAGACAATGAAACTAGAAAATGCTGCCTCTGTGAAGATTATGCATCTTTATAAAAACACATTTTGGAAAAGAAGAAGAAGAGGAAGAGAAAGAAGAGGAAGAAGAAGAAAAGGGGGAAGAAGAAAGGCAGATGTAGTATGGGGAGTAAAAGAGACTGGGAGGGAGAAAAAATGGAGAAGGAAAGATTGAGGTAGAGGTCAAGAATGTGAAATGTGAAATCATATTGGCATTAATACAAGGGCATACTCTTTAAAGATCCACAAAATTCGAAATCCTAAAAGCTAACGTAGAAAGGCCCTCACCAAAAAAGAAAAAAAAAATTAAATCTTAGTTAAACATAATATGGGGAGAGAAATATTAAAAAATTAATGTTCTCTATAACATATAGAGGCTTATTGGAGAGAAAATAATCTGCAATACAAAAGACCTATTCATGGCACCTTACTCAAAAGACAAGCAATGGGCTCCAATGTAATTTCATGGCATTTCAGCATGCCTTTATTACAGCACTCACGTGTGTTGTTATTAAGGACAATCTCTGTTCTTGTCTCCCTTACCAGTCTATGAGTGAACTGACTTTTTTCCTACCTGAGGAAGGTTTCATAAAATATATACTCAAAAACTGTCTGTTGAATGATGCTGAAATGTGATATGTACTTATGTATTTAATGTTTACATAGTGTTAGTCCCTCACCAGGTTTTGTAATTCATCATAGACAGGATATAATTCCTGTAGTTAGTATGTATGGACACATGTTAACATACAGAATATTTATTCTGAGGCATTTTGTTTTGTGTAGGTAATTAGGGTGAAAAGTAGACACTCTGGCTTTCACATCTATTGATCAGAAAGTTTGAAGTACTGCTTAGCATACTATTAGAAAAAAAAATGTAAGTGCAAATTGAATCCAGAAGCTTGAGAAGGTTACCACTATTTTACTAACTGGAAAAATTCAAGAATGCCCAATACATGAACCCCATTCTTTTTAGGTGATCTGGTGAATTCTAATGCAAATAGCAACCACAGATTCAGCTGCTGAAAATGACATTCCAACAGGCCTGGATCTTTCTGACTTTTTCTTATTATCCTATCTGCTTCCATATCATTTTCACTCCGCGTGCACTGACTGCAGGCTAGGCTTAATGGGTTTCCAATTGGGAAAGTGCAACATTCAGAGCTATCAAAAGCAGGTCGGTTCAGGGGTATAGCTGCTGGAAGGTTTCACTTACCACCCTCTAATCATTGAAATATCAACGAGATTGCCTTCAACTCCAAGTGACAGACTTTCTCTGTCGATTCGGAACAAAGTGAACTGAAACTCCATCAGAAGAGAAAATAAGGGCCATTCTCAGTCAGAGAGTTCATTACCATGATATTTTTCTGTGATGTTTCTAAATTGTCTTTGTGGATGGACCTGAATGCATAAGTTCTTTATGTTGCCCCAGAGAGCTTTAGTTATTACAGATCCTAGACAGCATGATGATCTCAAGAAAGGCCTTCAAAGTATAGTCAAATGAATGGTTACAATGCAGCCATTGACACTGTAACCATATCAGAGCATTTAAAAGATACATATATATTTATCAATTCATTGTATTTATATTTATGTTAAATATATACAGATTATATTACTTATCTTGTAAAGTAGGATTTTAAGATATTCGAGTTACTGGATATGTGTGTCTGTTTGTATATTTACATGAGTTTCATACAATTTTAATATACATAAATGCATTCTTATGAACTTTAGTGGAAGAAGGCAGTCTTGTTCAAGAAAAGAATATGATAGTCTAATGACACTCATAATGTGCAAAAAAATTTACTTATATACTGAAGATACTAAATTTTCACATTAGAAATAAAAAACTAGAAGTGTATATTTTAGATGACTTTTTGATAAAGAGAAAAATATATAAAAAATGTTAGACATTTGAAAAGAAGATATCTCTAAAAATCAACTAGCGCCATTACAGCAATATTATTACTTCAAAATAATTGGAAACATGGCAGCATAACTTATTTAGAAACAAACAAAATTTAGAGTTCAAGGCCAGCCTCTGCTACATTTTACATCCAACAGCTTTGTAGTCTACAGAGTAAAATCCAGATAATAAAGTTAGAAGATTTAGGGAAGGAGGAAAGAAGGAAGGAAGGAACAAAGAAACAAAGAGAATGAAAGAAAGAGAAACAAAGGAACAAATAAAGAAATGGAGAGAAGGGGAAAGGAAGAGGGAAGGAGGAAAAGATGGAAGGAAAACAGAAAAGGAAGGAAACAAACAAGAAAGAGAGAATATGAAATAGACAATTAAAAAGAACAAATATTTTGTGACAGCTCATGTATACATTTGAATATTTTTTGTGATCATGTTCATAAAAATAACCAAATGTTGCTTAACAATTCTGCAAACTGTATTTCTTTAATAAAACTTTAGAGGATAGAGGTTCTTAATGAATTTATTTTTCCATAGTTTTCAAAAGTATGATTATACTTAGAATGTATTTCCTTATCTATGGGAATCTGAAGTTATCTATAATCTTTGAACACATAATAGTGAGGTTTCTTGTAAAATTCAGGAAAATAGCTCCAATTTGAAAATGTCTATATCAGTCTATAAAAGATCTGTTTTTGTTTCACTGCTATTAATCGAGAAAAAGAATATAGCCTGCTTATGTTTCCAGAAGAAGAGGTGGAATTAGGATCTTGAGTCTTAGTTTTGCCTGGAAGGTTAATATTCAAGTTCACCATGTCAACTTAAAGATAACAGCAACTCCTGTTCTCTCCAGTCAGTGTGCAAATCTTATTGTTTTTAATGTCATAGTGTCACAAAGCAAAGACAATTTCCCAAGGGGTTCTCAATTATTCTGTTCAAAAACACACTAATAAAAGCAAAAGAATAATTCCCTAATTGTAAATTTAAATCCCTCTGACAGGCCCTTCTTATAGGAAGAACTGTGTGTCCTTGTGTTTAGGATCACTATAGTTTCTCTTAGTTTTTGAGTTATTAGTACAAAATACACAACCGTCTCTAGAGGTTAGTTATATTTCAGATGATACTTTTAAATGGCAGTCAATCTTAGTTGTCTCCAGGCCGCACTCCCAGGATCACATACAAGCAATATATGCACCGAGTTATTTGAATTAATGCAATCCACTTTGATTATAAATATAAAAAGATATTTCAGTGCTACACTGCTGTTGGTATTGCCTTAATATGTTAAGTACTTCCTAGATAAGAGCAAAACCAGAGCAAGATTACAAGTGTAATTCTCTAAATTGGAAATGATTTTGATACAATAGTAATTGTCACAATGCACTGTAAATCTACTTCTAGAGTTATGGGAGAAACATGTAAGACACTGGTATTTTTTGAAAAGGAGGAATCTATTTGAAACATATGCTGACATACTATAGACAAAGAGTAATGTAGGTTACCACAAAAACTGACCAGAAAATTTCACAGGCAGCATTTTTAACAGGCAACATCTGATGCCCTATCCATGGAAGACACTGGGAGGAGGCAATGACATATACTCTTTCTATATGGACAATATAAAAGCAAGTCAACTTGGTCACAGCTGTAACTCAACAAAGAGCTATATGATCATTGCTGGACACTGTATAGTTCTCTGGAGAAGAAAGTTGGTACCAAATGAACCAACAAGAAGCTTAATTAAATCTTATTATTGTTGGTTTTAAACACCTTATGTATACACATTAAATCATAAATATTCAATGTCTCCGTTGTTTCATATATGTTGAATGCCTGATGGCAAGTCAGTACTTTTGGCATTTGCATATTAAAAGGCTATTACATATTAAAGATAGCATTTGCATTCCTCTGTGTCAAAATGGACAGCAAAGGACCTTCTTTGACTTAAAATGACCTTAAAATTACTGGCAGTCCAATTGCACTAAAGTTGCCAGAGCTCCTTAGAACACAGTTCTTGTTCTTTCTCCATCAATCTCTGCTGGAATACACAATCATATTTTGAGAAAAAAAGCTGGAGGATTTTAAGAATTGTTATTAATTTTATACATTGATGAGGTGCAGTCAATATGTGCATCTCTGGATGAATACATGGAGAGAGGGGAAGAGAAGAATAACTCAAAGCTGGTTTAGTATTTTGTAAAAATTCTAAATTTGAAACAGTAACAAATGTGTCCATGTGAGATATCACTTTAGTCTTTCTTTTTTCCTGACCTTACAAATACTTGAATTACCTAAGGGCTTACAGTGGGTTGGTAACAAATATGTGACTAAAGGTTGAAGGAGGACAGCTGAATTATTTTATACTGGGAAGAAAATTTCCAATTGCAACAATATACACACTTGTAAAAATGCCTCATCTCAAAAATAGAATAAATAAGATACAACAGTGGAAACATTTTATTTAAAATGGAACTATCTCTGAAGGAAGATTTACATGGGACTGTACAGATTGACCCTCTGAATTGCTACATTCCCTCCAAATTGAGAAATTTGCTCCAGGAGAGGAGGTGCTCCCCCACAGGTGGTAAACAGGCATTAAATAGAATTTCACAGGTACAGAAGAATGAAAATCTGAAGATTCTTGGTTATTTAAAGTCACAGCACAAATGGGAGTAAACAGTGCTCTACAAGCTGCTTAAAGATCTCCAAGGTTGAAGGCTCTGGGGAGTGGACCGACATGTTGGTATGGCATTTCTGGTCATGAAATGCTTTTGAATTATCCCTGCTCTTTATAGTAACCACTCACCAATACTCCTGTTAGAATTAAAAACTCATTGCTTTACTAAGTTAGACAATGATGCAATTATTACTTTGGCCTGTCATTGGTTTGCTCTTTAATGCGAATAGACATGGGCATATGTGTGTGTATTGCATCTCCCCAAGTAAGTGTGACAAACAGCAGATGTTCATGCCCAGAATTCAAATCAAACGTAGAAAATAACTGTACAGTGATTTTGAAACAATAGAAGAAAAGTTCAATTTTTGACATATAATTGTTGATCTTTTATAATTTCTTAAAATTAAGCATTGTTTGTAGTAACATGATTTTCATCCACATTCTTAACCAATTAGTTATTTAAGAGATTTAAAAACTCTTCTGTTATTTACTCTGATAGTGAAATTGCTGATATAGCCCTGTTCTCAACTTCTTCTGAAAATGTAATCTTAAAGGTATTATAAATATAACATTTAATCTGCTCAGAACTTGGGAACAATATAAGGAAATTGAGAAAGAGAATGTTTTTACACATTTACTATTTTTATCTCAGTTTTTTGATATATTTCACAGACATTTTCTGAAAATGTAATTATTAACCTTATCAAATTGAGCGCATGCATGCACATATATATCATGCCTTTTTATTTCTTTATATAACAAATTGTTTCCAGGTGATACTGTAACTGGTCACATAGTACATCTGTGTAAACATATAACAAGTACTATGTCATCAAAATAGAACAGTATCAAGCAGCATGCTAAAATGATTTGTTTTTGTTTCACTACTATTAACAGAGAAAAAGAAATAGTCCTAAATTCCACCTAATATTTTTATAGTCTCAAAATACTGCTGTTTTCAAAGCATTCAGTGTGATTTGAATAATTTATCTAGATAACCTCATAACTTTTCTTATGTTCTAGGCTGACAGCAATTATGTTCAGTCTTCAAGTAAGTATAAAACTAAGAAATAACTACTCTTATTTTAAAATCACTTTGTTATATGGTTTTATGAATTCCAACAAAATATTACTATTTATAATACATGCTTTGTGCTTTTATTACTTATGTGTTTTTCTGAAATATCAGAATATAGCCTAAAATCTCAGTTGGTAGTAACATTCTAAACCAAAAAACAAAGATATAAAAAAGAGCCCTCTCTACTAATTGTTTAATTTTGATGTGTGAATAATATAAATAGACAGTCTATGAACAGAATTTCTTCTCATCGTTGGTTAGATACATCTGTAAGTATCATCATTCTGGTCCACTCAGTCCTTCTCAGTCTATACATTATTATTTTTTGCCAACGTATGAAAGGTGCTGATCATATTCATGATCTTCCAAAGATTGGTAGGTAGATACCTTTGTCATGGATGTACAGATATCAGTTCTCACTTAGCCTTTCAAAGATAAATACTACTATTTTCGTACCTGCAACTTTACAAGTCTTGGGGAATGAGTCAAAAATGATGGACTCAAGCCATTGTGCTTCTCCTTGTGTTTCAGAAAACTTGAATCTTAGATCTTCCCAGACCACAAAATACTTTCTCTAGTCCTTGGCTATGAAACAATTCTGAACATCATTAAACCATCATATATTTTGGCACAGCTGCTAGTGTCTGCTCCAAGAAAGGCAAGAGATGAAAACATTAAAGATCAAGTCTCTGATAAGTTTAATAAACAGGGTAAAGAGAGCATGAAAAATATCTTCCTGGTATAGGATCATACTCATAGGCACTAGTGATACTGTTTACCAAGAGTATTCCTCAAGGGTGTTCAGAAAAAGGCCCTGGGTTTGGGATATTTAATTAACCTGTCCATTCTGTAAAACTTGAGTTTAAAATCACTCAAGGATTCCTCAGAAGTTTGCCAAGTGGAGCAGAGCACTTCTTATACATGTAGCAGGTGTGAATCAATTTTGCAATTGTGTAGATATAGGGAGGGGCTCCTCTGACAACAGTGATTCTGAGGCCACTATCCAGTAACAAAGTCATAGCACAGTATAAGAGTAGGTTCTGATCATTAGTTTTATTTATAATGTATTCTTTTTTAATTTATTTTTCTTCTTTCCTATTATATGTATTAATATCTTTCCTATACTCCCTCCATTCCTTCCAGCTCCCCCCATCCTCCCGCTCCTCCTATATAACCTCCCCATCCCACCCCCCATCCCTGCTACCTATCTTCCATTTATGGCTGTTCCTGCATACACTCCTTCCCTCCATCCCTCTTCCCACAACTGGCCCCTTCTCCTCCCATTCCCATCCTCCTCCAGACTACTCGCACCTTCTTTTCCACCTTCCCCACACATACCAGAGGAGATCCTTGCTTCACAACCAAGCCCCTCTTTGTTGTTCAGTATCTCTGGGTCTGTGAATTACAGCAACTTTGTCCTTTGCTCAACAGTTAATAACCACTTATAAGTAAGTACATTGCAGAGTTCACCTTTCTGGGACTGTATTATATCAATCAGAATGATTTTTTTTCTAGTTTCATCCATTTGTCTGCAAAATTCATGCAGTTATTTCATAATAGCTTAGTAGTACTCCATTGTGTAAATGTACCATGATTTCTTTATCCATTCTTCAGTTGAGGGGAATCTAGACTATTTCCAGTTTCTGGCTTTTATGAAAAATGCTGCTATGAACACAGTTGATCAGGTGTTCTTGTGGTAGGATGGAAAGTCCTTGAAGTATATGCCTAGGAGTGGTATAACTGGGTACTGAGGTATGTCTATTTCCAATTTTTTGAGGAATCATATTGCTTTCCATAATGACTGTGCAAGTTTGCACTCCCACCAGTAGTGAAAGAGTGTTCCCCTTGCTCAATATCCTGGCCAGCATAAGCTATCATTTGTGTTATTGATCTTAGCCATTCTGACAGGTGTAAGATGGAATCTTAGAGTAGTTTTGATTTGCATATCCCAGACGGATAAGGATGTTGAACATTTCTTTAAGTGTTTCTCAGCCATTCAAGATGCTTCTTTTGAGAAGTCTTTGTTTAGATCTGCACCTCATTTTTGATTGGATTATTTGGTTTGTTGATGTCTTGTTTCTTGAGTTCTTTATATTATTTGGATACTAGCTCTTTAGTTGAGTTGGTGAAAACCTTTTCCAATTGTGTATGCTGCTGTTTTGTCTTAATGACAATGTCTTTTGCCATACTGAAGCTTTTCAATATCATAAAGTCCTATTTGTTAATTGTTGACCTTAGTACCTGAGCTATTGGGGTTCTGTTCAGGAAGTTGTCTCTTGTGCCAATGTGTTCAAGGCTATTCCCCACTTTCTCTTTTATCAAGTTCAATGTATCTGGTTTTATGTTGCAGTCTTTGATCTACTTGGAATTGAATTTTGTGCAGAGTGAAAAATATGGTTCTATTTGCATTCTTCTACATGCAGACATCCAGTTTGACCAGCATCATTTGTTAAAGATGCTGTCTTTTTTTTTCCAATATGTATTTCTGGCTTCTTTATCAAATATAAGGTGTCCATAGTGTGTGGATTTATTTTTAAATCTTCAATTATGTTCCATTGATTAATGTGTCTGTTTTTATGCCAGTTCCATAATGCCAAAAAACAATGATTTTCTGTTTTTTTTTTTTGTTTTTTTTTTACTATAGCTCTGTAGTACAACTTGAAATCAGGAATGGAGATACCTCCAGAAGTTCTTTTATTTTTCAGTATTACTTTAGATATCCTGTGTTTTTTATTTTTTCATATAAAGTTGAGTGTTTTCCTTTAAAGGTCTGTAAGGAATTGTACTGGGATTTTGATAGTGATTGCATTGAATCTGTAGATTGGTTTTGGTACTATATTAATCCTACCAATCCAGTAGCATGGGAGATCTTTCCATCCTCTGAGGTCTTCTTCAATTTCTTTCTTCAAAGACTTAACGTTTTTGTCAAAGAAGTCTTTCCCTTGCTTGGTTAGAATCATTCCAAGATATTTTATGTTGTTTGTGGCTATTGTAAAGGGTGTTCTTTCCCTGATTTCTTTCTCAGTCCATTTGTCATTTGTACATGGGAGAGCTACTGATTTTTTGGAGTTGATCTTGTAGTAAGCCACTTCAATGAAGTTGTTTATCAGCTGTAGGAGTTCCCTGATTAAGTTTTGAGGTTTCTTTTAAAAATCATGGTTAAAGTTGACAGATACACTTGTTTCATTGGAATGTGGCAATTGATTTTTGAATTTAGAAAATTGATTTAGAAAAGAAAATCATCTTTTCTAAAATAAGAGGCAAACCTCTGTGAAATAATTTATACATCAAATGCTTATGGAACTGATTTTTGTGAGAACTTTTATTTCAGAAGTTTCTAGAATGGTTTTAAAATTGAAAATACAGCTTACAGCTACCTTGACTATCTACTATGTTAGAGATTTTTTTTTTAAAGCAAGCGGCAGATATCTGGGCTAAATATCTTTGCTTTGACTTCAAGCAAGACATCTGACAGTGTTGAGATGTGAGACTGATACATGGGGACAATGTCACAGAAAAATCATTATCACCGCACATTGTTTTTCTAGACATGAGAGAAGGGATAGTAGATCTGAAGTTGATTTTAAATAAAGACATAACTTCCCAGCTTCCAGAATATTAGATAAAGCCTATATAAATGACATAGTAATTTATTGTTTTATATAAAATCTCCTACTATTTTAAATGACCTGATTCTGATTAAAGCCTATGGAAATTATCAGCAATTTGGAGACGTTAAATATGACAAGAAGACAAAAAAATTTCACAAAGGTCTCAGTTCTCCTCTGGCTTTCATGGATAGCTTCCCAAGTTCTCTCCAATAAAGTTTGAAACATCAGTCCTCACTTTGTGATGCTTGCAGCTCCCTAGGAGGGCAGGTACAGTCACTCTGCTGTGTGGCTAATTGAGTTCTGGTTTTATGTCTAGTTGTTCTCCTTATGTGACGCTGTCGCTGTCTCCAAAGTAAGAGCAGTGATAGACCAACACAACAAGGCTGGTTGTCAGTGATGATCAACCTGGTTGCGGTGTCTGACTCTAACAAGTAATCACCACTGCTTTTCTCCAGCATGGCCTCAGGAAGGTTACTGTGGAAACAGGAGGACACTTGTACCTCAAAAACAAAGGGGCGCCTTGAGGATTTGTTCCCCATGGCTCCCCTGACAATTGTGACTGTCACCTTTAACTATATTTACATAAACATTAGGAAGTTCATGGAACACTCAAGAGCTCCAATGTGAGCTATTACTTCATAAAAAGTGATATTTAGGACATAAAAACACACACACACACACACACACACGCACACACGCAACTCATTAAGATTTCTGGCAAATCTCAGGAAGCTGAGCCCCTACAGAGCAAGTGCTGGTTTTTGGAGATGCCACTAAAAGGAACATTCAAAGGAGTTACCCTAACTAGGATCTGGAGACTGTCTCTTTCACTCCTTTATCTTGTCTCCTTTCACATGGGAAAAAAAAAATATGCTGACAGTTGTCTTGTCTGAACTCCCCCTCAGAAGGTAGAAATAAACTCTGTCTCAAAGGTCAGCTCCTGTTCTCAGAAATCCTCCATTTGTTCTAATTACCACTATATTTGAGACATTTTCTAACCTTCCCTTTGCAAACCATTGTATATTAGCAATATTCTAGAAGTCTCTGTGATCTTTATTTAAATATGTAATTTGTGAACACTGAATTTCATATTTTTGGCAAGTGGGAGAAATTATTTTATGATGCAATACAGCGCATGAAGACAGCCAGAGCAATTACTCTGATCACCATGTTAAGATGTTAAGATCCATTCATTGATGAACCTTCTACTCTTCATTCAACAAACACATTACATCTAAAAGAGGAATTTGGGGCTAGGGAGAGAGTTTGGCATTGAGGAGAGCTTATTCTTTCAGAAGTTCCAGGTTTTATTCTCAGTACAACAAACATCTGAAGCCCTATCTTTTTTGTTCGTTTGCTTGTTTTTGTAAATTATTTTTTTTATTTTTGTTTTTCAAGAAAAGCTTTCTCCTTTGTAACTATGGCTATCCTAGAACTTACTCTGTATAACTGGCTGGCCTTGAACTCACAGCAATCTGCCTGCCTCTGCCTTCCAAGTTCTAGGATTAAAAGCATGCCCCACCACCAGGCTGAAGCCTTATTAACCCCCTTATAGGCACATGTGTAAGGAAACATAATAAATAAATAAATAAATAAATAAATAAATAAATAAATAAATAAACCAACTAAGTTAAACAGATAAATAAAAGCATAAGAATTTTGTGCCAGAAGACGGCCAGTGAGATGTTTTATGACCCGATATAAACTATGTTTCATGTGGTTTCAAATCAGGATTATCTTTTGAGTAAAAATTCTCATAGGGATTATATCACTCCTATGAAACACACTGATCAGCATGGCAGGAATAATGGACTGTACACGTGAGTGGTAACAACAGCCATCTAATTAGACTTAAGGACAACTCAGCAGGAGGTAATTCATGTCTGATACTGCAAACCTGGCCAACTCTCCCTGGCTCGTGGCCCTATAGAATGTAGAGGAAAGGCAAATAAATCCATTCCTCTAAAACATTATCATTTCTAGCTGTGTTCCAAATACTGATCTTTATATCTACAGGTAGATGCAGCTCCTCATCAAAGGAGCTTATTTGTTTTTGCAGCAAAGTCTATAACGGAAAGCTATACCTGGTTAAAATGTGGAGCACAACTGATCATTGTGTCCAGAACTCCAATTGATACATCTTCAATATAGTCCATATACCTTAAGCTAATGGGACACTGTCAAAAAGTGGTTGGAAAGATTGTGAGCCCCAAAGGTCCAGAATATCTGCTGCAAGATAGTGTCTATAATATATGACAGGAAGAAATCTCTGAATGCCTCAGCTGTAGAGCAAGAGCTGTTGGCAATTCATGACTACTGAGAGAGAGAATCGGTCTTCTTTCTGGATGATCCACATAATTGGTTATCCAATCCCCAGAAATCATCCCTAAAAACAAGTACATATGAACAACACTAAGTGCACTATCAAGTTATATTTGTATAATAATTTAGAACTATATATTCAGGTAAAAGATGACCATGAATTTGAAAGGAGGAGGAGTTAAGAAGTTGGAGGGAAGAGAAAGACTGTTAAGAAATTAGATAACTTCATTGGAAATATATAAAAGTGTAAATGATCATTTGATCAAATATAAATAAATAAAACAAAAGAGCATAACCATAATGTAAGATAAGCTATGATGAAGTTGCTTGTGTCTAACTACATGCTAGACACTGACACTTGTTAAACGAGATAAGCTACCAGTGAATTGGCTCAACATTTAAAGATGCTTGCTGCCAAGCCTTTCAAATAGAGTTTGATCCACTGTGCCACACACAAAGTACAGAAGGAAAGGAACTCTCTCTCTGACCTCCGTACACATAAAAACATGCATGTGCGTACGCACGTATACATACACACACACACACACACACACACACACACACACACACACACACAAATAAAATCATTTTTTAAAAAATATTTGCTTTCTTGGATGATAAGACAAAATAAGTTTAAGATGTTGCTAGTCATTCAATTTTGATAATCTGAGGAGAGTAAGCAACTTCTGGTATTATTTAGACTAAAAAAAAGAACAAAAATTGAATTCTGAACTGTGCTATACAAATTGTATAAGACTTGACTAAAGGACATCATTAATCCTATTAAGTTTCATGATAAGATCATGAGGAATAAACATAAGGGATAAATAATGTAGGAATAGGGGAGTTCTAACTATTAACAAAATTGTTCTCTGAAAGGGAGACGGAATTATTCACAACACTTTTCATTGTCTATAATGGTTTTATTTTCCTTGTTCATATTCTGACATGATGATTTATGCTTAGTAAATCACCTACTGTGTAAAATATAATCCTACACAAGACAATGGGCAGATAGGTTAGATATTTTTTTCTCTCTCTCTAATATTAAGAGGCTTCATTGAGCAGGTGTATCATATTATCAATCAGGGACTCCTACTTAGCTCAGTTCTCGAGGGCAGCATGAATAGTCCCTAATAGACTGCAAAGAATCCCTCTAAATCATGTCCAACTTTTTCTGAAATATGTGTTTCCTATTTTCAGAGAATAATAAGCTGATACTTACTCTTTATACCACCAGTTACTTAAGGTTAATTTACCTCAAGAGTGAAGAATTCTTACATTGTATAAGAAAAAATATGCAATCTACAGTCATTGAACATGCATGATTCCTCATAGTGAGTCCGCTTATGCAAAGAACTTGAAAAGCAAATATCTGTACCACAATAGTTCTAAGGAAAGATAAATTACAAATACGATACCTATCATCTAAAACATCCACACTAATGTTCCCATCTTGCTTGATGAATTGATGATAAAGGATATTAAATTTAAACTAATGGCATCAAGTTTTCTGTCTTGTTCACTACGTGAACTTCACTATGTGAAGCATAAGTACAGAAAGTCAGTTTTTGGCTTGCCTCACAGCCGCATTTCAGTGCCCAAATGTGTGGATTTCTGCCCAGTCACAAGTGGGTCATTCAGATTGTAAACAAGGATGCTTCTTGTGTGAACAGATTTTTTTTTTTTAAACCAGGGCAGCTGTCTAGCAGGAAGTGTATTGCCATGTGGTGTTTTTTAACTTAGCAAAGTCTGTCAAATACTCCTAATAACCTACTTAATTTTAAATTAAAATGAGTACATTTATGTAGTGGTGTATTAATAATAATTCTAACATTAGAATCAAGGTTACTGTAATTTGGTTCTAGTCAGAAGTAAAACTGTGAATGAAATAATAGTTGATACTCTTTATGTGTTTCAGGTAGTATTGTCTCTAGTCACCCCAAAGAACTTCTACCACCCTTAAATATAGTCTCACTTCTTAGAACTTCAGAATACTAACCTGAAACAATGCTGACAAAAACCATATTGAGGTGTTCTCTTGCTCAAAGGAAGTGGAGAAATACAATAGTTTCTATTGAGCATAATTTCAGTGTGAGGCAAGAAAGTGTTTTCCTTAAGCTACTGTAAGGACACTTAGTTTTAGGTTCACACTCACTGAATTATGAGCATTGACCTTGAAACTACTGGAATTATTTTTTATGAGACTGCAGCATTTTCTGAGAAGGGGCGATCTCTTTTAGCATTTCTATCTAGTTATTTGCCTGGGAACCCAAATGTGATGATTTTCAAGCTATGGAAATTATTAGGCATTCATATGAGTCTTTCAATGTGGACATCAACAGCAAACATTAGCGCATGATTGAATTAGATTTCTTGAACTCTACTTCACAGATGAAATAATTGCTTCCCTTGGAGGGGATCATGAGGTATTCATGGGCCCACATTTGCTATTACCATGGTCACTGCCCAGGAATATCACCAATCTTTGGGCTCATTAATTTACCACATGAAATATTCTGGTCTTAAAGTGACATCAGACAGACAGATGTTTTCTTGAATATTTTTGCTGATTTTGTTTCTAAGCATCACAAAAATAAGCAATACTTTGAAATATTGGAGTAAAATCTTCAGGTCTTATCAATTTTTTTATAGTTTTGAATTTATTTTTATTTTAGTAACCTACTTATATCCCAACATCTATTTATTTCACTATATAATGTACTATATAATATAACTTCAAAATAAAAAGTAACTTGAGAAATGGCTCACCAGTTTGCCACAGGAATATCAATAAACTGCCAGTTAGACAGGACAAAATAACAGTTGAGAGAATAATTTCATGTTTTCTGGAATTGCAAAATATAAATATATTACATGATTACAAAACACAGTACTTACTTATTTCCCATTTTATTTTTCATTTTACTTGATATAGATATATTTAATACAAGAAGAACATAAGCTTAGTTTCTGTTAATATGCTGTAAACAAAAGGAAATTATAAAAATGAAGCTTTCATTTCCACAGGAGGTTTTCTTTTCAGCCTACATGAAAATTTGTGGGACAAAAGATAAAATAGTAGCTTCTAAATATTCAACTTGCATAAAGCAAACTCAAAGTAAGATATATGTGTATTTTGAGTAGGCATATTTGATACAAAAAGAAACAGATTCCTTGCTGTTGGGCAGTCCAAGTTAATACTAGACATTCCTGTGCTTTTAGGGGGCTTTTATACACATAGTGAGTATAAGGGTGAAAACATGTTTAAGTATTCTATCATTTTGTAAACATTTTGTAAACTCAGACTCAGAGTACTTTAGTTTTGTTGAAAGTTTATGTTATTTCTTAGCAATATCATTGCTAAACAAACTAAATTCTTTTAAATAAGGCACAGAATATATAATAAGCCTTTCAATTTTGAGAAACCTAAAGTAATAAAAAATAATTCCAAATGTAGTTTGCTCTAATGATAATTTGTTACATGTTAAGAATATAGTCAAATGTTACTTTTTAATGTGGTAAATTTTGACAGTGATAAAATCTATTCAGTTTCTACGCAGAAGAGTGTCTCATGATCGCTTCACATAGATGATATTCAGACTTCATTAGAGTTCATTTGTCAT
Organism: Cricetomys ansorgei; assembly: GCA_026225945.1. Taxonomy (NCBI): domain Eukaryota; kingdom Metazoa; phylum Chordata; class Mammalia; order Rodentia; family Nesomyidae; genus Cricetomys; species Cricetomys ansorgei. The sequence continues at coordinate 16,291,008 of JAMJFZ010002869.1, forward strand.
TATTTTACACTAGAAAAAGAAGTAAGCCAAAGGAAGGGGAGAAATAGAAAAGGGAGAAGAGGAATAAGAGGACGAAGAAAAAGGAGAGGAAGAAGGGGAAGAAGAAAAGGAAGAAAAGACATAACAAACACAAAGCACATGGCAAAAAACCTACTCTAATGATGTAGGTGGAGAATAACAATAGAAGAATCCATATGTGGTAGTTTATGTCAAATTGCAGTTATGTGTCTTCTGTTTTTGATTCTTGTGCTCATCTTTACCTTGGAATAGATTTCTGGCAATGTGAAGTCACGAAATCTTTACCTGTGGCCAATTGAGACCATCAGTTTTACAACTTAGTGTTAAATATTTCCCCAGAATTTAAAACGGTATGTTCTTTTATATCTTGATTTTCCTCTTCATTTTTAGTTGGGGAGGCTGAATTAAGAGGTGAAGAACCCGTATTTGTTTGAAAATATTAACATCTATAATTATAATTTTAAAACATGGGATATAATTAGAAGCCAGATTTTTGCACCCACCAGTGATTTCATTCCTCCAGCATGAGTCAGATAAATTAACAAACTTCTATACCAGTAGATATTCATGATATCAGCACTCATGAAGGTAAAGGAAACAACTAGAGGATTAAGAAGAGTGCAATTAGCTTGAACTGTGTAAACACTGAATGTATTGGTTAGGTTTTTGTCAACTTTACACAAGCCAAGGTCATCTGGAAGCACAATGAGAACATGCCTCCATCAGATTGGCCTATAGGCAAGTCTGTGGGGGACATTTTCATGATTAATTATTGGTAAGGACTATCTAGCCCACTGTGGATGGTGATACCCCTGGACAGGATAGTAGAAAAAAGTCTGCTGAATTAAATCAGCTTGTATATGGACCTGTTGACATCAGAATGGAAGTCATGGAATGTGTAATTTTGGGGAGGAATTTTGCTTATATTTCCGCAGGAGATGAAAAGCTGTGGGTTCCCATCTAAATTGATAAAAATTTTATCTGAGAAGAGAGAAGCAGAGAGTAGAAGCAGAATATGGAAGCAGAGACCGGAAGAAGAGTTCAGAGAGAAGAAACAGTGAAAAGATGCAGAGGTCAGAGGAGAAGCAAGGTGGAAGCAGATGGGAAACAGACAAGAAGCAAAGCTCAGAGAGAGAAGCAGAGAGTAAGTTCAGACAGAGTTTGATGACAGTCAGCTCATAGAGAGTTCAGTTCAGAAGGAGAAGCTGAGAGGAGAAGAGCCAGTCCAAAATAAATGGAGAGAAACCAGAAGAGTCAGAAGCAGGCAGTTTAGAATTTACAGTTCAGAGTTCACAGTACAGAAGACGTGTTCAGAAGACAGTCAGAGTGGACTCAATCAGCAATAAGTTTTGGAGGCTGAAACATTCTAGGTTTACAGATTAGATTTTATGGAGGCTGAAGCCTTATATGTTTAGGCTTAAGATTAGATTGTATGGAGTCTGAAACCCTCTTAGGACCAGGGATTGAATTAAGAAAGAATAAACTGTTCTCTGCTATGAACCCACAAAAGTAATTAATAAATCATTACATCTATGCTTGAACCATAACAAACTGATTATCCTTAAAGTTGCCTTTTGTCAGTGAATTCTATCACAATAAACAGACAAGACAGACACCAATACAAATTCCATTGTCAAATCATGGAAAGTGCCTAGAAAACAGTAAGTAATTGAATTGATAATTAAGATAAACAGATTTTTTAAGCTAGAATTCATCATAAGAAGATGAGAACAACCTAAATATGGGTTGGTATATTTTATTACTCTTAGTATCAAATTAATGAGAATACCAAATTAATGAGAGCTTTCTGTGATGACTCCTGTTTAAACAATGCATCACAAGATTATCCTCTGTGGTTCATGCCATGTGCCACCTGCTTATGTTCCTGTAAAGCTCATTGGGGACCAGATCCTTTCCCTGACATACACAGTCTGCAAGCTATACCCAACTAAACATTCAATCTCCTTTTGTCACAAATGAGTAATGGGGGGGCAGGGGGAAGCCACAGATCTGGCATTTATTTTTTAAAAAAATCAAACTACAGAGACTTCCTAGAAAAACATTTTGACAGAAGCTATTCTTTTTAATAATGAAGAATATCTTCCAGAGATAGAAGAAGATCACAAGAAAAATGCTCCTGATGGTATGTGAAGAAAGCCGTCATTCCCTTTTAAGTTAGAGAGCCTGAAGCTGAAGAATTCAGTGGCTTCTGTGAATTATGATAAGCAAGTTATGTTTTGTTAAATTATCATTACTCGCTATTAGAGATTGTGAAATCTTCTTAATCAGAACACAGCCAGATCTCAAAATCTAGACTTTACTTCTAGGCACTTGGAAAAGAGAGCTTAGAATTCCATCAGCAGACAGATTATGTGTGTATATATGCGTGTGTGTGTGTGTGTGTGTGCGCGTGTGCGTGCGCGTGCGCGTGCGCGTGCACATATGTGTGTGTAGATGCTTCTGTAAGCCAAAGGAAAATCTTAATTGTTATCATTATTTGGGCATCAACCTGCATTTATTTATTTATTTATTTATTTATTTATTTAATATATTTATTTACTTATCTATCTATCTATTATCTATCTATCTATCTGTCATCTATCTATGTATCTACAAGGTTTTATTATTGACCTTAAACTTGCCAAATAGTCTAATTTGGCTGTCTTGCCAGTTTTAGGGATATACCTATCTCTACCTCCTTATATGTTGTAATTGCATTCACTTGGTATCCTACCGGGCTCTTTTTATATATGGCTTCTAGGGATTAAAATCATATCTTCCTGCTTGCAAGGCAGGGACATTGCTACCCTGACCATCACTTTAACTCTCTAACATACATTCATTTTGTTTTGTTTTGTTTTGAGACAGGGTTTCTCTGTCGCAACACTGACTGTCCTGGGACTCACTCTGTAGACCAGGCTGGCTTCAAACTCACAGAGATCGGCCTGCATGTGCCTCCCTAGTACTGGTATTAAAGGCGTGTGCCACTACCACCTGCTTTAACACACATTCTTGAGAGAACAACGACACACATGTGAGTTACAGTCTTCTGCAATATGTGTATGCGTGCTCACATTTATATAAAATTGTGTTTAGCTTGACATAATGTTTTGATCTCATCAACATTTTTTTTAAGTCCATAGTTCAAAATTGAGACCCCAATCCTCTGCTTTAGAAATAAACAATATGGCATCATCAGCCACACATCCCTAGTCTTGTCTACAGAGTTGATATTATTGATATTGGAATCTATACCTTAAAAGAGATGTGATCAGGAAAATAAAAGGTAGACATCTAAGAAGCAAATTTTTGCAACATTTAAACTTGGTAAATGATGGAAGCAAGCATCTTCTACCACTTGCTTATGGAGCTGGAAAATAAAACATTTTGCAGAGAAAAGCTGAATGGGTGCATTCACAACCCAGCCTCAACTCTTGTTTCTAGCCGTTTACTCCCATGCCTTTAGAGTACACGAGAGAATAATAATATCAGTTTATCATTTATTCCTGTTAAATTTTTTGCCTAATTCCTCAAGTTAGTTGTTGCTGGCTTTGTTTTCCTTTGAATAGTAGATGCAATATGAGCTTATTAATAAGTGATCTGGATAAGTGTTGCTTAAGTCATTGATAGGAAACTAATACATAAGAACAATACTGTTGATTCAAATTTAATTTATAATGCAGTATGTCTCTTCCTAAGTCTGACCCAGTATATGAAATAGTAAAATCAAACACCATCAGAGTCAATATTCTGTGGTGGGCTTAGAGTAACCTTTCAATTCTTTCCCAATTAGTCAAGAACAATGAAAGCAGGACCCAGAGTTGTTACTCTTGGGTGACACAGATGTAGTGTTTCAGAAACTCCATTGTGCCAAGTCCATAGGGTCTTATAAATAGTCCAGATTCTCAAGCCTTGTTCATTCCATATGGAATCCATACCTGAAAATAGAGTGTAAAGTTTTAACATGTCCCATGATTCCGATTGAGGGAATAAAAGAAATTTACTTCAAAAAACATTTTAGGCTGTGGGTTTTAACCTCAGAATTTCTCACACCAGTAACTTGAGAGACTGTTTCTTCAAAACAGACTTTCTGGGTACCACACAGACCTGCTGATTGAGAACTTTATCAAATATATATTTAAATGGGGTCCCTGGGTGATACTGAAACCATTTTCTATTTACTAGAAATAAGTTGAGGCTGTTTCAAGACAGATTCAGGAGCACAGCAAGATGGTCTCCCTTGTCCTTTTATATAGCCCAAAACAACTACAATACCTTTTTAAAACTATTATTTAATTTGTTCTTTAAGAATCTCATAGATGTATATATTAATATTAATCTCAGTCTGTACCCTCTCATCTCCTCACTGGTGACCATCTCCCTCCCCACTTTCCTGCTCTTTCACTTATTAATATGTCTGTTTTGTGTTCTAACCCATTGGGTTTGATCAGGGTTTTGGATTGATCTAATTTTGGGATTATACCCTTGAGCCTAGTGAGCTCACTAGTGAGTATATAACTAAGGGCAATGAGTCTACCTCTTCTCGAGTCTATCTATTGCCAGCATTTCTGCAGTAGTGAAAAGGTCACCCATGAATACCTCTACCATATATATTTCTGCCTTTGCAGTTCACTAAGAGAAACTTCTCTGACTAACGTTGAGGACAGCAGTTCTCTATGAAATTATGTATAAATATTCAAGAGGCACTGTGACACTATAAACATCAGTGATAAGTTCCTCCCCAGAGCCTATGACTGCCCCAGGCCAAGATTTTGACTAACTTTATAGTACCAGACTTAGGAGCAGTACTTTTTTCAGTAGCCACATTTGGTGTTTAAATCAAGTCTAAACTACTCTATCTCCACACTGACCTATTTTAAAGCAACTTTTACAGACTGCCCTTCCTTTATCCTTTGGTCCAAACTCCATTATTTTTTTCTAATTTGGATGCTTCTCTACCACTCCAATTTAAATAGTAAATATCTAGAGACAGATGAACTGACTGAAAATATTCTGTTCATTTACTTCTTGAATTTTGCAATATATCAAAGTTCTAAGAAAAGCCAGAGTATATGAAACTAAAAGAAAACTATATTCCATGCTGTCCTACTTTCTGCCTCTTCATTTTAGATTTCATGTTCCAGAGGATAAACAAGGTCTCTTTCCTATTATATGACATTAGTAGAATAAGAAATCAAAATCTGGGCAGTGTTGGAATTGAGTAATTTACCCTTTAAAATTTTTCTCTTTGGAAACACCAAAAATAAGTTTCAGTGAGTAGGCAGAGTGCTAAAATTTCTTCAAATCTGTAAAGACAATTGTCATTTGTCTTTGAGCTTTCTTTTCTCTATTTTTAGCTTTATTTTTTTTAGCGTATACTCATTAAGTACATAATGCAGTGTAGTACTGTAGTGTATGTATTATGATATTTTACTGCATGTACTATGCACTGATCAAACCTAGCCTCCCTTCTTCTGTCCTTCCTGCCCTGCTTCCCTCTGTTAATCATTACTCTGAATTCAGATTGACTGTTCCACATGATAGAGAATATGCAGAATATGTCTTTCTGGGTCAGGCTTATTTCTATTAACAAGACATCCCTAGTTCCATCCATTTTACTGTAAATAATAGAATCATGTTCTTTTTTTGCTGCACAATAATCCATTGTGTACATACACCCTATCTTCTTTACTATTTCATATATTGGTAGACATATCGGCTGATTCCATATATTGGCTGTTCTCAACTTTGCTGAAATAGCATTACTGTGCTGGTATCTCTCTGAAATCCTGAGGCCATTCTCTTCAAAAATATATACATATGTATATATATGTATATGTATATATATATGTATATGTATATGTATATGTATATGTATATGTATATATATACCAAAGTGGGATAGCTAATTTTATTGACGTATCTATTGTAATGAATGTACTATGACAATTTGCTTTTTCATTTATAGTTTCTTAATGCAAAATTATATTAAATAGTTTTTATATATTGATTTGTCATTGAACAACACAAAAATAATTATTATTACTTATTCAGAGAATTGAAATTACTGCAGATTCATAAAATATGGGTAAATAATTTGAATGATTTTTTGAGGATGACATTTAAAATAAGACTTCAGATCATGCAGATATTTGTAGTTTTGAGAAAATACTATCTTGTTCAGTAGACAAGGTGAAAGATGGTAGGTGTATGTGAAATGACCTTTCCTCTAGTTTATATTGAAGGAGTACGTACAGATTATCCTGTGAAAAATTTTTCATGCGGATTTTTCTATTTCTTTCCTCCACCACATTTCTCTCACACCTAGAAGCTTCCAGAACATACTCCCCCTCCCTCTTCTCATATTCACTCAATGCCTTTCTGTCTGGCCTTATCTTTCTCATCCTTCCCTGGAAGAACTGGAACACCTCCAGCTCAGACATCCTTGAATCTGGGCTCTCCTTGTCTAAGTGTGTTTCTGCAGAGAATCGAACCTTCCCCAATTGGGCGAAAGAAAAATGCCAGCTCAGTCCACAAAGAAGGAAATGATCCAAATGTAAACTTGCAAACAATGGCTCAGAGTTCTGATTTTGGCTACATGGTTTTGTTTCTTTGTTTTGTTTAAGTTCTCTGTAATTTATCAGTTTCTTTTTTAATTGAATATATAATGATCATAAAAACACACACACAACCAAATTAACTGTGAAGTAATCTTCAAAAGCCTATTTTATTTAACTTCTAATTGATATTTACCTTAATGCTAATTATTTATAATTTTAGAAACAAAACAAACAAATAAAAGTAAAAAACAGGACCGTAACCTTTCAGATAGACCCCCCAATAGTTCCAGTGAGCATCAAATAATGATGGAAAAGTTAATGACTTGTGTCTTGGGTATGTAACTGGAGGGGTTTGCAGACTACCTATGGCAGTGTCTCTTAGATCCTTTTGGATCAAGTATCCTTGAAAACTATGACTAATTTTGTGAACTTCTTTTCCAATAAATATGTTCATGTGCATTAGAGCAATATATTTACTAGGAGATTGCTTTCAAGTTCAGGCAAAATTGTATTGAGTACCAGCTCTGGATAGGAGGAGTCCCCAGTGACATCATACCCACTCTGAAAGGGAGACACTGTTGTTTGTAGAATAAGTAAGAACTAGTGATCTGATATTCAATGAAGTAATGGTATTGGCCAGAAAATATTTAGTAAATTCAACTCTACATTTGGTTCTCTATATTGTTCCCACTTAATATTGTTTCAGTTAAAAAACGTCATCCAATTCTATTCATTTTACCAATTATATGTGCACAGATGTGTATGTGTGTGGAGTCTAGAGCACAGCCTTGGTTGTTGTTCTTCAACCTTCGGTGCCACAGTCAAATTTTATTAGACAAAATAGTGATAGTGTCTATTTAGCCATGGATAAACCCCAGGGATCCACTGTCTTTGCTTTCCCAACAGTAGAGTAATAAGATTTTGTCATCACACCTGGTATGATTATTGGGATAAAACTCAGGTTCTTGATCTTGCAAAGGAAACATTTTATTATCTGAGTTATTTTCTCAGTCCACTGTATAGTCTTTTAGTTTATATTCTCAAAACCCTTTCTGTGGACATATTTGAAATGTTTCCACCTTTATTGTATTTGTTGTAACTTAATAAGTTTCAGCTCCCCCTGTTCCTTCTATATAAGTTACATATCAAAGAAAATCAATATAGGAGTAGCCAGATCTGCCAATATTCTGAAATACTCTACATGTAAATATTTCCATTGCTCATAAGTATTTACATATGGGAAAATAAAAATACAATAATTTTATTACTTAAAATGAGGGCCATTTATTTATAGGTCTTGTCTAGCAAAGAATGCTATTATTTGAGAAGTTACTTTAGTGTGTCTATGCTGCAGAAATATGTTGTGAACTCATTGACCTGCCTTTTTATTTGTAAGAAAATGTTATATATACACATCAGGCTTCTAATGTGCTGTTTGCTTACCTCAGATGAAGTAATGTGCATAGAGAACAGCAAGATATTTTTTTAATCTGTGTGTTTTCTTATACTTAATCCATTGTGAGACTACTCAAGATTTTAATGTATTAATTATAAAAGATATATCTGATTCTAAAAAAAATTAGTTAACTTTCCAAGATCATATAAAGTTTATTTTGAAAGCTCATGCTCAAAACATCAGACAGAGCAAAGTAGCATTCATCTTGTTATCAGCTCTTGTAAAGGGCATTTCTTTGGAGCACAGCTATGTTCTTTCATTTATAGATAGTCTCTGGCTCTACACATGATGACTGGTGAATTTGATAATGGCAATGCAGATCCCGTCAATGGCAAACCTAAATTGGCATGTACAATCCCTCTTAAGAACTTGTGTACTAAATTCTGTTTTCTCCTTCATATCTAGGCTATTTTCCACAAACAAAAATACACTGGAGGTTTTCTAGAATGTAACAAGTAGAGACAAAGAAATATGATATAGGTACTCATTCCTGTCATAATTGCACATTCATTTTGATCACATTATTTCTCCTATCCTAACTCCTCCCAATCCCCTCATATGTAGCCTTATCTACCTAACTTTGTGGCTTTTTTTCTCTATTACAAAGCTGAAAAGTGAAACCAAGATTAAAAAGAAAAAATAAAACACACACAAACACACCATGTAATCAGTTTTGTGTTAGCCAATTACTCTGGAGCATGAGTTCTTCTCTGGAGTCTAGGCCCTAGATATAGCCTCTCTGCAAAACTGTCAATTGCAAGGCCTGCTCCATGAGATAGAACACACAATTGACACTAATAAGTCTAAGAATCTGAGATTACGCAGATCATGAGCCTTAACAGAAAACAATACTATTATTCTGGTAAAGGAACACATATATAAAATTATTTTTGATGATATATTGCTACACTCATGGATCAGTGTATTATCAAACCCTCATCAAAGAAGCTTCTTCTTGTACTAGATTGTAATTTACACAGAGACCAACAACTAGACATTGTTCAAAAAATGTGAAACTTGGGAGCACTCAGCCTTAAATGGATAGATTTATCTTACTTCTCATCTCAAAGCTTGAGGATTTATGCAGAAGAGGGAATGGAAAGATCGTAAGAACCAGGGGTGGTGGATGATTCCAAGAATTTTACAGAAACAATAGGGGCAATACTCTAATGATCTCATGGAAAATGTGACCTCATGCATGAGGCCTACAATTCCACACTATACAGAATCCCAGCGAGGAGAAGGGAAGTAGGCACAATGCCCTGCCCCTAACAAAGAAGATTATGTAAAGTTTGTAGATATCAAGTCCTTAGATACTGAAGTTTAAGAACTCTCAGTTTTCACATGTGTTTCTTCATTCTCTCCCTGGAGTGCACTGTGGCTAGACAGTTCCAGTAATAATGACTACTGGACATTCAGAATCATCTCTGATTTTTGGAGCTATCAATTTCACTCATGCTTATATGGGACTCTTACTAAAAGAGGATTATTTGCATGGATTCTACAAATTGGTCTTGAAAATCCACCCTATCAATTAGGCATTGAGTCCTGGAAAGTATCTGAGCATACATATTCAATAACTTATGTTTCTCAAATGTCTTCCCTGGGAGGCTTTTTTTTATTTTTACCACCTCTATATGTTAGTTAATTCAAACAGACTCCAGGTGTGCAGATAAGCAGGCGTCACATATCCTGTTCCCTCTCTGAAAATTTCTTTTCAGTCTCATATTCATGTTTCCCTTCATTGGAGCTTCTTCTTATATTTTCTGAACATAAATACACTCAGCAAAAACATAAGGTTTTTTTTTCTGATATAGAGAGAAAGAAAAAGCACTTTAAAAGGTTTATAATGAGCAAGAAATTATTTGAAATTCTTTAAGATACTATAATTTCAATGCTATGACATAGGTACTGTTATTTCTGTCCCATATTGCAGATGGAACAAACACTAAAGCATGCTGAATACATAGGGCTCTTTAAAGTCATCAGTTAGGACCTGACAGATTAAAGAATCAAGAAAAATGAAGGTAAAAATCTGTCAGGTTTTTCTTATTCTTGCACTTAATATATAACTCATTTCTATTTTTAAATGACATCGAAGGATATGTAAATCTGCTGGTATAATTAATTTTGTTTTATTTCCTAATCAGATAGATCATTTCATATTATTTGGTAAATGCTTTAATCATTGCTTTTATTTATATTTTTCATATTTCCTCTATGTAAAAATATAATCTAAAATGATTTTTAATTCAATCAGGAGTTCCTTTTATACTTTGTTAACTATTACATTACTATTCCATGAGATGTTATATGTACTATCTTTGTGTTCAATGAATTTGTTGAATGAAATTCATGTATATTATTAACACTCATGTGTTAAATATACATATTAATGTTTGTAGAGGAATATTTAGGCTTTTAATACAGAAACATGACTGCTCTAGGGTAGAAAGAATGTTGGTACACATCTTTAATCCCAGTATTCAGAAGATAATAGTGGCACAAGTTTTTAATCCCCACGAGGCAGAGACAGGAAACAGAGCTCAGGAATCAGTGTCAGACAGGAAGTAACATCTGAGATGAGTCAGAGAGAAGGGCAGGAAAGTGAAGAATCAGGAAGATTTGTCAGAGTGAGTCAGAAAAAGGACATGCCCAACTCTCTCGATAGAAATGAAGCTCTCAGTTCAAAGAATCTGAGGTACATGGAGGACTAGACACAAAGATAATGAAGCAGTCTGACTGAGGAAAAGGAAGAGAAACAGAGAGGCTGACTGAGGCAGCCTCACCATGGGGCAGTGAGAATTCACAGAAACACAGAAGTAGTCTGAGGAGTCTAAGGCAAAGACACAGAGGTGGCTCAGCAGAAAAAGTATCAGACAGGCAGAGTGAGTCGGTTTGAAGCCAGGGAGAGCAGTTCAGTCTCAGGTAGTCAGAGAATCAGCCAGAGTCAGAAGAGTTTAGTCACAAACAGTCAGCTGGATCAGAAGGTCAGGTTGAAGCAGCAGTTTGGAGAAGAGTTTGAGCCAGAAATGAGTGAATTGAGCTGAATCGGAAAAGTGAGTTGATCAATATAGTTTTGAGTTCAGAAGGAGCTAGTTAGAGTGGCTCAGTCAACAGTAAGTCAACAGTAACAGTAATCTACATTCTAGATTACATGGAAGCTGTAGCTGAAGCCTTCCAGTTCTAGGCTTAAGAATAGAGTATAAGGAAGGCCTACATGCTCCAGGGCCTTGGGATTAGGACTGGTGATTGAATTAAACCAAAGAATAAAAAAGTTTTGCCCAGAATCTATGGCTACAAATGTTATATATATATATATATATATATATATATATATATATATATATATATATATATATATATCCGTTATGTGTGTGTGTGTATATATGTGTGTGTGTGTGTGTGTGTGTCTGTTTTATATATACTATGAATGGATAAACTACATGCTAAGGCTAAAACAATGAAATGTTTACACTAATAAACATTTGATCTATAATATGAAAGTATAATATCACTACCAGGAAATGAATGTTATGATGGGTGAAGTTAGACCACCAAGAAAAACAAAAGGGAAAATGCAAAATTACACTTCTAAGCTACAGCATTTAATAAGCAGAGACATTTAACAGGTTCAGAATTTCAATTTCTGCATGTCCTTCCATGTTGTGTTTTCTTTCTCCTGCCAGTATGATCCTGCTCATGGGCCCACTGTGATGTCTGAGGATAACTGAAAGGAGATAGATTGGACTATTTGCTTTACAAATTGAAACCCAAGTGGCCAGTGTGATGTCTGTTTAGTATCAGTAGTCAGTGTTGGATTCTTTTGATGTTCTAAGCAAAGACTAATTATTCTTTAATAGCAAAAGCAAAGCTCTATTCCAAAGGGAATGTACTCCGTCTACTTGAGTTTGGTTCACTTGTAAGCTTCACTATCTTTCCAACCATCAGCTTTTGGCTGCCTGGCTTAATGTTAAATATTTTTACTAGCCTGGGAGATCAACTAAAGGCATAACCTTGCTGTTATCTTGGCTAAGATACATTCTTTTAGTGTATTTACCAACCTATACCTCATTAATTTTCTTCTATCAAGTATCTGTTGTGTGTTGTGGGAAAGTTAGAAAAAGTTTGGTGGAAATTTTTCTCAAGTATTTAAAATTTTACTAAAAATGGCAAAATTTCTGTTTAGAAAACAACCAAAGAATAAAAATTATGTAAGTAACCAACCCATCAGATAGACTATTTAATAAATGTTATGATTAAAATGTCCATCATGTCATAACCCAACTGCTTAAGACAATGGTATTGTCCCTGAAAACAACCACATAAGACTGACATTACTAACAGAGCAAAACATTTTTATTCCAGATTTATCATCAGAAAGCAAAACTCAGAAAGAAATGGCATGATATTTAAAAAAAAATGTAATGTGGAATTAAAGAGTGAGAAATCAATATTCTACAGAATACATATTTTGGAAGTAAAGCTTAAATAATGAAATGCTATGTGAAAGAAACTAAGAATTTAAGTAGATAATATTACTCAAGTACTGCCCTACAATGTTATAAAACTGGATAAGGATTCCAGAATGAAATTTTCACTTCAAAAACGAGACAAAATGATATGAATGATGACAAAGTAAATCTAGTTGGACCCTGTGCTTACTTGAGTTCCTTAAAGTTGAAAGCAAAAGTCCCTTTCCTCATGGAGTTCTTAAAATACACAGAAAAACTACATTAGGAAAACTAATTTTGTAGGAGTGGAGGTTTAAATAAAAATGTCTCCCATGGGCTCATAGATTGCAATGCTAGGTCACGAGGGACTGACACTATTAGAAGGTGTAGCCTTACTGGAGAAGGTGTGGCTTTCGTAGAGGAAATGTGTCACTGGGGGTATGTTTTGGGGTTTCAATGCTTAAGCCAAGCCAAGTGTTTTTCTTTTTCTGCTGCCTGCTGATCCAGATGTAGAACTCTCAGCTAACTTTCCATAACCATGTCTGCCTGCATGTTGCCATGTTTTCTACTATGAGGACAATTACCTAAATGCCTGAATTGAAACAGGCCCCAATTAACTGATTTCCTTCATAAGAGTTGCCAAGGGCATCAAGTCTCTTCACAGTAAGAACACACTGGCAGTAGGATACTAGAACTCCATTTGCAATGGTAAAATATCATTAAAGACAAATGTGAAAAGTAAATTTTGTGCATTATAATCCCTAGAACAATCACAAAAGTATTCAGATATTCAGTAAAGTTAAAATAGAATTTAGAATGCAATGCAAAGAAAAATTTTCAAATGAACTCTAAAAGTCATGAGAATTTAAAATAGAAAAGATAAATACAGACAGAAAACAAATAATAAAATAATAGAACTAAATGCAAACACATTTTAAAAAAAATCTGTGTTAAATATAAATTATAAAACCACATCAACTGAAAGGCAGTGCATCTTGATTTTATACAAGAAACTCATTGTGTACCTTTATTTCTTTCTGTCTTGTTCTCTTTTGTTTTTAATTTTTATTTTTCTTTCCTCATACAATTTATATAATACATTCAGTCCTCCTTCCTCCCCTTTTTCCACCCTCCCAGCTCCCCCACCTTCCTTCTCCTCCAGATCTACCCCTCCCCCATTATCACACACAAAATACTCCCCCTGTTTCTCCATAGAAAATAACTGCTATACCTCCCCCAACCCTCCGTGACTCACTGTGTAGTTTAGGCTTGCTAGACCATGAACTCCTAGAGTCAGCCTTTCTACACCTATTAATGCTGGGTTTACACACAACCATTACCATATACTTTTTTGTTTGTTTATTTGTTTGTTTGTGCACGGTAAGGCTTTGTATTTAGATGTTTATATTTTCCCACAAACATGTTTTATCCCTGAGTTATACTACAAGCCCCATGACAATTTATTAATTTATTTTTATATTTTATTTATCATTATCATTACTAGTACTAGTAGTAGTCATAAGTTATAATATGTATATGTTTGTATGTGTGCACATGTGTAAGAAGACTGTATGTGCCATGTGTTCTAGGCATCTCAGTAAAGTAATCATTTTTGCACTATTTTAGTCACATTTTTATTGCATGATGCACAATCAAAGCAACATAAATAAGAAAATTTATCTGGGATTCCAAAAGGTCAGTGTCCATGATGACAAAGAAAGACAAAGAATCTGGAACAGCAGTTGAAAGCTCACACCTGGTACTACAAACGGAAAGTAATTAGAAGTTAATGGAAGCAACACATGGCTTTTGAAACCTCAAAGCCCTCCCCTTCACTGACATACTTCCTCCAGGAGGGCCACACCTCCTAAACCTACACAAGCAGTACCATCAACTGGAGATAAAGTATCCAAATACCTGAGACATCCCTAATCAGTTGAAATATTCACTTCCTAAACTAACAGTCCTACTCTTTTAAATGTTTAATCTTGAGATATAAAAATATATTTTCATGTAAGCCTGTATAAGAATGTTTAATATATATATATATATATATATATATATATATATATATATATATATTTGTTCTGCTTTTTTGAGGCAGGGTTTCTCTGTTGTAACTCTGGCTGTTCTGGACCTCACTCTATAGACCAGGATGGCTCTAACTCACAGATATCTGCCTGCCTCTGTTTCCTAAATTCTGGAATTAAAGGCATGTGCCATTATTACTTAGAATAAATAATATTCTTAATCTCCAAAACTTGAAGACCCAAACACCATCTACCAAGTAAATGGATAAACATACTACCAAATCCATAACATGAAAAATCATTACATGAAAAACTTAGATGTCTGTAGATTCATACAAATTAAATAAATCTTAAAAGCAGTATTTTCCACAATTTAAGATTCATGTGATGCATCAGTCTTTTAAATATCAAAATATAACAGTGAAGAAATTGTCATGGATCCATGAGGAAACTGGAAAGTTTCACTGTAAAGTAAAGGGATAAAGGATGTGTGGGAAGTAATAAAACATTAAGAATCCAGTTGTTATAATTGTTTTATGATGCTATGCATATATTAAAGTTTCATATAGTTTTTCCTAACTAATCTGTTTCATTGTATAATAATTAAATTAGATCAAATAATATAGTAGAGCATTTTTGTTATTCCAAAGTCTTATCAAACCTATGGAGTATCAGAGGTCTTATGTATCTATGATAAGTCCAAAGCCTTAATCATTTACTTTTGCTGCTAGAAAGATTACACAGTCTGGTAAAGTTATAAATAACAGTGTTGCTAGTAGTTCTGGTCCCATTTCAAGGGTCACAGTGGAGATGGGCTCCTTATGGCTGAGTCTGGAGGTAGCTTAACATATTGCCTATATGAATGTGCATGTTTCATCTGTTCTCTCTCCTTGTAAACTCTTAAGAAGTCCATTGTGGGAGTTCTCATCAAATCATCACAAGTGTCCCAACCGCAGTACTATAGTAACAATAAGTTCCCACATTCTTATTATTTTACAATGGGAATTAAATTCAACACATGAAACCCAGATTCAAGGAATAACATTCACTATTTTCAATATCAACTACCTCTGGTTTTTATTGTATTGATATTGGAACAAAGTATTTTATCTGCCCATAATCTTTTATTCTCCACCAGCAATTTTAACCCAACTGCTAAATGTTGAAGGCAAAACAGTAATTATCTTCTGGGATTAAGAAAGTTTCTACAAGGAAATTCATGAGGCTATTGGAGTGCTGGTAATGCTTAATTCCCTCATAATGCTGGTATTTATACAGGTGGGTACATTTTCTTTAAATTCATCAGGTAATCTGGATTCTTTTCAGTATGCATAATTAAAGGGTTTAAAACAAAAATACAAAATGTACCTTTTATGCAATTTAAAACCCACTTAAAATGTTAAAACTCCTCTAATTTTCTCAATGTCTTGGAAAGTTAGTAATTTTGCTTTAGTGAATCCATTGAAATGGATTTTTGATCATTTAAAAAAATTGTCATATTGAACTGTGTGAGTGTGTGTGTGTGTGTGTGTGTGTGTGTGTGTGTGTATGTGTGTGTGTGTAAGTGTATTTGTCTTGCTTAGTGATTTGTCTCAAACTAGAGACTTTAGTCTGTATTAATGGTACCACAGGGATATTTGCCTAATTACAGTAGACATTCATTGAAAGAACATTGGTACAGAAAGGATATAAAACCTAGACCCCAGTTTCTTTGTTTTCCAGTCTCTCAACCAATCTTTTCTTGCTTGTAAGTTTTATTTACTGCCTTTTTCTAGAATCTTTTTTTTCTATTTAATTCTTTGTCACTTAAGCTATGTACGGATATGTATGCTTACTGAAGAGACTCAGAAGTTTCTTGATATTGAAACATGAGCAGGATTAATGTAGTTGATAGTTTTATAATTTTTTATTGAAACAACCCAGTTTGTTGTATGGCCATAGTTAATGTCTATAAAGGCTCAATGAATAGTAATTTTTAGGGCCCATGATTAAAGGGCACATCGTGACTGTAACTGATACTGAAAGCACTCACATATCAGACTTATTTATGGCAGCAAAACAAGCAGCAATATGAAGCAAAATTCACAGCATAAAATTTAAACCAGTGTTTTCTGAATAATATTGAAGCTTGTGAAGCATAAAGATTCTTAAGACACTTTTTTGACAATCCCACTAGAGTCAAATCCTATGTGGAACTTGCTGTTGCTGACCAGTGACAATCATTACTTTGGAATGAATTCAACTGCAGAGAGATGAAATATGCCTGAAAAGTTATGTGCTAATAGGAGCACAAGAGAATAGCAGATTAGGCTTGCATCATTTCTACAGCTTTCAGTGAAAACAGATATCTCTTAGTCTTTGACTGTTTAACTGCTCTACCAATTAATGCTATGGGATAGATGTTTTTTATGTGAATATTGACTCCAAATTTAAAGGGGTTAAATGTTGGGGAACTTTCAAAGAATATGAATTGAGAAACTCCAACAAATCTGTACAGTTTCTGTATGTACCACAGAGCTGGATTCAGCTTTGTGTAAAGCCCTAATGTAAGGAAAGATCTCTGGGCTCTTTATAACCCCTAAGCAACTGAAGAGCTGTTCTACGAGAGCAAAGATATGCTTCAAGTCAGAGTCACCTGTTTTGTTGTATTAATACAGAAGGCAGAAAAAGCTCCCTTCTAAGCTAGCTAATAAGTTTAGTGGGTTTTAAATGAATACTTAAAGGGATTATAATAGCAATACTAAGCTTATAGAACATGCTATTTATCTTCAAATCATTTATAAAATATGTTTGTAATCTGAGCACTTTAAAAGAAATACAGAAAAGCTTGTCAATGTTTTGTTTTATGTCAGAAGCAATGAAGAAGGATTTTACTCATATTTAGATTTTATCAGGCATGATTCCATATTTTAAAAATGGACAGTAAAAATAAACCCCAGCAAAGTCTTTCTTTTTATGTAAATGAGCCTTTTTTTTTGAGGAAAGCACTGCTTTATTGAAACTTATTATAAGCCTAATTGTATTGAGCTTGCCTAATCAGAGTCAATCTGTGTAGGTGTAAGTGGGGTCTGGCTATTTTGTCCACACTCAGTGCTATGCAAAAGGAGCTGAGTCTAGGTGGCAAAAGGCTGAGTGAATATATTTTTAGACACTGCTACACAGGAGTGCATTTCACTTACAACTAAAACGTTTACTAGGAGGTAATAATTTATTGGAAACCGAGCTGAACTCTATTATTTTGATGGAGTTGAATCCTTTTTTCCACCTGCTTCTGGAAAAGCATTTGCAGGTAGACCCATTACAGTCCTTCCAGCAGCACACACAGATGTAAATGGCAGACTCAAATCAGGTCTGCCTGGGGCACACTCCAGGGGAGGAGGGAAAGCATCCTGCACCTCTCACCCAATCTCATTTCTCTGCCTTTACTGAGATGCTAAGTGAACACCTGCCCTCCAATTGAACACATAGCCTGATAGTCTGGCCTAGCAGGCCTTTCCATTAATTCTTCATCTTTAGTTTTTAATCTTGTAGTTTTTAGACTGAAAAGAATTGTACAGCTGTGCATTTTAAACTTAAAAAAACTAAAATGTTAATAAATATTCTAATAGTTTTCTGTAACAATATACATATTTACAGCATTGCTTTGATTAGTCTATAGCATTTTATTTCTTTACCTAGTTTACTGAATGTAATGATCCTCCAATTAGTTGGATCATAAAAATTACCTAGAGGGTTGTTTAGAAACACAGTCATGAGCCCTCTCCTAGACTCTTGTTACAGAATCTTAAGTGAAATAGCTTTGACTACTTCTAATAAGCTCCCAAGATTCTAAGGAGAAGACTGACTTAAATTCTCTGTTGAATTTATTTTTCTTAATTCTACCACATTGTTTTCACGTCGATAAATAACCCCAATATATTACATCTGTTTTTTTAAATTCTAGCCAACAGGTTTTCATAGTTTGAATTCAAAGAGGTAATTTTGTTTGCTTAAATGATAGAAACAATTTAAATCTGTGAGCTTCTTTTCCCAGTTATCTCAAACAAGGCTAATTTACATCCTTGCACTATACCTGGCACTGTATAGATCGTCAAGGTCAAAGGTCAATGGACTAAGATGCTTGTCCATGCTAGCCATGGCTACCATGGTACATCAGTGGAAAGGAGCACTTTTTTTCCAAAGCAGTTTGAAATTTTTCATCATGTTCAGTAGTAATAATAATCTGAGTAGGATTATAAGTTCATTTCAATCAGCATTGCAGAATGTATTAAATAGGTAAGTTAGAAACTAATTTCCACTTTGCCTCTCTTCCCTAAATATTATAATTTAGAGATTCACTGTGCAATTTTGAAATTAGAAGATTGACAACTCTTCAAATGAAGTGGAACCTTAATTTGGAGATTTACTAAAACCTGCTACACAATTAGATGAGAAGAGTTTGCCAGCTCACCTGAATTGTTAAATGGAGTTTTCAGGAATTTTGCGTTTTTCTTAATATCCGTGGTGGGTGTTGTTTTCTGTTTGTTTTGTTTTGATGTGATTTCTTTTTGGGGGGTAACACCTAGCTGGAAAGTCTTCTCCTTAGCCCACACCCTCATTTTGTGGTTAAGAAAACAGTGCTGAGATCTTATCTTTTAGATGATAACAGAGGAGAAATTTGGCTAGTTAGCACATGAACAAAGTCAAATCTGTGTCTATGAATATATAACATTTTCTGTCCTTTTGCTTTATGACTAGGCCTACTAACTTATCAAAAAAAGCTATATACTTTATTAAAATGCTACAAATGAAAACTACTGTTTTATAAATTCAATCATAATTTAGAATATACAGTTTGTTGAAGTAGCCAAACAAGTGTAATGACTAATAAATAGCTCTTAACCTGATGTCCTTGAGCTTTATAATAGCATATTCCTTCTTAATAAAGGAAAATAAAGCCATATATAATATACCTTTTATTCAGGTATTAGCTGTCTTTACAACTACCTCTTTTTCTCCACAGGACTTTATTTAAAATTTGTCATTTGGCCTGTGAGATGACTCAGATTGTAAAAATGCTTCCCACACAAGCCTGATGACCTAAGTTGAATCACTAGAGCCCAGGAAAAGACTGACGCGGAGATATTCATCTGCAATCCCAGTGTTCCAGTGCAGAAACAGGAGGTCGGGACAATTGGCTGGAAGTTTTCAGGCCAGCCAGCCTGGGGAATGCTTAGTGCTAGAAAGAAAATACTTTGAGGTAGAGAGAACTGACTCCTGAAGTTTGTCCTCTACCCTTGACAAGCACTGCACTGTGCACCTACATATATATGGCAGCGCACACAGGTCAGCAAATGATTAATAAATCAAGAAAAAAAAATAACTTTGTTTCATTCTGACATTCATCATGTCAATGGTCTTTGAATATTCTTTTTCATAACTTCGCAACTCATTCTGGAAAATGAGCTCGTTAACTGACTGTAAGGACTCCCTCCCCTAAAGGAAAAGCCTGAAGGTGGAATTGAGAGCCAGGATAAACACAAACCACATAGCCCTTTAACATCACAGCTAAAATCTCCACTTGCCTCTGTTCTGGTGTGCCCAGAGCATTCACTCCACGCACATCCGTACTCCCTCTTCATTCTTCCTTATCTTCCTCACATTTAAATACCTATGATTTGCACTGTGTTATTTGACTGAGTTAGATGGATTCCTAAACAAATATGAGTGATTTTTATTCCCAGCAAAGCTGTAACATTGCATTTACTCTCCAAAGCCATCTGACTGTTCACTTGGGATCGCTCAGGTGAAACAGTCTCTTTTGTGATATACATCTCATTAATGTTGCTCATTTTAGGGGCATTTCAATTTGGGGGCCAATATATCCACTACTTTTATCTTTCTCAAAAGATTAGTCTTCTCAATTGGAATTTCTCATGGTTGATATCACCCTGACAGACTGCTGGCTTCTGCTGAGTGATATGAATGACAATAAATAGTATCCCAGTTTTTATTTATTTTGCTCCTGCAAAATGCCTCCCTAATTATTTTGAAGCAACCAGCTTTGCACAGAGATTTGATAGCTTTCAATTTGCTGAAGATTCACAGTTTGTTTTTCATTGCTGATGTTTGAGGTTTTTTAAAACCTAACTTTTATAAGAAGTGTGTATGCTTAAGACGACAACAACCAAAAATATTTCTAAAGCATCTGATCCTTTCATAGGTCTCAGACCAATCTTTAAATTTACATGCTGAGTGAGCTTAATTTAAATACATATGTACATACATGTGTCCATAGAAGATAGGGGATTGACATTCAAATAGATTTTAAAGGACCATCACTTGAAATTGAAATAAAATATGTTGAACACTTGGTAAATTAAAGTGGATTCAACTTGTTTTAAAATATCATCATTTGAATATGTTGAAAATAATTTTTTTTTCCATTTTTCTAACATGACAAATTTATATTTTAGCCAAAGTTTTTATTTAAAACTATTTGTAGAAAAATGTTTACTGAGCTGGAAAGAGTGCTCAACACTTAGAAGTACATAATGTTCTTTCAGAGGACTGTAGTTCTCCTCTCAGCACCTAAGTCAGATAGCTTACAAACACTGTAAACCCAGATTAAGGGGATCAGGCAGATTTCTGGATTCCATGGGCACCAGAATACACATATGCACATGGTCTCCTGCCCCTACCAGCACACAGAAATTCACACAGTTATAAATAAAAATACATCTAAAAAGAAAAATGTATGCTGAAATGTTTTTAGAAAACTACTATGTTTTGATGACTATCTCCCAAGTTTCCATACATAAAGCCTTCATTCCTTGGGTATCAATATTTGAAAATGATGCTAGCCTCCATGATGGTAATACTATAATTTGCTATGAACTTTAATAATGGTGCTGGATGTGAGTTGCTAAAGTCATTGCAATCATACCTTCAAAGATGACCCAAATATCAGTGTCTTTCTCCGTTTCTAGGCTCAAAGGAGACTTATTTTCTTAAGTTAATTAAGTTAATTAAAAATTAATTCTTTTCTTAAGTCTTAATTTTCTATTGTGACAAATATCTGAACAAAGCAACTTAACACTGCAATAATGGCACATGCTCCATTGTGGTAACCAGCAGCTCTCTAAGTGCACTTAAGACCAATTCAACAAGAGGAAAATTGTGCCTCAAACTGAAAAACTAGTCAATTACTGGTAATTCATGAGGCCAAGTATTTTGTAGGAGACCATATTCTGCCACTTTACTAAACAAGGATAACCTCCAACTATATTCTGAATGTTTATCCTTATACAGTTCATATTGGCCTGACCCATCCTTGCAAGACATATGGACCAGTATAGAAAAACATAACAAATTAATATGCAGAGAACAAGTGACAATCACAGCTCAGGAATCATACCTGAGGGTAGATATTCTAAAAGCCAGAAGAACAGGAAGTTTGCTCTGAGATTTTTTTGTCTCCTAGAAATATCAGGGAAAGTATACCTACAAAGTCTCATCAGCATAACTGACAAAACAAGACCCAAACAAGAATGACACTGATAGCCATGCTAACCTGAAAAGCTGACATCTAATGGGGATCTCAACTTTCCACAAAGAACTAAATAAAATTAAGGAACTTTGAGAGCTAGTCTTTCCCAGGGAAAAGCCCTCAACTGGCAATCTAATACTATGTGGTCAGCTTTATAATCATATACTCACAAGTAGGTTTACATGAACTGAGCAGGTAATATTTATGTATTTTAAATCTGTCTCTGTGTGTGTTTGTGTGTATGTGTGTGCAAAAACAGTTAAAGAAACAGGGGTAGGTAATTTGAGGAGAGAAACAAGGGGCTAATGGGGAACGTTGGAAGGAGGAAAGGGAAGATGTAATTATATTTAATTTTATTATTTATTTTCAAAAATAATGTCAGGAAGGAAGCATTTTGGTTTATAGTTTGAGTTGTTCAAATCCATTATGGCAAGAAAGACAAAGTGAATCAGATGATTTTATTTTGTTCACAGATGGGAAGCACAGAGAGATGAATACTGGCCTCCATTTTTGAACCTACCCCCAAAGAGATAGCGATACCCATATCAAAATAGGAGTTAATCCATCTTTGGTGAACTTCTCAAAAAGTACCCTCAGATATGCCCTGAGATGATTCTCCTAGGTTAGCTTAAATTGAGTTGTTCACAATAAATGAAGGTCACAAACCTCTGCCCCTTTACATACTCACAGGCATCTGTCATTCTCAAACAAGTCCCATGCCAAGAGGGGCACCTAATCTTGTACTTCAATATCCAAACTATGAGGCAAGTAAACATTTGTCACAATTTACTTGCCTTGTATTTCACTGTATCAATGTGAAATATTGCATAAAGCTTAATAAATCAGCAATACAGTTTTCAGTAATTTTTCTAAAAAAATGTCATATCCTAAAATCATACAATCTTTAATATCTTATCAATGATTTTAGGTGGTTAAATTACAGACAATGCATAAAATTTTCAGGTTCTCTCTTTTCATATGACTGTTATATTACTTTTAGTATTCTAAAATAGGATAGGGTAGGAAGGTATTTACAAGCATAAGGACAACTTGAAAATGTCTTTTTGTACATTCCTACTTTTTATTATCTTTCTTTGATTAATTAGCCTTGTGTTTGCCTATGCTCCCTCCATTAAGAAGTAAGTATTTTTTTCTATGTCCCTTTAACATTTATTCTGGGCTTGATGTAGATCTGATGCCAGTGACAAATGGCAATTTACTAGAAATGTCCATGAGATTTGTGGACCACTAAATGTAGAAGCTAAGAAAACAATGGCTTTAGATAATTAAAGTGCCTCCTAATTAATCTTCTTGATCCACTTCTCCCTTGCTCCTCAACACAGCAGCCGTAAGGACATTGAAGAGATGGAATCTTACTATGACACTTTGCTTTTGAAGATTACAGAATAATCCGGAGACAGAAAGAACCAAAGTTAAATGCAAAGTCCACAGATGTTAGTAGGATGGACAATAAGCACTGCCAGTCATGCTTAAAGAACATTCATTGCTTCTGTTTGTTTAAATTGAAACAAGGTCTCATATAATAGGCTGGCTTCAAATTTGCTATGCAGTTGAGGATGATCATGTACTTATGAATTTTTCTGCCTATAACTCCAGAATGCTTGGATTACAGGCATGTACCACCATGCCCAGTTTAGGGGTTCCTGGAGGTTGAAGGTGTGGTTTCTTGCATGCTAGGTTAGTGCTCTACCAACTGAATGCAGCCATTTCATAACTCTACCCATACTATTCTTCCTCTACTCATACAAATCCAGACTACTGCCTCATCTCTTTGCTGAGCCCAGAACATTTGCCTTCCTGAACTCTTTTAAATACTATGGGCCAGGCTCCCATATATACTGCATGAGCTCTTCAACTTCTTTCAACGTTTAGTTTTCTTGCTAACTTCACTAAGAGAGAGGTTCTGTTTCAAATGTCAGGTCTCAACCTGTGATTTCTCACTGTCCTAATCCAATTCCTCTATAATAATTAAAATAATAAAAAGCATGCAATTAATACGTGTTGTTGCAGTCCATCTCTGCTTAATAGAAAGCAATTTACATGAAAGCAGAGATCGCCATTTATTTGTTTCCCTGTGAGCCAATTCTTCAAATCTTAAATGTTCTAAATATGTTTGTTACAAAAAATTCATCCCAAGTCTTAGGTTTCTCTGTAATCTGATCATGGTGAGGAAAGTGTTGGAAAAGAAGATTGAACACATGCTATGTCTAAACCCCTGAAGCAGTGAGTTCTAATTTTAGAAGACACCTCCTTATCCTCTGAAATTGAGAGTAGTAGCAATCTGTAAAGAGAAGTGAAGCAGATGAGCAGAGCTGGATGACATACTGAAGTTCTGCCCCTTCCCCTCTTTCTAGAAGGTCTTTAGAGTCTACATCTAAGCAGCACTTAAAGTCAGTGTTCTTTTGAATCCACAGGACAATGCCATTAGTCAAGTGAGTTTTAGACTCTCTGACATCATTCCACCATCGAGTTACACAAGCTGTGTGTACCATTGGTGTCATTTGTAGAGATAGCTGGTACCTCTCATCAAATACTTTATGGGTTCTCACTAGGTTTGTTTGCATCCCAGTTGGCAAGCATAGTGCCTCATGCTGAGCTGGTAATGAATATGTTGTGATTGGATGAAGGAAATTCTACCCATGCCTTTGCAACTCTGCCCCATCTGTTCTCTCTGAGGCCAGTGTCTCTCTGATTCCTTCTATGGACATTCTGCTGCAGCAGCACTCTATTAGAAAAGTAAAGGTATGTTCACTTTCTTATCTCTCTCTCTCTCTCTCTTTCTCTCTCTCTCTCTCTCTCTCAGAATCATTTGTTACTTTCAAAGAAAGTCCAAATCCCTTAAAGGTTGAGCTAAATTTGATCCCAAACTCCTTTTATAGCTTTGTATTTCTTTTTTCTTTTTGGTGATCCATTCTACATCTCTCATAGTTTAGTCATAGCACACATACCTTTTGTGCAGCCATGGTTACATGTTTAGAATTGTATTTTCACCATACTGTTGTCTTGGCTCAGTGCACCATTTTTTCCTAATGATCTTGCCCTTGTATCACCCATTTTTTTTTAGTACTGTTTAAAACACACAGAGAGACACACTAAAAACAAAATAAAACAAAATCTTTCCATGATTCCATGACAATAGTTATACTCTTGGGAACTACTGTTTAATAACTACTGAAGGTAGATTAAATTGAGCTCAGCCAAGATAAGAAGACTGGAGAGGTCAGTACCCTTTACTTCAGTGACTGAAAGTTTTAAAATTTTTACATTTCATTAATATGTGTGTGTTTGTGTGTGCATGTATCTGGGCATGTGTGAGGCTATGGGTCCACATGTACCATGACAGACATGTGGTTTTCAAAGAAAAACCTTGTGAGTCCATATTAACCTTTCACCAGAATCTGGAGCTTGAGTTCCTATTCTTAAGCTTGCAAAGCAAATGCTTTTACCTGCTAAGCTAGGTCACCAACATCTCTAAGTACTGAATCCCTGTGAAGAAGGCAGTATAAGTTCAGTTTGGTCTCTTGTGAAGACTTCCTGTGATTAAACTAAGAGTGGATACAGGAGCAAAAATCACATTGCCAGACAAAGAGAAAGCTAAGGAATTAGGTATCATTTAGATAGATTTCATACAAATGTATTCTCATGTGAAACCACTCTAACAGATCACCTCCCTCATTTCAGGAGTGTGCCAATATTGTCCTAAAAGCTTCCCCTAAGGCCTCTCTCAATGATCTCTTTATCATACTAAGGGCCAGGTTTCTAATAAATGAATGCCTGAGAAACAATCTTATACACACACACACAGACCACCACCATCACCCCGCCCACACGCACACAAAGCAAAAAAAAAAAAAAAAAAAAAAAAAAAAACTAAACTAAACAAAAAGCACTATTGCCTTGCTCTCCTCTAGTTCTAAAGTCTCAAGAAGAAAGGAGATTGGAATCACAGTAAATACTGTAATGCCTGTAGTAATTCATAAGCCACCCTCACAAGCATAGTTTATCTCCTGAAGCATAATTAAGAGTCCATTGTGGAAGAGATAATAGAGGTGATTACCTAGCATGGAAATGAAGTCTCAACTCATCTAGGCATTCAGTGCTCCAGAGTCAGGACCAGAAGTGAATATTCACCAAGTAACCTGTCACAAAGAAAACTGAAGAGAAATTTGAAAATGATTGTCATAGTAAATGTGTCAGCTTGACCTGAGCTTAGAGAGTATTCCTTCAAGAAACATGAGATATATTTCTGGAGACAACAGATATCATCAAGGTATGCTATGAATGAGATGAATATCCACTAACCATCTGGATGTCTGACAAAATAAAGAGCTTCTTATACCATATAATTTTGACATAAGTGTACATATCATTTTATCCTAATATGCTAGTGAAATTAGGACATTTAAAAAATAGTCTTTCAAACACCATGTCCTCGTGCAATCTTTAATGATATCACATACACACACACATACACACACACACACACACACACACACACACACACATATATATATATATATATATAGATAGATATTATACACACACACACACAAACACACACACACACACACACACATACACACATATGTATCTCCAGGTGGTTGTGGTGCACACATTTAATTCCAACACTTGGGAGGCAGAATAATGCAGATCTCTGTGAATCAAGGCCATCTTGGTCTACAGAGTGAGTTCCAGGACAGCCTGAGTCACAACAAAGAAACCCTATCTCAAAAAACCAAACACAAACAAAACAAAACAAAAAAAAATTGGGACCCTTGCACTTGTGGCCAGTTATCTTTTAAATTCTGCTTCCTTCAGTGAATTATGATACTGCCTATCTCACTTTCTTTAGTATTATTTACATATTTGTTTTACTTATTGCTTTGTCATTTATTTACCATATTTTCCTTATTTAATATCACTTAGGCTTGTTCTAAGCTCATCATCCTCTCAAGTGCTGAGATTATAGGATGGATCTTTCATGTCCAGTTTTACTTGTTTTAAAAGTACCCTCAGAAGTCCTTGTCTAACAGCTTGTCCCAAATTTTCATGATCCATTTTATTTCTACGCATTTTGGTCTCATTCTTTCTTAGAAGACATACTTCATGTAAATCAAACATGAATTGGGAGAGGAAAACACAAAGGGAAGTTAAAAGGGCCAGAAACTTGGGAGTTCAGAGAAGAAAATCCATAAAAATCAATTTTGTTTGAAATTCCACAATGACATTTAATAATTGGTATGATAATGCAAAATTAAACTAAAGTAGAAAAGAAGAAAGTAAAATCCTGCCAAAGGAAGAGATTCCTCATTTCTTCATTTCCCCTGTGTATCTTTTATTGATCAAACATGTCCAGAACAAGGAATGGTCTGCTAGAACACATTTGGAGAAAGGGATTTACTTCACTGGTAATTCTTAAATGGAAATGACCTCCCTACCTGTCTATCTCATTCATTCAGCAAAAAAATCCGTTAAGAGGGGAATGGGGGAAAAAATGGTTCCTTTATTTTCTATGACCTCTACTGCTGTAGTCTTCTGTGTGTGAGCACAGTGATGAACATTTTGGTACATTGGTGATTATGTCAAACATAAATAGTGCGAAATAGAAACATTGGAACTTTCTTTGTCTCCTACACTGTTCCTGTGATGTAACTAAATGTTCACTGTCATTACATTTATGTGATGTTCCTATGGATTTTCACTGTCATGCAGGTTGGGAGGAAATACTTTCATTTCAAATACAGGCAGATCAGAACATATGATGAAGTGAGTTCCACATTTGTCACTGACATTGTAAGGATTAGAATACAAAATGTACATAGCAATATCCTCTGAGTCATACATTTTTCCAAGGCATGACCCTTACATAAGTAAATCCTATACTTTCTGCTAAAGAATCTACGTGTTGAGATGTGTCTATTCACACAAAAGGAATCTTTCTTTCTCTAGAGAAAGAACTTTAATGCCAAAAAAAGGAAACAAAATTGTCTCTTCAGTAGAAACCCATGAAAATGAAATATATTTATGAGCGTAATCATACAAATATGCCATATATTAAGTTATGAATCACCATAATATGTTTTAAAAGAAGAAAATGGATAGATTCGGTTTTGGATAAATTTAGTTACAAATTTGTTGGCATGTTTTGAAAGTCTCTCAAGTAAAAAGAGATGTTGAAATAAGAATTCAAGAGCAAAAATAAAAAAAAAAGTCAAAAAACTAAGTTCCAATTTAGCAACATCTAGCTATGTAGAATTATGCTCAGAAAACTTTTATAATAAATACTCATGTATAAATACTAGATTTTACACAATATAAACGGTGTTCATTGAGAGGATAGATTTTCTTCCGTATACTGACTTTTCAGAAAAGTAAGTAAAAGGGAAGATTTTGACATTAAATTAGAGCAAGTAGAATATTCTGTTGAGGATTTGAGGAAAAAAATATCTTTAAGTTGAACCTACTGGTGTATGCATGTGATCTATACAACTCAGGAGAATGAGGAAGGTAAGAGTATGGGTTTCCTTTATTCAATCTGTGTTATGTATCACTCACTTTCTAAAGAAGAGTACTTGCTAATTGAGATTCTGTGGTGAGAAACATAATCATCCTGACCACTTAAGGACCTGCTGGAGTGGTCAAGTGCTCCTGATTAGATAAGAAGTGCACAAGGAACAGAAAAGTGCTAGGCATGCATAAGTTTTTGTGACATAACCTACTCCAATGTCTTGTGATGTTTATTTTTATCTTGTTTAAAATAGCTGTTTTTCCTGACAATATTGGTGCATGCCTTTAATCCCAGCACTCTGGCGGCAGAGGCAGGCAGATCTCTGTTACTTCGAGGCCAGCCTGGTCTACAGAGTGAGTTTCAGGACAGTCAGTGTTAAAACAGAGAGATACCCTGCCTTGGAAAAAAGCAAAATGAAACAAAACAAAGATTGCTTAATGAATTGTTGGGAAAAGAGCTGCCAAGAACTTGGCATTCATATTTTCTGCAGGTGTTGGCTTTATGTTAAAGATGTTTGATTGCTCATGATCTGCACGTGCTAGGAAAGTCCACCTGAGATTAGTATCAAGAAATGAGATGAGATGAGAAGCTCAGGACTCCACTGTCCAGTATGGCACTTGCCATGAGAGGTGGTTCCCTCTGCTGAGGTCTGACAGGGTTTACACCTGTAAAAATGTATATGTTAAAAAAAAAATGAGTAGAAATTTCCTGAAGGCTCTATAAAGAAAGATTACTGTGAAAGGGAGAAAACAAGGCTACAAATGCTTTTCCTAATCATGGAATTGATTCTCTCTCCTGGAGCTGACAGTAGCCAGTGCACAGGAGAGAGAAACCAGAGTGTACTCTTCTACAATCTGAGTTTTCTGATAGGTTTTGTGTGTGTGAGGCTCATGATGTTGTTTTTTGAAGTCTATGAAAAAGAGTGTGTTTTCCAGTAGTGGTGTTGGAATAGAATGGAAAACTGCCAGAATGTTTCAACTGGAGATTCTTCCCCCAGTCCCAGGACCTCCAGTTGTGGAAGCTGAGAAGTTGCTTATTTAAACTGACCAGTTATTTTTCCTGCAAACCAGACTTTATCTTAAAATCTAAAAAGTGTTTCCTCAGGGTCAGAACACAGAACCTGTCTTCCAGAACTAGTCAAGGTTGTATCCTCTGTTGGCAGCAGAGCTTGGCACTCTAAGAATAATCCAGGTAATTCTAGTTTTGAAGGAACAAACAGGTAATGGAGAGCAACTGAGGCTTGGCACCATGAAGAGAGCCCAGGAGAGGCTATTGGTAAAGGTGCCAACTCAGTGGCAGTTGAAGGCCCAGATTGAAGGTATCATGCAGAGAAGCTGGGGCTTGGCACCACAAAGAGAGCTCAGGAGAGGCTATTGGTGAAAGTGTGGCCCAGTTGCAACAAGGGATCCCAGCAGTTTTGGAGATGCCAGAAACATGGGACAACTACCAAGGACAGCAGGAGCAGTAGAGTGGAGTTTACCAGAACCAGGGGGACAAACTGTGTGTGATGCAGAGGTCAGAGCCAGAGAACTGACCCAAGCTCTTTGGAGGAGCCCAGAATATAAAGATTGAATTCCAGATAATTGGACATTGATAATGTTTTTCTGCTGTTTTGTGAAAAGCTTGATAGATGTTTGCTTTCATTTGGTCCTGTCCTTGAGATAGTTCCCCTTGTAATAGTTTTGTTGGTGTTTTATTAGAATGTGTTGTAGAGATAAAGTAATTTTTTGAGTGTTTTATACAGAAAGGGGAAAATGATGCAGGAGTTTATCTTTAGTTATGGTTAAAATAGTTGTTTTGTTCATTGTTGGGTGAAGGGCTGCCTAGGCATTCGCATTTGTTTCGTCTGCAGGTGTTGGCTTTGTATAGGAGATGCTTGATGTTTCATCATCTGCACATGGTATCAACAGAACACCTGAGGAGGTTAGGTATCAATAAAAACCCCTGAGGTGAGATGTTTGGGTTCCACTGTTCAGGATGGCATTTGCTATGAGAGTGCTTCCCTCTCTAAGATTTGGCAGGGTTTATACCTATGAGAACCCCTCCTTGTCTTTATTGGTACGCCGACACAGTAGCTAACAACTAGTCTTGGCTGGAAACAAATGGTTTTTAGAATTTGAGAATTAACACAGATTCTAGAGAGAAGAGAGGAGAACACATCTTCTAAGAGTATAATAGGAATGCAGAAAGTAAATAAGTCTTCTTCATGCCATAGGACCCCAAGTCCGGTGCTTCTTTCCTCATTCTAAATAATTCTTTGATATCACCACACAACTCCTGTGATTGGTTTTAGGTTTAAAATTTACTGGATAAGGGATAGTATATATTTGCTACGACACTGTTTCTAGTTATTCTGCAAGGGTGTTTACAGAGAATATGCAATTTGGAAAATAGAACAAAGACCGAGCCATTTGCTCTGTGAGATGGGCATCATTCAATGGGTTAAGATTCCAGGGGGAACTAAGTAACAGAGGAAACATGGACACACTCCTTGATCTGGACCTAGAATACCATTCCTTTCTTGCCTTTAGATGTCAATCCTAAATTTCCTTCATTCTTTGGACCTTGGGACTTCTAATGCAATTATATATCCCCTGCCTAAATTGGCAGGGCTTTCCTTGTGTATGATAGCCTCACCTTCAGCTTCCATGGTGGTCCTGAGTCCTTCAAATTGTCCTGAGCCATGTTTCTAAACCCTTGGTTCTCCAACTTGTAAACAGCCTATCAGGGAAATCTTGGTCTACAGAATCCTGTGGGTGAATTCTACTAAATCCCGTGCCATCTAATTACCTAGCTGTGTTTGTTCTGTCTCAGTGGACAATTCTCACTAATACACTAGTATACGTGGATTTCCACATCTACAGGATATTTTCATCTCCCCCTTCTTTTCATTGTTTCTCCTACTTTTGATTCATAACCCACTGATAGATCCTGATTATCAAACCTCCAAGACGTTTTCCTGGTTTAGCATCCTGATGCACCTCTTTCCATTGTGTTCTCTAGTTTTTTGTTTGTTTGTTTATAAGTAGATTGTGAATTTGGGGTCATAATTTTAACAGCTGCACCGAAAAATATCTGATTTTTTTCCTTACATTACAGTAACAAGAAATAACATCTTCGTTTAACCTTTTTGATTTCCTTTGGTCTCTTTATGAATTTCAGTTTTTATGGTTTGGTTTGACTCATTTTCTTTTCTTCTTCTTCGTCTTGCTCTCTTTTCTCACGTAAACTACATAAAGGCTTATGAAGAAGACCTGGTTCTTGGATCTCAATGTTAAATAGTGTGAGTCACGACTATACAAATATTCATTCCCAAAGCTCTCAGCAGCCTCTGACAAAAGTGCATCAAATCAATGTCATCATTTCCTCATTAGGTTAGTGACCCATGAAACTGAGGTACAATATCTTTCTCTATCTATGGGGACAGAGGGCTATGGGTATAACGGCAGCATGAAACTCTGACATATTCTAGCCTTATACTCTTTTCTTGTATTCTCATGTACATTCTATGTTCTACTGAGGCTTCTCCTTCTGGGGGGAAAAGAGTTTTAGAAGATTCCCACTCAAAAAGATCTGGAGCTTCTGAAGACCCAGGAAAAGACCAGTGCAAGTTACACTGTAGTTGGAAGAACTCAAACTTGACATCATAAATGACACACTGGAGCAATTAATTTTACTTGACTAAAGACAGTAAGAATTAGAAGGTTAAAAATTCAAGCATGCTTGCTAGTTTGGTGTGACAGTTTGCACATATACGATTTAAAAAATATTCCTAAGGGATAAGTGTATGCCTTATTTACCAACTTCTTGATATCATCATCATCATCATCATCAGCAGCAGCAGCAGCAGCAGCAGCAGCATGCTATATATGTGGTGCATGTCTGTGAGGTATTCATGTGTGAGCACAGGTATGCATGCATATGGAAGCCAGAGTAGGACTCCTGTGCCTACTCCACTGATTATTCTGGTATCCTCCACTGATTCCAATGAGGCAGGATCTCTTAATAAACCCAAAACTCACAATTTTGGAAATGCTGGCAAGCCAGTGAGCTCTTGGGATCTGTCTGCCTCAGTCTCCTAATGATAATATTATAGGCACTTATTACCATGCCTGAGTTTTTATATGGTTAATAAGTATTAAGACTCAGATCGACGTATACACTTAGCCGTATCTCCAGCCTTTTCCCTGATATATTTTAACTATCTTCATTGAAAGAAAATCTTTAAGAAATCTTTTATCCTATATTTATACAAAATGAGAAATAAACACTTTGAAGCTGGGAGACAACATCATTTGTAGTCACACAGCTCCATAAAATACAACCAAAATGAAATATTTTATAACTGAGTCTTTATTTAGTAATTTAAAATTTGACTGTGTGGAGGATTCTACAGGCTCTCAGTATTGCCAGAGTTAGGGCTGAAATATGCATGGGTAATTAGATTGAATACTGGAGAAAAGTAATTATGGAATTAAGTGGGTGACTCTTGATGGGATATATCAAAATAGTATGCCATAGTCAGACAGTTTTCCCTCAAAATGTTGTTGTGAGGACTAAGAATAAAGCAGCTAATGAAAAGTACTTTTATGTTGTATCCACATTGATTACTTTGGAGATGTCTAATTGATTCACCAAGACAATAAAAAGTGACAGAATAGGCATTGCTAGCATTTCACATTGATTTTTTTTTACTCCCCTCCTTAAAACAACCTTGTTTTAGCTCAGACATAATCATAAAATGCCTTTTATGCTTTTATTATTACCAATCCCCCCTCATTTAGCAAAATCTAAATTCAACTGCAGGTTCTAAACATTCTCAAGTTGGGTATACAAAGCACCCAGAGCCACACTGCATTTGAAAGAATCAAAACTTTATATAAGGGTCGAGAGAGATGATTCCACATGTAACACCATGGGAATTTAGGGAAAGAAATTTAAATAACTGAGATTTGGCTTACACATGGAAAAACAGCTTCTATGATTAGCCTTTGGATCTCTGGGAAAAGACACATAGTCCTGGGAATCACTTTATCTTGGTCCCTAGTAAAATATCTCATTACCCAGATCACTCTTCTCTGTCCTCTTGATGATAGAAGATGATATCTTCTGTCATCTTATTTCTTGGCCCATGTTAGATTATGTTCCCCTCCTGGATGCCTGTACATCAGTACTTTTTCTATAAGGGCTTCACAGGCAAGGTTATTACCTTGAAATTAGCCATTGAACCACATGCTCTACTTAAAGAAATGGTAATTTTTGTGCTGATAATTTTTGATAAAATAAATTTATAAATGCAGGGTTTTTGTCTATAGTGCATGCTGTCCTGTTGGTATCCTATACTTAGCTAAGCTTTGCATATTCAATAAAATGCTGTTGAAAATCTAAATAAAAAAATATTCAATTTTAAGGCAATTTGAAGTAGCAGCTGTCTATTATAGTAATCACTGATTTTATTAACATCTTTTTGTGGGAATCAAGTACTTCAGAATTCACTCTCCTAATTCTGAACTGCATACTCACAAGTAGGGTTGACATTAAATAGGTAATTTTACTCTGTGTGTGTGTGTGTGTGTGTGTGTGTGTGTGTGTGTGTGTGTGACTTCTATGGTTTGACTGTTCCTGTCTCTACAAAAGTCATGATAAAATTTCTTAGCCCATATTATACAATTAAAAGGTGAGGTATATGCATGTAATAACAGTTAATGAGAAAAGAAGCCATAAATTTGAAAGAAAGCTGGTAGAGGTATATGGGAGAGTCTCAAGAGAGGAACTGGAGAGAGATGATGTAACTACGTTATTGTCTCAAAATTAAATCAATAATATTTTTTAAACTGGTGATTTTCAATGATCAATAATTAGGAAGCAGTTAAATTATAAGATAGAATACATTTTGTCTTTTGGTCCTTCCCATCACATGGAAACATTATATTAGTGCCCTCCAAGACATATAGCAAAATGTCAGCAAGGAAATAGAGAATCAGGATATCTGCAGATGTAAACTCTGCCAGTAACTTGGTCATGCATGTCCCAGCTTCTAAAATAACAAGAAATAAAATTGAACCATGGCAACAAGCCTCTAAGACATCATCATTTTAAAAATGACTCTGTGTTGTGTTTTCACTGTTCCTCATAACCACTTCTCACACTCCAATGAACTATCTCCCACTCTGCACCCTCTCTCTTAATGAAGTTAACAAGAAATTTAATTCAGAATACTGAAGACATGCATGTTCTTGTTTGCCAGAATAGACAATATATAGATTCACACAAATGTTTATGGCGAAATGAATGGATCAAGAAATTGTTACAAATACATGATGGAATACTACTCAGCCATACAAGACGATCTTGTAAGTTATAATGACAAATATGACCTTTGAAACTACTATAGTAATTGGAATAAAATAATCACAAAGAGTCAGATTTTCTATGATCTTACTTTCATTAGGAATCTTTAAAAGACGTTGAGTTTGCATTTTGCCTCCACTTCTGCCATTGTACACAAGTAGTTTTTTTATAATATGGGAAGAAGAAGGAGGAGAAAGAGGAGGAGGAGGAGGAAGAGGAGAGGAAGAGTATGAGGAAGAGTGGAAGAGGAGAAGCAGGAGGAGAGGAGGAGGAGAAGAAGAAGAAGTTGAAAAGTTGATGTTTAAAGCTTGTCTGTATTCCCACAGTAATGATGAGATATTGAATCCTATAATTTAAGCCATTTCTTCAAAAGAAAATTTAAGTTAACTGAAAAACTGCAGATTTACTGGACGAATTGGCACTCAAAATTGCTGTAATTTCTCAGGTACTGTGTTGGTTAATATTCATTCTTATCTTGATGGTATTTAGAATCACCTTGACCATAAACCCTGTTTGTATCTACTAAGCTGTTTCTAGAAACTTCAACAGAACAGGGAAGACCGTCCTAAATCTGGGTGGCCTAGTACCATAGGCTGCAGTCTTAGACAGAATGCAAAGAAGAAGCTGAGTAGGAGCATACATCTCTCTTTGCTTTCTGACTGAAGGTACAATGTGACCTGTTACCCAATGATCCTGCTAGCATGCCTCCCCCATCATGACAAACTGTATTCTCAAGCTGTGAGCGAAATAAACTTTTCTTCCTTAAGCTGGTTTCTCTTCATAGCAACAAGTAACTGATATTGGTGTCACATTCCAATTTTTTTGGTTTATTTTCCTTCTTTCCTTCCTTCCTTCCTTTCTTTCTTTCCTTCTTTTTTTATTTTTTTATTTTATTTTATTTATTTTTTTTTTTTTTGAGGGCACAGGGTTGTGAGAGTGGAACAGGGAAGATGGGAAGAGGATTATTATCGAGATTCATCGTATAAAACTCAGATTATTGTTTAAAGTATTATAAAATAAATAAACACATAAATAAAAATTTTAAAAAGAGCCATTATTTTCTTAAGTTTGCCAAACTTTCCACAAAGAGAATACTTCTGTAAAGCAAGGATTTACTTTCCCATTCCTTTGAGAGTCCTAAGTTCCAAATCCAGGTATTGCAAATGTTCATTCCATCTTTTAGAAGACTCATGAGAAAATCTTCCCATATCAACTAGATTCCCATGGTTGTCAGCAATTCTTGGCATTCTTCTTCATTTAGTCTCATAATCCCAATCTCTACTTCAGTCATCACAAATCTATCTTCCCCTGTGACTGGTATATTTTTGTATCTCCCCTCTTAATTAGTACTCTTGTCAGTTAAGTATGTGTTATGCTAAATTAAATTCTAATCACATCTGCCAAGTCTCTGTATTCATGTAAAACTCTTTTCATGAATCCTAGGCATAGATGCTTGACCAAATTTTTTGAAAGACAAAACGCAAGTCAAAACATAGGAAAAGTATAAAAACCAGAACATAAAAGAGAGAAAAAAAATGAATGAAAATAAATATCACAGCAGGAAGAGATCAAGGTCAAAGTCTTGTTTTCAAATGAATAATACAAGATTTGCAATGTGCACAGACCTCTAACAAAACTGGTGGAAACAAGAGTTGTAATTAAAGAAGGACAGATCATGTTTCTTCTTTCTTAGATGTTGTTGGCTTTAATTTATACTTTGGGAACTTGTGAATTTCATTTATTACGACATATTAACTCATTGATATAATTCATGAAATGAAAAGGTATCTTCAAATTGTGATGAATCTGATGTAATACTAGATAGAAAATAGAAGGTAAACGATGTGAACCATAGGTCTCTGATTTATAAACTGCGTGAACATGCGAAAATCCAAGACATTCCAAGAATTCATTGTTTCTAAATTTGTAAAATAGAATGAGAGAGACATAATAACCTATGTTACTACTGATTTTCATAGAAAAAATATGTGGAAGCATCTTACAATTTGAATGACAGTGAGTATTCTTAATATGAATACAGGATACAAGGCAATCATCAGGTTAGTTTCTTGTTAAAATATTATGCAAATTAACATAGTTCATGGCTCTGAATCCTTCACTTTTGTCACTGTTGGTAAATTTATTCTCATTTTTTTATCTTAATTCTTTGTTAAAATTTCTAATTCCACAGTCTTTTTGTTTCTCACTAATGTTATGTCTATATACCTTTTATCTTCTTCCTTTAATTTCCTATGTAAGAAAAATAATAGCAAGACATTACTTTAATTAAGATAGATACTCCGCGTAAACTAGTCTTGAATAAGAAAAGAACAAAAGTCTGTGACACAACACAAGGCTAAGTTTTGGTTGGAACAAATCTTACTGTGCCTGACCAACTGATAGTTTTATAGTCACAAAATAAATATCCTAAGGACACATTTCAGATGTGATTCCCATTGGGTATAGAAAAATAAACAAAGACAACATTTTACCCTGACTTCTATATATGGTTAAGAAAAGCTTTCAGGCAGGGGCATGAAAACATGGCTCCAAAGCATCACTTCTGATCAAGTGGAGAAAAGAGAATTTACAGCCTGTAGCACATGTTCTTCGTCCCGGCACATCCATTGTAGGAAGGCTGGAGGCCCTTAAGTGAATCACATATTGCTCCTATTTTTGGTACAGTACAAATAGGAGTAAATTATGGGCTACATCTACCTTATATACTATTCCCACTGGAGATGACTTCATTGTTTGAGACTTTACTTTCTCTTCAACCAACACTTTGACACTACTTTTTTAGATAATCTAAACGTATTTTCTTTACCAGTGTCCATGAGAAATCAAAGAAGATGCTCAGAACCTTAAATTGGACCATAGCAAGTACT
The DNA here is from genome assembly GCA_026225945.1 of Cricetomys ansorgei. Classification (NCBI taxonomy): domain Eukaryota; kingdom Metazoa; phylum Chordata; class Mammalia; order Rodentia; family Nesomyidae; genus Cricetomys; species Cricetomys ansorgei. Next base: position 16,328,822 of record JAMJFZ010002869.1, read on the forward strand.
CAGAAAAAATAATCATTATTATAATTCTCACTGTCATTAGCTGGAGTCAGAGAAGACCTGTCAGAGAAGACCTGATGATACATGTTCATTTTAGATCCCATAGCTATACATCTTATTATTAGAGATAAAGAGGTAATTCATTTTATAATCTCTGCAATCACACAAAAGTTAATAAAATAGACAAATATTAAAATAGAAGTTAAAATATAAAGTATTTTCTTGGCAATAAAATTAAGTCGAAATATTTCTAAATTTATGCCACATAGAGAAAGGGGTGGTTGTGAACACAACATATGTAAAAATAAAGTGCTGGAGAATATTGTGACTTCATTACAGAAGTTTTTGGTCAGGCAGAGTGGATGATTTTGGTGTTGCCTATGTTTTTTAGCTATTTTGGCTGGTGCTGAATACATGTCAATGTGAGAGGTGTTTATCAGAATTGTCATGCCGTTAGAAACTTCCTTTCTCACACAGCAGGAGTCTGTTCACATCGATTAATTTGATATTCTCTTAAGCCAGGTAGCTTGTTGAATGCTTCCAAGACAGTAGTTTGTATGACCTAGGATGGCTAATGCAGGAAGGGTAATGTTTTAGCCAAAGTATATGTTCTCTATGTGTTAAGAGAAGAAAAGGCAAACACAAGATCTAGATAGGTGCATGAAAACCAGTGTATATAACTAAAACTCCCCTCAGCATCGAACAACATGCTGGAGGAATGAAGCTGTAGAAGTTAAGCATGGTTCTGAGCTTCAGAAATATCAGCCTAGTGACTAGACTCTAACAACTAGAGAGCCAAGAGGCTGATGTCTGCCTATGGAAGCTGATCTACCAATTCAGCTCAGACTTGAGGCTGTCAGACCCTACAGTTATCTTCAAGGATGAAACAAGTTCTAAGCCTCAGAGGGAAATCAGCTACGTACTATATTAACAATTGACTAGACCATGCCTCATACCATCTGAAGCTTTTAGTGGATAGGTCTTTAGCACTCTTCCATACCTGCTTTATGTGTCTGTCTTTCACTTAGAAGCTGTGTCATTCTGATCCTACATTTCTTATGACTATCTCTGATCATCAGGCTCTAGGGTAACTCTGTAGCAAACAGAGCAGGGTACCTCTCAAGAATCATGCTACATTGAAGTCTTCTGAGCCTTACAATGTGATAAAACTGATCCAGAAATCCAGATAAGAGAAGTCATTTTCTCACTAATATTCCAAATTGGCTTCAAACCTTGTGAGTGAGAACTACGAGCTTGTTGTACAGGTGTTAACTGTCAATCTCTTCCAGCAGGTCTGGAAGTCTCCTATCTTAGTTAGGATTTCAGTTTTTTTGATGAAATACCATTGCTAAAAGCAGCTTGGGGGAGGAATGGATTTGTTTTACTCACATTTCCATAGCACGGTGAACCATTCATGGACGTCAGGATAGTAACTCAAGCACGGCAGGAATTTGGAGGCAGGAGCTGATGCAGAAGATGTGGAGAAGTGCTGTTTAGTAGATTGCTCTTCCTGCTATATTATTGTACACAGTACTTAGTCCACAGTATATTACCCACAATAGGCTGGACCCTACCACTTCAGTCACTAATTATAAAATGCCCTACAGGCTTTTCTACAGTAGGATATTATGGAAGTATTTTTCTCAACTGTGATTTCCTCTTCCCAAATGATTTGAGCTTGAATCAAGTTAACATGGACTAGACAGGACAGCTCCTAAAACTCAAAAGTTCGAGAATTGTTCCAAAGGCAACTTTGAGGCTCAAATCATAAGTTTCTGTAAAAAGCCACAAAATAAGTGACATCTTTTCAAGATACAATGCCAGAGTAAACATTCTTACTGGAAAAGGAAAGACTGGGAGAATATCAAGGAAGAACTGGACACAACAAGGTTAAACATGCAGGACAAACACTAAATCTTTTAGCTTTATCTCTGGTTTCAGGGGCACTTAGTATTATGTTGTGAATTCCAAAGGGCTTGGATATCCTGCCGTCCCTCCCTCCATATCCTCTCTTGTTGCATTCCCTATGGCCACTTTCTTGGTTTGGCTCCAGTCACTATCTGGCTTTCATCAAAACATGTTAGTGTTTCCTGACTTATCTCACTTTCTGGACCCTCCATTGAAGGTTTGGCTTCACGTGTGTAATTTCATGCATCACCTTCTCACTGCATTGTCCAATTACACAGGAATTGAGAACCTTCCCTCGCAAATCTAACACGCTTCTCTCTAAATTACCAAAATTTAAAATTCTCTCAACTATACAAAATTGTTTGACTACAATATCAGACAACCTTAAATTATACAGCAAAGACAGTTATTCATTTTAATGCCTTTATTTCATTAATGTAGCCTGAAACTTTGTGGTTTTTGTTTCAGTATATTTCACCTCAATCCAGATGGCTGCAGTACTATGAAAACAATGTAATCAGTTTACTTGTTCTCCTAATGATTACTTGTTCTATTTAGATTCTAGTTGACTTTGAATCCTCCAATACATGTTTTTGTGATATATGGTTCTCATTTATACACATATGTAAAAAGCAAACAAATAATAAAGAAAATAGCAAGATATAAGAGTGAATGCCTTGCCATAACTTTAAGTTCACATCCTTCTGGTAGAGAGTGATAAACTATCTATAATGTTTTATTAGTGATATAAACTGGCAATGGGGGAACAGAGAGAGTTTGCAGTATAAAATGGGAAAGACCTACTAAATAATGTTTTATTCCAAAAATAGTAGTTAAATTAGTGAATTCTATGGTCTTTCCCAATCCATTAAGAGGTTTTTTGTTGTTTAGTGAATAATAAATATACCTTCACCATATTTTAATATTTGCATAATCTATATGTTGCAATTGGGTTTTAAAACCTCTTGACCAGAAATCTTTTTGGTAAAGATGCTACTTTGGATTTAGAGAAAAATAATAAAAGCAAGAATGTCTAACATCCAAGATGTTGTTTATTCAGAAAGAGACATTGCATTCTTCCAAACTAAAAAGAAGCCACACATGCTTGTTGACAGGCCCACACTACATTGTTTGGATCTGATGAGGTCTAATGATCATTTCCCACTTGCCTTCCTTTACTATTAATTTACATACAGAGGAAGATACTTGACTATAAATGAATGAAAATTATCAAATATGTTTATTTTAATTTTGTTGTACCTGTTTGAATAGTATTCTAGGTTTTATTTGAAGTTCATGAGCATGAGTATTAACTGAATGCATATGAACATTTAGAGAGTAGAGAAAGCTATCTATCTCACAAGAGATATTGCTACAGTTGGAAAAATGAAGAATGAAAAATCAAATGGTGAGAACATCATACGGTACAACCTGACAAATTCTACATAATGTATTGTAAAAATAACTCTATTTTCTTTCTATGAAAAATAGAAAATACAATAAAAATAGTTGTATGTTCTTTATGCATTCTGTGATATTTCATTGTCATTAAAATGACAAATGCCATTTCTACAAATAAAATGTATTGGGATACAATGTCTTAATACATCTGAGATACACATTTTAGTGTTTGTTTGTTTTTTTTTTACATACAAAATAAATAATCTTAGAGAGACATGGTAAGTTAACATTTAGGGCTTCTTTTTTTTAATTTTTGTTTATATGTGTGTATATACAAATGTTTCTGTGTGTGGGATGGTACATGTGGAGACCAGAGATAATCTTTAGGTGTATTTTATCAAGAACCACCCACTATGGTTTATGAGAGGTCTTTTTCTGGGTTCTCGGGCTAGCTGACTAGAATCCACCAGCTGCCTAATAACCTGAGAAGCATTTTGTGTTTATCTTCTCGGTACTGGAACTATAAGCCCCAACTCCTTACCTGGGCTGTGGTGTTAAAACTCAGTTCCTCATGCTTACACAGCAAGCCTTTCACTGATTGGGCCATTGCTTCAATCCTTAAAAGCAGAGATTCTTATAACATCATATGGTAAGATATATTGAAACATTTCTTGACAAATACTTGTCAAGATACCTAATATAAATAATAAACATTGGGTTTCAACAAGTATAAATTCATTGGCACACAAACACAAAAACTCACACAAAGGTCGGGTATATTTTTCTATTGCAGAAGTTCCTTTCTTAACTAGCTTATAATGCTGTGATAATCTACCAACATATGGAGCATGACTTCACCTGGAAAATGTAGTCTGAAGCATGCTCTTCTGCTTGAGGGCCTTATTAAAATTGTGGTTTTCTAAATATGCCAGGCATGTATTCAAATTACATGGAACTTTTGGGATAAAGATAATACTTTCAGTGCAAACAAGATAATCAAACCCCATTATAGACTATTGTGATTTTTATTCAATGATTTCATTTTATTCCAGTGTTGAAGATTTGAAAACACACCTTAAACTGGCTAGAGGATATGACAGAGTCAAAAGCCGATGAGTAAGAAGTAAATAGAGATGTATTTTGATGTATATTTGATGTATATTGAAATTAAATCTTTCTTGAGCACTATTTCAGATCAATCAATCAAGTATGACTTTCACAAGTATCATATCCCATGCTTTGTTACTGAACATTTAAATGCAAACAGCAGTAATTAATGGGCATATATAATTATCCTTTATTTTTTTAACTTAAAAAGGGAGAATTTTTAATGGCAAATTCATTTAGTACTCTTTAGTATCTTCTTCTGTAGATATTAACTGAATGACTATAGAAGATAAGATACACATTATAATGCAGTCTCTTCTAGTGTTCTAATGTCAATTTATCCAACTTTTGAAAATGTATTTTCTTTCCTAGAATATACACTTTACTCAAAAAAGAAAGAAAAGTTAACAAAAATTTGTGAATACACCATAATAGATTACTACTTTGCAATATTAAAAGCATTTGAAAATAAGGATAAAAAATTGCAAGAGTACTCAATACATTATAAATTTTACTTCACTTCCTCACAAAGAGAAACAGAGTTCAGACGACTGATTCTTCTGGAAGGGAGGAGAATTTTCTCGAAATAAAAGAGACAATGTAAATGAGATAATCATTTATGAATAAAAGTAAGTCTGAGTGGAGATTGGGTATGATATTAATATTTACATAATTATTTTATATTGATAAATAAACATGTATATTGATAACATTTACTCATATGCACCCTACATAATGGAAAGAGCAGCCTACTTTTAATAACTTGAAAGATACAATTTTCTGTAATTCTATATTGTTTTATCTAAATATCTAAGGTAATATCTTGGTACCTTAATTATCTGTGGATATATTTCATTTTTATTGTAAGTGCTGGGACCAAAGTTAGGAAACAAAAATTTCTAAGTTTCATATGTACCTTGGTGCTCTGTAGTTATTTCTCCTGTGTTGAAAAATTCCACATGGGAAGAATAAAAAGACTCATAAGAATAAAAAGACTCAAGAAATTCAGAAAGTTAGCAAGGCCATCTTTCCCTCCCCTTTCTGATGTTACTAGAGGCAGTTGCAGCTGCTGAGAAAGAGAAGACTTTCTAGTGGAATTACCTGCAAGTTAGGTAACAAGTTCCAAATATCAGCTCTCAAGAGTCCTTGCCCATGCTGGAATGGGCATTATTGCTGCCTTTGAGATATTCATGCTTCTTCTAGTAATCCATCAATCATGCTCCTCTAGGTCATCCCCAAAATTCCCCTGGATCACTAATTGAAGCAAGAGTTGAATTATTTCCTTGGTCTGTCTTCTTACCCTATCTGAAGTGAATAGATTCATGTTCATGTCTACCCTGGAAAGTCATACACTATTAAATCTAAGATTACATACATATTAAATATTAATTAAGTTGCCAGATAAAGACTATTAATATATATCTAAAACATTCATAACCATAAATATTTTTAGAAATTTCAGTAGAATATCTTGTGCTACACAGTTTAAAGTCATTTCGCATTTCAAGGCTGTATGATGCTTTTTCTAGCTTTTAAGTTCTTAAGCCGGAATATACTGTATTACCATAGTCAGAATTCAGGTAGCTGTAAGGCACTGAGTTGATCCCTTGTTAGCCAAAATATAAATAATATTTATCCATAATAACAAGTTAATTTCATTGAGCACAGATAATTGCATATTATCATATGCACAGCTAAATAGAATATAAAACTGTGTTTCTTCTCAATTAGATTCTACAATCAGTTATATATCATCATATTACTCTTTACATAGAATAAACAAACAAACAAATAGCAATACAGTGATGAAACATTTTATTTATTGTGAATTAAATTGGGCATCTGCCATGACAGTGTGAAGGCTCAGAACTGTAACAACCATGTCCAGAATGTACTTTCTCCTCCTGAGAATTCAGACATTTTCATTATCAATATTCCTGCACACATTGTGCCCTCGTATAAGCGAAGTGACTTCTTACCTCCCAACTGCAAACAGTCAAAACAAGAGCACCAAGATGATTAAGACACTTTGTATGGCACCTACACGCCCTCCATTCTAATCTAGAGTCCTCTGGTAGATGAGGACATTCTCAGACCCATCACTGTATGGCAGCTGTACCTAAAGAAATTCTAAGAAAGCCCTGTGGAGACCTACTGAAAGATGTTTCTTTTCTCTCAAATGCTTTTAAACATTTTTCTGTGGTTTCTTTCCTGCACTCAAAAATTCCCTTGATCATTCTAAACCATTTAAAGTACATTATTTATTAAAATCTACAAACACATTTGTGTCAAAACGTGTTTTAATAATATGTGAGTATGAAGATAAGTGTGGTGTGCATGTGTTGTTTGTGTCCTTGGGTGTGTGAAAGTAGCAGAAAGAGAAAGAAAAGCCTGATAAGTGGAAAGCATTCTCTATTAGGGATGAGACACAGGGGTTCTGCTTGTAGGTAAGAATATTGTCTGAAGATCAGCTTTGATCCTCTCACAGACACATATTCTTTAGTGTTTACATTAGAGGGTTGGAATAGTGATTTTCATTTGGAGTTTTGTTCTTATATCCCATGATTATGAACATTACTTAGGAGTCATGTGATCAACAAATATCTTTCAATACTAGTTTTCTGGTATTTACTCAGAACTCTTCAATGTATTAATAAGCATCTAATGTGAGATAGATCAGTCATGAGACTTGACAAACTGTACTTGACGTAGACATGTTCCATTTATGGGGTGTGGAGGAGTTTAGGGACCATGACCTCCAAACCTCAAACATAATGCTTACCCTAGCAAGTACTAGAGTTACAGGTATGCACTATCATGCCTGGCTTTGCCATTTGTTTTTCTGTCTCTTTTCTTGCTTGTTATCATTTGTAAATAATATTGATATGTTTCACGGAAACCACGGATTACACAAATTTCAAATCTAATTATCTTTACAAGTCTCTTCATTTTCAGTTTCTGCATTCAGTGAGGAGAATGATAAGTCCTGTACTGATGAAATCCCAGCTGCTGAGAGACAATGAGAGTAGTATTTATTGTTAGGGAAGGTATTTTAAAACCAGATATCTTGATTTAAAAATTCCCCTCTATTCATAATAGTGGGCATTGCTCATTTTTTCCATGGACTTTTATTGGGGTACTGTGAAGAAGAACAATTCTGTAAAATGTCTTTGCCTACATGTTTTGTGTTGAAAGCAGAACAAGGCTGGAATTCATTAAAGTAAATCAGGGAGAATCGCCGTTAATGAAAACATATCCTCTATGTATTATCTGCAGAGGACAAATCTCTCCAGACAAATTGGACAGGAGTGATACAGATACAAGCAACTAGGGCCTCTGATGGAGAAAGAATGAATGAAAAAAATCATCAAAACCAATTCAGTCATTTGAAGTGATTCAACTTTTTAATAAAAAAAAAGAAGAGAATATATAAAGGCTATCATTTTGTCTAAAGCAAATGCATGGGCCATTTTACAAATGCTGATTTTAGAGGGCATTTTTACAAATGCTCTTCATTTTATCACTGTAAGAATGAGAAGAGAAATTCCAAAGAAAGGAATGAGGATGAAGACAATGTGCAAACACTTTCGGATTTCACAGTTATGCATCAACTGACACTTTAATGTTATTCTACCCATAGCCACACAAGGAGATCTATAAATGTAAGATGGTCCAAGTCTATCTAGGAGCTAGCAATTATTCTAAGAAAATGTAGGCTAGATATCCTGTAGTTTACAGATTCTATATGGCAATTATACATGGGTCTTTATTACATTAAGTACAAAATTCCAAATTTAAATAAATGCATTTTTTTTCCTTCACTCAGCACTTAGCCCCCAAAAAATGATGTATGCAATAATGGTTAGCACATGATTTCTCCCTTATTTAGATTTTCCATCCTAAATTGCTAAGAAGAAAGGTAAGAGCTTTGTGACCAACTTTTCGCAGTCTCTTAAGCTCAACAACCAGAACTGCTTCCCCGAAATAAAAGCCCAACACTCAAACTTTCGCTTCTTCATTGTGCAATTGAGTTATCCAAAAAGAATCACATCTGAAAGTCAAAGCTCCCATTATGTGCTACACCAAGTCTAGCAACTTTCAAGTTATAGTTGTAAAAAGGCTGACATTGTATGTTAAACATAATTGTATTGTAGTCATATATATGATTTTTCAAGACAGCATTTCTCTGTTGTGACTCTGGCTACTGCAACTCACTCTGTAGACCAGGCTGGCCTCAAACTCACAGAGATCAACTGGCCTTTGCCTCCCAAGTGCTGGGATTAAAGGCATACACCACCCCTACCTAGCACATTATAATTTTATATGAAACCTCTTAAAACATATGTGGAGGTCTTGATACATTGTGTTATGATTTGATGTAATGCTATTCACTTTTCAAATTATGTCTAATGAATTAAAAATACCTAGAACAATGTATTTCAGGTTTTGTTCATCCACTGTGCTCTACCTCCAAATCTTTCTAGATGCTGACATAATTTAGTATGACAAATATATCATATGCTAGTTATGGAGCTCATTGGTATTTCCTCTCATGCTCAGAATGTTTAGTGTAAAATAGGTATTCAATAAATACATTAACCTCACATTTACCTAATCTTTACAACCTTCCTTGAGCCAACTCCAAAAAGAAAACCAAGTCGGCTTTGATTTTAGAGGGGATCTTACCCTCTGCAATTTCCTTAAACTCCATTTCCAGTTTCTCATTAGCAAAACAAAGCTAAAAATCCTCATAAACTACAAGTTCTTAAAGGAAATTAGTCTGAGGACTTAAATATTTTTGTAGTATCTGACAAATAATTGTATTATAATTAAGTGATTATTGTACATTTTTATTATGTTATCATGTATCCTATAAGTGTGATAGTCAATATACATACAGGTCAATTTCCTAAGGGAAATGAAAAACAAATAATAACTTCTATCAGAGAAACTTTACGGCAATCTTTCTATTGCCATTATCTCCCAGAGAAAACAGGCATATATAAAGATATATTCAAATAGTAGTGTTTGGGATTGGCTATAGTTTGGGTTGATACAAATCAATACATTAAGAGAAAAATAGCAGTAAGTGAAAAAAATTGAAACATAACAAATTAAAATTTAGAAATTTCAAAATAATACACCCTAATTCCATATGTCAAACTACCCTTCCATCAATGCTTTCATCAATGTAAAACTTACAATTTCTCATGTTATTTTACTAAAGAATCTAGATAAGGCCTTAAAATATTTTAAGCGCCTTCAAGAGAGCAAGCACGAAAGTTAGAACAGATTTGTTAACTTTGTCTAACCTTTGTTCTCCAAGTCCAAAATTAAGTGGTTGTGCTTCTTGGCTCTTATTTCACTCATTTAGAATTTCTCAAGAGAAAAAAAAAAAGTCTGCCAACCCGAAGACACAAGACCCTTGGTAAAATAAACTAATGTTTGTGAAATAATTCCAGACTTTTAATCTAGTCTCCAGTTTCCTTTTCTTTTATCTGCTCTGCTTTATTTTTATGAGAATCAGCTGAGTAACACAGAAAAAAAATAAATGTCTTGTCTCAAGTTTTTGATTTTATAGCATTTGTTTTCTAACTTGGCACCTTCTGTCCTTTACTTGTGGATGATCCATCATAATGACAACTTGGGGTCTGTCATCATCCTGAGATGTTTTGCACAATCACACAAGAACATGAACAGCACTGTGTACTACAAGATGTGTGAGTGATTTTCTTTTTAAAGTCAGCTTGAGTCATCTGATGGCTTATCTACAATGGCTGTGAATTTTAAGGACATTATTTAGTTCCTGCTACTTGCGTTTTTTTCCCCATTCATTTTGGAAGCCAGTAATTGTAATGACTAAGTTGCTTTCTTTAAATTGAAGTTACATTGATGACATTTCCATGTGTACTATTTTTGTTTTCCTGGTGCTAAGGAATAGAGTCAGATCCTTGTGCAAATGATCCACTTCAGAGCTCATCTCCAATCCTAGTATGAACTATTTTTGAAAATCAATTATTGTGAATGGGTTTAGAAATTGATAAAATGGAAATAAAAATATTTTACTACAAGCTCAGCATTCATTGATTGATTCATTTGTTCATTTGTTTATCTTTCCAAACTTTTCAGATTCTTCCAATAAGAGACTGTATGTTGACAGTCTCTTGGTGGAAATCTATTGTTGCATTAAATATAATACTCATTCCCTCTCTCTCTCTCTCTCTCTCTCTCTCTCTCTCTCTCTCTCTCCATTCACTTCAAATTGTCTTGTAGAGGGATATGACAGAATTATCTGAATTGAATTGATAACTGATTCAAGAACTTTGAAGTTGCCTTCAAGATGTAAAAGATATTACATTTATCTTAATCTCTCAAGCAGTACAGTTCACTTCAAAGCAATGATTTTATTTAAACAGGTAACTCCTTTTATTTAGGATCTTAGTGTATTGAGGGGGGAATGTTCAAATCCAGGTTTCAATGGAGATTTTTCCTACCATGTACGCCTGTGGTTTAGGCTTTACCTCTTGTCCCCTTCCCCAGCATTTTCATGGAAATGAGTTCTAAGCATAATGTATTTATAACTATTAAATGCCATGTGTTGGTCTTCTGTGCTGTAATGAAGTACATCCCTGCCTTCCGAATTTCCCTGGCAACTATCTCCATATTCGCTGTCTTCCAATCACTGTCAGCAAATGTGACCACTTAAGTCTGATCCCCCTGTCTGAATCAGTTACTCAGATAAAAGGCAGCCAAGATCTAAGCGAGACTCCATGTGGGACCTTCTTAATACTTCCCTTCAGAATGGATGTGATTCTTCATTCCAGGAGTGTCTGTTTTTTGTTTCTTCCACTCATTCTTTATCTACTTTCTTGTCTCCTCCTGGATTCTTGTGAGCACTGTCTTGAGCAGGAAACAATTATGCAGAATATAACCAAAAGCTTTCTGAAATTCAAACAGTCATAACATATGTATTGCCACTCTCAATGCTGCTGGTACCACTTCAGTTGGGATATAATGGCAAATAAGCAGCTCTGCCTTTTAAGTACAATTATTTCACATCTGTTTTATTATTGCATTAAACAAATAATTACTCTAGCAAGTTTTTTTCTCCATTCTGAACTATTAAATATATATAAATTCTAAATATCCTTTATGGAAATTTTGCAGACTTCTAGAAACTCTACTTAGTTGATTTATATTTTCTCAGTGATCATTAAGCTGATGGACTAAGTATTTTTTTTTCCATTTTCTCTCACAGTGTACTTACAAATAAAATAAAAATCTGAAAATGCCCTGAATTTTATAGTTACATAGATATCTAGACTTTACATGTAGCTACTCTCAGAACTAAGCTAAGACATAATTCATGCTTTTAAAGGATGTATTTCACTACATTCAGTTTATTGTATTTCATGAATCTACTGTGTCTGTATTTCATTCCAAAGAAGTTAGTAAGTTTTACCTGTTATCATGATAGGTGCTAAATTAGCTAACCTTGAATTTGTGTCAGAGACATGAGTAGCGAGGATGTGTGTTCTAGTTCTGAATATTCAGCTCCCTTCATTTCTGGTGACACTGAGCTGATAGCGAGCACTTCATAGGCCAATTACGAATTCACATATACATACATATATGTATATGTTCAATGTGACAATTATTTTCATTCTCCCCAAGGCTTTCCAAGTACAAGAAGTGTATCTTGTATTTTCAGATGAGAAACTTCCAAGTTTTGGAGGACTTATTAACCTAAAATAGCTCATGAAGCCAAAGGATGAGCTTGAATCTACATCCCAGCACCATCTCAAACTATCCTTAACTGCACACTATGTGCTGCTTAGGAAAATGACTATATGTCCACACATAGAAGGAAAATGAAGCAACAATATCATTTACAAATTGCTCTTCTAAATTAGAGGGTAATTTGTGATGACGATGATAATTCTCGATTGACAGCCTCCATTTTACTGGGAAAAGCAATGAAATAAAAGACTATCACAGACACTCTATCATAGGAAACATTACTGGTTTTCCTACAGAAGTGATTGGCAAGCTTATTTTTTCAGGCTAGATTCTTAATGTTTTGACTTTTTTTCGGATTATGATGTGTTCCCTGCTGTAACTACTCAATTACATTGTAGTTAGAAGCCACAGACAGGAGCAAAGAGTTAGTAGCCAGATTTAACCTATGAAAGCTTTACGTCATTGAAGACTAGTAGTCTGTCCCAATTGTAGGGCAGATGACATATGACACCTGAATTACAGATTAATATTTCCATCAGAACATTGGAGGTACCAAACAAGACTGATGACTTGAGTGTCCCATTATCTGTTACCATTCTGCAGCCATTTGTTATTAATGTGTCTCACCAAGAATGAGGCTTGAGAAAATTATTCTATGAGTAAAGACCTAGTTAAAATATCTAGTGTTGTACTTTGGGGATGACAGTAGGGATCAATGTTTAGCTATGTGAGAAGTAAACAGAGGAGAAAACTTTGTCAAATGTAGATCTTCTCATGTAATTATGGAGGGGAGCAACATTCAATGTGAGTGCTTGGTAGTGACAAGTTCTGGAAAAAATTAGTCACACAGTTTTCAAGGCTCATTATTAGATTTCTGGAAGAAGGATAACATGAATGTGATGTTCAAACAACTTTTCCACTGGAGCTGTGGAAACGTTAGTGGAAATATTAGAAATTAGACTGTGAAATAATGTTTGACAGCAAAGCTTTAAAATGGACAAGATGTAGCCAGAAAATCAAATTGAAAAATCAACTTCATGTAAGACCTGGGTACAAACCAGCATGTTAAGAATTACAACAACAACAACAATAGAAAAAGGACTCAAAACACAAATCGGTCTTACATAAATAAGATATACATTTTGAATAATTTATTTTCAATGAAATGCTTTGAAAAATTGAATATTTTTGTTCTTGTCCATCTCAACATGTAAGTCAATAAAAGTACTTAAAGATGAGAAAAAAAGAGAAAGATTAGATTATTGGTGCATGAAGTTTACACACAAAAGAATGATTATGTAGTGAAATTATTACATAAAAGCAGCCAGGATCTTACTTAACATACTTTTTCATGTTTCTATCCAATCACAATTCCACGACAATTATGCAATAGTCAAGTCATGAACAACTAATATACTTAACATTTGACTTAGCTTCCATCAAAATCATCAACATTGACAGTGAACAATATCATATGCATTCACAAATTAAAAGGGCATAGAGGTTCACAGTGAACTGCTGGGATGTAGTGCCAGTGCTTGTTTGGTTGGAGATAGTTAGGCAAACGTTCAGAATTATTTATTATGTAGTTTTATGGGTTCTTTTGTTTGTGTGTTTTCTTTTCTTTTCTTTTCTTTTTTTTTTTTAACAACATACACGTTTTATTCATCATAAAGGAAAGATGAATAAAACAAAGCAACTCCAACTATCTGGGTATAATGCTAAAGCACCTAATTGATCCCAGCAGATGATGCCCAAGAAACAACAAGAAATCCAGATGACTGAATCCTGTGCTTTGTGCCTCCTGTTTCCCTTTTAGCCCCCTGTTGGGGTTTCCCCCAGTCTTTCCCCCCTTTGAAGTCAGTGGGAGCGCCAAGCTTAGAGGAGTCACCCAGAGTACAGAGGAACACAGAGGACAAAGCTGCTTGACTTTCTGCCCTCGTAGAGGAACATGGTCTTAGTGAGTTAATAAGTGGGAAAAAAGGTCCTAACATTCATCCAAATGCAAAACAAGCATTTTTCTTTCTTCCCGTATGTTTCAAGTTGGTGTTCTTTCTTAATTTTTTTTAACTTTTTTTTTGGTGTGGAGTGTTTTTACCTTTGCCCTTCCTGCTTCCAACAGTGTTTGGAAGTACTTAAAACACTTTGGAGGGTATGTTCTGTTGTTATTTCTAACATGGACTGGGGCAGAAAATATGACTTATGAACCTCTAACTCTTTGATACACTGTCACCAAAGCTGGGAGTGCAGAGTGTGAATGTATCAGGCCTGCTTTCACTCTCCAGGAACTGCCAAGACCAAGCTATCACTGATGGAACTTTGAAACCATAATAATCAAACAGATTCCTATCTTTTGTTGTAGTGTTAGTAATTACGAAGAACCCTTATTCATGCTTTTTTAAAGCAGAGGTATTTCATATCTTCATCTAATGAATATTACTTTCTAAATATCAAGTATTAAAACATTTTGAATCTTTTAATAAGAAATACATTTTATATCTCTTTTCCATAATGCCTCATAACCATATTTTAACAAGCGTTAGTATTTATTAAATATGCAATTATTACTTATTAAAATGAAATTTGATGCTAAATTGAGACACTTAATTTAATATTACTACTTTGGCTAGTTAAGATTAACCTTTCTGATTCTTTCTGATAGATGACAAATCAAGGTAATGATTGTGTATGAGCATTTCCAGGTAGTTCGCTTTTATCATACTACTGAATTTACTTGGTTTTTTGAACTTTGACTTTCCTATGTCTGTGTCAATTCACCTGGTAACCTCTTGGTCTTATAAGATGCCCAGGATATTTTTGACAATGCCGTGATTCAAGGCAAACTGATCGATGACTTTCAGCACATTCCTATTACGTTTATTTATTTACTTAAAAATTTAATTACATTTATTTATTTATTGAGGAAGAGGTTATATGCTAAAGGGTGTGTGTATAGGCTAGAAGGCAGCTTGATCTCTTCTTTCATGATGTGAAATACATGAGGATGGTATTCAGGCCCTCAGTCTTGTTACCTAGCATCCCTACCCATTGGGCCAGGAGGCAGAAAGATAGTAAGAGCCAGAGGTAGTAGATAACTTCAAGGAAAGAATTTACAAGACACAAATGGGCAGATACACAAATAAAAAAACTCACAGTCATTGTGTCACCATCCAGACAAAATCACAAAATAGAGCATGGAAGGCAGGCATGAATTGCTACTCAATTAGCATATGATTGCTTCTGGGAGAAGAAAGTCAGTTTTATTTTACATTGTGACATCTGTGGTATTGACCACACCCCAGGGCATTTACCAAGCTTAGGAGCAGTTACTCAATAGAAGCTGGATTCCGTGGGGTTTGGGGTGGGGAAAGAAAACATGAACTTGGTTAGGTAGGGAGCTAAGGTTGTATCTGAGAGAAGTTTCAGTGAGAGGAAAGAGTATGATCAAAATATATTGTATAAATTTCTCAAATGCTTAATAATTATACAAAATAATACATGTAACATTATTAGGTTTTCAAAGGGAGTTCATAGGTATCCCATGTTTGGAGGCAAGTATTCAAGGGAGATGATGTTACAGAGGTGTTTTTTTTTAATGTAAATAAAAATAATCATGATTTGCCTTCATATTGTTTAATACAAAACTTTATAGGGCATATTGTGTCTTTCTGAGAATTTTAAAATTTAGAGTTAAAATATCTTCAAGAGAAAAATCCAAATATTACGGTAACCTGTGTTTCATTTTGCCACCTGGTCTGGTGTTTTACCTATGTTTTTAATGTCTTCATTGAATACAGTGCATGAATTCCATTGAATTAAGCCATCCCACCATATGTAATTTACTGGTATTTCTATCACACAATCAGTTGTGCAGTCAGCTGAGAAGTCATATAACTTAATCAAGATCAAAAGTAGAAATTGTCACAAGGATTTGAATGTGAACAGTCCAGATTCAGAGCTCGGCTCTTAATCAAAATGCATTACTTCTCAGAAGCAGTGTGTGACTTTACCACTATAGTAATTATTATCAAGAGTAATTGCAATTTAGCAAACAACAGGGTTACTTCACCCCTATAATTAACACAGCAAGCTGTGAGTTTGACCTAGCTTCCCTATATCTTAGTCTGATTCTCCTTCCATTATACCATATTACTTCTTAGTTTACTTTTTCTTATAGTATCAGCCCACTTACCATTTTATTTGTTTACACAGCAAATTATTTTTAAAATTGTCATTGAGAAATCAAAAGAATTTTAGAAATAGTCACTCTCCTGGCTTTTAAATCTAGTGGGGAGAATTTTTCTCTCTCATAATTTTATTTTACAGTTATTTATTATTATTATTATTATTATTATTATTATTATTATTAAGAAATAGTTCATTTTTATTTATGTGTGTATGTGTGAGAGAGAGGGGATATGTGTGTGTGTGTATATACACACACACACACACACACACACACACACACACACACGCACGCACACACACTGAGTGAAGAGCCCGTGGAAGCTAGAGGGCATCAAATTCCTGATAACTGGAGATACACTAAGCTTTGAGGCACCTAACATTGTGCCATGAGCTGAATTCAGATCCTCTGCAAGAGTAGTTATGAATGCTTAACTACTGATCCATCTCTTTGAACCAAACATTGTATTATTGCTATTTGTGAATGATGTACTATATAACAAAAGTTTTATTTAAGAAATCAGTCAGATAATCAAGGATTGCACTCTGGTTGAAAGAAGTTAGAAAACTTCAGAGCTCTGTAGGTTTGTGGTACATTGTTCTCTGCCATCATCCAGAAGGTAAGTTGTTCCTAAATTTTGAACAGCAGAGATTAAGAACACTATGTACTCTAGGGTCATAACATATGTAATCACATTTGATTAAAATAACAGGATGATCTCACAGGCCTTATTGGATTTGACTTTGGCTTAATGTCTAAGCAATTTTCACAGATCTCATATCAGGTCATTGTAGTATGTGTACTGACCAAAAACCAAAATCACTGCAGGCACTTGAATCAATTAATGCCAACAGGAAATAAGATAGTTTGAGATTATCAAAGACTAGACTGTATTATTGTCACTGGGAACAATGCACTAGATAAAAATTCTACCTCAGAGGCTCAGAAGGATAAAGATAATCATCACAGATAACAAGCACAGGCCACATTAAAAAGTTTATTGTTGATGAGAAACTGCCAATCTTCATTTTTCACTTCCAACAATTGCATGCATGTCTTTTCATACCTGCAGTATACATGACTTGGCCAGAATAGTTGAACCATGGGAAATAATAGTTCAGTCATTTTTTCTCTTCCTAAAGAATTACATAGTCTACACAAAATATATAGAATATACCATAAAAAGCCTCTCACAAGTAAAAACAAATTAATACAGTATTATATTTGTTTACATGTCACCTGGGTGATGTCTATGAATTTCTATGAATTCTGAATAGCTCATAGTAACATGATAAAAATATTTGTTTCATAACAACTTGCTTTGGTAAAAAATATCACTACAGACTCTACAAAGAAGTTGGTATGTATCATTCAAACCCAAAACTGTGTTTCTGGAAATTATCCAATTATTACCATCAGGATAGACAATATAAAAGTCAAAAAGGGTAAAATACTTTGCCCTGAGTTATATTTTTAATCATAAGAAGTTGAAAATTAAAAAAAGAAATGCTAAAATATTTAATGTAAATAGTTTATATGTAAATCTGTGACTTCATAATTGCATTTTGAAAATGTTGAATAATCTGGATTTCTAATTTTACACTGAATGCTTACAATAGTTATACCAAAGTGAATGATATAAAATACCCTGTCTTATTTATTCTGTTTAAAGGTTATATAGGCACTTGGAAAGATTTATTGTCAGTTAAATAATCTAAGTATTTAAGAAAAGTATGTGTTTATCCAATAAGATTTTAAAATGTTAACATGTGTATATGAAAAATTTTGAAAATGGTATCAACATTTATTGAAATACTTTAAAAGTTATTATAAGCATTTGCTAGTCTGACTAATAAACATTTTATTTTTAAAAAGTAGGCCTTAAGATGCATAACTTCTGTGGAATTCAGAACTAAAAATGACATTAGGAAGATGAAATAAATTCAGTACATACGGAAGCTCCTCCCATAGTTCCCAATAGATATGGGAAAATTAGAGAAATGCAGAAATGGTCACATTAAAATTTAAAAGCAAACAAAATATTTAGAAACAAAATGCTCTTTCATGATTAAAGACGTTGTATGACAAATAACATAAATAGAAATTTTAAGAGTTCCTTTGAATCTCTGCCTCTAAACTGACTTCCCAAATGTCTTGGTTTTGAAACAGTAAAAAGTAGAATTTTGAAGGGAGTTACCAATGTAGTCTTTGGAAAATGTTCTGTGATTTGTTGAGCCACTTCTCATCATACATTAAATATGACATTCTCTTTCTTTCATAGTTCTCATGACATCTATAAAATCAATATGATTAAAATTTTCTACACATAATTCAGAAGTCTATGTTAAGTCTCTCTGTACTTGATTGAAAATAAATGGCATTCACGATTGAATGGAAGTGTGGGCCATATAGTTAACACCTCATTATCGTTCGGTCCCAGTTGAGTCTTTCTGGGAATGAGGGACTGATGTCTTCTAGCTCATATTGCAACTATCCATTACTTCCAAGTTAGGTAGGAGGAGAGTAGTTTCAGGGTATACAAATGACTGATCTTTTACTATTTGTGGGAAAATCCATAGAGAATATGCGGGTATTGTTCTTATTCAGTAGCTGTGAAGTACACATGACTTAGTAACTTAATTTGACAATCAAATTGTAAAACCATTTTTTTTTCCCCACTAAGTTTTTTGGACCCCTCTGGAGGCACATATTCTGCTACCACAGAGGAAATTGTCCTCATTTGTGAGAACCACATAAAGGCAAACGTTGAGATTTATTTATTTATTTTTTGTTTCCAAAATGAAACATTCCTGACCAGTTGACATTTCAGTAAGTTGGGTTGAACAAACTGTATCAAGAGAGAAGTGTTTGCTGACAGTTTGACAAAAGTGTATGTTGCTTTTGCTTTGCCAGTGGAGTGGTTAGGCATTGCAGGCCCACTCTCAGTGAGACCTTGGGGTATTATTGTAGGGATCTCCATTCATGGATTTCACTGTGATGAATGAGGTCTTAGCAGATGCCTTGCAGAGAGGGTGAGGGAAGAATAGATTCCAGAGTATGTTTGCCCTCCTTCCCCCCAGATTGGTTTAGGCATATTATTAGAGAAAAATAATGCTCTGGGACATTTAATGAATCCCATCTGCTTTAGCAGTTAAGAAAAATCCTTTAGAAATTTTAAGTAGGAAATAAATTTAACTTTTAAATCATATATATGTGTATATGTGTATGTTACATGTGTATGACAGTACAGATATGCACAAATAGCAAAGCTTATGTTTTCCCAAGCTTAAAACTCTACGTGAATAGACATATTGATGAATCTGGATCCAACCAAAACCAACAACTATATGGTTCTAAGTCTAATAGGTGGGTGTGTTGATTGAGCATCAAGGAAAATGAATCAAAATACATTCAAATTGTTTTATCCTTTAAGTCTTCAAAAGAAGTTTGTTCTCCATTGACTAGCTTTGATGTTTTTATTTCATGTGTTGCATATTTTCCTGTTTAATATCTAGCATTTAGTAAACTGAAAAAGTGTGTGTATATATATATATATATATATATATATATACACACACACACACACACACACATACATATACATGTGGTTGTAATACACACACACAAACATTTATATACTATATAAGGAGCAAGTACTAGGGAAATATCAAAAGAAAGAACTATTAATTTGGTTGACTACTACTATACTGAAACATAATAGCATTTGATACTTTATGGAAGTTTGTAAATAGTTAACAATATTGCACTGTTGCTGCTAGGCAAACAAAAACTTAGAAAATAACCATGAAAAACCAATATATTGGAAATAAATAAAACTTTTAGTAACTAAGTCCTGAAACAATTTTCATTTTATTCAATTTATTTTATTGAATAGAATCTTCCCCCATTGAAAGTGTTTCATGGAAAATATATATAGTTCTACCAAAATCAGGGCAAACATTTTCAGATCTTCATGAGAGATCACTAAAAAGCTGGCTTAGTGGTTATTTAATTCCTAACAAAAACTTATTTTAAACTACTTAAGTGGGATGCATTTTCTTCCTCATGAAGACTTAAGTATTAGATCAATTTTAAAGACATCAACTATCATTTATTTTAATGGATATAATAAAGTCTATTTTAAAAAATAAAGTGAGTATTCCCATGGTTGAGCAGGAATGAGAAAATATGAGTGCCATTAATCACAAGGAAAGTGAAATATCCTTCTTGTGTACATATAAAGTAAATACGTACTGTTGTTTTCTTTCCTTCTTTCCTTCTTTGTTCTTTCATTTCTTCCTGTTTCCTTCCTTCCTTTCTTCCTTTCTTCCTTCTTCCTTCCTTCCTTCCTTCCTTCCTTCCTTCCTTCCTTCCTTCCTTCCTTTCCTTTCTTTCTTTCTTTCTTTCTTTCTTTCTTTCTTTCTTTCTTTCTTTCTTTCTTTCTTTCTTTCTTTCTTTTTCCTTATCTGTTTTGAGACAAGGATTCATGTAAACCAGACTGTCCTCAAAATTTCTCTGTTGAGGAGCCTAGCTTTGAATTTCTATCCCTCCTGCCTCTACCTCTCAAGTGCTGGGATTATAAGTGCGTATTACCATATCAATTTATGTAATGCTGGAGACAAAACCAACAAATAAATGCATAGGTCGCTAGCCCTCTACCAACAGAACTGTGTATCCAACTCTTAATGTGTCTTTATCTTTTTACTTGTTGCTGTGGTTGTTTTGTTTGCTTTTTTGTTTGTTTGCATGCTTCCTTATTTGATTGTTTGTTTTTGGTCAACGGGATACAAACTTTACTTTTTTGGAAAGAGGAACTTTGGTGGAGAACATTCCCCATCATTTTCCCTGTTGGTCAGTCTTTGAAACATTTTCTTGATTAATAATTGATGTGCCTCTCTGGTCAGGTAGTTCTCATTTGGTATAGAAAGGAGGCTTAGCAAACCATAGGGTATAAGCCAGTCAGCAGCATTCCTTCATGGTCTATGCTTCAGTTCATGTCTCCAGGTTCCAGGCTTGAGTTCCTGCATTGACTTCTCTTCTGGGTGGACTGTAAATTGTAAGATTAAATATGAACTTTCCTCCCCTAGTTTCCTTTTGGTCATGGTTTTGATCACATCATATCAACAGAAATGCTAGTGAAGACACTTGCCCATATTTCTTAATCTTTTCTTTTTATTTGCCCAGAAACCTAATGAGGAGGACTGTGAAGATGTTTAAGTGTGTAAAAAACACTTAAATACTTTTTGCATAAGCCTTACAACCTTAATTCAGATTCCCTGAGATCCCACATAAAGAACTCAATGTAGTGACATACATCTTTATTCCCAGCAGTGCTATGGCCATATGGGAAGCACAGATGAGAAAATACCTAGAAACTTCATGGTCTAGGTAGCCTGGAATACACAGAAAAACTTCAGAAACCAGAGAGATCTTCATTAAGGTAGAAGATGCAAACCACTCCCCAACATTGCCCTCCGATCTTCACACAAATATTCGTGTTCATATACACATCACATATATGCATCCACATACACCCATACACAAAACACAAACACAAGCATACACACATGAAAATGAAATAACAAAAACAAAGTAGAAAAATAGAGAAAGAAACTTGATTAAGCAACTTGGTTAAGAGATGTTTCCCAAATTTCTTTCAGTCTACTTATGTCATGACTTATTCATTACTTCTTTTCTGCCTTACTGAGGTACTGACTTCTGATAATTTATATTGCCCTATCTTTGATTTTTATGCTTTTGTATAATGGAAGTTCTTGCAAAAGCTATTCTTTCTGTCTTCATGAGAACATCATTTGTCTAGACTTGTGGAGACATTCCCAGTTCTCTAAGCTCTTTCTAAAATTACTTCATTCAGACTCAGAGGTTGGGGCTTTTCTTTTTCCAGTGTATGTGGATTTCCTGGAATTGCAATCACTGTTGGCTTAGCCATCATTGCTTCTTTGTGACCTAAGGTATCACAGCAGGCATCATGCCAGGGTTACAGTTTCATTCACAGATCTCAACAAAATGTTTGGGTTGAAATCAAGTGTCTGTATCTTCTTCAGCACCTACTAAAGCATGCTGGATATAAATCACAGTGTACATGCAATCTACAGGAGGTAAAATGCAGATCCCTACGATACAATGTTGCTGTGTGGATCACACAGGCCCCATGCTTCACAATGTGTTTTCACACCTTGCCTGTGAAACATCGAGGAAGGCCTCTGGCTTTGTGTTTGATTTCCAACTGTGTTTGCAAGTCCCATTACAACAATAGAGGTATTTTCCTGGAAAGCTGTACTCTTACCTTAATTTTTACAACATTATTGTTCATGAAGAGAAGAAGAAGTACAAGATAATATGAATTTTCCTCAATGTTGTGACATGTTTTTGTATATAACCCTTTTTTTAAAGCATATCTTTTCCATTGCCTCCTTCATTATTTTCTCGGCACATTTATTTGTACATCCCAAAGAGTGGCTATTGTATAGTTTCAGTAATAATTCTTAGCCTTTCAGAAATCCCCTTCAATGGACAGATCTAAAGCAAAATATTTTCTTTTTTAAATTTAATTAATCAATTAATTAATTAATTAATTAATGTTTTATGCATGAATGTTCTCTCTTCATGTACACCTGCATGCCAGAAGAGGACATCAGACCCCTTTATAGATAGTTGTGAGCCATGTGGATGTTGGAGATTGATCTCAGGATGTCTGGAAGAGCAGTCAGTGCTCTAAAGTGCTGAGCTCTCTCTCCAGCCCCCACAGAACAAAATCTTAAATGCTTCTCATTTTCTAATGGTAAAAGTTTTTTTGATAAACAAAATTGCAAACACTGAGTTCTTTAAATTACTTCATTTGATCTCCAATAATTTCATCTATTTGAAACATAAATGAAAAAAATCAATAAATAAGTAATACACAGTGTGAGAATGGAAACACCCATATTACAAAGATGTTTACTTAGTTTTATTTTACAGAATATGTCACTGACTGCCTCTAATACAATCCATAAACCCTTTGATGACATCATAAGAGAAACTATATGTATTTTGTCTCCTATTAGTGATGAAAATGATGCCGTTGTTTCTGTGTTTGCATCACAAATTTTATTTTCTATGAGAATGTAAACTTCCTATCTAAATACCCATTTAAGAAGATTTGGCAAATGATCCTTTCACAGACTTGTGTCAAATTGTGGTGGCTGGCTGTATGCTTTCCCCTTATTTTCACATGTTGCTTTAGGTATTTGATATAAGAGCAGGCTCAGCAGCTAGAGTCAGTTAATGGGAGTGAATGGTGTTTTGAGAGACTCAGAATTTTCATCCTGGAATCTATTTAGGGAGGCTCCATAGAGCCATTCTTACTTTAATCTCCCACTGATTTTCAATGCAAATACTGCCAGCCTTGCTCATGGCCACAGGATTTAGTTACACACTTGACTGAAAACCATGTCAATGCAAATTCAGAGGGTAAACCAGCATGCAAATCCCCAAGGCTTCAGCAAGTTATAATTTAGACACAGTATTAGCAAAACAAGATAGCAATTATGCAAGGAATCAGCTGAAAGGTTATTTTTAATTTAAAATTTTTGCATCTTTACAGCTGAGAAAAATGAAACCCTGCTTATTCTTTCCTGAACACACTACCCAGTAAAAACCCAAAGCCATATGGCATATTATCATAGCCATATTACAATGTGAATCATACATACACATATTCACAAAAAGTTCTCTCAGAAGAGTAAAGAAACTTTTGTTGAGGTCATGTTGCTATCCTTTCTCCAATATTCATTACTGATCTTCCAGAAACCAAACCATAAATGTCATCCACCAAAATCTACCTAGTTGAAAGCACCCTGCTCTGAACTCTTGATTTCTAGTTTCATAGTTTCTTTTATCCCCAGATTTGTTGCTTTCTTTGAGACAAAGATAGATGAGCTGGACAAAGTGATTTCATCTTCTATTCCAACCAAGGCTGAACTTTGCATTAGGAGAAACTAATATAAATTAGCTATAACTGAAGCTTCATAGATAATTCAATTTAGTTCAATAGGAAGCAAAAGTACCCATCTAGTATAATGTCTCTGAGAACAAATAAGTAATCCCAAGACATAATCTATTTGTGGTATCTTTAGGAACCAAGAAAACATACATAATTTCTCAAAGGAGATAGCATGAGAATAACTTTAAGACTGGCAGTAGGTAACTCTTCTGGTGTCCTTTTGCTGCTTTAACAAAATAATCTCACTTACAACAACTTTAGATAGAAAAGTTCATTTTAGCTTACTATTCCCGGCCAAAGTCCATCATTAAGGGAAATCAAGGCAGGAACATGAAAGCAGGATGCTTGTTGCGTTTCATATGTCCAAAGTATTCACTTTATATCCAAGGGTGTATAGCAGGAACCATGAAGGGTTTACATTGCTGGCTTGCTGGATGACTTATATTCAGCATATACTGATCAGGATCACCTGCCCAGGAAATGGCACTGTCCACAATGATCTGGACATTCCAGCAATTAATCAAGATACTCTCACAGGCCAACTGACCTAGATAATTCCACAACTGAGGCTGTCATTGCAGATTGCTCTAGGTTATGCTATATAAAAGTCAAATATTCTTGAGAACTAGAGAACATTGGTCTGAATTTTATTCATAATTTCATCTTTAATATCTGTGTTGAACTTGATTAATTTCTAAAGTTCCTGTCCTGTTATTCAGTCCGAAATATCTAAATTCAAAGCTTGATTCATGGACTAACAAAAGATTGATATCATTAACAAGAATGGCAGTTTAATAACACCTACCCTTACCTTCAGAATCAATAATGCTTCATAATAAAAACCTGTGGGATAGTAAAGTTTTCAGGTGCCTTGTATGAATTTTGTCAACATTTGATAATCAATGGTCTGACATTTCCTAAATCCTTCCTAAGTCATTACCATTCATTACTTAGTATCTTCTATCTTTGTGAGGCTGCTAAAAAGGTTTAGTGGAGAAAATAGAAAACCAAACTTTGAACTGGACTTTGTGCTGAGGCAGGAAACACAGATACAAATTACACAAATGAAAAGTTGATTACAAATTGAGGAGTTTCCTTGAGAGGTGGAATGAGGCCTCACCCTCTATATTGGTTATGTTTCTTGTCTCTAAACCGAGTAACAACAACAGCAGTAGCAACAATAAACCTCAAATTGAAATTTAGAAAGGAATGATTTATTATTTTGGCTCATTATTTGAGGAGATGTAATTCATCATAGAAGGGACAGCATGGGAGAAGGTTGTTCCATGGCTGTGGAACACAAGAGACTAAGACTTCATTTCATCTTACATAAGTAGAACAGAAAGCAGAGACCAACAGGAAGTCGTCTTTGAGATCCTCTTCTTCCAGCTAGACTCCCAACTGCAAAGCTTCTACAATCTACCTCCTAAAGAAGTTGGGAGTCAGATGATGAAGCATATGTATCTGAAGGAGATATTTTACATCCAAACTATAGCATTCTGGCCTGTATTATAGTCTCATAGTCACATATTGCAGAATACATTCAGTATAACCTCAAAAGTCTATATAGTATTTAATATGCTATAAAGTTCAATACTATTTTAATTCTATTAAAGTTGAAAGATTCCCCTGAGATTCAAGTCATCTCTTGTCTGAATACAGAAAAGAAATTGAACAAATTGCTCATGTACAGGGAACAGAAAACAAACAAACAATAACAAAAATATTTGCAACATGAAAGAGGAATGAGGGCCTTGAGAGATGGCTCAGTGCTGAAGGGCACATAGTGCTCCTGCAGAGAACCTGCATCAGTCCCTATCACCCATATCAGGCAGCTCACAACTGCCTATGTCTCCACTTCCAGGAGATATGAAGTTTTCTTCTGACCTCTGCAAACATTTATAGTCACATGCACATACCCACAAGCAGATACATACACTTACATAAATTGAACATTTTAAAAACTTATTCAGAGAATTAAAAAGAATAAAATCAAAAAGTAAGGATCAGATCTATCCCAAAATCTGGCAAACACCAAGCATTGCTTCTAGTAGATGGAGCTATTACATCATCTGGTGGAAATGTACTTTGAGTATTCCCAACCCTCCAGCTCTTTAGCCTGAAGATCAGATGACCTGATCCCTGGGCTGTCTCCCCTTTTTGCCTGAAACATTTTTCAGCAAATGTTGTGATGTTCTCAATACTTTGAGGTCTTTATTATAACATTGACTTCACATTCACATTTTAGTAAAATGGTTTCTCAGGGTATCCTTACAGGAAATCCAAACATGCCACATGTTTCCTAGCTTGAACAGTTTTCTTAAACCTTGGTGCAAGCCTTCATGATCCCCTCACACTTGTTTCTAGCATACTGGAATAAAGCACAAAGTGGACAGTCTGAGATTTAACCTGGTTCCATTCTACTGCACCTTTAGTGTATCTGCTACAGATGGGAATATACTTGCCTTGGCAATTGTTTTGTAGCAGGATACTCATATATTATTACATTTCCAGTTTAGTATCATTCCTTGGATTTTTACTAGAAGAAGTCCCAGATTGGTGGAATCTTGTATTTAAAATATGTTTCCTATTATACTGGTGCAAAATGTATAGTTTCTCTTCAATGACAGCAGTGTCACTAAAAATTACCGCCACTTTGTGTGTACCTGACCTGTCTGCAACTCTAGATGTTATGCTCACAATCTTTTTTTTTTTTTTAAATCACACTATACATTTGTTCTACTTTGCCCCTGTAGAAGAATAGGCCTGTGTGAAATCTAGAAAGGGTCTATATTCTAGGAGTCTATATGAAGGAATCACTTTCAGAGACCTATTTCATCAGGCTGGAATGTAGACACAACTTAAATCCCAGTATTCAGAAGGCAGTGGTAGTACATGCTTTAATCCATAAGAAAAAAAAAATAAGAGTATGGAAGCAGACACAGGAGGCAATAATCAGGAATCAGTGTCAGATTGGAAGTAACATCTGAGTCTGAGATAAGTCAGAGTGAAGGACAGACAAAGTGACTAATCAGAGGAAGAGTTAGCAGAGTGAGTCAGAGTGAGGACATTCCAGGAGAGCAGTCTGAAACAGGCCGATGGGGCTAAGAAGCAGACAATGAAGCAGACTGACTGTGGATAAGGCAGAGAAGCAGAGGGACAAAGTGTCAGATCAACAGAAGTCAGTATCAGATGGGAAGAGTGAATCAGTTTGAAGCTGAGCAGAGTAGATCAGTTTGATGCAATCAGAGAATCAGCCAGAATCTGTTAGAGTCAGAAGAGTTCAGTCAGAAACAGTCAAACGGCTCAGAAGTTCAGTTTGAACTAGTAGCTTGGAGGACATTTGGGGCCAGAACAATGAGTAGTTGAGTTGAACCAGCAGAGTGTCAGAGTTCAGAAGAAGCTAGTCAGAGGGGTTCAGTCTGTAGCAGGTCGCGAAAGTTGACTAGAGTGTGCAGAAGTTTAAATATTCTAGATTGTACGGAGGCTGAGACTGAATCCTTCCAGTCCTAAGGCTTAAGACTAGATTGTGCAGATGCTGAAATGCTCAATGCTCCAGGCTAGAACTGGTGATGGAATTAGCCAAATCAAATAGAACCTCCAGCCCAAATCAACTTCTACATTTGATGAATCAATGAATACCCCACATCTATAAATTTCATTAAGCATAGAGAATGATAACCATGCCTATAGTTATGCCTTGATTTATTCAATGAAGAAAGTTAATACGTTACTTTTGATTCCAGCCTTACTCAAATTGTCAGGCTACTTGTTGAACACAGTCAGAAGCTTTGCCATAATATAAAATGAACAGCCTCTTGTCCAGTTACTGTTAAAGTCGTTGTTCCAGCCTGAGAATGGATTAGCACAGTTTCTCCTGTTTACATTTCTATTGACATTCTGTTCTTCTAAATTTTAACCAAATATCTCATTAGGTTGTGCTTACTGTGTTCTAAAGCTTGTCTAGTAGGTAGTTACTAAATTCCTCTACACGACTTCTGTAAAACAGTTCCAGGGACCTGTAAATAGCATGGTCAGGTTTATTGTAACTACAATCTCATTTCTTGGTATTGATTTTCTGCATTAGCTCCTTTTCTCATTATTGTTATCCAATGAAACTCAACATAGCAACTTAAGGGAAGATGGATTTATGGATTGAAGATGATATATTTGTCATTGTTGCTAAAGTATGATATGATCTCATAGGGAGCATGCAGCTGATATTCCTCACCAAACTTCCTTTGAACCAGGAAGCAAATGTGACAGGATGCTGGGTAGACTATAAACCCAAGGCCCACTCCCTCAAAGAGCACCTTCCTATTGCAGTGTATTTGAGCTTATCCTCAAATATTTTAAAGCTACGTGCACTTCTGTGCAGTGGTAAGAATTGTTAACAGCTCCTCAATTGGGCATCCTGAATTACTGCCAGAAGGTCACCTTCCTTAGCCATTGGAACCAGTTTCCTAATTGTGGATTCTGCAGAAAGCATGCTAGTTTGGAACGCCAGCAGTTGTCTATCCAACAGCCCTTGAATGGAGCATTTGTTGTTCTAATGTTGACTCTGCTCACTGAGATATTTGTGTTTAAAGCATATGATTGTATTAACGCTAATGGAGGAAATTGGGGGGGGGTCCTCCCTCAGCCTCTTCACAATGTGAGATGAGACCATCTGCCCTAGCTCTTCAGGTTTTCCATTTCAGAAAGTTGTCTTCACTTTTTATTGAAACCCATCAGAGATAGTAACATTTCATTTACACCTTCCTTCAGGTATGATCCCTACCTCTCAAAGGTTCCATAATCTACAAAAGTTGTGCTACCAACTGGAGACTAATTTTTCAAACAAGCAAATCTGTGTGAGCTATTTCACATCCAAATAATCATACCATCAAAAATAAAATGTATTGGCCAGGATGTCAAAGCAGCTATGTTATTATTTCTAAAGTTTGGTCTTAACTGTGTTCGCAAAGACACCTTTTCATTTCTTTCCCAGTTCATATCAGATTTAACAACTTATGCTTTAACCATTGTTTGCTTCTAGGCTGTTGGATCCCTGTAGGATTACAGATGCTCTTTCTCTTCCTCAGCATCCCACCCTGGCCTGCCAAACAACTGTGTCCTGCCTTAACTCAGCAGGCATAAATCCCTCCATCCCTTCCTCAGCAGGGCCTCTCTCACAAAGGCTATTTAACTTAGCAGGAAAAATGCATCTCTTCACAAGTGCAGACAGTAACTGGAACATGTATTTCAGCTCATGGGATTCTGAAAGGTCAAGCTTGCTGTCTGAACATGCTATATTACAGTAATTACTTTCCTTGGTTTCTCCTCCTTAAATACTATCCATGAGTTCCACTGAGTCCTGACCTGCCCTCCGAAGACTGCTACAGTTTCTGAGTTACCAAAGCAAGAGTAATAGTACAGCCATATGACAAAGCCATAAATAGAAACCCAGTGGAATCAAACCTCCATAATCAAAAATAATAACAACAACAACAACAACAACAATAATAATAATAATAATAAAGAACTACAAACCCTTTTCTTGTCCACCAAGTCTAGATACTTAGGTCAATGAAGCATTAAACCTATGTTAAGACCATGTAACTATTAAACAGAGTACCGCCAAATAAATCTTATAAATAATATCATTAACTGATATCTCATTTGAACATGTTCTCTAGCTCAGAAAACTTATTTTAATGACAGACTTAACTCAATATTTTCTTCTATTTAAATGGATCCTTATGAGGCCATAAATATATGCTTTATTTACGTATTTTTTCTTTTCAAAAATTATGTTTGCTTGCTTGTCTGCTTTATAGTAGGGTCTTCCTATGTAGTCTAGCTTCAAATTCATCATGCTTCAGCCACAATGACTGTTCTATTTTTGAAAAGAACTTTTATTTCTCATAACCTTCATACCTTACACCACATCCTCCTAACCATAGCATAAACTTGGAAATTCTAAAATACTTTCATGTATCTAAACCTTTTATCATTCTCATTTTTCCCTCTCTCTGCATTTGATTTTCCTGGGAGAACGCCTTTTCCTTGGCAGCTGTCCATATCTTTTTCCCTGACTCTCCTTGGTAGAACTCAGCTGTTTAAAATTTGCACTAAGAAATTTCCATGGACTGTTTGCATATGTACTTCTTTTTTTTACGATTCTTTTCACATGCTATTACATCTCAAGTGTAGATGCCCTACCTATTGGACAGTACAGTCCTAAAGTCAAATGCATTGTCTGCACCAAAGCAATGCCTTGGGAAAAGTGGTTTCCCAGAAAAGCCTGGCAGAATGAATTGGTGCACAGAGGTCACATACTGCTTCCATTCAGAACTGCAAACAGAATAGAGTTAAATGTCACAGCTTTGTCTATTTTTTGTTTTGAAATTAATTCTGAAATATGTATAAAATCAACAAAAAGAATATGCAGAATAGAGACATTGAAGCAACTACACATCTATTTCTTGATTACTGAAATTGTATCATTTGCTTACAATAACCCCTCAAGTATAGACACACAATTTTCAAACCTTTCAAATCAAATGTCACTTCAGGAAAATATTTTTATTAGTAGAAAAACATCCATGCTTCACAGAGAAATTTACAAATATTACCTTATCAATTCTACTGAGATAGACAGGTTGAAGGCACTATATTTATGTCCCCTATAAAGCTATAGGAAACACATGTGCAGGCATACATGCTCAATGATGATCTATTTTCAATATGCTAATTCTTCCCCAGTTGTAGCCTTAGATGCCAGATGCCAGATGTTGATTCAGGGCAAAGGCTTTTTATTTTTGGATAATTAAATCACCAGTTCTAGCCTTCAGCCATTGAGCATTTTTGCCTCTTTACAATCTAGTCTTCAGTCAAGACCTGGAAGACTTCAACCTTTGTACAATCCAGAATATTTAAACACCTGTAAACTCTAATCAACCTTTGAGACTTTCTGCTGACAGGGCCACTCTAACTAGCTCCTTCTGAACTCTGACTCTTTTGGTTGAACTCAACTCACTCATTGTTCTAGTCCCAAATTTCCTCCAAGCTGCTAGCTCAAACTGAACTTCTGAGCCTGCTGACTATTTCTGACTGAACTCTTCTTACTCATTTGTTATGTTGAGCTACTTCTGTGTCTCTAGGTTTCTCTGCCTTATTCCCAATCTGCTTCAGACTGCTTGCATCATACTGCCTGCTATAACTGACTCTTCTGTAACTCTGCTCTGAGATGAGAACCTGCTGTTTAAGAGTTAGACATGTTCTCACTCTACTCTTGTCAGACTTCACTTCCTGTGTGACACTGACTCTTTTTTGAGCTCTATACTCTGTTCCTGCTTCCACACTCTGTTTCTGTTTTAGGGATTAAAGGATGGACCACAACTTCCTTCTGAATACTGAGATTAAAGGTGTGTACCAATATTCTTAATATTCTTTCTACATTCCATCAGGACCACACAGACCTCTGAATGTGATTCCTTCTTGTAGACTCCTGGAATGTAGACCCTTCCTAGCTTTCACACAGGCCTATTCCCCTACACCCAATCAATCTCTCTTTTATCTTAGGCACAGTCAATAAAGCAATACCATTCAGACAAGAGTGGCTTTCTGCCATTCTATGTAATATGAGAGATTGCATATTTGCAGTAGAAAAATATCTTTGGGTTTCTTTGGAGCTATGCATGTCAATCTCTTTCTCAGTAAAGGTTATCTAAAGAACTTCCTGTATCTAACTTTGGAAAAAAATCAAGAAGATACAAAATATCTACATAATTTACTCATAAGTCATCAAGTTATAGAACTCTAAATTCTGCCTACGGCTTCAGGTATTTCTTTATTAAATATAATGGAAGTACACACTCCCCTGCATATATGACTCATGTGATTGGAGTCACATGAGTTATGTGTCACATGAGTGTGTCAAGGAGTCACCTTCTCTACTTTCTTCACTCTTGCTGTAACATGGGACTGAATCTTAGTTATTCACCTCATTTCCTTGTGTCCACAAAGATGTTCTACCTTCTCTATATGTGGTACTCTGTTCATCCTTGATAAAATATTGCCTCCAGTAAAAATGAATCTTTTCACTGGCTCCTTTTATATCCTAGAAATGCGAGCAGATAGACAAACTTTAGCATATAATTATGTATTGATTATACCTTTTCCTATATGTTCCACATATGCACAACTTATTTCCCCAAAGATGGTCGAGGATTTTTACAAATATCATGCCTTAAATTACTTTATATCCTCCAAAGGCTAAACAATAAGGATGTAAAAAGAGTTGCTTCTTCAGGAACTGGGATTGAATTTGTTTTTCCTTTGCAGATTCAAGGATTATCACGTATTTTCATATAGCTTTCAGTGCTTGAATTTCCTTCTCCTCACTCTCAAACTTACAAACTCCAATTCCTTCTTCAGGAACTAGGGCATGGGAATATTACCCCTTGGTCATTTACAAATTATTTTATTTGATTTTCACTTTTCTGTGAAGCTTTTCATTATATTGTCTTGACAGTTAATCTCATTTTTTTATGTTTTGTTTTATAAATTTGTTATACTCCATACTATCTGTGATTTACTTAACTGACTCTAACACAAAATATCAACTGTCTAGTTCTTAAGACCTGTTGCTTTCTGCAGTGAAAGGGTAAGTAATATGAAATTAAAATAAAGATATTGGAGTGAGATTATTTTAAATTATTTAAAATGAAGTCTTTATTGTTATAAAAAGACAGTTGAGATATAAAATAGCCATGGAGGAGGTGATGACCATAGACAGATCAGAGAGTTGGAAGAACTGGCTGTGAAAACTGGAATGATGTAGCTGGGATCTGTCATGACAACAGTCAAGCAGAAACTGAGAGGAAGGATGGACTCTCAGTGTCTTTATAAGAGACCTAGAATGACACCTTGATTTATGCCTGGTAGTATTGATTTCAGACTCACAGTATCAAGAACTGAAGGAAAGAAAGCTTCTGTTGCTGAAAACTGCCTGCTTTGTAGTTCTTAGTGATGACAGACATAGGAGTCAGTGAAAATATTCTTCTTTAATCTGTGTCTTGGCTTAACCATGCTACATGTGTGTGTTAGTGACTGTAATCACTGCCATGACCAAACTCTTTAAGAGAATAACTTGACAGAGGGATGATTTAATTTAGCTCATTGTTTCTAATTATTTGTTTCTAATTATTAGTCCCTCTACAACAAGAAGAAATATTGGCACTAGGAATGTACAAATGAGGAGTACTATTCACTTCCTGGTTCATGAGAAATCAGAATGAAGTACACAAAGTGGCCAGGGATAATAAATCTATAGAACCAACTTTAGTGATAAACTCCTAGTTAGGACAAAGCCCCTAAGGCTCCCACAACCTTGAAAAGCAGGATCATCAGCTGGAGATCAAACATTCAAAGCATGAGGCAGTGTAGGGCCATCTCTACTGAATTTAAAAAAAAAAAATACAGTGTTGTAATGCATTTAAGAAATGCTTAATGAATCTAAGCTAATTTCAAATATTGTTTTTAAGTACTTGAGAGCTGCATTTAATGAGATTTTAAAAACTATGATAGGGCTGGTGACTATTTACATTGTGTGTGTGTGTGTGTGTGTGTGTGTGTGTTTGTGTATGTATTGGGTGTACCAGCTTTGCTTGAAAATCTTAAGTTGAATATTTAAGTATTTAAGTATTTGACTTCACTGCTTGCTTGCATTTCAAAACTGTGCCTCAATATTCAATGACTGAAATGTTACTCTTTATCACTTCTTGGCCTTTTGGCTAAGCTCAAGTGAAATGTTATTCTTCATAAGTTCATTTAACTTGTACTTTCTGGAAAACACATTTCTGCTTCCCTCTAAATTTCTTCATCATTAACCAAGTGAATCAAACACAAATCTATTTTTTTTTGCATTCCTTAATCACTACATCCAGCCCATCTGCACAAAATATTGTGTCTGTCCTAAATTTATATCCTACATTCATCTTCATTATTGCTGTGCAACACATTACACATCAGTATGCAATGGGTTTTTAACTTGTTTTCTGGCTTCTGTTATTATCTCAATTCCCTAGAGCTTAATCTTCATGTACTTCTTACAGCATTCTTTTTTAAAACCAAACTTGACTCAACCAAAATTGTATGTAAAAATATTTCATGATAAAAAATAAATTCAAATAATCCCTACCCATCAGTCCAGTTTTACAGAACACACTAGAAAGAAAACTTCAGTTAACTGGGCCCAAGATGACAAAAGGAATAAATAATTCTATAATAATTAAAAATATACATGACAAATTAAAAGAAATTAGTAAACACTTTTTGTTGATAATTCTCAATATTAATTCTATTCATTACACAACAAAAGACATAGACTAAGGAATGGGATTAGAAAACAGGATCCACTTCTCTGCTGTATGCAAGAAACACATCTCACCACCAAGGAAAGACATCTCTGATATTCCAGGTAAATGGAACCAAGAAGGAACCAGCAGGTATAGATATTTTTAATATCTGACAAATAAACTTCAAACCAAAACTATTCAAAAGCCATAAGGAATGACACTACATGATTATTAAAGGAAAAATCTACCAAGATATAATTCTAAACATTTTTTGCATCAAATTCAAGGGCAATCAACTTCATAAAAGAAAAACTCCTACATATAAAATCATATATTGACCATAACACAGTCATAGTGGGTAATTTAGCACCATATTCTTGCCAATAAATAGTTCATCCAGATAAAAATTCAACACAGAAATTATGGAGATAAATACATCATAGATCAAAGGAACTTAACTGTTTCAATATGCTACTGCAATGGCTTGTAAATTAAGACAAGAAGACATTTTCTAAGGTACAAATCCTACCAGACTTCAGCAGAGGAAACTGCCTATCAGCAAAGGTGCTATTCTGTACAGTAAAATCCCAATCATCTGATCTCAGGGGTTTTTATTGACAGAGAAGCTCCTTGGGTGTTCTATTGATAGCACACACAGATCATGAAAATCTAACATCTTTTATATAAAACCAACGCCTGTAGATAATATTAAATGCCAAGTCCTAGGTAGCCTTTCCCCAAACAATGCACAAAACAACCATTTAAACATAACTAGAAATAAAGTTCTTCAATGCCTAGCAGAGATATAGTCATTTTACACAAACACTAAGGAATATACTTTTTTTTTCAGTAGCCCTTAGATCTTTCTCCAAAACTAACATTTAAAATAACTAAACCTTAATTGGTAATATCTCTCTCTCTCTCTCTCTCTCTCTCCATATATATATATATATATATATATATATATATATATGAATACATATTTTTTCTGGTTCTGGGTTAACTACTTCAGGATTATTTTTGTCTAGTTTTATCAATTGACATATAAATTTCATGACTTCATTCTTTTTAATGGTTGTGTACATTGTGTAAATGTATCCCATTATCTTTAACCATTCATCTGTTGATGTGTAATCCAGGTTCTTTACAGTTTATGCCAAGCAAATTCTGCTGCTCCAGTGTCCCAAGTCTTGACTAATAATGCTCTCCCTGATAGGATGGTTGAGAGCATAGACTGTGGTGCTACTGAAGGGCTGTAAGCCCAAAGATTGAGGCAGGCAGACAGATGGTGGGTGAAGGAGGTGGTGTGTGCAACAATAGGAGCTCGAGTGGGTCCTGGCCCCAAGCACTCTGCCAAACCTAGGAATCACCCTGATCCTGGGCGGCAGCAAGATATCCCAGCTGAAGAATGTTCCAAAGTAGGGATTGGGTCCCCTCCTTTTGAGAGGGGATCTTAGAGACCTCAAAGTGTTCATGTGGGTCTGGTTAACTAGACACAATCAGAATTCACTGGGTGCTTGAGCTTGGTTCCATGGGGCACTCATTCTGGTAGGCTGACTGGTACGTGCATGGGGTTTGGGTGCCCGCCTGGATTCCAGGGGCCTGTGTAAAGTCCAGGGGCCTATGTGAACTCCAGATGCCTGGGAGATGACTAGGTGCCTGGGAGACGCACAGGTGCCTGCAAGAGGACCAGATCCCTGTGTGAGGACCTGATGCATGTGGTGGTCTTTGTGCCTGTGATGTCCAGATGTCTGTGTGAGGCCCTGGTAACTGCTTGATGCTCAGGTGCCTACATATATGTCTGGGCATTTATGACTGACCCTGATACTTACAGAATGTCTGGGTACCTGTGGGGGACCATGGTGCTAATGGGAAGTCCTTGCCCTGAGGGATGTCCTGATGCTTGAGGGATATTAGAGTGTATACGTGAGGTTAGGGGCCCTGATGTGTAGCTGTGTACCTGATCAGTGTCCAGGTTCCTGTAGGAAGTCTAGGTGCCTGTGTGATGTCAGGGTATCTGCAGATTGGCTGAGTACCTCCATGATACCCTGGCACCTGTGGGAAGTCCTTCTGCCTGTAGGATGTACAGGCATCTGCAGGGTGTCATGGTGCTCACAGGATGTCCTGGTGCTACAATAAGTCTGGGCATCTATGTTATACCCTGGTGCCTGTGGAACTCTCTGGTGCCTGCAGGATGCCTGTGGGTGGTCTGGGTCCCTGTGGTTGTCTTGGTGCCTGTGGGATATTGGAGTATCTGTGGGTTAGCCCAGTGCCTTCTGGCCCAGTGTTGGCCCAGCACCTACAGGATTTCCTGGAACCTGTAGAAGGCTCTGCTGCTTGATGCATGGATGCCTACATAGTATCCAGGTGCTTGCAGAATGTTCAGGTGCCTGGAGGCCCTGGAGTTTTGCTGGAAGTTCTGGTACCTGTGAGATGTCCAGTGCCCACATGGCATCCTGGTGCCTGCTGGATATCCAGAAACCTACAGGTAGTACTGCTGCCTGCAGCGAGTCTGTGTACCTGTGGTATGTCCTGGAGCATGCAGGATGCCCTGGTGCACACAGGATGTACTGTTGTCTGAGGGAAGTTCTGATGCTTGCAGGATGTTCAGGTGCCTGTGTGGTATCTGGGTGACTGTGTAATGTCCAGATGTCTTCAGGTTGGCCCAGTTCCTCCATGATGCCCAGGCATCTATGGGATTCCCTGGAGCCTGTTGGATACTGTGGTGCCTGTGGGTTAGCCCAGTGGCTGTGTGATATCCATCTGTGGGATGCTTTGGAGCCTGGGTAATATCCTGGTGCTGTGAGATGTTTAGGCACCTACAGGGTGCCTTGGTACCCATGAGAGGTCATGGGGCCTGCAGTATATCCGGGTGCCTAAAAGAGGTCCATGTGCCTATGGATTGAACTATTGCATGCATGAGGTCCTGGTGCCTGAAGGATATCCAGGTGCCTGCAGGAGGCCCTGCTTCTTGTGGGATATCCATGTGCCTGAGAGATGTTGAGGTGCCTGAGGGATGTCTGGGTACATGAGTGGTGTCTGGGTGCCTGTGTGATGTCCTGGTGCCTGCATGATGTCCTAGTGTCTGTTGGTTGGCCTAGTGCTTTCATGATGCTAGGGCTGTGCAGTATGCCTTTGAGCCTACCAGATGTCCTGGTGCCTTTGGGATGTCCTGGTGCCTCTGGGCTGTCCTGTTGTCTGCAGGAAGCCCTAGTGCGTTTGGAATGTCTGTGTGCCTGAAGGATTTCTCAAGGCCTGATGCTAGCAGCGTATTGGGGCTTCTATTCAATGTCTAGAAGCCTGGGCGATATCTGAGTGTCTGCTGGAGGACTGGGTGCCTACAGACTTGGGCAGGGAAGCCAAACTTTGGGTCCAACTTCATCCTGATTTGTCTAGGTTAGTATGGGCCAGGGGAATATTCATCATCAGAGCAACCTGCTGCTTCCAGGAGTTGTGGTGATGCCAGTGATCCATGATCATTCCACACTAGCTAGACTTATTTCTCTTTCTTTCATTCTTTCTTTCTTTCTTTTTTCTTTCTTTCTTTCTGTCTGTCTTTTCTTTTCTTTTTTTAAGGGCATAGGGCTGGGAGAGTACAACAGGGAGGAATGAGAATACATTGTATGGAAATCAAATTATTAACAAAAATATTATAAAAAGTATTCATAATGAACATTTTATAAATTTAAATTTTATAAAATTTAGAATTTTAGTAGGCAATGAGTTTTATGAGCCTATTAGACTTTCCAAAACTTTCTAAATGACTGACAATCCTAAGCTATGTTAGTTCCATTGCCTTACAGTTCAAATTCTCTTTACTTATACATATATTATAAATATCATGCCCACTAAGATTGACTTTATAACCTAAAAACAGTTCTTATTGTTATGAAATCCTGAAAGCTAAATTATCTGATATGACAAATAAAAAGTGTGTGATTTTAGGAACTATTACTAATATAAATGCCCTGGCATGTCAATATTTGTTTGTTTGTATGTACAGGATTCCCCAATAGCATTCTTACAAGTTCTTATGTCTTTGCCTTGCCATATTA
Organism: Cricetomys ansorgei; assembly: GCA_026225945.1. NCBI lineage: Eukaryota > Metazoa > Chordata > Mammalia > Rodentia > Nesomyidae > Cricetomys > Cricetomys ansorgei. The sequence continues at coordinate 16,367,564 of JAMJFZ010002869.1, forward strand.
TGTATAATAAGGTATTTAAGAAGATCAAGTGATGTAGAGAAAAGGATTTGAAAGTTGATGTGTAGTAAGAAATAAGACACATTATTTAGAGATTGGAAAGAAATCCGCTTTGGAGAAGATCACTGGACTCAATCTCTGCTTTCCCTTCACTTTTTGTTTTTTCTTGAGGTTGTGGATGGTAGTCCTTAGTGTAATGTGATCTGTCCTTGCATCTCAATTAAGTAGACTACAGTATATGCTATCTGTCATTCAGAACATAACTCTATTCAAATATAAGATGGTAGTTCTACCATCTAAGATATGGTTTGGCACAAAAAGTGGAAATTAGAGGTCAGAATGGCATATAAAGTTGTAGTTTCAATTTTACTTTATTTTATTTTAGAACTGAGAAGAAAAAGAGCAGGTATCAACTTATGAGACTCTCTGCAAACTGGTTAAGATAATATATGTACTGATACAAGCACTGATATGTATTTGGTACATTATATTTATCTTTTTAATTGAATATTCTTGAAATTGTAATGAAAAATCTGGGAAATCAAATAGATAGACAGACAGATGATAGATAGACAGACAGATAGATAGATAGATGATAGATAGATAGACAGATGATAGAGATAGATAGGTAGATAGATAGATGATAGATAGACAAGGAAAAAGCTGTAAAAGGAATAGATCAGAGTATACAATTTTCTAAGTTTGGTCATTTATTAGGTTTGCTATAACAAAAGAAGAGGCTAAATTAAATAAAAGTGAATGACACTTGGATTCTAGAAATATCCATTGTTTAGCAGAGAGAATAGAGAGGATCACAGGCACATGTTGGGTGTCACTGACACAGACAAGCATTTTTCATCTTTCTAGCTTTCTAGGTAGCTTCACTGACATATTCCTTTTCTGCTGAATATTTGAATCATTTTTTGAAGGAGCTGGCACATATCAGCTTGACAGTTGTTAAAATTTTAGGAGTTTTATGAACTTGCAGCCAAACCATTTTTAAGTTGCATCTGCCATAGTGGGAGAATTTACAATACAGAAATCAACAGAGACTATAAGTACTTATGATGCTGAAACTGGAATATTCATTAAATATTTGCCAGTGTATTTTTTTTACCCTTTAAAAGAAACCTATTTCTCATGAGAAAGATGTAGAGAAATAGGCCTGTGTGAAAGCTAGGAAGGATCTATATTCAAGGGGCCTACATTCAGAGGCCTCTGTGGTCTAGATGGAACTTATACACACATTTAATCACAGCATTCATAGGGCAGAAGTGGTCCATGCCTTTAATCTCTAAGACAGAAACAGTGTAGAAGCAGACAGGAAGCAGAGCTCAGAAGTCAGTGTCAAGATTGGAAGTGAAGTCTGAGAGGAATCAGAGTGAATGGCAGGCAAAGTGACTAATCAGAGGAAGAATTAGCAGAATGAGACAGAGTATGTACATGTCCAAATCTCACAATAGAAAAAGTGAGATCTCAGTTCAGAACAGAGTTCAGTTACAGAAGAGATAAGTTTACAGAGGAGTCAAGTACACAGGAAGTATGAGGCAGGCAGTCTAGACCAGACAGAGAAGGAGAAGACACAGAGACAATGAATAGGTCTGACTGGAGAGCAGAGAGGCTGAGTGAGGCAGTAGGGAGCAGTGAGAGATCAGGGAGAGAGGCACAGAGACACAGAAGCAGCTAGACAGGAGAAATCAGGATCAAATGGGAAGAGAGCAATTCAGCGTGAAGCAACCAGGATTTGCCAGAGTCAGAAGAGCTGAGTCAGAAACATTTGTTCAGTTTGAAATTGGCAGCTTGGAAAAGAGTTTGAGACTGAACCAAATCATTCTAGATTGTAGGAAGACTGAAGCCTTCCAGGTCTAGGCTTAAGTATAGATTGTATAGATTCTAAAATGTTCTAGGGCTCCAGGACTAACCACTTGTTAAGTCAAAGAATAAAAAGCCTTTGCACTGAAGGAACATCTCTATTTGGTGAATCTCCATCCATGTATACAGAATGCAGCAAAAGAACTCTAGAAGAAAGGAAATTATTCAAAAAAAATTAAGAAACATGAAAATGAATGCTTTGGTGGCCTAAGCATTGCATTAGTTTCTAACCTGGAAAATTCACTTCTTGATCAGTTGTCATACTTGATTAGGATAAAAATACCTTAATAATGGCTGAAAAATATGATTGGGAATGAAACAAAAAGCAACACAGTGGGAAAGCCAATGTGAAGGTAACACAATTAGCATTTTTCTGAGGGACTTATAGGAAGTACAACTCTATATACCCCAAAGTTTCATCATCCCAACCCTTCCTAGTTCTCTTAAAATTACCAGCTTGTCAAATGTTGGATTGTGATTCAGATAGTGTGATCTCAACGCTTTCGTAAACAACTACAAAATTTTTGATGAATCTAACAAATTACTACTAATCATGTTTTTGTTTCTTCGTTATGTAGTTACTCAGAACCCAGTGACTCATTCTACCCAGGTGAACAAGTCCTTTGTAACTGTGACTTTACAGGAACAAAAAGACAATGCATTAGCAAGAGTGTTCTGTTTCACACAGAAAGATGAAAACCATGCTTTTCAACTGAAAATCTTCCAAGAACACTGCCTCCAAAGGAGGTATACATTTTCACAGCAAAGAATTCAGATCTGATCTGTCTCTAAAAGGGTCTTTGGTAGAGCCATTAAACATGTTCACAGTGCGCTGTGAGTCACAAAGATTTTGTGAGAGTCAGTCCAATTTCTGCAGCCCCTAACAGTGGCGTATCTCAGGCTTGAATCAACTTTCATGGCAGAAAACTACATCATGAGTCAGTGAAAAGAATTTAAAATCCCATGCTGTACCTCTTCCTGGACACCCAATCCCAATTTACTCAATGAGTCATGACCTGTGTTTTCTGATTTATTAGTTTATGCAACAAATATGTAAAGGGGAAGAAAGTTTGATGATGCCATTTTTTTTCCTTTATACATGTGAGCAACTTATTAAGAATAAAAGACATAGGACATGGGCTTATATGGTCCAGAGACTTACAGGTATTCTTTCCTTCTCTCTTTTCCCTTTTTCTTCTTCCCTTTTCTTTTCTTTTTAAGATTACTAAATGGTACAGGATTTTCTCAGCACTTTGCCTGCCACTACCTACATGTTACAGTTAGATACTGGCCTGCTCACAAAAGATCATAGATTAAAATCTCTCTTAGGAATAAGTACAACTTATAACATTATCTTTTCCATTAGTTACAATTTTTTAGGGTTATCAGTGTTTTGTGGCTTTCTCATCATTCATAACTTTTCTAAGAACATATTTCTGGCTACTATTTTCTGTTACTTGCTAACACTACTGATGGGGTAAGACAGGCACCCACTGAGAATCATAGTTGAAGGCAGAGTGGTAGGATTTCCAACAGCTTTTTCAACTTCGCTGCAACATCCAGGGCTGGAGGACCCTTGGTACAAAGGTAAAAGATCCTTCATAACATCAACCACAAAAGGACCCCAGTTTTCTTTGCCCACAGTCAAGTTTAATTGGATGTGTGTTGGTGACAAATGGAGCTGCTGCCTTTCTGACAGCCAAGTACCTACTTCCCTGAAGCTGCAGTGGCAGCACAGGGAATGAAGAGCAAAATCCTCTGGCTGGCCCAACCCCTTCTGCACCAGGCTTCCTTTGAAGGCCTGCAACTATGAGGGAGCACAGAACTAAGACTGTAAGCCAAAAATAAGCTAAAAACCTCTAACTGGAGATAGAGGGAGTGGAATAGGAAAAGAAGGCATAGAGCACAGGCTCTAATTGAGATCACCCCCAGTTTTGTCAGACTTCCTTTTCCAGCTAGTGGGTTTGTCAGTTTTCTCTTGATTGGTTCAATTTTACACATCATTTTCATATACAGACCAATTAGAGCCTACCTAGTTTTATATAATATGGTCTGTAGACTCTGGGCAGACTCATTGTATTGTTCACCAGAGAAGGAATAGAAGGGAAACTTCATAGTTTGGCTCCTGGTGGCAGTCCATCTCTTAGTTGTTACCAAGCTCTGATTAGACCACTGCCTCCCAGATGCTCCTAGGAAAGAGGAGACTGCTCCTGAGGCTATTTGAAGATCCACTCCCTGGAGACAGACCTTTTGGAGCTTGCCTACAGGCAGGGCACCTCACTTCAGCTTCCATTGTTCCTGCTCCAAGGAATTCTGCTCCTATTGTGAAATCCACCATGACTGCTTCAACCATGCAGACACACTATTCTAGGTACAATCAGGGGACTGTTTCTCTTGTTATTCTTGTTCATAAGAATAACTTGTGAGCATAAGACTTGCTGCAAGAATTTGTTCTTGCATTCTCACACCCTCTGAGAGCCTAAGGTTCTACAAACTCTTTTACATTCACCACCTCTCTCACTGGTACCATGGAGCAAACTCTGAACATCAAACTGTATTTCTGGCAGCCTCTCCCTGTTGGCATTCTGTGTCACTGAGGTCTTAGAATTTCTACTTTCCCATGGGATTTCTTTTTTTTTCCTTTTTCATTTGAATTGTTAATTAATCATGTCAAGGACAAGTTTCCCTTCTATGTTCACCCTTGATTGTCTGTCCATTCCATTCTTGGTTCTTGGATGAAGGGCAAAACAGTAATCTAAGATGAAGATTGACTTTCTCAAGCACAATTTCAGATTTTGTCTCCGAGCCACTGTGCCAGCAATTTATTCCCTAAGTATTCTTCTTCTTTTTCTTTTTTTTAATATTATTTGCTTTCCATTCTTACAGAAGTGTCTCATGATTGCTTTTCTTTGTGACTTTGTTTTTCAGTCAGTTTTTAGGACTGTTATATTTCTATCCACTTAAATATAATAAGGTATTCTTTACCCTTCAAGCCCATCTCATATACCCTCCTACTTCTTATTCATTGTCAGATGTAAGATACCTCCCTATCAGTTATTGGATAAGTAGACAACTGAGATCACTCCACAGAGCAGCTTGCTGCCATTGCTTACTATGACTAGATGGCAAGACATTATTTCTAAATACACAATTTAGTTGGGTTGTGAGACATAGAGAAATCAAGCTAGAACTGATATGCACACTTCATTGCTGCTGTTTACTTAATCCTTTTGGAAAATGTTACTATAGTGGAAGATAAAATCTAGGAATGGTTTTACCCAGTAGTGAATGCCAACCAGGCAAGATGTGCCTACTGGGGCAATAGTGGCAAGAAAGTGAGAGTGGTAAACAATCATTTCACTTTGCGATTAGATTTTTTGAGGTCTCTTCCACAGGAATGAATTCATGACTGGTGCACTGCAGTGATCTGAATGATAAATTACCCACATATTTTACTGGCATTTGAACACTTAGGTCACATTTGAAGGCCATTTGGGGAGGTTTAGGAAGTTTGCCCTTGCTAGAGGAATTATATCATTGGAGTAATGCTTTTGGGGTTTAAAAGCTTCTTGCTTTATGCAGTTTAGCCACTTTGCTTCATATTAGTGGTTTAGCGTGTGAGCTCTCTGCTTTCTGTTCTTTCCATCATACTTGCTGCTTACTGTAATGCTGTCTCAGCCTTATGAAATCCAATCCTTTAGAATCCTAAGCCAAAATAAATTCTCTCTTCAGAACCTACCTTGGTGGTGGTATTTTATCACAGCAAGAGAAAAGTAATTAATATAGACACTATGACTTGATAAAAAGTTCATTGCTGGAGAGGTCACAGGCCCTGGGCAGAGGGATAGATCCTACTATAGTTACTTTGCAAATTTTATGTTTTTGTTAACCTGATTTCTAAATATTTATGTTTACAACCATAGACTAATGCTGCTCTCAACCTTAGGCAAAAAGATTCTTTATTCATGGGGCAGCAGCTAATAATACAGGGACTCATAACTGGTCAAAGGGCTGAGTGAGATTAAATGATTATTGAAAGGTTGGGCCTAAATGAGAAATTTTTATGACCTCTCCCCTGAAACATACCAATGCACAGATTCAAAAGAAGAGACATGAGATGTTCAGGCTTGACAGAGAAGGGTTGAGGAGAATCTGACCAAGATTCATTGCATGGATGTATGAAATTGTCAAACAAATATAGTCTAAAAAGGAAAGATTTTTCCCCAATAAAGTGAAAGTTATATTCAACAAATAAACAAAACTGTCATCTCTACTTTCAAAGTAGTGATCTGATGATCCTTTTAGTATAAATGAAACATGAGATATGTTCTCAAAACACTTTTTTCTAAAGTTATATTTTCAATCACTGGCATTCCACAGATACTAAACAGATGTCACATGAGAAGGAATTTCATAATTTAATAAAGTATGGAGATTTCTGTTTTAAACAATGATATATTTTAAATTTTCTCAGAGACAATGATAAAGGAATATACATTGTAAATATTTGTAAAGGGACTACAGTATGGAATAGTTTTAAGTTTCATTCTTGTTGGGATTATATTTTTTTTTTTAGGTAACCCTCCATGTCTCATTCTTTATCTGGTGATATGATTTGGATATGAAATGTAGTTTATATGTTCATATATTCATGCTTTTCCCCCAGCTACTGGTGCTATTTGAAGAGACTCTAGAAACTTCAAATGATAGGTCTAGACAGAGAAAGCAGACCACTGAGGATATACAAATGGAGGTTGATTGTGTCTAGCATCTTCCTGTCTTAATCTCTGTGCTTCCCATTCACATAAAATTCTCCTCTGTCACAGACTTCCACCAACTTGATATCCTGACCAAGCATTCACTGAACGAAACTGATGAAAGCCTGAATCGAAGTACATCTTTTTTTCCCATAAGTTGTTTATGCAACTGGTTTTGTTGCAAAGTGAGAAGGCTTTGAGATACACCCTCTCTTGATTAGTCCCTTGACCTTTGGTCAATGTTAAGTCAAAAAAACAAACAATCAGCCATACCTAGCAGGAACAAAGGCAGGTAGCATACTGAAACATGCAAACAGCAGTCACTGAAGGTCCCCAAATTATAAACTAGGAATGAAGAATAAAAAAATACTGAGACAATATTTTACTTCTGAAGGGCAAAGAAAAATCTAAGGAGATGCATTTTTGCTAGATTTGCTCAGTGGAACATGGGTCTGGAGTTGAGCAGGCTTCTTACAAATGGTTTATTGCCTCTGTTACTTGCTTTGTCGTATACATTATGTGAGGAAAGAAGGAATTCTCTCTTCATTTGCAATTGGTTTACTTCACGAGAATATGATAAATTATTACTCTTATCTCAAAATAAAATATAAACACCATTAATGATTAATGAAAGAACACGCTTAGATCTTTAAACTGTATAAGCATCAGATTTTACAATGACTTTCTAATGCATTGAATTTCAAGAGGTCAGCGGGACTCAATCCAAAGCAATGTTTCTGTTTTCTTTACACTTAAGGACTTCATTTGCACTATAGTCATCCTGTTCCCATGATCTGGAAAGCATCTGCATGGGGCATCCCCTTGTCTTGCATAGTGTGTAATGTATAGTGAACTTAGAAAAGAGTATAAAATCACTCTTTAGCAGTTTCTTCCTGCTGGAGACACTGCAACAGCCCTGTCAATCAGCAAATATTTCCACTCTGCTATATACCAGGTTCTGGCTTGGATCAGTATCAGGATTCTCCCAATTGTACCTCCTAATGCATCCCATTTGCCTTCAAACAGAGTTAAAAATCTCTTTACACAGGCTGATGAGCTCTTCGTTGTTATTTCGTAGACACATTCTCTTCACATCCCACTCATTTATACATGTCCTGTACTTTCTGATTTTTTCAATATACTAAGAAAACTAACTTTATCATTGTGGTGGTTTGAATGAGTGTTGCCCCCAAAGGCTCAAATATTTGAATGGCTGGTTTCCTGTTATTGAAACAGTTTGAAAAGGTTATGGACTTGGAGGAAGTGTATCGTTGGGGTGGGCCTTCTAAGCCTGGGCTAGACCCAGTGTCTCTTCTCTCTCTCTCTCTCTCTCTCTCTCTCTCTCTCTCTCTCTCTCTCTCTCTCTTTCTCTCTCCCCTCTCTACTCCACTTTGGACTCAATCCAAAGTAATGTTTCTGTTCTCATTACACTTAAGAGCTTCATTTGCACTATAGTCATCCTGTTCTCATGATCTGGAAAGCATCTGTCTTGGGAATCAAGATGAAAGCTCAGCCATTGCTCCATCATTATGCCGACCTGATGGCATATTTCCTTCCATGACAGTCTTGGACTAATCCTCTCAAACTGTAGGCAAGCCCCCAATTAAATGCTTTATTTTATAAAGTTGCCTCAGTCACAACAATAGAACAGTAGCTAACACAAACTCATATCTCTAAATTTTTTACTCCTGTGTTGGACCACCATACTTCCAAGATCTTCTTTTCTCCTTATCTTTCAAGTCTGGCTCTTTAAATGTAATTAATTATTATGGAATTTTTAATTAAGATTTTTTATGCAATATATTTTGGTCATATTTCCCCTCCCCCAACTTCTACCAAATGTTCTCCATTTGCCTACCCACCGAAATTTATGTTCTTTCATTCTCTCTCTTTCAAAACAAGAACAAAAACAAAACAAAAGCAAAAAAACCCCATAAAACAGAAAAATGAAAATCCAAATTAACAAGTGACAATAAGACAAAAATTATCAAAAGGAATCAATATTCCATAAACAGCAACAAAATGTAGATTTCCTTTTGTTTTGACAAGCTATACCTAGGCATGGAAACTGCTCTGAAATGTAGTTGAAGAAAATGAATTTTCCCTTTGCCAGTGGTTATTAGTTATAACTTCATAGTTAGGAGTGGGACCTTCTGTGTACTTTTTCCTCTCAATGCTTAGACACTTTGTGTTTTGAACCTGTGTAGGTCTCAAGTCTCTTTAAGTATTTCTTTGACTGGTCCATTGTGATCCCATTTCGTTTTTAATAACATATAATAAAACCCTCCCTCAAATTATTTGTCCATAGTGCTTGAACCAAGAAGAACCAAGCCCATTGTGATTAAACAAAACACTTTTCTGGGTGTTCATTCATTTCTTCATTAGAATAACAAGAGTTATTAGGATTTTTTTTATTTCATTAAAATAGACTCTCAAAAAACTTCAGAAGATAAATTTCACAAACCTATTTTATTGAAAGATGATTAAAAACATTTGTTAAGTATTCTGGTTATGTTATTGTCAACACACTGGGCAAAACCTAAGAACATATAGGAATTTGATATGAAAGAAGAAAGACAAAATAAGACATGGTCACTACTCATTGCCCTATGCTCCTCTGACATGTAGACTCCACTGCATACCTTCTTTGTCTCTGCTGTGTCATTTGGGCACACAAATTTCTAGTTTCGATTATTATCCAAGGTAATGTTACTATTAGGCTTCACTATAGAATATTTTAAATGCAATAAGCAACTATTTCCAGCTCTTCTTCTGCTGGTTTATATAAGACTGAGGTGGTATGGGACAATGGAGCTATAGTAGAAAAGGGACCAGTGGTTCAAGAACAGTGGTAGTTAACAATCGCTTTGTGGTCGAGTACACCCACCATGGATTTTAGGTAAGTATGAAATATGTTTCTTTATGGTTTGGAAATTAGAACTGTGTAGGACAAAAATATTATAAATCTCAACAATTCTTTAAAATTGTCAGCTCTGTACATTTCATGTTTTTATGTTTTTTGCAAAGCTTTTCTTTAAAATTTTTTAAGATATTTGTATATGTATGATGTTTGTCCATTTACATGAAAGTATGTATAGATATCAGAAGAAATAAAGTCCACTGAAGCTGTTATTAAAGGCATTTGTAGTCATCTGATATAGATACTCAGAACTAAATTGAGTTCCTCTGCAAGAGTAACAACTATTCTTAATCATTGATCCATTTGTCCATCCCTCAAAGCTTTTTTTTTTTTAAGTATAACATAGTTACCAAGTATTTATATGATCACTTATAGTAATATCTGCTTGTATTTCTTTGGGGGTTCTTTGTCATTACGAAGCAAAGGGAAAGATTAAATACCAATTAGACTTTGTATAAATAGACAAGTCCAAAACACAGTATTATTTAGAGAATTTTCAATAAGTATTGCACTTGAATTAGGCTTTTAATTTTAAGTTATTTTTAATTTTTTAATTATTTAATTTCTTAATCATTTCAAGTACAACCAAGATCCTGAGAGGGAAAGAGAGGGAGAGGGAGAGAGAGAGAGAGAGAGAGAGAGACACTGGTAGTTGCAACTGTTGCAGTTTTCAGTTTTGTACCAATGCTTACCATTCTCCAACTCATAATCACAGGCTAATAATCTTACAGGTTCTTGCAAAAATTGTTCCCACTTCACACCATCTATCAAATTCATCTAGCTCTGAAGAAAATAGTACTAGTGATTTGAACAATTCCTCACTCACTTAATAAAACCCATAGTTTTATACAACAATTGAGTCCAATCAAAATTTGAGTCCTAAGTATAACCCACTTTTATATTGTTTCAATTAAAGCGTCTTTAGAAATGTTGCTGGGTTTGAATGGGTGTTTTCTCATATTATTACTTACATGACTTACATACACTTAACATGTTTAGGAATCATGTGTCTTGATTGGTGATACACAGATGAACAGAAATCAGATATTCTTTACAATCAGAGCATCATTAAAATTGCAATAATGAATAAGAGAAATTTAGAAGTTCAAGGTCTAGACTGTGGTCTGAAACATAAATTGATTCTACTACGATTGCTATAAGACTAGAAAACATTCAGATAAATTTCTGGATGTCCGTCTGAGGGGGAACAGTGGCTAGCAAATTAGCAAAAGACACCAATTGTACTTAGTCAATATCTCCTGGGTACGGAAAGCTGTGTGGGGGTGGGGAGGCAGTTAAAGCATCAAGTTAGTGGAAAGTCACATGTTCTTACTAAAATTAACAACAACTAAACTGAAAGAATGATCATCATGTAGATTTGTGACTTACATTTGTGGCATTTTGCAATACCAAATCTTGGGATAACTTTTCAAATCTCAGTGCCCATACCCATCAGGTTTTAGTAACTTGAAAAGAGTGTTCAGCTGAGAGAATACCAATGATGTTTGGCATTGTTCCTTCTGCTTTAGAGCCTGCCCTGAATGTTTCCCCTTGACACTGCAGAATTACCTAAAACTCGGTAGTTACTATTATTTAAAAGCAAAGAAGTTCTCAAAAATTGTACCAAAATAATGTCATTTACAAAATCTTCAGGAGAATGAAATGCTGCCATTGGATTCAAGTTACAGAATATTTTTTATGGACAGTGCTATCTACCTTCATTACATACATACATACATGTGTGTGTGTTTGTGTGTGTGTGTGTTTGTATCTATTAAACACTTTCATTATACCCAAATGTATGTATGCATTCATGTGTATGTAAATATATATATGTAGATATGCATATATTCATATACATATATATACATGTGTATGTATATATATATATATATATATGTGCATAAGTATATATGTATACGTACATGTGTGTATATATAATATCTATATAAATACAAATACATATAAAATATATATTATTGTTTATATGAGTCACACATCAATTATATGTATATTGTATATATGTATTAATACATATTAATAGCATTACCCATAAAATAGTATTATATATCATACATATACATACAAATATATATAATAGTTTAGTAATCAAAATAAAATATTTAATCAAAACAATACTATGCATATGTAATTAATGAGAAATAATGTCTTCTTTACAGGATCATAGCTGATATCAAAAGAGCACGTATTGCTTAACTTATGACTTTCTTACAATAATGATAAAGTCACTTCTTGTTAGTCTTCATTTAATGCATAGATATGATGACTAATGTTATAGCATCATCCTTTTAATAACTGAGAAAGCTGTTATTTTAAAAAAAATGTCAGGGGAGTTATAAAAATTCTTGTGACCCCTTAGCTCTGACAATTTTCTGCTTAAGAGTGCCACCATCACAAAAGATTACATGAAAAGCCATTTCCATTTGAATGATCTGATCTTTCTGTTGTTTCATTACTAAAAACACACAATTCATTTGAAATGCACAATTGTATTCAAATGCTTATTCATGAATTTGAAGGCATGTTTACTTAAAAAATGCAGTCTCTATTTTTCACATCTAAATGTGCTGAAATGTGTTCAGAATGAATGCATCTGTTAGAAGTGATAGAGACTTTGCAACATTCTTCTCTTATCTAAACCAGCTCACTGGCACTTAAAACAGAACTAAATAATGTTGCCTGATTTTCTTTTGTCCCAGTGGAGGATAACTTCTGATTACCTCTTTAGGGAACCTGCACATTTGCTCCATATGCAGTCTGCAAGTGGGGGGTTGCATATATTCAGAAATTGGCATTCAGGTGCAGCCGGCGAATACTGAAGAGTGTGAGACACAGAAATTTAAAGGTCTAGTCACTCAATTTAATAGATACTCATTCAGAAATAATAGCCAGAAACCAGAATGGAAATAATGTATCTCCATATTTGCATAAATGAACTTTCAAAGTAAGCACAAATACAGAATGAATCAAAAGGAAATTACACACAGCCATGATGTGGGCATGATAATGAATAGAGGCCTTAGTGTCTAATGAGCACAAGTTTCCATACAGAACAGACACAGTTGCACACCCGTCTTGCCCACCTTCTCTACATCCCAATGACATCAACTTCTAAGTTCCAACTGCGATGAGAAATATTACCAAGCTCTGGATATCAAAATGTATTGGAGTACAATTGAATATGAGTCTTCCAGAAGCAAGCACTTCAACTCTTTTAAGAATTTATTTGGGTGAAATCAATTGTCTCTTCAAATGAGAGTTAGGAAACTTTGATTAAAAATTTCAAAATTACAGGCAATAGAATTGAGATAGTTACCAGTGAAAATTTCAAGCTTGATGTCATCCTGAGAACTTTGAACTTGGTGTATATACTTTCTATATACTTAAACTATACTTATCCTGTGTGTGTGAGAGAGAGAGAGCATACACACACACACACACACACACACACACACACACACACACACACACACACGTATGGGAAACCATGTATATGCAGATCAGAGGAGGGTATCAGGTAATTTCTATTATTCACCACTTTTCAATTTGAGACAGAGTGCTTTGCTAAACCTGGAGCACAAAATTTTGATCAGTCTGGCTGGCCAGTGAGCTTCTCAGATTTGCTTTTGCTACTGCCTGGAGCTGGAATTGAAGGCATATGCTACCATGCCCAGCTGCTAAGTGAGTGATAAAGATTTGAACTCCAGTTTTCTTGCTTTGACAGAAAGTGTTTTTACCACAGAGACATCTCCCTAACCCTTATGTGATTGATATTGATATTAATTTAATGTTTTATGTTATTCTTATGGCAACATCCATTATTCAAGGCTTTTATTTAATGACGTGTTTATCTTATGCAAATTTGCCACCCGAAATAAAAACCTGGCCAATAAATTATTTCATGTTAATCTCATTTTTATGAGATTCATATTTAAAGTACTCAGTAGGTATTTAATGACTGCTATTATAGTAAATCTTGTGTAGGAATATTTACCTCTGATCGATATGGAGTATAAGTTCAGACTTAGAAATCAGGGTTATGTTTAAAGGATCCCTTAGTGCTTTTGCTGGCTGCTTATGAGGAAGGGCCCACTCCTCACAATTCTCTTTGTTTAAGTGGCAGGAATTTTGTCAGACCTCACATGAGCTGGGCAAGTGCTTTACCAAAGTAACATAACAATTGCCTTTGAGTGACTTGTCTGTGGTACATGTCATAGATACTTAACAAAAATATAGAATCTCATTCCAAAACTAAGAAGTCAGAATCTGTATTTTAACAAGATCCTCTGAGGATCGCACATACGTACTAGAATTTGAGAAGCCATGATCTAAGTGATTCTGGCTCTAACCTGTTTTATGATTATACCTGATACTTGTAGACCAGTGATTGTTACAATGGAGGAGGCACCTCTTGCTGATAGTTCTCTCTCTGTGGCAGAATCAAGCTTGTTGGTGGGGTATCAGTTTATACCTCAGGTCCTACCATAGGAGAGCCTTAAAAACTACTTCCAGATTTAGGAAGTATCATCAGAAAGCAAGGATCCTTATTTGTTCTTCCATTATTCTAGGTTACTGATCCGGTCAATATCACCCGAGTGACAATAAATTCTTAATGTGAAAACTTTCAGTTTTTTTCTTCCTTTCTTGGGATCAGTTATTTCAGGTTTCTAGGTGCTTTGGAAAGACTACATAAGATAGGAGTTTTTGTAAATTAAGATCTTCATTTCTGGATAATGAGCTATCAGCTCGTTTCATTCAGCATTTTCAAAGCTGAGGCATTTTTTGTGACGTTAACTAATTCCAGTAAAGGAAACGCAAGGGTCATTTATGACCAAGTAATTATCTCTCTCTACAGTGCAGAATGTTTCAACTGTTCTAATTTTGTGACGAGAATCAAAATTTATCAAAAGCAGTTTGTAAGGTGCAGTTATGACTATGGAAGAGGGCACTCCCCTTGGAGTTCTCTGTCCATATACTTTCAACATGGCAGCATCATGAGCATGGAGTTCAGTGAGAAGCCCTCACATGGTATATTTAAACTGCAGTGAGCAGTTATTCTGTCAAGGAACACTTCTCTGCTGATGCTTAATAAAGAATCTGATAGAAGATTCCCATAGTCTTTCTGTGCCTGTGTGAACTGGTATGCATGAATGACAAAAATTGCTTCAAGTTACTATCATGACTTCTTTTGTAAAAAATAAAGCACTTCATTCTAATTAGCTCATAGTTAAAAGCATTACACAGCAGGTATTAGGAAAGCAAAATACACTTTCCCAGTCATAAATGCTGTACACCTCAGCGAACTTCTGTGAAGTTAGAGTACTCATTCAGAATTCATAAAGCCTTACCAAAGGATTGACTCATTCATAATAAAGACATTATATATATATATATATATATATATATATATATATATATATATAATTTTACCACTATCAATTATATGCATTTTTTATCGTATATATTATTTTGTATTTCATATTAATTTTTATAATATATATTACTTTTTATTTTTGCCACTTAAATTTTTGACCTTCTTAAAGCATCATCTCTTCATGTTTAAAATTAGAAAGGCAGATTAAAATATAATCAGCTTCCTATTTTTGTCATAGCATATTTTTTTTTTTTGTAAATCTTATGAAAGAGTGATTGTGCTTAGGTTGTAAAGGCACAGCATATGTGCCATCTTTCAGGGAAACCATTTAGGGAGGGGTGTGATACTCACAGAGACTGTCAGGAGCAGGAAATTGAACTAAGTCTCTAGAGTTCCAGTGCCAGTTCATCAGGATGAATACAAGAGTGCAAACTAGCAGGTTCCAGATGAGAAACAGGCCCCTGGCTTCTCCTGCCATATTTCATTAGCCATCTTTCTGATCACAGGATAACACTGAAGGAAAAACATTTATGTCACAAAATACAGTGAGCACCAAAGCAGGTGGGAAGAAAGAAAAAGGAAAAACTCTCAATTACGTCTTTTTTAGAAATTTGTATAGTTTATGTACAATATAAAATACAACTGAGTACGTACTGAATTAATAGATAAGTGATATGTTTAACTTTGGCTTGTTTTCTAGAAGGAAGGAATCTAGCCAATTATATACTTATTCTTCTTTCATTCATAATCATTTATTAATTGACATCTAAATTATAAGTAGTTAGATAGGAGGCATTAATGAAAGAACAGCGATAATCCTTGGGTCCTCTTAGGGACCCTCATATAAGGGATTATTTATGCAGTCTGACTTGGAGATATGTCATTGACTGGCTGGGAGTAAGAAGTTACTAGTTCCATGAAAACAAAATAGTTAAACATATTCTGCAACCATAAGGTAAACATTTGTCATATTCTTTGCTTTTATGCATATAAAGTTTTCATGTATTAAAAATGTACATTATACCAGAGATATGGTTCAGTGGAGAGTGATTGCCAAGCATGACTGAGGACCTAGTGTTTAATTCTTAGTGCAGAAACAGAAGGGAAAGGAAGAGAAAGAGAGAGAGGGAGAGAAGGAAAGAGGAGAGAGGGAGGGAGGGAGGGCGAGAGAGAGAGAGAGAGAGAGAGAGAATAATAAGAGAATAGGAATGGCCAACATATTACTGTATATGGACTTAATTGTATTAAAAAGGAAACAAACTGATAATCATTAGCAAAATGGATGTTAAATTAACTTTAATGCTGCCGTCAACTAAGGTAGGACAGAATATATAGAAGTGGAAGAGAAAAAGTACATGGAAAGAAATCCTAAAGACTGAGCATAGTGTCTTGATTTTAGAGGACCAATAAATAGAGTCAAAACAAGAACATCAACAAATCAACCCTTTATCTAAATTGGGGAGTCTGCAATGCTAAGAGAAGCGTTATTGATGAGATTGTCTTTCATAAACACATTTTCTAGTGTAAGCTTTTATTTTTTTCTTTTTCTTATTTTTTTTCCTTTTACCTGCTGATAAGAGTCCCGACAACTTCCTAACCAAGAAGTTTTAAGGTTTCCAGACACAAAAGGCAATTACATTTTAACTAGAATTTTTTTTTTTTGTAAAAGAATGCTAACAATATAATAAAACACCACAGTATTCTGTGTGGTCCTAAGCATTAGGGATATTTAATGGGTTCTAAAAGACCACCCAGAGGTTCAGCTCTTGTTTTTCACAATATCTATATTTTCATCATATTTTTCTATCTTATGTGATACTCATTACATCTCATAAATATTCTCCTAAACCTGAATGCTTTAAATAATAATGTAGAGGTATACTCACTCAAGAAAGGTAATTTCTTAAAATCTTTGTGTGCATATGGCACTTGTATGTGTTTATCTATGTATGTATGTGTATATGTGTTTGTGATCATGGATATGAGTGTGTGAGTGTTTGTAGGAACATGTCATGGAGCAAGTGTGGAGGTCAGAATAGAATTGTAGGTGTCAGTCAAGCTCGGGTTTCAGTCCTTAACGTCCACCTTGTATGAGACAAGGTCCTCCTTGTTGCTTGCTACTTTGAACTTTGAGCTAACTATCTAATCCATCAGCTTCAAGGGAACTCGGTCTCTTCATCCCATCTCAGCATAGGAGCTCTGGGATATCGGTTATAAGGTAGCCTGTTTGGATTTGCTTGTGTTCTGGGATCTTAACTCAGATCCTTAACCTTAGGCAGAAAGTGTGCTATCCACTGAGCCACCTCCCCAGACTCAATAACTGTAGCTTTACTGAATGAAAACTTTACATGTACTTTATAAATTACTATACAGCAATCCAATGAGTACCATGTTCACAAATGTTTGATAAACTTCATGTTAAAGGAGAGAACACATGCTTGATACTGCAAGGCAGGCCAGAAGCTAGAGACTGAATAGCCAGGAGATGATTTTTAATGCTACCCTGCTCTATTGACACATGGGTGCCTAGCCCAACCTCCATCAGAAGGGCTTCCTCCAGCTGCTGATGGGAGCAGATTCAGAGGCTCAGAGTCAAACTTCTTGATGAGATAGGGAACCATGGGGATGTGGGTAGGAGGGATTGAGGGGACCAGGTCAAGGACCCTAGGAGAACAAGCCCCATAGAGTCAACTGACCAACACTCTTGGAGGCTCACATGGCAGACATGGAACCTGCAGAGAACCGCCCCCCAGACATGTCCTGTGGCTTGGTGTTCTTGCAGAACTCCTACAGACTGGAGTGTGGGGGTATCTGACCCTTTTGCCTGCCCTTGGGGCCCTTTTCTTCCTGAGGGGTTGCTTACTTCACCTTTGATTTATGGATTAGTTCCTGGCTGTATTCTATCATGTTGTGTCTTATTTGAGTAGTAACTCTGGGAGGACTGCTGGGTAGTGGTGCAAAAGCCTGTTTTTGCAGTATTAATTTATTGAGAAGAAATGAGAATTTCTTTCCCCACTACTGCTTGCCTTCAGGTCCCTCTAAGGTTCTTGCTAGCAGATTGGTATTCTCAAGATCTGCTTCTAGTTGGCCTCTTGTTCACAGTGAAAGGCAAAGGCAGAAGACTGATAGGAGGTGGCAGGGGAGGATAGAAGGCAGGAGACGGCAGAAGCATTCTGTATTTCCGGTTTTGCTGGGAGCTACTCAACAGAGACAGTACCTCCCGCAATTTTCCAACTAGAAATAAAAGGTAAGGCAATTGCCCTGACATCTGTGCAGCCCTACCATTTCCTCATCCTTCCAGCCTAAGCATGATGGTCAGTTCCTGCTGTTTCCTTCCATCAGCTTCCTTTATTACTTGGCTAAGCTATTCCCTCTCGTTTACTTCCATACTCAAGTAATCTCTACTTTCCTGTGAGACTCTGAGTGATAGTATCAGCTCTCACATACCTTACTTTTTATTTCATATTATTTGCATATTCTTAATAGGGTTTTCCTCCTGCAAGACAAAATTTCAGTATATTTCTAAGTAAATACTCAGTATGGGAGTTTCCACTAATCAACATCAATTAGTACAGCTTGCTATTTGAAACTGTATTTCAAAAGTTTAGTATTATATGGTTTATTTACTTGAGCTAATGTAGCTTATAGAGTATTTGGGACTTTATATTCATAAAGGCATTACATATGCTGAAAATTATACTTTATTTTACCTTTCATTCTTCATTATTTAAATGATGCCTCAGGGGTGATCTCATGATGAGTTCACTTCTCATTTAGAACAGACAATTTTTTAATGCAGCTTGGAAGGTTGACTATATGCTCTCTTTAGACATAGTAGATAGGTTATAAAAGTCAAATAGCCTAGTACTGAGGATAGTTACCTGACAGAATACTTG
Source organism: Cricetomys ansorgei (assembly GCA_026225945.1). NCBI lineage: Eukaryota > Metazoa > Chordata > Mammalia > Rodentia > Nesomyidae > Cricetomys > Cricetomys ansorgei. Next base: position 16,386,401 of record JAMJFZ010002869.1, read on the forward strand.
TATGACTGCTTTTATCTCAGTTTGATAATGAAAGTAGTTTTTTAAGGTTGAATTTAATAGGATTTTTCCATATTTACATTGTGTGGAAATGCTAAAAGCAATCTACCATTGGTGGCCAAGGGACAAAATTCTGATATCCTGATTAACTTTCTTTTGTGAACACATATTATAATATAAATATTAGACCCAATAGTATGTATTCTTTTACCTTACTTTGTATCTAGATAAAGACAATATTTATCTAGAGTGTTTTTTAGACATTTAAAATATGTTAATATGCCAAAGAAGACTAAGTAAATATATTAAGAACACATATAAGATATCATTTCTTGGTTTATTGGTATGCATTTTATATGATTTTATTTATGTTTATTAATGGCAATGTAAACCCTATAATCTAAGATTATCTATGGTACTAGAATTTTGTCATAAATTCATAAAATGAATTCAAGGAGACTCTTATAAATATGAGCATAAAATAAATTATACAAAAATTTTGAAACACAATATTTTTCTTTCCCATTTCAGATCTGCCCGCATGTGTTTGTTATAATAAATTTCAACAATATGAATATTTGACTACTGAGTTCTCTGGGTGATGGAAGCCATAAAGCTTGAAATGAAATTTATGGGAATAACATATCAAAATACCGTCTCAAAAAAATCTTGAGCTAAATTAGTTAAATCTTCCTGTTATCACTGCCTGATGATAACTTTCAGGCATAATGTATTTGTAAATAAATATCTCATGTGTTCTGCAACAATAGAGTCTTTCTTGGTTAACATCAAGATTGCCTGAGGTTGTAGGTCAAATGTTACATGATAGTTGTTTAAAGAAGTAGGAGGATTGTAAGTTTGAAGCCAACCATGGTCTATAGATGAGGGTATATCTAAAAATATAGTAACATAAAAGATTTTCTTGGCTGATATCTATAACATAAAAGAATGAGGAAGAAGGTAGAAAAACTCCTTAGTCAGATATGTTTCATTTGCCTGTGGTGTCAGAAGCAGTTCATGGTGTAGAAGATACACACAGGACAAGGACAGAGGAAATGCTAAAGGTGTAGCTATAAGATCTGGTGAAGGAAAAGAAGACAGAGATAGCGCCAGCTTACAGGATTGACCTAGTATGCCATTATCATCAGCAAAGTATAGACAATTTGCAGAGTTTTAGAGAGTGATCTAGCATATCTAATGCAATATAATGTCAGGGTGATATCTCAATGTTGGCATCATCACCTCATAGTCAATGACACTTGCACGAACTACTAAAATTATAGTATAGTAGAGTAGAGTATATAGTAGAGTATAGTATTGTATAGCATAGTATAGTGTAGGATAGAGTAATGTAGTATAGCAGGAACTTCATGGTCAAATTCTTAAGAAAACTGTTGCATGGTAAATTAGAAAGAAAACTCTGAGTTGGGTTTAAACGCAGTACTTCATCATTAGAAAGTTCTTTCTTAGATCTTCTCATTCTGCTCATTGTTCTGGGTATATATCAATCCAGGATGTCAAATGAAACTTGGGAAAGCAAAAGTTAGTATTATATGATCCTAATATTTCATACCATACTGTTTAGCATATGTAGGTCACAAATGAAAAGGCTTATCTTGATAATAAAATGGGCCTTAGCTGAGGTAAAATTCAATGATTTGGATTATAGAATCTCTATCCTTGTATGTGTAGGGGACGGGGTTATGAATAGCAATAATTGGAAGTTGCCCTTTGTTCCATCCACAAAAGCAGTTTGCTAGAAATGTTAGATCCTTGATTTCTCCGGGTAAAAGTTCTACCGACAAGACACAGTGGAAAAACTGTATCACAAAAGTATTTTCTAAAATATTCAAAACTGTAATAAAGTTAACACAAGTACTATTACCAAATAGATGAGCTTATATGAATGTTGCTAAGATACAAGAAGTCATATTACATATTATATATCGATTGCATAAACGTATCTTGCATGATTTATTCGAATTACCACCAACGACTGCAGTGTGTGAAAAATTAATTTAATAATATTCTATCAATATTATTTTATTGGCGTAATAATTAGAAAATACACCTTAAGCATGTTATTTGTCCTATTCTTACCTGTATAGTACATTAATGTGTCAAACCATAAAACAACTTAAAAGATGGCCATACTTAACAAATGTTACTCCAGGTCAGGTATTTTTCTGGTCCACTGGGCTAAAGGTCTGATGAAGGAAAATACATTTATTAGAGCTGTATTCTCTTAGGCATTTATAAAGGCCAGAAATAAATCCACTGAAATTATACTTTAGGGAGCTGTGAAGAAACACTTGGTGCATACAAGGTCTGCAGTTAAAGTAGTACTACTATAATCCCATTTCTTGTTTGGAGGTAATGTTCATTCACAAATCATTCTATATTGAAGTTCCTGAATAAAATACGAGGGCATGCCTTTTTTAGAGGTATCCATAAGAATAACTTAACTGTCTATAGAACTTTCTGGAGTCAGGTAAAATGAGGAAATAAAGGAGACAGAAAGAAAGGTAAAACGGTTTCTCCACTGAATGATCCACTGAGGGCTCAATCATAGTGATACTCTCTTTTGAAACTCTTACCATTATAACCATGTGTCTTTTGTGTCTACAGTGTTCACCAACAAGTGTTTTGTTCTGAATATTATCATACTTGATAGAAAAACAAGATAGAGCACATTTCTTCTGATGGACTTTACTCATTTAAAAGCCTGGCACATTAAAAACTAAAACATTCAAGGTAAAACATGCATTGGTGACTTTTCTTGTTTCTGGGACTAATTACCTGACAAAAGTATCCTGAGGAAGAAAATATTTTGCTTATAATTTTAGAGTGCATAATCGACAATGACAAGAATGGCATAGTGAGAATTCAGAATGGCAGGAGCTTGCAGCAGGGACCTTTTACATCTGGGCAGATCAGGAAAGAGGTATCTGGGTATGCCAGTGTTGAGCTCACTTTCTCTTTTTCCTTTTCATTCTGTCAAGGACTCTATTTGATGGGAAGTACTCAGGTCATGGACTGTCATGCTTCAATGTGAGAAGGCCAAATGGAAAAAAAGAATCTCTCATTCCAATGGCATCAGAGAGACACTGTCGTAGCACTAGAGAGCCAACCAATGGATCTCTGGCTATACAATCATCTATAACCATGGGAGTACTTTAGAAATCTGAGTCCCTTTTTAGCTGATAAGCATGTTGAGGAAGTTAGTCTGTGATTCTTAGCTTCAAGCTAAAATAAAATTTTCAGCCACTACTGGCATAATTTGGAGGTCATTTTTCTCAGTTTTAGAATTATCTAGAAGTCTTTTTGGTTAAATAAAATGTTTTGTTTTTTGTTTTTTTTTTTCTTGCAGAGGAAATTGAGAATAAGAGGTGTGTGGTGTTTTGGGAATAACAAAGGGAGTTCAGAACATTGGGTATATTTACATTTTGATACTTAGCAAATCATCTTGTCAGAACAATTTCAGTAATTGTAGCTATTTACTTAATGTTTATTATATAATTAGTTTATTATATAATTAGTATTATAGTATTATATTTGCATAAGTGTGTAGAGGCCACAGGTCAATATCATATATCATCCTCAGTCAGTCTCTTCCTTAGGTTTTGAGGTAGAGTCTCTCACTGAATCTGGAGTCTACTAATTCTACTTGATTAAGGAACAGGCAGTCCATCATGATCTTTCTTTTAGGTCTGTTAGCACCAGTATTAAAGCTATGTACTTCAACACCCTGCATTTTAGCACGCTGTTCGGAGTATAAATCAGGTTTTTCTACTTGAATAGCAAGTACCTTGCAGAATGGACTGTATCTCAAGCTTGTATCACACTATTATCTTAAAAATAACATTTCTGGAATTTATTATTTTATAGAATAATTCTTCTGTGTATCTAACTTGAAATTAACATTCCTTTAAAGGACACAAAATAGTCTCATCAGATCTAAAGCTAACGTCTTTAGGAAGTAAGTTCAATACTTAGAGTAGTCAATGTGTGCTAGTTCTGTTGATGGGTTTCATGAAGAAAAGATTGCAGATATCTTTTCTCAAAGATCTGCCTTATAGCTCCAGCCAATCTAGATTCTCAGAACTGTTGAAAGACATCATGCTGACAGTCACAGCCACCAAGTGCTATGCCACAGTCATGATTTGAAAATCCAGAAGGAGGAAATGCAAATGAAAGTTTTGTTTGACACCTAGTCACATCTAAAATCCTTTTCAGGTGAGCGTGAGTTCTTCTGTGATCCATCTCATTTTTTTCCTGTGCTTCCAAGCATGTTCAGTGGGTTTGGATAATGAAATATTTATGCGCTGTGTAAGGCCTGCCAGTCTGATTACCACCATATACCCCATGGAGGCACACTGTTGAATAAACAGGAAAGCTTTTATCCTGCCAACTGCGGGGCCTTTTCTCCAAGGCTGAGTCAACACACAGCAACTGTCATGTGATATATTTGGAAGGGAAGAAGGAGGGGGTGATCTTTCTCAGATTTATTAGGCAAGGGTGGCTTTCAGGTCTTCCAATTTTATGTCTATATACTGCTATACGATTCAAATTCAAGTCTTATTGATATATACATTCTCTTTCATACTTGGACCAAATAAATTTGACATGAAGTGTCTAAAAATAGCAAATTACTAGAAGTTAACTGGCTAGTCTTAGTTCAACATCGCCCCTGAACACTTTAAAAGTAAATTTAAACACATCTAAATTAAGACATGCTCATATGGAGAGTGGATGGCAATGGTCATTGCTTTTAGGTTTATTTTTCACTTTTTAAGCAAACACATATCCTCTCTGCTGGTTCTCAGTGGGCAGCAAAAGCATCTGGACTCAGTTACATTTATTTATGTTCTATTCTAACTAAAATGGCTTAGCCGAAAAGTATTTCGGAATTTATTTAAGGAAAAATAAAACTGACTGGAGCCTCCCGTGCCAAGTTTTTAGCCCAAAGCAAAGTGTTGTGGCTTATTTCTAAACAAAATGGAAACACTGGCAGAGTTCTTTATGCTGGTGGTACTGTGAGAACAGCAGGTAAACACAAGAGTCTTAGTTAATAAAGGGTAAAGCTTTCCAGGCCTTTGCCATTCATATCCTTTCATGACCACCGTGCTGCAGAAAAATCTCAGGGAGCAGTCTCCTATGAGAAGACAACTAAAATCCAACCATGGAATTTTCCATTGTAATTAAAATATCTTTCCTGATATTAGAATATGTTCTTGAAGGGTCTACTTACAAAAGACTCTGGAGACAGCAATAACAAAACCACTTAAACAATCAACAAAGTCAAAGCATTTAAACTGAACTTCCTGCTAAAGCAATTTAAGTGTTTGTGAAATCTTTAAGACAGAGTATTGTATTCCACTCCTACTCCCCCTGAGTTTACACTACTTCAACTTGCAATACCCATAAATGTGTGTAAGTTTTACTTTATTTTGGCTTTTAGGTCATATGAACTGTGCATACTACTAGGGTTCATTATGGCATTTCATTACATCCATGTAACATGCTTTGATCACAGCCATTTTCCCTTCAGCCATTTCCTGTCTCCCTATCCAGTAGTAATAACTGTTTTACATGCATGCCATTTGTGTGTGCATGGGTGTTTTTCATGAGTCAGGTGTATGCATATCTGGAGTACATTAATATGGTATGTAGCTGTGCACAATGCAGAGGTCAGAGGAGAACATCAGATGTTCTCATAATATTTAAAGACTCTTCCTTAATATCTGAAACTAGTCTGGTAAGCAGAAAATCCAAGTTCTGAATTTAAAAGTCTCTTTCCGCTGCATGCCACGGTTGCAGGCTGCCTCTCAGGGACAACTCGACTGAGCCTCAGATGATTCAGAGATGAGTTCCATTGGGGACATCGTCCCCCATTCAGAGCTATGTGATTTCTTGTCTTTGACAGCCTGGGCACCTTCTTTTTCAGAGATTCTTTGGGGACACCTTCCCCCTTCAATGCTGTGTGGTTCCTTGGCTCCCAACAGCCAGGGCCCATTTAGTCCAATCTCCAAACTTTAAAAAATAACCAAACTATCCAAAGAGTTTCAGGAACTCTCAAAGTCATGCCCAAACTTTCCTGTGAGTGCTGGGAACTGAACTCAGGTCCTCATGCTTGTGCAACTAGTCCTCTTACACAGTGAGTCAACACTCCATTCCACGTCAGTTTTTTTTTTTTTTTTTTTTTTTTTAAGTTTCCACATATAAGAGCTTTCATATGAAACTTTGTCTAGTTTGCTTGTTTAATATGATGGTCTCCAACTCCACATATTTCATTACAAATGATAGCATTCTTTTCTCAATGACCGTACAATATTCTTTTATGTATCCACACTAGTCATCCATTTCTGGGTACCCAAGGTGATTTCTTACCTTAGCCACTGTGACCTGTGTCATAGTAAGCAAAAGTGGGCAGGTATTCTTTGTTAGGACAGCTTGATTTTCTATCTTTATGAAATGTGAAAGCTGTACCTTACGGAGAATTTAGCTTTGGTGCTTTGAGCCATATTGACATGGTATTCTTCATGTGATTAAATTGGTTTATATTCCCACCTATATATGAGAATTCCCATTTCTGCATACCCTTGTTGGCATTTATTTATTTGTGCATTTATTTACATATGGTTGTATATAGTTATGCAGCTCTTCTAATGTATGGAGGTAGTATTTTGATGTTTGGTTCATATTTCTCTGAAGTCTGAGGTAAATACTCTTTTTCTTCTTTCAATTTTTATTAGCCACTCATATTTTTCAATTTAATTAGGTACATGATCAGATAATTAGTGATTTTTAAAAACAATGTTTATTGTTCTTTTATTGGTCTGTTTTTATTTAGCTGCATATACATTTTGGGATTTATTCCTTTAAAGATAGCAGTCGGCAAATATTTTCTTCCATTCTCTAGCATGTCTCTTTACTCTGCTGACGTTTTCTTCATGGTCAGAGGTTTTAAAGATGTGCTGCAATTCACATCTCGCTTTACTTTTACTTCTAGTCATTTGTAATAATATAAATGTACCTAAATAGCTGTGCCTCCTAGAAATGTCCAAATCTAGAGATATGAAGTAACATCAACAGGGCTTCCAAAACACAACCTGAAGAAGGATGACACTAATAGACATGCGAATGTGGAATGGAATACTCAGGATGCCTCAACTCTGGACAGTTATCTACAGGCGAGTGAGGAAAGCTTAGAGCAGGAGACAATGACTTCCTCAGGGAAGAGCACAACAAGTGGCAATCTAGTTCCAAATGGTCAGCCCTGAAGGTATATATATGTGTATGTATGTGTATGTGTGTGTGTGTATATATATATATGTATATATATATATATATATATATATATATTTATATGTGTGCATATATTTATATATATGTATTTGTATACATATATATATATATTTGCACAGACTAAGTAAGTTTTACTTATATATTAAGTGTGCACACCCCCATACACACCCATATGTGGTTAATTATTAACCACATAAGTGATTAATAAATCTAATTAGCTCTAAATGAAATTACATGAAATTTATTTCTAATTTTGTATAGATATTTTGTTCTCTAATATTTTGAATGTCAAAATAGGAATATATTATAAGCACAATTCTTTTGAGTTTAGGAGAAAAAAATACTACTTAGAATCTTGAATTTTGGCAAATTACTCTAATTTATTTACAAAAATAAAAGCATGAAAGGTTATTTGTATGCATGAAAGCCATCATATTATTATGTTTTTTTTATTAAATCATATAATTAGAAGAGTTTTGTTCAGAGATTTTACATTAGTTCTGGGAATAATTACTTGTGCATGTTGATAATTTGCTATAGCAATTTGTGTTTTAGGTACAGAAACCAATCAGAAAGCAAAGCAGACATGTCTTAACAAAACACACTTTGTAACTGGAGCTAGAGGCAAGAAACAGGAAGTTAAAATTGAAAAAGATGAAGGCACTCAATTATGTTCCATGGAGAAAACCCCAAGAGTATCCAGCTTCCTTCATATCATGTGTACATGATATCATGTACATATGATTGCATTTGTTTTGCTAATCTATTTTTAGAATGTTTGCCGTTTTATGAATATATTATATTGCTTTATTTTCTGATAGATTTATCTTGGTTTAGCTTTCTTAAAAAGCCATACTCGTTTAAAAATATTGACTATATGAGAGATATTCAATCAATTTTTAGGTATTTTTAGTCATGCAATGACATACTAAAATTATTCATTTTTTCAATCAGAAGAATAATGAACAAAGTTACTTCAAATAAAGTCATATGTATTATATGAAAGATAATTGTCCTTTCTATATTACTTACATCAACACTTATACTTACGTAATTCAGTGAGATTTATTTGGGGATGTGTTTATATTTTAGTCATGCAATTCCTTACATAAATGCCTGAAATAATGTGAAGTATTTTCAATGTCATGCTTAAATTCTCTATAAAATTTGTACAACTTCATCAAGACTAGGAGAGGAAGTAAATTCAATGAAGTAAATACCTTTGACTACATTGTTTCTAGAATGATTATATTGATGCTAGATATGTTTTTTTGCCAAAATCAGAAGCATATAGAGCTTGTATTCAGATAAAGAATCCATAAACCCACAGGAATTGTGACAACATGCACTATAGCTACTCAAGTTCAAGCAACACAGAAAACTCAGTATGGAGGTAGGAAGTGGGCATGAAATCCCACCACTAGCAAATAGTATCTTTTATGAGACGTAGAGTCAGCTTTCCTTAATGTTGCTGCATTGGTAGGACTAGCAAATGGTAGATTTTAGGAGATGGAGAGTCAGTTTTCTTTAATGTTCTGACATTAAAGTAGGTCTATACTCTCCAGGGAAGGTCCCATTCCCAAGAATTGTTAGACAACAAAAATTGGATTCTATGGGAAATAGGAAAAAGAGGAGGAAAAGGAAGAGGTCTAAGGGAAGAAGAAGGAGAAGAAAAAAAGAGAAGAAAAGTAGAAAAAGAGGAAGACAAACAAGAAAGAAGGAAGAAAAGAAGAAAGGCAGGAAGGAAATTGGGTGGGTAGGAATGTGAGAGTCCAAAGGATGGATGAGAAAGAGGAGTTAGGGAGATAAGTAGAATTAAATTTTAGTGTATTTTCTGTCATTTATCTACTTTATTTTCTGTAGTCCTGTTATCAAAAACTTACTTGATTATTTGTAATTTACTTTTTGAGATACAGTGAGTTTAAAAAATTTTCATCTTTTCATCTTTTATCTTTTCATCTCCTTTAGTTATTTTATCACTTCTGTCCCTTCATAAAACATTTGCAATTAAACAAAATGTAACAAAAATCATTTAAGATAGAAAAAAAGGGGAACAGCAAGATAGTTCAGTAGGTAACGACAGTTCTGCCAAATTAGAAATCCTGAATTCTCTCCTTGTGAGCCACATAGTAGAGAAAAGTGAACCATGAAAGTTGCCTTTTAAACTTCACAAGCTTCACGGTGTGCACCAGTCACCCCTACACACAAGGAGACGGCAGAGTGGGAAGAGGTTGATACTAATAAATGTAAAATCAAGAAGAAGAATGATAGAACCTCGACTTTACTGGATGATGGTGGTGTTCACCTTTAAACCCATCACTTGGGAGGCAGAGAAAGGCCTCTGTGAGTTTGAGGCCAGCCTGGTCTACAGAGTTAGTTCTTAGACAGCTAGAATTACAACCATGTCTCAAAAAACAAAACAATACAAACAAAATCCTATACCTGCTAAGATCACGGGGCACTCCAGCTGCTGCAGCAGCAGATACTCTGATCTCTCTATCATAAAATTCCCATACATATTCCCATAGTGTCCCCACCAAGTCTCCAATCCTCCCTCTCCTCTTCATTGCCACCTTGTCCCATCCCCCAATTCCAGGGGAGGCTGGCTTGGGTCAGAAGCTACACCAGCTACCTTCAGTCCAGATAGGCAGCTCTGCCTGTCACAGAATCCATATAGTCTTTTAGTGCTCTATAGCCCAGTCTTTTCTTCAGTTCTCCCTTGCCCCCACACTGCCCCCTTGCCCTATCCTCAAACTCAGGCAGAGGCACCATATATAGACCAGAGGCCACTCGAGCTGCTACAATTTCAGGAACTGCAGGTAGGCTTCTTTCCTTACTACAAAATCCATGTAATCTCTTAGTGGCCCCCATCTCCAACTCTTACTTTCCTCTCTGTTGCTGCCTTGTCCCACCCCCAAAATCAATCAGAGGCTCCATGCTTGACCAGAGGCCACTCCAGCCTCAACAACTTCAGGTATGCTACTCACTGGTCCATGGAGACCCTCCAAGCTCTTGGCGTTCCCACTCCATCTCTTTGATCCTCCTTCCCCGCCTTCTTGCCAACTTGTCCCACTCCCTAACTCGTGTTGAGCTCCCTCTTGGAGCAGAAGCCAAGCCAGCCTCCAGAAATACAAGGTATACTCATTGCAGGAATGAGATACCACACCCTCTCAAAGCCCACCCACCAACTCCAGTGGAAATTCCCATCCCTAATCCAATCCACACTGACCAGAAGACTAGAAAAGGAAAAGGAACTCAAGGAACTAAACTCTCATCCAATAAAGAACGGAATTGGCAACTAAATGTATAATCATTCCAAGCATAGACGCTTAAATGCCAGATTAAGTACATAATCAACAACCAGGGCAATATGGCAACACGAGAGCCCACCTGTCCTTCTACAAAAATCCCTGAACAATCTGACCCAGGCAAAGCAGAAGAAAAAGACATTACAATCAACTTTTTGAAGATAGTAGATATCTTTAAGAGGAAATGAATAAATCCCTCAAAGAAATTGATAAGAAAAAGGAGAAGGAGAAAGAGAAGAAGAAAAAAGAAAACAATTGGTGGAATTGAGTTAACTCCCCAAAGAAACACAGAAAAAACAAACAAACAATTAGAAGAAATGGACAAATTCTGGAAAGATAGCCAAGAAAAAGCAAGCAAACAATAGAAGGAAAGGAACAATACTGTCCATAACCTGAAAATGGAAATAGAAGCCATAAAGAAAACACAAACTAAGGGAATCTTGGAAATGAAAACTCTAAAAAGCGATCAGGAACTACAGAGGAAAATTATAGCAACAGGATACAGGAGACAGCAGAGAGAATCTCAGGAGTTGAAGATACTATAGATGAAATAAATACATCTGTAAAAGAAAAAAAAATAGCATAGATGGGGAAAAAAGTATTCCATGATAAATCAAAATTCAAACAAAGTCTATTTAACAAATAATGCCTTATAGAGGTACTAGCAGGAAATCTCTAACCCATTGAGGTTAATTACATTCAGGAAAACATAAGAAATAAAGAGTCTCATACTATCATAATCAATAGAAGGGACACACACACACACACACACACACACACACACACACACACACACACATTACAAAAACAAGAAAAAACCCCTACAAGATAATGGAACTTAACAATGACGGATCACTGATATCCCTCAACATTAATGACCTCAATTCTCCCTTAAAAAGACAGACTAGAAGAATGAATTAAAAGACAAAATCTATCCTGCTGCTGCAAACAAGAAATACACCTCAACCTCAAAGATAAACATTACCTTAGAGTAAAAGGTTCGGAAAAGGTTTACCAAGCAAATGGACCTAAAAAACAAGCTGATGTAGCCATTCTAATACTCAACAAAATAGACTTCAAACTTAAACTAATCAAAAGAGATGGGGAAGGACATTTCATATTCATCAAAGGAAAAACCCACCAAGATGACATTTCAATTCTTAGTATCTATGCCCCTAACATAATGGGCCCCACATTTGTAAAAGAAACATTACTAAAGCTAAAAGCAAATAGCGACCCTCATACACTGATAGTGGGAGATTTCAGTCGCCCACTTTCACTGACAGGTCATCAAGACAAGAACTAAACAAAGAAATGCTAGAGCTAACATATGGTAAAAACCAAATGAACCTAACAGATACAGAACATTTCACCCACATACAAAGGATTATAGTTTTTTCTTACCCTCTCCCACATCGAACCTTCCTCCAAATTGACCACATATTTAACCACAAGGCAAGGCTCAATAAATACAAGAAAATTGAAATAACCCCTGCATCCTAAAGATTAAAACTGGTCTTCTACAACAGCAACAGCAGAATACCTACAAATTCATTGAAACTGAACAATTCACTACTGAATGAAGACTGGGTCAAGACAAAAATAAAGAAAGAAATTAAAGACTTTCAATAATTAAATTAAAATAAATCTAAAACATACCCAAACTTATGGGACACAATGAAAATAGTACTAAGAGGAAAATTCATAGTACAAAATGCCTTCCAAAAAAGAGTAGAGACATCACTTAGCAGCAAATTAAGAGCATATCTGAAAGTCCTAGAACAAAAAGAAGCAAGTACACCCAAGAGAAGTAGATGGTAAAAAAAAATCAAGCTGAGGGCTGGAATCAATAAAATAGAAACAAAGAGAATAATTCAAAGAATAATTGAAACAAAGATTTGGTTTTTTGAGAAAATCAACAAGATAGACAAACCCATAGCCAAACTAATTAAAAGACCAAGAGCTAATCTCCAAATCAACAAACTCACAAACTAAAAGGGAGATATAACTATAGAAACCAAGGAAATCAAAAGAATTATTTGGTCATACTTTAAAAACCAGTACTCTACAGAGTTGGAAAATCTAAAGCATTGGTTAATATTCTCCACAGATACCACCTACCAAAGTTGAATCAAGATTAGGAAAACAATTTAAACAGACCAATAACCCCCAAGGAAATAATGGAGATGATTAAATGCCTCCCAATCAAAAGAAGCCCAGAGCAAGTTGGTTTTAGCACACAATTCTATCAGATATTCAAAGAAGAATTACACCAGTACCCCTAAAGTCACTCTGCAAAATAGAAGCTGAATGAACACTGCCAAACTCATTCTATGAGGCCAAAGTCACACCAATGCAAAAACCACACAAAGATTCATCAAAGAAAGAAAATTTTAGGTCAGTTTTCCTCATGAACATACATTCAAAAATTCTCAATAAAATACTTGCAAACTGAATTCAAGAACACATCAAAAAGATCATTCACCCTGACCAAGTAAGTTTCATCCCAGAGATGCAGGGATGGTTCAACATATGAAAATAAATCAAAGTTATTCACCATGTAAACAAATTGAAAGAAAAATTCTATGATCATCTCATTAGAATACTTTAGACAAGTATTCATGTTAAAAGTATTGGAGAAACTGGGGATACAAGGGACTTACCTAAACATAATAAAGACAAATAACAGCCAGCACACAGCCAACATCAAATTAAATGGAGAAAATCTCTAAGCAATTCCACTAAAATAAGGATCAAGAAAAGATTGTTTTCTCTCTCTAAACATATTCAGTATTGTATTTAAAGTTGTAGCTAGAGCAATAAGACAACAGAAGGTTATCAAGTAGATACAGATTGGAAAGGAAGAAGTCAAAGTATTTTTATTTGCTGATGATATAATAGTATATATAAGTGACCCCAAAATTGACCAGGGAACTAGTACAGCTGAGAAACAACCTTAGTAAAGTTGCTGGCTACACTATCAACTCAAAAAAAATCAGTAGTCTTCATATATACAAAGGACAAACGTACAGAGAAAGAAATCATGGAAACAATGCCCTTCACAAGAGCCACAAATAATATAACATATCTAGGAGTGACTTAACTAAGCAAGTAAAAAACTTGTTAGTGAGTTCACCAACAGAAACTAAACTCTGGACTTTTTTGGATATTTTGTTCTGTTTTAGAATTTTTTGTCTTATTGGGATTTTCCTTATTTGCTTTTCTTTGGGATTTTGTGGATTTTGTTTGTTTTATATACTTTGTTTGTTGGTTTATTTTACTTTATTTTTCATGTGGGAGAGGGAGTGGGGGAAATTATATAGCCATCTATAGGGGATGATACTAGATTCATCTTTCAACCAAAATAAAAGTCTATTTCAAGTCAGTTAATGGCTTAATAGAAGACCTAGAAAACTATTTGAGAAAAATACAAGGAAAACGCTTTGAAATACAGGCAGAGACAAAAATTTTCTAAATAGGATTCCAAGAGCACAGGAAATAATCTAAAAAATTGATAAATCAGATTTCTTGTATTTTTGTATAAATATTCACAGTGAGTAAAAAAAGAAAATCATTCAAAAGTGAAGAGAAAGAGCAGGAAGTGAAAATCATCTCTATCAGTTATGTTTCAGAGAGGATTAATGTTTGGATATGTAAATCTACATAATTAAACACCACAAAATTTATTTAGTAAGTATGCTGATGAATAGTTAATTTTTAATAGACGTATAAAGGACCAATAATTATTTGTAAAAATTACATTATGTATTAAATATAGTATTTGACATAGTATTTTCATCATGATATCCTGAATTCATTCATCTGGTTAATCTGGATGTAGATTATATTCATATCCCATTTTGCAGTATCAGTGGAACATCTCCTGTTATGCAGTGTAGATCTGAACTATTTTCCTGCATTTTCCCCATCTCTTGAAGACCTCTTTTATGTATTGTGATAAATTTATTTTATTTTCAATTATAATAGCTTTCTAATTGGTTTGTTCTAGATGATTACTAGACAGCATATCCCTCTATCTAATTAAGAAATAATATGAGCGTAGTATGGTAAGATAAAAATAAAAAAAAACTTATATTAATATACAGGCACATGAACAATCTTTGCAGCATCTGAATTTGTACTAATGGCTTTTGTATTTCATTAAGTAAATGCTTGCTACACTGTAATTAGTAGATAGTTATGTTTGAGTCTCTAGTGTGGTGTGGCTTATTAACAATTAAAATAATTGGCTATAACAAACCAATGTGTACCACAGAAGAAATTATTAATTTTACTGAGCACTTGAAATTGCTATTATGGTACATTAAACACACTCTACATCAAAGCAACAGCAAGGTTAGAGTTAATTCACATATGAGGCCTTACCACACATTGGGATTTTTGTCTAATTTAAAGAAACTCATCAAAATGATTCCCAGTCAGTGAATAACTGACTGTACTTTTAAATATTGAAATCGTAGCTGGGTGGTAGTAGCACATGACTCTAATCCCACCACTTGGGAGGCAGAGGCAGGTGATCTCTGTGACTTTGAGGACAGTCTGGTCTACAGAGTGAGTTCCAGGACAGCCAGAGTTACAACAGAAAGACCCTGTCTTGATACTCTCCCAAAAAAATAAATTGAAATCATGCTTAAAAATAAATTTCATATTATACAACAAAGTTCTCCTTTACAAGTAAAAGTAGAATTGTATACAGTCATCCAGTAATGTCCAATTTACATTCGACTTCGGAGAATAATATGAATGTACTGATTTATAGGAATAAATGCTTAAGCAGCAGGAACATTTTTCCCAGTAAATACATTAACAACTGTATTCATTGCCCTTCTTAGTTTGAGAAATTATAAAGTTATACAAATAAATTTCATAGTGGGGAAATCTGTTGTGCGACTAATTCATCTTGCAAAATATATATATATATATATATATATATATATATATATATATATATATTCAGAACAAAATTTAAAAAATCACCAGTCATTTATCCTATTTTAATATTAGTTCAAGTTGCTATTGGTAAGTCCCTCTATACTCTTCAGTCATGTAGAAAATCTCTTTAGCAAATATTCCAAAACTACTCTGATCTGTTTGCTTTGTATGTTCTTATTATTCAGTGTTTCCATTTGTTTTTGAGCAAGGCCTTAATATATAGCCCAGGTGATACTACAGTTCTCTCCATCTTCATCTGGTACGAAAGAAGTACTATTATGAATGTCATAAAGTTTGTATATAGGTAGCAAAACAGGGAAGGTGGAAGAAACAAGAAGGAGTAGAGAGAGGGGAACATATAATCTGGTTACATTGGATGAGAATCTATTTTCAATAAAATGAAAGAAATAAAACAACAGATGTATCTTTTCCACCAACTATTTAAAATTTCCCTTCTGAATATTATTCCTAGGAAACTATGCCATCCTTTGCCATGAAAGTTTCTACTACATTATTCCTCAATTGTATTATTTATCACAATATATTGTAATTGTCTACTAGAATACCCTTAAATCAGAGGATTAAGAATGATATAAGATTATGTCCTTTTTTTTTACAGCAGAGAATTTTTTGATTCTTTTTTTATTTTCTTTTTGTAGAGGAATAGTCCTGTGTGAAAGTTAGGGTCAACATTTCTGGGGCTATATTCAGATGGAGTATACACATACCTAGAAAAAACAATGGAAGAAGACCAAGAAGCAGAACTCAGAAGGAGTCAGTGTCACACAGGAACAGAGTTGAGTTAGAGTGAATGGCAGACAAAGTGACTAATCAATAGAAGAGTTAGCAGACATGCCCAACTCTCATGAGAAAAGGACTCTTGGCTCAGCAAAAGATAGTTACATCAGAGTTAGAGTCATTCAGTTAACAAAGTCAGATATGAAAAGTCAATTGAAAAGTCAGACAGAGGAGTCAGTTGAAGCGGTCAATAAGAAGAATCAGTCAGGAGAGTCAGTTGAAGAACAGTTAATGTCAGTTGAAGAGTCAGTTAAAGAGAAGGAGTTACCAAACCTGAAGCTGGAGTGAGTTATAGAGCAGTTAGTTGAAGTACTTATTACAGAGGCAGGATGGAGCACTGAGAGATCAGGGAGAGACACAGAGACACAGTAGAGTTCAGGCAGAAGAAGTCCAGAACAGAAAGTGAGTTGAACCAGAAGACTAAGCCTTAAGAAGGAACTAGTCAGAGTGGCTCAGTCAGCAATAAGTTTGGAAGGCTAAGGCTGAAATCCTTCAAAGCCTGGCTAGCAGTTTAAATGTTCTAGATTAAAGGCTGAAGTGTTCCAGTTCATGGATTAAGAGTAGATTGTAAAGAGGCCTAAATGCTATAGGGCTCCAGGACTCCTGACAAGAACCAGTGATTTAATATGAAAAGAATAAACTGTTCTCTATCCTGAATCAGTATCTACATCTGAAAAATCTACAGATATATCCACATATACATCAACAGCTTTTTTGTTTGTTTGTTTGTTTTCTTTTGGTTTTGGTTTTTTGAGACAGTGTTTTTCCGTTGTAACTCTGGCTGTCCTGGAATTCACTCTGTAGATCAGGTTGGCCTTAAACTGACAGAGATCTACCTCCCTAGTGCTGGAATTAAATATATGCATCACCACTGCCCTGCTTTGTCTTTTGGTTTTTATATAATGGACTCTGAATCAAGCTTTTGTTCCCCTTCCTTCAAAGATTCTGTCAACACTTGTGTATATCTGTCTATTGACAGTCACATTTCCTAGCCCTAGGAGACATTAAAGTTTTCCATTTTTTCTGCACAAGAATCTGGAGGTAGTTTAGGAGTTCTTTCTTTCTGTTGCATGTCAATATCATATCAAATTTCCTCATTCAAAACTTCACAGTCCTTCATATTATGAATTTCCTAGTGTATTTGTTACTTTTCTTATTGGTACGACAACATTCCTGAGAAAGGCAACTTAAGGAAAGAAAGGTTTATTTTTTCCCATGCTTCAAGAATGACTGAAGTCCTTCATGACAGTGTGTCATGAGACAGAAGCTTAAGAAAGCTGATCATACCCTGGCAGCAATCAGAAAGCAGAGAGTGGATAAGGAATGGTGTTTATGAAAGATCAAGGTTAGTCATGATGAAAATACACATATAAATAACCCTACACAGACTGAACTGGTTGAATTTTTTTTATTAAGAAATGTATATGCACAGTTAAACATATGTGTATTAACAACATCTGAAAAAAAGAAGTATATGGGAGGGTTTAGAGGGAAGAAAGGGATTGGGGAAAAGGTTATAATTATATTATAATCTCAAAACTTAAAAGAAATAATTTAAAAATACATGAAGCTGTTGAGGCCCTCCATCAGTGATCATTCTCTTATACCAGCCAGGGACATGAGCCTGAGACTATCATTTATTGGATTCTGAGATGCTTCTTGGTACTTGTTGAATATTTCACCACTTGTTTCTTAATAGACTTTCTCTATGTATATTCATTCCTGTCATCTTGGTTATGTGACTATATTTGTTACCCTATACTACTTATGTAGAAACTATAGCTTCCAAATACTTGACCATCTCTTGGCTGGCAGTCCTTTATTCTGTCTTAATTTGAGTTTTATCAATATTATAACTTTAACTTTGCTATCACATGTTTATATTTGAATTTTATGATATTAGCTCCACTTCTTCCAGATATTTTACTTTTCCTTCTGCCCCAGTAATTTTTTTCTTTTTGCATATCTAGAAGCTTCTCCACTGTTTTCCTCTTTTCTTTATATTAGTGACAATTTTAAAGTCACTGACTCCTCTTGAACTATCATAATAGTTGATGGTGACTTTATCATAGTCTCAAATCCCTCTTTTCCCTCTCAGCTATTTCATCTAAAACACAATTTACTTAAAGATAAGTACATTTTTCTTTCATCTTGTACACAGTAATTATATGTGACATGGGGCGGGGGGATACTATGAATTTAAATGCATCCAAGTTGACATTCCAATATCGATGAGAGAAATCTTACAGAGCCCCATCCCTATATGAGAACAGGTGATTAATGTATGCCAAGGCTGCTAAGAGTGGTAGAACTAGTCTTCCCTGCTAGATTATCTAATCTTGAGTTGTTAAGTTGTCAGACCTAAATGTCTATGTATCTATCTATCATCTATCTATCTATTTTATCTATGTATCTATGTATCTATGTATCTATGTATCTATCTATCTATCTATCTATCTATCTATCTATCTATCATCTATCTACCATCTATGTATCTACACACACACACACACACACACACACACACACACACACACATACAAGTTATCAATTTGAGAGGAATGGAAGGTTGAGGAGGGGACACATGGAAAAATTATAAAGAAGAGAATTTGGGGTGAAAATGATTTAATTAAAATAGTCCTCATACATTAAAATCTCAAACAAAGACTAACATCAGTTTGCCAATTAAAATTTAAACACAGCATCTTCGGCATCACTGAAGATTTTTCTGATGCTCATTCATGCTCATTCATGGAATCTAGAAGTTCCATGTTGTATTACTACTATTTCTCCATCTCTGGTAATTCATCATTGTTACATTTCTTTTGGACTAATGCATAACATAAATGTATTGTATGATTTGCCCTTATTAAAACACGGAACTGTGATAAAACCTGATATATCTACCAATTTCATTTTCTTTCCAATCCTTTTCCTAATAAAATTTTCCTATATGATTTGCTGTTTTAACTTTTGTCATTTTTGTTTCTTGCTCTTTGATCTAAACAGTTTTCTGTTTCCAAAATTCTCATGCAATTGTACTCATGGAGGTTCATGCTACCATATATAAAAGTTATTTCTTTATCATTCCTTCCTATTTCCTCCTAGGAGAATTTGAATTATTACCTGCCTTCTTCTTTAATCATAGTCTCTGTCCCAGTCGCTTACATTTATAGGAAAGTACAGTCCATTTTTCCTCTTAATTAATGATCTACTATTTTTATCTATTTTTTACTGCTACATCTTCTGTCTTACCTCTATGTATTGAAATATAAAAATATGCTACTAAAATTAAAATATTATATACTTATAATTCTTTTTCAACCCTCCAGTCTCTTCGCAGTTTACATAATAATATAATATAATAAGTCAATGTCTTTAATTAGATAGTGCTTATAATGTGCCAGTTACTCCTATGTCATTCACCAATATTAGCAAATTTCATCTATATTCCTGTAACTCAGATACTATTCTTAGTCATGATGCATTAGTGTCTAGGGCCATGCATCTTACTCACCTTTGCTACCTCTGTTGGATTTTTGATTTCTTTTAAAAAATTGCTATAACCCTACATGAAATCAGACCTTCATAATTCTTGTCTGTCAGAGAAAATGATTTTACTATATCTGCTGATAATTAATTTAAAGAGCCGAGAATGGAGAATGACTTCTTTTTCTCGATGTACTTGTATGACATTTGGATCCAGTATGTAAAGGACACATTTGTTGATGATAAAGTTATTCTTTGGAACTTCCAAAATTATTCCATCACTTGTGTCTTGCCGGTTCAAAATACGGCCATTCTATACCAAACTCTCTAAATAATTTACATTAAACTCCTGTATAATCTATTCCATGAATACTATCCAAATAAAAATCACAACCTGCCCCCCTCTTCTCTGCATATGTGTGTGTGTGTGTGTGTGTGTGTGTATGTGTGTGTGTATCTTATCTTCCCTCCCTCCAATGTCACTTTCTGTATTTTTATTTTCAACTCTATATATATCAGGGATCTTTAGAGAGAGGTAATGCTTAAAGTAATAATATTCTACATTTTTTTTGTAAATAGAAGACACACTCAAATTTTGTCTTGGTTGAATGCGTTGGTTAAATTTCACAGGCATTGTTCAAGTCACTAATCTGACAATGAATGGTCATTGTCAAATTTGAAATGCAGACCAAATGTCTCATTCTGATGTGTACATATTTGTAAATTTCTGTGGGTATGATTAGCTTTGTTGAGGGGAGAGATACTGAAACATTCATCTAGAAAACAGTACATGTATATGCGTAGTTGTTCTATTGAGAGGTGAGTATGATTAGATAAGAGGGTATGAGGAATTTAAAAGGACTCAGTAATTTCCATATCATATGTAACAGATTAAAGAACAAACAGGAAAAAGGAAAAAGACACTGGATATTACAATGGAAAAAAAGGTATGTGTGCTTTGCTTTAAGGTATTCTGTGAAAATAAAAACAGTTTTTAGAATGAATAATGTAATGACCAGTAATGTTTACTTCAGGATGTATTTGCTTTGTACATTTAAGCACACTGTAAAACATCCACATGTGAATACACAGATTTTCAGCAAATCCAGCTCATAGACTCCATAAATTTTAAAACTGCTTTGAAGCTTCATGTGGCTTACCAGGATATTTACCCACCATTTCTCAATTCTTTAAAATAAATAAAATTTAAGTCACTTTAAGAATTGAGAGGCTTTTATTCTGTTCTTTCTTTGTTTGTTTCTATGTTACTCATAGCAATCTAGGTAAACGGGTTAAGCACCTATAGCTATGGTTTCACAGCTACCGTTGGATAATTTGGGAAGTAAAAGGCAGCCTTCTAAACTGACCCATAATGATAGGTTGAAAACTGCAGATGTGATCAAATATCATTTTTAAGCTAAAAAAGATATTATGTTTCACATGCCTTTTTGTATTCTAATGAGAGAGAAAACATAGGGATTTGGTTGGGTGGGAAGGAGGGCAGAATCTGGGAAAAATTGGGAGAGGGGAAACCATAATCAGAATTGTATGGAAAAATAAGAAAAAAAACTGACCCTCAAATAATTGAACCATAAATAAAACAACATTAATTTTTTTGGTGACATAATTCTTTAGGACATCATATTAAAAATCTCTTTCTGAATATATCTCCTTCTTAAAAATTGCCTGTTCAATTATTTCTCATGATATTTATCTGTGGCTGGTACATTCTCCTCATACTTTATGGATGGTTGTATGTATTGTTAACTCTCAATAATTTTTATGTTTCCTATATAATTTTTATGATTCTCCATTTTTATTTCTAAATTATCCAATATTTATAGTTATATAATCTCTGTATAGAAAATCTCTACTTCTATATTTAAGTAAATTCATGAATATATTAAAACTTCAGCACTTAAATTTCCGGGTAGTATACAATGAATGTATGTGTACCTAAGGTGTTTATCAAAACTATGTTTGGCAATGATCAACCTCTCTATGTAATTTTCTTTAATTAATATTTGTATTTTATAAGCAAATTATTAAGTAATAGTATTTCCTTGAATATGACTATTAAAATATATGTATGAATATATTTTCATGAAAAGTTATTTATTTGAATAGTAAGATAGATAACCAACGCACTATATCTTTTATTTATAGCTATGTTGGCCTAAATATTCATGAATTGTGAAAGTGGTTGAATTTTTATTGTTTTGTAGTATATCTTAAAACTTTTACAATCTTGCCACCTAGAAAGTTGATCTTATATTTTATATATCACAATTTTATATTTTTATTGAACTTGTTTTATTACATAATTTTTCTTAAATATTTCACATTTAGAAATAATTTTATTTGCTTTATATTTTTAACTGTATGCTCTTACATAATCAATAATAAAATTAGGGCATGATAAGAATCAATAAGATAGTACCTCTCATTTTATTCTATTTCAATATGGTTAAATAACCTGGAGCGTCTTTCAGAATTAAAGCTTTGAGAATTATATATTTATATTTGTATATTTATTATATATTTATATATTTCTTCCATTTCATGAATACATTAAAACTAGATTATTTTCACTTTTATACACATAGTGTGATGTCTCAGATAATCACAATGTTCTTGCCTAATGTAACAAGATTCTGGCACATAAAATTGTTTGTGTAGTGTGAATTCATAAATCTCTGTTAGGATGATCATATCAGAGGTTAGTGGGACTTAGTCAACCTTTGTAAGCTATGTCTTGCAAGCACCGATGACTTCTGTGACTAACAGCATTTTGCAATTTAACAAACTATGTTCCCGTATTTTATAAATGATGCACATCATACTAGCTTCCTGCCCATCACAGTTTGAACTAGTGAAGGAGTCAATTATAAATCCATAGCATTCAACTAAATTACAAGGACTAAGGAGAGAGCCAAATGAGAAAAGCAGGCAAATCTAAGCCTTGCCTTGGTTGTGTATTTTCATTGGTCCTAGCAACTACTTAGCAAAGGGTGGTAGAATCATGCCAGTCCACCAGCAAAAGATTGTAAGCTGGTGGGGCATGACTACAGATGGAAAATATCACCCCACTCACTGGATGCTATCAGGATGAGGTAGATCAATATACATCACTAATTCACACATTAACTCATAATCATCACATTTGTAATTAACTATTTAGAATGTGAGTTTGATCTTTGCAACTGAAAGAATTCTAACACAGAAATAGGTATCATGGCAGAAATACTTGAGGTTGAAACATATAGATAAATGAAGGGATAATGGGGGTGGATGTACTTTGGGATGAGAATAGAACAGTCTCTTCAAATTATTAAAGAGAATATTCCAGAAATTATTTCCAAAATGAATAAATTAATAAGCCAGTTCTAACTTAACTAAAGTCAAGGTGTCACCTCCCCTCCATTGCTACTTTACTAGTATGATCATGAAAAGACTTTTCTTCATCTAATAGAGCATTGGATTCAGGTCTCAGATAGTGAGGTCTGAAATACAGTAAAACACAAATGAGATTGTGAACTATGTAAACATAAAATATTGGAAGAAAAATTGAGAAATATTTCTGTTTCTGTGATTAAAAAGCATCTGGATTAGCTCTAGTAATTGGATAAACAAAAATAGGCTAATATGAATAGATCTAATTATTCACTAAGAAGCACCTGTCTAGTTTAGCTTCTGTTAATTTCTAGCATTATAGCTTTACTTTAGATGTTTTTATTCCTGTTTCATATTACAATAATGATGATGACAAGTATCTGTCTATCTGAAGTAACTTAAAACAATAGATATTTACTTGATTTTTAAGCCTGAAAAGGCTGGGTATTGATTCTTCTCTCAGTAGCCAGGTGCTATTTTTAGGGGGAAGGATTTACTGTTCTTGCCTACAAATTCCAAATTCTATTAATGTCTAGATGCGGTGCCTAGGGTGTCCTATGTTCAGTTTTCTTTCTTTCTTTTTTTTAAACTGGAATCAAAGCTACAGGTAGCCTGTTCCTCAATGGGCCATGTTTATTAATCTTGGTCACTAATGCTCTGTTTGGCTTATTTTCCTACATTTCTTACATGTACAAGTTCTTATCGATCTGCTTTCATTTCTATTCTCTGCCATCCAGAAAGTATACTCACATAATATGTTCTCTACACTAATATACAATAGAAACATATCTAGGATAGAAAATCACAATGAACTGGGGTACTATTTTAGTTTGTTTTTTCCTTCTTCCAGGTATATTCTTGGTCTTCATTCTGTCTAATTTTGAAGATATTGAAGATATTGTCAAGTTTTCTATTGATCCATAGGACATGGATTATTGCAACCATAATGACTCTCCCATAGCTGGAAAGTAAAATGTCAGCATTTGCTTTCATATGTGACATAAGATCAATTTGTCCTTAATTAAACATCAACATGTTTGTAAAAGCAAATATCTGTTTCTTTCTACCCTTCTTGCCTAATGTTATCATTAGTGTCTTACTGGCCTTCAGTATTTATTTGTTGAAGTAATTAATAAAGCACATTACAGTGATGCTCAGAGAAAAGTAATTAAGTCTCTCGCCAGTACAGCAAGCTGATGATTTGGTAGAGCATTGAGAAGACATGCAATTCAAATTTATACTTTGCCTGTGGGTCATGGAACTAGTTTATTTTGGGGGAGGGCAATGGTATACCAATATTCTAAGGGATACAAATAAAAACAAAAATTACTGTGTTATAGACTAACATCCTAGAAAGGTTAAAACTTTGCTTTTTGCTTTAACATGTAAAGAGAACTCAAAAACTCAAAAATATGTTCATGTTTCATGATGATGTTACATTTGAGGATGTGCCATATCATGGCACTTGATCCAGATGCTGGATAAGTCTGAAAACCATGCAGAAAGTCTTTAGTAGTTGTGGTATGTTTAGTTGTGGATAGTATTTTAGTTAAGATTAGTCTCTTACTTGTTTACACCTCTGTGCCATCCCCAGCTTCCACCCTCCACAGGAGGTTCCTGTTATTTGTTGATTGAGGGTCTGTGTGAAAACAGGAAGAAAAACACCTGGGGATTGAGGGGTGGAGCAAGGAGGGAGGGGGAGGAGGAGGTGGAGGAGGAGTAGGAGCAGAAGGACGAAAAAGAACGGAGAGGAGATGATGGTTGAAGAAGCCTTGGAGTGAGCTCTAGGCCTAGCTGCCAGGGTATAGAATTCCCTGAGATTTGACATGGTTTGTGATTAATAAAAAGCATTGGAAAATTCAACGCTGGACTATCCATTAAGCGCCATAACGTTATTTGAACATTTAGTTCTTAAGAGTTTTTGATAAGAAATTCATACACTTAGTCTAAAGAAAGTAGAATTTATTCTAATCCCCTCATTTCTTTGAACCAAGGTAATGGCTGGCCCCAACTAACCCCACATGAACTTATCTTGTTCTTATGCTCCCTGCATAGGTCTGCCATGACAAACTGGTCCTCTCTGTATATGAATATCATTATTTAGATAAAAAAATTAACTCTAAATACGCCAGAAAGATCACATTAGAACTGGTTTCTCTAACTGCTGGGAACAATCAGACATTTGGCTGTCATTAAGGGAATCATTGGTAATTTCTACTCTATTTAACTTTCTAAACCCATAATGATGTTTTGTTTTGTCCTTTTTGAGTAAACCTTTACAGAATGTTTCTTAAGAATGTCTGACTGGTAAAGCTTTATTTTGGCTACATACATAATAAATACCTCCTATTAAGAAAATAACTCAAGAAAAAAAAGATGTCATGAATTTCAAACAGAAGAAATTTCTATAATCAAGGACTTCTGTCACCTATTATAAATTTAGTTGCCACACAGGGGTCAGTGTTAAAGACACTAAAGCCATTGGGATTTAACACATATGGTTTCAAGTTCTGATGTAAATTTAAGGGTGAGGCATTCAGTTTAAGTAAAAGGAGAATAGGGATGTTTTAAATTTGTCACATTTCAAACCTTTTCTTTGGACTGAATTTACCATCACTATCATTTATCTTCTTTTACAGTGTCTTGTTTTGGATGCTCTTATAGAATCACAGATCTTTGAACTTGAAAGGTTTTAACTATAAAAGTTATAGTCACAGACAGCACATGTTCCCACTCAGGGTGTTTCTCAAAAGTACAGTTTCCTGGGCCTTTTCTACAAAGGCTGTAATTAAGTTGACCAGGAATGTTCCTAAGAACCTGAGCCTTTAATAGAATGCCTCAGTTTGTGGCATTTGTTATGAGCACAAACACTAAACCTAAAATGTAGACAAATATATTTATGTTTGTCTACCATGTCAGTATTTATTGAATAGCAAAAAATTCCCAAGGTTTAGGAAGTTCAATAATACTTATTTGTCATAGAATCTTAGCTACCATTGCAATTTGTCTAAAATAAATGGAAGTTTTATTTCAGTATTAATTATTACTAATAATTCTCAACTAGCACAAATATATGTATATATCTATATGTGTATGTGCATGAATGCATATGTGTGTATGTGTGCACATGTATTATATAATGAATACACATTAAAGAAGTTGCAGCAGAGATGAAAAGGATCAAGTATTAGGGTGATCAGAGCCTGGAAGGAACTGGAGATAGAGAGTCAGGATCCATGTTTGAGAGAGAAGTAGTTGTTTCTCTACCTGCAAGGTGAAAGACCATACCAGGGTCGAATAAAAGGATATGAATCAGGGGCAGGAAACTGGCTCAGATCCAGATTAGACAGGCAAAAATCTGGACAGTCTGACTGTAAAGTATGCTGCATAAACTGGGCACCTACCTCAGTTGAATTCCAGGAAGAGTCAGGGTGTCTTTGGTCTGTGACCTACACACAAAATATCATATGGGACGAAGGTTGGTGTAAGGTCATGGCCACCCAGTGTTTGATGTCCATCATATCATGGGATCCACATGAGAAAGCTATAACATCTTGTCTTGTCATCTCAGACAGGGTTTCACTTAACCCAGAGTAAGCTGATAAAGTTTGTCTAATAAGTTAGCTTGTCTCAGACATCTCTCATTGTTTTCTGAGTGCTGAGATTACAGGAAGGCTATTTTGCACACCAGGTGGTGTTCATATAGGTATTAGTGATGTAAATTCAGGTCCTTATGGTTTTATAGCAATTGCACTATCCACAGAGCCTCTCCCAAGCATTTTGCCTATTTCTTGAAGCTTTACTGAAAACATTTATCAGTCTGCATATTTTCAGTAATCATTTTAATTTTTTTCAGCATATGAGATCATGCCATATATAAACTGGGTGATTTGATTCCTTGCTTTCTAATTCAGTTTTGTTGTCCAATTAAGTTGGCTAACTCTTCTTGTAGCCTATTAAATAAGACCCTGGATTGTTTCTGATCTTAGAATAAATGTTTTAAGTTTTTATCTCTTTGATATGGATCTGTCTGTGACTTCATTGTATTGAAGCATGCTTTTTCTATACCTGTGTTGGTCAGTGCCATGACACAGGTAGAGAATCACAAATAATGAGAATTCTCACTCATCTTGAAAAGCTATCATGGTTGATCCCTTAGAGCAGCTGAGTGTAGAATAGTGTACATAGAGGTTGGGAGATATGGAAAACTGATAGATAATTTGTATTTGCACCTAAATACAATTATTTAGGATAAATTACTTCTGAGTTTTCTATAGCAAAAGAGGGCAACTATGACCTACAGTTGTTTGTTACATATATAAGATAGCAAAAAGGGGAAGGTTCCAGTCATAGAAAAATTATAAATGTTTGAAAAGATAGAAATGCTAATTACTCTGATTTGATAACTAAAGATTGTGCTCATTTATTAACTGATTAGATCATACTTGACACACACATGTGAATGCTATAAGACTATTAGAAATATTAAAAAAGGCAATTTTTGTGTATACATGAACATATGCACATTTGTATGTGAAGGGATGCCTGCCCATACATATGAGGAAGTTAAAAATGGCCATTAAATCCCTTGAAGTTACAGGCATTTGCAGGATACCCAGCTACACACATGGATGCAGAATCTAAGCTTCAACCTTCAATTTCACAGCAAGTACCCTTACCTCTGACCTAATTCTCCAGTTCCACAATTGAGAATTTTTTAAAAAGACAATAACTTGAATTACAATCCTAGAAAGCTCTTTTTTATCTTAAAATTTTTGCTATTCTTTGTATTTGTTTCATTTCTAAAGTATGAACACAATTTACACTAAAATGAAGAGCAGAGACTTTGAGATTTTTTTCTCTTAATTTCACCTTTCTTATAAAACTTGTACATTTCCCACTAGGGGAATCACTTGAACATTCATAAGGTATTATTCGACATGTTTATTTCAAATTTCTATTCTTTAGTCAAGATTCATCTTGAGTTTAGAAACTATAAATAATACTTATTATTTAACGTTTTTATTTTATTTTCTTTCAGACAAAATATACATGAAATCAGCCACTCTTCAGTATGTACCACATCTCCCTCATCAACATTAATTTTCTGGAAATAATCACATTGACACATGAAGCAATAGGCAAGTTCACAATTTTCCCTTTAAAATTTGCATAACTTAGTATGCTGAATTAAGCTAATAATAGACAGATTGTCATGAAAAGAGGATTACAAATATATAAACATGTCTACATTTGCCTAGGAGCTATACACAAAGGGTCAGTTGGTTGAATCTTAAAACGTTTTTAAATAAAAAAGAGGGTGAAGACATTTTGAGGAAGAATCTATGCCCTTTAGGGAAGATTATGTGATAAAAAAAATATCAATAATGTCCTGAGATGAAGTTCATTTGGGTCTGGTTGTCATGGTGACTTATTTGGTATTATTCAGCCTTTTAAAATTGCCTATCATAAATTAAAGCTGTTGCTGCTCTTATTCATATTAGTGTGATTTCAGCAAGAAGACTTAATATAATTGTGTTTCCATACAATTGATCGCTCAACTAGATGAAGGAACACAACAAGAATCTCATTCCTGCATTTTGCTGTTATCCATGTGAGCCGAGTACAATTTGAGGTAACATTTCTTCAGTCTCCAACACAGTTGAAGAAGTGGGAGGCTCAGAACTCTTCACCACTCACTTTATGTGCATCAAAGTATTATCAAATCTTTCCAAATACATACCAAGCCTGCTCAAATTGTTTAAACCAACCGAGATCTAAATTACTAAAATTACTCATCGAATAGCATCATGTACTCTACAAATAATTGCATTCAACCCTACCTCCTTCCAATTCATTCTTTACAATGTCAAAACCAACCCTTCCATGTACATGAATCTGAACATGTCAATCACCACAATAGCTTCCTATTGACCTCATGAGAGATTCAGAAAATATCAATGTAATTTATGTGGCATTGTTTGATCTGTGTTCCCTTTCAACCTCAATATCACACAATTCTATTTTGTGTACTCTATGTAGTAGTTATACTGCGGCCTCTTTTTATTATTAAATAACGTTCAAGTGCAATTATGATTGTGTTAAAAAATTAAATTAATTTCTTTTTAAATTAAATGCTAACCCAGGGCCAAACTAATTTTCACTTGCCATTATTTCTCTTTATTCCAGTTAATCTCATATTTTAGTTTACATTGTTTTTTAAATCTATTCCTTTTGTTATATAAAGAGTTATTCTAATTCCTATTGAATTTTTCATATTCACAAACTCAAATGAATAAAAGTAATTTTAAAACAATTATTCTAAAATAGGATTCATTATTTTGAAAAAGATCTTAAAATAAGATAGTCTAAAATATCACTTTCATTTATTCTCCTAGTTCGTAACAATTAAAAAAAACATTTCCTTAGTTATTTAGACTATTCTAAATACTATGATTAATCCTTGAAAATTATTCATCAGTATGTTTAGAGCACATATATTCAACAAGATTCTTTTGAAGATACATTAGTTGTAAGAAGGAATTCAACAGGAATTTTTCATTTCTGTTTATCAGTCAGAATAGCAGTGATTGTGTGATATTTTAAGCACTTCATAAATATGTTCCAGTTTATACAATTTTTCTCACTGCATTTCTATAATTACACCTAGAAATAAATTATAGTTCATTGTACATACACATTAAAAGTGCTGTCACATAGTAAGTATTCCTATATATAATTTCTATACTGTTAGTTACTATTATTTCCCTTCGAGAAATGAGAAAACTGAAGCACACTTTGTACATTTTCAGACTCCAGGTAGACAAGCATGCCGTCTCATATCATCACATTCTACTCTCAATGCTTTCTTCATGTATTTCCAACCCAGAAATAAAGAGAAATAGACTTGACCATTTCTTTTGTCTTCAGTAGCTGAGATCCGTATTTTTCCCCTCTGTGGGTATTTCTTCTCTGAGTGGTATTATCAAATATGAGCCTCTCCTCATAAGAGAAACGATATCAGGATGGTCCTTTGTGTATGAGTGTTTAACAGTTTTGAGGAGACAAGGCCGAGAGCTCCAGAGATACAGGTACTTTACAAACTATCTCTATGGATACCACAATTGCATTCTATGTGAGGAGACACTAAGACCTATTACTCTGAAGATGCAGGGTACAATTTTTTTTTGAACAATAAAATCAACATAAACATACACTGTTGAAAAAGATGTGGAGGACATAACTTTGATGGCAACATTAGAGTATATATATATATATATATAAAATTAAAGCAGCCATCCAGAAAATTCTACTACATTCTTAGGTAAATTCTCTGACCTAAAACTGAAGAGGCAATTTGTGGAGAAGAAAATACTAGTAAATCATATATCTGGCAAGATATTAATATTCAGAATACATAAAGAACACATATGTAAACAATAGTTGCTTTTCAGTGCAAGCCCTGGTTGAAACATGTCCCTTTGAATTAAATCAGGAATTAACGACTGATTCTTGTAGTTACACATCTGAAATAACTTTGAAGTTTTCAATATATAATTTTTAATATGATTAGATGTGGTAAATAATTAAGGTGATGAACTAATTCTCTATTACTAAGTCTTATGAAACAGATGAATATCTGGCCAGACTGAACTATACAAAGACAGAGATGACATATGTTATTAGATATTGTCCTTCATTAGATAGTAGATAATTTTACAGATTCTACAAATAGTCATGGTGAGGAGAAGATGTCTATTGTTGTGAACAGCTTCAGGAAAATTAATTTCTCTCCTGCTCTGACAGCCAGATGAAAACTCCTTTTAATTTCTCTATTGTTTTTTTTCTATTTAGGAAAAATAAATATTTTTAAATAATTTTAATAATTTTAAATAATTTTCCTGTGTGGCTTTTAACATAAAGTAGTATCCATTTCTTTCATATCTGAAAATGATAGGTCTCCACTGTGGACTTTTTCTACAGTACTTTTGGGGAAATTTTTGAGTGGAGATTTGTATATGTTTTCTGTTTCTGTTTAGCGACATTGTTTATCTGCTATTTATCTCGTTATATAAATGACTACTTGTATTCAGTTGTTATATAGGTGTCTTTCCAGCTTTGGCAATTCCAATTCAGTACATGGATATAGGAATAAACAATTTCATTCAAGTTAAAATTTCAAATGCAAAGCTTGGAATTTGAAATTATCCTCATATCAACTTCTACTTGAAGTCCTTTAGGACATTTGATTTTTCAATCATATGACTTGTTGTTTAATTTTTAAAACCAGCTAAAGTTTGATTTTCTACCTCTTTCAACAAGGGGAATATTCTGATATAGATTCTGGGATACCCCTTGAATTTAAAGAAAGACAAATCTAACTATTTGTCACTGATATTAGAAAGGCAACTGTTTTTCCCTTATGGTCTATCAGAGATAGACACTCCCTCCAAATAAAAAAAAATGTTATGATTAACTTATATCAGTCTGAAACTTATTTCTTTTATCCTGATTGAGTCTGTAGCTCATCATCACAGTTATATTTAAAGTTTCTAATATTTATTTTATTTTGAAGAGTAGGAAGCACAGGTCCACAAAATTTAAGTGACACACCCATGATAATATGATAGACCAAGAATCTAAACTCACATTTATCTGCCTGCTTTGCTTAAAGCCCTTTTAATTAAAAACATAACCCAAAGCTTGTACATACAATGATGAAAATATAATTTTGTCATTTCTTTTAAAACAAAGTAGACTTTAACCACAATCTTCTGACATTTATATTCATTGTCTTTCTATGCTAACTTCTCCAGGGTGGAACCTAAATGTCTGTTTCCAGTTTTCTAGTTCCTGGGCTAGGGTGTATTGTGCTGACTATGTTGCACCTTCACATTTACTCACTGCCCACATACAGCCTTCAATTCAGCTCCCATTATTTCAGCTGTTTACAAAATATCCCCCTCCTTCTCTCTTGACAAAAATCTGGCTCATGTTATCTGCTTTGGGTCCCCTGTGAATCTTTGCATGGTTTGACATACACAATAAAGCTTTTTGTGAAACAGTGTCTTTTCCAAAAAAAAAAAACAGTTATAATAAAATTGATGGCTAAGAATTGTAGTATATCAAGTGAGAAATTTTAATTTTGTAGCAACCAAGAGACAAGTCTGCCCAGTTTATCTGTAAACAGTGGCATCATAGTGGTTATGACAGATGTTTTCTTTTGTTTTTCTATTAAAAATAATTTCTTTCATACAATATATTCTGATTGCAACTTCCCCTCCCCCAGCTCCTCTGACATCCTCCTCACATTCCCCATTCTCCATCACATTCCCACACTCCATTCTGTCTCTCCTTAGAAAACAGACATCTAAAGAACAATAAATAATAGTTAAAAGAAAAACAAACAAATTGAAATATGACAAAACAACCAAAGAACAAGAGAAAAAGTGTGAAAGAAAAAGCCCCCCCCCAAAAACACGTTAGACAAGCGATGCACATTATCACAAAACACTAATTTTCTGAGTATTTAGGAAAAATGTACCTCTTGGCCACTGATTGGAAGTCAGAGTCAAATTTATGTTCTTCTTTCTTTTTACTTTCAGTATATCTCTGGTCTAGTTTTCTTCCAGGCTAGTGAAAGGAATCAAATTCCTTCAGACAACATGAACACAACTGGAAGAATTAGTTTCTGCCAAAGGTCTATGGCCTATACTCTCTTCCTATGTCTTGGTGCAAGTTTACAGTATCCACATATAAGGGAAAGCATGACTCATTTATCTTTCTGGGTCTGGGTTACCTCTCTCAGAATGATTTTGAAGACACAGCCATAAATCCACATATCTATGGAGACATAAGTCTTGATAAAAGAGCCAAAAAGTCATACAGAAAAAAATGGCCCTGGTCAAATTAGACAACTGCATGTAGAATAATACACATAGTTCCACAGTCCTCATCCTGCACAAAACTCAACTCCAAATGGATCAAAGCCCTCAACCCAAAACTTATTACATTAAGCCTAATAGGATAGAAAGTGGGAAATACTCTTGAGCACATTGGCACAAGGAAATATTTTTTTTTCTGCAGAGAACACCATTAATACAGGCACTTCAATAAACAATTAATAAGTAGAACCTTATTAAATAGAAAAGCTGCATGGAAAATAATACATGTCCCACAGAATGAGATAATCTGAAAGAGGTATAATATACAGAGTATATCAAGAACTCAAATACTGGATATCAATAAATCATATAACACAATTCAAATGGAATCTGGCTTATTTTCAAGGAGATCAACTGTGTGTTGCTCTTTCTGATTATAATCCCAAATAAAGCTTTTATTTTTATTTTAAGTGCATATTAATTACTAATCTACTGACTTAGATGAACATTGTTAGCTCATTCATTAATATTCCTATCAAGTGTATCTTTTTTTCCCTTATACACGTATGTTTTTAATGTTTTGTTGTTTTTCTTTGCTAGTATTTGAACTTCTGACAGTAATAGATAAGCAATACATAAAATTACTGTCACATATAGGTGATTAGAAAGAGATTGCTGGCATCATAGCCTATAGATATGGAAACTGTAGAGAGGAAAGGAATGGTGTCATTAATATTGTAAGCATACAAATGTGCACTATGTGAATTTGCTAAATTAACAAGATTTGCTCAGCCTCATTAAAGGAACTAGTGGACTGCAGTAGGGAAATTACCCTAGGCTCTGGGGCACCTTCCAGATACCATATAATAAGACCTATGAGAGGAAGAGTGAAGATTACAAATGGAGAATATCTTCTCAAATAAGAATTTCTCTAAGTGGGAGGTGACTTTAACATTACTTTCCCTGTTTCTAAGCTATTGGGAAAAACACCATGTTATCATTTTTCTACCTGTTTAATATGGATTCTTTAATAGAGCATTATAAATCTTTAGAACACTCAAATATTAACTTCAGAAATCTGAGAAAATTAGGCTACAAGCCAAGGAGCTCAGTTGACAAGGTCTGGCTTAAATGTGAAAATAGCACAGTGAGAAACACTGCAATGAGCCTGTGACTGGATGTATATGAGTGTCTTGATTCTTTAATGAGTGTCACATTGGTTATCACAGATCTCAGCCTGATAACCTACCTATGGATTATTATGTATTATTGGGCAAAATTTATCATATTTTTAAGCAGCAGTTGTAGATTTTATTAGAAAGAAAAGGGTCTTAAAATACTAGAAAGACATAGAAAAAAGAATTTTTGCCAGGTTTGTTTGGAGAAAAGGAACTGCTATAATTTTCAAGATGACACACAGTGACTACATCTAAACCATTCTTGTCCATATTCTGGCTTTCATTTCCACATCATTTATCTATTATTATCTCACACCTGTGACCTTATAGATCTGAAGAGCTTAATCAATAACAAAGAAAGTGAAATGCATCAGTCAAGTTTTAATGTGTTATTCCACGTGCATCAATCTATATATATACAAAAGTGCACTCAAGTGTTTTGTATTTGTGCAGAAAAGTCTACAACATACAATTAACTTTCACTGACCCTATAGGCAGGACTTATGTGGAGCAAAAAGGTGCTTTGAATAATTTGCTCTTAAATGCTGTACGTTGAGGGGATGTTTTAAAGTAACAACCACTAAATGTTTAAAGACAGTATCTTATATTAATTAACAAGAAATATAGCTCAAAATAAAAACAAAATCCAATAATAATAAAAAGAGAAAAGACATATGTGTGAAGAATTGTATTGTAAAGCTCTGTGCTTGGGGTATTGGTGCATACAGAAATAATAAAGATCGAAGACCTTGACTTTGCTCAAAATAAAAATCCCTGTATTTAATTAACACTTGCAAACATAATATTTTAAACAATACATTCTAGTTTTAAAAGTAAGCACCATACTTATAAAAAGATATGAATTAAACTGATAAATAACTAAAATTAAACAACATTAGGTCAGTGATGGTGTTTGGGCATAGAATGACCATGTGAGCTTATGTGGTAAGAGCTTGGGGTTTTAGATAGTGGTACTAATGAAAAGTTATTAGATGGAGAAAGAATTACTGTCATTACTTAATGCATTCATTTATTGACTGATCATAGATGAATATATAACTTAGGATACAGGACTCAGTCAGAGGAAGTGGCCATTGATGATATGCCTTTTGAAGTAGGCATTTTGTCCCTAGCCACTTGCTCCGGTGCTCTGATTCTCTGATCATGGTTGAGCAGCATTGCTCCACCATACACTCATCCCAAGATATTCTGCATTAACACTAACCCACTGCAATGAGACTTAGCAATCAGCAACTGAAACTGTAAAGAGTAGAGCCTCATTGAATACCTTTTATTAAATATTACATCACAGTAATGGAAAGCCAACTATTTATTTAATTTAGTCATGAACAGATGATGAAATTAACCAGTGATATTCTTTTGTAAAAGAAAATATTAATAGCTGCAGTCTTTGTGAAAAGTAAGTTGTCTTTAAACACTGTTTGATTTCTTGTCCATTTCTAATGCAGCATGAAAGTTTGTTTTGCTTATGTATGTGGTTTTCTGGATGACTAAAAGAAAATTTTTTAAATCAAGACGCTTCTACTTGCAGCAGATGGGATGGAAACACAAAGATACAAAATGGGCCAAAGTACAGAGAATAAGAAACTATGGATTAGTAAGCCATAAAATGGACATCAATAACATACTCTGTCCTCCTGAGGCTCTGGGATCATTGTGCAAATGGGAGGATAGTGTGGCATGTGGCTGAGTCTTAGGCAGTATATGACTACAAGGAAACTGTTCAAATACACAGTGGGGAAGTTGCACATGTGAACTCACAGCAGTTGTAATAGCATGCACAAGATCTGAAGATACTAAATGTAGAAAAAATTGCCAGCATAAACAAGAAGGTGCACACAGTCCCACCCCTAGCTAAGGAGCTATTGGCTACTGAATACCTCTGGAAGAAGAATCAGTTTTCTCTAGGGGTATGAGACCTGATACACCCATGTCCCTGTGGTAGCTCACATAAAAAGAATATAGAGGGAACACATTTCATACATTATGAGTTCAGAAAAACAAAAACAAAAGATTGGGAAGGCAAGGAAGAGAGTTGTATCTAGGTGGAGTTGAGGAGAGTGGGTGGAATATGATAAAATAGTATACAGAATTTTCAGAGAACTAATGAAAACTAAGGAAAAACAAACAAATTGTTAGAGTATAAAAGACCTACAGGAAAGGAAAACTATTCTTGTTTAAGGGAGGGGCCACTGTCCCCGGGTATGAGTGGATTAGAGGGAGAGTTTGGAAGCACTATGGATACTAATTTGTTCCATTTAATATATTAAACATACATAGTTGTTTGCAGAATTCATACTTACTTTTAGTTTAAAAGGCATTCTCTAATTTGGGTGGTGGTATATTCTTTTAAACCCAGCATCTGAAGACAGAAGCAGGTAGAATTCTTTGAGTTCAAAGCCAGCCTGGTGTACACAGTTTCAGGACAAATAGAGCTATATAGTTAGACCCTGTCTCCAAAACATAACAAAACAAAATCCCCAAATCCTACAAGCCCCAAACAAACCAATTAAGCAAAAACAACTTCTTGAGACTATGCAGACTAATAAAACTCATAGCATTTTATCTGTTAAAGTGTTTCAGCTTTATCTTTTTGGGTTTCAATAGCTGATTATGATGTAATTAACTCTTCTTACTCACTGACATTGTAAAAGGAATTGGCACAAACATCTTTATTAACATGATGTATAACAATTTAATCCACTTAGTCATTTTCAATGGTCTTTAAAGAACTCCATTTGATTGATAGATTTAATCCTAGAGTTTTAGAATACTTAACTTATTCAAATCATATTTACAATTAAAAATATTATACCAGAAAATGAAAGAGTTAATTGAAAAATAGTATTTGTCTTGCATAAAGTTCAAGCATAGAGCTCTTTAACCTGCCTTAAGTGAGACCCTAGATTCAATTCACTGTGCTTACACACACACACACAATACACACACTCCACAACAATAACAAAATCCTGAAGCTGAATGTGCTGGCATAAATACCAGCAATAGAGAGATGATGGAGGAAGGAAATTCATCATTAGTTAAAGATCACACTGAGCTGCATATTGAGTTCAAGGTCAGAATAAATTAATACACTGAGCTTATGATTCTGATCTAACAATAACAGCAAAACAAAATAAAAATGAGGTTTGGCAAAACTAAATGTTCTTTGAAATGGTGAGTTAAGTATAGGAACCATTCCTTGAGTAACCAGGGGGAAAAAAGACAATGGGAGACAACACAAATTAATCAATCTACTAAAAGACATTCTGAAACCTAAAAGTAGAGAAGAATAATTTCAACCTGCACACAGACTATAAGACTTCTTAAATCATACTCAGCGATGAAAGTTTGACAGCTTTCTTCGTAATATCCATGAGAAAACAAAGATATACATTTGTTATCCTTCTGTTTAAAGCTATGATGAGGCTTTAGCCATTAAACAGAGATGAAAGCTGCGTGTAATGGAAAGAACTCAGCATATGTCTCAGCACGGAAAACATGATGTTGTGTACAGACAACCTATGGAATTCGCAGCAGATGATTACCCTTACCAGTAGCTTCAACACATGTACATGATACAAGTTTAATATGTGAAAATCTACTTCATTTCTCTAAAAGAATAACCATTCTGCAAGGTGAAACTGATGACAACAATTTCAAGTAAATTGAGTTCATATTGTGCTGTAAACACCACTATTGCTTCTGGAAAAGATAGCAGGGGCAATGGATTTGCATTTATCTAACCTTGTTTTATGTTGCAAAAGGTCAAATTGACTCATGATATAATCTTTCATGGGACAGAAATCTCTCCTGCCACTGAGATTAGAAAGATCTTATCACTTAAAATTATCATTATTATTGATTATGCATGTATTTATAAAGTGAATATATAGGTTTGAGATTACCCATATGTTAAGGCAAATAGGTTGAAGTCAGAGGACAGCATTTAGGAGTAGGCTTTCTCTTTCCATTGTGGGTGGACAAAACTCAGCTCATCAGATTTGCTGGGTCATCTCTCTGGATCAGGAAGCAAAATTCTAAGTGTCCCTTGTTCTCCAATCAATATATGGAAGTATTTCAAAATTTATCTGTCATCGATCCTTTTATACTGTTGGTGTGTATGTGTATTTTTAACATATTTTTATTTCCATTTTCTCATTCTTGTATTGTGTTTCATTTGAAGCAGTTATTCCCTTCAGTTGCAATATGGCTAGGCATTCCAGAATTGGCAAAAATAGGACATCTTGGGGTCATGAACTCCTACATTGGCAGAATCATTGAAGCTTTCCATAAGGACAGTCACTTGAACGTGTCTTTGAGAAGAGATAAAAAGTCTCAAAGCATCCACTTTCAGTCTTAGGATGCCTCCTTCTTGGGATCATTTAAAACTCCCGTGATTTCCCACTGCTGTGTGTATATCTTGTCAGCAGGTTCTGCAAATTACCCTCTGACCATTTAATTCACATCTTGTAGTATTTAATGTCTGTCTTTTTTGTCTCTCCAGTACATTCATTCCTGCCAAGTGTTTTCTTTGAAGTAAGGGGGAAAAAGACACATTCTGCCCACAAAAAGAGGCCATACCTAATTTTATCTTCAAAATACTAAAAGTGACAAAGCTTCAAATTGTTTATTTTGGGTCACAATTATTGGAAAAGAATAGCATGTTAGCTAATCCTCATAAACAATGCTATCAATCACATCAGAAAAGAAGCCTGAGCATTGTTACACCTTCCAAATTGCTAGCTGGAAACAAACTAAAGAAATACTTATTGTAGGTTGTTTTATTTTTTTTTTCAGCACTCAAATTACTACTTTATAAAAATTAAGATGGATTTGAGGTTCTTCTGTATCCACTATCCCTCAGCAGATAGAATTTTGATGAATATATAGCTGTCATAAATAGATGGATTAAATTTTAAGAAAAATTACAAGTTTTAAAAATAATATATAGCAATCAATTTTCAATTATTTTATACTTTTTACTAGGAAAAATAAAGAGATATTGATTTGAATTAAGGACTGCCTATCATTTCAATCTGATAATCTGATCAGCCTGTCCTTCAATAAACACCCCAGAGAGGAGACCTGAACTCACTGTCTGACTTGGTTAAAGGCATTTCCTGTTATTTTTCCCTTTCACCACCAACACCATCATCATCAATCACTGCCATCATCATCTTCATCATCATCAACATCACATTTTGTAATTCATCAAAATTACTGAAGTCATCAAGAAGCAGAGTTACAGTGTGTGGAATGTTAGTATGGATGGTCAAATTGAACATCTCATAGAAGACATCTCTTTATTTCAAAGCAGTTACACTGATTAAATTAATTTTGAAGGAAAATAACAAAACAAAACAAGGAAAAGTAAGAAAGAAAGAATCTCCATTATTGGAATACATGAACACTAGAACTTAAATTTAGTCAGTAGTTCTTATCCTTTGCTGTAGAATTTAATTTGCTAAGTTGACATTTCAAACCCAAATAGCACTCTGACATTGTCCACTCTTTTATACTTTTTCTTCCCTGCTCCAATATGGGGTTGTCTTTTCCTTGGGTGATTATAAAAGGGAACAAGGGCATTGTGTCTCAAAAATTAAAGAAGTGTGTGTGTGTGTGGGGGGGGGGGTGTCTGCCATATATACAGGGAAGACAAAAGAGGGAATCAAATATCCTGAGGCTGGTGTTACAGGCAATTGTGAGTCACCTGACATGGGTGCTCCAAACTGATCCCTAGTCCTCTGAAAGAGCTGTTCTCTTAATACCTTAACCATTTCTTCATTCCCATCTTCTGCTTTATTTATCAATTAATATTGAGGGGTAGGAATAGAGTAGAATCTCAAAAGAACAATAATGAATGCTAAAGTAAAATTTGGGAGTGGTGGAAGTGAGTTCATATACTGAAAGAGAAAAACTAGTCACTGGGGGTGTCAAAGAAAGAAAGAAAAGCAGTAAAACACAGACATGCAAAAATATATGTCATTAGGGTTTTATTAGCTGCAAAGAAAAGAGGCAAATGAGAAAGCAATGGATTTGAAGAAGTAAGGAGCTCTTTCATTTATGACATAGAAAGGTTGAATATCTGTGTTGTCAATCACTCCCTTCTGCTCCCCAAACAATCATAGTATTACGTGTATTTACATAACTCTTCAGAGTCAGTGTATTTTTAAGGTTATTCCTGTATATAGCCAACAGGATCACTTTGAGACAGAAGAAAAATCACTTTCTCAGAGATTTTATTATAAATCTCCTGGGTAAAATAGGTTTGACCAAAAATAGCTGATCCTACAATCGAGAATGGGAATCCATGGGAAGTAAGCATTAAGAAGGAGACTTTCCTTTTAGAATAGCCTGATGAAGCAGCTGTCTCCCACACATTAAAAAAGCAAAGAAAGTCCATTTGTTAAAAATATGCTCATCCCATTTTTTAGCCATCTTCTAGAAAATTCACTATTATATCCTCCTAAATTCTTTCTTCTTTTTAAATAATGAACTTTGAACTTGAGTTACTTTGGAGTAAAAGAAACTATATTTTATTGTAAACAAAATTATAGTAACCTGTTTTTGCAAAGATACATTTCTTCTAACAAGCTATTATGTGGTATGTACTCCTAACTGATACATCTACAAAACCATTCCTGCACCTCAAGCTCAGGGAAGATTCCAAAGAGAGTGGAAAGATTGTAAGACCCAAAGTAGTAGAAATTTTCTTGTGATATTGCATCTCCTCTAAATGTCAGGGAATGTGCACCAATGAAATCTCAACAAAATATTTGTCTAAACAAGACAGGAATAAGAACACCAGTAGCCTGTGGGGATAATTTCACATTCAAATCACAGCATGGATTGAAGAGAACAGAACTGGTTGTCTTGTGAACTGAGGCTTTTGGTTTCTTGTGGTAAAAAATTAACTAGATATATGAGACTCTGTTTTGCAGAGAAAGAATTAAAGGGTTGAGACATTTCACAGAGATTCAAGGAGAATCAACAGAGAGAGATTTTTCAGTAATTTAGTGGAATGTATCTGATTGGAAAAGAACACAACATAAAACATGTAATATTTTTCAAGGAATTTGATAGGAATACTGTTTATATCCAGGGATCCCTCCAATCCTAAGAAATAATCTGCCAATATCATTTTTATTCTTCTCAATATTAGTTTTATGAAAGAGCAACTTTTCAATAAAGACTGGTCATACTATAA
Organism: Cricetomys ansorgei; assembly: GCA_026225945.1. Classification (NCBI taxonomy): domain Eukaryota; kingdom Metazoa; phylum Chordata; class Mammalia; order Rodentia; family Nesomyidae; genus Cricetomys; species Cricetomys ansorgei. Next base: position 16,427,937 of record JAMJFZ010002869.1, read on the forward strand.
AAACATGTTCAAACTTTTATGGCTTTGGAAAAGAAATATATCTATGGGTTTTACTTTAAACCATTCCCATATAAAACATATGACCTGGATATCATTTTTCTATAGAAGGGCATATTGTGACTTTAACTCTGATGAAGGCACCAACAACACTCGGAAACTTGGGGAAAAGTCAATAGTCTCATTCAGTGTCAGAGATGGTGTTCCAAACCCAACTCTGAAGTATATCACAAAGTCAAATAAAACCAAATTCTTAATTTCACCCTAAAACTATTCCATTTTGTGATTCAATGTTGCTTTAGTTAAGATGGGATACTCTGGTGTGAATGTATTAAAAACTGAGATCAAAATTAGTGTATGAAAGAAACCAGCTGACTGAAAGAAAGACTGAAAACCTCCACACCAGGACAACATATAGAGCATGTGCAAACAAGGGGCCCGCTATTCAAATGACTGATATGTCTTCCACATTCCAGCCAAGTGGGCCATTGATCTTCTAATAATCCTCCCAGCTATGGTATGCTTCCCCTCCTAAGTATGTATTTTTGTCTTAAAACAACAATGTCCCTACTGCTATCTATCTTTCTATCCATTTTTATTTTTGATGTTTTTTAATCTGGAAATGCTAGTAGATGCCCACTGATATCCTATATCACTGTTAATGCAATTTTCGAAAGTTAAAAAATTAGAAATAATAGAGATACATTTTAGCAGCTGTTGTGATTTGAATGTATCTCCTCCTTCAGAGAAGGATTAATACTGCCTTGATGGTACCCTAAATTTTCTCAAGAGAAAGATATTAAACCCCAAATCCTGCATTACTCTCTGTCTCTGCCCTTTCATTTTCCCCATGCCTGTATGTAATGCTATGGAGATTAAATTCTCCCAGATTCAAGCTGATGTCATGTTTTTGAAACTTCTGACCTGACAGTTAAATCTATTTTATTCTTTGGTCCTCTTTCTGTGTGTCTTTATCTTTCTCTTTGTCTTCCTGCCTATCTCTCTCTGTCTCTGTCTCTTGTCTCTGCCTGTGTCTCTATATCTCTGTCTCTCTCTTTTTCTCTCTGTCTCTATATGTGTGTTTGTGTGTGTGTTTGTGTATGCATGCATATATTTGCTCTGGTGTTAGTGTTCTTGTGGATTCAGGGACATGATCTTGGCATGAAAAATGTGAAGGTCAGAAGATAAATCACCTTGCTTGAAACAAGATCCCTTGTTCATCGCTGTATGTACTATGCAAGGTGTCCTCTAAATTTCTGGGGATTCGCCTATGTATAACCTTCATCTTTACAATGATACGGAGATTTCAGTCACATGCTGGTTGCCTCCTCTGGGTTTATGTGGACTTTACAGATTCATATTCTATCCTCTTACTTGCATGGAAAGTGCTTTACTTGGAGACCTAACTCTCCAGTGCACAACTTCTTTTCTTTGTGAAGTTATCACCCTTAGGCACTTCATTAAAAAAAAAAGAAGAAAGCCCAACTAATATAGCAGGCAATATATTTTTTCTTCATTATGTTGCTGAGTTGCCAATAGCACACTACTAAATCCTTTCAAACCATAAATCTGAATTGTGATAAATATGAATTGTTGAAGAAGATGGATATGGACTATTAAGCACAAGGGCTGCCACACCAGAAATTCTTCAGATTGAATGACAAACAGATAAACAAAGTGAACAGGAATCAAGGAAATAAAATGCAGTAAAGTTCAACATTATCTAATCATGAATGGAGTTAGAAAATCCAATTGGTATAATCAAGGAGGAATTGAATGCACAGTATTCCATGAAAGATCAGTCTGCTAGCAGAATCATCTTTCTCAAAGTTTGGGTAACAAAGGCATTATATTATAGTTACTGGAAGAGAAATGTTTGTGTCTAAAATGAAGATCAAGGGAAAACTTGTGGATAATAAATTGTAAAGAGAAGCATAGCCTATGACCAGCAGTATGATATTCCCCATGCAATATTAATGCCTCTGTTTCTTGAGAGCTAGAGTTTTCACACAAAGCAGAGGTTATCTATGAAGACCACCATAAAGGCAATATTATAAATCAGACAGAGTTATTGTAAATGTCTGATAACTTGGCATAGGTATAACATATATAGTGGAAATGTTAAGGAATTATAGTACATAACTTAACACTGATCAACCTCCTTTCTCATACCTGAGAGTTTATACAACTATGAATGCTAACTTCAAACCGTGGCTACAAATCTGACTACATTCAATTACATTCAAAGTTCACTTGCTTATGCTGCCCAGTGCTCCAGTAATAGACATAGTAATAGACATTCCTGTATACCAAATGATAAATTTGCCAACTCTCTTTGCATTACTCTTTTCAGATCAAGTAATTAGAAGTAGGTTGAATCACTATTAGAATAAATGCCCCTCTAGAAAAGGCAGCATGTATAACATATTAACAAAACTTAGTAAAGAAATCTACCACAAATGAAAATAGCATGAACTGCTTCATATTCTCTTTAATGGATTTTAATGGATTTAACATGTCAAATAATTTCTATTTTTAAAACTCATTCAAAAGTTATTGAATTGTCACTTTGTGATTTAAATAAAATATGCTGTTAAATGAGAACAATTGGCAAAAGTAATTTTGTACATAGAAGATTTCCCTAGAGTAAAATTATCTAGTTACATTGATAGTCATGATTTGAATAGTATCTTTGAAATGACTATAAAAACATAAATTATTGCTAGGAAACTTCAATGTAGTTTTGCTGCATTCCCATCATAAGAAACATACAAAATCATTTTTTTTTATTTCCTGCAGTCTTTTAGCAAGTAAATTGAGCCTCAGACTTTTCCAGTTCATTGAAAACTAAGGCTATGAAATGGAGACAATTATAATATAACTCTTAATTCTCTGGGCTCAAATGACTGACAGGTCCCAGGTGCTTTGGTCTAGAGATAATATTATCCGGGTGGCAGCTCCTGGGTCCCGGGTAGATTTCACAGGCAGTTAGGTTGATGGCTCTACAATTGCTTCCGGGGCTGTCACTTGCCTGTCTGTTGATGGGCTTCAATGGGCTCTGCTGGTCCCCCTAGGAATAATTTTTTTCTTGACTTCTCTTTGATCTTGAGGTAATGGAGCATTTTATCAATTTTAGTGAGTAGGTTTTGATCAGATTTTTTTAATCTTCATAAAATCAACATTTTCTGCTGTTTGGTCAGAGAAAGTAGCAAAGAGGTGAGGCAGAAGGCCTTTCACCTGCCCATGTGCTGACTGCTTTAACCTTTATAATGTAAGCCAGGTGGCAACATTCCTCTCTTCACTGCAGAGAAAATGTTTTTAAAAAGACACATAATGCGCATTTAACCCTAAGTAGAACACAAGGTCCCTTGTCAGGATCTGTAGGCAATAGATTTTGAAGTTGAATTTTTATAGTCTTATCTATCGGTAATATTTGAATATGAACTATTTCTATATTGTTTTCTGAGACTTAAGATAAATTATTAAACCAGAGAGTAAGTACCAATGCAGCCATTTCTAGGGTGAAACAGAAGTGGAATTATAGCCTCAAAAAAAAAAAAGTCATCTTCATGCTGAGTTTTTGATGTTATTTTGTTATGTTATTTTGCTATAGTTAGGTTCATCAGAGGGTAAAGGACTGGAGACAATAATTTCTTCCTTCAAATTAAAAGCAATTATTAGAATGTCACATTGGCATAAATTTAATTACTCTTATCTCTAGACACATTAACATTCAAGTAAATTAAGTGTGATATGTCTTGAAAGTAGAGGAGCTGAGTTCATCTGTTAATAATAAAAATAAATGTTATTTATCTAAAACTGCTGGTTACATGGCACAAGAAATGTACTGGCGTTTGAGATGAGCTATGCTATAAAATGTTATAAGCAATATGTCAAGGTTCTGGGATTCGTTGGATGCTCTTTTTATTAAATTGTCTCACTTTGTCAATGTGAGTTTTCTGGGAGAAGTGACACAGTAGACAGGGCACTATGAAGTTTTTGAGGAGGGGTGAATTTCATGCTGTTCCATTTCTTCATACAGTTTTTTGCTTTAGAATTGAAATTAACATAGCTTAACGTCACGTTCTACCAATTTAAAATGAACCCTTATTAATATAATATATATGTATCCAGTGTAAGCAGGTATTTGACAAATGGGATGGCTTGGGACAGAAGCTACTGCAATGAGCAACACTTGTTACCATGCGGGAAAAAATATTATGGTTCAAATTTTTAGTTAACTATATGGCATTTATGAAATTTCAAGTTTTATTTAGTTGTTTATCCCTCTTCTTTTTTTGGCCCAGCTGCACAAATATCAAAGCTATAGATTATCACTACGCAGTTCTGGAGAACTGGTTGTGTCACATCCAATGTAATCATTCTTACATGCTGTACTTGATTTATATTTATTTTCATTTCCTGATGCACTTAAAACTTTTTATATGAAAATGTGCCTCATCTCAAAGTAGCTATGCCTTCAGTAAATCAAGTAAAAATAAACGTCTGAATGTTTTTATTCTGGAAATCAGCATCTGTATGCCTGAGGATGTAGCAAGTTTTCAGAAAAGACATGCTATTGGTTAACTACAGAGGTCCAAACCTAAATTTTTTCTCAAAATACTGTTTTTCAAAGATTGTTGATGACTTCCTATACAGGGGTCAATGAAAACATTCTAAATATAGTCCTTTTTTGGAAACATTGTTTAGCCCCTTGTAGTTCCACTTTTACTGGAACTAAAAAAAAAATACTAAAGATAAATGTGATCCTTCTACATCTTCATTCTTGAGCTCTGTCCCAGAGATGGAATGTGGTGGTATAAGCTCGCTATGTTTCAGATGTTAAACACTCTTTTGTTGACTTTCTTGTGCTTTACTTTATCTCGACTAGCTAGCTATCTGTCATTCTATGTCAGTTAATATTAATGCATCATTAGGTAATTTCCTTATTGTGCAAACTATTTAGAATGTATTAACAAAATAAAATTGGTATATTATCAGTAGGATATATGATGTTATAAGAACTACTATTGTATGTGTTGTTCATTTTTCCCAAAAACCTTGTGATAGAGTACATAAATGTACCAAGGTGCATCATTCCAAGGGTGGATAAAAACATTATTGAGTTTCAAATAAAGACTAGAATACTATAAATATCTCCCAAATGAGGTGGTCTTAATTTTGGGGGCAAACTTATTTTGGAATATTTACTCTGAATATAGCAAGATATACAGTTTAAACTTCCTTTGTTTCAGAATCATATTTTCTAATCAAGGTTTCTTGGTAACTCCTATAACTGTACCATGGTTGGATAAAAACAAACTGAATTGTGAACAACACTTTTTACACTTACACGTCTGTTACCAGCGGTCTTCTGAATGCTGCACACACCTGTGATTTGTCTCAGGAATACAATGAATTCCTGTTACTTTTAAAGATTTATAATGAACATGCAGTGGAAATAATCTAATTATTGAAAACTCGTCATCAAATTATGAACAAATATCCCCTAGAAGAGATATAAATACCAGTATCAAATAGTCGCATAACTTTTGCCCTGAAGAACTACAAAGAGAACGAATATTGACAGCTAAAACTTATATAGCCGGGAACATTTTAAAGTACCTTAACTCTAGTATGTAATTTAAATCTTATAAGAACTCTTTGAGGGAGGCAATATCAGTAAAGCCATCTCCATCTTATAGAAGAGAAATAGAAAATAGTGATTTTATATATAGCTCAAGGAGAAACATAAGCAGGAAACTTTGGACACATTACCAGCATCTAGTATGTTTGACAGAATGAATAAAATTATACTTCATCTAATCATAAAATGTTTTATGTAACAGACAACTTGACATTGAATTTTATAAATTGTCTTTAGAACCAGAGTGTATGACAGCAAATAAAGTCATATTATCATTAAAATGTTCCCTGGATCTTTACTGATTTGGTACTAGAGTTCACTGCCTTGGGTCACTTGCCTATTCAGTCGGAAAGAATAGCTTCTACATTTGTTTCCACCATTATAAAGTTAGATGGTATTTTTTTATGACTCTCCCTTCTCCATGCTCTCTGGATTCATGTTCCCAGTGGAATAAAATATCTAAGCATCCCTTTTTTTCAGGGTCCTTTTTCTCTTTAGGATCATTTCTCTCATATCAGTATCTGTTATATCTGGAGGGAGATAAAGGACATCAATGTGAGTTGAAACATATTTGTTTTTCAGGATGATGCAACTTATACTGCTTTATCATGAGTCTCAATTCTTCTAGATCTTTGGTTGGCAAATTCACTTTATTGTTCTATTGCCTTAAGACCCTGCTTTGGCCTTCTTATATATAAGCTTATTTCTCTACACTTTCCTAGTACCTTTGATATCCTTTATTCTTCATTACATTTTTAAAAACTTATAATAAAAGTATCTATGTTTATTTTCATATGCTACTTTATAATTTTTGTCTTCTTTGCCTCTTGCTGCAGCTTAAATGCTAGCCTGAAAAGTAACATTTATGTTTTAGGATATTTATAGGTGAGACCTTTATAAATCAATCAGGGTATTCAGAGGGATTTATTGGTAAAGATTTCAATCTGTTGACTAACTGCGTTAGTTACTAAAAGGACTGGATATTATAACCCATGTTTGTCTTCCAGGATTCACAGCTCCCTTCCTCACATGCCTGCTTACATTTTTAAAATCATCTATGAGATGAGACAGCAAGAGCATGTGCTCTTCAACTGCTCAATTTTAAGAACTATAAATGAAGTAGAAGTGTTTCTTTATAAATTATCTATTCTCAGGTAAATTCTGATGTATATCCAGCAATAGGAAAGCGGAAAAACAATCTTCTAGCATTGACCAGCACCGCTTGCTCACTAATGCGTAGTGTCTAGAGCATACTTGGCACTCAACTACATTTACTGAATAAACAATATTAAAAGATAGAAATAAAAAATCAGTGGGAATAAAAAAATAATTCAAATATTGTTTTGGTACTATTTCTTACAACTCTGTTGAAGTAAAAAAAAATAATAAGCCAAGAGATAAGAATTTAATAAAGTTGAAAAGAACCAAACAAACATAATATTGCTTTTAAGAGACTTGTTAAATTCATATCAGACATCAATATATAAACAGATGACGATAAAAATGTCTGTTTGTAAATTGCCTTGCTAGGGGCAGGAATGTAGGAGGTGAGACAAAAATGTCATACAAATTAGTCTGTTTAATTTTTGAAATCTTTATGCAAATTTTATAAATGCTAACTCTCAGGATTCTCCATAAGGACCCTATGGAAACATTACAAAAAACAAAAAACAAACAAACAAAAAAAAAGCTGTTTATAATTAAGAGAGATTTGGCTCATTGTTAGGACAGTCACAGAAACTCAGAACTCTTTTGCCCACTGGAAACTGGGATTCAAGATAAAAATCTCAACCATAAAGTGTTATCTCATCCATACTCATAAAATACTTGATTCACTGCACTAAAGAACCAGAGAATACAACCTAGAGTAAGAGCTCCGATGGTGACCTGGCACTCTGGCTCCTACCTCGAATCCAAGTCTTAAGGAGGCCTACATAGGAGGAGCATGATTTTGATATCAACTTGGGCTGCAAAACAGAGACCATGTCTCAAAAAAAAAAGAAAGGCAAACAGCAAGCAAAGAAGATTTAGTTTAAACTCAAGACATTTAAAATTGGGAATTTCTTTAATCAAAAATATTTTTTACTTAAAATATGAAATGCTTTATAAAAAGAAAAATAAAGTTAACCAAAATAGGAAATGAAATGAAGATATCATTTTTATTATGGAATGACGTCAATTATTGGCATCTCAAAGATAACTTTCTATAAGTCAACAATTGCCTCAACTGAATAATTATATAAACATGTTAATTGAATTATTTACTATATTGATCATAAGATCATGATACCTACTCACATAATATGCCTAGTTATTTATTGATAGAAATCCTTATTTTATGTATTTATTTATTTTGCTTTTGAGACAAAGTTTCTCTGTTGTAACTTTGTCCTGGAACCCACTCTGTAGACCAGGCTGACTTTGAATTCACAAAGCTCCATCTGCTTCTGCCTCCCAAGTGCTGAGATTAAACTCATACACCACCACTGCCTCGTACAAAATTCTTTTTTTATAAAGCTGAATGGATGTAAGATATCCTAAACAGTATGTTTTTTGGCTGTTAGAAATATTAGGTTGATGGTTTAAATAAATTAAGTAGTTAGGTTTTAAAAACAAGTATTAATATGATGTTAATATTTCTTAAGCTGTAAATTTAACTGCCCATAGAGGAACCAGACCATAGATCTAGAAAAGTATACTCAAAATTTCAAAATGCTCATTATAGATAGAGGAAAAATATTAGTTATAAATTCTGTATTCTATAGATGTTAAAGCCATTCACTGGGCAACTTACTACAGAATACATTAACAGAACAACATATGATCAATTTTTGCTATTTTTTCAAATATTGAGACATTTCAAAGTAAAATAAGTGCATGTTGTAGGCACTTAGGAAAGGTTGCAAAGTAAGAAAATATTTTGGATGTCACCTGAACGAGGATCCTACAGCAGCTTATCAATACAGGTTAAAGGTCATGATAGTCTGTATTATGCCATCAAGTAAGGATTGTGCACAACATTCTAGGTACCTTGTACAGTACTTTGCTTTTACATTTAAACATAATCTCCATTCAATTCTCCAGTTATGTACTTAGCTTATTTTGTGTGCAGACAAAATGATAAATCACGTGGTGATAATTACATTAGTCATCACTTCCACAGAACAATACATTTGTCACTGGGAATACAATATGATTTATCTCCATTTGTTTTATTCCTAATACATTTGTATGTCAAAGTCCTTAAATAGTACTTCATACCCAAATTTTTTCTAGGGATTTATATACTATCAGG